>OY776125.1:8760407-11160407 GCA_963675135.1 Galeopsis tetrahit | reverse complement strand
TTGTAAAAGATGTGGCTTACGTTTTCTGATTTGTACACAAAGGAGAAGTTGAGAATGGTCTAATAACTGAAATTGTGGAATCAAGCATGGTTAATCAGCATCTTGAATTTCAACCAAAAAATTCAACTACACCATTGCAACAATAATAGGACTTGGGACTTAAAAAAAATGTTAAATGGAGAAGAGCTTTGTAAAATATAAATCATAAAAATGTCAAACATCAATAATATTGAAAAAAGATACTACTCCCCTTTAAGATATTCAACAATCTACGAAGCGAGAGCGTTAGGCCTGGTTTATAATCTATTAAAAATACTGTGTAAGATATTTGCAGTTTACAAGATATTACTAGTATTTTTTATTTAATAATTGAGTCACCCACCCATGAAATATCTTGTATTAATATATATAAAAAATGATGTGTTACTATAAAGAGAAGTAACACATACTTTTTCTTATATTAACACTTACATAAAAAAGTGTGTTATTATATGAACAAAATCAGTACAAATATAAAGAATAAAAAGCATAAGATATTTTGTACTTTCTTCGTCCACCAAAAGTATGTTCATTTTCCTTATTTGTCTGTTCATCAAAAGTATGTTCATTTCTTTTTATGAAAACAATCACTTTATTTTTACCTTATACCCACAAATCTACAACACTTTTAACTTTATCTATTTTTTCTTAAAACATGTGCTCAGTCAAAAATACATAGTTTTCGTGGATTGGGCGAGTATTAAACTTTCATAATCAAAATCTTGATCCATCAGATTGAGATGTAATTCAACAAGGTAAATCAAATCCATGAACGTGTTTCAAGACATATTACATAAAATTAAATGGGTACACTATTGCATATAAGTGTATTCCAAGTTTTCAAATGAAGATATTTTTTGGATAAGAGGACCCAACTTTTTCTTAAAATAAGATTTACAGCTACTAATCTCATTTGCATATCAACATCGTAAAACCTTCATAATCTTATTTGATCCAAATAACTCAATTAAAAAATAAAATAAATTTAGTCAAAGACGCTTGAAGGCAAAGGGGGCTTAATGAGGGACAGGTGTCCTTAGAGATCATAAATATCACAAGGGACCAGGAGGCAGCTACTTTGCTAATTCAGAATTTAATTCATTAAAAGTCAATTCAAGAAAATTTGCATACGTGAAAGTGAAAGGACCCATTGATACTGAACTCATCAGCCTCACTGAATCAACCAACTAACTCTTGTTCTGCACCTGCAATGGAATAAATTATGTTTTGACTACAATTAATTCATAATTATAATACAGTTTTCAAATTGGGCGATTAACAGTTGAATTTAAGGCTGCCCCTCTTTCTGCCCTCATTTATGACATAAGTAAAGACTTGAACTTTAACTCTTTTTAACATTTTTCTTTTTTGAAATCTTTGTATTTGGTCTAAAGTTCGACGATTAATTTGGAAGATCAATTCCAACGTAATAGGCATAGTTTCTGATGCAGCGTGCGTGATAAAAACGAACAAGAATCGAAATCAGTTGATTCAAAAAATGCTCGAATCTCAATAAAACAAAGAACATATACACTTCTTCAATAATATAAAATCTTCAAAAGATCCTTCCACAAAGTTTGGAAAAGGTTTAAATCACAAAAACTGAAATTTACACAAAAACCCCTAAATAAATTGAAAAGTGTAAAAATAACACCAAAAAACAATAAAACACAATTTTGACACTTCAAACGATGGAATTCGGTAAAAAAACGTCGAACTATACGGCAAAGCCGTGAGTTTTATTCAGAGCACCGTTTCCATCTAGAAAAGTGTGCTCACTTGCAAAATTCGGGTTTCAGTTCTCAAAACTTCGAATTTCAGTCAAAGTTCTTTGGATGCTTTTGTTCCTTAAAAAATTGCAGTGACACTCGTGCTACGTCAGTTTGGAACCCATGACTTTAATTTGGGGCCAAATCATGGTTTGGAATCTCATTAAGTTCAAAATTTGGGGCCTAATGAAGGTTTAGAAGCTATTCTTGGACCTAATCTGCAGTAGTTTTAATGTGTTGAGTGCTGATGTGGCGACACGTTGAGTTATGACACAAGGTTTTCTCTAATAATGGATGTCGTAGTTAGAGTTTACACAAAAAGTCGTGTTGTTATCTTCTCATTTGAATGTGAAAAATACAGTTCAAGTCATTTTCTGGTCCCTTATCATTTAGACATTAAAAGAAACACTTACCAATATGAATAGAATGCTAACAAACACACCATATTTTCAAAAACTGAATGATTTTTATTAATTGCCTTGCGGACTTTGTACATACAAAATTTAAAAAAAAAACAACCAAAAAGAATTGCCTAACTACATAGTTTACTCTTTATGTACACTTCTCTCCCAGAAATCTTCTTCTGGTTTTTGGCGTGTGGCTTCTCAACTTCTCTTGAATCATGAAATAGTAGCTGTTTTTTCTTGATTTTTTTTCTTTTCTATCTATATACCTATCTATATACCTATATTATAGTGATAAAAGTGATAAAAATCATGTCTTGAGAGTAAGCTTGATTGGTAAACCATTCTGAGGCAGAGGAAAGGGCCCATACTGAATTCCATTCTGTGGGGCCATCATAGACCACCTGCAAAATTAACAATCTTATTAAAAAACACATCATTATGATTCATATGGAACAATTGCTACTTTTAGGACAAGCACAAATTTCACCACAGATCAAATATGCTACTTTAAACCTACCTGTACTTTGTGGTTAAATGGTGCAATAAGACCAAAATTTCCAGCTTGGCCAACTCATTTCCTGGACATGCATGAATCCCATTGCCAAATGGCATGAAAGTATTGGGCTTTGGAGCAACCTGTCACGTTTGAATCATTTTAGGCCTCTGATCATGGAAGATAAAAATCTTGAATTTTATTACTTTTTTAAATGATTTGTGGGGTTACCTCAAATCTTGAAGGATCAAATTTCTCAGGCTCTGGGAAGTTTTCTGGGCTGTGGTGGATGTTTCTGAAAAGTGGCAATACTTTCCACCCTTTTGGAATTAGATATCCTGTTAAAAGAAAATTCACTGTCAGTAAAATAGTAAATAAAAATGGGATCTTGATTCTTGAATTCTTGATTTGGACCTTTTTTTTTTTTTTTTCTCACCGTTAAACTCAACATCTTCCACAGCTTCTCTGAAGGTAAAAGATAAGATTGAAGCAACTCTGAGTGTTTCTTGAATCACCCGTGTTGTAATTGGCATCTTCCTTGTGTCTATCCAATTCAGGCTTTTTTCCTCACCACTCACTTCTTTAGCCTTAATTATTGCCTCTTGTTCATCCTGTAAATTCAAAAGAAAACCGTGTAAGGTCCAAACTCATGATTAAAATTCAAGATTCCTTAATGGGGTTCAAGAATCTTACAGTTACAGCTTGAAGAACAGTTGGGTTTTCAGCAAGGTACTTGAGAATCCATGTGAGAATACTGGCTGTGGTGTCACGAGCTGCGAATATGACACCGATGATGTTGTCTGCAATTTGTTCATCAGTGAGGCCTTCTGAGTCTCCCATGAATGATCCCAACAAATCATTGTGGTTATGGTTTCTCTCTCTTCTAAGAGAGAGAATCTTGGCTAAGATCTTTGCTAGTTCCTTTCTTGCTTTCATGGCCTTGTGGAAGAGTGTCCCGGGCAGATTGATTGGCATGGAATTGTACCCTTTTTCAAGAATGTAATAACACCTCTTGAGGTCTTCTCTGTATAAAACCTCATCCTTTCCAAAAATAGAAAGTAATGCCACATTGAATGCATACTGCAAAACCCACAATTGAAAACACTTAATTAGCACAAATTAAAAAACAGGGGTCCTCTGTTTTTTCCCCTGTTTTTCAAGAAAGGTTAGAATTAAGAAAACATACTGTTTTCATTTCTTGGAAAGTGGTAATGGATTCTCCTTGCCATGATGATAAAGAGTTGATAGCAAGTGATTCAACTTCGGAGACTATGTTCTTGATGGCTTCGGGCATGAATGCCCGAAGAACAAGCTTCCGGAGCTTGGTATGATAATCGCCCTGATGGAAAAAGATAGCTTGTTTCCCTAACATCCTCTCTTTGCTTGCTGGAAATGTGGGTTTGAAAAGATGGGCTTTTGAAACCAGGACAACTTTTGCAGCTTCAGGGCTTGAAATCATCACACAAGGGCACCCCAGTATGTGGGACTTGAAGATAGAGCCGTACCTGCACAAATTCAGAGAAAAAAGATGAGAAAAATTGAATCTTTATCAAGAAAAACACAAACTTTAAAGAAGAGGAAATAGAGCTTACTTCTTGACTTTGGAAGCAAAGAAAGTGTTGGGATTATGTGAGTAGAGTTGGAAAGTTTCACCAATATAAGGCCAGCCCATGGTGCCTGGAGGGAGTGGGAGCTTTGATTTTCCAAAAGACATGAATTTGAGGGTGTAGTTTAGAACAAAAAAGGAGAAGATTGAAGCAAGTGTGAAGAAACATAAGGAGATGAATTCCATGATTGATTAGTGATATGAGTAGTGACACAATTGTGAAAATATTAGTATGTGTGTGTTAATGTTGGATAGATGGAAGTGAGTTAAAGGGGTATATATAAGTAGAAAGTGGGGGGTGGGTGGGTGTGGTGTGGTGGGGTGGGGGGGGGGGGGGGGAGGGGCAGTATGGCCCTTTCGATTACAGCTCGAATCCCACACACGGAATCTCCCTCCAGCTCATGTAGTAATGAAGAGGGCAGACATGGAATTTGAAGGGGGGTTTTGTGTATGTATATGTGTATGTATAAAAGAGGGGGGTGGGTAGGGGGGGGGGTTGTTTGACCATGATTACTAGTCTAGTTGAGGGTACCATTTATGATTAAAAGAGTTGCGAGGAAACACCCCCTTTTGGGCTGAAAGGGGATGAATGAATTTCCTTCATCCTTACCACTATTCAACTTATGATTTTTTTAATAATAATAGTGGGATCTTGTATTTTGCCTTTCTATGCCCACTTGTTCAAAATTCATGGTTTCAGCAGCCTTGTTTTTTTTAATTTACTTATGTTAAGCATATTTTGATGGATCTACCCTTTAAGAAAAACGAATTTAGTGAGGTATCTGATGTGTGAGCACACTTTTTCGGGGGAATCGATGCTACGAGTCAAATTCCATCGTTTGAGTGGTAAAAAACGCGTTTTATTGCTTTTTGGGTGTTATTTTTGCAATTTTTTATTGTTTTAGGGTTTTTTTGTAATTTCCTAATTCCGTACACTAGGGTTTGATTTTATTCTCGTTTTTCAAACATTATTGAGCAGTTTTTGTAGATTGAAATTATTATTGAAGAATTATTCTTTGTTTTATCAAGATTCGGGTATTCTTTGAATCATCTATTCTCTTGTTGTTCTTTTTTTTTTTTATCACGCACGCTGCATCATTATCGGATCAAGTAAATAAAAGATTATTTGAATGAAAAGAGATGTAAAAGAAATTTAGTAAAGCGTAATAAAAAAAAAATTTGCTCAATAAAAACGAGTGATAATTTTAAAATGTTTCAATAAAAAAAATATGCAAAATAAAAGTGAAAATATTGAAAGATGAAATTTAGGATTAACAGGTGGAAGGGGGGGCGGACACTTGGTGAGGACCGAGGAGTTTTATGTTTTTATCATTCTCATATGATAAAAATACTAATTTATGAAAGGTTGCATTTTTGTTTTATTTTTTTTGTGGGGCGGTAAATAAATAATAATTACTTAATAGGACGTGGAAAGAAAATGGATAAGTTTTTCTTTAAAAAATATGTAAAGGTAGCCATGCATTGTGAATGACTTAACGACTATGGAACTGCACAAAAATGAGTAAGTTCAAGACAAATGAAGAATATAAAAAGAGTAAAGGAAAAAAAAGGGTGAATATTGTAAAAATAATAATTAACGAAAATGATAAAATAATTTTTAAAGAAATGAATAAAGTATTATAAATGATATTATTGGTGAAATGCATTGAGGTTTATCTTGGTTTATATATTTATTTTTAATAATTGATAGTATTGATATTGTATTAAAATATCTAAAAAAAAATAGTGGTAAGGAGATATGTATATGAAGTTTGACTGCAACAATACGTATGAGTTGGGGGGTGGGGGACTGTTTCACAATCAACATCACTAATTAAATATTTGTTTTATTAATTGAAAAATTAAATTAATTTTTGAAAGTCAGAAAAATCAGCTAATAACAGGGTCAAGGGACTCGAGTGAAGATTGACTCAAAATTAGTAGTATGAATTAAATTTCAAAGGTCAGATCATTTTGTCACCGCGCTATACTTTGATGTATCCAATTTACAAAAAAAACATTTAAACTAAAAATTATCCTTTTAATAAAATAAAACATTTAAATCATAATTGTTAGGAATTAATATACAAGGATTAATTCCCACACTCTCTACAAGTTCGGACTTTTAGATGAGACGGAATTCTTTCATGGTATCAGAGCAAACCGGGCAAGCGACCTGGGTTCGATTCCTGTTGAAAGCACTCCACCCATTTAAATTGTCCACTCGATGGGCCTCCTCCCCAAAAAGGGTAAGAGGTGTTAATCCGGCCCACGAGTGAGGGGGAGTGTTAGGAATTAATATACAAGGATTAATTCCCACCCTCTCTACAAGTTCGGACTTTTAGATGAGACTTAATTCTTTCAATAATTATGTATACCATGTAATATTAGTACAATAAATTAACTGATACCGATATTCATGTCGGTATTTTTTTATTTCTCTACAAATATCATGCAAGACTTGCACTTTGTTGAATATATTTTTGACCACAAATGTTGAATATATAGGAAATATTTTTTAATATCATTAACTAGTTTTTGAAATAAGAGTTATATTTATTTAATAAGCTCCGGGAGAATTTTATGCAATATTTTTCAAAGTACAAAAAAATTTTGCCCAACCTAAACTATGTGATAGTTTTGTACAATAAACCCTATTTATATTGATTGACGGTTTCTCTAGTAAAGTTTCCTACAACTTGTATCCTTAAATTTTTTACTCTATATTTTATTTTATTTTATTACACAAAATATATATATACTTTTATCACTTAAATAAAATTGAAAGACCTAATATCTCTACTTTATCATTTTTTTTACTTAAATTTATAAATACTAGACCTATTACACAAAAATAGAATTTATCATGTGTATATTTAAAAAAGCTTATTTGATTCTTGGGCATTTTTGTTGGACCAATTTTTAATTCCCACGTAGTCATACCAAAGAATGGCATTTCATTTCATCAATAATTGCTTTGAAACTTTCTGACTAATAACTTTTTCAACCTCATGTAATTTAAGCCTCCATTTCATATGCATGAACCCAACTGATTTTCAATGACTAAAATCTTTCTAACACTAAAAAAATAAATAAATAAATCAACAGTATTCATTAATAGTAAGGGATCAAATTATATATATATATATATAATACGAAATATGTACAAATACTTTTAAAAATTGCAACACACATTTTATGTTTGGTTGGATGTTACTTGCCTAACACCAACGATGTCATGTTTTTCTTTTGTGCTTTTACCAATATTATACCAAACTCCTCCTTCATTTCAGCTTATCAAAGTAGATCAATATTTAAATTATGATCATAGTTTAGAAAAGAAATGATTTATTTTTTCTGGAAAAGGACTAAAATACTAAATTTTATAAATATAGATGAATAATTTTAAATTGAAAAACCTGAAATTAAAATAAATAAATAAATATATTTACCAAGTTATTCACCAAGACTAAATTTGAATTAGTTTAATTTATATCAAACTTAAATTAATTCAATTCAAGAGTGGTTCAAATTAACAGTAAAATAAATGTTTCTTTTTAAAGTTACATTTTAGAAAAAATATATTGTGGATTGGTACGAGTATCATTTACTATAGGAATGGTGGAAAAGAATGTGACACTGCAGAAGCAGAAGAGCAGCCATAAGCCATAATATGCGTGCATCTGCTGCAACATAGATATTAAGAGTCGGTCATTTTTATTATTTTTAAAGACTATTGTAGGCTAAGTTTTAATTTTAAATGTATTATTTTGGACAGAAAAAATTATTTTCAATTTTAAATATTAAATATCGGATAGTACATTTTATTGTTTCGAGAATATAATTAAGTATCGGGAATCGTATTTTGACATTAAGTTAAATATGCGTGGTCCGTGACCAACTTAAATAACTGATCCTGAACAAAATTAACGTGGCGGTGGAGAAATTGCTTCTAGAATTTCTGAAATTGCAACTTTTTTAGACCAATCGATCCAACTTAGTTCAAATAATAAACGATTAAATAATAATAATAACGGAAATGATATAGAACTCGCTCTGTGAACACATAAATTTAGGAGTTTTTTTTATTATACAAGTGATTTTTATAATCTATATACATCAAATCTTTTTAAAATATTCTATATATACAAGTGTGAATTTTTTAATCTATGATACATCAAATCTTTTTAAAATATTCTAAATGATAACTAAAAAAATAATACTCCGTATAATATATTATGTCGGGAATGATACAGTGTCTAGTTCAGAAAATCTCAACTCTTGAAAGCATCTATCCATGTATCGACAACATCATACAAAACCGCGCATAGCACAAAATGAGTTCTCATATCTCTTTTTCCCATGATAATACTTAACATTAATTTTTGTTATGGTAATGAGATTAATTTTTTTTTGTTTTATTTTATTATTTTTTTTTGTGTGAAGAAAAGATTCTGAAGAAATGTTATGGTAAGCGTAATTTAATAGAGATAATATTAAATTAAATATAAAAAAAATTATAATTTTAATATGGATAAAATAAAATATTAATATTAAATTAAGTTTAAATTAAATATAAAACAAATTCCGATAATAATAATAAATTAACTACGTAGGGAATAGGGACTAGGGACGAAATTTTCCCTACCGACAAGAGAACCTAGCTACTACTCCACAATTCTTAATTGGATTACAATTTTTTATAGTTTTTATTATAATTTTATTATTAAAAAAAAAGTGTAATGAAAATGAAGTGGTGAAGAGTAATTTTATTATAATTTTTATAAATAAATTAAAAAAATTAATTGAATTGAGTGTAATGAAAATGTAGTGGTAAAAAGTAATTTTATTATAATTTTTATAAATAAATTTAAAAAATTAATTGAATTGAGTGTAAAAGTAGAAGTAAAAAATCAGTAGTCGAACGGATCGACACACCTAGCGCGGCCTCCTAAATTTTTTTAAATATTTTCACTGCAAAATTCTCAAGCAAAAATAATGTCGAAAAAATATAATAATGCAATTTGCACCCCTTAAATGAAGGATTTTGATAAAAAAAAAAAATCCTACATCATAGCATAGCCATGTGTAATGCTCAGTGTCTAGTTTATTCCTGAAAAATGTGCAAGATCGTTCAAATCGGACCCTTACGATAAAAGAAAGTTTAAAAATACGGACACACGTCTAGACTGGTTTTTTTTTTGTCAAAAAATCGAGTCAGTATATTAGGGACTAGCGTCTAGGCTCGAAATTAATATGTCACAGGGTAGAGTGTATGAGATTTTTTTTTTAATGTATAAATAATTGTAAAAAAAAGAAAAAAAAAATAATGCACAAATGCAATCCATTACGAGGGTTGAAAAAAAGAATCTTGTACATGTTCATTTTTAATTAATACTATATATCTATGGAATCGCGCTCATAATACACAAGATATTGATGTTATAATATTTTCAACTTTAATATCTTGGATTTGTAATAATATATAAGTATATATTGTGGGATATTTTGTTTCCCTAAATTGTGCACATCATATATAACAACCATTAGTCGAATGTCGAGTCATAGCGTTTTTGATATAGACAGACACGTCATAACTAAGTCTTAAAAAAGAATGGGGTTCAATATTTATAATTGAATTAGGGACATAACTCATTCTAAATTGGATCATTGGTCGGCATGCATGTCCAACACCGTCCTTCTATTTTTAGCATAACGGATAACACTCAAACTCATGAACTTGCAACGGATTTTATATCTTTATTCTATACATTCACAAGTTGATGTGCTTGAAACTTGAAAATATTAAAATATATAAGTTACATGGAGTTCACATAAAATGTTATACTCCATCTAGAGCTGTTATTTGAGTCGAGTACTTGAAGTTCGAGTTCGACTTGAGCTCTTATCGAGCTGAGCTCGACTCAGCTACATTGACGAGCTAAAAAACGAGGTCACCTCGACTCGTTAATGAACCTATCGAGTCGAGCCTAATGGAATATTAAAAGAAAAAAAATTAGATATCGAGTCTCACAAGTCGAGCTCGAATCGACTCGTTAGTAAATCGAGTATCTAACGAGCTCGATCTCGACTCATTTAACGAACGAGCTCGAACCGAGCTCACGAGCATCTCGGTTCGTTTAACAACTCTTCTCCATCTGTTCCAAATCAGTTTTTACACTTTCTCTTTTAATTTATCTCAAATTAATTTTCACACTACAAACAAAAAAAAGTTCAATTCTCACATATGTAAATATAAGTGATTCTAAAAATACAAAAACATGTATGAGACTGTGAGAGTTTTATTTACTATACTATTATGATTCATGTTGTTATATATCGACTCATGTTTGTACATGACGTTTATATCTACAAACCTTGCATGCAATGCAACACCTACGTGTAAACATATCCTCCGCTAGCTCCCATATCTTTTTTTAATTTACCCATTTCCCAACATTTTTGTTCTCCAACATTTTATATAATGTTGCCATGATATTCGTTACTAAAAACTGCTACTATACAAACTGAATGCAGATGTTATCTTCGATCGAGTTCCCATGCATTCTCAAATTCTTACACAGAGATATTTTCATCAATTTTTCTATATACTAGTAATCAATTCAATGGGTCCCATATGCCTCTCATGTCTATTTTTAGATATGCACAACTTTAGATATACACTAGTATATAGTATAAAACTGATCATGAAGTGACAATAAAAAAATTAAGGATTAATTTAACTATATCATGCATATCAAATTTAATTGTATATATATATATGAGCTAGTTTTCTTGTGGTACCAAACACATTAAAACGTACCCCTATTATTAGTATTAGTTGCATTTGCGTCTTCAATTCATAAGAAAGCTTATTGTTGAGTTTATGTCACACAAATACACACTTAATTGTACGTGAACATCTACTAGCTAGATTTAAATATTATAAATAAATTACACGTAATTAGTTGGTAATTAAGTGATCATGTCATTCATTTATTTATATATATATAACAAAAGAGATACACATAATCCATTGTTGTACGTTTGGAGTTGGAATTAGAAGTAGTTGGTTTGATTGTATTGCAACACCTGTACTGTAAGAAACCCTCATAACATATAGGTGGTGGGGGAAGTGAATGCGTAAACGTAATTTTTATACTATATACCCACCACAAAAATACGTAATCAATTCGACATTTCAATAGACATATATCGAAATGATTACTTTTGTACTGTATTATTTTAATATTTTTTAAACATATTTACAATTAATTCATGTGATAGTAATATAAAAAAAATAACCTCTTATAAAAAAGATTGATGAAGAAAATATGATTGATTGTTTAATCTGATAATTTCTTTAATTTTAAATCACATTAAATTAAATATAAATAAATAAATTATGTCTTGTGTTCATTTTCTTGATTATCAATACTAGACGTTACAATGTAACAATAATATAATTTTTCTTCTCATCATCATTTTTAATATATATATATATTTATTTATTTATTTTTTGCTCAAATACACGACTTTAGTAAAAATAAATAAAAAAAGGTGTACTTGGCTCACCATTGGACGTGCGGCCACCGTCGACCCTATAAATAAAAGAGATTGTGGAGAAATTTAATTAAATTTAATTTGCCAAATGTAGGAGTAGGAGCAATCAACCATTTTTTTTATAGGTAATTTAATCAGGCCACTAGGTTTTTCTGGTGATTTCAACAACTCTCAAACATATTTTGGTAATTTACCGTATGGTTAGGTGGCAATTTTAAGTTCTATTTTAATTAATAAATAGTTATAAACTTAGAATTTATATAATGTGTACTTTATGTTCAAGATAAGATTAATCTAAATAAATTCTATGCACTTATCACTTCTAGCCACGATTGCTCAGGTCAAGAGGCCTCAATTAAGCTCAGTGGTCTGAAATAAAAAATGTGATTTTAATTTATTTTTTAGTACAAGAATTTGTATGAAACAATTTATAAATGAAATGAATTGCATATGATCATGTTTTATAATTTGTAGATTTTTGAAATTCCATCACAATTAAGTTTTGAAGATATAAATTTGACCCAAATACCATATTGAAGATTCGTTTCAACATGATCCTATGTATTATTCACCTCATATTCTGCTATTACATTGAATCAAGATTAGCTTGTGATACTTAATTAATACTATACATTCCAAAAAGTATAGTTACTTTATATTTCACGTGACTTTATAATCGTATGTAGTAGATAAATTATTATGAGACATTGATAATTTCTTGTGATTATACATGTTAATAAACTAGATATATATGAAAACACTAAATTAGAACACTAAATCTGACACAAGGGATCTCATACCGTTACATATTGAGTATTAAATTTCAACCTAAATATTCAATACAAAAATATTGTGTGAAGAACGTAAGTACAACAAAATCCTAAAAGGCAATAATAAAGTGTTAGTGGAAGGAAGAAATTATAACACGTCAAAGCGCGCGTTGGCAATAAAGTGCCAAATAGTTTTTAATTTTTATTTTTTTGTTCAATTCTCAACTACTTACAATTAATTCGTATGAAGAAAATATGTACAAAAAATAAATATTAATTCATTTTGAACTAAATGTCAATGTGGAATTAATATAGAGGTGAAGTAACTTTACATATTAAAGAGAGTAGGGCCTTAGCTTTTAATACAAAAAGAGGGGTCGACAACTTTATGTATGAATGTTGTCGTACGGCAATATATAGCTAGGAAGCCATAAATTAAATAGTTGAATGTTGAAATATTATTGTGTGTTACATGGACTAGTATTTAACACGGTTTGTACACTTTTAATTTAATTAATTTTTAGGTGATTCTAAATTTTTATTTTCTCAATTAGTTTCTGTAAATTAAAAAGGGTGAAAATTCACACTTTTGTTATTGATTCATAATATTAAAGTACACGTGAAAGAACATTTTAATAAAATAGATAGATGTAAACATCTTTATATCATATATATTCAGACTATTTAGTATTTAAAATAGTTATATATGCATAAATGATCAATATTGTTGATTTCGTAGTTCATAGTGTACACTACTACCTTCGTCTCTTTGAAAGTTATCAATTTATTTTTTACATATTGATTAAGAAATATAATATTATATTTGTAGTGGATTGTTGAGATAGAGAGAAAGAAAGATTAAAGAAAAATGTAAAGAGGGATATGAAAGAAAAAAAAGTAGAGAAAGACATTGTGTGTTTTTATTGTCATTAAAAATGGTTAAAATTTATTTTAGATTTGTCCAAATTACCAAAACTAGATAGTTCAATTAATTAGGAACCAAATACCACCCAAAAAAAAAAAAATTCTTGTTTGACTCATGAATAATGTAAAATCACAAGACAATCAATTGATGAAAATATGATTAAACATAATAAAAAAATCATTTTAAAAAAATATTTATACATAATAATAATAATTTAAAACTACAACATTCTTGTGATAAATAATTTGTTTTAGTATAGGGTTTGATTATTTACACCTCCATTTCCGAGAGATGCACCCCACTTTTCATTTAATTAATATAATAACCATGTAAAAAATAAAAAATACCCTTCAAAATACAGTATACTAAATGCACCTCCCTTACTGAACGCATCCCTGTTTTCATTCATTTCATCTTTCTCCTCAACCACTACTTCCGACCGACGTCCACACCATTTCCTGTAACCAACAAACCAAAAAAATCGAAATTTTTAAAAAATTACTTAGAAAAATTACATATTTTTTTATAAATTTCAATCAATCAGTGTCGACCATATGCACTCTTGTCGACAACGTTTTGTCCACGAAAGTGTATATGATCGACACTGATTTATCAAAATTTATTAAAAAAAATATTCGACAACAGTTGGTCGACCATATACACTCTCGTCGACAACAATTTATCGACGAGAGTGTATATAGTCTACCCTGGTGTGTCGAAAATTAAAAAAAAAAATTAAAACAACATACATGCGCTCTACGCTACCTTTTTTTTGGAGGTTGGGGTGGGCTGGGGGCGGGGCAGGGTGTGGTGGAGGCGAGGTGGGTGGGTTGGGCGGTGGGGGAGGGATGGCGGTCAGTGGCGGGAGGGGTGGAGAAAATAAATGAGATGGGGGAAGGAGAAAAGAATGGAGGAAGAAGAGGGGCAGACGACTATAAAAAGAGAAGGGAGGAAGAAGAAGAAAATTAGGATTTTAGGGTAGAGTGTAGTTAGTAAAGGTATTTTATAAGAAAAAATGGTATTTAAGACAATTTAAAGAGGGTGCATCTATTCTAGACAAATTTTGGAGAGGGTTCATCAATCGGGGGAGTGCATCTCTCCAAAATGGAGGTGTAAATAGTCAAACCCTTTAGTCTATCTATTTGGCTTTTGAATTCTAATTTACAAAATGCAAAATGCAAAATTTTGTTTCTTTCTTGATTTTGCGATTTGAGCTATTCTAAATGAGTTCAACTAAAAGATGGTAAGTAATTATATATAGATAAAAATTTGTGTGTAACAGTTTTACGGTGAAGTTGGCCGTTCACAAATTAACACACACCAATGTCATACTAAAATTATACTGTACTTAATTTTACTGTGAGATGCCACACATGACTTTTTCTTATTATACTTCATCTTATTGTAATACGATATTACATAAAACTTTCAAAATATACATTTATTACATCATAATCTTTAATTCTCTATGAAATAAATCTTGAATCATAAAGATAATAGTAGAATTAAATTATCATAAATCATAAAGAAAACAGAGTAGAATTAAATTTGAAAAGTAGAATTTTGGCGTTAAAGTAATAATATGACAAGTACACAAGGATACACGGTTTGAACACAAAAAGTTGGAGTTATCAACATATAATGACTTGAAAAAGAGATGTTTCTTGATAAACATATGTATATTCATATTGTCCTTGTTTCTTCATCAAGTTGGCAAGTACTTATGGTTGCGTTGGCCCTGCCTTGTTTAATATTTAGCCTTTTGACACTTTTTGGTAGTAACATTTAATACTCTTGTCTCTTTTTCAAATGTTATTCTAGATTATGCTTTTCTAAAAAAAATACCAATTCATGTATTTTACTTATAACTTCGTATAGAGTGTGTTTATTTTTCACATAAAGTGTGCATGTGCAAAAATAATTCGAAGAATAATCTTACTATTTATAATTACTTGTGAAGACTTAGAAAAGAATACACTACTAAATTTCAAATATACACCACACTAGGCCAAACTCTTTAGATTACGAACTTCATATATGAACTATATAATGTGTATTTTAATGGTTTATGCGTCATGTCCTAGAAGCATTAGAAAAGAAAATGAGTGAGAGTTATTTTCAAATATATCCCTCGCCCTTCTTAATAAAATTTCCTTGAGTAAATATTGTGGGAAAAAAAAAACAGCTTTTAGGTGAAAATTTTAATTAGACTTTTACTAATTTTGTTAAAGTTAAATCAATACTATTCAAGATTTGTAAATTTTATCAACTGATTCCTTCTTAAAATAATGCAGATGCTTAATTTTCTTTTATAAAATGATCGATATTTTACTTTTAATTTATTTCATTTTAGGTGTTAAAATAATTCATAATGTTGAACATATGAAAAAAAAAATTGGGCTAGTGGGCTGCAAGTTTAACCCTCAAGCTAACCATCCGGACAAATAAAATTTCGAGTTTAAATACTCCCTCCGTCCGCCTATAAGCTTCACATTACTTTTTGGCACAAAGATTAAGAAAGTTGATTAAATAATAGATATAATACAAGTGATGTGATTGAGAGAGGAGAGAGATGGAGAGTAAGATATAAAGTGAATTGTAAAAAAAAATACTTACCAAAAAAGGTATGGGAAGCTTATAGACGGACAGATCAAAATGGTAAAATGGAAAACTTATAGGCGGACGGGAGTAGTTATACATTACCATTTGTTTAACCTATATAGACATGCATTTATATATTTAGCTCGATTCGAATACATATCTCTAAATTTTGAAGTATAGTTGTAAAGAAGAAGCGGCTCAAATTGTGATTTTTTTAAAAACAAAAAAAATCAGTTTAAAATTTAAATATAACAATATGCTAACGATCCAAAATAACAAAGTATGAGTAAAAACAAAATAGACATAAAAATTATAGTGGGATGGACGCCCCACAAAATATCTCATACTTTTCGTATAATTTCATATTTGTAATTTACGTAAAATAATAATGCATACATGGTGCATGGATAGACATAGATTAATTAATTAGATTTTAGTAATGGAAACAAAATATTTAAATTCAATCGCGACAAATCAAACATGTACATCAAAAGCCTAACAAAGAATCTTTAATGATTGAGTAAATTTTTTTTTTTCTAGCCCATATTTGATTACAGCTATTTGTAGTTGAAAGAGAAATAAAGTGCAGCATGAAATGGACTTCCACAACGTGTGATATTTTAGTAAAAAGATTTACTTACAACATACAAATCTTTGCTTTGGGTCATTCTGTTGTACTGTAGTGATGATGGCCATTAGATTACACACAAATCCTTTTAATTTAATTATATAATTTGGATCATATTTAAGTTTAATTTATTGAGTTCGATCGATATTAACTTTATTTGCAAGATTTTTGTCTCCACATTGCCTAAAGCTAATTTGAGGCCTTTTTCCTTGTTGATTGGGAATTGGTTGATCGAGAAAGGTTACGCTGGATAACGCTAACTAACCCATGTTTAATTATTATGTTAAACATGTATTTCTCTGTTACTTTTATTGGATCTTTAATACTACGTGATCAGTTACGAATGCTTATGAAACTTCAATTTATTTATTATAATGAATGAACAATTATCTCATAATATATACACAAATATGTCAATATATCTGTGCAATGAGATTTGATCACCGTTAACTTTGGTGAGAGGAGAATACTTGTATATATAGTGAAGATTACAATAACTGATTTACATGATTGTAGGGAATTTAAATATAATTAATGTTATATACAAGGAAAGTAGTTATATACAAGGAATGAGTCAATCATTCCTTAATATTCCCCGATAAGCGATGCGTGGGATAAGGAAAAACGCAGAGCTTGGAACGAAGGAACTCGAACGTCGGGCGAGGAAGACTCTTCGTGAAGATGTCGGCGAGCTGAAGATGAGTGGGGACAAACTGTGTGGACAATTTGCCAGAGGTGACGAGCTCGCGAACAAAATGGCAGTTGATGTCAATGTGCTTCGCTCGTTTGTGAGCCACTGAATTTTGGCTGAGAAAAAGGGCACTGTTGTTGTCAGAAAGTAGGACGGGGCGAGCAGGTAATGGAATGCGGAGCTCGCCGAGCAAGGAAGTTAGCCAGACCACCTCGGCTGCAGCGTTGGCCAATGCACGATACTCCGATTCGCAGCTAGAGCGAGCAACAATGGGTTGTTTCTTAGCACTCCAGGACACCAGATTTCCACACAAGAAGACCGAGTAACCATAAGTGGAACGACGAGTTTCCACACATAGAGCCCAATCGGCATCAGAATAGGCGACCAAGGAGGAGTCTGGTCGGCGAGTGAAGGAGAGGTCGTAGTTGATAGTGTGCTTAACATATCGAAGAATTCTCTTTACTGCCGAGAAGTGGTCGATGGTCGGCGCTTGGAGGAACTGGCTGACATGATTCACCGAGAAGGATAGATCCGGCCGAGTGATTGTGAGATACTGGAGGGCGCCGACCAGGGAACAATAAAGCGTTGGATCCGAGAATGGATCACCAGTGCTGACAAGGGTCTCGTCGGCGGCCAAGGGAGTGGCAATAGGTTTGGAGTCTTGAAGTGCTGCTCGCTCAAGAATCTCGCGAGCATATTTGGACTGTCCGACGAATAGGCCCGACGAGGTGTATGAGATTTCGAGACCGAGAAAGTAGTTGAGGCGACTAAGTTCCTTGAGTGTGAACTCCTTGTTCGCCCGATCAATGAAGCGAACAAGTGTAGAGGGATCGTTTCCTGTGACAATGATGTCATCCACGTATAGAAGTAGGTAGACGACCAAGGAACCTTGAAATAGATAGAACAGCGAGGAGTCAGACTTGCATTCCTTGAAGCCAAGGCCGAGCAGGAAGGAGCTGAACCGCTGGAACCAGGCCAAGGGAGCCTGGCGAAGACCATACAAGGCCTTCTTCAATTTGCATACATGATCCGGGAGCCGAGGATCAACGAAGCCGGGAGGTTGAGCTATGAAGACCGGTTTCTGGAGAAATCCGTTAAGAAAGACATTTTTGACATCCAACTGATGGAGGGGCCAATTGTTGCGAATAGAGAGAGCTAGAATGATACGGAATGTGGTCGCCTTGACAACCGGACTAAATGTGTGAGAGAAGTCTGTACCAGGGATTTGGGTGAAGCCTTGAGCGACCAATCTGGCCTTGTGCCGCTCAACGGAACCATCAGATTTGTACTTGGTTCGAAAGATCCATTTAGAACCAACAATGTTCGCATCCCGAGGGCGAGGAACAAGATCCCAAGTGTTGTTAACTCGCAAGGCATCAATTTTCTCCTGCATTGCGGCCAGCCATTCAAGGGACTTGGCAGCAGATTTGAAACCACGGGGCTCCGAGGAGGCAGTAAGGGCACTAATCAAGGCAGTGGAGGCCAAGTTTAGTGGATATTTGGGCTTGAAGATCCCAGATTTTGCTGTGTGATCATCTGGTGTTTGGATGGTGGTCGCTGCACCGTAGGCTCAATGGTCGGCAGTGGTTGCTCGGCCGGTTCAGGGGGAGCAGGTGGCTCCTCAACAATGGCTGGCAGAGGAGGGGCGTCCTCGTCGGGGTCAGTGGTGCATGCCGAGCAAGGTGGAGTGTTAGAAGTAGACTCAGGAGATAAGTCATCCGAGGATTCCAGCTCGGCATCCAAGAAGGATGAGACCACTGCACTGGTCGGCAAAGGCCGAGCAGAACCTGAAAAAGGGAAACAACCTTCATCAAATACAACATGTCGAGTAACAAAGATTTTGGAGGATGTAGGATCGTAACACCGGAAACCCTTGTGAAGACTACTGTATCCCAAGAAAATACATGGGCGACTGCGAGGAGAAAGTTTGTTGGCTGCATAATCGCGTAAGTATGGAAAGACCCGACAACCAAAGGGTTTGAAGTTTCCATAAAGGGGCACGGATCCGAAGAGAACCTGATATGGTGTTTGACCACCCAAAATAGAGGATGGCAGGCGATTAATGAGATGGACTGCAGTGGCAAAGGCATCGAACCAAAATTCAGACGGAGCACGAGCATGAAAGAGCATGGAGAGACCAGTTTCAGTGATGTGACAGTGTTTTCGCTCGGCGCGACCATTTTGCTGGGGGGTGTAAGGACATGACACCCGATGCGAGATGCCATGCTCGGCCATAAAATGGCGAACATCCGTATTGATGAACTCAGTGCCACCATCACTCTGAAAGACTTTGAGTTTAGCCGAGAACTGGGTGCAAACAAATTTGTGAAAGGCGACCAATGTGGTGAAAAACTCTGATTTTGCACGAAGAGGATATATCCACGAGAAACGGGAATAATCATCGATAAACACAGCATAATAACGAAAACCATCTATAGCAGTAACAGGGGAAGGACCCCAAAGATCGTCGTGTACCAAATCAAGAATAGCAGAAGCACGTTTGTCATTGATAGTAAAAGACAAACGTTTACTCTTGGCCAACTGACAAGAGGTGCAAATGGTAGGGTTCGACAAAAGTGAATTAACAGATAGATGTCCTAATCTATTTAAGTCTTTGATAACATTAAACGGGACATGCCCCAAACGAGAATGCCATAAATCAAAAGAAGCACGAGCAACATCAAGCGGCTTCAAAGCAGCGACCAAAGCCGGGAGTGCGTTCCAACACGTACAACCCCTGTTCACACCGACCCTGAGCCACCACTTCCTTGGTAGCCCGATTCTGAACAACAAATGATTTGTCAGAAAAGCAAACATCAACTGGAAAATCAGACGTGAGTTTACTAATAGATAAGAGGTTTTTGGTGATGTGAGGAACAACAAGAACATCCAGAAGGCCTATATCCTTATAAAGTTTATGTCCAACATGAGAGATTTGTAAGGAGTTACCATTACCAACAACCACTTGACCATTACCAGAATAAGGTGTCGAGGAATCTAGATGAGAGGTGCTGGAGGTCATATGGGCCGAGGCACCGGAGTCCACATACCAGTCTGAAGAAGGCGGCGAGGAGACAGTGCAGGCAGAGTGAAATGCTTGAGCGATATTTACCGAGGGATCCTCGGTCGGACGAGGAGAAGATTGGCGAGCACCCGTGGTGCGAACAAACCGCTGGGGACACTTATTGGCATAATGGTCGCCACGACAGATTTGACAGCGAGGCACGTACGATTGGCGATTCCCGCGACCACCAGAGGATTCACGACGACCACCACGATCAGATGTGCGACCAGGGTGATCGCGAGACTGAGAGCGAACAGGGGGCTGACCACGAGTGAAGAAGGCCACTGGAGAGGTGTCGACCGGATCAGTGATGTTATTCATCAGTTCAAAAGCAGTTGCCTGATGTAGTAAATCCCGAAAAGAAGGGACAGGCGAGAAGGCCATCCGGGTGTCAGCAAACCCGCTGAATTTCGGGCTAAGACCCCGTAGGAACCAGTGGGACATGTCAGAACTCTCGACAGGTTTGCCAATAGCTGCAAGCTGGTCGCACAACACCTTGAACCGACGACCATACTCTGCAACAGATAGGGTATTGCGCTTGAGGAGGAGAAGTTCCTCATGAAGCTGAGTAATTCGAGATTGGGAGGAGTGGGTGAAAGCATCTTTGAGGGCAATCCATGTATCGTAGGCCGTGTCACAGTCGATGACTTCTGCCAGGGCCTCTTCGGTGAGAGAGGAGAGAAGGAGGACAAGAACCTTCTGATCCTTCGATTTCCAGGCGGGGAAGGAGGTGTGGGTTGCAGCAGGGGCAGGACATGAGCCGTCCACAAGACTAATAAGATCGGCACAAGTGAGCATCGATACAACCTGTTTCTTCCAGAGGAGATAGTTGGAAGAGGAGAGTTTCACCGTGACCATATGAATGAGGACATTCATAGGGATTGAAGAGTCTGCCATTGAAGACGGAAGATCGAGGGGGACAAGCTCGATGAAAATATAAGAGAGGCGGCGGCAGCATAGGGAGAAAGAAATTTAGGGTTAGGATTTTTAGGTGTTTTAGGCTGATACCATGTGAACAATGAGATTTGATCACCGTTAACTTTGGTGAGAGGAGAACACTTGTATATATAGTGAAGATTACAATAACTGATTTACATGATTGTAGTGAATTTAAATATAATTAATGTTATATACAAGGAAAGTAGTTATATACAAAAACATGAGTCAACCATTCCTTAATAATATCGATTTGTCGGTGTCTAGTTCTATATATCACGATGGATACTACGAATAGTCGAATTTGAATGAATATACTGACAGATATAATGGTTATTATATATGATGAACATCAACCACCAATTTTTCATGAGTATATATGTTGATATTTTAGTTGATAATGTGACAATGTTATAATGACATGGTACTAATTTTTAGGTCAGATTAGATACTCAATGAATTTACTATATTATATTTATATATATATATATATATAATAAATTCTTCTACTAATTTGTTGATATTTATTCTAAGTATGGTTTTATCTTCTTAAGTAATGTATTTTATGACATAATTTTGATTATTATTGATGAACTAATTTTCAAGTTATGCTCCATTTTTTGCTTTTGTTGGAGACTTCAAACTTGAAGATGTCAGCTCTGGATAATTAAATTGGGTTTGTGCAGCCTTTAAAATTTAGGTGTTACCTTCTTATGATTTTAAAAATAAAAATAAAGAGGGCGAAAAAAAAAAAATCGGGTCAAAAAATTTCCGAGCCCAAATGAGATGTCGGGCCAAATTGAATCATAAAAACTCTCCCTCCATCTTTTCTCATTTCTATATTTAGCTACTTTTTCACTTTTCTATCTCATTCTCTATATTTTTTCTTTCTACATCTATTTATTTTTAACAGTATATATCACACATTTTATATTATATCCCTTAACTTTCCTGCAAAAAAAAAAAAGTGATGGAACAGATATTGAAGTATAAATTATACAGATTCGGTCCTAATAAGTCATCAATTTCAGCTCATGAATATTTTATTTTTTAAAAGAGGGAGAGAATGTAATGATATGAAATTCAATACACTTTAGAAAATTACATGGGTGGTGGGTTTCTTATGATTTCAAATCAAAACCATATCAAAATTCAAAATCATATATGTGACTAATGATATGAAACATGTTGGTAGTGGATTACTTATAAAACTCACCACTTTTTTTTTTTTTTTAAACTGTAAAATTGTATTAATGGATATCAGGAATACCCAAAAATTAACAGAGTTTCACTAAGTACACGTTGTAAAAATTATACAGCATAAATTACTTATATACTGTATAAGTATTTTATGCAGGTGATAGATTTTCATAAGAAACTCAACATCAAGTTACATATTAAATTCATTCAAATTAAAAGATGCATAAGTAAAAATTATAGATAAGTTAGTTTAAATTAGTTCGATTCAGATTCAAAATATTTTTCGTACGAGGCCTAAATTTATGAAGCATGACTATATTCCCACGATGGGGTAGTGTATACTGGGGGTGCAAAAACCACCAAGAAAAATAAAAATGAAAAAAGTGCGTCATTTCCATGTCAAACTAATTTGGTTGTTATGAGTTATGACATGGTAGTATTATTTTTTTAGAAGAGACATGCAAGAAAGTCGCACATTTTGTTTATTAATTGTCAACCCCTATTTAAGGCATTAAATAGTAAATACACACGCTACGTATGTACTAGTATATCACTAATACTATGTGCCTCTCAAAACCAGGTCCCAGTTTCATAAAACCAGCCAACTCTTTTTTCATTTCTTTTTCTTTTATTTTTATTATAATATATTATGCATGGGTCCAAAATTGTACCTGAATTAATTAATAACTCGACTGCCTAATCTGCCCCTTATTAATTTTAATTAATCATTGGAAAGGATGGGATATTTAAACTTGATGCCAAAATTAAAATTTAAAAAAATATGAAACGTCCTTCCAGACCCTCCTACAATCAGTTTCAATGTATTTTAAATTGTTTGTTGCAAGATGTGGGGTGGAAGCCACTCGAAATTCACCTTTTTTGATGAGGTGATCAAATCCAGTGCACTTTGTATTTATTCTCGATAATTGAGTTTTTTTAATGTTTAGGGACGTTGTCCATAGATTACTCGCAAATGGCAAGAGTTCTTTTAGTTAAAATAAATCAAATTAATTAATTAACTGTACGCTGAACTCCAAAAGTAATGTTATAAAGGATAAAATAGATAAAATGAAAGTATAATTATTGTGTGAGGTGGAGATTGTGAATGTTATTTTTATTTTTTGATATATAACTTTTTTGTAACCGTCAAAATGAAAGTATGATTATTATTGTTGGGCGGCTCCATCCCATACTAGATGAAATATTTTTTTTAATGGAAATAAAACAATCATCAAATTCTGAATATTCAGAATCTGTTAAAGATAAAAAATACTCCTAACTGAATAGTTGTTTAAAAAAAAAAAAATCAATTCTGACTATCCAGAGCTATAGTTTTCATTACATAAAATGTCATTACTTTTTAACTCAATTTATCTATTACTCTCCCCAATAAAATTAATTGAAAGTGCCACATTATCCTCCAAAAAGCAATTTTATCATTTAAATGTTATATTATGGGTAAATGGTTATAATAATATAAATATGTGAATTAGAATTCCTTAAAACTGGGGAACTACATGCATCAACTTAAAAGTCCCCCTTCCCTTACCCATGGGACGTCAATTTTGATGTGTTACTATTGTTGCACAAATATCCAACTTTTTATAATTATAATACTCCAATGTAAATTAATTAAATACATGTTGACGTATAACAGTGATAACATTAATTAAATTGCATTTTAATGTTACCTCCTCAATTTGAGGAAGTCCACCGTAGTAGACTATTGTAATTGTAATTTTTCTCAATGCCTGATATCGATTCATTTACGAGAGCACCGTTTAAAGTCATAGTCTTAAGCTCTATATGAACTAGACCTCATAAAAATTGTTTTCTACTATGTATAGAGAATATTTTAATTTTCACACATCAATTTTCTTTTAGTTATAAGATAACACATTCCTATAATCTTGCATGCCCAACCTCAATGATATGGTGCATTGGTGCGCGCTGTGCTTTGCCTTT
Organism: Galeopsis tetrahit; assembly: GCA_963675135.1. Taxonomy (NCBI): domain Eukaryota; kingdom Viridiplantae; phylum Streptophyta; class Magnoliopsida; order Lamiales; family Lamiaceae; genus Galeopsis; species Galeopsis tetrahit. The sequence continues at coordinate 11,135,750 of OY776125.1, read as the reverse complement.
AAGTTTGCTTTAGTGAAAAATAAAATTAATATTTGAATAACAGATGACATATGTTATTAAGGAAATTTTGATAATTTTGAGGATTGGAGGCTAAAGTTACCACAAAGCTAGCAACAAGAATTAGTAACAATCTACATGTACATAACTTTGTTCTGTATTCAATTGAGATTTTTCCTTATGAACGGTGAAATTGGTTTACTGAATTAGTCAATTTTTTAATCAGAAAAAAAAAATCAATGCAGTAGAAACACCATTTAAACTGGATTCACGTGAATTCTCGGTTGTTTATTTTTAATTTTAAGTAAAAATTAATGTGTTTTTTAATTGGTCATGAGGCCGGTTAATTTTGATTAATTGAAAGGAATTAAAAATGAGTTTTTTAATTGGCTAACTAATCAAAATTTAAAAATTGATTTATTGTTTAGGTTACATAAATATTTTTGTAAAACACCAAATCATTTAATTTAGTGTGAATTTGATAAACAATAAAATAATAAATTCATTAAACAATTAAACAATAACAAAGTCATAAAAAAATGTAAAAAACAATTGCCTGCATATTTTAGTTGATCCAAAAGTGATTTTAGTGAAGGCAAATTGTCATTTTGATAATATATTTTTTCATGACCCTAATTCATAACTACTCTTTTTTTTTTTTCCCTTAAAATTGATAAAACTTCCTATAATTAAACAATTCACGAACACTATAAGTCTACGATGACAAAATAGTAAAAATTTATTTAGGTCAATTAATTAAATTCATGAACGTGTCGAGTCAAATATTACTAAACTGATCATCATATATATTTTAGTTGACAAATTCAAATTGATTTTGACATTCTTGAAATTTAACAGCTAAATCCCTCTTTTATATAATTCACTTTTCTCACTATATATAGAAGCAATCTCTGTCTTTACAAGTCATTTTTCGACTTTACAGATAATGTGGGGCTGTTAGTGTCACATTGCACTCTCACTCTCCCTGCTTAATCAGCCACTAAATTCTATTTAATTCAATTTTAAACGTAATTAACGAATACTAATATCCTATGTAATCCCCCAGCTCATGCGATGTCAATATTTTGTTTTTTACAGAATGTCAATTATATTAATTTATATATCAATCAATAATAATATTATTGAGTTGACGAATTTAAATATATATGCAGCTAGAATCCATGCAACTGTGGACACGTGCTTTGGTTTCCTATGAATTAACGTACGCGTGCATGTACGTAATACGTACATATGAAAGATTAGTTAAGGAATCAGCTTTAATTGATGCTGACGTGGAAATTAATAATTTAGCTAGGAGTATTATTTACATGATTTTTATAATTAAAAAAGATTGAAATGGTAATATCGAACGTGTTGTCCGTAGGCTAGCATGGGGGAGCGTTGAACCGAGGATTTAAGTTGATAAGATTAATTAATTAATTAATTAAATCCAGTTGGCTTGATCAATTAGTAAATAATTCATTTGTTGACATGTACAATTAGTCTATTAGTTTTAACTGCAATTATAAGTCAACCCTTTTTTATATGCATGTGGTTATGAGATCATTCGTGTCAGTATTAGTGTTTTACTATTATTAATTTAATTTATTCAAATGTGTTATATTAAAAAATAATCAATATATTATGAGACATACTAAAAATTCAGTAAATTGAAACACAACGATACAATAAATGAATTATTATTCTACTGTATGTGTCTCAATTTTTTCCTTCTCAAGTAAATTGAAACACAAAGTTTTATTCTAGTTTATGTGTCTCAACCTGTTAATACATCATTCGTACCGATAAAGTTACTCGATAATTAAAAGAAAAAAGGAAAGTAAAAGTCAATATGTAGTAGGATATTACTGTATAAAATGTAAATAAAGATAGCTAGTCAAATACTCCCTCCGTTTTTTATTAAATGTCACTTTGCCTTTTTCAATATTTTTTAAATAAGTGTCATTCTACACTTTTTTCTTCAAGTTTGACAATTTTACCCTTGTACATTGTACTCTCTCCATTTCTTTACCTTGATTTAAGTTTTTTTTCCTTTTGAATATAGTACTATAACATAAATCATGCATAAACCTTAATTATTGTATACATGAATATCATTTACAATATTGACCACATTCATTACAAAACATAAATTTAATATTAAAATTAGTTATCATTAATGAAGGGTAAAATGGTCCATGATTATATATCTTAATATGTTGAAGATTGTTAAAATGACACATATTTAAAAGTGGAGGGAGTATTAAAGAAGTAACAGTAATTAAGTAACTTAACAAAAGAAGTTCAAGTGGATTAAAAGAGTAACTTAAAATACAAAATTAAGGCATGTTAGAAATTTCTCATATTTTGTTGTTATTAAATTGTTAACGTTAGAATCCAGTTTGGACTCAATTAGACATTTTAAAAATATATATACATGGATTGGCAATGTTATAAGAATAAAATTAGAATTTGGGGCTCTCGATTTTATGAGCGCCATTTTTTTGGATTGACCCATTGAAGTTTGTGGTTGTGATTCCTACATTATGAAAACTAATTTTTCTAATAATTTTTTTTAGGGTTGGTCTGCTATGAACTCGAGTGCATGTTGTGCACCCTAGTTCATGTTGCACTTTTCAGTTTACTAACTTACACTTTTTGGTAAATAGTGTTGCACTTTTCAATTATTAAACTGTATAATAATATTTTTAGTAATAATTGAAAAGTGCAACACCATTTACCAAAAAAGTGTAAGTCAGTAAACTGAAAAATGCACATGGACTAGGATGCACAGCATTCACTCGAGTTACCTTTTTTTTAAAGGAAAGTATTTTTCGTTATATTGAATTCCGTCCGGTAATGATATTTAAAAGACTATTTATGTACAAATTTTAAGCTCAATGGACTTTTTGGAGTCTCATAGGAGTTCAACAAAGTTAACTAATTAGATTTATTTTCAGCATGTTCAAGGTGAAGTGTTTCTTGTTTACAGAGCCCTTAAATGAACTTAATACTATATCTTGAATATGGTCATGGTAGATAATTAGCCCTTAAGTAATTCAATTTTTGTCTTCTTTTGATATTTTTTTTGTCCTTTATATAAGTAAACGATAATCTAGGATCAAGAGCTGGATTAGGCCACATCTAATGATGTAGGTAAGTTTGAATCAACTCGTGTTTGACTCCGAAAATTTTGGATTAGGATACATCTAGTGATGTAAGTAAGTTGATCGTCTTACTCGTGTTTGACTCTGAAAAAGATCATAATTGATTTGAATTTAATTAAGTTTCGAATTACTTGAGTAGCTACCGAATTCAAGTATATAAATACTCGACGCTCGCAAGCCTAATCGAGCTTATACAATTTTTCCTATTTTATCATTAATTAGTATATTATTTATACTTGTATTTATATACATGTAATCGAGTACAGTTGAGCCGAACTCGAATTTATTTTTTGTCATTAATTATATAGGGAAATTTTGTTTTGCATTTAATTTTGTAAGATTATATAAGTAATCAAGTCGAAATCGAGTTTATTATCGAGCTCGACCAATCAGAAAAATGCAGAGTTTTGTGTGGTCCAGTTTGATGGGCCAAACTAATTAACACAAAAGTATGGGCTGGCTACAAAAATATAAGCCCAAAATATCTTGGTATTGGGTTTTTTTTTTTTAAACCAAAAAACATATTGGTGTTGTTAGTAGATGTAGATCTATGTAATTTGATTTTTCAGGCATCTTTAGAGTTTTTCATATTGAGTGTAAATCTTAAAATTACACTCTCGGAGTTTTTGTTAATTTACTTTCAGTCTGGTCCTACGGCCACTAAATCAGTGGTGGCTTAGAACATAATTTTCCAATGGGCTTCAAAATTAGTCTCCTAAACAATTCTATCGAGGTTGGGCTCCTTGTAAATGATTAGCCCATCCACCCCTCATCTTCCCCCAACCAAATGTACCCCACCCCTTTAAATTAAAAAAACAATTAATTTTATTGATCAGTTTATGTAAAATTATAATACAATGTATTTAATGAGTTTACGGTTCAAACAATTATTTACATATATATTTTATCAAAACACCAAGGCTCCGTTTGGATTGAGGGATTTGATCTATGGTTTTCAAATTCATCATTCAAATTCACTCCCCTTGTTTGTATTAAAAATGAAATGAATGGATTTAAAATCCTAAACATATTTTTTTTAGTTAAAATTGAGAGAATTTTAAATTCTCTAAAACCATGTCATTTGAAATCCATCTATTTTCAAAACCTTTCATTTGAAATGTCTACTCAAATCAAATCCCTCTCCAAACACAGCCTAAAAGAAAATCGGCTAGCGAAACCATTTTTACTAGTTTTTACCATTTCTTTTAATATAAGTGTAGCCGCATCAACTAGTGTTACACGTTAAACCCCAATCACAATTTTTCAGTGAATCGAAATACAAATGATATATCAAATTGTTCGCCTCTATATACATGTAAACTTGGTAACTTCAATTGTTTGTTTTGTGCACTATAACTCTAGGAATAATCAAAACTCTATACAGGTAATTCTAATTCATTGTAATGCTGAATATTCATACAAGTAGAAATTCTATAGGCAATATGTGTCATATCCGGCCTTGCATTAGCATTCCCAAGCAAAGCAAGATTAGCAACATCAATCATAACCCTCAATTGTTCAATGTCCACATCACCATTCAATTTAGGATCCAACATCTTCAACATTACCTCGGCATCCTCGCTCTTCCGACACTCCTCCGTCCACTCTGCCAGCGTCGACGACCCCTGTAGCGACTTGAGCCCCGTTATGAGCTCAAGAAGCAAAACTCCAAAACTGTAAACATCGCTCTTTGGTGACACAATGCCCGTGTTTAAATAACACGTGTCAACGTATCCAAGGGACCCCTTCACAGCTATGGGAGTGTGGGCGGTTTGAGGGTCGTTGCCAAGCTTGCAGAGCCCGAAATCTGCCAGCTTGGCATGACCATCGCTTACTAGGAGCACGTTGGACGACTTGATGTCTCTATGTATGACTGGAGGGTCGGCTACTGAGTGGAGATAGTCGAGGGCGTAGGCGATGTCTAACGCAATGCTGAGGCGATCGGACCACGAAAGTGTGCCCGAGTATTGGCCTTGTCGTGTGTGCATTCGATCGAAGAGACTCTTGTTTGGGACGTATTCCAAAAGCAAAAGTTGTTCTCCTGTAGTTTGGAGGTTAATCAGACTCGAGATAAATGTCTAATCAGACATAAAATAAAATATATTCCCAACATGTAAAAATATATTCGATTGTGTGCATACCAAATGACCTAAAAACAAATGTGTGAGATGCAATGTGAGGCAGTTGAGATATTCGAACCAGTCAATAGATAACTCAACATATCTATCAAATACACGAAAAATATACCTTTCTCAAGGCAAAATCCCAACAAACCAACCAAATTAGAATGTGAGATCCTTAACAAAACCGAAACTTCATCAAGAAACATCTTTTGGGTGCCACCTCTCTCCTCCATGACACGTTTAACAGCTCCAAATCTTCCATCTCCAAGCTCTGCAAGGTACACATATGAAGTAGCTCCAACTCCAATTCTAATCTTAAAATCACTTGTGGCCATCTTTAACTCATCTAGGGCATAAGTTCTTATTGCACAACAAGTACGAGGATGAATGATTTTGTGATTGATTTGCAATGACTTTTGATGGTCAGAGCAATTACTCTGATCAATGATTTTTCTCAAAGATTTATTATCTTCTTGATCATGAGGCTCTAAGTAAATTGCCAATTTTCTTACAATGATTGTGAGAATAATGACAAGTGTTATTGAGCCTATGATGAAATAACTTCGCCTACTTGATGTGGAGAAACCAAGAAACCACATTCTTGGTTGTGTCTAAACATTAGTCCCACCTAGCTTGTTTCATTATGTTGTGCAACTTCATTTTAATAAGTGATCATGCCATTTTATTTTATTTTTTTACAAGATTCATTCATTTGGAATTTTTCATTAGAAATGTGTCTTATATGCTTGGGAATAAATATATGCACAAGGGTCTTAATTGTGTCTTCTAATAAGTAGGTCAACTTTGATTCTTTGATGCTGAGTTTTATCTCAAGTAGTGTTGTTTATGTCTTCTTGATAATTTTGTTGGTATTTGGATAAGGAAAATCCAAGAGGTAAGTTTAGATTAGCAAAAAAGATTAAATTCAAGGTTAACCTTATCACACTCTATCTTGTTTCAAGATTTATAATTATTATATGTAGCGAAAAAATAAAAATTGTAATATGTAAAAAAATAATGTTTTATGTATACAATATACCACTAACAATAATATTAACGTATTAAAAATCCAGTAGAATAAAATATCACTGGAACACAAAAAGTGAAACATGGCGCAACGCCACGCTATTCCGGCCTCCATGCCAACTATAAGGGTCAGAAATTATAGTTGAATAAATAAAAATTATTGGCAAAATACATTTAAAGACCCCTATACTATCAACATTTGTTTCATAACATTCCTGAACTATTTTTTATTTTAAAAAAGGACTTCGTGAAACATGATTTGAATAGTTGAAGGCTCTTTAAAATAAAAAATAGTTCCAGGGACTTTACAAACAGTGGTGATAGTTTAGGGGACTTTAGATATTTTACCTAAATTATTTATTAGTTTTTAATGAATACTAATTATGTAGTGTAGAATTGTCAACTTCCTATCTCTATCCATTCATAGCCCTAATTGAGGAATTAAAAAACTGCCCTTTATTTTTTAAAAGAAAATGTAGAAAGACCTTAAAGAAGTAATTAGCCTAATTATGTTGAAAATATAAATGGAAATATTCTTCTTTCCACTTATATAATATGCCAATTACATGAAAAGAATTGAATTTAAATTTAAATGCAAATAAACATTAAAGAGTGCTAACATTAGGAATCAATAGCTTGAATTAATCAATGTCACTGGATGCTTATTTCAACTTCACTCATAAATCAAGATCATAATGGTCAAAGTTTGGATCTAGTAATAAAGAAAAACCTTATTCTTAATTAATTAATTAATTTTATTTAAAAAATCTGCAAAATGCCAATAAAAAGTTCAACTACCAATTCACTGGATCCACTCCCATGCTACTACCTACTCCTGCCAATTATTTAATCTAATAAAACAATTATTATTAATTTCGTTAAAATAATTAATTGACAGATTCAGACACCCGGGATGTCTGTTGACTTTTAATTTGGGCTTGGGCCCAAGGCCCACAGCAGCTACAAACGTTGTACATGTCGGACAATTTTAACCTTAGCAAATTCCAATTTGCCTTGAATTAAATATGTCAAAAATAATTAAAACCATAATACTCCAATAATAAAACCTCATAAATCAACTGATTTGCATTTAGTAAGAGTAATTATACTTAGTAATTTGAGCAAATCTCGTAAATATATCCAATAATATTTTTTTACAATATTAATTAATTATATTTTATCTAATAATTCATATAAATCGTATAGGTGAAAATATGGAGAACTTACATTTGTGAAAATATTGATGATATATCGGTAAATTTTTAAAATTGTTAACAAATTTTTAATACATAAATTTAACAAAACTAATTAAATACATTTGCATCAGTGATAAATTTATACTCCCTCAGTCCAGTAAAACTTTGCTCAAATATATTTTTAGCACAAAAAAGTATATGTTTATTTTATTTAAATAATCAACTTTTTGAGTATTTTTTCAACTTTATTAATAAGATTGAGTATCTATCATTTATAATTAAAATATAGTATTTTTTTAAAAAAAACATGTATTAAAAGAAGTAAACAAAGTTTTACGAGACAATGTGAGTATACAATATAATATACAATGTTATTTTATAGAATATTTATGTTATTTTATAGTATATTTGTTTCAAAATTATTGACATTTTCTCCATTTTTTTGATATTAGTCTCAATATTCTTTTTACATACCTATGTTTTCAATTTTTTCTATTAATATTGAAAATAAATGAAAAAATATGAGGATATTTTCGTCTATGTATAAATAAAACATGTTCAAGTAAATATTAGTATTACATCGATCAAATTGTATTAAAATGTACAACATCTCCAAAGCTGGATTTTGGTGTACAAGATTCCATTTTCCCCCAAACGGAGGAAAAAACGTCAACCGCAAAATTCATCAAAAAAATGTTTACAACCCAACAAATGCAAATACAGCTAAAAGCCTAAAACCCTTTCTCTCTCCATGACAACAAAAAATGTAACTTCAACTACCATCTGGCTTAATTTCAATTCAATTGAGACCTCCTCAGGATCATGATCACAAGGAAAAAAGACTTGCAATTGATATTTATTGAGTGATCGGCGCTCCAATTTCAGTATAATTTTCGTGTTCTCAGGGGAGAGTTTAAGGATTAAAAGCCATTGGGAGAAATGGCTTGGAATAATCCATTGAAGGAAGTGGCGACTTCCAGGCCATTATTCTTGACGATCTACGCCACTGTCATTATCGGAATTTTAGTATCGTCGTTTTATGTATTTTCCGCGGTTTTCTCCAGTCCCAATTTCGTCGCTTCTCCTTGGCTCTCCACTTCAGTGCCTTCCGGTGTTGACCGTATTCGTGAGTGCATTTTTTCGTTTAGATTGCGGTTATCGTCTTCGCGCTTTGTTCAATTTAAATACATTCTTCGTTTGTTTACTTTTAGGTGTTCGGTTTATCTGTTATTTACTTTTTTTGAGATGAATCTTGGTCTTGATGTGGCATTTAGAGCAACGATGAATGTAAATATTTCTTAAATTTTATTGTCGAAAGAGGCCTGTGAAATTCAATAATTGTAATGATCTTGCTGAATGTTTACTTGGGAAACTAGATTTGTGATCATGTATATCATCACTCAATTGTTCATTGTACTCATTTAAGCTCTGTTTTGTATCGGACTCTATGAATTACTATGACTCTTTGGAGCCTTTCTGTTGTGATTGATCTATGAGGAAATAGTCTGTGAAATTTGCATTCCGTGATGTCGTACATTTATAACATTCTTCCGTTCGAATCATTTTTCGTTAGGGGAAAGTTAGTGATTGTGATCTTTCATTTGTTTTCTTTTGGGTAGAAAATTTCCACATCATTCTTGATCGGAGCTGGCAGCTCTATCAAATAGTCCCATATCTGAAATGTCTGACTATAAAGGCTATTTTTCCTTTCCTTTTAGGTGTTGGGCGTTATTTTTTTTTATAGTCCTATAGTTTCTGAAGTAAACACAGCAATGGAAAGTAGTTGCAATCTGTTAAGGGCAGAACTGAATCACTCTCAACAAGTATTTGTTTGCATAGACTGGCACAATGTTCATACTGCCTTGACTATATTTACACATTCTTATTTCCTTTTTAATTTATTTGTGTCCCCTGCATATTATAGAAACAAGTCCACCACCCTTCACTCAAGCATCTAATACTTCCAACCAAGTAGTGGCTGGCAAATCACCAGATTCCACCTCCCCACACACGGAAAAAACTCTGGAACCTATATGGAAAGCGCCCCCACCTGGGTCAAAAATGCCACCTTTGGAGACCTTTAAATTGACAAAGGAACTGTTTCAACACAGAGTGAAGGATAATGTTATAGTTGTGACATTTGGTAACTTCGCTTTCATGGATTTCATTTTGAGTTGGGTTAAATCCTTATCAGATATGGGTGTAGATAACCTACTTGTTGGTACGTATTCTCTGGATTTCCTCAGTATGGAACATACATTACACTGTGTTAGTTAACTTATCTTGTACCAACCAAACAAGATTCTTTTTGTTAGGTGCAATGGACACAAAACTGCTGGAAGCTCTTTATTGGAAGGGTGTTCCAGTTTTTGACATGGGTAGTCATATGAGCACAATAGATGTTGGATGGGGTTCTCCAACATTTCATAAGATGGGGAGAGAAAAAGTTATACTGATAGATTCGGTCTTACCATTCGGATTTGAATTGCTCATGTGCGACACTGACATGGTTTGGTTAAAGGTATTGACACTTACTTTCTTAAAGAATTCTTTAGATAAACTTCCGCTTCTGCCATTGATGAGTTCAGGCTTTTTTTTTTGATACACTCTTCCTCTGTGGTAATTGTTGGAATTTGTAAGGAAAATTGTCATCCTGTTTGCAGGCTGCATCTAATCCTCTTACATTTGGATGGGAGCAGAAGCACAATTTCACATTGGCTTAAATGCATTCATTATATATTAGTGTGCCTGCATGCTAAGTGCATGCATTCCTTGTGTTATATGTGTGACAATTATATTCTCATGTACTCCCTCCGTTCTATAATAAGTGTTGTTTTAGCCTTTTTCTCTTGTACACAAATAAGTGTTGTTTTAGAATTTTTACACTGTTTGTTCCCATTATGCCCTCCAATTTGAAAATTATTTGAAACATAAACTTGGAAATAATTGAAAAAGATTGGTTAAAATTTTTGAAAAGATTTGAACGGAATTAATGTAATTAAAATCTTCTTTTATTATTTAAGGGTATACTTGTCAATACATACTCTTTCTTAATTTCAGCAAATTTCATGAAAACAACACTTATTGTAGAACGGAGGGAGTACATTTTAATTTTTGGTATCTCATCTTATACTGGCTTAAATGCATTATATATTAGTGTGCCTGCATGCTAAGTGAATGCATTCCTTGTGTTATATGTGTGACAATAATATGCTCATGTACATTTAAATTTTTGGTATCTCATCTGATTCTGATGTAGGTGGTTGGACATTTCTGAATCCTTAAATATTCTTTACCTGTTTACTAATTATTTACTTCATATGCCCCCAGATAAAATTGACTGTAGACTTTGCTCTATTTTCTTTCTTAGCATTTTCTCTATTAGTCGCTTTAGACCCCTTACCGAATGCCTCTCCTTTTCTTTACTCAGACACAAACACAGAAGAGGAGAGTTTCTTTTACTAAAGTTTATAATACCTGGAACTTTTCTTGAACAGAACCCCCTCCCTTATCTTGCACGTTTTCCTGAAGCAGACGTGTTGACTTCTACTGATCAAGTTTCACCAACAGTAGTTGATGACCGGTTGGACGACTGGAGACTGAGTAAGACTTCCATAGATGAATTTTTTGCTGCTTATTCTTCCTTTTATCTTGTGCCAAGTAAAGAGAATATTGCAATCATAACATTTCCCTCATGTTAATATAATTAGATGAAGATTCAGGTTTCTAGCTTTTAAGGAATTTGGTTAGTTTGTGAGAAAACTGGACTGAAAATTTTCATCTTATATTGACCCTTTTGAAAACCTAAGGATGTCTGGACTCATCATTGAAAACTATCTTTGTGTCTTGGATGAAAATATTGCTCATGCTGGCTTAACAATTACTATGAACAATTCACTGCTTTGGAATTAGATGAGTCATTATTGTATTCTACTCGAATACTTTATTATTGTGAGAGAAGGTAAATCTTTCTTTGAGGAAATTGCAGATCTTTAGTAACAATGAAGAGTATTAGGATAATCCCTGAAAATCATGTAGATTAGATTATTTACTAGTCAAGTAGCTTAATATACAAATTTCCCATCATCAGAGTTCTGACATACATTGTCTTCTTTTGCAACATCACATGACTTTTTTCATTAAAAAATTGTGTCTCTTGAACAGCTGGTGCTGCTTATAACATAGGAATTTTTCACTGGAGGCCTACTCCACCTTCAATTAAATTAGCAAAAGAGTGGAAAGAAATGCTCGTAGCTGATGATAAGATATGGGATCAAAATGGTTTCAATGATATTGTTCGCAGGCAGTTGGGCCCACCTGTTGATGAAGACAGTGGACTTGTATTTGCTTATGATGGGGAACTTAAGCTAGGGCTTCTCCCAGCTAGTATATTTTGCAGTGGGCATACCTATTTTGTCCAGGTCTTGCTCAATATATTAGTGGCGCAAACAACTTTGATTCTGAGTCATTCTAATCAACCTTTTTTTTTACTTGGCAGGCCATGTATCAACAACTTAGACTTGAACCATACGCTGTGCACACCACATTCCAGTATGCTGGTACTGCGGGAAAACGCCATCGGTTACGTGAAGCTATGCTTTTCTATGATCCACCAGAATATTATGATACACCAGGTTCTTATTGTTTTGGACTCTCACTATTCTACCCCTTTCTCAAAATGGCAGCATATCCAAAGAGATTGTGAATCATTGCTGGCTTATCATGTACTGAGCTTCCCCTTTGCTTTTTGCACGGAGATTAATGAATATAATATAAAATGTATAGTGAGTAGTTGAGGTAGAGAGAGGTAGGAAGAAGAAAAGGTAGAGAGAGGTAGGAAAGAAAAAAAGTAGAGAGAGATAGAATGAGAAAAGGGAGAGGGAGAGAGAGAGAGAATTGTTTTTATTTAAGGAAATGGGAAGCTTATGACGGGACGTCCAAAATAGGTAAGTGAGAAGCTTATGGCGGGACGTTGGGAGTAATATTCTTGTAGCATCTCATTATGAATCATTAATGGTGTCAACTAGTTATGACGGCTTTGTGATGACTTGGCTCAGAAGAATGTATGGTAACTACATACTAAGTTTCTTTGGATCCAGATATTTAGAAGATTTGTAGAGCAGTGTTGTTATATGCTGTCCTTGTCCCATTTTTTTTTTTAATCAATTTGGGATGCAGGAGCATTGGCAGTATTCATTCAACTAGCTTTTACAATTCTATTACTGATTGCTCAGGTCACATCATTATGAGAATTGAGGCTCTATGTAAATAGAGTATGGGGAATTCTATTTAACTAACTCGTTTCTTTATCCTTCTAAGATAATTAGTAAATTCCTAATTCTTCTGGATTATATGCAGGAGGATTTTTGGCATTTAAACCTAATATTCCAAAGAACTTGATGTTAGATGGAGAGCATACTATTGAATCACACTTTGCTCTTGTTAATTACCAAGTATGTTGATACAGACTTTTCCAAATTTCTCTCTCTTCTGCGGTTTGTGTCTGTATGGTGGTGGGATTGTGTACTTGCATTTCTCTAATAATGTATCATGATCTTCAGATTAAGCAGATACGAACTGCACTTGCAATCGCTTCATTGCTGGGTCGCACATTGGTGAGAACTGCTATGGACCTTTTCATCTAAGATCCTCAAGCTACTTTGTGCTTTCTATGGAGGAATCTATTTTCCCCCTCTTTTCTGTCATATAGGAGTATTATGTTTTAAACTACATATTTGTTGTGATGAGTATGACTAAATATGCTAGTCTTCTTGGGATTGTTTTTTTGTCTCTTCGTCAGTTCTGCTTATCGGTAGGTATATTACTATCTCTGTAACTAAGTGAAACACCTTGTTTCTGGTATTAAAAAGAAAAAAATATGTGTTCTAAATGTACGGAAGCAAGACTGCCTTTTGATTTGTGGTCATCACCGTTCGTCGGGTTTACAGTATTGGAATAGACCATTGCACTACCTTTGCCATAGTAAAGTTAATAAACGCCTTATGATTGATCAATATTTCTGCATATGGGATTTCTCCTGCTTAATATGATTCTATTAGTGATGCACATGGACTAAATAAGGATGACAACATTAATATATGAAGACATGTCTATCTGGGAAACTTGATGTCTTCTTAATATGCGGACACATGTTTGTTCGAAGTTCGTTATGTAATCTTTTTTCTTATTTGTGATTTTAGGTAATGCCTCCGCTATGGTGCAGGTTGGATAGGCTTTGGTTTGGACATCCAGGGGTATTGGTGGGCTCTTTGACTCGGCAGCCATTTTTATGTCCTTTGGACCACGTATTTGAGGTATTAGTCAGTTCTTATCACCAAGGATTACAGTTTCTCTTTCTATTATTATGCTAAAAAATTGTTTCCCTAGTTTTTGTTACGTCGTGGTTGGATGTCTAGTGACATGATTAGTTCAAAATTATAGACGTGCGGAAAGATTTGCAGGATAAGTTGAAATAATAACTCTTGCTAATTTATCTTTTATTCTGCTTAAACATCAGGTTAATGTAATGTTGAAAGAACTCCCGGAGGAGGAACTTGGACCAGCAATTAATATTAGGGAGTATTCGTTCTTGGACAATCCATATTTGCCAAAGAAGGTTCGTAGAACATAAAAGCAAAGCATTACTCTGGCTCTCTGCTCTCTGCTAAAATGACGTCCCTGTCACTTATATCAGGTGAAAGATTCATGGCTGGATGTACATCTTTGTCAAGAAGGATCTCTAGGTTGTGAAGTTTCAAACAGCACAAATAAAGCGGGAATTCTCAAGTTCCCTAAGCGGGGTACTGAAGAAATGGTAATTTGGACATTGACGAGCTTTTTTTGATTTTATTTGACATTTCCATTCTAGTAGTATAAATTAGTCAACGTTTTTCCTTCCAAACAGTTCAAGACCATATTCACACCGTTCAAAGACGTAAAAGTGATTCAGTTCTCATCAATGCAAGATGCGTTCTTGGGATTCACGGACAAGGCATGTTTTTCTTCTTAACAGGTTTTTTGGTGTCATTATTGTTGTATGGATACTAACCAAGTAGACATATTTTGTATGAACAGACGAAGGAAGAATTATTCAGAAGGCGTGTAAAGCGGTATACAGGAATATGGTGCTGTGTGGAGGATCACACTCCAGGTCACATATATTACGACATTTACTGGGACGAAAAGCCCGAGTGGAAGCCCAAACCACCGCAGACTCCAGAAGAAGATCATCCTCCTTTATGAGGTTGATTGATATATTGTTTGTAACGTTATACCAGTCAACTGGATGAGAAAACACAAAGTATTTATAGCTAACTCAATGAATGAAATATCTGATGGAGGATAGGATTCACTTTATTGTTTATACAAAAATTATGCTGCTGCTTAATACTACACACTATACATAGGCCACTTTCTGAGTTTTGATCAAGATACATGGAGCCCCCCTCTTGATGAGAATTCAATGTTGAATATTCTTGCTTTTTTTTTTCGTAAATGATGCTCGTATTAAAACTATATATATATTTTTTCAAAACACTATACATATATATAATCAAACTTTTTCGGCTAAAAATTTATTCAAATACTGTGTTTTCTAAATTGTAAAAAAATCGCATACTGAAGAAAGTTGGTCTCATATTCCCAGCCTGCGATTGTGATCTATATGGATACATACTTCTTCAGTACGTCTATAAATTTTTTATTTTGACATTTTATTTCGTTCGCTTATAAATTTTTCAGATCAGCAAAAATCTCATGTTGTTTTCAATACATACAGTACCAGCGATTTTATTTTTAGAGAGACTAGGCATGCACTTTTGCTCAATTTAAAAATTGTACAAAAAAGAACACTATTTGAATAAATTGTCGCACCAATGATCTTACTCCAAAATATGCCGACATATTTTGTTTTGAAAAAAATGGTTAGGTGAATTTGGCAAACAGGCCATGTTTAGTTCTAAAATTGGGGCCAAATTTACCAAGTCAATTCATGCCACCGTTCTTCTCAGCAGCTCATCTATCACTCACATCTCTCTACAATCTTCATTCATCCCTGTTCAAGAATTCACTACAAATGTCGTTCAATCAATCAAGCCATCTCATGTTTACGCAAGGGCTTCTAGCTCCGCTGGTCACTCTTCGTATGCATACCAGGTATTCGACGAAATGCCTCACAGAAAACAGCAATATTCTGAATGTCCCCTTTTGTGGGACGCGTTCAACATTGTTCAATACGTCATCAAGCAACCAACTTTTACAAATGCTGCAATGGCGCATGCCTTGGCCATGAAACAAGGAGCTCTTACCGATTTGCGTACTGCTACTTCCCTTCTAACTGCTTACTCCAGATGTAACAAGTTCGGATTATCATTAGCTTTTTTCAATGGAATTATTGACAGGGATGTGGTGTTCTGGAATGCAATGATGAGTTCATGTGTAGAGAACAAACGTTTCGAAGCTTCAATAGGTGTCTTCAAGAAAATGGTCAGTGAAGGGAATGAATTTGATCTCACAAGCGTTGTTATAATCATTTCTGCGTTTTCCAATTTGAAAAGCCTCAGACAAGGTCAGGTGGCTCATTGTTTGAGTGTTAAAGCAGGGATGCTTTCGGACAGAGTCTTGAGCAATGCTGCGATTGATATGTATGCAAAATGTGGCGCTTTAAGTTCATCAGAATGTGTTTTTGCAGAATTAGAATATAAAGATATAGTTACATGGAATTCGATTATTACTGGTAGTGTCTATAACAATCACCCTGAGAAGTCACTGTGGTATTTTGGACACATGATTGATTGTGAAAATCAAGCTGATAGTATTAGTATTTCTTGTGCCTTAGCAGCATGTACTTGTCTGCAAGAGTTTGATGTTGGGCAGGCAATCCATGGATGGGCAACAAAGTCGGGTTATTCTGTGAATAGTTACATTTCTGTTGCTAACTCTCTCGTCTCATTCTACGCTCAACTCCGAGATATCTATGCTGCAGAATGTGTGTTTAGTGAGATAATAGTTAAGAATGTGGTTTCTTGCAATGCGATGATCAAGGGGTTTTTTCTCAATGGAGAAAATGCGAAAGCGCTTTACCTTTTGAGTAATACGCAGCTTGTGGCAGCAATCCAGCCGGATTTAACGACAATGGTAACAGTAATTCCATTCTGTGCTGAATTGATGCTTCTAAGAGAAGGGAAAGCTGCTCATGGCTTTTGCCTCAGGAGAGGGATGGCGTCTGAAACCTCGGTTATCAACAGTCTCATTAATATGTATTCCAAATGCAATAGAGTCAAGGAAGCTACGTCATTATTCTCGACTACGCCAAAGGAAGACTTGGTAGCGTGGAATACTATGATCTTTGGATATGCCCAAAACGGGCAATCTTGGGAGGCTCAAACACTATTCAAAAAAATGTTATTATGTTGTTCAATATTCTCTTTGCCAACTCTATTAGCAATTATTCCTTCCTGTGATTCGCCAAATTCGCTTCAACTTGGCAGATTAATTCATGGTTGGAGTATCAAGTTGGGATTTTTAAGCCAAATTTTTGCTTCAAATTCCCTCATGCACATGTACATTAGTTGTGGGGCATTATCAGATGCTGTTGCTTTGTTCAAAAGAACCTCCATTAAAGCTGATGTTACTAGTTGGAACACTATAATCGCTGGTTGTACTCAGAAAGGTCATTTCTGGGAAGCTTTGGAGTTTTTCAACTCAATGAGGAAACAAGCACAGGCCCATTATAGTTCTGTGACTCTTGGAAATGTCGTATCAGCTTGTGGGAATCTGGGATTGTCATTTGAGGGAAAATTAATTCACGGATTAACTCTTAAAACCGTAGCAGGTACAGATACACGTGTGCAGAATTCACTTGTGACAATGTATGGCAGATTAGGCGACTCCGAGAGCGCCAAACGAGCATTCAACCTTAGTCATAATCACAACTTATGTTCATGGAATTGTGTAATTTCTGCTATGTCTCAAAACGAGGATGCTAAAAAGGCTCTAGAATTGTTCCGTTCTCTTGAATTTGAGCCGAATGAGATCACCATTTCAACGGTTCTTTCTGCTTGTACCCACCTTGGAGCCATGAGTTACGGAAAACAAATCCATGGTCATGTTTTCAGATTCAATTTCCACCAAAATCCTTTCATATCTGCTGCACTTACAGACATGTACAGCAACTGTGGAAGGTTAGATATTGCTGAACGAGTTTTTCAACACTCGTGTAATAAGTCAGTTACTGCTTGGAATTCGTTAATATCAGCTTATGGATTCCATAGCTTGGGGTCGAAAGCAATTGGAACGTTCCATGATATGATTAGGTCTGGAATTCGTCCAACAAATGGCTCGTTTACAAGCCTCCTTTCTGCTTGTAGCCATGCAGGGCTGGTTGACGAAGGGAGAATGTATTATGAGAGTATGTTGAGCAGATTCAAAGTGATGGCGACTGCTGAGCATCACGTGTGTATGGTTGATATGTTGGGGCGGTCTGGAAGGCTCAACGAGGCTTATGATTTCATCGAGAGTCTTCCTAGGCAGGCAGAAGCAGGAGTGTGGGGGGCGCTGCTGAGTGCGTGTAGCTATCATGGAGATGTTGAGATGGGGAGACGAGTTGGGGAGATTGTGTTGTCGTTGGAACCGGAAAACGTTGGTTATTATGTAGCCTTATGTAATATGTATGTTGGTGCAGGTAGATGGGAGGAAGCTGTGGAGTTGAGAAGTGTAATTCAGAATAAACAACTAGAGAAACCTGCTGGTTATAGTTGTATTGATGTTGGTTTGAGTTAAAATTCAAGTTTTTTTATTGGACCTCAACGCATATTTATATTACATAGGGACGACAATTCCTGTTTTTGTGACACAGACATGATAAAACTAAACATGGACACAACACAAATAAGAATCCATCTAAATGAAACACTGATAAGAATCCATACTAAAATGAACACAAAAATAAGCTGCTACTAGTATCTCGCAAGTTACAAAACAAGGATGATTTATACATTGTTCGAGAAAAAGGAGGAATTCAAACCATTAAGTTGCCTCAACGTGCTATATTATTGATAATTGGCTGTTAAAAAAAATCAAAACTCTCGAATCATTCAATATTGAGTTGAGATGAGCAATAAAATAAATTAAACAGCTGATTGGTACAGGGAAAATATACAGAAACTCAAATCACGGGTACTCTCTTCCATAATATCTAAATCAACAACATTTTGGCAAGTAAAACAAAACTTTGTTACTTCACTAATGTGGATTGACAGTAATAATCACATTAGTCATCCAAATAATAGTAAGAACCAGCATTCTTCTGCTCCCTATCCTTTGTCGACTCGAGCTTGTTGATTCTAGGCCGGAAATTTGTAGGATCCCTTCTGAATGTGATGTCCAGATGCTACATATAATCATCAATAAAATTAATTAGTTGGGATTAATGGACACGGTGATCTCATCACAGCAAAAATAACAAGGATGATGAGGCTTACAGATAAGAAGAGGTTCATTCCAGTCAAGAGGGACTGTGGTGAATTGGCCGTACAATCAATGGACGGTTTTCCCTCGTACACGATCACTCTATCCGCAAGGTATGTTGCCATAATGAAATCGTGCTCCACGACAAATGCAGTCTTTTTGGCATGAAGTATGAATCTCTTTATCACTTTTGAAGCAACAATACGCTGTTCTGAGTCCAGATACGCACTCGGTTCATCTATTAGATATATATCAGCAGGCTGCAACCACATAGTAGAATAAAAAACATGAGAGGCATTCAAACCAAGGAAAATTACAAATCAGAAAATATCACCACAAAACAAAAATCTGCCATGTTAGCCTACTGAAGGCTTAATTGCATTCTTTTATAATTTTTTATTAACACCACAACAATGTATTACTGAATTATTTAGACTACTAAAATTCAGATAATTGCTCTTGAAGATCAACTATTGATATGATATAAAGAACATTGACTAAATAGACCCATTCACATTTGATAACAGAAAGCTACCGGGCTATTAAACAAAATCAGAGGGTAAAATGCAATTTAAATGGACATACAGGAAAGTCCCATTTTCTAAAAAAATGTTTGTAATTTCAGGTTAGAGCATAAAAAGAAACAAATTAAATTGTATAATGCATAGAGAAAATGTAGATAAGAACAAAATGCAGCTAAAATTACCTTTCCAAGACAAAGGGTGAGGGCAACCCTTTGCAATTCTCCTCCAGAAAGATTGACAACCTCTTGATCCATTAGTTGTTCAATTAAAAGAGGCTTCATCACATCTGATACAAACTGAGGGTGCATGTATGAATCACGAATTTTTTGATGTAGAAGCATTCTCACAGTAGATTGAAATTTTGGACTAATTTTCTGAGGCTTGTATGAGACATTGAACTCAGGAATTTCAGTATCAGATCCTTCCACAGAATCAGGCTTCAGAAGACCAGCCTATCAGTTGAAAGAGACGGCAATTTCAGCTTAAACAAACAAACTCAACATGCATTTTAAAGTAACAATCACATTACATAAGAAATATACCAGCATCCGTATAAATGTTGTCTTCCCTGTCCCATTTTCTCCAAGCATCACAACTATCTGTGAATCGGTGAATTCACCTTCCACAACCTTAAGCTTGAAATTGCCCTGCGTTTTAGACATGGTTGGATACTTGTATCTTGCATATGTCTGGATTTCCTCGGCACTTTCTTGTGGGGTCTCTGCAACCTGGAAGGAGAAAATACATAATTGGCAACAGGCGAATTGGCAACCAACAAACTTCTTGTTAGCAATAACAGAAATAGGATTACCTTAAATGTAAGAGATTCATCCCGAAATCTTAGGTTCTCAGTTGGGACAAATCCAGCAAGAAATATATTAATTCCTTCTCTCACAGAGAATGGAAGGGTTACCACACCATACACCCCAGGTTTTCCATAAAGGCAGCAGATAAAGTCCGATAAATAATCAAGCACACTAAGATCGTGCTCTACCACGATTACGTAGCTGGAAAGAGAGACATCAGCCATGTAATGTCATATTTAAAAAGTCAAAAAAATCATAAATTACTAAAAATGGTTGTCTTAAACTCACTAACCTATTAGGTCGAAGCAAGGATCTGACAACTTGAGCAGCTTTAAGTCTCTGTCTAACATCAAGATAACTAGAGGGTTCATCAAACATATAGATTTCTGCATTTTGTACAGCAACAACAGCTATAGCAAATCTCTGAAGCTCTCCACCAGATAAATCTCCCACATTACGGTCCATAACCTGGACCAGCTCTAGATCAGTGGCAAGTTCCATCTTCATGTCTCTCTCATCTTTCTGAGAAAGAACTTGGCCAACATTGCCTTGAACAGCTTTAGGGATATGGTCGACGTACTGTGGCTTGATGATTGCCTGGGGATATCATAACATATGTAGCAGAACAATCAACTATACAGAAACTATGAACAAGTCAAAATAGTAAAATTGTCGACACAAACGAAAAACAGAAAGAAGCTAATAAATTACTATTATTGCATATGTTGATATCACTTGCTAGAGAGAGTTACTTTATGTAAATGTAATGCTATCCTTATAATTACGCCAAGAACGTAGGACTAAAACTAAGATTTAATATATGATCAAATTATGCTAACAATAACACGGCTAATTAAAAATAATCTGATATTCTAGTCACTCAGGATACCTATAGCTGAAATCAGGAGGAAATACAAAGTCTCAAGTTATATAATAATCAGAATAAAAAACCAAAAGCAGAATCCACATAACAGGAACATCTTTTATCTGAGCTTACCTTTAGATTATCTTCAAGAATACGAGTAAAGTAATTTTGCAGCTCAGACCCTCGAAAGTAGGTCAAAATTTCCTGCCAATCAGGAGGATTCTGCAAGAGAAAATTATGGAAAAATTGTTGAGCAAATGCGGTAACAGCCAAAGGAAATTCTAAGGAGGCTAATAGAGTTTACGTTAAAGCGTCCAAGGTTAGGTTTCAATTTCCCTGCCAAAACTTTAAGAGCAGTTGACTTTCCAATACCATTAGTCCCAACCAAGCCAAGAACTTGCCCAGGTCTTGGAACAGGTAACCTATGAGAAAATTGAGTGATAATCAGTAAGTGACGCAAAAAATGCAAGTTCTTAATGAAAACCACACTTTGATCCAACCTGTGCAATTTAAAGGTGTTAGGACCATAACGATGGGTAGTATCCTTGTCCAAGTCTTTTGGAAGATTGATAATCTGAATTGCTTCAAATGGACATTTCTGAAAGACCATGCAAAACAAGTCAGAAGACTGCTCCAGTAAACATTTAGCAAAAAAAAGTTATTGTTCTTTTCTTTCGCATTAGACGAACCTTCACACAGATACCACATCCAATACAAAGCTCCTCTGAGATAAAAGCAATCTTGGCAGCAGGACTCACCTCAATGCAAAGTTTACCTGGACGATGTATGTCAACAAAGATAAGAAATTGCAAATCCCAAAATGGGAAACCGTGCCCAGAAGCCATACCATGAGAGCTAAACTAAAACAACATATCACGTTTCTAATATTTGAAGAAAAACTAAATTCATAAAAGCCTATGGAAGGGCAATAGACTTAAAACTCTAAATGCAAAAACAAGTAGGCTCATATTCTTCGCTGATGTTTTAAATAACAGATAGGAGCATTTTAGTTCACCTACTCTCTGATGAAGAATTCCCTCAACTTTCCAAAATTATGCACTGTGATTCATTTGATTGAGCAAAATTACCAACCTCTGATGAAGAATTCCCTCAACTTTAGTTGGAATCAATCATACACACATACAATGCGCAAAATATGCAACCAACATGAGTTACATTATTCTTTTATTTTGATGTTTTATATACATTCTTTTATTTTGATGTTTTATATACAAAAGGCAATCAAAGACGCAATCTCACTATGTACAAATTAAAGCCAGCTGAAGCAGCACTCTAATCAACATCACATAAAAAAACACTGGAAATTTGGGAAATTTACCGGTTTTAACAACGGGACAGCTCTTTTTGCACTCTTGGCGACATTTTTTGGGCTTGCACTTATCAGAGCTCACAATAGCAATACGCGTTAACTTTTGATCCGACATCTCTCTATTCAGCTGTTAAGAAATATAAAAATTGAAAATTAAATCAAGATCAAGAAACAGTGTACACGACAATGATTTAGTGAAATAAGAACTCAAACACAATCTAGCTGTTTACAAGTATCAAAATTGAAAACTAAAACCAGATCAATAAAACCCTAACCCTTATCCGATTCAATACCCTAACGTGATTTAGTGAAACTTGTACACAAATCGAGGGATTTTAACACCGATTTCGAACACAAATAAGAGAAGAGGAGATATCGCTACAACACAAATAAGAGAAGAGGAGACCTTACCTGCGATACGAGATTTGGAAGACTGAAATTGAGAGAAGGGACGGAAAACCTAGGGTTGCTAGAGGAAGGGGGCTTTTATATTTTTATTTTATTTTTTAAACGTTTATTTTATTTATTTTTACATATATATAATATGCTCCCGTATCTTCTAGAGATGTTTATACGGATCGGGCTAATCGGGCTGGCCCGTTTAACCCTGTATCTTCTAGAGATGTTTATACGGATCGGGCTAATCGGGCTGGCCCGTTTAACCCTGTATCTTCTAGAGATGTTTATACGGATCGGACTAATCGGGTTGGCCCGTTTAACCCTGAAAAATGCAGGGTTAGGGTTCATGAATCATAGGCCCGTTTAAATCCGGGCTTTTTTTACTCGGACCGGTTAGTCCGAGTGCTAAACCGGGCGAGCCCGCAGGGCTACAGGGCTAGCCCAAGTTGTTACTTTTTTTTTTTTTTAATAAATAATATACGAACAAATTTTGAGTCATTTGTCTCATAGTCATAACTATAAGCATTAAGCATCCCATTATCCGTTATTATTACTATTTTTTTATTAGATTATGAATTTGTTTTTTTTAGCTTTAGACCATATTAGAAACTAATGAGTTTTAAAATTGTGTTTAAATCAAAAATTTATTTTCTCATTTAACAATCATTAATTAATTATATATTTTTCTATTTTATTTTCTTGTTGGACGTGCCAATTGAAACCTTAAAAATTATTGTAGTCCGTCAGTGTGGCCCGTTTAGCCCGTGGCCCGCTAGGGTTAGGGTTAGGTCCTAACAATTATAAGACCGTTAAGTATGAACCGATTAAGACCCTAACCCGTTTAGCCCTGTAGACTGGACCTATAGAGTTAGGGTCAACCCGATAAACATCTCTAGTATTTTTTTTATTTTTTTTAAAAGATCTCTAGTATCTTCGAATAATGGAAAAAGATTTTGACATGATGTATGTGAAAATGATATAACAACACATTAACATTTTTTATTTTATGTTTTCTTAATTCAAATGTTTAAATGAACATTCCCAAAATGAATGATGATTCTTTCACATATTTTTATGTATTTTCATACTTTAAAAAATATATTTTTTAAAATTATTTTATAAAAATGTCATAATTTATTTTTTATTTTCACAATATTATTTTATACTTCCAACAACAATGATTTCAATAATTATTATTAATAATTTTTTAATGATCAAAATAATAATAACATTAATTATTATAAAACTAGTGTAAGACCCTCGTATTACGGTAGGTTGAAATAAATTTATATGATATATTTAATTTATTAACAAAAAAAAAATCTTTGAAAGAATTTATAAATTTGATATTTTATTAAAAAAATAAAAAAGGAAATGTTGTATATAATATATATATATATATATAATATCACCAACTCATTTTATTATCCTTTTATATATGTAAATCATAATTCATTTCATTCAATTTTTACAATTATACTTAACAACAATATAAAATTATAACTTCATTTGTCTTCTACACATTCATTTAACATAAAATTAAATTTCAATATACCTTTAAGAGTTTCAAAATTCTCTAAATTTAAAAAATCACTATAAACCGTATTTAACCCTTTCTCCGAGAGAGAAAAGAACATATCAAAATGTGTGTTTTTTTTAGAAGAATTAGAATATTTTAAAATAATTTTAGAAAGTTTATAATATTAAGGGAATCGTTGAAATTTTTAAAAAAATTCACGATGGATTAAACAAAATCTTCATCATCTGTTGATAATATAGAGAATTATTGAAAATTTTAGAGATTTCAGAATTGATTAAACAAAATCTACAATCATGAGTGACTGGATGAGTTAGTATAGTTGTATAAATAAGATAAGTGATAATGACATAGGTAAGAAAAAACTAGCCTAGTATAAATAAAAAAACTGAATTATTGTATAAATAATAAATAAAATGTAATTAAAAAATTTATATTAAAAAGATGAGGAACAAACCTAAAATAAAACTAAAAACAATAAAATTTAAATAACATGGAATTAAAAAAATAGAAAGGAAAAAAAATTAATAAACAATCGTATGAATTCTTAGTGAAAGAACACGTCGTACACAAACAAGAGCAAATAAGAAGAGGAGACAGCAATGCGAGATTCGGAAGACTGAAATTGAGAGAAGGGGCTCGGAAAACTTGCTAGAGGGAAATTGAGAGAAGGGGCTCGGAAAACTTGCTAGAGGGAGGGGCTTTTTTATATATATATATATATTTTATTTTTATTTTTTTTTAAGCGGCAATCCTTTGGAAAAAATTTTGACATGATGTATGTGAAAAATGTTTAAATGAATATTCCCAAAATGAACGATGATTCTCTCACATCCTATATTTTATGTATTTTCATACTTTGAAAAATATATTTTTTAAAATTATTTTATAAAAATGTCATAATTTATTTTTTATTTTCACAATATTATTCTATACTTTCAATAATAATGATTTCAATAATTATTATTAATAATTTTTTAATGATCAAAATAATAATAACATTAATTATTATAAAATTGTAATTTTAATAAAAATATTAATACAATAGTTTAAAAAAATACCATTTCTTTAATAATATAAATAATTTTCTAGAACACTTTCAACCAAATTTCAAAGTGCTCGACCTAATAGGTTTATAAATCTAAATCATAAAGATTAGAATAAATCTCTACCCCAAATTATAAAAGAGATTTCTCTAACTGAAACTTTGAAAGTACTCCACAAACTTGCATTACCCGTGAGTTATTGAAAGTTAAACTTGATATATTTAGTAACAATTTCATAAGACGATTAAAACTCGTAAAAACATTAAAAGACAAAGCTAGCGAAGGAACAAGTCTACAACATTGCACTTTAAACAGAGCATTCCGTTTAAGGAATTAGTTCACATTCGAGTCAATGGAGTAAACGTAGAATTTGAGCCTTCGAACCAATATAAATTTTTGTGTTATTTACTGTTTTTCTTACTTATTACTTATATGTCATATTGTCTATTTTAGGAAAATTATACTCACTCTGTCCCAGATTCAATTGCCTTTTTCACTTTGACACACATATTAATTTGAGGGCAAAGTCTCAAATGCACCGTGTGCATCAAACAGATTTGGTGCACACGGTTTTTTTAATCGCTATTTTTCACCAATTTTTTCTTCTTCTTTATTTTTTCTATGTTTTTTTTTTTAAGAGAAAACATGTAATGGAGAAAGCCTAAAAAAAACGTTCACACCTTTCATTGTGTGTGTCTTCACATAGAAGCCGCCGCCTTCCTCACCTCCGACCACCTACTCCCACCCCATAATTTGTTCTCGTGTCGAAGCTCTGTTTTTTCTTCTTCTACAAATTCAGAATAGATGCTTTGTTTTTCGTAAGATAAACTGCTGCTGAATTTTATTGTATTAAACTCAACTGACTTTCCTTTTTTATTTTCCTCTTGAAGGGTACTACCAGTACCATTTTTCAATCTGATCATGTAATAATCTTTGTGGAATTTCATTATCAATATATTACTTTGCTTGATAAAATTTCTTTTGTTGTTGTTTAGCTTTTTTTTTATCCTGATTAGCAGATTAATTTGTTGAGTGTGGATGGTTTCTCTTTGATTTGTGATAATAATTAAGGAGCAATTCTTCGTTTTTTTTTTACAGAGAAATTTATATATTAGGTTGATTTTGTTACTAAAAAATGTAGTTATTTCTTATTGTAAAGTGGTAATTGTGGTTACTGAAAAGTGTAGTTTTTTCTTATTGAAAATTGGTAATTTTGTTACTGAAAAGTGGTGAGTATTATTATTGAAAAGTGGTAATTTTGTTACTGAAAAAAATGTATTCTTTCTTATTGAAAAAAGGTAATTTTGTTATTGAAAAGTGGTAACTATTATTATTGAAAAGTGGTAACTATTATTATAGAAAAGTGGTAATTTTGTTACTGAAAAGTGTAGTTCTTTTTTATTGAAAAGTGGTAATTTTGTTACTGAAAAGTGTAGTTCTTTCTTATTGAAAAGTGGTAATTTTGTTACTAAAAAGTGGTAACTATTATTATTGAAAAATGGTAATTTGGTTAGTTAAAAGTGTTGTTATTTCTTATTGAAAAATTGTAATTTTGTTACTGAAAAGTGTAGTTCTTTCTTATTGAAAAGTGGTAACTATTATTATTGAAAAGTGGTAATTTTGTTACTGAAAAAATGTAGTTCATTTTTATTGAAAAGTTATAATTTTGTTACTGAAAAGTCGTTTTTATTGAAATTGATAATTTTGTTAATGAAAAGTGGCAACTATTATTATTGAAAAGTGGTAATTATTATTTATTGAAATGTTGTACTTAAAAAAATTGAAAAATGTAGTTCATTTTTATTGAAGAGTGGTAATTATAATTATTGAAAAGTGTATTTAAAAAAAATAGAAACAGAAACAAAATAAAAATTATAACGGTTAAAAAATGGAAAAAAAAAAAAAAAAGAAAAAAAGGGTAATTTAAAAAATTACGAATTGTAACAATAGGGATTTGAACCCTGAGGCTGTGCCCTCATACTTACGTACCGCCAGAACAATAGTTATTTAATTTTAAAATTTTGTTTTTATTAATATATACAGGATTGATATGTGCATTAGTATGCACATGCACGCTATGCACAAGAGACCGACTCTAATTTGAGAGTTGTTCGGTAAAATAATTAATACTAACAACTAATACCATTTAAAAATACACTTAAGTCCGCACGCTGCACCTTGTATATACAATATACATACGGTACATTTTTCATGGCATCAACCCTCTATTTCGCATTTTCACTGCAATTCCAAGTACGTCGACAAAGTAGTGTCGACAAAGTTAGGAGGTTAATAAGGCCATAAATCACACGACCACTCGAGTAGCCCCAGCCATATCAGACCAAAGTATAATCATAATATCAATAGAAAAGATGTCCGAAAGGCATCCAACACAATGCCAGTGCAAACGGACGTCTATTACACATCACTCCCATTCATTCGAAACTTAAAAGAAGAAAGAAAAAGAAAAAAGAGGAACATATTGCAGACACATTGCCTGCTATTACATTTATTAGTGTTCAGGATTATAATTCAGCACACTAATGGATTACTTCCACTTCTTGAATTTGCCTCCCTTGTGCTTTCCAAACTTGCCATGCTTGCCTTTCCCTTGCTTGAACTTTCCGTGCTTCCCCCCTTTCCCGTGACCATAATGACCCATACCCATACCCATACCCATTGCAGGACCAGCAGCATAGTGAGCAACACCATGTCCGGGTGCATGTCCTCCGTGTCCTCCATGTCCTCCGTGTGCCAAATGTGATACACCATAGGCAGCTGCTGCTGCAGCTGCACCTCCAGCTAGCATTCCCCCCATTCCTCCCATTCCACCCCCTGAAAAGAGATTATTCATACTTAGAGCCAAACCAGCATTGTGCATTGATAAATAGGGCATCATTCCATGCAAGTGAGCAATACATTTAATTGTAGTATCATTATTGGGGCATATTCAAAGATTTCTTTTAACTGGGTAAAACGGCCCATACATCCTTCAGCCAAAGATGGCGCTGACAAGGAAAAACGTGCTGATACCCTACATGCCTCGAGGCCTTACATTACATACTACAACTGCATATCAGACTCTAAATGAAAATACAGATAACATAGGTGCAGAGTCAGGCCTGGTTCTAAATGCATTAGAACACAACAATCGTAAAGAATACCCATATTGTCAAGCAGGTATCATAAGCAAAAAAGGAAGTAATCGAGAACTCTGAAGATCAGTACCTGAGTGGTGTTGTGGACCAGATGAACCAGGGTAGCCATGCTGAGGATATCCTGCGGGTGGATAGCCTTGCTGAGGAGGATATCCCGAGGGTGGATAGCCTTGCTGAGGAGGATATCCCGAGGGTGGATAGCCACCTTGTTGAGGAGGATATCCTGAGGGCGGATAGCCTTGTTGAGGAGGGTACTGTCCAGGTGGATAACCGTGTGAAGGATTATGACCCATATTGTGGGCAAGATTCTGGCCCAGGCTAGAGAGAAGCCCTTTGTCAGTTTCGTCATACTCGTTTTTGTCCTTTCCACCTCCCATAGTTTCTAATCGTACTTAAGCTATCACCTGAAAGATATGAATGAATCCATAACATGAGGCAAGATAAGCATATGTAATCTCTTTGAGCAAACAGCATTCAGCTAGATTATAATTAGGAACAGGTCATAATTGTTTTAAACAATTTTCGAAGAAATATACTATCAAATACACATTCAACTCCTTTGACCGGCATATACAGCTCATGGAATAATAGAAAATGCATCAGTTAGAATTGGCCGATTAGAAAGGAGGACCAGGCATTGTTTTAGAGAACTCTATTACTAAAATCAAAACAGAAATCAGTCTCCCCATCTTCAACCCCCCTAAAAGATAAAATCATTAGGCCGCATTCTGATCTAATTTTGGTGAGGAAATAAACAAGTTCAAACGACCAAAAACAGTTCCTGATACTGGAAACTAATCCATTTGATTTCTCATTAAAATCATTCAGTTCTAAAACTGTAAAAGATTAAGAAAAATGATCCAAAGTAGTTGCTAAGCTAAAATATGCAACAGCCGTTTCAGAATCACACGAAGCATCCAATTTCCACCAAACTCTTAGGATTACTTCACGATGCACAAAATAAGCGAACAACCAAAGCAAATCAAACACATACTTTCTTAAACCAAAACATTAAAGCACTGATAATAAATTCAGCATAGAACAATAATCTAACATAATCACCCAATTATCGATCATTTAGGGATCACAAACTTCATACAATCTTATCTATCTATATACTCACAGCAAAACTCAAGGATCGAATACGCTGCAGTTTCAGAAATCACGCGATAACAATTACAAAAACAAAAATGATCATAAGGTAAAACTGGAAAAGAGAAATTGAAGGCCTGAAATCACCTTGAAATGTTGTGGGTAGAATTGAATGTGAGAGAAAGAGTGGATATGCACGAATTTCTGAACGTTTATAGCAAGCAGCAGGAATAATTCGATACTACGCGTTACTTAGACGCGTATATGACGTGTTTTTCCACAGCAATGGGCAGGCGCCACGTGTCCATGCGATTCTTTCGCCTTCTGTCTGTGTTGTTGCTCAAACTTATGAACGAAGCACAACTTTATTTTTAGTTAAGAAAATATCTAATTTGATATTTTTTGTTAGTTGGTGGCCTGTTTCGTACCAAAGTCAAACTCTATTTATTGCATGATGATAACGACAGCTAAAACCCGGGAAGCCATTTATTGTATTCTTAATTTGACTTTAGTTTTACTATATTTAACATATTAGTTGACCCTTAATCTTGAAGCAGGATATGAATTGAAATTATTTCACATGGGCATCCATCCGAAACTCTTGCCGACTTCGTTGTTTTTATGATCTATAACTATAAATTCAATTATATATTATTGTACATGTAAATATGTAGTAATGACAAAGTGGGATATCTCAAGTGGTTAGAGCACTACTACTACTTAGGCCTTAGGTCCGGTGTGTTATTACTACATGAATAAAATGTCATTTCGAATGAAATACTCCCTTCATCCTCAAAATAAAAAATATAGATTTAGATCCACGCATCTTGAATAGTTCATCCCTAAAATTACAAAATACTACATAACAATCAATAGTTAATTAAAACATATCCACATATGGTATACTAATTTCTTTGTCTTCCATTCGAGATCTGATTTAATAAAAATCTCATCAGAACTGATCGACTTTAGCAATCTAATTTTCTGATAATTTTCTCTCATTCTTGTTACACAAGATCTAATTTTCTAAGAATTTCTCTCTTTCTTCTGATTTTTTTGCGCGATATGGAAGGTGTAGATTAGGTATGATGGGTAAAATTCGAATAGCTATTTGTGCATATTTCACAATAGTACTAATATACAGTATTTCATAAAAGTTTTTGTCATAATCTTGACATTTTGTCACACAATATTCCCCTTTTCATTTATAAAAAAAACAAATAAATTAAAAGCATTCACTCGACTCAACCAACAACTAAAATAAATTAGTAACAAGCACACAAGCCCAGTGGACTTCAAGTCTCAAAACCTTCCTCAATTTGTAAATTTTTTTGGAACGTTAATGCATACTTTGTTGAAAAAGTGTAATCTTTACGAAAAGGATTTTCAAAACGTAAAACTTATTTCGACAACATTTTGTCGAAATCATGTACACATTTCAGCAAATCAAGTTAAAAAAATACCTTGTTATCGATTTTTTTAAAAGTGTACAAAACTAAGAAATGAAGAAATGCACTTACATATTTTTAACAAGATTGTAATTTTGATATCTCATTCAAAGTCACGAACAATGGCGGAGCAATTATATGGTGGAGGGAGAAATCTTTTCAAAATTTGGGTTGCAAAAAACGGCAACAATCCTTTGACATTGAGGGGTGGGTGCATCTATAAATCAATTTTAATTCAAAAGGTCTCTTAAATGTTTTACAATTATATTAGAACAATAATACATGAAGAAATGTATCTAGTAAAGATTGGGGTGTTTATAATTTAATGAAATCATCTTTCCATATTCAGTACTCCATTTCAGTTTGTGTTTCATAGTGTGTACGAATAATATGTAAATGATGGAAACAAAAATTCAATGGAATGTAAATGTGGATCACATTAACATGTATTAATGATCTAGTAAAATGAAAAGTGTGAAATAGAGGAGTTGAACCAATTTATATTCGTTCAATTTTTTAATTTCTAGAAAAAAATGGAAGGATAATAATGGATTGGGCCACGACCAATGTGACTTGGCCCGTCTAGACCCAGTCTCCAAATGACTTTTATAAGTTTAATTAATCCAGTCCACTTTTAGGTGAATAGGCTGTAGGCATGGACTAATCCAACTGACTTATTCAATAATCAATATTGACAACTCTAATTACGAATACAATGAATTTTATTAATTTGATAAATTCGTCAATTTGACGTTTTAATTCATTTATTTATTATCGCTTGAATCAAACGTAGAAGTATTAGATTAAAGTTCAATAAATTGTTTAAAATTTTGTATTGACACCACATCATATATTTGTAAATTGTAATATAAAGTAATTTTTAATAAATTAAAAGCCCAACGTGTATGTATCTTCTGCAACATTGGTGTTTGGATAACCCAAAACATTACAATCTAAATCAAAATGTAACATAGTAATACGCAATTTATTCTTCCCGTCAATCAATAGAAATTGTGCAATAAAAATGTTATATAATCAAAGTTATAAGAGTCTAATCATAACTGAAAAGGTGTGTTATTATACAATGGATGCAGAAATCGGACTAAGTTGCAATTTCTTGTAAAACGGTGAAAAAAATCGTTTTTGGGTTGGATGGCGCCTTAACGAACGAGTTGCGCCTGGCGCCTAGGCCACCGAGTTCACTTTGGACAAAAAATAAAATAAAAAATAACTGCAGAAAATATTTTACTTCATCATTTACTCTTCAATATCGTTGACTAGCAATGTTTTACTTCTGCACCATTGATAAATATACAAGTAGAAAATAAGAACTACAAATATTCAAATTATGAAAAAAAAAAAATCACCAGACATTTGAACTTTTTTCAAATCAAAGTTATAAGATTCTAATTATAATCGGAGAACTGTGTTATTAATATACAAGTAGAAAATAAGAACTACAAATATTTAAATTATAAAAAAAGTCATTGCAGGATTTGGACCCGTATAGGAGCATCTTGCACAATAAAACAGCAATGATACTATTTTGTATTTGAATTCAGTACAACACATTATACAGTTAAAAAATGTTGTGTTGTACTGATTTCGAATACACAATAGAACCTTACGGTTATACTGCACAGGACACTCATGTACAACGCATGATTCAAACTTGAATATGCATGATATTTGAGTGTCGTACATCACATGATGAGTTCAATGGTTGGATTCTGTATATATATAGGTCCCATTGTTTTAGATATATATATATATATACAAGGAAGGATTAAGGGAAGTGAAGCAGCCATTAGAATGTAGAGATCGATATGGTTGTCTTTTTCTACTGTTAGTTCAATGGTGGAGTGTGCACTATATATACCAATTAAGTAGAATATGACAAGGACTTATGATCCATATTCAACAATCCACTCACAAATGGATGCCCCTTTCTCCAATTATTATTATGATATATATTGCCCAACTTTATCTTCATTTCTAACCATTAATCACTCCCTTAAACATGCTTATGGAAACACTTGTCCACATGTCAATCCATTTCTTTATTTTACACAATTTTCACTCAAATTAATACTACAATCTTACACACTTTTCAGTTTCATTAATTGCATGTTGTGTATGATAAGTGATAACTAAGTTATGTGGTACTGGTATATATGTAACGATTGACGTAATTAATACTCCCACCGTCCCTGAAAAATTTGCATTTGTTATCACTAAATTTAAGAAAAGGTAAAGTCTAGTATGCACTCGAGTGTATGTTGTGCACCCTAGTCAATGTTGCACTTTTCAGTTCACTAAAAATATTATTATACAGTTTAATAATTGAAAAGTGCAACACCATCTACCAAAAAGTGTAAGTCAGTAAACTGAAAAGTGCAACATAGACTAGGGTACACTACATGCACTCGAGTCACACCAACCCTTAAGAAAAAAGTGTAATAATTAGAGTGTATGATGGGCCCAAAAATAATGATATGAAAGGTAAATATGTGTATATCGTGCTTTTCAGGGACGTAGGTAGTAATTAATTTAGCTTTGCTGGGGCATCACTGTCTTGACGATTCAGCTTTGTAGTCAATGCATTTTCAACAAGTTGTTAATCTAAAGCAAATTTCTGGATTTACATGCCCCACATGGATCCATGCTTGTAAGGAAATTATAGGTCACATCAAAATAATTGCAAGTGGAAAACAGTTAAAACAAATAAGAGAATCGAAAAAACGCCTCAGATTCAAGTGGAACGTCAAAAGAGTTTAATTTCTTGGTGAATCAGATTTATAAAAAACCACTACATTGTGATCAAAATGTGGCAATGTGCAGTATTAATTAATTAATTAACCTACACTAACATTATTGCTCTGTTATAAAAGGAGGAAATTAACGTTAACGGCCACCAGGTGGGTGGATACATCACTTGAGGCGGTGTAGAGCAAGGTATGCAAGTAAGCGGTATGCTATGAGCATGAGCATCATGATGGATACATCAATCCACAAATGGCTGAAACCAACTGCTTTAATGGCGGGGTAATCTGCAACTCTGCAGTAACTCCCGTTTTCACACTCATAATAGTCCTCCTCACTGTACTGAATCCCCAGCAGAAGCTTGTAACAGTAGTAGCTGTAGCTTAAATACTTCAACCACCCGATGAACGGCGGAATTTGTCGAACGTAGTACCCTCCGGCGATGAGGAACACCATTGTGGTGACGGATGCTAAGGTTGCGGCTTGTTTGACGTCCATTAGTATGGCGCCGAATGCCAGGCCTAGGCCTTGTGAGACGAGGACGCTGAAGAGGACGACGAGGAGGGAGAGGATGAAGGTGGCGGGGTCGGGTTTTAGCCCGCCCATCCAGTAAAATATGAATGTGAATGCAGTGGGTAGGGCGAGCTCGAGAGGGAGATCGCCCACTGTTCTTGCAGCGAAGTAAGACGAGAGACGGTACATCCCAGAGGATCTTTCCTTGATTAGCATTGCTCTTTCTTGTGGAAAGGTGAATACAGCGTTGTATAGTGGGTAGAATCCCCAGAATACTGAGAAAAAGAACAGCATAGCTATCTGCACGTGGATAGTGTTAACGATAAAGTATTGTATAAACCGTTTTCATAATACTTGTTATATAAATCAAGCTTACTCTGTCGTCGAGGTGAGATGGTGGAGTGCGCCACCAGAGAAGGCCTGCGAGTATTGCCACGCTTAGGACTTGGAAGATTCGTAACCTGTTGAAGGCTTCGAATCTTCGCTCTCTAAGTCCTCGTAGGAGGAGGATCTTGAATTGATGCCACCAACTGTTGCACCATTTCTGTGATTTCATGGGGTTCCCATTCCCTGCATAATGTAATGCCTTTTCTTATTAGTCTAAGATACGGAAGTTGTCTGTCGTTAAAGACTTTTAGCTAGAGAAACGACTTACTCAGGGAGGCGTCCTTTGCATAATTGTAGCTACTAACATCTGAAGTGAATAACTCAGTTTTCAACCTTGTGGAAATGTTCTTGTCATAAGCAGAGATGAGAAATTCTTTCACAGTTGTTGGATCTTGTTGGATTTTGTCACTCTGCTCTCCTGAATGTTGAAAATCTGGTCCGATTCCTGTGTATATAGGGAGGACAGTTTCGTAAGATAGATGGATAATCAGATTCAAGATAGATGCTGATGATCAGTAATTACCGTTAGCAAGATCGAGCAAGAGATCAGCAGGATTAATGGTTGTGATGGAAGGTGCGAATCCAATGGACGAGAAGTACTCGAGTGCAGTCGAGGCCAGGCCGTAGTATATTGGTGAGCCTTCGGAGAGGAGGAGTAGTTTATCGAACATATGGTAGAGGCGGCTAGAAGGCTGATGAATGGTAGTTATAACGGTTCGGCCTCCATTCGCGAGGCCTTTAATCGTGGTCAAGATTCGTAGAGCTGTGGTTGAGTCGAGGCCCGATGTGGGCTCGTCTAGCAGTAACAAACTCGGGTTGATGAGCATTTCTTGGCCTATGCTCACTCTCTTCTTCTCCCCTCCGGAAATTCCTCTGAACAACGCCCCTCCGATCATACTGTTTTGACATCTGTTTAACCCGAGTTCTGCTATCACGTGCTCCACGTGTTGTACCTTGTCTTGTTTGGAAAGAGTTTGGGGAAGGCGTAGAAGTGCAGTGAAGACTAGAGTTTCGAAGACAGTGAGGTGTGGGTATAGGACATCGTCCTGTGCCACGAATCCGGTTCTGCGTTTGATGGAACCGGAGAATGGCTGGCTGTTGTAAGTGATTTTTCCTGATAGGCGCCCTGAGAGACGCCCGCCAAGGGCCGTCAGGAGGGTGGTTTTTCCACTCCCGGATGGGCCGAGCATCGCGAGTATTTCGCCTGGAGACACCATGCCTGTCACTCCATTCAGTATTGTTTTCTCTTTACTTTCATGATTTACCTTGTAAACAACCTCTTCAAACTGTAACATATGTAACACCAGGTTGTATGTGATCAGTTGAATTGCATTTGATTATATACATATATTCATTGTAAGTTAGTTTTGATTAGTCTTGACAAAAACTTGTATGAACATAGTACACAGGATTCCTGGAGTTCAGGAATCCTGTGTACTACAAGTTTTTGTTAGACCGATTTTTGTAAATAGGTAAAAAATGAGATGGAGTTAACGAGAGCGACCTTAAGAGTTATGGGGTGTAAAACCCGTTGTAGGAAAGACTGTGAATTGTTGTGTACGGGGAAAGACGGATAGGCCGTACCACAAAGCTCGAGCCTGCTAGGCAGGGCATCGTCTTCGGGTTTTGGAGCGACGGAACAGAGGGTCATGGCACGATGCTATAAAAACTGATTTTGTGTTGTGTTAGAGACTTTAAAGTGCTGCTGCTGTTTTTTTTTTTTAAGTCATGGTTTCAAATGAAGTGGTGGATACCAATATATAAGCAGCAATGACTTAGAAACAAGCTGAATCTCTCATCAAATAAAGTGTGTATGATGTAGGCCTTACCTCTCTCTGATGGCCCCCACCTCTTTCTCTTAAACAGCTTTTACTACATCACTCTTTTTTAAATATTTTTTTAAGACTCGGTATTCAGCCTAAAGATCGACTAATTCGGGTATCAATTTCACCGTCCACTAGCGGGGCTATCATTGAAGTCAAGCAAAATTCTGTATGAACTGATCCCTAAAGAGGAGTATACTCCTGAGTTCCAAGTCTATAACACTGGACCGGGGTTACTTATTTTATATACTAATCTCCTCTCCAATACATCTTCTTTCTTATCACCATATATAGCATCCAATATCTCTCTACCATCATCTTATTCTTCTTTATTTCTTTCAAATAGATTTTCTCCATCTATATTATGACTAACTAGATCTTCTTGGATCTTCATGCAGCTTGTATATTTTAAGTGGGGAACTTGCCATGCTTTTGTGCTTGATTGAACACCAACTTGTTAATATTTATTGTTTGTATAATGATGGTAAAAGCCAATTTAAAGAAATTTGAGGAGAAAACCAAATATAGTTAAATCTTAAAATGTGAAAATAGGGTCTTTAACAATGTGGTAGTAGTTTAAGCATACTTTCGTGGGTCCTACCATCTGATACGGTGGATGAAGTAAATCGTAAGATGTGTCTCAAATGAACAAGAATCAAAATCTCTCGTCCT
Organism: Galeopsis tetrahit; assembly: GCA_963675135.1. Lineage (NCBI taxonomy): Eukaryota > Viridiplantae > Streptophyta > Magnoliopsida > Lamiales > Lamiaceae > Galeopsis > Galeopsis tetrahit. The sequence goes on along the minus strand of OY776125.1, from coordinate 11,098,412 downwards.
TCCTGAAGTTGTCAGTTCAGCTGAGAGACGTTCTCACACAATTTTTTTTTTTCAGGGGTTAGCAATGCCCAAGGAATTTGGTGTAAAAAAAGAAGACTGGTTGTTTGTAAGCCTTTCTTTTAAGATAGTGGTTTCCAGTACGTTTCACTTTAACTATATGATCTTGATTAGTTTTAGATTTGTTTATGGTATTCTGCAAATGGGTTCTTACATTATATGCATGTCAGTTCTTGTCCTGTACCACTTTTATTTGTTTTTATTAGGCAATTAATTAATAGTATATTGTTTCTTTGGCAATTATTTATCATTTATCATTGCAAGAAGTAGTGTTCATGATGAATGCTGCAATCTGCAGATGCTTGCACAATCTGATAAGGGGTAATGCCATTGTTTTAATTAATTTCATATATCTTTTATTTTACTGGTTGTTAGTTGTTACATGTTTATCATATATATATATATGAATGAAAAGTAGCGAGGTTTGCAAACTATTTTAAGTGAATAAAGTAAAAAAATAAATTTTGGAAGCGGCAATTTTTTTTATTAATGGGTATAACAAATTTTATTAAAGTAACCCCTTGTTTCCACGCAAGATTAATTTTGTGGTGTTTGCAAACTTTATTTGGTGATATGAATTATTTTATCATTGATGCAAAAATTGTGCTTTTATTTTTTTGGAATTATTTTAAATTTTTATCCAAATTCTTAACTGTGTATGTATTATTTTTTGTCTTTTCTTTTGTGTTCAAATGAATTACTATGATTGATATTTTTTTTCATAATGCAAATTATTGATTTTTTTAGTACTGGTTTCATACTTTCATTATGATGTTACTATAATTTTTTAAAATTTACTATGATTTTAATGTATTAAAAGAAAAAAATAAAAGAACCGTCTTAGGTAGTCGACTAGACGGTCTAAAATCGTCCGACTAGCGATTTTCGACTTTCCCACCCTTTAAAAGTTATGCATCAGTTAGAGAGTAGCCTACAACAAATTGGGTGGGTTTGAAATGTTGCTCAAAAAGTTATTCCTTTTATTTATCAAATTTGTTTTCATTTGTTTTATTAGTTCATCCATCAAATTTGTTTGCATACCTTTTATAAAAATTATTATTTTATCTTCATCCTTCAACCATTACTTAATTATTTAAATTGTTATTCAACTTTTACTCACAAATGGAGTTTTATATAGGAAACAAGTCTAATTTTGGAATATTGTCTAAAAATATACACCGTCCCATACTTGATTACTCATTAGTTAAAATGGCTTGTCCATTAGTTATACCATAAATAATCATAAAACTATCACCTTCGTTCAAACTTACACCCTTAAAACATCTTTTATTTTCTACACATGTTATTACTTTACTATCCGACGTTATTATTCACAACTTTCACATTAAAACATATGGCGAAAACAAATAGTTAAACAAGTATTAAACGAAAGAAGTATTAATCTCAACCACTAACTTATTTTCCTACAAAGAAATTGCTTTTTTTTTTAAAAAAAAAACATAAATCACTTGTAAATATCTCGGTAGAATATAGAAATTTGCAACAAATTAAAGTGAGAAAGAAACATCAATTAATTTCCTCAGGAGAGAATCCAAAGTTATTTATGTTATAACATTCTGTTTTTCTGAGTTTCACACTTTTATAAGTATCTCTTTGATGTAACTCTCATCTTCTCTTCTAGCAATACTATATACAGGGGCGGACCAAGGAGTGATTAGTGAGGGGGGCCAAAAAAAGAAAACGAAAAGAGAAAATAAAAGAGAATATCAAGTTCAATTAAAAGTTGATATAATCAAAAAAAAAAAAAAAAGATATACATGATATATATATATATATATATATATAAATATATAGAAATTTCAGTACCTCACCTAAAATCAATTAATTTGGGGGATCAATTCACTGTCGCTAGTAGAAGCCCCAATTCAAAATTTTGCTTTGTATGACTTGACCTCTTATAATTTTTTTATTATATATATGTGAATTATATGATATATTTTCATATACTGTATATAATATCATACATATATATGTGTATATAAATTTCTTCCATAATAATATATAGGGTTAATTCTAAATTAATTCATCCTATGTGGCTCCAACGTAACCAAATAAACAATATCCGACATGACACGTCATCTCTTTTAGACTAGAGAAAAAAATGTGTATTTAATTGCAATAAAGTTAAAGATTGAGCTTTTTTATTATAATCATAAAAGTGGTGATTAAATTGGTACTAAGCCTAAAAGTTGTGAATTAATTTAGAATTCACAAAAACTTATATGCAATATTGCATACATGCATTTTAGTCATTCACACACATGTTCTTTATAAATACACCCACAAGGTTAATTCACACACATTTTTTATAAATACACCCACAAGCTTAATTCACACACACATTTTTTATAAATACACCCACAAGCTTAATTCACACACACATTTTTTATAAATGCACCCACTGACAGAAATTGAACATGGTCGTCTTCTTCTAGCAGTTTTCGGTCACCTCAGGCCGCGGTCGGACGCTGCAATTTACAATGACCTTAATCCTTAAATATTTTATATTTCTTTAAATATTCTTTAATACTAATTATTATGGGTCAATGTTATTATGTATTACGTGCAATAATATATCTTACTACATGCAATAATATATGTTACTATATATTATAATGTGGGTTACTTAATCAATAAAAATATATATATAAAGAATCAGTATTACTATATAAAATTATGTTATTACTACATGTAATACTTTGTTTTACTAAATAAAAAATTATATGTTACTACATACTACAGTTTGAATTACTACATTGAATAGACGTTTGTTACTATATGTAACTTTATCAAATGATCTAATATTTTTCGCATCATCCTACAATAAAACATTTTGTAGTACAACATGATTATTGTGTTTACTACATTCGATAATATATGTTACTACATATTATAATGTGAGTTACTACATCAATAAAAACACTAGAAAAAACGTGTTACTAAATAAAAGAATTTGTATTATTATATAAATAGTTTGTGTTATTACTACATAAAATAATGTGTATTACTACATATTACAATTTGAATTACTACATTTAATATCCCACGTTCGACAATAAAATAAAAGATAAAAAAATCACAGAAACGAGTAAAATAAACGGATTAAAAATTTCGAATTAAGCTGTCAGTGGGTGTATTTATAAAAAATGTGTGTGTGAATTAAGTTTGTTGGTGTATTTATAAAAAATGTGTGTGTGAATTAAGCTTGTGGGTGTATTTATAAAGAACATATGTGTGAATAACTGAAATGCATATATGCAATATTTCATACAAGACTAGCCCTTTAGAATTAATCCTATAATATATATATATATATATATATATATATATATATATATATAGAGACCAAGTTATTGTTACATTACATGTTTAATACATAAAATTGGATGGTGGCCCATTACAGAATTTCGAACTAATTATTTTCATAGATTTACATAGTTTTTTTTTTCATGGAAGAAGCACACACATATACTACTACTATAGTTAATTGGAAGATGTTGAGGGGGGCCAAGGCCACCCCCAGCCTAAACGTGGATCCGCCACTGACTATATATAATAATATATTTGACTGAAAATTACAGCCAAGAAAAAAAAAGTAAACGAAAAAAACATGGTTTTAGTGGGAGCATTGATGCCCTTACAGACACAACTTATGATAGATAGCTAAATTAAATGTAGGGAATATTAAGAAATTCAAAAGTTGAAAGGTAATGGTTCTTTTCCTTATAAAGAAACCCTAATGATTCTTATATTCCTTCTTCATTTATTTTTTTATTACAGTAATGTGAAACATTCGTATCGCCGAAAATCAGATCTCACTTCATTATAAAAAGCTAAAGAAATGAAGATGAAGTAATTAGATGCTAAAAAAAATTAATTAATTTAATTAAAGTCCTATGCCTCCCATTAATTTTTTAATTAATTAATTAATTCTCTTGATCATCTTTGGACTGCATCACAGACAAATGATTAAAGGGAGAAGAAAGCCATCAATGGGATTCCAATTTCCAGCACACACATATTAATTTATTGCAAGTATATACATATTTTTCCAGAGCACTCAGGTTTAATTTTACACGTGGCCCCATGCTGCTTCAAAACACACTCACAATGGCGGAGCTAGGATTAAAATAAAATAAAAACGACCGGACGGGCTAGAAGACTGAAATAAATAGCGAGAGCTACAACGACAGTGAGCACGAGTTTGTGATTTTTTGGCTTCTAGGGTATTTTCGAACTCTATGAAATAATGCAGAATCAATTGCTTAAAAAAAATGATTTTAGAAGCCGTTTTAAAATTTTGAAATCACACCCTTAATTTTACTGAAATTCTAATCAATTTAAACCTCACAAGTCACAGTACGATCACATAAATGTTATATTTTACTGTACAAGACTGAATCCAAATCCCTTCGTTAAATTGAGTTAATGCATGAATTGTAATTGATGGTGGCTACACCATATCTTGCTTTTGCTAATCCTAGTAGTACCAATTACTACTAGTTTATTTATAAATTGATGGACAACTTTGTTCCACTAGTATGTATAATATTATATTACACCTTAAATAACTTTGGACTTCTACTCCATACACATATACTTCCCTTTAATTTTGTGGGTAAAATTTATATAGCCTCATGCTACTGCATGGATTCTCCCCCCTCACCCTCCCCCTCCCCCCATTATTATAGTTAGGTTCCGTTGCCAACGTTTACTTTAATTAAATTTGGTGGATTTCAACCGTTAAAAGATTTGGCCCCCAAGCTAAAATATTAAAAAGAATGTGATGATGACTCTTTTATACCCATCTTTTTAGGAATATTATTATTATTATTTTTTTCTCAAAATTATTAAAATCCCCTTAATAATATATATATAGTGGTCCCTAAAAACAGGATATATTTGGGGGCTATAAACAAAAATTAAGAGATAATATAAAAATAACAATATATTACCTTATCCAAAATTACTTATAATCTCTCTTATGCGGCAATACAAAATGAGAGGATTTATTTTAATTCTACTGTGATTACACAGGTTTGTAGACTTGTAGTTTTTTTTTTTTGAGAGATGCTTCTTCTATTGTTAATTATTTCTAGAAAAATGTAAAGCAAAATCATCTAAGCTTCAATTTATTTTATGTCTCTTGGTTCAATGTTTCTGATATTGCTTCTTATATGAAATATATACTTGCAGTGAAAATAACGAGTATAACTCATTTCTTACTCGAGTAAATGGGTCATGAGATTAAGTAAAAAATTACTTTATCAATAGCGGAACTTAGTTATTTGACTAATTAAAATCACAACTAATCTCAGCCTCTTACATTAATGTTTCAATTCATTACACATTTTTTTAATTCGGGACAGGGAGTGACGTGGCTCGACGGAGCTTGTGTATGAGTGTCGTGTCGTATGCCACATATATATATATATATATATATATATATTTTTTTTGTACAGTTTAGAAGACCAGTAAACGAGATTAAAAGATAAAGAAGGGCAAGATCTTCAATCCACATCGAATCAAATCAGAAGTGCTACCTCATTTTAATTGTAAGAAAGTGGGGGAGACAAGTGCATTTTTGCCCACACATGCATACTGGATCTTCATTCTCAGTACGAGGCAACACCCACATTAAGGTATTTTTGTAGTAAGAAAATTAGAGACAGAATGAAAGATAAAAATCCATCAAGAACCCTAGGATCACTATCAAACACAAGTAGAAAACGACGACTACAAGTCCCATAAAGAAGAGGAAATTAACTGCACTTGATATAGAAAGTCTCACCAAGGAGATTGTGAAAGGAGCATAAAGGCATAAACAACAAAATGAGTGCTAACAATAAACTAGAACCTAAAAAACGAAAGAGAAAAATAGAGTTAACGGATCGGTCTACCAATCGATCCCGCAAGAACAACATTTTTTGCAAATTAAGATCAAACCGTTGAACTGAACTACAATACGGATGGATAAACTGTAAATATTTTTAAAATGCAAAATTAATAAACACTAACACGTTTATTTTTCCACCAGAATTGAAAACAACAAAAATTCCCAATCTTTCCAATCAAGAAAAGTAAAGGGAAAATTTATGACGGTAGAGTAATTGGTATGCAGAATAAAGTTACAGGACTGCGTGAGATGCTCAACCACTTCTTCTGTAGCTCAAAATCTAAATATTCCACTCCAGCCGTCCGTTTCCTATTTTCAACATCCAAACAGAACCTTAAAAATGGAGCCTCGTTTAAACAAATTTGATACTCTAATTAATATTAAAACTAGCACCAAAGAAGAATAAACTTAGTTAATTAATTTTTAGTCAAATATAATTAGCTCATCTTTCTGATTTTTAGTCCAAATGTAATATAATTAATTATCTTGAGGAATTATTCACGTAGAACAATATCAATGAATCTGGGACTTATTGTCCACCAAAATATGCTATGAATAAAAACTGCCTTAATCTTATCTAGATATATATTAGTTTATTCTCTAATTTTGACTTAGGTCAATTTGAGCTAATATTCTTGAGCATAATTCAATGTCGACATACCCGTTAATTCTAGGCCTAAAAAGGAGAAAATGTAAAGGGACTCTAGCTTCAGCGAATTTTTCTTTTGACATATAGAGTAATTAGAATAGGGTTATTTGCACCAAATATCTTCATGGTTTGAAAATGTTTGCATAAAATTCTTGTGATTTAAAAATTGCACGAAATTTTCTTGTGATTAATTTTATTAAATTGAGCAAATTCTTCACTTGTTTTAAAAACGAGTTACTGATTTTATCTATTTTTTTCAATTTCACGTCATCTCTTTCATAGTATAGTCTTAAACCTTCAATATTAAAAAAAAAAAAAAAAAAGTAAAATTGTTAACTTGCCTTTTTTTTAAAAGACTAGAATTCGCTTAATTTACACATGAAAGTTGTGTACAATTCCGAACCATAAAGAGATTTTGTGCAACATTTTCAAACCACGAGAAAGTTGTGCAATTAACCCAATTAGAATATGAGTCACACTTGCGTGTAGAGTCGACAATTTGGGCCAGCCCAACCAACCGAAGGTTAGCATGGGTTGGGCTCAAAAAATAAAGGCTAAAAAAAAGTCGGGCCAGACGAGCTTAGGTCAATTTGGCAATTTAATATTTCTTTAGTATATTCTATATATTATAATCTCTTCATAGTTAATAAATACATTGTAGTACTCTATGGGCTCGTTTGGTTCTTAAGACAGGATAGATACATTAGGATATGATTTATTGGGATTGCACTGTTCATAATTTGAAAATTGATTTAAAAATTACGTTTGGATTGATGGATTGAATTTTGAAGTTTATATGATAATTTATATCCAAGTTGTTTGGATTGTGGGATAAAATTGAATTTTAGTGTCAAATGTCAAACATACCCTTTTGACATTAATTTTTATTTTTTTTATATTCACAGTAATTGATATGCATTTTTTTCTATTTATCTTCTACATTATTTTTGAGATGCAATTTAGGAATGAAAATAAAATTAAGAAAACGGAATTATATCTACAAACAGATTACATAATTAAGTTGTTTCACCTAAAAACTATTTTTGCATAATTAAGTTGTTTCATTAGTAAAAATACAGTTACGAGGTACAACTTCATTTGGAACAATTTTATTAAATTGAGGGGTAAAATGGACTTTTCTTATATGAAACTAAAATTGGACTAATTAAACTCACCCCCACCCCAAGGACAGAAAATCACGCTGTGGTGGGTTTAAGTGGGAAAGTTGTCTCGGGCCCAACTTCTTTCTCGGGCCTTAAACCCACAAACCAAACCTAAGAAAAGCTGGGAAAATTCAGCCAATCCAGTCTTTTCCTTAAAACCAAACGCACCCTATAAAAATTCATTACTAGTTGTGAAGAATATGTACCATCTCAATCTCCCAACTGATTATTTTCAAATTTTTAGAAAGATGTCTTGAATTTTTAAAATTGTACACCACTCTCATTTTGCTAAAATTATATATATATTTTTTAAATGTCATGAGTCGGGTTGACCCGCTAAGTTGAGCTTCCATTTTATAGGTTTAGCTAATTCATGGCCGCCCGGTCCGACCCAACCCATAAGTATAGCTTGAACCAATGCACTAGGCTGAATCGGACAATTCAAATTGTCATTCTACTTGTGAGCACCCAATTTTAATTCAGTTTTAATGTAACCTGTTAAAATATATCTGAATTATTTAAAAATCCTTTCATGTATGTCCCCAATTGTTTCCAGATTTTGCCATTAGAATATATATAGGTAAAGATGTTAAAATCTTAGGGTAAGTAACTTTTTTTCCAGTCCAAATTTGGTTAAACATGAGATGATGAGAGGATCATGAGGTGTGTGTATATATTTATATGTGGGAAATTTATTAGCCATCACACGATTAAATCAATATAAAAATTGTTCATTCACCTGGCTAGGTCCCATATAATTTTGCATCATATATCTTAATTTCATTAATAAATTTACAATGTTTTCAAAATTTTAAATTACATTAATTTTGGTAATATTACACCCTGTCATATCAGTAACAAGTGTTCAGCTAGAAAAATAGTAGTGTGAATGTGTGACTAAATTAAAAAAAAAAAAAAATTATTATAAAATTAGACGAATGTAGAAAGAAAAAACATGAATATATTCGTGCATAATAAACAATTTTTATTCGTGCATAATATATTTCATGGGTACCGGCCTGTTATGTTTATGACTGCAATTAATCCTCTTGGGCCCGAACGATTATCACAATATTAATTAAAATGTATAAATGTATTTTCCCTTTTGTTTTCTAATATTAACATCTCATTTGTCTTTTTTTTTTATTGAATTTCAATACATACACACTGTATATACATTAATGTTATAGCATTATATATAATACTTCCTCCATTTTTTAATAAATGAAGTTTAGTCTTTTTACTTATACACAATTAAATGATGTTTTAATATTTTTTACACGATTTGTTTCAATTATGTCTTTCTTAAATTTTAGCTTACTTTTATTAATTGAGATTTATTTGTCAATACATGTCTTTTCTTAATTTTAATAAATTTTATGAAAATTTTACTTATTAAAAAAGGAGGAAATATATATTTATAAAATAAAAACAAACGAGAATGTTAATTTGGTCAATCTGTCAAATCTATTATATTCTTGATGACTAATTTGATCCATTTAACTTACTATTAATGGCAAAATGCAGTGCGTCTACTCATTAGGTCTAGAATCGAAGCATATATTGGTGGATCTAAATCAAACTTGGTCTAGTAAATTGACCTTTTTTTTAACTTGTCGGGTGGGGGAACTAGATACTCCACATTATTTTTTAATAAAATAAAAATACACTCTTTCATTTTATAATTTTATAAAGTTTGTGGTATTTCTCATTTTATATGAAATTAATGAACATATTTTTTAACACATTTATTCCTTGTTGATTTTTCTCTTTTACTTCTCTATTTTATTTTCTTTTTCCACATTCCTTTCCCCTCTTTGTTTGACCTTTTTTAAAAAAAAATCATTAATATATTAAAAAAATATGAGTATATAGAAAAAATATCACTTTTGATCATGAACTAACTTTTTACATTTGGTCACCCATATTTAGTCACTATCAAAATTGGTCACCCACTTATTCTTTATTATCAAAATTGGTCACTCACTTATTCTTTTTTTATCAATTTTGATGCTGCTGTTAGTGAATCCGTCATTTAGTAAATGACGGAGGAGAAGAGGTTTTGAGCGCGAACTTTTATTTTCCCTCCTTTAATTCCTTAACCCTAAACCCCCCAAACCCATTTTTTTTTTTTTACTGAATTTATCTCCAATTAATATTACTGGTGTGTGTTTAAGAATAGATTATCAAGCCCGAATAATTATAAATGGGAAATGAATTCCAATAATTAACTATTTTGAAATAAGTTTATATTCTCCATCATCATACAAATTCAATATGAAAATATTGAATTGAAATATTATTCAAAAAAGTCTGAAAAAAACAAAGTACAAAAATAAGTCCGAATAATTTTCAACCACAGCGAATACAATAATTATAAACCATCAAACTACACACTATAATTATAAAATTTGAATTGCACCGTGCAACTAAACGTGGATCCAATTCATAAAATTGAATTTAGCTAAATTTCTTTAATATTTAAAAGAGGCCCATCATTTATTTTAATTAAAATTCCAAAATTAATTGATTTTTGTGTTAAAATAAATGAGACGCAACTTGACAAAATTGGCCATTGATCTCGTCTCCACTATGGAGACTTGCGAATGGAGGCAATCACTTTCAAAAAAAGGGAAATAACTTTCATCCATGGTTACTCCACTTTTATTTCTTTATTTTTTGTTTTATTATCTCAATTATTATCTCCAAAAAGCACTATATATCCTTGTCTTCGATATTATTGCCCCACTCAATTTCCTTCTATTATTTTCACTCCTCAATGCTAAATGCAACATATATAAATTTCATTGAATTCACATTACATACTTCTCATATAATTTTTTGTTTATTTTTCTAATAATCTTTAATAATCATTACGTAACTCAACGTGTCATTCGTTAGCTAGATTAATTCAGAAAAGTGAGCAGATTCATCGATTCAGGTTAAAAATATTTCAAATTTTTAAAGAGATGTGAGATGCCAAAAATATGGTAATTATGTGAGATTTAAAGATGGAAAATAAAATAAAATAAAATAAAATAAAATGGAAATACGGTATCGTTTTGAGCTTAAATATGTAATGGAGTTAGGAAGTTGACACGTGTCAAGCACTCCTCTGTTTTGAGTGGAGGAAGAAATGGTGGAAATTAAATATGTAATCAGAATATTATTAGCAGTTGTGAAAGATCAGATTTGGTGGGCAATATGGACCCTACTCATCATTATCTGCTGCATTATTTAATCAGTTGGAGTATATTTTCCACTTGTTTTAGCACAATTTTTTACCTTATTTTTGTGCACTCTTCTGAATTTTCAATAATATATTTTGTCCTAATTAACAACCTTAATGCACCTTCTTAACAAAGTGATAAGATTAGGTGATCGGTTTTGGTCACTAAATTTAACTGTTCAACCTGACATCATTCTTTCGGTTACCTTTTCGAGTTGCAGAGGGTACCATTTTTAATCTTTTGAAGTTTAAGATATGTTAATTAATTCATCCTAAGTAAAAGTTTCCACTTGTGAATAGGTCATAGAGAAGTGTAACATTACTTCATTTATAACACCCCTCCTCACTCATGGGTTGTTATCAACTATACTCTGTGTTTGCAAACTTTATAAACAGTTTAAAAGCACTTCTTAAAAGTAAAAGTTGTGAGAGGACAGCTTAAAAAAAAAATGATTCTAGAAGCAGTTTGTAGAGTGTGAAAACACCCCCTCTTTAAAGGAGAGACTCGTTAAATGAACAATTTAATACAGGTGAAGTTATTTTCTGCAAGGAAATTAATTTATTTATAAAGTTTTTCCTTATTCGTGGACTAGATTGTCGTCTCAACCCCGTTGAAAAAGAAGTTTATCAAGTGAGTAATTTAATATGAGAACAACGAGATTTTAGCCAAATATGCATGTGCGGTAGAGTCGGCAAGTTGAGCCCGATGGCCCGACCAGATCAACCCGAAGCCTGGTATGAATTGGGCTCTAAAATTATAGCCTAATACACATTGTGCGGGGTTTAGAAACCACAATTACACCATTCTCATTCTTATAACCATTTTCATTCCATTAAAACGTTTTGAGCGAAGACTTATGTGATGCTTACTTTGGATTTTGAGTGGTTTTGAAAATTGGATTTCGAAATTCTGAATCTTTTAAATCATGATAAATAATAATATGTGTGTTTCTTTTGAAATTTCGAGTAGTATATTATTTAACTTTATATCAAATCAATAAGTATGTTTAATTTGAGTTGTTTTGAGTGGTTTTTAAAAAACGATTTTTAAATCTTAATGTAAAACAAGTGTAGAATCTTATAATCCAAAACCCCTATTTTTTAAGAAAGTAAACATCACCTTAGGGTACGTTTGTTTTGAGACTACAATGGACATAGTAAATCTTGCAATTTGAGAGTTAGTATTTGAAAATCCTAATTAATAGTTAAAATGTATGCTTGTTTTGTGATTGTATAGAGTGAGATGGTGGAAAAGTTTCTTCAAAGAATAAAAACGTACATGTTTGAGAGCAGTGATAGACGATAAAGTAAAGTTGAATTTACAGAATTTTGAAATTCTCATTTTAAATCGTGACATAGAAGAAGGTTTAAAATCGTAAAGTTCAAAGTTTGATCGAAATAATCTCGAACTGGACCACCAACTAGTGTGTGGTGGAATATTGTAAAAAACAGCCCATGTTTAGAAAATCAATTGACCCTGTAATGGTGCTCAACCCTCACATATGTAGTAATTTAATTGATTGATGAGATTGGTTCCAAACATTTTGTATTTTGGAGTGGGGTGCGTGTTTTACTTCAATTGGGAATAACATTTCGTGCTTTGCTAGGTGTTGTCGTTTTTCAATGTTATGGTTGTATATTTGTATATATGTGACATATGTCATATGAAAAGTATATATTAATTCAAACAAAAAAAACATTAGTCTGGTAACTTAACAAAAGCGGAATTGAAATTGGAATTGAGATCGATTTGTATATACGTGACATATGTAACTTGCATATGATCAATTAAATAATTTGGACATGTAACATTTTTAAATCACATAGTACTAATTAATAGTTTAAATCACATTTTTAAACGAAATCAGTTACATTGTATATAACATTACATATGTGTTTTTGCTTATATAGATGTTGTTACCTTTGATTCATTATAAACTTTCATGTGTTAATCACAATATGCGTGAAATTTTATGAGGGACGAAGTTAATATATAAATAACAAAAATGTGTATAAGACGAAATGTTATTTATCATATTATATGGCATATCCGTGAACTTATGAACTCAATTAAATAAAAGTGTGACACAAATAATAAAATGAAACCTCACCTTATGTTTGAATAAGAATGGAAAAAATATTAATCTTTTTTCGGTATCGATTCCTTAAAAAAAAATTTATGAAAAAATTCAGCTATATCTATTTTTTTTTAACTTATAAATTCCATGTTTTTCCTTTTCTTTTCTCCATAGAAGTTTCTTCACACCTTTCTTTCTTTCTTTTTAAAAGTTTCTTCACACCTTTCAATAAGTGATAATGTTTGCTTGCCCCCTTTATTGGGAGATTTTCCAGAAGCTTTAATTCATTGGGAGCTTTATTAATTGCACGATTTTGATTCTCTTCAAATCTACGGCTGGGAAGAAGCGTTGAATTCTGGGTGTAGAGTCACTAATTTGAGCTCACCACGATAAGTCGATGCAATCGATTTAAAAGATAGGTATAAAGTGAACTTTAAAAATACAAGTATAAAAAATGGAGCATATTTGATCTGATTCATGTGGTTCATCAGCCTAATGGGCTCGGGCCAATTTTTTTTTTTTTTGTCCATAGATAATTTAATAACTCGATGTTCTAATTTTTTTTTATTGGAGTTAAGACTTTGAATTTCATAAAATTGTGTTCTTATTGAAGGAAAAGTTCATTTGCATACAATTTCTTCTATTATCCAAGACTTTGGAGTCCTATAATAAAATTTTGCAATTATTCTTTATTTGTGTTTTATATATACTTATTTTTTTATCTTCAAAGACTAAATTTGGCGTCCGGTGAGCTGGTTCATTAGCCCACTAACCCATGTAAAGTTGTGTTGGACTAAATTTTTATGGGTTGGTCTGCTGTGGACCCCACTGCATGTTGTGTACCCTAGTTCATGTGCACTTTTCAGTTTTACTGAAGTGCACATGAACTAGGATGCACAACATGCACTCGAGTGCATACTAGACTTTACCAATTTTTATAGTCGAAATAAGGGTTTAAGCCAACTTGACCTAGTTTAAAAATATTAATATTAATTATTTTCACTGAAAAATATAAATTATGTACAATTACACCGTACAACTCATACCAACTCGATGGATGAAATTGAAATTGTTCATGTAATTATATGTTGGCCCAATGTTATATTAGTAATATATTGAAGCCTGCCATTTTAGTCATATGTGCATTAAATTTGCAAATTTAACCCTATATGTTTATAAACATTTGTTATTTTAGTCCTGGAAATTGACAGCTTCTTGAATCAAACTTTTACCCACGCTCTTTTTAAAATTTAGATGACACGCTAATACATTTCACTACGTACGTGGTTTGTTTTCTTAATACCTTTTAATTAAGGATAAAAAGGTAATCCTATTTCAAAACAAAATCAATATATAATGGTAAACTCGTGAATTAATTATATTATCCATATTAGAAGAAAAAATGTAAACATGAGTTCATCGATTTTATAATAATGGTGACGATTTAGTTTAAAATTGTTGCTAGCTTATCGTTTCATTTTTAAGAGTTTTTCATGACGTCATACGATCAAGTTGCATTGCTTTAACTACCTAACTTAAAAGGAGAGAAAATAAATAGATAAATAAGTTATACTCCTTCGTCCCCAAATAACTTTTACATGTAGGTATAAACAAAAATTAAGAAATTGTAATAATAAATAAAGTTTTAAGGGGTAATTATGTAAACCTTTGTATATAAAGTAAATAAAATAGTGGACTTGTGTGTATGTGTGAATAAAAAATAATGATATTTTTATAAAATTGAGGATATTTTGATGATGAAGTTTATGAAGCAGATTTCATTTGTTATACGATTAATATCAAATTGAAATCTATGCATTTTTTTTTTTAAAACTTCAATTGCAACTTGTATTATACTCCCTCCGTCCACAAAAAATATGTTAATTATTTGTGGGCACAAATTTTAAGAAAAAATAGATAAAGTAAAGATGTTGTGAAGTTATTGTGAGGTAAAGATAAAATGATTGTTTTTATAAAAAGAAATGAACATATTTTTGGTAGACTGACAAATAAGAGAAGTGAACATATTTTTAGTGGACGAAGGGAGTATAAAATTGATGGATTGCGAACTAGCTAAGTTAATACGAAATTGATTGATTTCAACCTAAAATATAATTTAAAACATTTTTTTTCTCTGATTTGTTGAGAGTGGAATGCCTCCTCATTTAGCAATGATAGTATTGTTGTATGGAAAGGAAAGGCAACAAAATTTTGAAGGATCGCACAACCATTTAGGGAGATTGAATGATTAGACACCAATACCATTCATCAAATAATTGAACGGATCATTCATTTCCCATCTAACCTATCTCATCACTCTCTAGTTTAGTTTCTACCCTCTTACCATTTTTGACAAACCTAATTATAAACTATAAAGCAACATCGTGTAAAAAACTTCGTCCATGGCGGGAAAGCTCTGTAGAGAAGTTGTTGACGTAAGACTGTGTTTTGAAACATAACTAACTGTTTTTAGAATCACTTATTTTCAAACGTTGACCAGTTAAGGTACTATGTACTTGAGTGTATAAGAGACTCACTCTGAGAGTGTAAAAATTATTTAGGTGGTGATGAGTGTGTGCATTGTGTGAAAAATGCAATTGAGAGGGTTAAATCGAGAGCAGAGTCAAATATTCAAATAATACGGATTACTAATTAAACTGATATTCCATTTCAAAATGGAGATAATTAAATAAATGGAATTGTTTTCTATATTTTTAGATGTTCTATTCCCCGTCATTATTTTTTTTCTGAAAAGTCACCGGCCTCTTGCCTTTTATAAATGTGGTAATTAAAGGCCTTATATGAGTACTATATAGATGTCTTGTCCATATGGAGTACTATATTTTAATACAATGAATGTATTTGTGTAAAATAAAAGTGATGATGATCAAAGTTGCATGTCTAATAAGGTGATTGGACTAGTTGACGTACGTATCGTACGTTGTGTCTCTCATGGTGACATACACTTGCTGATGTTAGCGGTTCGATTCTCGTGTTTTACCGGTTTTTCACCCTACTGAATCAATAAATGTAGGTAATTAATCTGATGCTTAATGTTAGGGTACGTACAAATATTATCCAGTTTATGCCTAATTCGCTTGAGAGAAATTAACAATATCCATCATAATACAAATTGGTGAGAAGCTGTATATATATATGCGAGTTAATTGCATTTTTGGTCCCATCAACCATGGGTTGGTTGGGATTTGACCACTGCGTTTTGGAGTTGGTCCCACTAGATATTTTTTATGCATTTTTGGTCCCGCTGTTAACTTTGCCGTCTAAACTTTAACATTCGTTTCACTTTTGGTCTCACACAATATAGAAAAAATCATTCATAATTAGAAAAATTAATCAAATTGCCTATTAATTATTAGAAAAATCGATAACTTACCTAATTAGGATTTTACCCTTTTTTTTTTTTGTAATATATTACACTATATCAATTAAAGATTTTTTTATATTTATTAAAATTATATATATTAGTTAAAATACTAAATAATATTTTAAAATGTCTGAAAATAAATTATGAATAATATTTAATATACTAATTTTTTTAAATCTGAAAAATTATAATATGAAAATAATAATAATCTAAATAAATTTATTCATAATTAGAAAAATTAATTTACTTACCTAATTAATTACGAGTATTATTTTTGGTCCCTGCAAATCCTACTATATTTAGTTAACGACCACGTGACCCACACAATGCAAACCCTTCTATATTTAGTTGAGAATTTTTGAAAATTTAAAATATTTGTAATTTTTTTTAGTTTATTTAAAATATTAATATATGAATAAGGTTTTATTGAGAGTTTTTGGTAGCTTTAATATATTATTTTTTTTCATTTGGGAGTTTCAATATTTTAAAGATAAATTTGTCTTTTTTAATTACCTTAAAATAAATAAATATTTTTTTAATACTTATTTTGTTATTATAGGTTTTTTTTTCCTAAGGCTAAGTTACAAAATTTTCTAATAATTAATTAGGTAAGTTAATACATTTTTTTTAATTATGAATTAATTTATTTAGTTTTTTTTTTCATATTATAATTTTTCAGATTAAAAAAAATAGTATTTTAAATATTATTCATAATTTATTTTCATAAATTTTATATCATTTATTATTTTAACTAATATTTATAATTTTTTGAATTAATATATAAAAATAAGTATTTAATTGATATATATATATATATACTTTCTCCGTGCATTTATATAATTTTCATTTGGTGTTGAACACAGCAATATTGATTGTTTATGTAAAAAGGAAAGTGAGAATTATAAGATTGAAGAAAGTACCGTATATGTATATACATATAATAATGTTCTCCTTCCGTTAGAAATTTTTACACCTATTTTTTTGGGTCCTTGTCATTATTTTTATGTTATATACGTTACACAAGTCAACTCACTTATTTATTTTTTTATAAAATTATATTTATTATAATATTTTTTTAAAATGGGGTGAACAGTAAATATGAAAGTTAATTCGGGACGGAGGGAGTACTATATTATCAAAAAAAAAAAAGTAAAATCCTAATTAGGTAAGTTACAGATTTTTCTAATAATTAATTAGGTAAGTTAATTGATTTTTCCAATTATGAATGAATTTATTTAGATTATTATTATTTTCATATTATAATTTTTCAAATTAAAAAAAAATATATTTTAATATTATGAACTAATATTTATAATACAAAAAAAATAAAAGTAAAAAAATTCTTGTGGGACCAAGTGTGCACGCATTAAACCCTCCGTTAACTTTTTAACAGAAGTTGTGATCAGGTTTGCAATAAATTTTTGTATAGGAACAAATATGCATAAAAAAATATCTAGTGAGACCAACTCCAAAACGCAGTGGTCAAATCCCAACCAACCCATGGTTGGTGGGACCAAAAATGCAATTAACTCATATATATGCATACGTTGCAAAAAAAAAAAACTAGTAAAAATGTTTATTTAAAGTGACACTTTTCATTAATTCAAAATCAGCGATTATATGGAATCAATGAAAAATGTTGAAACAATTTCTTTCTCAACTTATTTGCAAGAAAATCATAAACAACTCTTACCTTATCCATGATGCATCAAGGATATATAATTGAGTATTTGAAGGAGAAAATATTTGTATCCATTGCTGAAATTCTCGATGGCAAGGTGATCAAGGAGGTAAATATCTCTATTTGAAGTTCTAAAATTAGATCGTGAAGTGAAATGTATTGTACATAAATATAATACAAAATTTATTGGGTAAATTACCAAATACTCCCTACATAAACAAAAAATATTGTTTGGTTAAAATGAAAAGTTAGTGATATATATTAACGAAAATATTTCTCCATTTCGTAACACTTGAGTGTAGTTTGTTTTGGAATTGAAAATTCGGATTTTGAATTTTGAAATCTAATCTATGTTTCAGGGATTTAGAATTAGAATTTTAAAATTCTACTCTATAAAATACACATAAATTCTATTAAAGTCAATCTTATAAATTCCTATAAATCCTATATAAACACCTATAAGTCCTATAATACTATAAAATTAAATTTGACCCTACTTAAATTTCAAAACAAACACAAAGCATATAAGCCATCAGAATTTCAAAATCCACTAAATTTTGAAATAAGGATTTTAAAATCCTCAAAATTCCAAAACAAGCATCCCTCACGGACTTGTTTATTTTGGGACTATCACGGGAACATTAAGATTTCATCATCCAACTACATTTACCCCTAAGAAAATATATATATATTCATAATACAACATTATATATTCTTACACAATTGATTTGACATAAAATTACATTATATAATACAACATCACTCACTCTTACACAATTAATTTAACATAAAGTTACATCATATCATACTCAAAATTTTAAAACAAACACAAATAAATTAACAAAATTTATCAGAATTTCCTCCATTCTATATAATCTCAAAACAAACATCCCGTGTGTAAGAGATTTTGAAAGAGAGGCAATGAAACCCTAATCTAGATCCTATGCTATAAAAAATGTCGATGGATGGATGATGATGAGAGAGTGATTATAAGATTTAGTAGACACATAATCCCACGCGTGTGCCTCGTGTTTTAGATTCTTTTTGCCTTTTAAAGTTGATATACATGTTCCACTTGCAGCATCAGAATATTAAGCTATTATATCATATCATATGCTGCCCAATGGAGTTTAGACACCCATTCCAGCTCTTGTTAAAATTATCCATACACTCTTAAAGTTTTATTCTAATTACGTACTTGTTTCATTCTTCTCACCTTTTAATTCGTTTCATCAATTTCTCTCTTCACATTGAAGCTGATTCTATTTTTATATATCTTGCTATTCGATTCAAGGACTGGAGGAAATATGTGTATAAGCTCATAAAAAACATATGATCCTCCCTTATTTCAATTGAAATGACTGTTTTAATGATTAGTTAAGGGTGAGATCGTCTCCCATAATGAGATATGTGAGACGGGTCTCCCTTAATCCTCACAATAAAAAAATAATAATATTTGATTAAAAAGTTATAATGTTTAAATAGAAAGTGTTATCACTTTTTTACAAACTAAAATCTGAAAAAAAAATATGAGTTATCTTACTCAAAATTTTGAAATATGAGTTAAAAGAGATCCGTCTCACAAAAAAGTTCCGTGAAACGATCTCACACGAATTTTTGCCTTAGTTTTAACCAAGATTCACGGGGACATTTGTCTTAATATGTTTAATTAAACTATGAAGTGATTTTTATTTGAGTTTTGGGTGGTATTAAAAATCAAATTTTGAAATATGTGTTTCTTTTGGGGCAATATGTAATGTTGAGAGGTGGTTTTTGGTGATTTCTAAAAATAGATTTTTAAATTTTAGAGTGCCGCGTGCTATGATTTTTGTGGAAAATAAGGAACAACAAAATATTAGCAAACGAAGAGATACAATCAGAGAAGACCTTCAACGAAATTAGGGCAAAGATGTGGAGCTTCATGTTCCAGAAACAAGCTTGCAACTCTCTCCTCTCTTTTTAAGACTGGTTCGAAAATCCAATATTAGTTTGAAATCCAAGATTAGTTTGTAAGTAAGGAGAACTATTACTATAATTGTCTCAACCACTTTTTGATATTTCTACATTATGTAACTCTTGATTGTAATTTTTGAGTACCTCTGATACTTCGATAATACAGAGCACTATATATAAGATTTTAAAATTCAAAACCTGAATTTTTAAAATCGATGCATGTCAATATTGTATAAATAATCCTCTTGATCGTTTGACTTATAGGATGATCAAATATTCGATATTTGATTTGAATAGATTGATGTTGAGGATAGAAAAAAGGTCTAGGTCAATTTTCCCATTTTCTTCATTGATGGTTTACCACCATTGATATTCTCTTAAAGTCTATGCGATATATTTTATTTTCCAATTTTCTAAGACAAAAACGTATGTGAACCCTTTGTTTTTCCCTTTAAATATCAATGTTAATGTGTCATTATTTAACACTATAAAAGACTCTTCAATTAGAGACCGCAAGACGGTCTCAAATAGAGATTAATTTGAGATCGATTTGATTTTTTTTTTTTTTTGAATTTTGAGACCGTTTTCAATCCAGTCTTTAATATGTTTTATTGTTTTCAGACCGTTTTCAATCGGGATTACAGTCGGGGGTTTGGGTAGATGTGGGTTCGTGTTCGAGACCGATTTGTGAACCGGATACACATGGATCGACCCACAAGTATAGACTGTTTTGAGACCGCATTGCGATCTCTAAATTTCAGATCGATTTGAGACCGTTTTAGGACCCAAAAAAAATTCGGGCCGACTCACAATTTGGGACCCTTTTTTCAGTCTCTAATTTAGAGACCGACAAAAATAGGGTCTCTAATTCGAGACCGTTTCATGAATACCATCTCTAAAAAGGTAATATGTTTATAAAGACCGCCATAAAACGGTCCCAAATCGATCTCTAACGTGTTTTGAGATCGTTTTTAAGGTCTTTAATCGGTTGTTAATCAAGACGTTTTTTTGTAGTATAACATACGAAGTGTCACTGTTTACAAGTTAAACATTTTTTAGATAGTGACATTTTTTAAGTTTTTATACACGATATGTATAACATTACTCTCATTTACATGTATATATATAAAAAAAAAATCAAACAATTTAAAAAATCATATTATATTTTTATTGAGGGGAATTAAAAGTGCTCATTCATGCTTACGAAAGAATGAGATTTGGTGTACCCTAAAAAATCAAGAGAATGAGATACTACTACTGTGTGCGCATGCTCTTTAAGCACATTCAAATTGGAAGATAGCCATATGATTTTCTATACCCACAATCATGCCAATTATCATATTTCTTCCACTTACAACAACCTAAGAGCTGGATTATAGCCTATGTTTTGTCTTGTTTTTTCCCCCTATATATATATATAGCCACTAAATAATAATATAAACAATACTACATCATTAATATTTTACCAATCATTATTGCACATCAAGAATTCTCTTTTCTGTATCATTGCAACAATAATATCAATCAATATTGTTCCAGGGCCCATCTCCTTCCTACACCTTTTTTTTTTTAATTTTCTTGAACTAGCTCATAGTTTTAACTTGATACTTGTTATAATCATGAGTTCGAGTTGTGGGAAGAAATTGAAAAAAAAAAAAAATCAATATTTAACAATTAATTTCTTTACTAATTTGATCTATTTTCAGTTGATATATATATCCTGTTACTTTATTCTTAGTTGAAATATTTAAGAAGGGTAGAAATACATAAATTTCTTGTATATCGTATTTATAGCAGCGATCAATGCCCAAAGTGAGGAAGAAGAATGAAAAGAAGAGGGAGAGGGAAAATATTAGGGTTTTTAGTAGCAGGTTTGATTTTCCCATTCAACTTTTCGTGTTTCATTGATATTTCATCATACTGGATAGATGTTGATTATTTTTTAATATGACACATGTCAATTATCTATACAGTGGAATAAAATGTGGACCATCAAAATTAAAACAGGTGATGTCATTATGTTTTTAGTATAGGAGTAAAATAATATTTTGGGGTGGGTGAAATAATGAAGGGTGTATCTATCCATCATAGAATGTGTGGCGGGCTTGCCAATAAAATATTGGAACATAGGGCAATTTATTTGGACTTTGAAATTCGGCCCACTTTTATTCCTTGATGTTTAATACGACGGATTGGGTCACTGGGCCCGAGCCCGAGAAAAAATTCAGTTGGGCCCGATAGTGCAAAGCAAAGAAAATGTTATACGTTGTACATTGAATGTTGTACAGTTATTCCAATTTACGAATCAAACTCCAGTCTCCATTGTTGTTGAAACCCAGAGCTTCCCACAGATCTTAAATCTCAAAGCAAAGCAGAGGGAAGAAGATTTAGACTCTGGGAAGTGTTAAAGTCCAGTAATTATACACATATACATTTAATGTATCTAT
Organism: Galeopsis tetrahit; assembly: GCA_963675135.1. Taxonomy (NCBI): domain Eukaryota; kingdom Viridiplantae; phylum Streptophyta; class Magnoliopsida; order Lamiales; family Lamiaceae; genus Galeopsis; species Galeopsis tetrahit. The sequence goes on along the minus strand of OY776125.1, from coordinate 11,075,853 downwards.
AGGCTACCGGAATTCTAGCCAGAGAGAATGGGGACCGCCACCGCCTTAGCGCCGGGGCTGTCTCGGAAGCTGAAGAAGGTATTGGAGACTCGCATCGATAGTCCCGATCTGCTCGCCTCACTCAACACTCTCTCCAGCTTTTATGCCGAAAATACCCCACACGATCGCCGGAATCTTCGATCCACAATTGAGAAGCGCGGCCTCTCCATAAACGAGGAGTTCCTAGCCGCCTCCGCATCCGCTCAACAGGTACACCAACTGAAGCGCACTGTATTTTTACTTCATATATATATTTGTAGTTTGATCTGATCAAAACTGCATTTCAAGCGTTGCTTCTTTGATCTGCGCCTATGGTGCGTGCATTATTGTTTGGTGCTGAAATGAAAATCAAACTGTTTAGATTAATAATATTTATGTTATTTGGAGCTTGATCAATGTTCTTTTGCTCGCCACTATTATATGAATGTTATGCATTTATCCTGGGGATAACTGAACTAATATCAGCATGATTGCACTTCTATGCACCTAGCCTGCCACACAGTTATGTTAATTATCAGATGTTTTGCTCTAAACTTTGCTATTTTGAAGGCATGAGTAGTTAGTCTAATCGTTTTGGCTTTATCTTTGATTATTTCGTGATTGAATAGAAATCTTAATATTTATCGATGCAATGTACATTAGGATCTTTTCTTAATATGCCTTTGTTAAACTTACCCATTTTTGTTCAATTAAGATCACTAAATGGGTGTGACTGCAGAGTTGATTTAACTCGGTGGTTAGTAACTACAACACCTGTCTTCACCTATCAATGAACTAATATAATAAAAAGAAAAACATATAAATCTTCGTCAAACAATTTTTATCATTCTCATGAAAGCATTAGCAATAGTCATGCAGTATGTCAGTTGACCTATCTTGCACTCTATATAGGATAGGATAGATTGCCCTATCTATTTCATATAAATCAATTGAAAAGAAAAATAGAAAATTTAGTGGGGAGAAGATTAAGCAATAAACAAAAAAAATTTACATCGTAATATGGCTACAGATAACAATGTCCCTCCTCCATTGCAAATGATATCTCCTTGTGATTTTCTGAGCATAGTGTGTAATTCTGATACATTGACTTAGAAAGTTTTAGAATTTTCTGATCTACCTACATTGACAAACATATTTGTACAATTGTACTAATTGGTCTTCTTCCTAACTTTAATGCTTTCTACTGTCTCTAGCTTGATCGTTGTTAGGTGCTATAATATCTATAAGTGATATTTGGGTGGTAGCAGCTGTATGTGCTTTTTCCCTCATTGTAGTTTGAATGCTTTCTACTGTCTCTAGCTTGATCATTGTTAGGTGCTGTAATATCTATAAGTGATTATGTGCTTTTCCCTCATTGTCTTGTGTTGAAAATAATCTTAGTGTTTTTGATCGGGTTTTTTAGGCCCTGGATTGCGTTGAGGAAGAGGTTAATGCCCTGGCTGAATGCTGTGATAAGTATGCATTCTCTCTTATTTTCCCACAGTGGCTTGTTTGTGTATCCCTATATTCTGATAATACACTAATCTAAATAAATATTCTTATTAGGCTTCTTATTCAGATTTTCCAAATTTGAATCTTGATAGTCAAATTCGAATAAAAAGATTTGTCAAGCATACTTTGAACAGATTCATATTTGCGTGAAGAAAAAGAATTCTTCTTACACTATGAAAAAATGAACAGATTCCTAATGGCTGGCTGAGTTTATCGTTTTCTTACTGTAGGATTGCAAAAGCTTTAAACAATTGTAATGCTACCACTGGCGATATAATCAGTACCACTGAGAGGCTTAAACAGGAGCTTGAAAACACAACACAGAGGCAAGAGATAGCTTCATGCTTTCTTCGTGATTATCAGCTCTCTAATGATGAGGTATTTTTTTTTTCAAGCTATGAGTGTTCAAGGTAAATAGTATATTCCATTCATGTGTTTAACCATCTAAATATTTGCTCGTATGCTGTTCGCCTGTTCTCCAGATAAATGCTCTACGTGAGGAGGACCTGAATGAAAACTTTTTCAAGGCACTTGCTCATGTTCATGAAATCCATGCCAACTGCAAAGTATTGCTACGGACACACCACCAGGTTCATCATCATTACCTCCCTGTTTCTTATTATTATAACTTATGTACCACTCGCTCGTACATACACACACTCACTTATTGTAGAAATATGCTATATATAGTAGTGTGTAGGAGGGTATCATTGGACAAATACTTCGGGAAAATTATGTTGTAGGGCTGTGTGCAACCAGCAACATGATAGGATAGCTCATTTTATTTTATTTTTATTTTCTTTGGTGGAGGTGAGGAATTTTTCACTCTATGTATCTTTTTGGTTGCATCTATTCTTTTTTAAAAATAATAAATTTTTGATGCAATACATTGTATTCAGATCATCATATGTAGCATGACACATGTATATATTGCGCGGTTACTTGAATATATATATATATATATATATATATATATACCTCCGTCCCCTCTCTAAGGCTTACACTTTTCTTTTTGGTCTGTCTCAACCTAAAGTTTACATTTCTTATTTGACAATCCACTATCTCTCTCTACCTTTTTCTTCTTCCTATCTCTCTCTACCTCAACTATCCACCACATATTTAATACTATATTTCTTAATCTCTATGCCAAAACTTTATGTAAACCTTTGAAGGGGATGGAGGTAGTATAATTAATATAGTGATTGGAATGTGTGTATATAATGTCTTGTGTCCCTCTCTAGTAATTATAATTGGACCTTTTCACTTGTGTTACCCCCTGACTCCTCTTTTCTTAATTTCTTATGTTGGTAACAATAGACATGACGAGACTTGATTATGTTTACTTCTTTTTTACTTAAAGTTTCACTACAGTATATGCAATTTGATGGCAGCACTTCTCCCAGAATAACCCATTTGAGAAATTAGACCATGAGATCTAATGATTAACTAGATCACTTTTTACGTTTTCTTTATGACTTCTTTACACTTTCCATTTCATACCAGCAAAAACTTCAAAACATTGACTATAGCATTCACAATCCCTCAAATATGTACTTGTGAATTTATACTCCTTCCTTATGTTGTCGGTCCATTTGATGTCTGTGTTTTTCCATCCTGACATTATAGATTCATTTGATTAGTCTGGAGGTTTAGATGAACATTGAAAAGTGAAATATTTAATATGGCTCTCAAAAGAAGTGGCTCATAATCAGTGATACCTCTCATAGTTCCAAGAGATAATGGCTTTAGAAAAAATTCCATCGGGACACTTGAAACAGGAGAAGGGAACAATATAAAGTTGAGACAGAGGGAGTATTCTTTTTTAGTGGTTGCACCTCTAACTTTGACCCCATTCATCTGTTCTATTCTGAATAAATACTTTTTTATAATTTGGAATTCATTTGAAGACTCTTCGCAGCGAGCCGGTTTGGAGCTTATGGATATGATGGCCGTCTATCAAGAAGGAGCCTATGAACGCCTATGCAGGTAAATATGTACTTGTCAGTTTGCGGGTGACCTGAAGAAAGAAACAAGCATGATTTCTATGCTAGAGATACACTTGAATTTATTAACAGGCAGCATTTGAACATCAGCTGTTCTGTTCTTTGCCTTTTGATGCAGGATTGTCCTTATTTTATATTGGACTTTATTACAAATGCCACATAGGGAATTTGTTTTGCTATATATCTTTCAGATAATTGTCTGATGTGTTGCACTTAGAACCCCTCAACTCCTTTTTTTTTTTTTAATTTTGAATTTTCCCCACACCTCCCTATGACTCGAACCCATGACCTCCTGGTCCTAGGTATGACACTCTAACCACTTGAGCTATCTCACTTCGTCCACTCCATATGTAGTTCATATACAATGATTCATTAATAACTACTCCCTCCGTCCACATAAAATGTTCTTATTTTCCTTTTTTGGTTGTCCACAAAAGTGTTCCTGTTTCCTTTTTTGGAAAATATACCCCACCACACTTACTTCATCTCCTCTCTACTTTATTCTATTTTATTCTCTACTTTATCTACTTTATAAATTATACATAAACAAACAACATTCCTTAAAACTTGTGCAAAAAGAAACATGAATACTTTATGTGGACGGAGTCACGGAGGGAGTACTACCTATTGAGGCTCTACAGTGTCTCATTGCAATTTTGACCTCCAGATGAAATAAAGTGCATAACTGATTTACCTATATTTCAAAGAATATTATATCCTTATACAAAAGGCCCTTTTGCCTAAAAGAAAATTCAATTACTAGCTAGTGCCATGTGCTGGCTTTTAAGCCAACTTCATGCTCATCCAAGTTGAAATTAAACATTAGTGTAAAAAATACATTCGTTGTTTACTTTCTTTTTTAGTACTCCCTTTGTCCCAAATCAGCTTTCACACTTTCCTTTTTTGTCTGTCCCACTCCCACATTAGTTTTCACACTCCAAAAAAGGAAGTTTCTCACAACTCTTACCCTTAAAATTCCCACTTATTTACCCTCTATGTCATTACCCTTTCTTACATAATGCCTTACTTTATCACTTCAATAAAGTGGAAAGGACCCCAATACCCTTACTTTATCACTGATCTGGGAAGGAGGGAGTAATGATTTGTTAGAGATTACATTTTCTATTTTAGCTAAGCAATAACTGCACTCTTTTATTGTCATACAATGTTTATCTATACAAAACTCCTGGACACTTGGCCTTTTCTTCAATAGGTGGGTCCAAGCTGAGTGTAGGAGACTTGGGGATCTTGACAATCCTGAAGTTAGCGAGCTCTTAAAATCTGCTGTCCGGTGCCTTAAAGCAAGACCAGTCCTTTTCAAGTACTGTGCAGAAGAGGTAGTCATGCATAACATCCACAAATTACAGTAGCCCATTATGCATTCCCTACTATTCTTTTCACATGAATTTTCTATCGTGCAGGTAGCAAATATGAGGCATAATGCATTGTTCAGAAGATTTATCAGTGCCCTAACACGTGGAGGATCTGGTGGACATCCCAGGCCAATTGAGGTTCACGCTCACGATCCTTTACGATATGTAGGTGACATGCTCGGATGGTTGCATCAGGTACCCCTTGTGATTGTTCTTTTTCCTCATTTTGTGATTTTTTCCCTCATTTTTTCTGTGTCACAATAGCAATTTCCCTTTTCTAATTGGATTTTATTCTACATTATGGTTTCCATTTCTGGGCAATATGACAGGCCTTGGCATCTGAAAGAGAACTAGTTCTTGCATTGCTTGATCCTGATTCAGTTGCTGATACTGGGTCAATGAGAAACTCCAGTGTCCCCAAAAGTGATGTAGAAAGCACAGAAACAGATTTGACATTCGTTCTAGACAGAATCTTCGAGGGAGTTTGTCGGCCATTTAAAGTGAGAGTTGAACAAGTTTTGCAGTCTCAGCCTAACCTTATAATTTCCTATAAGCTTAGTAATACCCTGGAGTTTTACAGCCACACTGTGAGTTAATTCCACTTCAAACATAAACAGTTTATGCAGTTTTATTCATCATTTTTTTAACTCAACTTGTTACTTACAGATATCAGATCTACTAGGGAGGGAAACAGCTCTGAGTACTACACTTTTGGCTCTGAAGGATGCTGCTCAGAAAACATTCATGGACATATTAAAAGCTCGAGGAGAGAAGCTTTTACGATATCCTCCCCTAGTAGCTGTTGATCTTTCTCCACCTCAAGCATTAAGGGAGGGAGTCTCCGTGCTACTTGAAATAATTGGAACATATGATGGTATGATGGTTACAACGTCAGGCAAAAAGCCTGCATTCGAACCTGTCATATCTGCTTTGCTGGATCCTATTATTCAGGTGTGTATAATGGGTATTTCATGACGTCTTACTTGCTATGCACTGAATTGGAAACCTAATGCTGTTAGAACTTCACAAATTTTTAATCCAGTTAATTCCTTAATTTTCACTTACCCTTTATTAATCGGCAGCGTTTGTGTTCTTACTTCAATTGATTTGAGTTGCTGCCTGTGTGTATGTTCTTATTATCGTCACGTAAAAAGAAAAGTATCAGCCTGGATTCCTCGTGAAAATAATTAAATTATGTTCAAATTTCTGTTTTACTATGATCTTGCACATAAAGCTTAGACTGATTAACTGTAAATTTGTTGTCCTAGATTTCCTTTCCTAGTCACATATTCACAGTTATATTTGCTTGGTTTTCAATTTTCACTGACTTCAATCATATGCCATTTTGCTATGATGGCCCGTATTCAGATGTGTGAACAAGCAGCAGAGGCACACAAGTCCAAGGGAGGAAGTCAGTCATCCCGAAGAAGACACAGTTCAGACCCATTTCAACCGCGCAGATCTTCTATAGATGCTATTTTGGATAATAGCAATTCGGTGCTTTCATCCCAGGTATATATTGTCTTGTCTGTTACTGTAATCAAAATGTTCTGTTTTAATACCAGGAATTACTCTTCCCTTGCAGACCCGTGAAGCACCTTCCAGAATTTTCCTGATCAACTGCTTATGTGCCATCCGGCAACCATTGCTGGGACACGACGTTGCTTCTGATTATGTGAAGAAGCTCGGGTCAATGATAGAAAGCCACATTCACGGTCTAGTTGACAAAGAAGTAGAATCAATTTTACAAAAGTGTGGGTTATCAAACAAGATGTCTCATTTCCACGATTCTTTGAATGACTTTGCTGATGGATCTGTTTCTCTACTACCGCTGGCCGATATGGAAGATATGAGTCCTGCAGCTCTTTCGGAGTGTCTAAAGGCTTTCTTTGGGCTTGTTTTGGGAAGTGAAAGTTCTCTACCCGAGTTTGATCAGATGCAGGTACCAAGTCTACGATCGGAAGCTTGCTCGCAGTTGGCTAGGTCCCTTGCGGAAGCGTATGAAGTCATTTACAAGGGGATAATGGATCCTAAAAATGGGTACCCGGATCCGAGGTCTCTGGCTAGACATCCGCCCGATCAAATAAGAACCATTTTGGGAATTTGAAGCTGATGATGAATGCCCTACCATGATATATTTTTCCCGTCCCTTATAATATCTGTATACATAATGATTCTTCTTGTAAACTTAGTTTCACTTTCAAATGTTGAATGGAGTTTATGACTTATGGTAGTTCACAGTTTTATCCTATACCAAGTACGCTGAAAGAGGGAATGCTGCTATTGTATCTGCTGCACATTTGCAGGATTTTTTTACACTATCTTTTCTGTTTATTATCAGTCTATTTATTCTTAAAAGTTAATTTAATTTTCATATTTTAGTCCTATTAAAAGTTACAAATTGAAAATAATAGTAAGGGAGAGGATATTTCTGTCTTGAATGTTTGCTCAAATGCACAACTTTATCTAAAGATACTCAATTTGCTCTCTAAAACAGATGGTAAGTTCGGATATTCTATATATCTGGATAGTTTGTAGATGATGCAAAACTCCAAACATGAAATTGACATTGATACTAGGTCTAACACAAATATGGATTGATGAATATGATTTGATGATATTGAGAGTATTGTTTAGTAGAATTAAGTATTTGAAGTTCGAAGTTGACTAGGGAGCTGTCAATAGAGTTCAACTGAATATTTAATACATTCCAAAAAGGTAATAATACACCAAAAAAGGTGGGAAAACTGTTTGGGCAATTGTCCGTTTACGTTAGATTGGTAAGTCATTTTTTTTACTCTGTTAGGTTGGTAAGTCATTATTATGGAGTATTACTGTATTTTTGATAAGAAGATTGGTAAGTCATTATAGAAAGTCAACAGCTGAGTTCTTAGTCGTAACAAAATCCTTCAATTCCCAAATCACCACGCAACCAACGTGAAAAAAAGAAGAAAAACCCTCCCATAGTAATAATTCCCATTCGCCACCTTCCTTTCCTCACACAATCTACTACGAGCAGTTCACGCAATCCCAATTTACACCTACATCTTATACATATTTCGGTGTGAAGGGGGAGGTTTTGGGATGACATTTCTGTTATGAATTGGATGGCGACTGCAGTAGCTAATGGCGGCGACGTCCGGAGGGCCCACATGGCCATGGCGGCAGTGCAGGTCTTCAATGGCGGATACCACGTCATCACCAAAGTGGCCCTCAACGTCGGTGTAAATCAGCTTGTTTTCTGCGTCTTACGGGATCTTCTTGCTCTCTCAATTCTCGCCCCTGTTGCTTATGTTCGTGAGAAGTTAGTATTCCTTCGCCTTTCTATCAGATTATGTAGCTAATTGAATTGTTGATGTACTTGCATTGATGAATTTCATGGTTTACTGCTACATTTTGTTCTCCGATAGAGAGGTATGAGGACTGTGCTATTGCTCATTGTTTGAATTGGAAGGAATACTGTAGTGACAAGCTTTTTTAGACTGTTGACCTATCAAAAGGGGAATTATTGATTTGAGTTAGTACGCTTCCAATCTAATGATTCTTGTGGGGACTGAGGGTTTGTAAATTACATTAGTTGTGTTTTCACAGCTTTTGTAGATGAACACTATGAGAAGATGTATGTTTTAGTATGTGTAGGCCAAATGTGTAAGTGGGTAGTAAAGATCGTTAGCTTCTTTATTACAGTTTGAAAATGGATTGGTGATGAGTTCAGCTCTGTTATTGGGATTAGAGGCATGCTTATAATTACAATAAGTTTTTAGTGATTCCCTATCAGATTAAAGGATACCAGGTTTTCATGTAGGTCTGTCCAACATATGTGATATCCTAACTTCTAAGCTAAGAGTATGTGCACAAAAGAAACCCAATTCAAAGCATTTTCTATTATCTGTGACTCTAAATTTAGTCAGCTTGGGTAGGAAAACTGATATGCACTGAGAAACAGGCTCCAAGAAGACACATTTTCGTCCATATGGATGACCTATATCTGCATCAAATACCAACTAGACTCAAGCTAAATGGAAAAAGGAAAAAAACTATCATAGAGACTTTTAAACAAGTTAATCCTCTGGGACCAACACACTTTGATGCTACACGGGACTTATCTGTCTGTTTTCTTGCTATTTTACTCCATGGTCCCAACTTTAACCTGTTGAATTCCACTTGTGTCAAACAATCTTGGGACATTAGTAAATTTGAGAACGGAATCTACATTTGTGCCTGCCTAAAATTGCTTTGATTCAATTCTTTTATCTTAGTCCAAATTGCTTTGATTCAATTCTGTTTCAGAGGAATAATTACTTGAGCTATCCTGTGCCAATTTGAACTTGTATTACTTATAAAATTGGTAGTATATTTGTTCTGAAGTCAATCTCGTATGTTTCAGTTTCTAGAAATGTAAGTATAAGTAAAATAAACAAGTAATGTGAGGTTCTTACTTCTCTACCCCAGTCCATGGCTCCATGCACCTCTAGAAAACATTCTACCCCAGACTTTGTGGTGTAGCCAAAGAATAACTCACCAGTTTGAATTTCAGTAGCCAGAAGTTTATAGTCTATCTTGACTCTTGAGTCTATGTAAGTGAAGGATTGCCAATTGATGCATGAAGTGAATCTTATTATACAATTAAATCTATCCACAACACACACTATTGACTATAAGTAGCATATTAGTTTTGATTATTCTCTTAAATTAGTTAAATAATTTAATTGCCTCAACTCCCCCCTTTTATTTGCTTTTTGTTCATTTGTTGTAAATGGGTGCCTCAGAAGATGCCAATGTTATGCTTCTTGTCTTGCAGAAGGTTACGATTGCCACTTAATAGACGCCTTGTATTATCTTTCTTCTTTCTTGGTTTAACCGGGTGAGTAGAATATCTCCAGTTTCTTTAGCTGTCTTTTTTCGATCTGATAACTGAAAATACTAATATTTTTTTGATGTTTCTTTTTTTGTCATTTTGCTGTTGTTAGTATTTTTGGGAACCAACTTTTGTTTCTAATTGGTCTCGGCTATACAAATCCAACTTATGCTGCAGCCATACAGCCATCAATTCCAGTCTTTACATTCATATTAGCTGTAATGATGGGGTCAGTCTAAGCTCTCCAATCTATTAATACTCTTTCCTTCCTTCTCTCTCTCTCTCACACACAAACATACACACACACACACTAATATACAAATAAATAATTAAAGAAACAAAGTTTGTCGATCTTTCTTGTTTACATGTAATTGTTTTATGTGCAGCACAGAAACTGTGAATTTGCGAAGTACTGAAGGTCAAGCTAAGATAGGCGGCACTCTTGTTTGTGTTTCCGGTGCCATCCTAATGGCTATGTTTCGTGGTCCAGCTTTGTTCGGAAATACAGAATTAGAATTTTCAGCTCGCAATGAAATAAGTGCCAAGGGCCAGCCAGAGCCAGCGGGTTGGCTAGTTTCTAGTCTTCTTGATTTAGGGTTAGATAATTGGCATCTTGGGGTTTTATGTTTGATTGGAAACTGCATGTGCATGGCTACTTATCTGGCCATTCAGGTAATTGTCACGAACCTTAACGTTTGTATTAAATATAGTCCAAGGACTTTGAAGTGTTAATGTGTTATTATGGATTCTTTTTATTCATTAAGGCAAATGCTGAATGAACTCCAAAATTCATATCTTCACCTTGATCTAGTTAGGTTAAATTTGATTAATCTTGGTGTTTTAGGATTTGTTGGAATTATAGTCCCGTGATGGTGAACATGATGTTTTCTATATTGATGTTAAATGTTAACTTTTTTATGAGATTTACAAGCATGTAAAATCCATCTAGATGGTTTGAGGTATATTTATTGAATCATTTAGTTCACCATTTTGGAATCAAATAGTCTTGGTGCTGGAATTAATTTTAAGAAACTGTTGTAGCACGAACCATCTTGACAAATATCCCTATCATCTTTTACTTTCAGAGGTCTTTTTTTAAGTGTTCTAAGGAGGTCTCATTTCAACGATTATGTTAATTAAGCAGTTCTATACACATTACAACAACCTTTGCTTTATTCTTTTGCTGTTCACAACTTTCGAAAACTCTCTCATCACTTTCTACTTCTATCTACAGTTCAAGCCTTCAAATACTTGTTGAATGTCTAAATCCTGAATTTAGGCTGTCATAATTTGATAAGATTTCACAATAGTGTTACTTTAATTGCTTCTAATATGTAGGACAACTTTGTTCTTCCACGCGATAAGAATGAACCTTCTTCTACATCTGACTGCAAGTCTATTTTCACGATTAAAAATTACCCAGATCAAATGTTTATAATGCTTTACTTGTATTTCCACGCAGGCTCCAGTTTTAGCCAAGTATCCTGCAAGTATATCTGTGACAGCCTATTCCTACTTTTTTGGCGCTCTGTTTATGGTAGTGACTGCATTTTTTGTGACAAACGAGTCAACAGAATGGAATCTCTCTCAGTCAGAGGCTTTGGCTGTATTCTATGCTGTAAGTCCTTTCTCTTCTATTATTTTCTTGTTCAGACTAGAAATTTGTTACAAAATCTTCTGTGCTTCATTCTGCTCAACTAAGTTATAAACACTGCACATATATATGTTTGTGAGGGAGGCTCGACTATTGTACAATATTTTTTGTACCTTTAGTATTTAGATAGGTTGAAGTAGATGTACTTCATTCTATGAATGCCGCCTCTTATATAAGTGATTTTTTTAGGGAGTTGTAGCATCTGCACTGAACTATGGAATTCTGGCATGGTCAAATAAAATCCTGGGCCCGGCATTGGTTGCTTTGTATAATCCACTTCAACCTGCTGCATCCGCTTTCCTGTCAAGAATTTTCCTTGGAAGCCCCGTTTATTTGGGAAGGTTATATCTCAAGCCTGTTTTGTTTTCTTACCACCTCAATCATGGTTTTTTTTTTTTGTCATATTACCCACATGCTGCTAACAAGTTACTTTGAAACACAGTATTCTGGGAGGATTTCTGATCATAGCTGGGCTTTATTTAGTAACATGGGCATCTCATAAAGATAAACTTGTGACGCTCGGAGTTTCTCCTCGGTCAGCAGAGCCGCTCATTCCCAGGGATTCATCCATCAACAAGTTATCTTACCAGCTGGGACAAATTTTCTCAGGTTCATCCACCTCAATACCAAAGATGGTGGATTAATTTAATTTTCAGAATACACATATATATTTTGAACTGAGTCAACTCTTGCTCTCTCCAATTCTAATCCCTTTATACTGTTTTAAAGCTATATTATGCAAGAGAGATTGGATTGCCATTTATTATAATATAAAATCTTCGCAATGTATTTCTGCCTTTTCTGTTACATTCTCTATGTTTGATTGAAAATCTAGACGCTGTATATTTCGTTACGGGCTTACCCCAACTGCAAATAACCACCTCATACTAATATTTCTAATTAATCAACCCTCAGTACTCAATCAAATACGGAGTATATGCTAATTCATAATTAGTTGATTTAGTAAAAGATAATAAATCATAAAGTCTAGTATGCAACTCGAGTGCATGTTGTGCACCCTAGTCCATGTTGCACACTTACACTTTTGGTAAATGGTGTTGCACTTTTCAATTATTATACTAAAAATATTATTATACAGTTTAATAATTGAAAAGTGCAACACCATTTACCAAAAAGTGTAAGTCAGTAAAACTGAAAAGTGCAACATGGACTAGGGTGCACAACATGCACTCGAGTGCATACTAGACCAACCCATAATAAATCTCAATCCCATTATAAACTTTTCACTTATCTATTTTGAACGTCTTATCATAAGTTTTCAATTTTTTTTAAATGACAAATTCATATATCTTTCTATATTTTCTTCTTCCTAATCCCTCCTCTATATTTCAACTATCTATGTACATTTTATATTATATTTTTTAATCTTCATGTGAAAAGTAAGAAAAAGCTTATAGCCGACCGAGGGAGTATTAATTATCTTACAAAAGAATATTTGTTGTTTCATAAAAAATAATTGTAGTTGTGCGTGCAACTTGTTACACTGGGGTGACTCGACTGTTTCTCCTGTAGAATTATATTACGATAATTTAATAAAATTTTAATGATATATAGAGGTAATTAAGTAGACATATGATTAGGGATGACACTTCCTTTGGATTGAGTCGGACTCGACACTCACGATTGACACTTTTATGAGCACCAATTCCTCAATTTCTTGGCGTTTGCAAGACCTTTGGAGTCAGATACACCCTCTTACACAGGACATGCACATTAGATACTCACACGTCTTCAGAGAGGTCAACCAGGCGACGGATGCTGTGTGTGGATTTTAGAGGAGTGTACCTTTTTCCTTGACTTGAGTTTTATCCCTAAGGAGGTTTTACCAGACAAGGTTTTAATGACACTCAAACCTCTAGCTCGACCTAAAAAAAACACTTTTAACATGATTCATAGTTAAAAATGAGCGTTCGATCATCGCAATAACAACATAGAGTGTCAAAACAAGTTCAATTAATCTCGTAATTTGACTAATTTTTGGAATAATTCAGAAATAGGTGACAAATTTGTAAACTTTCTTGAAAAGGCATCAAATTTGTAATGCTACATTAAATAGTCATAATACAATTGGGGGATGAGCCTAATTGTTGACTGGGACAGTGGGATTGTCGTATAGTCCGCTCCCGGACATACATGACTAATACAAAAAGTTGATCTAATTACTGTATTATGGGTATCACTTTATTTTATTACGTCGACTGGACAGTTTTAGCAAGTATTTTTTGAGATCCATGCCAAATACTAACTTTTAATACATTAAATCAAGTTGAAAAGTAGAATATATGCATCTTTTTTATGGAAAAAAATGATTATAAAATTGTACTTGTTTGCATATATGTCCACTATATTTTTATTTTTTAAAATGAGAATGAATCAACTCAACCCAAATGATATATGCATCTTATTTTTTGTGTTGTCTCATCTGTAGTATTATACTTTAAATTGAAAATAATAGTAGAGAGAGAGCACTCGAATTGATATTTAAGTACATAACTCCTAGTCTCCAATTAATTAACTACAAGGCAAATCACTGTAGTAAATTGTGTCCATTGCCGGAAAGATAAAAAAAAAAAAAACAAGCAAAAAAACAAGCGTATCGATAAAAATGGAAGAATATATATCCATACACAAATTGTTTTGTAGATGGTGAATGAGATCCACCCAAGCATTTTTGTCAAATTCATTTGATTAGTGTGAGAATTGCTAGTAATTATATGTTTAATTTGCTAATTGCATGCCATTTTCATTCAATTTTAATTAATTTGCACTTGATATATAGAAATGCAATGTTTGCTAATTTTATAGGTAAAAGCAAAATATATGTCTAAGAATTCATCAAAAGTCGGAAGCTCAATATATGAAAAAAAATAAAAAAAATAACTGAAGTGACCCGACCAAAATACGAAACTTCGTAATTTCAGCCCAAATTTGCAGCTGTTAATCAATAAACAATGTTCAGCTGCAAACAATATAATCTGGCCATCCCCTGCAATCAAATTGTTACGTGAAAATGGAAAACCTTTCTTCCTCTTTCCTCCAAATGCATTTCCTGAATCACACACTCACACCGCCACCACCATTAGTGTATCATTTCAAAATCTCATCTCATAAAATTGACCAAAATATTGTTCATGAAAATCACAACAAACCCATTCTCACAACAACTTCACTACACAATCCAAGAAAAAACAATTCACTCCTTTCCAATATCTTCCACGCATTAGATAATTTCATATCCGATGTCATCGACCCTCCCCTCCGTGCCTCCATCGACCCCCAACGTGTACTCGACGGCAACTTCGCGCCCGTGCCAGAGCTCCCACCCACCCCCTGCACGGTCATCCAAGGCTCCCTTCCGCCGTCGCTAAACGGCGCCTACATTAGAAACGGCCCTAACCCCCAATTCGTCCCCCGGGGACCGCACCACCTGTTTGACGGTGACGGAATGCTTCACGCCGTCACCATCTCCGGAGGCAGAGCAACATTCTGCAGCCGATTTGTCAAAACTCACAAGTACAATTTGGAGAGACAAACTGGCTCTCCGGTCGTCCTCAACGTCTTCTCCGCCTTCACTGGTCTTTTACCCTCCTTAGCACGCTGCTCCCTCACCTTATGCCGAATTCTCACCGGAGAGTACGATCCCCGCCGCGGCGTCGGCGGCGCAAACACCAGCTTAGCCCTGATTGGCGGGAAATTATTCGCGCTGGAAGAGTCCGATCTTCCCTACAGAGTAAAATTAACATCCGAGGGGGATATAATCACTTTAGGGCGATATACGCCATTCGGTGCGCCGTTTACGACGATGACGGCGCACCCTAAAATCGACGCCGAAACAGGGGAGGCCTTTGCGTTCCGGCACAGCATCTGCAAACCATTCTTAACGTATTTTAGAATCAGCGCTGAAGGAAATATTAAATTACCTGAAATACCAATATTTGCCCTAAATCAATCGTCGCTGATCCACGACTTTGCAATTACCAAAAACTACGTCGTTTTTCCAGATACACAAATCCTGATTAAACCTACGGATATCGTGAAAGGGAAACCTCCATTGACGATTGATCTCGCAAAAGTGCCGAGGCTGGGGGTAATCCGGCGATACGCGGAGGATGACGGCGAGATGTGGTGGGCTGAGGTGCCCGGATTGAATGTGATTCACGCGGCCAATGCATGGGAGGAAGACGGCGGCGACACCATTGTGATGGTGGCGTCGAATGTTGCGCCGGTGGAGCACGTGCTGGAGAGGATTGATTTGATTCACGCATCTTTGGAAATAATTGAAATAGATGTGAAATCCAAGAGTGTTCGGAGGCGCTCCGTTTCCACTAAAAATCTAGATTTTGCCGTTATAAATCCGGATTATGTTGGGAAGAAGAGCAGGTACTATTCTGTCCTATCTAAAAGTTCGAAAGTTCGAATTTGGAGGGGAGGTAATTTTTACTACTCAGCTCATTCGTGGGCCAAAGTATTAAAGGATAAGAGGTTCATTGAGTGGACAATTTAAATAAGTAGAGTCGAACTTTGAGGGGAGGTAATTTCTAATACTCCGCTCACTCCATTGAGTGGACAATTTAAATATGTAGAGTTATTTTTAAAAGAAATCGAATCCAAAATGTACGAAAAATTAATTATTGTATATTAATTCTTAATACTCCAGGTACGTGTATGCAGCGGTAGGCAGCCCAATGCCGATGATAATAGGTGTGGTGAAGTTGGACCTATCACTTTCAGCCACTGACTGCACGGTGGCTTCCCACCTATTTCCGCCGGGATGCTACGGCGGCGAACCATTTTTCGTGCCAAATAACTGGGCGGACGGAGAGGAAGATGGATATTTAGTGACATATGTACATGATGAAAATAGTGAAGAATCCAAGTTTTTAGTAATGGATCCAAAATCTCCAACTCTTGAGATTGTTGCTGCCGTTAAGCTCCCCGGAAGAGTTCCCTATGGCTTCCATGGAATCTTTGTGCCTCATTCTCAACTCAAAAATCTATAAAAGGAAAGCTTTCAATTTTTTCTTTATTTAAATCTTTAAAGTAGCAGTATTTCCTATATTTTGTTTGGTTGAGTTTAGAATATTGATGATGGGTCTATTTTTTTAATTAGATGTGGCAATTTTTATTACATGTGGCACCCGATCATCAAATCTGTCAGAAGCCACAAATTTAAACACAAGTTTGAGTAACGTGTGTCAGTTTTCAACTAAAATTTTAATTTTTCGACCAAAATGATGTAAATTGGACACTTTATGACGTATTTTAAAAAAGTGAAAACTTAAAGAATTTAAAATGGAATCGACCTAAGTTACGGGACGTATTTTGAAATCCCCCTGCACCAGATCTGTCTAGCTGCGCTGCTCCAGCCCCGTCTTTTTTTTCCCCCTCTTTTGCATCTAAAGCACCGCCCCCATGCAAGTATTTTTCCTTTTAAAAAAAAATCGACAAACTTTTGTCGAAGTCGCACACTATCCGTCGATAATAGTTTGTCGAGAAAGAGTGTATACTTCGACAAATCTGTTGTTGAAAATTGTTAGTTTTTTTTTTTCGATAAATCAGGGTCGATAATATACACTTTTGTCGACAAAAGTGTATATTATCGACTCTGATTCGTCGAAAAAAATGTCAATTTTTTTTTTTTTTTGAGTTTTATTAAAAAACTAATGTAATTTTGTCATTGTTTGGGTGGAATTTGGGTGATGGGTGACGAAGACATCGGTCGGAGATGGCGGCGACTGTAATGCAATTACAGGTGAGGAATGTAATTAGGGTTAGAGTTTAAATAGGGGAGTGTGTTTATTAAAATGATAATTTAAGTATTTTAAATGTGTATTAAAGTATTAAATTAATAAATGAGTGGGGAGTATGTTTAACAAAGTTAGAGGGGTATATAACCCACTATTATAGAATCAGGCGGGCCTTAGCTTGTAGATTATTTGGGCCCAACACCTAACCCGTTTAATATTTTAAATAAGAATAGTCCATAATAACTTGGGCTTGCTCAACATTCAACTTTAATGAATTAATTGTACTCCGCATTTTCATCTTTTCTATATCACTACTCATTATATATTACTATAAATTAATATACACTCTTATCGACAACAATTTATCGACGAAAATGTATATGTTCGATCCTAATTTATCGAAAATTATAAAAATATCTTAAATTTTTAAGATTTTTTTTTTGTTTGGATGAAGTTGACAGCTGGAAGTGGTAGTGGCGACAGCTACAATTATATTTAGAGTTTAAATACTGAAAGAGGAGTGCAGTTAGTAGTAGTGGAGTGCTATTTTAAATTTTTTACATCATTATTAAATTAACAAATAGAATGGAGAGTGTGGTACACAAAGCTGGAGGTGTAAATAGTCGTACCATTCTAGGAATCACGCGGGCCTTCGCTTGTAGGTTATTTGGGCCCAACACCCATCCCGTTTAATATTTTAAATAAGAATAGGGCCAGGCTATATACCCCTCCACACTTGTTAAATATACTCCCCCTCTATATTTATTAATTAAATATACGTGTAAAAATATTAATTTACCTTTCTAGTAAAATACTCATAGATACACCCCTTCTAAAACTTAAATCCTAACCCCAATTGAAGAAGAAGCCGCATCTCCGGCCACCGTCACCGATGCACTAGAATTTAAAAAAAAAATTACATTTTCCGACACTGATTTGTCAACGAAAAACAGTCCCGTCGACGACTCTTGGTTGAATTTTTTTTAAAAACAAAATTCGACAACTTTTAATCGAAAATATATACTATCGTCGACAAATATTTGTCGACGATAGTGTATATTTTTGACTAAATATTGTCGGAAAAAAACCTTTTCTGTTATTATTATTATTTTGATATAATCTTCGCAATGTAAGAAGCCTTTTCTGTTACATATTCTATGTTTGATTGAAATCTTGTGTTCTTCATACCCCAACTGCAAATAGCCACCTCATACTAATATTTCTAATTATTTTACTAAAAAAATAATTGCTGTTTTTCATTCAAAAAATGGTAGTTATGCGTGCAACTTGTATACTGGGGTCACTGGATAGTTTCTCCTGGAGAATTATATTACGATAATTTAATCAAATAATAATGGAATTGTGACCTTTTGTTTGTCTCATCTGTATTATTATACATTAAATTGAAAATAATACTCCGTAGAGAGACAAGACTCAACTGTTGTTTAAGTAACATGGGTGTAAAGGTAAGTCGTTGCATAACTCCAAGTCTCCAACTAATAAACTATAAGGCAAATTAGTTAAAAACTATATATTGTCAGAAAAGAAAGAAAAATAAAATACGAAAAACAAACGTATCGATAAAAATGGATGAATATCTCTCTCTCTCTCGACCATCAATTTTTTTGTGGTAAAATCAAGGAATATTTTATCTGAAAATCGATGCAAATTTTAATAAGAGAGACTTGCATGGTTATATTTGAGCCAATTATCTCTTTTATAGCAATATAGTTGAAGCTCCATAAATTCATAAATAGTATAAAACTATAATAATTTCATATATACAATATTTTTGTAAAATTTCAATAATATTTTTACGACGTTAACCATATGTGTAGGGTATTATACGTGCATGTGATAACACAAACATTAATTTATGCATACCGATACCTTTTTTTAAAGAAAAAAAAACCATACAAGGGTCTTCCCCCGTGGCCCTTATACCACTTCTTCGATGGCGATGGAATGATCCACGCAATCACAATCTCCAAAGGCAAAGCCACCTTCTGCAGCCGCTATGTTAAATTAAACCTACAAGTACAAAACCGAACGCCAAATCGGACGCCCAAATGGTTCTTCGGCTTCACCAGCCTCCCTGCCGCCGCTAGGGTTCTATCTGGGCAATTCAATCCGAACAACGGCCTTGGCTTAGCTCACAGATATAGTACAAGTGATGTGATTGGGAGAGAAAGAGATAGCGATAAAGAGAAAAAATTAAAAGAGAATATAAAGTGAAGTTTTTAATAGTTTAAAAAAAAAAGTTTATAATAAAAATTTAAAAGATAGTTGGCAAAAAAAGTATGAAAATTTATAGGCGTACAAGTCAAAACGAAAACTTATAGGTGAACGGAGGGAGTATAATTTAATCTAAAAATATATTAACAAAATTTTAAAAATTAAAAATTTATTTTTCTTAAAGTTTGATATAATATACTCCAATATATATGAGTTAACAATAACTAATGTTATACTTACGATAATAAATAATACAATTATACATAATTTTTTAATGTATAAGTTATTATTTTTTTATGCCTCAATATCTGGTTCATTGATCGACTAATTCGTGGGGATCAATATCATTGTTCGGTACCCATTTAAAGTCAGAGCAAAACTCTGTACGCGCGTATGTAATAACTCTTAAAAATTGTTTGCACATTAAAAGTTTCAAACTTGAAATTTAGGTAGGAGCACACTATAAACAATATTAATTTAATTTAAAAATGTGCTTATATATTCAAAAAAATATTTGTCTACTTTTTTTTACATTTGCCGATTCAATTTTTATTTACAAGGTACAATAAAATCCAAAATTTTGGCCCCAAAAATTTATTCAAATCAATTTGCAGTCAATTTTATATTTGGTGAACGTCCGAACCCTAGACATATGAAGACTTACATCAATTAATTGTTTCCTTAATAGTGTGTCATTTCATCAAAAATGTTATCCTAAAGTATTATTAAAAATGTAATTTGCTCCTAATTAACATGTTAGTTTTTTTTTTTTAGTTTGGTTTAAGTAGTTGATCCGAAATGAAAGATAACATATAATTAGGGGCAAGATGTAAGTTTTTGCCAAACATTAAGGTACAAATTAACAGCAACTTATAGATAAATTAATGTACACATTATGCAACTGTAGTGTCAATTTATAATACAGACAATAATATTTGAGATGGGTACTAATTATTAGGCCATCTGCAATAATCTTCTTTAGAATTATAATAGGACCCTCACCAAAAAACACAATATATCTTTTCAGCATCATTGATTTCTTTTTTTTTTTTTGTCTTTTGCATTGTATAGCCGACGTCGTTCCAATTGAAGGCCCATATTATTATTATAAGATGAAATATAGGTTTCGAAATTATGAAATTTCCACGAATAAACTTGACGTTATGCAATAACTCTCAAGTAAAACAAAAATTAAAAAAATTGAGGAATCTCTTAAGCTGATAAATAATAAATACCCTTTGTCCAAAGTAGATTATGCATTTGAAAAAAAATGGATATCCAAAATTTAGATGGTGTATTTTCTTATTTGACAATAAAACACCTTTCACATTAAACCACACCCTTCAAACATCTAAAAATTATCACATGCCATTACTTTATTACTCTATTTTATTACTAACAATATTTTATCATTTACTTTATTTCGTAAAAAACTTTCATACCCTCTACTTTATTCATTTAATACTAATAAACTACTTTCACATTAAACTAAGTATAAACATTAAATGTACCATCTAACTTAGGATGGAGGGAATATCAACTAGGGGTGCACACTGCGCTTGAGAACTCTATAAACATTTTTTAAAATCACTTATTTTGGAGCGGAATAAATTTTGAAAATAAGTAATTCATGCTAAATTTTTTTTTTTTTACAAACACAACCTAAAAATACTTGATAATTTTGAATTAAGATTTTTTAATCAAATTGCAAATTTTCAAACATTTGACCAAGTAATAGGCTTGATTTTGTAATTAATTACCCTATGTTCGTAGGTGTGGTGTTTATAAATATACTCACGTAGAGTAGGTACGTAAAGAGTCGTTTTAATTTAATTTTTTCTTTTTACATTAAAACTTGTGTGATACAAATCCAATAGACGGATATTATATTCTTGACATATGGATAGAAGACATCCTTTTTTGGGGAATTTTTGCATGTTCTTGACATTTGGATATATAAATTATAAAGCCATGTAATCCAAATTTCAGGCCTAGCTAATTAACTCTAGGCATCGTCCTTTGAAACCGTGGTCCTCCCTCTATAGAAGATCGAGTTAGTCCTGTAGAAGTAGAAGTAGGATCTTTAAATCACAACCATGCATGCACGAATGCATGTGCATAATTCAATGATCCCCCGTTGATGAATAAAACCAACACAAGGCTACTCCATAGCCATTACAATAAATCATTTTTTTAAAAAAATTGTGTCGATCGAACTGTGCAAATAATTACGGGGACGAAGGGAGTACAAGAGAACAGAGACTCCATGAATAGTTATTTTCTTCAATCCACACTATAAATACACTCCCACACTCTCACTGATTTCTCAATTCACCATTTCCATTTCTTCTACTTTCCCAAACTAGTTTGCAGAATTCAAACAATGGATTCTCTTTCTTCCTCTTTTGTTCCTAAATTATCACTACTCCCCCAAAACCCCACCACCACCACCACTAAATCACATTTCTTAAAAGTCTCATCACTTCAAACTGAAGAAAAACCACAAACTACCCCAACCAACAGACCAACCGCAACGCCGAAGAAAGACACCCCTCCGCCACAGGCTACAGGAAAATCACCGGAGCCACCGTCTCTTCCGGCAACCATATGCAATGCATTCGACGACCTCATCAACAACTTCATTGATCCTCCCGGCCTCAAACCTTGCTTCGACCCCACCCACTATCTCTCCGGAAACTTTGCTCCCGTAGATGAACTCCCCCCCACCGAATGCCACGTCATCGAAGGCGCCCTCCCGCCATCCCTCGACGGCGCCTACATTCGCAACGGCCCCAACCCCCAGTTCTTCCCCCGTGGCCCTTACCACTTCTTCGACGGCGACGGAATGCTCCACGCAATCACAATCTCCAAAGGCAAAGCCACCCTCTGCAGCCGCTACGTTAAAACCTACAAGTACAACACCGAACGCCAAATCGGACGCTCCGTTTTCCCCAAATGGTTCTCCGGCTTCACCAGCCTCCCCGCCGCGACGGCGCGTGGCGCCGTCGTCGCCGCTAGGGTTATATCAGGTCAATTCGATCCGAACAACGGCCTTGGCTTAGCTAACACCAGTTTAGCTTTAATTAACGGACGCCTCTACGCTTTAGGGGAATCAGATCTGCCCTACTCTGTAAAAGTAGATCCAAACGGCGAAATTCACACTCTGCATCGCCATGATTTTAACGGAAAGTTGAAATCGAGCATGACTGCGCACCCCAAAACCGACGCCCAAACCGGTGAAACCTTCGCCTTCCGTTACGGCCCGACGCCGCCATTTTTAACCTACTTCAGATTCGATTCCAAGGGAGAAAAACAACCCGATGTGCCAATACACTCTGTTACTAGCCCTGCTTTACTGCACGACTTTGCAATCACCCAAAAGTACGCAATCTTCAACGAAATTCAAATCAAAATGATGACGGGGAGTTCAATGGTGGGGGTGAATGCGGAAAAAGTGCCGCGAATCGGCGTTATACCTAGGTACGCGGCAGATGAGTCGGAGATGCGGTGGTTTGAGGTTCCAGGTTTGAATCCTCTTCACGTGATCAACGCGTGGGATGAAGAGGAGGGGAATAGGATTGTGATGGTGGCGCCGAATATGTTGTCGGTGGAGCACACGCTGGAACGGATGGATCTGGTACACGCTCTGCTTGAGATGGTGAAAATAGATCTGAAAAACGGCGTGGTCACGCGCCACCCTCTCTCCGCCAGGAATCTAGATCTCGGAGTCATCAATCCTGACTTCATTGCCAGAAAGAACAAGTATGAATCGATCCTGTACAGTATAGAACCCTAATTTAGATTTAATTTGGTATTCGATTAATTTTTGTATGAATCAGATACGTGTATGCAGCAATCGGAGATTCACCGCCGAAGAACTCCGGTGTGGCTAAGCTTGACCTATCGATTACGGAAGACGACCACCGCGAGTGCATAGTGGCAAGGCGGATGTTCGGGGCGGGGTGCTTCGGCGGCGAGCCCTTTTTTGTGGCTAGGCAGGGCGGCGGTGAGGAGGACGACGGGTATGTAATGACTTACACACACAATGAAAATACAGGTGAGTCTAGATTCTTGGTCATGGCGGCCGACTCCCCTAACCTCGCCATTGTCGCAGACGTCAGATTGCCACGGCGAGTCCCGTACGGCATTCATGGACTTTTTATCACACAAACTCATCTTCACAACCTATGATTATTCACAAATTGCAGAAAAAAAAGTTTGGTATTCACAATCCTCCCACAATACCGTTATAGTTCAATACAAAACTAAGATTTTACTCTGAGAAATTTGAAAACCTTGAAGATATAGCTTGTTTTGAGTTACAAAGATGGGCTCATGGGTACTCCATACACATTTGTAAGTGTTCTTTGTCTTTTTAATTCGAAGTTAATATTTGACTATTTCAATAATATTTGTTTGTATTTAGTTGTATTTTATGTTATGGTTGTTTGTTTAATTGTTATATGTTTCTTTTAATTAAAATGAGTGGAGTATGTTTAACTCTAGTTAATTCATTTTGTTTTTTCTTCCGTGAAATTGTCATTTTCGAGCTTGGTTTGCCAGAATACTCGGCAAAAATTGTCCAGATTTTTTTTAGAAAAATATTCACAAAATTATGGATTTTAAAAAATTTTGCTGAAAATTTTGACGTAGTGATAGTTGATCAAGTTGATTTGTAGGTTTGGCCGACTGAGGTGGATTGAAGTTCTTGTGAGCAAATCTAGCTCTCCGGCGAGTTAGGACAAGAGTGTGGTTGTATGCCCTAGATGAACAATTATGCGTGGGATGAACTTATTGAAGTGGTTGTTCGTTCCGGACAACCATGTGGGATGAGCTCGTCGATGGACATGGTTAATCATTATTAATCATATTTTTCTAATATTATTCCTTCTAGAACAAAAAGAATGCATGGTGTTAAGTTAACACTAGCTAGTGTGTCTAATTGTCCAAAGATGAAAGATCTACGTTTTGCGCATCTATCATATGTTACTCACGGGATTTATAATACATATAACATATTATATTATGATGTGATAAAAATTATTGTATATTGCATTGATTAAACAAACACGACAAAATAAATAAATTAAATAATATATCATCAAATACCCATGTTCTTCCCACCCTACTGCCCTGTACATTTCATATATCATTGCATATTATGGAGATTAATTGAAATATCCTGACACCAAATTATCAAAAAAATGTACACTCTATCTTGCTCATATCTTCCTTATCATTTTCCTCGATCAACAACAAATGTTATAACATCACTTGATCAAATTTTGTTTATGACAAATGTTCCAAAAATACACCCACAAAACTCAACTCGATGGCTCCTGATAAAAAAAAAAGATTTTGCTTGTACGTTTATTCAGTAATTTCGCTTCCTTTCATTTGTAAATTCCGCCAAAAAAATTTCAGAGGCTGTCGAGTTGAGTTTTATGGGTTTATTTTGGAACATTTGCTATAAACAAAACTTGATATTTATATTTATAAGAGGGGGGATCGATGATGGCGTGGGGGGTTTTTAATTACATGTGGCATCCAGTTACCAAATTTGTCGGAAGCCCCAATATTAAACACATGATTGAGCCGCGTGTGTCAGTTTTCGACGAAAATTTTAATTTTTTAGATTAAAAAAAAAACATAATTGGACACCTTAGAACGTATTTTGAGAAAGTGTAAACTTAAAAGATTTAAAAGAGAATTGATCTAAGTTATATGACGTATTTAAAAAATTTCTAGAATATAAATTGGACACCTTATAACGTATTTTGAAAAAAATGAAAACTTAAAGGATTTAAAATGAAATCAACTTAAGTTAGAAGATGTATTTTAAAAAATTTCCACCTTTTGCACATTTAATTCAAATTACAAATACAGCCCCCATTAAAATAAACCCTAAAACTCTAATTTCATTTCTTCTCTCTCATTCTCCTTCCCTCCACCACTCCACCGACGCCCTCCACCATGTCGTCGTGCCTAGCGTAGCCGCCACCGCCCCACAACAGAGTCGACTACCGCCCCTTCTTTCCTCTTCTTCTATAGCGCCGCTCCCGCCGTGTGTAGCAACTCCGGCCCCTGTTTTTTTTCCTCTTCTGCATCTAAAGCGCCGCCCCCCACACATGTATTTTTTTTTTTAATTTTCGACAAACTTGTGTCGAATTCGACACTCTTCATCGACAATAGTTTGTCGAGAAAGAGTGTATATATATTTCGACAAATCTATTGTCGAATTTTTATTTTATGTTTCGATAAACTATTTTTATTGACCCTGGTTCGTCAAAAAAATGTAAGTAACTTTTTTTTAAAAAAAATTATAAAAATTTATGTAATTTTGTGATTGTTTGGGTGGAATTTGGGTGTTAGGTGACGAAGACGGTAGCAATCGGAGGTGGCAGCGGCTTCAATGCAATTAGAGTTAGCGTTTAAATCGGGAAAGTATATGTATTAGGCCAGATTTAGTAAAAGGATAGTTTAAGTATTTTACATGTGTATTAAATCAATAAATGAGGGTATATTTAACCAAAGGGGTATATAACCCACGCCTTTGAGCTATTTAGAATCAGGGGGGCCTTAGCCTGTAGGTTATTTGGGCCCAACACCCAACCCGTTTAATAAGAATGGTCCATATATAATTACTTTGGCTTGCTCAACATTCAACTTTAATGAATTAAGGGCGCCGCTAAAGGTACCCGAGGATACTATGAGTACACCCACGCGATGAGGATACCCACAAAACTGATGAGGACACCCACGTGGAAAACTCCAAAATACCCTCCTTCTTCTTCTTAACCCTAATTTTTTTCTTATTTTGGTACACCCACCAAATATCTTTCCTCTCTCTGTAAATCGCCTCCTCCCACACTCCCACCGCCTCCTCTCTTCCTCCCACTCTCAGGCGGCCGCGACCGCGACCCACCTTCTCACCCCTCCGTTTGAAGCTTCTTCCGCCGCCGCGACCCCTCCGTTTGAAGAGAAGACCAAGCGATGCGGTCGCCGCGTCGCCCCTCCTCCAAGCGACGCGGCCACCGTCGCGAACCCTCCCTCGTCTTTCGCAGGGCGCCGTCGCGCCCCCTCCCCTTCCTCCTTCAAACGCCGTCGCCGCTAGAGGTGTGCGTGCTCGCCACCACCGCTGGAGGTGTGTGCAACCCCTCTCCTCCTCCCTCGTCCCCTCCTCCGTGCGAAGCGGCCGCCGTTCACGTCGCCGGCCAGTGGACGCGGCCTCTGAAGAAGACAAGTAGGTCAGTTTTTTATTTCTTGATCTAGGGTTTTTTTAAAAAAAATTTGAAATTTTAGGAAAATTAGGGTATTTTAGAAGTTTGGGAATTATTTTCGAACCTATTGAATTTTTTTTGGAATTTTTTTTGAACAATCTGTGTTTGTTTTGGAAAGAAATTCGAACATCTTGTTCGATCTTTTTTTTCGAACAAATTTGAGTTGTTTTGGAATTTTTTTCGAACATATTCAGTTTGTTTTGGAAATTTTTTTGAACATATTGGGTTTGTTTTGGAAAAAATTTCGAACATTTGGTGTTTGTTTTGGAAAAATTTTCGAACATATTTATTTTTGTTGAAAATTTGGAGTTTATTTTGTTGAAGAATGGTGTTTGTTTTGGTGGTGGTGGAGATAATTCTGTGAAATAGAATGGGTGGGTGTACTCGATCATCTTCGTTTTTTTCATAAATTTTACCCTAGGGGTATATGGGACAATTCACATGTTCTGAAAGATTAAAAAAATGTTTGATGAGTGTAATCAAAGGAAATCCGGGTGCATTTAGCCGCGCCCATGAATTAATTGTACTCCTCATTTTCATCTTTTTTTACTATTTATATGAAACCAAATGATGATAAGGTGTACAAAGGATTACTCAATATTACCGTAAAAAAAAAAAAAAGGATTACTCATTATTATTTAAATAATTTTTTAAATACACTTATTTTTCTTAAAATTTAGTAACTATATAGTTATTCATTGGTGTATTTATAAATATAGAAATATAATTATTATGCAAGAATTACAAATATGATGAATTCTAAACTTAAAATAATGAAAGAATTTTAAGGCTAGATAATTTTGACACTATGTTTTGCGGGTTATGAATTATAATGATCAAGATAAATTTATAATAAAGCATAAGTCAATTTTATGAATAAATTATATACTTAAAATATTAATATGAGAACGGCCATTAGAATTATATTATTTTTACAATTATATTTTCTCCATCAATATTATTTTAAGAGGCAAGGGTTTTATTTATTTATATAATATTACTATATGAGTTAATTCTTTTTTGCAAAAGAGTTTTAAAAAAACTAAAGTACTACAAAATTGATTTTATCAATAATAATCTTAAACATATGAAAATAATTCTTTTGAGATTCAATTTTACAATTAAAATTGAACTTAACACAAGGCGGAGAAAATAATTAATTCTTTTAGAGGGTGGATGGATGGATGGGTGTGGATGGGCCCAGACATAGCCTAATCCTAGCCTAATCCGTCCCGAGTTGTTGCATATCATGACAGCAAGTCATTTCGAACTAATTAAATTGTGAAAAATATAAATGTTTGATTTGAAATCATCACTTTAAAAACTTTGATTCGGGTTTATAATTTGAACCAATTTTTATAAATTAGATTTCATGAGTTTAAAAAATCTAGCCTCCTTCTGAATTTATGAAGTCAAGATTTACATATATCCCATCACATCTAAACTCATCTTATCCCAACCCGTGAAACAAACATAACATAATCCTAATTTCTTGGCATTAACGAATTAATTAACGTTAACCTAATACTACTATACTAGTTATATATATAGGTGGTGTTACTGTTAGTGCACGGCATTGGCGTGGGACTACTTAAATTCACTGGAATTAGCTAGACATACAATTATTAATCCTTCATCTGTCAAACTTAATTATATTTAATTAATGAGTAGTAATAATATTATCATAATATTAAACACAATTTTGAAATAGTGTGTGCATTACTAAATAATCAAAACTATTTCAGTTTGTTACTAATTTAGATGCCCTGTTCGGGGTGATTCCAATGACGCAATGATCTGATTGCATCATGATTTTTAGGAACATGTTTTGCATTTTAGTCCCTGTTAAAATTATAAAGTTTAATTAGAATCTATTTAATTTATTTATTTTTCTCGAAATTTGTCATTCAAAAAACTAGAAATTAGAAAGAAAAATCATTTGTAGTGATAGTCGAGCTGATTTGTAGACTTAACCGACTAAGGTGGACTCCTTGTGAGCAAATCTAGCTATTCCGCGAGCTAGGACAAGAGCTAGTGTGCATGAACTTATCAATGAAATGAAGTGGTTGTTCGTCCTAAATGGACAACCATTTGTGATGAGCTCGTTGGCCGGTGACATGATTAATCATTTTGATAAAAAAAAATACTACTATTTTTCTAATATATGGATAAAAAAAATAATCCTTCTAGAACAAAAAGAATGCATGGTGCGAAGTTAACATATTATAACATAATATGTTACTTACGGGATTTATCATACATACGGAGTATTACATATTATATTATGATGTGATAAAAATCATTGTATATTGCATTGATTAAACAAACACGACAAAATAAATAAATAAATTAAATAATATATCATCAAATAACCATGTTCCTCCCACCTGTTATGCCTAGTCAAAGAGGTCAATTTTTGACAAGTCAATCCTAGTCACCATCTTACGTGGCGAGGACCAGTCAATAAAGTCGTGCGACGACTAGTCAACAAGACCAAGAAAATGTAATAGATTTAATGTATTTAAGTTATTTAAGTGCTCGTCCAAAGATGTTGGCGAGCACTCTCTTAGTTAGCTGCTCGCCCAAATGTGTGGCGAGCACGTGCTTATTCTTAGTTAAGATGTTTTAAGTGTTGAAGCTTTGGGGGATGAGACAAGACGTGGCGAGCAGTTTCTCCGGCGACCACGGCGGCGAGTGACGAGCAGGTTTTCCAGTTGCTCGGCATCTCGCCGAGGACGAGCACCAGAGGCGGTTTAGCATTAAATGCGCCATCAAATCACCTTTTCGGGCAGAATGAAGGTCCAATCTGGAGGCTCCACGTGTAAAGGGCGGGCAGCCCTTGAAAAGCAGTATATAATGCCCATTTGGGCTCATTTGTAACATAAGTTGAGATTTCACACAATCACCCCATCCCAAAGCAATAAACTCTCCCAAGCTTCTAAAGCTTTAGCTTCTCCAAGAAGCTATATCTTGTGTTCTTGTTGTTCTTCATCAAGTTCATCACAAATCATCACTTTAATCCACATAAACACGTAATAACCCCCGTTTAATTATATATGTTTGTATCGTGCTAAGCACAGTCCACATCCAAGTCAACCCAAATTTAGTGCATACAACATTTGGCGCTAGAAGGAGGGGACCTTTTACGTGTTCTATCATCAAAGTTTCGTCCGATCAACGAGCGATCGGTTAGCAAACTCCCTGTTTTTAAGTTTTAATCGGTATATCTACCGTTTAAAGCATCTTCTACGATCTTGACTGTTCTTCGTGTTCTTGAACATTTTCAGTTTTTCGTAACATATTTTGGAGTTTGATCTCCTTGTATTTGTGTTTTCAAGCTTCTTTTGTTATTGCTTTACTAAGACTAGTAGTTGTAATAGCACGTTCTTCTGCGTAAGAACTTTAATCTTTCGTTTTTTAGATTATTTCTTTGTAATCTAAGAAGAGACACTCTTTAAACGATGTCTCAGCATACTCCACCGCCCGGAGGGAACGAGCACCCTCCGCCGCCGGCAAATCCTTTTGCAAACCTGAACATGGGGGATATTATGAATGACCCCCAACACTTGAAAGATTTTTCAGACTTCCTCCTGGAGAAGAGGAGGCAGAACGAAAAGGAAGAGCTCGAGAAGGCCAAAGATCGGGCTTTCGTCGAGGCTCGTAAAAACAGGGGGAACGAGGATGATCGTTCCTACCACTCACATTCTGCTCGCCCCCAAGATAAGGGCAAGAACAAAGTCGGCGAACACTCCCACAACAGCCAGACGGGAGACTCACAGAGAAATTCGGTGTTCAACCGAATGAAAGACAATGACGGAAGGGCTCCTCGCCGAGTACCTTTCAACGTAGATGGCCGACCACATAAGGCCGACCACCACCATCGCACTGATCGAAGAGAGCAGGGCGACAGGGTCTCAGCTCTATATCGAGTGGGACCAGGAAAGGGTTCGCGAACTCCGGCCAAGAGTTATCGCAGCCACCATTCTGACAGGCACTCGCCCAGGCGATCACATCATGATGATCGCCCGGCTATTTCCCATGGGAGTCGACGTGACGAGAACGTCGCCCCACGAGCTCAAACTGCCGAGGAGGGGCAAATCGCCCAGTTCCTCGAAACTCAAAGATTAATGAAACAAGAGATGGACGCTCTGCGAGCAGAGGTGGTCGCCTCGAAGCAAGGGACCACACTGCCGATCAGTCTGCCCGCACCTCCACTAAGTGTTGCAATCCTCACTGCCCCCATTCAGAGAAAGATCCAAATGCCCTCCATGGCGGCATATGATGGGATGTCCGACCCCAGAGTACACTTGTCCAAGTACTCCAACTATATGGCCTCAATTGGGGCAACGGACGCAACACAATGCAGAAACTTCTCCCTAACATTGGGAGATCGGGCTCATCGATGGTACACAACTTTGAGTCCCGGATCTATCACCTCTTTCCTTGAGCTGGGACAACACTTCCTGACCTACTATGGGTCTATTTCTGCTCGCCCAGCCTCAAAGCAACGTTTGGCGAACGTTCGCCAATCCCTGACTGAATCAGGCAAAGACTTCATCGAGCGCTTCGATAGGCTGGTGATCGATGGGGAGGCCGTGAACGATGAGACGAAGCTGATCTCAGCGGTTTCCGGTCTCAGGATAGGTACCAAGCTGTGGGAATCTATCCATCTTACTTTCCCCAGTTCTTATGCGGACTTCCACACGAGGGCTGGAAACTTCATTCAAATGGAGGAGATAATGGACGCTGCCAAGGCTAACGAGCAGCCTGACACGTCCAAGAGAGTGTGGCCTAAGAAAAACACTAACACTGGGGAATCTTCCCAGCCCAAGAAGGCGACCACTCAAGCTGGCAGTGCTCGCCCAGCGAACTTCAGGCCATTCGAGGAGGCACCTGAGATCATCCAATTCAGGGAGGCCCTCACCGTGGATCCTAGGGGCATCTACGACGCGATAAGGGGGAAAAATCTGCTCCCCCAAGCAAAGCCCATGCATACGAGCGATGCAAATCTTGATGGTGGTAAATTTTGCAACTACCACAACTCCGTCGGCCACCACACCAATGGGTGCCGAGACTTGGTGAGAAATCTCTTCAAACTTTACAATGAGGGTAAGCTCACCCAATTCATCAAGTCCGGAGGTGGCAACGGCGACAACAGGGGCAAGAAACGTCGCGACGACAGCGGCGGCGACCTGCGCCAACAATTGAACCGTCCCAAGCTAACTCCTCCCATGCCGAAAAATGCTATTGGCGACATCGACAATCTGGGCCAAGACTGCCTTGTGATAGAGGGACCTTTGGGGGGAACTCAATCTGGAGTCGCTCTGTCTGTTCGCCGGGCTCAGGGCGAACAGCGAGCACTCAACAATGTGCACCAGGTGTGCGTCGCTCCTACTGCCGAGAAGCCTCCTTCTCATCAAATCCGTTTCACGGACGACGACCTGAACGGCGTGGTGCAGCCAAACAATGATGCGTTGGTCATCACGGGGAAGATAATGGGAACCATCGTCCATCGGATGATGGTCGACACTGGGTCATACACCAACATCCTTTTCAAGCATACTTTGGATGCTCTTGGTGGATATGCAGATTACATCGAGCCTTGCGACGATATAATCGTAGGGTTCGGGGACACGCGCAACCTTCCCATAGGGAAAATCAGACTGACTTTGGACTTGGCATCGTCAAAAGAGCCTGAAATGCACCATGCTAGGCAGCTCGACTTCTTGATCATCGACATGCCATCATCCTACAACGCGTTCCTAGGCCGACCTTTCTTCAGCGAGTTCAAGGCGGCCGCTTCAACTTATTATTACTGTATTAAATTTCCAACCCCGGCGGGAGCTATAACCGTTAAGGGCGATCAGACACGGGCGAGGGAGTGTCTCGTCCGTTTTGCCAAACGTCATTCTAAGGAAAGCGCCATGGTTGGAAAGTATATTATGTGTCAAACTCAAACAGAACAAATGAACTACTTGGAGGGTCTTCCTAGCAAGTACAGAAAAATTGAAGTTGGGGAGTGCAGTCATCGTTCCGACGACCACCAAGTGGAGGCGAACGAGCACGCCTCCATGGAAGTGGACGACCACACCCCAATGGAAATTGACGAGCAGACAGATCCGGGCGACCAGATCCCCGGCGACCAGTCTCCAGAAAACTTCCCAGATTTGGAGCCTAGGTTAGGCTTTGAGCCAAAATGCGGAATTGAGGACCCTCGTTGGAAGGAGCCTAAAGAGCGGGCGACTTCAGCGGAGGACCTTGAAACCATCCAATTGAACGAAGCTCGTCCCGAACTCGAAGTATTCATAGGTTCAAATTTACCAGGACATCTGCGATCGGACATGATCGCATTTTTGAAAGAAAACATCGGTGCATTCGCCTGGTCGCACGAAGATATGGTGGGCATTCCCACGAATCATGCCTGCCACAGACTAAATATTGATCCAACAAAAAGACCCATCACCCAAAAGCGAAGAAAATTTGGGCCTGATAAAAGTGCGGCTTTGGCAATCGAAATCAAGAAATTGATCGACAACAAGTTAATAGAGAAAACTGGAACTGATCCTGAGTGGTTGGCAAATCCAGTGCTCGTCAAGAAAACGACCGGGTCGTGGAGATTGTGCATAGACTTCACAGATTTAAACGACGCCTGTCCAAAAGATCATTTTCCGATGCCCCACATTGATCACCTAGTGGATAATACAGCGGGGCACGAGATTTTAACCTTCATGGATGCCTTCGCAGGGTACCATCAGATTGCAATGCATCCCGACGACCAGCGACATACGGCCTTCATGACGGCGCGTGATATGTATAACTGGAAAAGAATGCCTTTCGGTTTGAAAAACGCGGGGGCAACGTACCAAAGACTGGTAAATAAGATGTTTGAAAAGCACATCGGTGAGATGGTAGAGGTCTATATCGACGACATCGTTGTCAAAAGCTTACGAAAAGAAGATCACCTACACCACCTTGCCATGACATTCGATATCCTAAGAGAGTACAACATGAAGTTAAATCCAAAGAAATGCAGTTTTGGAGTTAGCTCAGGAAAATTTCTGGGGCACTTGGTTAGCCAGCGGGGCATCGAGGCGAATCCGAGTAAAATTCAAGCAGTAATCAATATGCAAAGCCCAAGGAACGTGAAAGAAGTTCAGAGGTTGACAGGATGCCTTGCATCGCTGAATAGATTTATTGCACGAACGGGCGATCGGTGCAAACCTTTTTTCGACGCTCTGAAAAAAGGAAAGTTCGAGTGGACCGACGAGTGCGAGAAAGCTTTCGAGAAATTGAAGGAATATTTATCGGATCCGAAGGTCCTATCCAAGCCAGTCCCCGGCGAAATTTTATATCTGTACTTGGCGGCCACTGACTGTGCGATCAGTTCAGTGCTCGTCCGAGCTGAGGGGAGCACACATCTGCCTATCTACTACGTAAGTCAAACACTGCGAGATGCGGAGTTGAGATACACTCCAATGGAAAAATTGGCTTACGCACTAGTCATGAGTGTTAGAAAATTAAGGCAATACCTGTTCGACCACGAGGTGGTCGTCCTCACCACCTTTCCTCTCCGACGAGCACTGCATCGTCCGGATACCGCGGGAAGAATTCTAAAATGGTCAGTAGAGATCGGACAATTTGGTCTCACCTACGCACCCAGAACGGCAATCAAGGGACAAGTGTTGGCAGAATTCATCGTAGAGCTCACTTTCCCGGAGAAATTGGCCGAGGGAATCGAGCTTCCTTGGTCACTGTTCGTCGATGGCTCGTCGACGAGCACCAAAGCAGGGGCAGGAGTTGTCCTCATCAGCCCAACCGGACAGGCGTTTGCTTCGGCGATCGAGTTCGAGTATCGGGCGACCAACAACGAAGCAGAGTACGAGGCTCTGGTTGCAGGAATCAAGATGGTTATGGCCGTGGGCGCTAGAAAACTGAAAATTTTTTCTGACTCTCAGCTGGTTGTATGTCAAATCACGGGCGAATACGAGGCTCGCGACGATCAAATGATAAAGTATCAAGACCTAGTGAAAGGATTACTCGAGCAATTTGATCAATTCCACATCGAGCAAATCCCTAGGGAGGAAAATACGCAAGCAGATGCGTTAGCTCGGCTGGCCACTTCAGAGGGGGAGGCAATATTTTCAGAAGCAACCATCACCAAAATTTCTTCCCCATCGGTGAACAGAGGTCAAATTTTGCAGGTTGAAGCGACCAGCGACGAGGACTGGAGGACGCCGATCATCAAGTACATCAAGACCGGCGAGCTCCCGGCAGACAAAGTGAAAGCAACCAGATTGCAACTCAGGTCCGCAAGGTACACAATTGTGGGCGACCAGCTGTACAAACGGGGTTTTTCAATGCCTTTGTTGAAATGCCTCGGAGAGGACGAGGCGAAGATCGTCATGCACGAAATCCACGATGGAGTTTGTGGAAATCATACAGGGGGGCAAGCGCTCGCTCTAAAGATCATAAGGCAAGGCTATTTTTGGCTAACACTGAAGAAAGATGCAATCCATTACGCGCAGGCGTGCAAGAGATGTCAAGCCTTCGCTCCCGCCATTCACTCACCACCAGACGAGCTCATCTCGGTGTATAGTTCGTGGCCTTTCGCGAAGTGGGGGATCGACATCATCGGACCTTTCCCACCAGCTGCTGGGGGGGTAACTTTCGTCGTCGTAGCAGTCGACTACTTCACCAAATGGACAGAGGCAAAGGCTTTGAAGACCATCACAACGGGCCAAATGACAAGCTTCATTTGGAAGAATATAATTTGCAGGTTCGGCCTACCACGAGCGATAGTGACCGACAACGGACGTCAATTTACAAGTCAAGACATGATGGATTTCTGCTCAAGATGGAACATCAAGAAAATTTTTTCAACACCCTACCATCCACAATCAAACGGTCAGGTAGAGGCGATCAACAAAATCATCAAGCACACCTTGAAAGCTAAGCTGGATGGATTGAAGGGCAAATGGGCCGAAGAGCTGCACATGGTTCTGTGGGCATATCGGACGACCACAAGAAATTCTACTGGTGAAACTCCGTTCGCGCTCGCGTTCGGAACCGAAGCTGTCATACCAGCAGAGGGGCAAGTCCAAACTTTTCGAGTAGCAAATTATGACGAGCAGTTGAATAACGATGCACAGCTCTCCGACTTGGACTTCCTAGAAGAGCGAAGGCTAACAGCGGACGAGAAGAATGTGGTCTACAAGCAAAGGTCAGAACGCTACTACAACACCAAAGTACGTGCTCGCCAGTTCACTATCGGTCAGCTCGTACTTCGGAGGGCGACGGAGCAGTCCATTGGCATACTTGGCCCGACCTGGGAGGGTCCGTACCGAATAACGCGCACACTCCTAAACGGATCATACGAGCTAGAAGATCTAGAGGGCAAGCCGACCAAGTACCCATGGAACGCGGTCAAGCTGAAGAAATATTACCAGTAAGTTTTTAAATTATTTCATATTTGTATAGTTTGTATTTAATCGTCATTTCAATTCAAGCAAAGTTTTAAATTTCCATCAAAGTGTTAGATTTTTGAAAGTTTAAGACAAGGCTCTGCGTAGCCATCTAGGAAACAAAAGACGAGCACTTTTTTCTAAAGATGCTCGCAAGATAGTGACAAAGACGATCACTACCTGTCAAACAAGGAGTTCAACCGACGAATGGTTAACTCTAAAAAGACGAGCACTCTTTCTTAGAGTCTCGCAAAGGAAAGACGAGCACTCTTTCTTAGAGTCTCGCAAAGGAAAGACGAGCACTCTTTCTTAGAGTCTCGCAAAGGAAAGACGAGCACTCTTTCTTAGAGTCTCGCAAAGGAAAGACGAGCACTCGTTCTTAGATGCTCGCAGTAGAAGACGAGCACTCTTTCTTAAAGATGCTCGCAAGATAGCAACAACGATCACTATCGAAAGCATACGAACAAAAACAAATAAAAGGCGAAGTAAAAAGACAAGTATCATAACATAAATCGAGAAGCAGTGACGAAGACGATCACTCAATATAAAGAAAATAAGCAAACACATCATAAGCAAAAGATTCCCATTCATTAAAAAGCCTTAGAAGGCTGAAATTACAAAAAAGGCCTTAATGGCCGAACAGTCCTAAGAAAAACTAAATA
This sequence comes from Galeopsis tetrahit, assembly GCA_963675135.1. Taxonomy (NCBI): domain Eukaryota; kingdom Viridiplantae; phylum Streptophyta; class Magnoliopsida; order Lamiales; family Lamiaceae; genus Galeopsis; species Galeopsis tetrahit. The sequence continues at coordinate 11,039,029 of OY776125.1, read as the reverse complement.
AAACAAAGTACAAGAAAACTAAACTACAGGAGCATTATCCTCGGCAGGAGAATCTTGCTCGCCAGCTACCCCCTCGTCGTCAACAACTTCAGCAGGGGCACTCTGCTCGCCCTGTTGGGTTGGGGAGTCTTCGGGAGGATTCACGAACTCCACCGGAACTCCCAAGAGTCGAGGGAACTGGAGTCCCATTTGCACCAACGGAAGCAAGGGGAGCTCGGTTCCCGGCTGAGGATTCTCCTTCATAAGGAGGTCGTCCAGAAGCTCGCCGAGTGGAATCACATCCACTTCCGGATGAACGTCCAAAAGCCTATAAATGAGCCCGTGGGCAGTAAGCGCCACCGATAACATGGCCACGCCCCCAGCGAGCTCAGTAGTCTCATCTCGCTCATCTATTGCATCAACCAGCTGTTGCCGAAGAGTGGCCAACTCTTCCTCATCAGTTGCGGACTTACTTGTAAGAGTCCTTACCTCGTCCTCGGCGATCTTGAGGCGAGCACGGAGACGTTCAATCTCTTGAAGATCTTCTTGATCCTTTTTTCGAACAATCTCCAGTTGGGTCTCAAAATCGGCCAAATTTGCCTCAGCATTGGCCAGCTTGGTCTCGAGGTCGACCACTTTTGCCTCGGAGGCGAGCAGTTGCCCTTCAACAACTGTTTTTGCCTTAGCCATTTGAGCAATTTTTGCAGCCCTGTCCTCGCTAAGTTTGCGGCCTTCAGCAATCTGGCTGGCAAGCTTCTCCATGGTATAGGAGGCTCGGCTCAAGTCAATGGCGACCACGCGCGCATTTTCCATAGCATTGTGGTTGTCGACCTCTTCGATCAGTGAGGTCGTCAACGAGCGAGGTAGATGCTTCATCGCCCTCTGTGCAAACAGGTTCAGAGGCTCCTTATCGACCGGGTCTCGCGACCGGTAGAAGCCGAGGAGATTCTCGCTGAAGGGTTGGGCGACCGGATAGTCGGCAACTCTATTGAAAAATAAAAGAGTTAGAAGAAAAATACTTGAAAATTTTCTAAAAAAAACTTTTTTGAAAAAACTTACTTGGCAACCCTTGCGGTTTCCCAGCCGAGGAGGGTATTATCTCCCGGAGCCCTCTGTCCGACCGACGAGCTCGTCGCAGTCTCTCGCGACCGAGTACTTCGGGGAGGAGGGGAAGCAACAGGTTTGGGGCGAGGCGAGTCACCCCTCGGCGGAGGGGATCTCCTCGGCGAGATCCTCCTTTCTCTAGCCGGCACGGCCCTCTGCTCGACAGCAGGTGGGCGAGAAGTGCCCCCTCTGGTCGATCTTGCGACCCTTTTGGGTGGAGCCCCCGAGCTCTCCGCCCCCTTCCTTTTCTTGCCGGTGCCATCGACAATCTTGCGCTCGCGGATTAATTGTGCTTGTCGAAGCATACTGGTCGCTTTTAGGCGCTCGACTTCGACGGTAGGAGGAAGATAGGCGACAACCCGTTGAGGAACCACTACTCGATAAAGAAGCGAGAAGTCAGTATCTTCGAAGAGTGAATTTTAAAAGAAATTTGAAGTAAGAAATATTTTACCTGGAGGGAACTCTCGAGTGAAATGATGAGGAGGTACTCTGAGACCTGCTCGCTCACGCATGCACTCCCTGTTCAGAAATCGGCAAGACCTCTCCAGGTAGCGACGGTTGAGAACACAGCAAACGTGGTACTGAAAGAGAGGAGTGAGACGGTGGTCGGCAGTCCTCTTGCGAACAGTTTCACCTACAAAAAGCGAGGAGTTATTCAGTATAGACAAGAACGAGCAGAAATTAAAAGACTTACCACGAATTCTTTGATATTCGGTCTCAATGGGAATGCGATCAGAAGATCCATCCGGCCTCACTGAACTCATCCAGTCCCCGGCTACCCACCACCAGTTGGTTTTCCAATCTCTGATCTTGTTGGGAACCCCTTCGACCAATTTGAAGTTGTCACGGCCTCTTACATAGTAGTACCCGTGGCCTACTTTCTCTCCGGTCTCGGCCGCCTGAAGGAGATAGTTAATCTCTTTAGGGCTGAGCCACGTATTCCGACATCCGTTCTCGGCCGCCACCAGGCCGAACAGTGTAAGAATGCCGATCAGGTTCGACCAACCGTTCGGTAAAATTTGCGAAGGGGCAACATTCAGGAAGTGTAAAAAGTTTGTGATACTGGGGTGTAGGGGGAACCTAAGTCCTGCCTCCATCATACCAATATTAACGGCGACCATGCCCTCTGGCGGCTGGTCGGCCCTCTCATCCTCGCGAGGTACAAAAAAGCAAACGTCGGCCGGCAATTGATACCTTTTTCGAGAATTCTCGAGCTGCGCCGAGGAGACTTTACTAGCATACTTGCTCGCTTCGTAAGGCGTTTGGAAAGCTCCTCGATGCGGGCGAGGAACCTCTCGAGGAGGATTTTCACTGTAATATTTATAGTAGGCCTCCCTCGAGACCTCGTCGCCATCCAAGTCCTCCCTACCACTCAAGATGTCTTTTATGCTCTCCGCATATCGAACAACTTCTTCATAGTCCTCGCGGAGACTCCTCGACAAGGTCTCCTCGACTTGGGCGATTTCTATCTGGTCGCCCATATCTCGATCCAAATCCTGATCGTGCAAGTCAGAGTCCGTCTCACTGCCACCATCCTCGGCATCACCCTCCTCGGCATCATTGCCGGCATCATCCCTGTCAAAGTCAGAGAGCTCGTCGACATCAACGACCACTGCCTTTCCTAAGTTACGGACACTAGCATTTATGGGGTCAGGGGATTGAATCCTAGAGTCCGACGAAGACGCCCTCTCCGTCAAAACCATGGCTAGACGATCAGCCTCGCCGGACCTAGCGGCACCACCATCTAACGGCGGCGAACCACCACCGGAACCGCCACCAAAATCCATTTTCTCTTAAAGAAATGGGGGAGAATAGAGTTTTAAAGAAGAAAATGAGATTTAAATACCTTTTTATCGATCGAAAACCACCCAAACTCGCCGGAAAAGCTTGAAGTAAGAAGCTCGGAAGAAAACTCGAAGAGAAATTCAAGGTTGCAAAATGGTGAAAGTATTTTGAGAGGGAGGAAAGTCGTATTTATAGGCAAAACTATGCAGGGACCTAATTGCAAAAAACGGGGTAAAATCCGTAATATTCCCAAAATTTGGGGCCATTTCCGAATTCGAATTCGGAGAGTGACCCTCACGCGCGACCTTTGAGGTCGGCACGCGCCCCACGCGCGCTTTTCAAATTTCGAGCGCCGCCCACGCGCCTGACACCAGTCACATCATACGTCATCAAAAGTGCCTCGGAAGGCGAGCTCGGCGTAGGAAACGAGGCGACCGCCTCCATCTCACGTCATCAAAATCTCGAATTTGATTGTGTTGTCGAGAACCATTTTCACCGTCGAAAAAAGCGATCGAACTGCTCGCCTTACCATTCTACGAATACGAAGTAAGGCGACCAGGGGGCAAATGTTATGCCTAGTCAAAGAGGTCAATCTTTGACAAGTCAATCCTAGTCACCATCTTACGTGGCGAGGACCAGTCAACAAAGTCGTGCGACGACTAGTCAACAAGACCAAGAAAATGTAATAGATTTAATGTATTTAAGTTATTTAAGTGCTCGTCCAAAGATGTTGGCGAGCACTCTCTTAGTTAGCTGCTCGCCCAAATGTGTGGCTAGCACGTGCTTATTCTTAGTTAAGATGTTTTAAGTGTTGAAGCTTTGGGGGATGAGACAAGACGTGGCGAGCAGTTTCTCCGGCGACCACGGCGGCGAGTGACGAGCAGGTTTTCCAGTTGCTCGGCATCTCGCCGAGGACGAGCACCAGAGGCGGTTTAGCATTAAATGCGCCATCAAATCACCTTTTCGGGCAGAATGAAGGTCCAATCTGGAGGCTCCACGTGTAAAGGGCGGGCAGCCCTTGAAAAGCAGTATATAATGCCCATTTGGGCTCATTTGTAACATAAGTTGAGATTTCACACAATCACCCCATCCCAAAGCAATAAACTCTCCCAAGCTTCTAAAGCTTTAGCTTCTCCAAGAAGCTATATCTTGTGTTCTTGTTGTTCTTCATCAAGTTCATCACAAATCATCACTTTAATCCATATAAACACGTAATAACCCCCGTTTAATTATATATGTTTGTATCGTGCTAAGCACAGTCCACATCCAAGTCAACCCAAATTTAGTGCATACAACACCACCCTACTGCCCTGTACATTTCATACTATATCATTGCATATTATGGAGATTAATTGAAATATCCTGACACCAAATTATCAAAAAAATGTACACTCTATCTTGCTCATATCTTCCTTATCATTTTCCTCGATCAACAAGGAATGTTATAACATCACTTGATCAACGTGCAAAAACAATCATCACAAAGAAACAATCTTTACTCACAAGTATCTTCAAATCATTAGATACTTTCGTATCCAACTTCATCGATTTGCCTTCCAATGACCCCACAAATATTCTCTCCGGCAACTTCGCTCCGGTCAACGAGCTTCCTCCCACGGCCTGTGAGGTGACGGAGGGCTCCCTTCCGCCCTGCCTAGACGGAGCCTACATTCGCAACGGCCCTAATCCGCAGTTTGTCCCACGCGGGCCCTACCATCTTTTCGACGGAGACGGGATGCTCCATTCGATCAGAATATCGGGTGGCAAAGCCAAGCTCTGCAGCCGCTATGTCCAAACCTACAAGTACACACACGAAGGCCGCATGGGTTACCCCTTTTTCGAGAGCCCTTTTTCGTCTTTTAATGGCCAATTGGCAACAATTGTCCGCTGTGGAATAGCTGTGGCCAAATTCATCACCGGATATTACAATCCTATCCTCAATGGCTTCGGAACTGCTAACACTAATTTAGCTTTCTTCTGCGGTTCCATTTTTGCCCTCTGCGAAACCGACCTACCCTACCAAATAAGGGTAACTTCAGGTCAGTAATCTGGGCCATGAGACGATTTCATGTATAAGATGAAATTACTTCGATCTTACCTTAAAGTAATATATATATATGCAACGAGGGTGCGTCTTATGTAAGTTTTTGTTAAAAATTATTTATATAAGGTACTTATGAAATTATGAAATTAAGTAGTTGTAATAACTTTCATATGGAGGTGACACACATATTAAAAATGTGTAATAAATAGAATTTTAAGGATAACTTTATAAATTTTTATGTATAAAATAAATAAATAGATTGATTTGTGTGTATGTGTGGATCCTAAATAATGACAATTAGAGTAGAAATTTTCATTTTAAGAATATGAAAATTATTATAGAACGTCTTATATAGAAAAGTGTGAAAGTTATACTCCTCCGTCCCGTAATTACTTTCACACTTTCCTAACGTTCCACAATTACTTTCACTCCCTTAATTAAAATGGAAAACCCTTTATATACTCTACCCTCACAGTATCCTTAAATTTACATGTCATTACTTTTTCTCCATACATACCCAAAAGTCAACTCTTTCCTTTACTTTATACATAAATTACCCCTTAAAATCTCCACTAAATTCACTTTTCTTATTCCGCGTGCCACTTCACATGTGAAGATAATTGTGGGACGAAGGGAGTATTTGATAGGTATCTCCAAATTTAAAATTTTGAATCTGTCACTGCACTGCAGATGGCGACATCACCACCCCTTCGCGCTGCGATTTCCTGTCGAGAGTCAGCGACGGGGGTGGTGAAGCTTGACCTGTCGAGAGTTAGCGACGATTGCACAGTGGCTAGTCGATTGTATGGAGAAGGATGTTACGGCGGGGAACCTTATTTTGTGGCGCGGGAGCCTCACAATCGGGCGGCCGCGGAGGACGATGGGTACTTATTAAGTTATATGCAGGATGAGAAAAGTGAAGAATCGTGGTTCTTAGTTATGGACGCAAAATCTACGACTCTTGACATTGTTGCTAAAGTTAGGCTGCCTAGTAGGGTGCCCTATGGCTTCCATGGTTTATTTGTCCATGAAAATGATCTCAACTAGGTGCACCCCGCATCGATTTTTCTCTTATAAATAAATTCAAAGTTTGTGGTGAATCGTCACATAAATTTTGTGGATGATATTTCTAGTAGATTGATCAGTTTAATAGTATTAATTAGTTTTAAGTCTATGCAACTATCATATGTTTCTTATGGGACTTGCATATATAGTATGTGATATTATAAATTATGATGTGATACAATTGTATTTTGTTTGCATTGATTAAACAAACAAACACAAAAATGAATTAAATACGTAATACTTATGACAATAGAACATAAAGATCATGATTCATGCTGCTGGTTTCTAGGCCTCGTCACTATCTAAAACTCACATATCATTTAAAAAATGTTTCTACAAAATAATTAACACCATGATCATTATTTACTGAAATTGAGATGGTCTTACCATAAAGTTAATACTTCAGTGATTTAAATATAATAAATTATCTCACAATGTTGTACGTGCTTTTGAATAAATGATCTGGATGTGAACTTCGTAAGCACTAAACAAACATATAATATTGCGGGGATTTTACGTGAATTAAACGGGTCAAGATGGATGATCCGATGATGAATAAATGAAGAACTAGATGGAGATACGTTGGTAGCTTCTTTCTCTTTCTTTTTAGTTAGTTAGTTCATTTGATTTTTGTAATTTGATTATGTTAGCTCTTGGCTAAACATTTTTGGTTCTAGGGCTATGTTTATATTTTGGATGATGTTTATGAATTAATTTCTTGTTTATTTGGTGGTTGTGTTGCTATTTCTATTTGAATGCTTAACTTTCATTGCAAGACATGTTGTCAATGACCATGATAATGTGTTTGATTCATTATTAATTGAAATTGGATTGAGAAATCTCTTTAATTAATCGTATTTAAGCATTCGACCCAATATTATTGTGAGCTCGAGAGATGATCAATTATTGGGAGGGTATTAGATAATCTTAGGACCCTTTTTGAGGTTTATTATACATGCTAGGTAGAGATACTAGTTTGTGTGATTTCCCTCTTGAATTAATTGGATCGAGAGAACTTTTAATTCATTATTTCGTGATCAACCCTACAGTAATCAACACATCATCACTTAATTAGGCTTTTAATCATAAATTGACTCCTTAGTGTGACATATGCCTTGGAACCTCCCTCTCTTTCTTTGAGTTTTAAATCATATCTCTCTTGTTTCTTTGGTTTGCATGCTATTTGATCGATTTTACATTACTCTTTATTGCTTATTTGTGACAATTTGGTAGGCAATCTTAGGGTAATTCACCACATTCACTTTATCGATCAACGTCTATTTAGAATTCCGTCAACAAACTACACTTTTACGCTATACCTCCCTGTGGAATCGACCTCGTACTTACTTCGCTACGATAGACACCGTATACTTGCGGTCTTTTATTCTAGTGTTGTAGAATACGTGAATCACCGAGTCAGGGAGCTCGGCTGAGTGGCAAGTTTATCCAGATTCTGCCTCGACCAGCAGCTCGGCCGAGTTGCACTCCGAACTTGTTTCGTGCATAACTTTTGCTTCCTACCTCCAAACGACTTGATTCTTTTGGCCATTCCACTCCATTTTTCGAGACGAATCCAATAGTCAGCTTCTCTTCTTGATCCATTGAACTATGGTAAGTCTTTTGCTTCCAATATCCATCATTTTTCCTATAAAATCGACAAAACACTACCTTTCTCTTATTTTGACCAAAACTAGGATAATCAACCACTAAATCAATGAAATCAACATCAAATGAGTTTCAAATATGCATCTAAATAGTGTAAATTCCACCAGAATCAGAAGGGGAGAGTTAGGGTTTTAAAAAAAATGAAGTGGGTGTGAAATTTATTAAAAAAGAGAGTATTTTGGGGTTTTTCACGTGGGTGTTCTCATCTCACAGTTTGTATTTAACCGGTGGGTGTCCTCAATAACCCTGTGTGTGTATAACCGTGCCCTTTTTATCTCACGGCTGGAATTGATTCCAATGGGCATAGGGCCCATTAAATTGACTTAGAAGATGCTGCACGGGCCATTTGATTGCTGGCTCCAATAATTAATGGGTTTGACTATATGCACCTCTATTTCGGAGAGATGCACTCTCCCTTTCAATTTATTAATAAAATAATAGTGTAAACAACTAAAAATACCCTTCTTTAAAATAAAGTATACTAGATGCACCCCATATCATCATTTCTTTCACCTTATTCTTAAACCAAACTTCCGGCCACCGTCACCATTTTTTCCGGTACCAAGAAATCAAAAAAATTAAAAAAATTCAACAAATCAACTATATTCATCCATAAAACACCATTATCAAACCCATTAAAAAACACCATTAACAAATCAACCATATTCATCCAGTCGCCAACATTTTGTCGACGAGAGGATATATGGTAGAACAACAAAGGTTGATCGACACTGTAATGTCGACCATATACACTCTCGTCGAAAACAGGGTGTCGACGAGAGTGCATATAGTCGACATTGCAGTGTCGAAAAAAAAAACCTAGGACTAATGCCGACAAATCTGGGTGGGCTAACGCCGTGGAGTGGTTTCGGGTGGGGGAGAAAAGAAGAAGATGAAATGAAAATGAAATTATGGTTTTATGGGGGTGTGGGTAGTAATAGGAATTTTTATGAGAGAGGGTCATTTATGACATTTCGGGGGGTGCATCTATTTTGGAACGATTTTAGGGGCCGAGGGTGTATCTAATATCTATCGGGGGAGTGCATCAATCCGAAATGGAGGTGCATATAGTCAGACCCATAATTAATTGCAAACTTCCTCAAGGTCCAACTTCTCATCAAATTTGTGAATCGGTTCAAACAATTTAATTAAATGGGTCGAAAAAATTACTTGCAAAGTTCAAATAATATAACTTTCAATCTTTTCTCGTTTTGACTCCTTCAAAACTTATTTCTTCGATTGACTCCACAATATAATCGAAACATATTTTATTCTAAAAATACTCATTTTTTTATAAAAATAAAAAAACACATATCTTTCTCATTTTCAAATGTAATTAGTCAATTTAGTGTAAAAATACAATGGAATTATATAAAATTATGTGAATTAAACAAATGAATGTTAAGCAATTTTCACATTAATCAGGTTTATGGAAGAGTTTTCTTTTTAAGGTGTGCAAACAATTGTAAAAATGAGGGAGTAATTATTATACAAGAATTACAAATATGATGAATTATAAACTAAAAAATGAAAGAATTTTAAGGCTAGATAATTTTGATACTATACTTTGCGGCTTGCGGGTTATGAATTAGAATGATCAAGATAAATTTATAATAAAACATAAGAATTTTATTAATAAATTGTATGTTTAAAATATTAATATAGAACAAATCGATGACAGTATTATTTTTAATTGAACCCCTTGGGTAATTTCTAGCTTAGTATATATCATTTTTTTTAATGTGGATAACAAATACGGAGTACTTTTTTTTTAACTAAGTGTTTGACTTTTTTCAATAAATTTAGATTATAAATTGTAGTCTATATTACCTTTAATTAATTATGATTAATTTTGATATATAAATTTTATTTGATAAAAAATGTGGTCAAGAATATTGTAGCTAGTATTTATAAATCAAATTAAGATTCAAATAATAAAATTCTTAAATCACGGTAAAGATAATTATGAAATTTATTTATGAATTATTGAGATTGAACGGAGTAGGACGGAAGGCTTACGAAAATCACGGCCCATTACTTGAGCCAATTACTAAATCAATTGACTGAGCCCACAAAATTAATTTGTTAGAGACCTATTGCAAGTTGGCCTTGAATTAGTTTGTGCTTGGGGAATTTGTTATAAAGTGGCCATTCAGAGGAGTCAGCGGCGAGTGCTGGAATTCTGGGAAGAAAGCAGCTATGAGTAATGAGTTTTATTTTGTTGGTGTGCACTGAAATTTTATTAAATTTTGAACGTGTCTAATATTATGTAAATCCTAGTTTTGGAGATAAAAATATAAAATAATGTCTCCAAAATTGAGGAATTATATCTTTCCTTATTTTTAGAATTTTCGAATATGTTTTTCTTATCTCCAAAACTAGGATTTACATAATATTAGACACGTTCAAAATTTAATAAAATTTAAGTGTCTACAAATGCCCCCTCGAGATCTGTTGTAGAGATCTATGTCGAATGCAACTTGATCTCGAAATCTTGATGTAGAACTCAAAAGGTGATATGTTCCATGAAATTCTGCATCCATGAATCCTTGGAGAGTGGAGATGAAGAGCGAAAATCATCCCATTGGGCGTGCCAATTTGTTAACCAATAAATTTAAACACCTGCAAATATGCATAAAAGAATGGTGATAAAAATAAGACAAACATTTTTATTTAAAATTTGGGTTACAACTCTCGTTGATCTCTTGATTCCACTCTCTAAACATATGTGATACCGGGGTCTCAGCGACGTGTTCCGGATTTTCAGACTCGATTTGACCTACAATTTAGTTGTAGGAAGTTGACGGAGTCGTGACTGACTTATTCCATCTTTCTCTACAATTCTATTTTTACTCTCTTATTTATAAGAGACGAACTACCACTACAAAAAAAGGGCGTTTTAGAGACGGATTTACCGACGGAATTTCCGTCGGCCGCCGATGTTACCGACGGATTTGCCGACGGAAAGTCGGCCGTCCCCTTTTTCGTCGTCAGTATTTTTTACCGACGGATTTTTGAATTCCGTCGGGATTTCCGACGGATTTGCTGACGGATTTTCCGTCGGAATTGCCGACGGATTTACCGAGGGATATTCCGTCGGTATTTCGGACAACCCGTTTAACAAACCGGGTCAACATTCCGTCGGTAATTCCGTCGGAAAGAATGGATTAAAATAATTATAAAATAAATTAGAATGAATTAAAATAATTATAAAAGAAATTAATTTTTGAATAAATATTGATTTCGAAATTCACATGCCGACGGAATATCCGTCGGCAATTTACCGAGGGAATATCCGTCAGTAAAACAAAAAAATGAATTAAAAAAATATGATTTCGAAATTCACATATCGACGGAATATCCGTCGGCATTTGATCGACGGAATATCCGTTGGCATTTTACCGACGGAATATCCGTCAGTAAAACAAAATATTAATAAAAAAAATATGGGTGGCCGGGGAGGCCCCGACCAGAATTTCATTTTCCGACCACAATTAATTGGCATTGGTTTGTCGAAATATAATGCATGGATACAATAGAGGGGACAATTAATTGGCATTGGTTTGTCAAAATTACCACTAACACAAACCAATAAATTACATATACTACACTAGAATCTATAACAAATAGAGGGGGCAATCCAAACAAAGAGTAGTAAAGCATCGGAAGACATTTAACTAATAAGTCGATCAATTAATTAATCGTTGCTGCAGGAAGACATTTTTGAATATGGAGAGCATTCACATTCACATGCATCAACGCTTAATTATTAAGTATTTTTGTAGCGTCTATAATCCAGCAAGAAAACAAGGAAAAGAAAACGCAAAGTAGAAAATCCAAGTGAAAAGAGGACAAATTAAGAATGATGAAACAACATAAAACATGCAGAGCACACACATCCATATACATGTCGCACAATATTAAATCTCAAAACAAAATTACTAAAAGCCTAATTTTCGAGAACACCAACAACCTTATTAAATATATATATTAAATATTTAAGTTAAGAAATGCAGAAAATCATAGTTGAAATTCGAATACAAATAGTAATATGTTGGTCCCAAGTTGAGTTAATAACGAGTAAGCTAGTGAAAATGTCTAGAGGGGGGTGAATAGACTTTTCAAAAATCTTTCGAAATATCAAAGTACAATGTGCGGAATACGAAATTAACAATGAGCCCAATTCAAGATTATACTCAACTTAAATTCGAGAACTCTGTTTTATGTATACTTCAACTAGTCTAGATCAGTTATGCAGTTAAACAATTAAACAAACTGTAAAGTAAACAACACAAACAATTTATAGTGGTTCGACAACTTGTCTACATCCACTCTCACAAACCCAGTTGTGATGTTTCCACTAAACTCTTCCAATCGAGTACAAGTGTATGTTCCTGCCTTTAAAGTCCCAAGAAGAAGACTTAGATCTTCAACAGACTATACCTCCAGATATGTCTACGATCTTACTAGCGATTTACAAGTATCTAGCAACTTGAAAATAACAAAACAAAAACTAAAAACTTCTCTGATCTTCAGTAGTAGCCTTCTTGATTCTTCACTTGTCTTCTGGCTTCTATCTGAACTTTAATCAACTCTGAGAGTAAACTTCGAATATATCTTCACTTTGAGTATGTAACTTTTCAGTGTATCAGTTCTCTTAGTAATCAGTAGTCTTTAAATGATAAATTCCTTCAAGTATTTATAGACTTCGAACTTCAAGAACTTTCAGTTGTGTAACCAACCTTTCTTGAAAACTAACTTGTAACTGATTCTTCTTTATCCTTCCACGCGTTTCTTCAATCAATTAGTTATTCCTTAACTAATTCTTCAATTTTTAGCTTTAATACGCGTGTGTAACTAACTTCAAGTTGACCTGTCTTTGTGTAAATTGCACACTCGACTTGTCCAGTAGTAGTAGACTGTGTCTTTTACTTGACTTGTGCAGTAGGCTTCTTCAGATTACAACATAGAACTAATCTAGCCCTATCAACTAATCTAACAAGACTATTACATTACTTTAAGCTTTTATAACAAAGCTTAGTCAACTTATAACTATACAATGAATCTATCTATTACATATAGAAATTATGAGCTCTATACAACATTTATAGCTCAATAACAATCTAACATAATTAAATACACATATATGAAGTACTTATAAATCGTACTTATCTTTCAATAATACTTGTATTATAAACGGTACTTGTCTTGTGAATTCTACTGATCTGTACAAGATGACTTCAACTCAACTAGACTAGATCAGTCAACACTTAGAAAATATTCAAGTCTTCTTTTGGCTTATCAAAACTTTATCTTCTTTATCTTTTATTCATCATTTAGGACTTGTTCTAGGATTCATATCCCAACATAATATAATAAAATAGCCTTCATCATCATCAAATCGTACAATCATTGGAATCAATTTCTTGGTGGTAAGAAGAATTGCGTACCCGGTATGAAACCGGTAAATTGACTTGGATAAACCGGTAAGAAGAATTGTGGGCTTGTTGAGCCCACAATTCGTCGTTTTCATCATCATCCGAAACTGAAATACAAAATCAAATCAGTTTGTTCAAACAACAAAATACAAATTGACAACTCGAAAAAAAAAGGAAAGCGTACCACGGCAGAGAAAAATCAAATCAGTCTGTTGTGTTTCAGGGTCTTTGCCATACCCTTCATGAAACAGCTTTGATGGATCATGGGCTAGAACAGTTGTCTTCTTCTTAGGTTCAGGTCCAAATCCTTCAGCATATATTTCTTCAATGTCTTCAGTGGACTTGGTACTTTCAGCAGTTTTGCCAGATTCAGAAGATTTGTCCTTTTCAGCAGCTTTGAGCTCTTCAGCAGTTTTGGCTTTCTTTGATGTAGGCTCATCTTCATCAATTCTGAATTCAGGTGGAAGATCAAGGCTGCTAGGAAAGTCAGTGAATTTCTCAATTTGTCTCTTCTTTCCTTGGGCCTTCTTGATCTTTCCTCTGGTTTGGACACCTTCAGCATCTTTGTCCAAACCTGACACTTCACCACCTGGTCTTTGTTGTAGCCTTACTCTTTCCTCTTGAGCTGAGGCCATTGAGTTTTTCAATGCCAATGCTAACTGCTCCTCTTCATCCAAATCTTCCAAGTTCAGCATTTCTGGCTCTTTTCCTTTTCCTTCAGGGACTTTGTCCTTCCCTTTCACTGGACTCCCAATTACTAAGGCACCTTTTGCCCTTGCTCTTTCCCTTTCCCCCTTTTTGGCAGCATCAAAACACTGGGGCTTAAGGTCACTCATTGTTGAGGCCATCAGGGATTGGGCCTGGTTTAGGGACTTCATCTCTTCCAACAAATACACATTTTCATCATGTATATCTTGCATTTTATCATTGCTCAAGCTAAGAAAAGCTAGAACAGGCTTCATTTTTTGTTGGACAACCTCCTCCAAGGTTGCTTTGAGAGATACATCCAATTTAGCTTTCAGAAGCTCAGTGAGGTTGGCCACTGCACCTTCAGCAATGTTGGCCAGCACATCTTGGGAAAATTTTTCTGAGGCAGCTTTGACCATAGCTAGCCTTTGCTCTTCAGCTCTTCTCTTTTGCAGTGCAGTCTTCTTTCCAATAGCTTGTTTGACAGTTAGCCTGAGAGCTTTGACATTAGCATTGTGATTGTCTCTCAGCAGCTTTTGTTCTTTCTTGACCTCCTCTGAGATGGCTTCCATGGTTGATTTGGCATTTTGAACTTCAGTGGAGATGGTTTGGAGACCAGATTCCACACCACTGATTCTTGCCTCAAGGGTTGGTAGCACAACATCTTCAGAGCCAGTGAGCCTCATTTCTACAGATGCTAGAGTCCTTCCTTGCTCATTCAATGCTCCTGAAGTTTCAGCATGAGCAGATTGGACTTGATGAGCCAAGGAGTCCAACTTCTCTGATTGCATTCCAAGTAAGGCCTGAGCTGAGCCTGTGTCTACTTGGATAGGTGCATCTGTTAAGAATTCATCTGCAAAAATTTGATCAAGAGAAATACCTGCAACATCAGACAAGTCAAACAAGTTAGGAAATAAGCACTCATCACCCTCAATTTCTTTTGTATAAGACTCTGATACATCAGCAGTCTTCTTCTCATTTTCAACTTGTTCTTTTCTCCCTTCTTTGATAATGTTCTCACTCAAGGAATCAGGCCTCCTCTCATCAAGGGATTCTTGAAGTTCAGATTTGACTTCAAGAATAACCTGTCCTTCCTCACTTATTCCACCCTCATATGGTGGTACACTCACTATCTTAGTGATGACTACCTCTCTTTCATCCTCAACTCCCTCTGATTTTTCAAAACTACTTTCCTTTTCAACTCCTTCTCTTAAACCTGCAGCATCTTCACCCTCAACAGGGTTCAAAGATGGCAGTTGTGAGGAGATCACAGTGCTTATATCAGCAGCCACTGAGTCATCCTGAATGATTAAGGGCTGATCAGTGTCCAACTCTTCTGACACTGAATAGGCCTTAATCAAACTAGCCTCTAGTATAGGAACCTCCACATCTTTAGGCTGTGCCTTAGGTTCAGAAGAACCTTCATTGGCAGATGTGTCCTTGGTTGTGTTACCACCCTTGGTCAACACCTCTGATAACACAGAGCCTTTCCTATGATAGGTTTTAGGAGGGTTAGAGAGTCTATCTGCTATAGAAGACTTGGGTTGAAAGGATTCAGGGAGATTGGCTTGAGGGGTTTCAGGAGGGTTGGGATTTGAAGGGTTTGAGGGATCATCAGGGGAATCATCATCATTTGAGCTACTGTTAGGGTGTTTGATTCCCTTGGCTTTTCTTTCTTTCTCCTCCTCAATTTTATCAGCTACTAACTTTGCAAAAATGTTCTCATCAATGAGAAATCTTGTCTTTGTAACTCCAGCAAAGTGTAGCAATCTGTTTTCCTCTATTTGCCACCAGTTTGCACCCTTATCTTGGATGACTTGTGATATCTCCATCATAGATTTGTCTTTCACATCAACAAGCATCCTCAAATCATGAAAGGCCTTTTGAATTCTTGGAAATTCAGCAAGTTGTGGATACAAACTGTCCACAGTAGCCTTGGCTCCTCCTCTGAGCATACTTTCAAAAGTATACTCCTCCTCATCTCCACTTGAATGGGGACTTTGGGTTATAGGGGAGTTGGCTCTGGGTTCTCCTAATGTGGCTTCAGGCAGATTAAGTTCAGGGATATTGGCTTCAGAAGGGTTGGGCTCAAATGAAGGTATTTCAGTTGCTTTAGAGAGCAATGAATCTGAAGGGGCTTTACTCAGGGGGGTTGGCTCATGGAGTGCATGCTCTAAGAGCTTTGAATAGTTGAGCATGGATGAGTCAAGGGGAGACAGGAGTCTTGTCTCATCTACAGCTAAATCTGCAAGCACATCTATGCCACTTCTTTGCACATTCCCTTCTGGAGAATATCTCTTAGTGAGATTTACAGGGGTAATGGGTTGGTTGGAAGGGGTGACATGGGTTTCAGGGGAGTTGGGCTCAAGGTTCTGAGTTTTAGAGAGGTTGGCCTCTATAGGTTGACCTTCAGGGACTTTGGATTCTGGAGTTCCAGAACCAGATGAATTAGTCCTTGACATAGATTTGGTCCTGCTTTCAGCTCTGCTCTCCCTTAGAGCCAATTGAAGAGATCTTTCTTCTTGAAAATCCAACACCTTCTCAGTAGGTTTGGCCCTTCTCTTGCTAGCCCTACTGCTTCCACTTCCTTCCTTCTCAGGGACAACTTCCCTGATTCTCTTATCACCCTTCTTCTTTTGCCTAGTCTCATTGTACTTCCTCCTCAACTCTTCTGAGTGGTCAGAAGGCACACTCACTCCCTCTTCTGCCACTGCATCAACTTCAGCTGATGCTCCTGAGGCTTCTCTTGAAGACAATTGAGACATTTTTCTTGTCTTGACAGCCCTGGCCTTTGTTCTCTTTTTCATCTTAGGCTTCTCTTCCTCCTGTTCTTCAGCAGGCTTGGCCAGTAACATCCTTCTTTTCTCAGTTTTCTTGCTGAGCTTTCTGAATAGGATCTTTTGGGCTGGGAGGGGTTTTGCAAAGGTTTGCATCTGGGAATAGTGGGAAAACCTCTCAATCAACAAGCTTGCCCTGGTGCAATACTTGATTTTCCCTTCTAGTACCACCTTATTGTGGGTTTTCACCTTAAATTTAGCCTTCTCCTTCATCATCTCAGATATGATGAAGGTCCTCCAATCAAACTTGATGCCCTTATCACTGGCATCAATAATGGCAGCCATGATTCTGATCCTTGGATGGCTGACCTGCTCTAAGCTTCCAGTGTTGCTTAGGAGGCTCTTAGCAACTACCTCAAAAAGATTGAGAAACTCTGGCTTGAGAGTTTTCTTGTTTTGAGTTGAAGAGAGAGGGCCTGGAACTAATAACCATTCTTGGGCTATTTCCTCTTCATGCCCAGTACCATAAACCTCTGGATTCCTTCCCTCATAAGGCAATCCAAAAGCTCCTTCCAGATCTTCTGAGGAGAATTTTACTCTGTGGAATCTCTCCTCTTCCTCTCCTTCAGCTGTGTAGGATAGTCTGGTTGATACTTCACCATCTTCAGGCTTGCCTCTCCACTTGAGGAAGGCAAAGAATTCTGCCATGTAGCTCTCCAAGCAAGAGCTTGGTCTTTCCTCCATGAACTTTTGAAGTCCAGCTCTTCTCAACCACCTCAGGGTTGGAGTAATTTCAGGATCTTCACTTTCAAAAGAAACTATTGGCTCAAAGTGAAGATTGTTTTTGTTGCTAAGGTAGGCAAAATCCAGGTCTAGATCCTTGTTAGAGAAATCAACAAGCATCTCAGGTCTAACTTTGGGGGCCATTGATATTTGCAGAGAGAGTTTTGAGAGAGTTTGAAGAAAAATAGAGTTAGGGTTTCGAATACTTGGGGAAGAAGTGTTTGTGGGTATCTTAAGACTTGTGAATATTCTAAAAAGAATGTTTGTCAATGAGTTGGTAAGGTCTTGAGACAATTAAAAGGTGAACAAAAATGGAAATCCAAAATGGACGGCTAGGATTGATTTCAGGGGAGTTGTCCATTTTTGATCCAATGGTCAAAAACCAATGTAACAGTGAAATAACTGTTTTATTCAAAACGTGGGTGGTTTTTAATGTTTGTTTAAGGCTGGGGGTTTTTCGAGATAGATCATGTCCCAAAAAGTTTAATGCAAACAAGAGTTAAATCTTGGCATTTAATGCATGGAAAGTGACCTTTTGGGTGGGAGACAAATTAAATCCCAGAAAGGTGAAAACTGTATTTCAAGGGACAGATTTCGAGATAGGTATTGATCACCAAAAATAGGTGCTTATCATACCAAGATTTGGTTTGATAGCTAGGACAACTTATCTGACCCTACATGGACAAGTGTCCTGAAAGACTGTGGACAAGTGTCCTGAAGAAGTGAGATCATGTTTCTGAGTTTCAGTAGACTTGACCAAGTCTGCTGAAGTTTGAGTTTGTTTTCCCCTTAATCAATGACCTTCTTTGGATTCATTTGTCCAACTTCCCTGGATCAAGAAGTCCCAACTCTGCTGATAATTCCAGGAACCTTGCCTCTGCAAGTGGCTTAGTTAGTATATCAGCTTTTTGATGGTCTGTGTGTATTTTCACTAGCTTGATATCCTTCTTCTCCACATGATCTCTAATGAAGTGATGCTTGATGTCCACATGTTTGCATCTTGTGTGCAAGACAGGATTTTGTGATATAGCAATGGCACTATTGTTATCACAGAAAATTGGCACTTCAGTAGAGTTGACTTTGTAGTCTTTGAGTTGTTGTCTTAGCCAAAGTATTTGAGCACAACAACTTCCAGCAGCAACATATTCAGCTTCAGTGGTGGAGGTGGCTACTGTATTTTGTTTCTTGGAGAACCAAGATATGAGTTTGTTGCCCAAGAATTGACAAGTCCCTGAGGTGGACTTTCTGTCAATTCTACATCCTCCATAATCAGCATCTGAGTAGCCAGTTAGCTCAATATTGTCATCAGCAGGGTACCAAAGGCCTAGATTCTCAGTGCCTTTGAGATACCTCAAAATCCTCTTTGCAGCCTCAAGGTGGCTTTTCTTAGGGTTTGCTTGAAACCTTGCACAAACACCTACTGCAAAGGTGATATCAGGTCTGCTGGCAGTGAGATAGAGGAGTGAACCAATTATTCCTCTATACTCAGTAGAGTTGGTTGGCACACCACTCTCATCAGGATCCATCTTCCAATTGGTGTTCATAGGGATCCTTACTGGCTTGCTAGTTGTACACCCAAACTTTTTGATCATTTCTCTGGTGTACACTACAGAAAATCATACATTTCGTGACAAAAAAATTTGCGACGACAAAAAAATCGTCACAGTTTATTACTTAAAGGTGACAAATTTTATTTTTCGTCATTAAAATACTAGAGATTATGACAAAATTTAATATCGTCACCATTTATACTTTTTTCGTCATTAAAATACTAGAAGTTATGACAAAATTTAATTTCGTCACCACTTATAATTTTTTCGTCACAAATTTGTGATATTTGTGACGATGTTAATAAATATGTCACAATAATACTATGTGACGATTTAAATAATAATTCGTGACGAAATTTGACGTCATGAAAAACACATTTTTGTAACGATGTTACAATTTCGTCATTAATTATAATAAATTATTTGTGATAAAATTATTTCGTCACAACGATAATTATTGACGATTTAATAATAATTGATGACGATATTTGATGTCATAAAAACATTATTTTCATGATGATACTATTTTTCGTCATTAATTATTCAATATATTTAGTGACAAAACGATTTCATCACAATAATAACTAGTGACGATTTTAATAACTATTGGTGACGATATTTGACATCATAATAATATATTTTCGTGACGATGCTATTTTTCATCATTAATTATTCAAAATAATTAGCAACAAATTTATTTCGTCAAATAAAAAATATGTTACAATTTTAATAATAATTGATGACAATATTTCACGTCATAAAAAATATATTTTCATGACGACAAAATTTCTCATCGTTAATTTTTCAAAACTCTTAGTGACTAAATAATTTCGTCACAATAATAATTGATGACAATATTCAACGTCATAGAAAATATATTTTCATGACTATATTATTTTTTGTTATTAATTATTTAAAATATTTTGTGACAAAATATTTTCGTCACAATAATAATTGATAACGATTAAAATAATTATTGATGACAATATTTGACATCATAAATAATATATTTCACACAACAATGCTATTTTTCAACATTAAATATTTAAAATAATTAGCATCAAATTCTTTCATAAAAATAATAATTGATGACAATTTTAATAATAATTGATAATGATAGTTGACATCTTAAAAATATATTTTCATGACAATAATTATTTTCGTTATTAAATATTTGAACTAATTACTAATCAAATTCTTTCATCACAATAGTGACAATTTTAATAATAAAGAATGACGATATTTGGCATTATGAAAAATATATTCTCATATTCATATTTTTTTTGGTTATTCAAAATACTAGTTCGTCGCATTTTAATTTAGATGCAAATTATAATTTTAAAATTCATAGAGACTAGAAAATAGCCTAGTAAAGAACATCCTGAACAAAAGTTCACATATTCATTAAATTGTAGTCTCGCCCATCAACTTTAACTAGTCTAGAAAAGGTGGTTTGTAGCTGCAAAATTACACTACTTGAACTCAACTGTACATAGTTATATTTTAACTGATTATGGAACCTAATTTGAAGTGTTCTATTACCAACCATTTTAGCTTTAAACCTAAGAAAAAATAAATAAATTAGAGACTAGTGAGCAGTAAGATGGAAGCATTATTATGCCTGGTGTTTGAAAATTGGCCGAATACATGTTCAATGTAGTAATGCCAGGAATGGAAAGAGATGAAATAGATAAGATTTCCTTAACACTAACTTTATTTGACAATAGATCATTATTCTAAAGCATTGCTTATTCAATGGTATCCACCAATTCATTTAGAACCATTAGTTAAAAGCATCAACAACACTTTAAAGCCTTTGATATATCAAGACAGAAAATCATTTTTTGTAACATCAAGTAAAATTGTGTCATTCCCTCCTTTTCTATGTCCAGTCATAGAGAGGCTAGTACAGTGTGCCTAAAGCATGATTCTTCCAATCAGTGTGCCTAAAGCATGATTCTTCCAATCAA
This sequence comes from Galeopsis tetrahit, assembly GCA_963675135.1. Lineage (NCBI taxonomy): Eukaryota > Viridiplantae > Streptophyta > Magnoliopsida > Lamiales > Lamiaceae > Galeopsis > Galeopsis tetrahit. The sequence continues at coordinate 11,018,182 of OY776125.1, read as the reverse complement.
ATAGTAGCAAATTTAACTAATTTTCTCTACTTAAGAAAACTGCAAGAGATTCAATATAGAATCTCAAGATTTCTATAGAATACAATTTTGTCACGACTCACGTAAATATTGAAATATATGTAACCAAATCATTTGTTGTAAAATTGACATCCAAACTCTATGGACCAAAGTAATCAATTTGATGAAACCTGGAAGTGACCATACAGATGAACTCTCATAGCTAGATCGACACATCATTTTTTTTTTTAAATATCAGTAAACTTACAATTTCAACACATTTGGACAAATTTCCATTGAACACATAATACTAAAAAAAAACATACAAATTAATTTTGGACATATATTGACAAGGATATAAAATCATGGCATGTGGCTGATCCCTTGCCATCATACAACCATGGAAGGGATACGACAGTGAGAAGGCACATCAGTCTCATATTTGGAACTAATAAAATTGATGTTGTCATCGAAGGTAAGAATCTCTCTTTCCCTCTTGTATGTCTGTCTATACATGAACATATTAGAATGATGAATTTTGCCTTATCTATATGTATATGTGTGTGTTTTAAATACATCAGGTGAGAATGGTAAAATTGATGGTTAAGGTGGTTTATGGTGGCAGCAATTTCACAAGAAAAAGCTAAAATACACATGGGCATATCTTATTGAAATGATGTTCTCAAACAATATCTAGATATCTAATATGACGCTAGTCCAAGCATGGACGGAACTACGTTCCTATTGGGGGTGGCCATGGCCCCCCCTGATTTTTTTAATTTTTTTACTATTATAATACTGTGAAGTATTGAGTAATTGAGTATTTAGTTTAATGGAATAATAACTATGGGTGCCAATGCTCCACAGTTTATTCTACATATTTTCTGTTTTAATTTTAAGCCCACTAAAAATTAGACCTGGCCCATTTAGTAATAATTATTCCATTCACTTAAATACTTGAACATCTCAATCAAATTTATTAATTTAAAACGATTTTTTAAATTATGAAATTTAGCCTACAAAATCATGTAATTTTTTAAACTTTTGTAAATAAAATAGATAAATTAGTTGGATTGAATGTAAAAGTAAGAATTTTATGTAAAAATGTGAATATTGTGAACTTTAGAGTTTATTGATGAGCTTTTTTTTAAGAATGTGGAAATTATAGGACATACGAATAAAATAAATGTACAAACAATTATGAAACGAAAGAAATACTAAATTGTAAATTAGTCGATACTTGATTTTTGGCCCCCCTCCCTATTCAAATCTGTGTCCGTCCCTGAGTCCAAGTCCCCATCATGGAATGCTCATCCTATTTAAAGCAGATAGACCTCATCAATCTCACTATCAATTTCACAGGTCAACATATATAACAAACAAATATTGACCAACATTTGCAGTAATATAATTATTCAAGGTATTAGTTTCCTAACAATAGTTACCTTTTTTTATAAGAGTTTTCTAACAATATGTAAGACAACACTGAACTGTACTTTTAAGCTAACAACCAAGTAAATCAAATTCTGCTAGTTTTAAACATAAAATAGGTGATAAAGGATCAAGAAAATATGCTGCAGCAGAGAGTCAATTTATCTCAACTTTCTTTTGACATTTTTCAGCAAAAAAGGACCCAAAATTGTTTGCCATGCCCTCAAATTTTCACTAATATTATAAGGACTGAAACAAAGAAAAACAAAGATAGCAATCAAAAGAAAGAGATATGGATTATGACAGATTTGCGAAGCTAAACTGTAATTCATTGCCCTAACAAAGACAAGAAAAACTTCAGCAAAACACATAATTATCACAGTTAAGATTAAGATATAATTTACTGCTACTACTGTCACAAAATAAGGAATAAATTACTAAAGGAACGTGATAGATCAATTTCCCAAAAACTACAGCTGTCCTTCACTTAATTAAAAATTTTAAAGCATGTTGTGAGAGAGAGAATGGGGATCAACTCAAAATAAAAATAAAACGTGAGAGAATGCAGACACAACACCCTTGGTGAACCTGTAGCATAGCAGTTTTAAATATGAAGAATTACATTGAAACGGATATTGTAGTTCCACAAACTAAAAAATTACTGTCAAAATCTCAGCAAGTTTTCACTCACAACAGTAATTAAAACATTATCTAGCATTTATAGGATTGAAACAGTCTAAAGTACTCAAAATTTGAAGCAGCAAACTATTAGTGCCATTAAAACATCATCAACTAAATTAATTTCCACTATTTAATATATTATCAGCTAAAGTATACTTACGAATTGCAGTCGTAACTACTAGTGCAATACCAAAAGGTTTGGAAGAAAACACCAAGATCCAGTGAGAACATCTTGAATACAAGGTTTGAATAGATTTTTTATGGATATGGCAGATATATGCTTATGAAACAATCAGAATTCAAGTGCACAAATATTAATACTAGTATATATTAATTTCGAATCGAGATACCTTGTAGTAATCGATATTCTTTCGTGAATATACTTAGTGAGTTGAAATGGCTAACCACATGTATGTTTCAGCATTGATGATGGTTTTAACAATGTCACATGTTTAACTTTTTGAAGTTTGTATCAATGCGCATTGATGATGGTTTTAACAATGTCACATGTTTAACTTTTTGAAGTTTGTTTCAGCATTGATGGTGGTGGACTTTCAACAGAAGAACTTACTGTCCACAATGATCTGGTTCTTGCCTTGCCTGATAGGATTCAAGCCATACCAGATGGCTCTGCACCTGCTCCTAAATCATCTGGCAGTTGGGGATCAGGGACATCAGCTCCTCGTACAGAAATCAATTTTGACTCAGGTTGTGACATTTGAGATTCTCATATTCGATATCTTATATATTCTACACTGTTTATTTATGTGTCTTTTGTTTGTTTCTGGTGTAGCTCTATTTGTTGGTTTGTTGTTAAGTATGCATAAATTCTGACTTTTGGATGGAAGGTTTGATAACGAATACTTTCAGTAGACTGAAGAATCAAGTCAATTCGGGCAAGAGAATGAAATGTGAAAAATGAAACAGGCACGAGAAGTAGAGAACATTGATTGCTTAATAGGAGTTCCTTCCACAGTTTTAGTGCAATAGCATTTTTTAGACTCCAGTGATAGATAACTTGGTTTCACACATTCTAATATATTTTTCACTTCAATATATATCCATTCATTCTTCTACAACAAAGAAAATATAGATGTTACATTGTTATTCCCATTATTTGGTTATTTTGTGAACTAAAATTCATCAAGCAGATAGAGGGTGTGAAAAGAAAGTTATAGTGCATAGTAAAATCTTTATGTATATGATTCTGTTGTGGGGAGTAAGAAATTAGAGATCAAAGACCAGTTTATAATCAAAAGAACTGAAACAAAAATAAAAATCAAGACAAATTAATTCATAATTGACTTGATGTGAAACTTATGAAAAAGAAATGAAAGATCAGAAGAATTACTTGTCACTCTGTTGATCACCACACAATTGAAGTGAACGGTTTGGGAGAGATTTCAATATACCAAACACTGAAATAAAAATCAAAACCAATTAATACACAATTGAAGGAAAAGGAATAAAAAATTAACAAGTTTATTAAAAATTAATTCCAAAACATATCAGAAATCAGCATTTATAGAAAATTAATTCAAACACAATCGAATGCATTTACATAAATTAAAACCAACACAATCAAAGGTGTAGAAACTTACCTCTCAATTTTTACAGAAAATTAATTCAAACACAATCGAATGCATTTGCAGAACTTAAAACCAACACAATCAAACAGGATTCGTCCTCAATTAAATTTTTTGTCAAATTTACAAACAACAATGAATTCTAGCCAGATTTACAGAAAATTAAAACCAACACAATCAAAGGTGTAGAAACTTACCTCTTGATTTTTGACAACAGACCGGCGGCGAAGGTCTTTCGACCAGGTGAGGAAGCGGACGAGCGAGGTGCTGGCGATTGGCCGCTGTGTGCGACGTCGGCGGCAAAGGGTGGAGACAGGGGGCTGTGAGCGTCGCGTGTGGTGTGGCCGGGGCGGTTGGGTGGAGACTGTGGGCGCGACGTCGGTGGCAGTGTGCCTCTCGCGGCGGCGCTTGAACGAAGGGGCAAGCGGCTGGGTTATTAAATTTCTCGATCTCACAGAATGAAAGGGGTGAGCGGTGGGTTAATTATGATCGATTTTTTAAGATTTCGGATTAGGATTTAGTTCCCTCCTTATTTCTCCCGCCTTTCTCCAATTCTTTTCTACTAGCACAATTTTTTTATTATTTATTTACTAGCGCCAAATTTTTCAAGCCAGATTTCAATTTTCTTTTTTTACATAATAAAAAGAAAATAATTTATACTCTCATTTTTTGTTTCAAAATATTTTTTATTTTTAAGAACATTTCTCACAATGTAATATTGTTATTATACTTTTAATAAAATAAATATTGTAAAATAATTTAATAAAATTAAAGTAACATTTCCTCACAAAATGTAGTATTTTAATTAAAGTATTAATTTACGAGATCGGTCAAGGGAGAAATGATTATTTAGTACTTGCTACATGATTTGAATGATAATATTAATACCAAGCCTTGATTGTAGACCTTCTTGCTATGTGGTTTGCATAATAGTTGAACGCGCAACAATTTTTGTAGTTTGCTCTTTCGATTTATTTTAAGCAGTTTTTGAAAAGTATAAGAATATTGTATAGTTTTATTGCAGCTGACACATCTATTTTTCGTGCCTCTAAAAATAATATAGGAAAAGTAAATGATGTGTTTTTATCTATAATGACAGATGGTGTTGCTCATATTATAGTGAACTGACACTTAGTCGGTGAATCGACACTAACATACCTAGTTTTGTTGGTTTTGAGCATATCATTGTACAATAACCTAAATCACTAAAATCATATTATAGTGAAATTGATTTTGGCGTTGGAATTTGGTTCAAGCGATCGAGTACACTTTTAAGTGGAATCGGTTTTATGAGTTTTGCTCATTGATACACCATGACGTGCATGTGGACTTATTTTGGCTAAATTCCATCGTTTCAGGGTTAAAATTGTGTTTTGGGTGTTATTTTTGCATTTTCATTTTATTTTGGGGACCTTTTTGTGATTTCTTGAATAATAGCTACATAATTGTTCTTTGTTTCATCGAAAATCAAGTATTTCGTGAATCAACGTATTTTAGTTGTTGTTCATCCCTAATTTTATCACATATATACCAACGCTCAATCGATGAACTAACACTAACGTACTATGCGTTGTTGGTCACGTATAACTATAAAGTTATGTGTCACATAGTAGAAAAGATTATACTTTGTGCTCTTAACAAAGACAATCATATACAAACTCATTTCAGAGAACCAATATATATTTTTTACAAACTTACTACGCTATTCATTTAGGACATATTTGATAGCTTAGATTAAAACTAGACTACCTCTACATCAATTTTATAATTTGTTTGATAGTTTAGATTAAGGATATATTATACTTTAAAATCTAAAAAGTTTAGATATCATCCTAATCTAGTCTAATCAGTTTTTACTATCAAACATGACCTACAATATACTAATAATCATAAAATTATTAAAAACTATATAATCACCCATTTTTGTAATATAAATCCAACCTCATCACAAATTTAACCATACAACAATGACTAATAATTAAAATTCTATTTAAAAAATATATATTTTATTCAAAAGAAAATAATATTCGATTTCCTAAATGTATAAGAAATAAAATTGAGACCCCTTCATTTAAAAACGAGTGAAAATTGGACTAGTATTTTTTCTCCATAATCAAATCAAATTAAATGAAAAAAAAAATCTAAGATAAAGCCTTGAAAACCTTTTACACAAAATATTTCCCACTATAAATGAAAATGAAATGAATAATTGGCTCCATTTTCCCCCACCCCCATTTTTTTGAGTGAAAACCTTTCAATAAAATTGATTACGTGCCCTTCATCTTCATAGAGAAACACCCAAAATTAGTGTCTATATTTTGTAATTCCACAACCAAATCTCAGCCGCGGAAAAACCCTCCACCCTTCCTTCGTAGAGAAATGCCTCCACCCTCTGTCGGCCTCCTGTTGCGAAGCCCTCCACAAATATTATCTTCGTATAATTGTGCATTTATCAAGAATCTTTTATTTTTCACATAATCCTTCCCATCGTGCCCTATAACTGGCGCCTCCATCGTGTGGATTAACGAGGCCGACATCGTGCCGGTGAACCGACGCCTCCATCACGTTGGGTTGAGCATCTCACTTATACTCTCTGGTGATGATCTCTTTTCGGTCTTGATTTTCTTTTTGCGTATGTGTATTTTTAATGTGAATCTTCTTCACTGACACAATGGATATACTTATGTTTGATTTTGATTTTCTTTTTGATTTTGCTTTAATGGCATCTTTATATAGAGGCTCTTGGTTTTCTGGTAGGATCTGTATTTTCCGGCTTCAATTAGAAGTAGGGCTTTCTGAACTGTTTAATCGGCGTGTTTGAAGTTCATAAATAAGCAAGATTATAACTAATAATATGTATTCTTGCATTAGTGAAGCTTGTGGCTTTGGATTTTGATGTAGAGCTTCATCATTTTTAATTGACAATTTCTTACCTGCATCAGTTTTCTTGGAGGCTGACAATAATTCACTTCCCTTAATGAAAATAAATTAATAAATCAAGACTAAACTTAATATTATTAATATACTAAGTTCATGAACCGGAGATTGTAAAACGTCTGTTTATATCTACCATTGGTTTGCTTCTCAGCACCCTACAATTGTCTCTAGAAGCATCCAATATTTAATATTTACCGCCTTTCTCGTATGTATTGATGTCCAACAAATTGTAGCTTTGATATATCTATCTAAAAGTTTCTCTTCTTAACTCAATGTGGCCCTGTGAACATGGAAGCACCTTATTTTTCATTTTTTTGCAAGGAATATTAGTTAATTATACATGGCTCTATTTCAGTTCAATTCAGTCGGTCAGTTAAGATGAGTCCTTGTTTTGGATTAAGACATCACATATATAGTCCACACACACATATATCTTGTACTACATATCTAACAATTTTTATAACATTAGGGAACTCATTTGCAGGGAATTTCTTAATTTTTCCCCAATAAGAACACACGCATATATATCTTGTATTACATATCTAACAACTTTAATAATACTCCCTCCGTCCGCCTATAAGTTTCTCATTTTACTATTTTTGTCCGTCCGCCTATAAGTTTTCCATACCTTTTTTGGTAAATACTTTTTCTTACACTTCACTTTATATCTTACTTTTTCTCTCTATCTCTCTCCTCTCTCAATCACATCACTTGTACTATATCTATTATTTAATCACTTTTCTTAATCTTTGTGCCAAAAAGTAACGTGAAACTTATAGGCGGACGGAGGGAGTATTAGAGAACTCATATCTTAATTTCCCCATAATGTGAACACAGTGTTAAGTTATTTTAGTGTTGATCCTGACTCTTATCAGTGCCTTAATAAGGAAAAGATTTTGAATTATCAAATCACTATCTAATTTAATTATTATTTGTTGTTGTTTCCGAGAAACATACCTTAATTTGATTTATAGTAGTACGTTTAAATTATATCTCAGAAGTTGAAGGAGAATATAACTTTGCTTGTAGATTTACTTAAGCTTTCATCTCATAAGCTGAAGGAGAATATAGCTTTGATTGTAGGTTATACATCTTCAAATCTCCAAATATGTCTTCTATGTACATAAAATTAATCTTCGATTTTGTGACATATTGTTTTTAATCTCATTGTAATCATTTATCTCATTGAAGCATTGCAACCAGAAAAGCCCATGCACAGCTGTATCATTTGGAGCTTCCTTCGATCCAAACATCATTGTAAGTTATCTATCTTCTGCTCACTGAATCTGATATTTCGTTATGTGCTTCTTGATAAATCTTTTTAGCTCATACATGAAATCTGCATTCATAAGATTCTAGTTTAAAATTATATTAGTGAATTGATCATCAGGTTTGAAAGACGTCTATTTTTTGGTTCGGTTAATCTCATGTCATTTTAGTTTTATTTAAACTTGTCTTTTACACGAAGTTTGATTCTTTGTGTCAAAGAATTGAACACGTCTTCTTGGTTAAAAGATATTATTTAACTATTTATAAATCGAGGAAAATAAATTATACACACTAGGGGGAAGTTAAAGGAATTGGCTAACATGATAGAATAACAAATATTTTAGTACTAGATACTGGCATAGTTTTGTAATTATGATTCTGCAAGTGTTTAACTGTAGTAAAGAGTAGGTACATTGATGAGAAATTGAAGTCAAGAAAAAGTATTGTTGAATCAAATTAAAAAGTGTTAGTTTATCAGTTCAACATCGAATTGTCCATTGTAGTAGTAACTAGTTTTAATTTCAACTGGACCAAAAATTGTACTTCCAAATTCCAATTATCTATATTTGATGACAGTTAGAAGAATCTCTTAAGTTATACATATACGAAAGAGAATTCATATGTATAGCATTAATAGGAAGTTTGATTATAAACATCAAAAGCTTTTAGCAATTTTTACTTGGAAAAACAATTTTTTTTTATGGTTTTTGCAATATTTAATCATGTTTTTCACTTTTTCCTAATTTGAGACTTGCTAGGAGATATTTTGGTCTCTACGTACTAGAGCTGAACAGGAACTTTTGCCATCATGTCTTCTAATACAAACTTCTTTTAATAAACTAACAGTTACATTTTAATAAACTAACAGTTACATAAATATGAACTCCTAGAGATGAACTATATGTTCTATTTACTCGATGTATACAAATACTCACCATAACAAAAGATGTTCCATATCTAAGAACTCATACTCTACCTATCTTACTCTATTTACCATTGATTAAACTTTCAATTCTTGTTTGTTCTTTATGATAGTAATAATATTTACAGGGTTTCATTGAAATTTATAACTTAAGTTATTTAAAGGTATTAGTTGTAACATTGATCAAAAACTAAGGTTTAATACATTAATTTTTATGTTTGCCGATAAGCTCTACCATTGAAGACCAATATATTGATGGTCATCTTGATAGTCTATTTTAATTTTCTTTCTGGATAATTAGTTGTGAGATTTAGTTTTATTACTAAACTGATGGTAATTTACTTCTTTTTATTTTTAATTATTAGGAGACGAGGAAAACAAAAGCTGGAAGAATATATTGAGCTCGAAATTGAAAAAAATGCAGATGAAACAAGATATGTAAAAGGTCAACAAGTTGTATGATTCTTCAAATCAATTACAAGAGGATCTAAAAGATTCGAAAGAAAAATTGCAATAGTATGAACTTCAGGTGGAAGAACTCCAAACACAAGTGTCTGTTGTGAATTCAAAAATGGCTGCTCAAGGTGCAAACTAATGACTTTTTTTATTGATAAAGGGATAGAATTATAAACTGTGTATTTCTTTAGTTTCATGATGTGATAGAAAAAAATTTCTTGTTAGTTGTTACTTTCTAAATGTTTGAAGGGTCTTTTTATTAATACAAATTCATTTTTTATCTTTAAGTTATTTATTGTTGTAAGTATTTATTATTTTCTTACATTTAGTAATTGAAATTAATTTATGACAGACAATTGTAATCATTTAATGACAAATTATGTGTCACATATGTATTAATTTTATGATGATATATGTTGTTACTATAATTATATATTTTTTTGATGATTATCATTTTTGTCATTGAAAAACATTTTCTTATGACAAAAATATTTCGTCATTATTTTCATATCTTTTAATGACATTGAATAATTTGTCACTAAAGTCTTATTTTAGGTGACGAAATATGTCGTTATTATATCTATATATATAATGACAACTAAATTTTAGTCATTATAGTATAATTCTTTAATGACGAAACATTTGAAATATGACGAAAAATATGTTGTCACCATTACTAAACTTTTAGTGATGATCACTGCTTTCATCACTAAATAGTATATTATAATGACAAAAATAATTAGTCACTATTTCCACATCATTTAGTGACAGTAAAAAAATTGTCACTTAATCATATTCTTTTGTGATAATTTTTTTTGTCATTATATATTCACACATATAACAACGAACAACATTTTGTCACAAAAGAATAATTTTTTCGTGACGAATTATATAAAATATGACGAAATAGTTAATTTAATTGTGACAAAAAATGATGTCACTAAAATTTGATAATGTTAGTAATATAAGGACAATCGTCACAAAAGATTATTTTTTTAGTGACGATAAATCAAATCGTCATGTAAAATTTAACCTTCAGTGACGAAATATCATATTAAGTGACGAAATTCTGATGACAAATGCGACAATTTATATGTCACTATAGAATAAATGATATAGTGACAATGACCTTTATCGTCATCAAATGATGACTTTTGGTGACAAAATTAAATATCGTCGCATTGATCTATTGTGACGCACATACCGTGACGTTCTTTGCGCCAATTTTTTTTGTCACCAAACACCTATTGTGACGAAAAATAACGTTTTTATGACAAATTTTTTCGTCGCAATTTCTAAAATTTCTTGTAGTGGTACTTAGCTTGGTTGATGAAGATTCCTTCTTTAGATTGCTTGACTTGTAGACCCAAAAAGAAGTTCATCAACCCCATCATGGACATCTCAAACTTGCTTTGCATGAGCTTGGAGAATTTTTCACATAGCTTCTCATTAGGGGATCCAAAAATTATGTCATCCACATAAATTTGGACAAGCAAGATGTCCTCTCCTTCAGAGATTCTGAAGAGAGTTCTGTCCACAGTTCCCTTGGTGAATCCATGATCCAAGAGGAATTGTGACAGTGTATCATACCAAGCCCTAGGGGCTTGTTTGAGTCCATATAGAGCTTTCTTGAGTCTGTAAACTTGGTTTCCAACTTCAAAACCTGGTGGTTGCTCCACATAGACTTCTTCTTTCAAGACTCCATTCAGAAAGGCACTCTTGACATCCATTTGGTATACTTTGAACCTCTTGTGGGCTGCATAGGCTAGAAAGAGCCTTATTGCTTCTAGCCTTGCCACAGGTGCAAATGTCTCATCATAGTCAATGCCTTCATGTTGGCAATACCCTTTTGCCACAAGTCTTGCTTTGTTTCTGACAATCACATCATTTTCATTTTTCTTGTTCTTGAACACCCATTTTGTTCCAATAACATCTTGATGTGAAGGTCTATCCACCAGCTCCCATACTTCATTTCTGGTGAATTGGTTGAGTTCTTCCTGCATGGCTGTGATCCAATTGGCATCTTGAAGTGCTTCCTCAATATCACTTGGTTCTTGCTCTGACAAGAAACAACAGAACATAGCACTTTCACCATGAAACTTTCTGGTTCTGACTCCTATACTTGGATCACCAAGTATCAGATCAGTAGGATGGTCAGATAACCAAGTCCTTCTTTTTCTGATCTCTTCAGTAGAGTTGTCCTCTACTGAAGGTGAGTCATTTTGATCATAGAATTCAGGATAATTTAATGCAGGATCTAATTCAGGATCATAATCAGGGGTGTTGTCCTCAATGTCAGGGACATTGGCATTTTCAACATTTTGAGTTCCCCCTTGATTATTTGACCCATTAACTACCTCAGCAGGAACTGCTTCTTCATTGGTAGTTGTTACCTGGATGTGAACTGGGATTGGTTCATTCAGTTCACCATTTCCATCTGTAGGATTTGTCTCATGAAGGTTGCCTTCAGGATTGTTGTCCAATGTGGGTTTTTCAGGCAGATTGGCTTGAACAACATTTATGAATTCAGTGTCTTTGTCTTTTAGGCTTAATCTGGTTGTCCTTTGTGTGATTTCTTCAGGTTCTAAATGATCATTCCTGATCTCAAAGATAGATTCATCAAACACAACATGAGGTGTTTCTTCCACTATAAGGGTTTTCTTGTTGTAGACTCTGAAAGCTCTACTGATTTGAGAGTATCCAAGAAATACTCCCTCATCAGCTTTGCTGTCAAAAGCTTTCAACTGTTCTTTCCCATTATTGTGAATGAAACATTTACAACCAAATATATGAAAGTATGACACTTTAGGCATTCTTCCTTTCCAGAGTTCATAGGGGGTTTTGCCTTGCCCCTTAGTGATCAAACATCTATTTTGAGTATGGCATGCAGTGTTTATAGCTTCAGCCCAAAACCTCTTAGGTAAATTTGAGTCAGCAATTAGAGTTCTAGCAGCTTCTTTTAAAGTTCTATTCCTTCTTTCTGCAACTCCATTTTGTTGGGGAGTTCTAGCTGCTGAGGTTTCATGAGCTATTCCATTTGATGTGCAGTACTCATTGATGTATGAATTAATGAACTCAGTGCCTTTATCAGATCTTATCTTGATAATGCTAAGGCTTTTCTCATTTGACAATCTCTTGAGAAGTTCAGGTAGTTTGACTTGTGTTTCCTTCTTATTAAGGAGAAATACTACCCATGTGAACCTAGAGAAGTCATCTACTACCACTAATGTGTATTTTCTACCATTTATGCTTGAAGGGGTAATTGGTCCAAACAGATCCATATGTAGAAGTTCAAGTACCCTTTCAGTGGATATGACTGATTTTCCTTTGAATGAGGCTTTAATCTGTTTTCCTTCTTGACATGGCTTACACACATGTTCTTTAATGAAAACCTCATTAGGTAGTCCTTTAATTAACTAATGCATTTCTAGCAAGTTTATTCATAGATTTGAAGTTCAGGTGGTTTAGCCTCTTATGCCATAACCAACTTTGTTCACTAGAACTTTTAGCAATGAAACATGCAGCATCAGTAGACTTGTCCCAGTCTGCAAAATACACATTTCCCTTCCTAGTTCCAGTCAATAGGGTTTGTTGAGTTTTATCCTTAATTAGACACTTTCCACTTGAGAACTCAACATTAAAATCCTTATCACAGAATTGACTGATACTTAGGAGATTATATTTGAGACCAGCCACATAAGATACATTTGTTACTTTGATGTTACCAATCATCAAAGTACCATAACCTTTTGTAGTTGCTTGTGAGCTGTCTCCAAAAGTAACATTTGGGCCTTCTTTTTCAATGAAGTCAGTGAGGAGTTCCTTGTTTCCAGTCATGTGCCTTGAGCATCCACTGTCAAGGTACCATGCTGTCTTTTTGTTCATGCTCCTCTTCTTGTGGCCCAATGGTACCTGCATTTAGATAGGTTTAGGTACCCTTTGAGTTTTGGGTCCTGAGAGGTTAGCTGTACCTTTGGGAACCCAAACTTGCCTAATAACCCTGATTGATTCAAGGTGGCTAAGTTGATTTCCTAGTGCATCAACATACACTGTCTTTCCCTTAAATGCCTTTGGAAAAGTATGTGTGAATGTGTTAACTCTGTAAGTTTCAGAGGAGTTGTCCACTCTCCTGAACTTATGAGTTCTTTGTGCAGCTTGATGAAATCTTTGAGGAAAGGCCTTTTTATGACCATTACCCTTTGGCATGAAGGGTTTTGGTTTTCTCATTTTATTCTGCCTGTGAGGGTAGTTGTCCTTAGGTCTATTCAGCTGAGGCTTTCTCAGATGAGTTGGCCTAGGCTGATTATACCTTGGATAATTCCTCTGAATATTGTTCAGGAGAGTTGCCCTTCCATTGGGTCTACTCTGCTGACCAATATTCCTCTTGTGCTCAGGAGCTTTGGCCATTTCCTTAGGTTTTGGCCTTTTCTCCTGAATCACTTGAGTAGGCATTTCATTCAATTTGCCCTTTCCTTTGTTCAGTGGCTGAATTATTTCATTTTCAGTTTGTGCCACTGACTTAACAAAGATTCTCTTAGTGTTACTTGTGGATGCAACACTAAGACAAGGTGAAGATTCAAATGGATCAAAACCCAATCCACTTCTTTGAGCCATAGGTCTTTGATAACTTTGAGTAGGCTGATTATACCTTGGATAATTCCTCTGAACATTGTTCAGGAGAGTTGCCCTTCCATTGGGTCTACTCTGCTGACCAATATTCCTCTTGTGCTCAGGAGCTTTGGCCATTTCCTTAGGTTTTGGCCTTTTCTCCTGAATCACTTGAGTAGGCATTTCATTCAATTTGCCCTTTCCTTTGTTCAGTGGCTGAATTATTTCATTTTCAGTTTGTGCCACTGACTTAACAAAGATTCTCTTAGTGTTACTTGTGGATGCAACACTAAGACAAGGTGAAGATTCAAATGGATCAAAACCCAATCCACTTCTTTGAGCCATAGGTCTTTGATAACTTTGAATTTCCTCTATTGCTCTAGAGGATTTGTTCAAAGCAGACATCTTTAATTTCAGGCTCTCTTCACTTGATTTAAGAATATCATACTCATGTGAGAGGTTTTCAAATTTGGCATTCAGAATTTTAAATTCAAATTCTTTTCTCTTCTGAGAGAGAAGTTGATCATCAATCTCCTTTTGTTGGTCAACTATCCTGAGATTTGCTTCCTCAAGCTTTCTCAAGACTTGTTGATACAACTCAGTAGACTTGACATCAACAGCTACCTCAGAGTTCTTGGTTAGTTCAGTAGCCAATCTTTCATTTTCTCTCACACAGTTGTCATGAAATTCTTGTAATCTAGTAAAATCTTCCATCAACTTTCCTAAGGAAAGTTTCAGGTTAACCTCACTAGTGTTTTGTGAGATGAATGATGGTGAACTAGAAGTAGAGGATACCTCATCATCCTCAAGAGCCATGTTGCAGACATCATCATCATCATCACTGTTGGAGAATAATCCATCAGAGGAGTTGAAGCTTTCAGCACTATCAGATTCTTCACCAGCCATCATGGCTTTTCTATTTGTGAACTTTCTGTCTCTTTTAGCTTGTCTCTCTCTTCTTTCTTTAGAGCTCAATTCAGGGCAGTCATATTGGAAGTGCCCTTTCTTTTTACAGTTATAGCACAGATCTTCATCATCATCCTTCTTGGATTCTTCTCTTCTCTTAGATGAAGAAGGATCAGCTCTACTAGATCTTCTCCTATCAGAGGACTTGTCCTCTGATCTTTTCTCTTCAGGCTTTTTGTCCTCAGCCTGATCTTCAGGGGAGTTGTATCTTCTCCTGAATTTGTTGTCTTGGTAGAATTTCTTGTATCTACCAAACCTTGTGTTGAGCTTGTCAAACCTTCTAGCCATCAAGGCTAGTTCTTCCTTCATTTCAGTCTTAGAGACTGTCTTTGATGATCTGGGAGTGGGTTGCATTTCTGGTTCAGCAACTTTGGCTTTGAATGCCACTCCCTTAATAGGATTTGAAGGTTCCTCAACAGGCTTTCTTCTATTGAGGTCAAACTCATAGGCTTTAAGTTCTGAGAATATTTGTTGCATGGGCATGGTGGAGAGATCTTTGGTATTCTGCATCATTACAGCATAGACATCCCACTTTTGAGTGAGACTCCTTAGGATTTTCAGTCCAACCTCTCTCTTGGTGTAGACCTTGCCCAATGAGTTAATCTCATTCATCACATCAGTGAATCTACCAGCAAATTTGTCAATGGACTCATCAGACTCCATTGAGAATTGTTCAAACTTCTGCACAGCAACTTGGAGCTTGTTCTCCTTGATTTTTTCAGTGCCCTCACACATTTCAGCAAGGGTATCCCAAATTTCTTTAGCTGTTGTGCAGTGGTAGACTCTGCCCATAACTGCATCTGGAATTGTTTGATAGAGGGTGTTCATGGCAAGATAATTCAAATTATCTTTCCTCTTTTCATCAGCAGTGAAGTCATCCTCATCTTTGGGAATCAGTTCCCTTATATCTGCTATTTGCTCATCTGTCAATCTGGGGTTAGTTTGAGTAAATACAAAAGGTCCTCTTGTGATTACTCTAAGCATATCAGTATGAAGAGATGCAAGATGAGCCCTCATTCTAATTTTCCAGAAATCATAGTTGTCTATTGAAAACATGGGCAGTTTGTGATGAGAAATGTGGTTGACTGGATTTGTGGCCATGTTATCTAATCCTTGAACAGCAGGTGGAGGAACAGCATTGTTGTTGGCCATTTCTCAAGAATAATCAGTTAGTCAACAGGTAGTGGATTTCAGATAGAGATCAGTTCAGTGACCACACCAAATATGTGAGTTTTGAAAATCAAGATGGATTTTCAGAAGCAGTGGTCTTTGAACCCCTGCTCTGATACCACTTGTTGGTCCTGAAAGGAGTATATGACAAGTGTATGGGGGGGGGAATACACTTGTATGCAATTCTTTTGCTAATTTGATCAAACCAGAGTTTCAGCAAGGTTGTCTTGGACAACTCTGCTGAAGAAGATTAACTCTTCTAAGATAATCAAACTACTAAGTACTATTGAGTACTTAGTTGAATAACTATCTAGGGGAGTTATATGTGCGGAATAGTGGTTGACCCTTTAAGTTTAGACTCCTTTAATTTCTGAAATCACTTAGTCAATGCAACACAGTCCAGTTTTCAGGGAACTTGTCCAAATTGGTTTTTGCACAGTCTTTGAATGTTTATCCTTGAAAGATCAGTTTTATGTGCAGTGTTGAGTGTATGAAAGTACTTGGAATGTAAATCAACACAAGAAGTTATAGTGGTTCAGAGACTCAAGCTCCTACATCCACTTATTAATTGTTAGGTTAATACTTCAATTAATTATCATTATTAGATTAATTAATAGTTAAATATTATTAATAATATAATTTAATTATAAATATAATGTTTTGATAATTTAATTATGTTATTAATTTATGTTAAATATATGTAATTTAATTTATTAAATAGAAATATGATGATGTTAGAGTTGAGAGGATGAGTTGTGCTTGTTCTTCGTGTAGAATGTGTGTTACGACTTGATTATAATTTTAATCAAGTTAAAAAATTAAATTAAAAAAATGATTAATTAATTTTTAAATATTTATCTTTAAATTTAAATTTTAATGGTGTATTTATTTTTAAGTTTTGATTATTAATGATACTTGATTTTTATTTTTAATGTTAAATTTTAATTATATTGAATGTATATATATTCAAATAATTTTTACTAACAATGATTTAATTACAAATTTGAAATATATATATATATATATTTATGGAGAAAATTAATTAGACATAATTAATGAATAATCATGAATTAAAAAAAATGTAATTGGAGAACAAAATTAAACCCAAATAATTATTTGTAACACATAATTTTATAATTTTTTATTTAGAAATAAATATATTAAATATGTTTTGACAATTTAAAAATAAACAAGGAACTTTAATTTTATAATTGAAAAATAAAATAAACATAATTAATTATTTGTAACACATAATATTATAATTTCACATTTAAAAACAAATATATTAAATGTGTTTTGACAATCTAAAAATAAACAAGTTACTTTAAAGGAAAGAAAGAAAAAACTAAAATTATAATATATGTATATATATATATTAATTGCATTCAAAGTATAACGACTAAAGCTTCTAGCCCAAACGGCACACAAGGAGCGCATAAACACTTCTTGTTTCGGAGGTTCCAGGTTCGATTCTCGCGGGGGGAGGGGGGTTAAATAGAAGAGGCAGGGGGTGGGGGGTGTTCAAACCTAGATTCCACAATTTTTTAAATTAATTAAATTGGCGAGGGTAAAGGCCCTCTTTAATTCGCGGGGGGGGGGGGGAGCGAGCCCTCTTTAATTGGCGAGTGGGACTTCACCCTCTTTAATTAGCGAGGAGCATTTTACCCTCTTTAATTCGCGGGGGGGGGGGGGGGGGGGCGCCCTCTTTAATTGGCGAGTGGGACTTCACCCTCTTTAACTTTACCCTCTTTAATTCGCGAGGGGGGGGGGGCGCCTCTTTAATTGGCGAGTGGGACTTCACCCTCTTTAATTGGCGACGGTGCTCTCGCCAATAAATTAGCGAGGAGCACTTTACCCTCTTTAATTCGCGAGGGGGGCGCGCCTTCTTTAATTGGCGAGTGGGACTTCACCCTCTTTAACTTTACCCTCCTTAATTCGCGAGGGGGGGGGGGGCGCCCTCTTTAATTGGCGAGTGGGACTTCACCCTCTTTAATTGGCGACGGTGCTCTCGCCAATAAATTAGCGAGGACCACTTTGGCGACAGAGAGTCCACCTCGCCAATACTGTCGCCATTCCATTTAAAGAGGGTGATTCCCTCGCCATTCCCCTCTTTAAATGGGTTGTTTTTTGTAGTGAAGTTTCGATTTATTTTGATTTTGGTCCAGTTACCTACTATAGCAGGTTTCACAGGTCATTTTTTAAAAACACTCTATAAAATAATATACACACCCCAAATGTTAAACACACCACACTAAAATTTAAAAATCATTTTTTTATTACTATACACACCCTCAATTATTTCCTATCTAATAAATTGCCAAAAATAATTAAATTAAAAAATTAAGAATTCAAATTAATATGAAAAATATAAATAAAACCTATAAAAAATCGTCCAAATCTTCAAAAATTAAACAAAGCTAAAAAAATTTAATTAATTTAAATAGTTTTGAAAATTTGTTGATTTTCTACTATTTTAAAAATTCATTTAGCCTTGTTTTCGACGTTTTTTATACAAGTTAGAACGCAAATAAAACATTAATAAAACAATGGAGTTTTAAATTTTTTTATTTTATTTTATTTTTCTTTTAAATATTTCTTTTATATTACATGAACCTACTAACACCCCATAAATTTTATATACATTCCAAACGTTAAACACAAAAATTCAACAAACAAATATAGTTAAATAAAATCATAAACATATTTAATAAATTGCTAAAAATAATTAAATTAAAAAAAGTAAGAATTCAAATTAATATAAAAAATATAAATAAAACCTATAAAAAATCACTAAAATCTTCAAAAATTAAACAAAGCTAAAAACATGAATTAATTTCATTATTTTTGAAGATTTGATTGATTTTTTTACTATTTTTGAAGATTTGTAATAAATTTAAAAAAAAAATAAACTTTAAAAAATTATTAAATTAAATAAAAAAAATCTTTAGAAGTATTAAAAATCAACTAAAATTTTAAAACTAATTAGATTAATTAATGTTTTAGCTTTATTAAAATTTTGAAGATTTATGTATTTTTATAGGTTTTATTTATATTTTTCATATTAATTTGAATTCTTACTTTTTTAATTAAATTATTTTTGACAATTTATTAAATATGTTTATGATTTTATTTAACTATATTAAATTTTTGAATTTTTATTGTTGATGTTGGAATAGGTGTTGCAATTTATAATTCAACATTTCAGTTACATATTGTACTGAATGTGCCAACACCTACCACAACATCAGAATTTGCCCTTTCTCCCTTTACTAACTCCTACTTAACTTGTGTTGCTTAGTGATGTCCCAAATGCAGGTAGAAGACGTGGGCAACACCCAGGTCAAGCAATTGCATGGGAGTGAGAAGTTTCTAAGCACAACTATGGGAGTTCCTACAATTATGGAGTGTGAAGGGAAGTTACAAGAAACTACCTTTGATCCAATGGCCAAGATTGATCAAGGGAGTTGTAGGAGTTGCAAGGCAGTTCGACTTGAAGGCTATAAATAGACCACACTGCCTTCATTCCAAAGAACAACAAGAAAGAAAGCAAAACTACATTACTATCCATAGAATGCGTGATGTTTCTAGATTAGAAATACACCTTGTTCTTTCTTGTAGATTAGTGCACATTTATAAGCCCGAATATTTGTGTATTTAATCATAGTCGTTTATTAGGAAAGTACGTTAGATCTATAAGGGAGATAGTTTCGTATTTTATCTAGTAACTTTTCGAACTCGATTAGAGTTGTAATTGTTCAAAACCTTACAAGGTTGTTGATTTTGTTTCACTGATATTAAGAGATAATATAAGTGATTCGTGTAGATTAATTATTTAATCTACACAATTTTTGAAATACTCTTTGCAAAGTGTTTGTTTAAATTCCGCTGCTCATTGTTGTCTCGTTTGTGCCAACACTAAGGACAACATCTCTGTATATCGCACGCACGCACACTTTTATTTATGTTTAAAGTTTGGAGTGTATATAAAATTTGTGGGGTTAGTAGGTTCATGTAATATAAAAGAAATATTTAAAATAAAATAAAAAAATTTAAAACTCCATTGCTTTATTAATGTTTTATTTGCGTTTTAACTTGTATAAAAAACGTCGAAAATAAGGCTAAATAAAATTTAAAAATAGTAAAAAATCAACTAAATATTCAATACTATTTAAATTAATTAAATTGTTTTAGCTTTTTTTAATTTTTGGAGATTTGGACGATTTTTATAGGTTTTATTTATATTTTTCATATTAATTTGAATTCTTACTTTTTGGTAATTTATTAAATAGGAAATAGTTGGGGGTGTGTATAGTAATTAATAAAAAATGATTTTTAAATTTTAGTGTGGTGTGTTTAACATTTGGGGTGTGTATATAATTTAATGGGGTGTGTTTTAAAAAGTGACCTGT
The DNA here is from genome assembly GCA_963675135.1 of Galeopsis tetrahit. Classification (NCBI taxonomy): domain Eukaryota; kingdom Viridiplantae; phylum Streptophyta; class Magnoliopsida; order Lamiales; family Lamiaceae; genus Galeopsis; species Galeopsis tetrahit. Next base: position 10,997,750 of record OY776125.1, on the reverse strand, counting down.
GAAACCTGCTATAGCAGGTAACTGGATCAAAATCAAAATAAATCAAGATTTAATTGACTAAATTCAAAAAGTAGTAACATGATAGACTAAATTCAAAATTGTGATAACTTAATGGACTAAAAAATATATAATCTCGTTATTCATTGGTGTAATAATTATTATGCAAGAATTACAAATATAATAAATTATTAAAATAATTTTATCTCATCTAAAAGTTTGAACTTTATCTCATCCTCATTTTTTTTTAATTATGAACATAATTTAGTGCAGAAGATGAAAAGGATCGACAAATAGATATGGATGAGACAGAAAAGGATCGACAAATAGATGCAAATAGGAGTAAAGTTACGCTAAAAAAAAAATAGAGAGTAAAGTGATAAAAGAATAAGAAAGAAAGGAAGAAATATATTTTATGTCAGGGGAGAGAAACAAAAATATTATATATATATTTTTAATAAAATTAGAAATTAAAAAATATAAAATATGGATATTTAAAGAAAAATTATAAGAATGCAGAATTTCAAATAGAAGAGATGTGGAGTTACTGGAGTATGCACATAAGAAAGAGGAAGACTTAGAAATATACATAAATTAAAGATTTTTTAAATATGAATAACAAATATATTAATTTGTTTTTTCTTCTGATATGTTGTAATATGGTTAAATTGTGTGTACTATATGTGCAGGGAATGATCAAGATTTGATTGAGTTAATTGTTTCTAAATTAATAACGATTTATCATTACATTATTAATTCATTGATAAATAAGTAATAATAATAATACATGTATCCTTCCATTTGTATGAATATATTGAATTGATATCGAAATGAAAAGTGTATAATAATAATAAACATAACTGAAAAATTGGAGCCACAGCTCCTTGCTAGTTGTTTAGGACGGATCCACAAATGAAGGTTACGGTAGAAGGTCGACCATTTTTTTTACAATCATATTTTCTTAATTAATATTATTTTAAGGGGCAAGATATTTTTTACTTATATAATTTTAGTATATGAGCTAATTGCAAAAGAGTTTAAAAAATAGTAAAGTACTATAAAAGTGATTTATTTTTTTATTAATAATAATTTTAAACATGTAAAATGTAATTATTTTGAAATTAATTTTACAATTAAAATACTTAAAAACTAAGCATTTTATATATAAACACCAAAAATAGAAATAGACACACTAGAGAGGTGGGTGGGGGTGGGGGTGTATAACCTAACATAATCTATTATGTTTTCCTAATTGCATGGCATTAACGAATTAAATTAACGTAAACCTAACACTTAGGGGATTGTATTCCATTGCTATTCTATTTGATTTTTTTTACTACATTTTAAAGTACGTGGATTTATAAAATTCATTTTTTTATTGATTTTAAAGTACGTGGATTTAAGGCCTAGGTAGTGGTGCTCTAACCACTTGAGCTATCCCACTTTGTCATATATATATATATTTATTGATGTGGATAAACTGCGTCTAATCACATGTTGATACGCGATCTCCAAGTTAATTACGGTTAATTTAACCATGTATTTATTCTCTATTTACCTTCATTATTATATTAATATTGGACTTTGAAAATATTGAATTGGGCTCAAAGTAGGCCCAAGGTCGAATGGGCCAGATCAGTCTCATAAGGAATGAGTCAAAAGCCCTTCCACCTTTGTAGCGAAGCAGTTGGGCCAGAATGTGGATTCCCGCTATTTGGAGCTGATGAGGAGCTCGGGGACCTCCAGGGCCTCGAGGTCCGAAATTTCGAAACTTGCGCTTCTTGCTTTGACCATGCTGCACGAGTGACTAACAGGCGAGATTATCTCGCCCACTATCCCTATTTTCGTGGTTCTCAAGCGTGGAGAAGAGGAGAGAAGTTATGGGCCTAACCCACAAGGTGGTAAGTTGAGAGAAAATGGGAAGTGGATAACCCTTCCCCTAAGAGGTACTATTTATACGCTTTGACTTGCTATTTCCGGATAACCAATAACTTACACACTTAACCCACTTAAAAACACAGTCTCTCACCGAAAAAAGGCCTCACATTCTTTCCGGCGAGGCTGCAAGAGGTGAATCTGAGCTTATCTACCTTGAAAGCCTACTTTCTCCGATCACAATCATTTTGAGCTATATTTCAGCTCCTTATCCACGAGGAACCTTCCTCACGGATACTTTCTGACCACCTTTCTAATTTGAGCGTCGGAGGCCCAACGCCGGGGACCTCTCTCCGGCAGGGTTTTTGCAGGTTTTCGAGGCATTTGGAGACGAAGAGGCCTGTCATTGAAGACGGGACGCTTACGTAATCTTGACATAAGGTTAGGTAACCGTCTCAACCGTTGTGTGTTCTTTTTTGACACATCATATATATATATATATATATTTACGGGATATTATTTTACCAATAATATATATATATTATTAATTTATATATATATAAAGTTTATATATTAATTCGGGGATATTCGCGGGTCCGACCCGACCCATTCTCAACACGAGGCGGATCCGACCTGACCCAAAATTGGTGGGGTGGGACGGGTACCCCGCGGGTCGGGTCAATATTGTCATCCTTACTTCTGACCTTTTGTCTTTAGAGTTGTCTGAGAGAATCTATTGAAATCTCTGATTTTTAGAAGAGAATTTGAATAGTGAAATTTATTTATATTTTTTTAAGTAGAATCCAATAAAATCAATAGAGTGTTAAAATCCATAAACTTTTGAATACCTAAAGATTTTTAAAAAGACTCTTTAAAAATAGTATTGAATACCTTAAAAGTTTTAAAGACTTTTGAAAATTTGAATTGAATACCCCCAAAACTTTGAAAGTCCAAAAAAAAACCTACAAAATCTACAATCAATACACCTCCCTTAAATTCACTGGAATTAGCTAGACGTACAATTATTCAATTCCTACATGTGTCAAACTTATCTAAAAAATAAGTTTTTGTTACTGTTTTTGCTATATATTTTAATATTATAATACTTCCTCCGTCTTATACTTGATGACCCAAATCAATTGGACACGGGTTTTAATGAATTAATTGTTTATGAGTATTGTGTAAGATAAAGTGGGGGTAATAAAGATTTTTCAATTTTATAAATAGTAATAAAATTACTTTTTAGTGTAATAAATTTTTAGTGTAATAAAGTAGTGATATTTATGGAGTATAATTTTGTGATATATGTTTTATGGAAAGTGTTTAAAAGCGTTTTAACTATTTTAGGCAACGTGTCATCAAATAAGTGACATTCAAAATGGTAAAATGGGTTATCAAGTACTCCCTCCACTTTTAAATAAGTGTCATTTTAACAATTTTCAACATATTAAGATATATAATCATGGACCATTTTACCCTTCATTAATGATAACTAATTTTAATATTAAATTTATGTTTAGTAATGAATGTGGTCAATATTGTAGATAATATTCATGTATACAATAATTAAAGTTTAGGGAATTTTACATATTAGGTCTTTCCACCTAGTGTTTTTTTAAATAAGGAACTAGTTTAAAATAGTTTCAAATTAAGGTTAAAATTCAACTTAAATGTACCATTTTACCCTCAATATTCAAAATTACGTTTTAATATAATATTAATTCAACTAATTTTAAATTTTGAATGCAAATCCATTAATTACTAAGTCTTCCCTAATTTTAGGACTTTTCCAAATCTCTGATATTCAAATCTTCCCCAAATCACCGCCTCAATTTTAGGAATTTTCCTAAATCTCTGATATTCAAGTCTTTTCCAAATGTTTGATATTCAAATCTTCCTCAAATCTTTGATATTCAAGTCTTCCCCAAATTTCTGATATTCAATTGCATTTTCCCAAAGCTCCGATATTCAATTTAATTTTCAGACTTGAAGATCTGCAGAAAAATCGTTAAATCAAATTATATATGTTCTTCAGAAAAATCTCTAACTTGATTATGCAGAAAGATCTGCAGAAAAATCGGTGACTGTAATGCAGAAAAAAAAATACTAAAGTTGCATGAGCATATAAATAATGCAGAATTAAAGTTGCATCAAGAAATAAATAATGCAGAAGTATACGGTAAATTATGTGCATATACAAATATCATTATGCAGAAAAATGAATTTAATGCAAATTAGATCTTATCTTGAATCATCCGCTTCACCATTAACACATCTTGAATCATCCGCTTCACCATTAACACCAGCCATTAACACATCTTGACCATTAACACATCTTGAATCATCCGCTTCACCATTAACACCAGCCATTAACACATCTTGAATCATCCGCTTCACCATTAACACCAGCCATTAACACCCGTCTTCTCGAGTAAAGAAGAGAAAAAGCACGAGTAAAGGGCGTAATACATAATTATACAAGGCTAATTGAGCGCAGTTGTGCTTCTGGTTTGCATATACTTCAAATTAAGGAATTGATCGAAGGACTGCGAAGGAGAAGGGGATCAGTGAGATTAATCTTGAGGCACCATAGCTGATTCTGATTTCTTCAAATCCACCTTTAAATCCACCAATTATTTTGGAAATAGCCAAAGATTTTATTGCAAAGAGCATCAGGAATACCCTCCAACGCAAAGGAGAAGGGGATCGATCTTGAGGCACCATAGCTGATTCTGATTTCTTCAAATCCACCTTTAAATCCACCTATTTTTTTGGAAATAGCCAAAGATTTTATTGCAAAGAGCATTAGGAATACCCTCCAACGTGAGTTACAGAATCACAACATCAAAGCAAGAAAAAAAAAATTATATGAAAGGCAGAAATAATCGTCCTCCACTTCTAAATGCACAACAATGGTTTCCTAAGCCAATCGTCAAAAGTGTTTCCTTTAGAAATCAGTCGCAGTCCTTTGAGCCAATTGCATGTACGATGACGCCTTAATGCTATCAACCACCTTCTCCGCATCAAACTCTTCACCCTTAAAAATCACATTGTTCCTTCTATTCCATTGAATTATCCTATTCACCATAACATTAGTCTTCTCAAATTGATCAAACTTAGCATGGATTATGTATTATTCGAATTGGGAATTGAAAAGGAAAAGTCAAGCGAATTAAATCAATTCCCACGATCTTTGCATAAATTGAAAACTGAGTATATATTAATATATTAAATAGGCGTGTGTCAAGGAATATATTATATTTTAAATTAATTAAATAATTATATTAAAAAGATAAGGGCATAATGGATTATTAACATGTGTTTTTGTCCTTTTTTAAAAAGATTTTATTCTTGGTCTTTTATTAAGAAGGTAAGACTATGAATAACCTTTTTTATAAAAATTCTCTAAAGTTTATGCATGATTTATGTTATAGTACTATATTCAAAAGGGAAAAAAACTTAAATCAAGGTAAAGAAAATGGAGGGAGTATAATGTACAAGGGTAAAATTGTCAAACTTGAAGAAAAAAGTGTAGAATGACACTTATTTAAAAAATATTGAAAAAGGCAAAGTGACATTTAATAAAAAATGGAGGGAGTATATATGAGACGGAGGGACTAGCATATTTATAAACATATTTTAATATTATAATAACCTATTTTATTTAATTTGAAGCTATATATCCTATTTTAATTTTATAATTAAATATATGATTTCAATTAAATTTAACCAACCTAACCCTGAATTAGACCCGCAATATTTTCCCTCAATTTACGTAAGATTGCTCATCAAATATCCTCGTGAATTAATGAATAGTTATCCTCAACATTCAACAATCTTCTTCCATACACTTTGTTATCTCACGTGGTGACAACAATTCACTATCAATCATGCTACCGAATTGGTAGACAGTCTCTTTTGTGTGGGGCCCCGAGCATCAAATGAATTGTGAGATGATGAATTTAAATTAAATTTATTTTACTCTGCAATTCAATTACTCCATGCGTCCCAGCATTTTTTTTTGCACATTTTGATTGTTACGTTTTTTATGAAAATACAATAAAGTGATTAATGATGTAAAATAAAAGAGGGGTATTTTAGGTGATTTGATGAGGTGTAATTTAAAATATATATAAAAAATGAGTGACAATTTTGAAAATAAAATGATGTTGGAAGAATATTAATTTTGTGGGGTATTTCCATATTAAGAGTATGTAAATAATTTTGGGATGTCCCAACAAAAAAAAAATGTGAAATTTTTTTTTATCTCCATGCATGTTCTTCTCAACCCCCGTCAAAAAAAAGAAAAAAAAAATGTTCTTCTCAACCCCCATTCTACTACCCTGTACGGACGGGCTGTACATTTATATATATATATATGGAGATTAATTGAATTATCCTGACACCAAATTATCAACAACAAAAAATGTACACTCTATCTTGCTCATATCTTCCTTATCATTTTCCTCGGTCGACAAGGAATGTTACATCACTTGATCAACGTGCAAAAACAATCATCGCAAAGAAACAATCTTCACTCACAAGTATCTTCAAATCATTAGATACTTTCGTATCCAACTTCATCGACTTACCTTCCAACGACCCCACAAACATTCTCTCCGGCAACTTCGCTCCGGTCAACGAACTTCCTCCCACGGCGTGTGAGGTGGCGGAGGGCTCCCTTCCACCCTGCCTAGACGGAGCCTACATTCGCAACGGCCCTAATCCGCAGTTCGTCCCCTGCGGGCCCTACCATCTTTTCGACGGAGACGGGATGCTCCATTCGATCAGAATATCGGGTGGCAAAGCCAAGCTCTGCAGCCGCTATGTCCAAACTTACAAGTACAAACACGAAGGCAGCAAGGGTTACCCCTTTTTCGAGAGCCCATTTTCGTCTTTTAACGGCCAATTGGCAACAATTGTCCGTTGTGGAATAGCTGTTGCTAAATTCATCACCGGATATTACAATCCTATCCTCAATGGCTTCGGAACTGCTAACACTAATTTAGCTTTCTTCTGCGGTTCAATTTTTGCCCTCTGCGAAACCGACCTACCCTACCAAATAAGGGTAACTTCAGGTCAGTAAACTAGACGTGAGACGATTTCATGTATAAAATGAAAATTACCTTAAAGTAATATATATACAATGAAGGGTGTGTTTCATATTAGTTTTTGTTAAAATTATTTATATCTCCTTTACTTATGAAAGTAAGTAGTTGTAATAATTAATTATATATTACTGTTCCATAGTAACTCTCATGTGTAGGTGGACACACCTGTTAAAAAAGTGTAATAATAAATTGGATGTTAAAGGTAACTTTGTAAAGTTTTATGTATAAAGTAAATTAATAAATAAATTGACTTGGTGTATGTGTGAAACCTAAAGTAAAGACCGTTTGTGTAAAAAATTGTGAATATTGTGAGGTTATGATTTACCATTTTAACAGTACGAAAGTTATTATGAACTGTCCTAATTGAGAAGAAAATGTGAGTTATATATTATGTGACAGAGAGAGTATTAATATGTTTGGTATCTCCAAATTTAAAATTCTGAATCTGTCACTGCACTGCAGATGGTGACATCACCACCCTTTCGCGCTGCGATTTCCTTTCTGACACGCCGTTTATGAGGATGACGGCACATCCGAAGACGGACTTGGTAACCGGCCAAGTCTTTTCCTTTAGGTGCGACATATTTTCTCCATTTTTGACGTTTTTTAAGATCGATTCACAAGGGAAGAAGGGCAAAGATTTGCATATCTTGTCGTTCAAAAACACATCATACATTCATGATTTCGCGGTTACGGAAAATTTTATCCTGTTCCAAGATATTCAGATTGAAGTGAGGCCAATGGACATGATCATGAAAGGAGGAACTCCAATAGTGTACGACCGTCGCAAAATTCCGCGAATAGGCATTTTGCGACGGGACGCGACGGATGAGGCTGGGCTGTTGTGGATTGATACCCCGGGGCTAAACATGCTGCACGTCGTCAACGCCTGGGAAGAAGACTTTGGCGCTAAACTAGTAATCGTTGCTCCCAATTTTGTATCGATCGAGTGCGGATTGAATTCCACTAATTTGATTTATTCAATATTTGAAAAGATTACAGTTGATATCAAATCAAAGAAGCTGCTTTCAAGACAACAATTGTGCAACATGAATATGGAGTTCGGAGTTATTAATCCAGCTTACACCGGAAAAAAGAACAAGTCCGTCTCAATTTAATCTCGTAACTCTTAATTTGGTTCAATTTTTCGAAAATTGAAATATGACATGCACTACAAGAAAACTGATTTTTAGTGACAAAATCCTCATATTATTGTTTCTCTACTTAAAAAATTTTTGCTATAGAAAATTGAGAGGACTTGTCAATAAAAATCAATTTCTGTCATACTTTTAGAGAAAGCTGACAGGATTTCTGTCACTAAAAATTAATTTTCTTGTAATTATTTAACTAGCTAGCTCAAAGTATTTTTTTTAGATATGTATATGCAGCATTGATAGATGAAATTCCGAAGGCGACCGGGGTGGTGAAGCTTGATCTGTCGAGAGTTGGCGACGATTGCACAGTGGCTAGTCGGATGTATGGGGAAGGGTGTTACGGCGGGGAACCTTATTTTGTGGCGCGGGAGCCTCACAATCGGGCGGCCGCAGAGGACGATGGGTACTTAGTAAGTTATATGCAGGATGAGAAAAGTGAAGAATCGTGGTTCTTAGTTATGGACGCCAAATCTACGACTCTTGACATTGTTGCTAAAGTTAGGCTGCCTAGTAGGGTGCCCTATGGCTTCCATGGTTTATTTGTTCATGAAAATGATCTCGACTAGGTAAACACTGAATTTTTTTTATCTTATTTAAAAGTCTAAGATTCACTTTAATAATATTAGGAGTTTTAAGTTTATCTAACTATCATATGTTTCTTATGGGACTTGCCATAGTATATGATATTATAAATTATGATTTGATATATATATATATATGTATTTTGTTTGCATTGATTAAACGAACACGACATAAAAATGAATTAAATAAGACTTATGACATAGAACATAAAGATCATGATTCATGCTGCTGGTTTCTAGTCCTCGTCACTATCTAAAACGCACATGTCATTAAAAAAAATAAAAATACAAAGTAATTAACACCATGATCATTATTTGCTGAAATTGAGATGGTCTTACCATAAAATTATAATACTTATGTGATTTAAATATAATAAATTATCTCACACAAGTAAAAATAAACAAGAATAACAGGAAGAAATAAAAATAAACAAGAATCAGAGTATTAAAAATGATCTAGTACTCAGATTGCTTCCCCTTGAATAATTTAAGCAATTTAATCAGTGAACACGGTAATTAATCTCAATCTAATCTCGACCAAACTCGTACCAAACTAGTTCGAATTGTTTCTTATGTTTAATTAATCAGAAAGTACGACACTCAATTAATCTATTTCTACGAATAACCTTAAAACATTTATTTAAGATTCAACTCGAGAAACACATTAACGAACCAAAACAATAAAATAAACTAGACTATGAATACGAGACACTCGTTTCATACAACCTAGACGTTATTATCCCCTAAGGTGTTCTGCCTTAGTTGCTACGATATCCACAATACTATAACAATTACGGATTATAAATTGTGAATTAACTAGAATTGATAACAAATAAACTCGGATGGCCAGTCCTAATGAATCTATTAATCAAAACATGCTTCGCATAAAATGAAATAACAACGAAATTAAGATATGGATTAAAATAAACCGTTAATCACAAAATAAAAAAGGCATAATTAAATCAAAGTTACACATCCTCGGGCTAGAATAACAATCTACCTACTAGACATAATAAAAAAAACACTGGATAAAAAAAAAAAAACCAGAATCATTGTTTCTCCAATCTTGCACCTACTGCTTCTCGTCAATTCCCGAACAGTTCGGCGGCTGCTGCCTCGATCTTCTTTTTCTTTCTCGTCTCGGAAGTAATATATATAGGCGTTGGCTATATATCCCTCCAGCTCTGTTAAGTATATTCCCCAGATTAATGTACTCCCCAAAATATGATAAATGTTAGATGTACTCCCCTGAATATTACCAAAATTACCCTTTTCTTTAAAATGCACAAATGTTAAATATACTCCCAATTCAAAACCCTAATATCACTTTTCCCCATCTTTCTTCTTCCTCTTTCCTTAAAAAAAAACCCTTCATTTTCTCCACCGACAGTCGTCGGTGCCGGCAACGCCGCCGCCCCTACTCGCGGCCCCTGCCCCTGCCCCTGCGCGCGACCTCCTCCCCAGTCGCCGCCCCAGCGCGCGGCCTCCTCCCCAGCCGCCTCCCTGCCCCGACGACCCTGCCCAGCCGCCGCCGTCTGCAACACAGGTAGGGTTTTTTCTTTTTTTTTTTTTTTTTTTTTCGACGACCTTTAATTGAAAATATAAACTATCGGTGACAACTAATTGCCGACGATAGTATATATTGTCGATTAACAGTTGTCAAAAATTTTAAATTTTTTTTAAAAAATTTCTTTCGATGAATAATTGCCGACAAGAATGTTTCTCGTCAACAAATCAGTGTCGACGAGAGTATTTTTCGTCAACAAACTAGTGTCGACCGAAACTAGTTCGATCGACACTGATTTGTTAAAAATATGTCAATGTTTTTATTTTTTGTTCAATGTTAGAAAATATGTTGAATATTTATTTTGGATGTGTGAGTCGGCGGCAGCGGCCGGAGGGTTAGTGGTGGCTGAAAAAATTAGGATTATGGTTAGAATTATTTTTTTAGAGTTAAGGGGGTGTATTCATCTAACAAATATTATATAAAGGGTAAATTGAATATTTAATATGTATATTTAATTAATAAATGAAGAGGGGGAGTATACTTGACAGAGCTGGAGGGGTATATAGCCGACGCCTATATATAACTTGCCCTCCTGCATGCCAAGGCCCAAACCAACCAATGGGCCCATTCCTTTCTCAATTCACTTGGCCCAGCCAAACAATGGGCCCAGTTTAAAGGATATTCTTTATTTTTTGTTGACTTCTTTGTGCCAGGGAGAGTTAATTAGGCATAATTCTTTTGATTCATCCCCATCAAAATGCTCTAATTTACCTGGATTAAATAAAAAAATAAAATTATCAAAGTAATTGAAGCCACGAAATAATGAGTCGAAAAAACGCACTAAAATATCAATTTAATTCACAAATAATATTCAACTAAAGCACAAAAATATGCAATAAATCCGACTCATCATGTATATATATATATATATATATTAATATGGATAACAAATGTATCTCTTCTAATATACTACTAATTGAGATTTTTTTCCCTGTGTTGTAATATGGTTAAATTGTGTGTAATATATGCGGGGAAGGATCCAAGATTTGATAGAGTTAATTTTTTCTAAATTAATAACGATCTATCATTACATTATTAATTCATTGATAAATAATAATACATGTATCCTTTCATTTGTGTGAATATATTGAATTTGATATCGAAATGAAAAGTATATAATAATAATTAAGCATAAATACAAAATGGAAGTCCACAACTTCTTTTGTTCAAGACAATCTTATTTTAAGGGGTAATGTTTTTTTTATTTATATTTAATACTAATATATGAACTAATAACAAAAGAATTTAAAAAATGCTAAAATAAAAGTGATCATCTTTTTATCAATAATAATCTTAAACATGTAAAATATAATTTTTTTGAGATTAATTTTACAATTAAAATACTTAAAAAAAATATGAGTTAGTTTCTTATAGACTCGATTACACAGTACATCTGAGTTGACCGTGATCGAACTTTTTTTTTTTTTTTTGTGTTACATTTTTTCAGTTGTAATGACTTACGGAGTACATTTTTTTGGTAATATTGTGTTGCACTTTTCAGCTATAATAACTTACACTTTTCATTAAAAAAATGTGGTACTAACTTACACCTTTTAATAATATTGTGTTGCACTTTTCATTAAAAAAATTGTGTTGCACTTTTCAGTTATAAGAACTTACATTTTTTCATTAATATTGTGTTGCACTTTTCAGTTATAATAACTTATACTTTAATTTTTAATAAATGTTGTGTTGCACTTTTCAGTAAAAAATTGTGTTGCACTTTTCAGTAAATATAACTTACCCTTTTTAATAAAAAATGTGTTGCACTTTTCAGTTATGATAACTTAAATTTTTCATTAATATTGTGTTGCACTTTTAGTTATATTGACTTACATTTTTCATAAAAAATTGTGATACTGACATGCACCTTTTAATAACATTGTGTTGCACTTTTCATTTATAATAACTTACACTTTTCATTAATATTGTGTTGCACTTTTCATTAATATTGTTTTACACTTTTCAGTTATATTAACTTGTACTTTTTAATAAAAAATGTGTCTCACTTTTTAATTATAATGATTTACACTTTTCATTAAAAATTATGTTACACTTTTCAGTTATAATGTTGAAAAAAAAAATTACCAAAAAAAAAAAAAAAATCAAATGTTGACCGGTCAACGGTTAGACCGTTGACCGGTCAACTAGAGTGCATATAAGTAGTCGAGTCTATATGAGACTCTCGGTATATATAAATACCAAAAGTGCAATAAGAAAATTCGTTTGAAGTAATTTTTACAATAAATTCACCACTATTAAGATGATTTTTTAAATTAATCTATCATTAATTTTATGTCTCATATTTCACTTTGTACATAAATAATAACTTTTTCTTAAAATTTGTGTCTAACCTAACACTTTTTCTTAAAACTCATGTCTAAGAATTATAAAATTGGACGGATGTAAATTTAGGGGTGGGTAGGGTGGGGCCCCCGTGAGTTGTGGAAGTATATATCATGACAGCAAGTCATTCCGAATTAACAAAGTTGTGGTCCTTGTGGAAAATACACATATAACTAACATAATTTATTATTGTCAAAAAAAAAAAAACTAACATAATTTATTAGCTAGGTTTTCCTAATTGCATGACATTAACAAATTAATTTAATTAACGTAAACCTAACACTCTGCTGTGGCGTGGCCGGTGTTACTGTTAGTGCATGGCATAGCATTGGCACTTAAGTTCACTTGAATTAGCTAGCCATACAATTATTCCTTCATGTTATATTTAATTAATGATACTCCTAATTAATTAATTATTTGTGTTAGCTTGTGACCGGTGAGATATGATCGACCATCTCACAACACCTTTGATATTGAATGAAGTTGGAACTTGTAAGAAAGTGAAAAATTAATTTCTAATACCCCTCATTCGTGGGTCGGATTATCAATCCATTAAATGGACAATTTAAATGAATGAAATTGTTTTCAACAGAAATCGAACTCGGATTATTGCAAAACTGGTAATGGGGTTGTCTTTCATCTGTTGTTTATTTTGTTTTACCCTTGAATCCTTGATTTATGTAACTTATAATAATTTTTCAAATTCGGGATGGAGAAAGCATCAACAGCGCCAAAATGCCTGGAAGTATAAGTCTGAGTTTTAATCTTCAATAAGTTTATTAAAAGTACCTTTATCGATAAAAAAAATAAATTAAATACTCACTCCGTCCCATTATTAATGGAATATTTGTCATCTACTTCAATATCCTTTGAAAATCTCCCTTAACATCTACTTATTTATACTCAATGTTATTACTTTTTACACACAAATAAAATATTCTCTCTCCAATAAAGTTGAAATACCCATAATATCTCTTGTAAAAGTCAATTTTACCACCTTTAATACTAATAAACAATTTTACATTAAAACTCATGCAAACAGTAAATGTTTCATTAATAATGGGACGGAGATTGTATCATCACATACCCATAATCTTCCCAACCCTACCCTACTACCCTGTACATTTATATGTATATCATTGCATATTTAGGGAGATTAATTGAATTATCCTGACACCAAATTAACAAAAAAAAAAAAATGTACACTCTATCTTGCTCATATCTTCCTTATCATTTTCCTCGATCAACAAGGAATGTTACATCACTTGATCAACGTGCAAAAACAATCTGTTGTATGCACTTAAATCGGGTTGACTTGGATGTAGGCTGTTCTTAGTACAATACAAACATATAATTTATACGGGGGTTATTACGCGTTTATATGGATTAAAGAGATGATTTGTGATGAACTTGATGAAGAACACACAAGAACACAAGATATAGCTTCTTGGAGAAGCTAAAGCTTTAGAAGCTTGGGAGGGTTTATTGCTTTGGGATGGGGTGATTGTATGAATTTCCAACTTATCTTACAAATGAGCCCAAATGGGCATTATATACTGCTTTTCAAGGGCTGCCCGCCCTTTACACGTGGAGCCTCCAGATTGGACCTTCATTCTGCCCGAAAAGGTGATTTGATGGCGCATTTAATGCTAAACCGCCTTAGGTGCTCGTCCTCGCCGAGATGCCGAGGAGCTGGGCCATGGTGGTCGCCGGAGGGCCTTCGAGGAGAGTGGTCGCCACGCTCCATGCTGTCTCCCAAGGCTTCAATACTTAAAACATCTTAACTAAGAATAAGCACGTGCTCGCCACACATTTGGGCGAGCAGATAACTAAGACAGTGCTCGCCAACATCATTGGACGAGCACTTAAATATATTAAATACATTAAACCTATTACATTTTCTTGGTCTTGTTGACTAGTCGTCGCACGACTTTGTTGACTGGTCCTCGCCACGTAAGATGGTGACTAGGATTGACTTGTCAAAGATTGACCTCTTTGACTAGGCATAACATTTGCCCCCTGGTCGCCTTACTTCGTATTCGTAGAATGGTAAGGCGAGCAGTTCGATCGCTTTTTCCGACGGTGAAAATGGTTCTCGACAACACAATCAATTTCGAGATTTTGATGACGTGAGATGGAGGCGGTCGCCTCGTTTCCTACGCCGAGCTCGCCTTCCGAGGCACTTTTGATGACGTATGATGTGACTGGTGTCAGGCGCGTGGGCGGCGCTCGAAATTTGAAAAGCGCGCGTGGGGCGCGTGCCGACCTCAAAGGTCGCGCGTGAGGGTCACTCTCCGAATTCGAATTCGGAAATGGCCCCAAATTTTTGGGAAAATTACGAATTTTACCCCGTTTTTTGCAATTAGGTCCCTGCATATGATTTGCCTATAAATAGGACTTCCTTTCACACAAAAATACTTTCCTTCACTTTGCAAACTTTCGAATTTCTTGAGCCTCCTTCCAAGCAACTCCTTCAAGCTTTTCCGGCGACTTTCGGGTGGTTTCCGATCGTTAAAAAGGTATTTAAACTCTCATTTTCTTCTTTAAAACTCTATTTTCCCCCATTTCTCAAGAAAAAAAATGGATTTTGGTGGTGGTTCTGGTGGTGGTTCGCCGCCGTTAGACGGTGGTGCCGCTAGTTCCGGCAAGGCTGATCGTCTAGCCATGGTTTTGTCGGAGAGGGCGTCCTCGTCGGACTCTAGGATCCTTTCTCCTGACCCCAAAAATGCTAGTGTTCGTAACCTAGGAAAGGCAGTGGTTGTCGACGTCGATGAGCTCGACGACTCTGATAGGGAAGATGCCGACAATGATGCCGAGGAGGGCGATGCCGAGGAGTGTGGCAGTGAGACGGACTCTGATTTGCACGATCAGGGTTTGGATCGGGAGGTGGGCGACCAGATAGAAATCGCCCAAGTCGAGGAGACCTTGACGAGGAGCCTCCGCGAGGACTAAGAAGAAGTTGTTCGATATGCGGAGAGCATAAAGGACATCTTGAGTGGTCGGGAGAGTTTAGATGGCGATGAGGTCTCGAGGGAGGCCTATTATAAGTATATCTGCGAATACCTTCCTCGAGATGTTCCTCGCCCGCATCGAGAAGCTTTCCAAACGATATATGAGGCGAGCAACTATGCAAGCAAAGTCTCCTCGGCGCAGTTAGAGAACTCTCGAAAAAAGTACCAACTACCGGTCGATGTGTGCTTTTTCGTTCCTCGCGAGGATGAGAGGGCCGACCAGCCGCCAGAGGGCATGGTCGCCGTCAACATTGGTATGATGGAGGCAGGGCTTAAGTTTCCCCTGCACCCTAGTATCTCAAATTTTCTACATTTCCTGAATGTTGCCCCTTCACAAATTTTACCGAACGGCTGGTCGAACCTGATCGGCATTCTTACACTGTTCGGCCTGGTGGCGGCCGAGAATGGATGTCGGAATACGTGGCTTAGCCCGAAGGAGATTAACTATCTCCTTCAGGCGGCCGAGACCGGGGAGAAAGTAGGCCACGGGTATTACTATGTTAGAGGCCGAGATAATTTCAAGTTGGTCGAAGGGGTTCCCAACAAGATTAGGGATTGGAAAACCAACTGGTGGTGGGTAGCCGGGGACTGGATGAGTTCAGTGAGGCCGGATGGATCTTCTGATCGCATTCCCATTGACACCGAATACCAAAGAATTCGTGGTAAGTCTTTTAATTACTGCTCATTCTTGTCTATACTGAATAACTCCTCGCTTTCTGTAGGTGAAACTGCTCGCAAGAGGACTGCCGACCACCGTCTTACTCCTCTCTTTCAGTATCACGTTTGCTGCGTTCTCAATCGTCGCTACCTGGAGAGGTCTTGCCGATTTCTGAACAGGGAGTGCATGCGTGAGCGAGTAGGTCTCAGAGTGCCTCCTCATCACTTCACTCGAGAGTTCCCTCCAGGTAAAATATTTCTTACTTCAAATTTCTTTTAAATTCACTCTTCGAAGATACTGACTTCTCGCTTCTTTTTCTAGTAGTGGTTCCTCAACGGGTTGTCGCCTATCTTCCTCCTACCGTCGAAGTCGAGCGCCTAAAAGCGACCAGTATGCTTCGACAGGCACAAATACTCCGCGAGCGCAAGATTGTTGATGGCGCCGGCAAGAAAAGGAAAGGGGCGGAGAGCTCGGGGGCTCCACCAAAGAAGGTCGCTAGACCGGCCAGAGGGGGGACTTCTCGCCCACCTGCTGCTGAAAGGAGGATCTCGCCTAGGAGATCTCCTCCGCCGAGGACCTCGCCCCCCCCCCCCAAGCCTGTTGCTTCCCCTCCTCCCCGAAGCACTCGGTCGCGAGAGACTGCGACGAGCTCGTCGGCCGGGGAGAGGGCTCCGGGAGATAACACCCTTCTCGGCTGGGAAGCCGCAAGGGTTGCCAAGTAAGTTTTTTCAAAAAGTTTTTTAGAAATTTTTCAAGTATATTTTTTTTTCTAATTCTCTCTTCTTTTTTTTTTTTTTTTATATCAGAGTTGCCGACTATCCGGTCGCCCAACCCTTTAGCGAGAATCTTCTCGGCTTCTACCGGTCGCGAGACCCGGTCGATAAGGAGCCTCTGAACCTGTTCGCACAGAGGGCGATGAAGCACCTACCTCGTTCGTTGACGACCACACTGATCGAAGAGGTCGACAACTATAATGCCATGGAAAATGCGCGCCTAGTCGCCATTGACTTGAGCCGAGCCTCTTATACCATGGAGAAGCTCGCCAGCCAGATTGCTGAAGGTCGCAAACTCAGCGAGGACAGGGCTGCGAAAGTTGCTCAAATGGCTAAAGCAAAAACTGTTGCTGAGGGGAAACTGCTCGCCTCAGAGGAGAAAGTGGTCGACCTCGAGACCAAGCTGGCCAATGCTGAGGCAAATTTGGCCGATTTCGAGGCCCAACTGGAGATGGTTCGAAAAAAGGATCAAGAAGATCTTCAAGAGATCGAACGTCTCCGTGCTCGCCTCAAGACTGCCGAGGACGAGGTAAGGACCCTTACAAGTAAGTCCGCAAATGATGAGGAAGAGTTGGCCACTCTCCGACAACAGCTGGTCGATGCCATAGATGAGAGAGATGAGACAACTGAGCTCGCTGGGGGCGTGGCCATGTTATCGGTGGCACTTACTGCCCACGGGCTCATTTATAGGCTACTGGACGTTCATCCGGAAGTGGATGTGATTCCGCTCGGCGAGCTTCTGGACGACCTCCTTATGAAGGAGAATCCTCAGCCGGGAACCGAGATCCCCTTGCTTCCGTTGGTGCAAATGGGACTCCAGTTCCCTCGACTCTTGGGAGTTCCGGTGGAGTTCGTGAATCCTCCCGAAGACTCCCCAACCCAACAGGGCGAGCAGAGTGCCCCTGCTAAAGTGGAGGTTGTGGACGAGGAGGGGGTATCTGGCGAGCAAGTTGCTCCTGCCGAGGAGAATGTTTAGTTTGCTTGTATTGTTTTTTGTTTTTCTTAGGACTGTTCGGCCATTAAGGCCTTTTTTGTAATTTCAGCCTTTTAAGGCTTTTTAATGAATGGAAGTTTTTGCTTATGATGTGTTCGTTTTTCCAATTGTTTTATGATAATTTTTTGCAAGTGCTTTTAATAAATATTTTTCTTTCATTGGTTTGTTCGACGTTTGTTATTCTGCGAGCATCTTTAAGAAAGAGTGCTCGTCTTTCCTTTGCGAGCATCTTTAAGAAAGAGTGCTCGTCTTTCCTTTGCGAGCATCTTTAAGAAAGAGTGCTCGTCTTTCCTTTGCGAGCATCTTTAAGAAAGAGTGCTCGTCTTTCCTTTGCGAGCATCTTTAAGAAAGAGTGCTCGTCTTATCTTTGCGAGCATCTTTAAGAAAGAGTGCTCGTCTTTCCTTTTGCGAGACTCTAAGAAAGAGTGCTCGTCTTTTAGAGTTAACCATTCGTCGGTTGAACTCTTTGTTTGATAGGTAGTGACCATCTTTGCCACTACCTTGCGAGCATCTTTAGAAAAGAGTGCTCGTCTTTTGTTTCCTAGATGGCTACGCAGAGCCTTGTTTAAACTTTCAAATTTATCTAACACTTGATGGAAATTTAAAACTTTGCTTGAATTGAAATGAAGATTAAAAACAAACTATAAATATGAAATAATTTAAAAACTTACTGGTAATACTTCTTCAGCTTGACCGCGTTCCACGGGTACTTGCTCGGCTTGCCCTCTAAATCTTCTAGCTCGTACGATCCGTTTAGGAGTGTGCGCGTTATTCGGTACGGACCCTCCCAAGTCGGGCCAAGTATGCCAATGGACTGCTCCGTCGCCCTCCGAAGTACGAGCTGGCCGATAGTGAACTGGCGAGCACGTACTTTGGTGTTGTAGTAGCGTTCTGACCTTTGCTTGTAGACCACATTCTTCTCGTCCGCTGTTAGCCTTCGTTCTTCTAGGAAGTCTAAATCGGAGAGCTGTGCATCGTTATTCAGCTGCTCGTCATAATTTGCTACTCGAAAAGTTTGGACTTGCCCCTCTGCTGGTATGACAACTTCGGTTCCGAACGCGAGCGCGAACGGAGTTTCACCAGTAGAATTTCTCGTGGTCGTCCGATATGCCCACAGAACCATGTGCAGCTCTTCGGCCCATTTGCCCTTCAATCCATCCAGCTTAGCTTTCAAGGTGTGCTTGATGATTTTGTTGATCGCCTCTACCTGACCGTTTGATTGTGGATGGTAAGGTGTTGAAAAAATTTTCTTGATGTTCCATCCTGAGCAGAAATCCAGCATGTCTTGACTTGTAAATTGACGTCCGTTGTCGGTCACTATCGCTCGTGGTAGGCCGAACCTGCAAATTATATTCTTCCAAATGAAGCTTGTCATTTGGCTCGTTGTGATGGTCTTCAATGCCTTTGCCTCTGTCCACTTGGTGAAGTAATCGACTGCTACGACGACGAAAGTTACCCCCCCAGCAGCTGGTGGGAAAGGTCCGATGATGTCGATCCCCCACTTCGCGAAAGGCCATGAACTATACACCGAGATCAGCTCGTCTGGTGGTGAGTGAATGACGGGAGCGAAGGCTTGACATCTCTTGCACGACTGCGCGTAATGGATTGCATCTTTCTTCAGTGTTAGCCAAAAATAACCTTGCCTTATGATCTTTAGAGCGAGCGCTTGCCCCCCTGTATGATTTCCACACACTCCATCGTGGATTTCGTGCATGACGATCTTCGCTTCGTCTTCTCCGAGGCATTTCAATAACGGCATTGAAAAACCCCGTTTGTACAGCTGGTCGCCCACAATTGAGTACCTTGCGGACCTGAGTTGCAATCTGGTTGCTTTCACTTTGTCTGCCGGGAGCTCGCCGGTCTTGATGTACTTGTCTGCCGGGAGCTCGCCGGGCCCTACCATCTCTTCGACGGAGACGGGATGCTCCATTCGATTAGAATATCGGGTGGCAAAGCCAAGCTCTGCAGCCGCTATGTCCAAACTTACAAGTACACACACGAAGGCAGCATGGGTTACCCCTTTTTCGAGAGCTCTTTTTTGTCTTTTAACGGCCATTTGGCAACAATTGTCCGCTCTGGAATAGCTGTTGCTAAATTCATCACCGGATATTACAATCCTATCCTCAATGGCTTCGGAACAGCTAACACTAATTTAGCTTTCTTCTGCGGTTCCATTTTTGCCCTCTGCGAAACCGACCTACCATACCAAATAAGGGTAACTTCAGGTCAGTAGTGTATAAAATGAAACTACGTACGTTTTACGTACCTTAAAATAATATATATGAAACAAGGGTGCGTTTCATATAAATTTTTTGTTAGTTGTACGTATTAAATTACTACGATAATCCACTACAAAAATACGCCCATATAAAGAGGGTAAAGGCGAGGGAATTACCCTCTTTAATCACTTTGGCGACAGCAGAGGCGAGGGGCAGTCACTGTCGCCAAAGTGCTCCTCGCTAATTTATTGGCGAGGGCACCCTCGCCTATTAGAGAGGGCAGAATCACACTTGTCAATTAAAGAGGGCGCGCCCCCCTCGCGAATTAAAGAGGGGGCTCCACTCGCGAATTAAAGAGGGCCTTTACCCTCGCCAATTTAATTAATGTAAAAAATTGTGGAATCTGGTTTTGAACCCCCACTCGCGCTACCACTTTTATTTCACGCGAATTAAAGAGGGTCTTTACCCTCGCTGCCACTTTTATTTCATACCCACACACAGGCGAGAATCGAACACAGGACCTTGTGCCGTTTAGGCTAGGAGCTTTAGTCGTTATTGTTGTATGCACTTAAATCGGGTTGACTTGGATGTGGACTGTGCTTAGCACGATACAAACATATATAATTTATTCGGGGGTTATTACGTGTTTATGTGGATTAAAGTGAGGATTTATGATGATCTTGATGAAGAACAATGAAGAACACAAGATATAGCTTCTTGGAGAAGCTAAAGCTTTAGAAGCTTGGGAGATTTTATTGCTTTAGGTTGAGGGTGATTGAGTGGAATTCTAACTTGTGTTACAAATGAGCCCAAATGGGCCTTATATACTGCTTTTCAAGAGCTGCCCGCCCTTTACACGTGGCGCCTTCAGATTGGACCTTCATTCTTCTCGAAAAGGTGATTTGATGGCGCAATTAATGCTAAACCGCCTTAGGTGCTCGTCCTCGCCGAGATGCCGAGGAGATGGGCCATGGTGGTCGCCGAAGGACCTTCGAGGAGTGTGGTCGCCACGCTCCATGCTGTCTCCCAAGACTTCAATACTAAAACTTCTTAACTAAGAATAAGCACGTGCTCGCCACATATTTGGGCGAGCAGCTAACTAAGACAGTGCTCGCCAACATCTTTGGACGAGCACTTAAATATATTAAATACATTAAATCTATTACATTTTCTTGGTCTTGTTGACTAGTCGCCGCATGACTTTGTTGACTGGTCCTCGCCACGTAAGACGGTGACTAGGATTGACTTGTCAAAGATTGACCTCTTTGACTAGGTATAACATTTGCCCCCTGGTCGCCTTACTTCGTATTCGTAGAATGGTAAGGCGAGCAGTTCGATCGTTTTTTCCGATGGTGAAAATGGTTCTCGACAACACAATCAATTTCGAGATCTTGATGACGTGAGACGGAGGCGGTCGCCTCGTTTCCTACGCCGAGCTCGCCTTTCGAGGCACTTTGATGACGTATGATGTGACTTGTGTCAGGCGCGTGGGCGGCGCTCGAAATTTGAAAAGCGCGCGTGGGGCGCGTGCCGACCTCAAAGGTCGCGCGTGAGGGTCACTCTCTGAATTCGAATTTGGAAATGGCCCCAAATTTTGGGAAAATTACGGATTTTACCCCGTTTTTTGCAATTAGGTCCCTGCATATGTTTTGCCTATAAATATGACTTCCCTTCTTTTCAAAACACTTTTACCATTTTGCAACTTTGAATTTCTCTCGAGCATCCTTCCGAGCTTCTTACTTTAAGGTTTTCCGGCGAGTTTGGGTGGTTTTCGATCGATAAAAAGGTATTTAAATCTCATTTTCTTCTTTAAAACTCTATTTTCCCCCATTTCTTAAGAAAAAATGGATTTTGGTGGCGGTTCCGGTGGTGGTTCGCTGCCGTTAGATGGTGGTGCCGCTAGTTCCGGCGAGGCTGATCGTCTAGCCTTGACTTTGACGGAGAGGGCGTCTTCGTCGGACTCTAGGATCCACTCCCCTGACCCCATAAATGCTAGCGTCCGTAACTTAGGAAAGGCAGTGGTCGTCGATGTCGACGAGCTCTATGACTCCGACAGGGATGATGCCGGCAATGATGCCGAGGAGGGCGATGCCGAGGAGAGTGGCAGTGAGACGGACTCTGATTTACATGATCAGGGTTTGGATCGAGGGGTGGGCGAACAGATAGAAACTGCCCAGGTCGAGGAGACCTTGACGAAGAGTCTCCGCGAGGACTATGAGGAAGTTGTTCGATATGCGGAGAGCATAAAGGACATCTTGAGTGGTCGGGAAAGTTTAGATGGCGATGAGGTCTCGAGGGAGGCCTATTATAAGTATTTCTGCGAATACCTTCCTCGAGATGTTCCTCGCCCGCATCGAGAAGCTTTCCAAACGATATATGAGGCGAGCAACTATGCAAGCAAAGTCTCCTCGGCGCAGTTAGAGAACTCTCGAAAAAAGTACCAACTGCCGGCCGATGTGTGCTTTTTCGTTCCTCGCGAGGATGAGAGGGCCGACCAGCCGCCAGAGGGCATGGTCGCCGTCAACATTGGCATGATGGAGGCAGGGCTTAGGTTTCCCCTGCACCCCAGTATCTCAAATTTTCTACATTTCCTGAATGTTGCCCCTTCACAAATCTTACCGAACGGTTGGTCGAACCTGATCGGCATTCTTACACTGTTCGGCCTGGTGGCGGCCGAGAATGGATGTCGGAATACGTGGCTTAGCCCGAAGGAGATTAACTATCTCCTTCAGGCGGCCGAGACCGGAGAGAAAGTAGGCCACGGGTATTACTATGTTAGAGGCCGAGATAATTTTAAGTTGGTCGAAGGGGTTCCCAACAAGATTAGGGATTGGAAAACCAACTAGTGGTGGGTAGCCGGGGACTGGATGAGTTCAGTGAGGCCGGACGGATCTTCTGATCGCATTCCTATCGAGACCGAATATCAAAGAATTCGTGGTAAGTCTTTTAATTTCTGCTCGTTCTTGTCTATACTGAATAACTCCTCGCTTTTTGTAGGTGAAACTGTTCGCAAGAGGACTGCCGACCACCGTCTTACTCCTCTCTTTCAGTATCACGTTTGCTGCGTTCTCAATCGTCGTTACCTGGAGAGGTCTTGCCGATTTCTGAACAGGGAGTGCATGCGTGAGCGAGCAGGTCTCAGAGTACCTCCTCATCACTTCACTCGAGAGTTCCCTCCAGGTAAAATATTTCTTACTTCAAATTTCTTTTTAAATTTACTCTTCGAAGATACTAACTTCTCGCTTCTCTTTCTAGTAGTGGTTCCTCAACGGGTTGTCGCCTATCTTCCCCCTACCGTTGAAGTCGAGCGCCTAAAAGCAACCAATATGCTTCAACAGGCACAAATACTCCGCGAGCGCAAGATTGTTGATGGCGCCGGCAAGAAAAGAAAAGGGGCGGAGAGCTCGGGGGCTCCACCAAAAAAGGTCGCTAGACCGACCAGAGGGGGTACTTCTCGCCCACCTGCTGCTGAAAGGAGGATCTCGCCGAGGAGATCTCCTCCGCCGAGGGGTAACTCGCCCCCCCCCCCCAAACCAGTTGCTTCCCCTCCTCCCCGAAGCACTCGGTCGCGAGAGACTGCGACGAGCTCGTCGGCCGAGGAGAGGGCTCCGGGAGATAATACCCTTCTCGGCTGGGAAGCCGCAAGGGTTGCCAAGTAAGTTTTTTCAAAAAGAGTTTTAGAAATTTTTCAAGTATTTTTCTTCTAATTCTTTACTTTTTTTAACAGAGTTGCCGACTATCCGGTCGCCCAACCCTTTAGCGAGAATCTTCTCGGCTTCTACCGGTCGCGAGACCCGGTCGATAGGGAGCCTCTGAACCTGTTCGCACAGAGGGCGGTGAAGCACCTACATCGCTCGTTGACGACCACACTGGTCGAAGAGGTCGACAACCATAATGCCATGGAAAATGCGCGCCTGGTCGCCATTGACTTGAGCCGAGCCTCTTATACCATGGAGAAGCTCGCCAGCCAGATTGCTGAAGGTCGCAAGCTCAGCGAGGACAGGGCTGCGAAGGTTGCTCAAATGGCTAAAGCAAAAACTGTTGCTGAGGGGAAACTGCTCGCCTCAGAGGAGAAAGTGGTCGACCTCGAGACCAAGCTGGCCAATGCTGAGGCAAAGTTGGCCGATTCTGAGGCCCAACTGGAGATGGTTCGAAAGAAGGATCAAGAAGATCTTCAAGAGATCGAACGTCTCCGTGCTCGCCTCAAGACTGCCGAGGACGAGGTAAGGACTCTTACAAGTAAGTCCGCAACTGATGAGGAAGAGTTGGCCACTCTTCGGCAACAGCTGGTCGATGCAATAGAAGAGAGAGATGAGACAACTGAGCTCGCTGGGGGCGTGGCCATGTTATCGGTGGCGCTCACTGCCCACGGGCTCATTTACAGGCTATTGGACGTTCATCCGGAAGTGGATGTGATTCCGCTCGGCGAGCTTCTGGACGACCTCCTTATGAAGGAGAATCCTCAGCCGGGAACCGAGCTCCCCTTGCTTCCGTTGGTGCAAATGGGACTCCAGTTCCCTCGACTCTCGGGAGTTCCGGTGGAGTTCGTGAATCCTCCCGAAGACTCCCCAACCCAACAGGGCGAGCAGCGTGCTCCTGCTGAAGTGGAGGTTGTGAACGAGGAGGGGGTATCTGGCGAGCAAGTTGCTCCTGCCGAGGAGAATGTTTAGTTTGCTTGTATTTTGTTTTGTTTTTCTTAGGACTGTTCGGCCATTAAGGCCTTTTTTGTAATTTCAGCCTTCTAAGGCTTTTTTTTAATGAATGGAAGTTTTTGCTTATGATGTGTTCGTTTTTCCAATTGTTTTATGATAATTTTTTGCAAGTGCTTTTAATAAATATTTTTCTTTCATTGGTTTGTTCGACGTTTGTTATTCTGCGAGCATCTTTAAGAAAGAGTGCTCGTCTTTTCTTTGCGAGCATCTTTTAAGAAAGAGTGCTCGTCTTTCCTTTGCGAGCATCTTTTAAGAAAGAGTGCTCGTCTTTCCTTTTGCGAGACTCTTTAAGAAAAAGTGCTCGTCTTTCCTTTTGCGAGACTCTTTAAGAAAGAGTGCTCGTCTTTCCTTTGCGAGACTCTTTAAGAAAGAGTGCTCGTCTTTCCTTTTGCGAGACTCTTTAAGGAAGAGTGCTCGTCTTTCCTTTTGCGAGACTCTAAGAAAGAGTGCTCGTCTTTTAGAGTTAACCATTCGTCGGTTGAACTCTTTGATAGGTAGTGACCATCTTTGCCACTACCTTGCGAGCATCTTTAGAAAAGAGTGCTCGTCTTTTGTTTCCTAGATGGCTACGCAGAGCTTGTTTAAACTTTCAAATTTATCTAACATTTGATGGAAATTTAAAATTTTGCTTGAATTGAAATGAAGATTAAAAACAAACTATAAATATGAAATAATTTAAAAACTTACTGGTAATATTTCTTCAGCTTGACCGCGTTCCATGGGTACTTGCTCGGCTTGCCCTCGAGATCTTCAAGCTCGTATGATCCGTTTAGGAGTGTGCGCGTTATTCGGTACGGACCCTCCCAAGTCGGGCCAAGTATGCCGATGGACTGCTCCGTCGCCCTCCGAAGTACGAGCTGGCCGATAGTGAACTGGCGAGCACGTACTTTGGTGTTGTAGTAGCGTTCTGACCTTTGCTTGTAGACCACATTCTTCTCGTCCGCTGTTAGCCTTCGTTCTTCTAGGAAGTCTAAATCGGAGAGCTGTGCATCGTTATTCAACTGCTCGTCATAATTTGCTACTCAAAAAGTTTGGACTTGCCCCTCTGCTGGTATGACAGCTTCGGTTCCGAACGCGAGCGCGAACGGAGTTTCACCAGTAGAATTTCTCGTGGTCGTCCGATATGCCCACAGAACCATGTGCAGCTCTTCGGCCCATTTTCCCTTCAATCCATCCAGCTTAGCTTTCAAGGTGTGCTTGATGATTTTGTTGATCGCCTCTACTTGACCGTTTGATTGTGGATGGTAGGGAGTTGAAAAAATTTTCTTGATGTTCCATCTTGAGCAGAAATCCAGCATGTCTTGACTTGTAAATTGACGTCCGTTGTCGGTCACTATCGCTCGTGGTAGGCCGAACCTGCAAATTATGTTCTTCCAAATGAAGCTTGTCATCTGGCCCGTTGTGATGGTCTTTAATGCCTTTGCCTCTGTCCATTTGGTGAAGTAATCGACTACTACGACGACGAAAGTTACCCCCCCAGCAGCTGGTGGGAAAGGTCTGATGATGTCGATCCCCCACTTCGCGAAAGGCCACGAACTATACACCGAGATGAGCTCGTCTGGTGGTGAGTGAATGGCGGGAGCGAAAGCTTGACATCTCTTGCACGACTGCGCGTAATGGATTGCATCTTTCTTCAGTGTTAGCCAAAAATAGCCTTGTCTTATGATCTTTAGAGCGAGCGCTTGCCCCCCTGTATGATTTCCACAAACTCCATCGTGGATTTCGTGCATGACGATCTTCGCTTCGTCTTCTCCGAGGAATTTCAATAAAGGCATTGAAAAACCCCGTTTGTACAGCTGGTCACCCACAATTATGTACCTTGCGGACCTAAGTTGTAATCTGGTTGCTTTCACTTTGTCTGCCGGGAGCTCGCCGGTCTTGATGTACTTGATGATCGGCGTCCTCCAGTCCTCGTCGCTGGTCGCTTCAACCTGCAAAACTTGACCTCTGTTCACCGACGGGGAAGAAATCTTGGTGATGGTTGCTTCTGAAAAAATTGCCTCCCCCTCTGAAGTGGCCAGCCGAGCTAACGCATCTGCTTGCGTATTTTCCTCCCTAGGGATTTGCTCGATGTGGAATTGATCAAATTGCTCGAGTAATCCTTTCACTAGGTCTTGATACTTTATCATTTGATCGCCGCGAGCCTCGTATTCGCCCGTGATTTGACATACAACCAGCTGAGAGTCAGAAAAAAATTTCAGTTTTCTAGCGCCCACGGCCATAGCCATCTTGATTCCTGCAACCAGAGCCTCGTACTCTGCTTCGTTGTTGGTCGCCCGATACTCGAACTCGATCGCCGAAGCAAACATTTGTCCGGTTGGGCTGATGAGGACAACTCCTGCCCCTGCTTTGGTGCTCGTCGACGAGCCATCGACGAACAATGTCCAAGGAAGTTCGACTCCCTCGTCCAATTTTACTGGGAAAGTGAGCTCTACGATAAATTCTGCCAGCACTTGTCCCTTGATTGCCGTTCTGGGTGCGTAGGTGAGACCAAATTGTCCGATCTCTACTGACCATTTTAGAAGTCTTCCCGTGGTATCCGGACGATGCAGTGCTCGTCGGAGAGGAAAGGTAGTGAGGACGACCACCTCGTGGTCGAACAGGTATTGCCTTAATTTTCTAACACTCATGACTAGTGCGTACGCCAATTTTTCCATTGGAGTGTATCTCAACTCCGCATCTCGCAGTGTTTGACTTACGTAGTAGATAGGCAGATGTGTGCTCCCCTCAGCTCGGACAAGCACTGAACTGATTGCACAGTCAGTGGCCGCCAAGTACAGATATAAAATTTCGCCGGGGACTGGCTTGGATAGGACCTTCGGATCCGATAAGTACTCCTTCAATTTCTCGAAAGCTTTCTCGCACTCGTCGGTCCACTCGAACTTTCCTTTTTTCAGAGCGTCGAAAAAAGGTTTGCAACGATCGCCCGTTCGTGCAATGAATCTATTCAGCGATGCAAGGCATCCT
The DNA here is from genome assembly GCA_963675135.1 of Galeopsis tetrahit. Taxonomy (NCBI): domain Eukaryota; kingdom Viridiplantae; phylum Streptophyta; class Magnoliopsida; order Lamiales; family Lamiaceae; genus Galeopsis; species Galeopsis tetrahit. The sequence goes on along the minus strand of OY776125.1, from coordinate 10,969,785 downwards.
GTCAACCTCTGAACTTCTTTCACGTTCCTTGGGCTTTGCATATTGATTATTGCTTGAATTTTACTCGGATTCGCCTCGATGCCCCGCTGGCTAACCAAGTGCCCCAGAAATTTTCCTGAGCCAACTCCAAAACTGCATTTCTTTGGATTTAACTTCATGTTGTACTCTCTTAGGATATCGAATGTTATGGCAAGGTGGTGTAGGTGATCTTCTTTTCGTAAGCTTTTGACAACGATGTCGTCGATATAGACCTCTACCATCTCACCGATGTGCTTTTCAAACATCTTATTTATCAGTCTTTGGTACGTTGCCCCCGCGTTTTTCAAACCGAAAGGCATTCTTTTCCAGCTATACATATCACGCGCCGTCATGAAGGCCGTATGTCGCTGGTCGTCGGGATGCATTGCAATCTGATGGTACCCTGCGAAGGCATCCATGAAAGTTAAAATCTCGTGCCCCGCTGTATTATCCACTAGGTGATCAATGTGGGGCATCGGAAAATGATCTTTTGGACAGGCGTCGTTTAAATCTGTGAAGTCTATGCACAATCTCCACGACCCGGTCGTTTTCTTGACGAGCACTGGATTTGCCAACCACTCAGGATCAGTTCCAGTTTTCTCTATTAACTTGTTGTCGATCAATTTTTTGATTTCGACTGCCAAAGCCGCACTTTTATCAGGCCCAAATTTTCTTCGCTTTTGGGTGATGGGTCTTTTTGTTGGATCAATATTTAGTCTGTGGCAGGCATGATTCGTGGGAATGCCCACCATATCTTCGTGCGACCAGGCGAATGCACCGACGTTTTCCTTCAAAAATGCGATTATGTCCGATCGCAGATGTTCTGGTAAATTCGAACCTATGAATACTTCGAGTTCGGGACGAGCTTCGTTTAATTGGATGGTTTCAAGGTCCTCCGCTGAAGTTGCCCGCTCTTTAGGCTCCTTCCAACGAGGGTCCTCAATTCCGAATTTTGGCTCAAAGCCTAACCTAGGCTCCAAATCTGGAAAGTTTTCTGGAGACTGGTCGCCGGGGACCTGGTCGCCCGGATCTGTCTGCTCGTCGATTTCCATTGGGGTGTGGTCGTCCACTTCCATGGAGGCGTGCTCATTCGCCTCCACTTGGTGGTCGTCAGAACGATGACTGCACTCCCCAACTTCAATTTTTCTGTACTTGCTAGGAAGACCCTCCAAGTAGTTCATTTGTTCTGTTTGAGTTTCACACATAATATACTTTCCAACCATGGCACTTTCTTTAGAATGACGTTTTGCAAAGCGGATGAGACACTCCCTCGCCCGTGTCTGATCGCCCTTAACGGTTATAGCTCCCGCCGGGGTTGGAAATTTAATACAGTAATAATAAGTTGAAGCGGCCGCCTTGAACTCGTTGAAGAAAGGTCGGCCTAGGAACGCGTTGTAGGATGATGGCATGTCGATGATCAAAAAGTCGAGCTGCCTAGCATGGTGCATTTCAGGCTCTTTTGACGATGCCAACTCCAAGGACAATCTGATTTTCCCAATGGGAAGGTTGCGCGTGTCCCCGAACCCTACGATTATATCGTCGCAAGGCTCGATGTAATCTGCATATCCACCAAGAGCATCCAAAGTATGCTTGAAAAGGATGTTGGTGTATGACCCAGTGTCGACCATCATGCGATGGACGACGGTTCCCATTATCTTTCCCGTGATGACCAACGCATCATTGTTTGGCTGCACCACGCCGTTCAGGTCGTCGTCCGTGAAACGGATTTGATGAGAAGGAGGCTTCTCGGCAGTAGGAGCGACGCACACCTGGTGCACATTGTTGAGTGCTCGCTGTTCGCCCTGAGCCCGGCGAACAGACAGAGCGACTCCGGATTGAGTCCCCCCCAAAGGTCCCTCTATCACAAGGCAGTCTTGGCCCAGATTGTCGATGTCGCCAATAATATTCTTTGGCATGGGAGGAGTCAGTTTGGGACGACTCATTTGTTGGCGCAGGTCGTCGCTGTCGTCGCGACATTTCTTTCCCCTGTTGTCGCCGTTTCCACCTCCGGACTTGATGAATTGGGTGAGCTTACCCTCGTTGTAAAGTTTGAAGAGATTTCTCACCAAGTCTCGGCACCCATTGGTGTGGTGGCCGACAGAGTTGTGGTAGTTGCAGAATTTACTACCATCAAGATTTGCATCGCTCGTATGCATGGGCTTTGCTTGGGGGAGCAGATTTTTCCCCCTGATTGCGTCGTAGATGCCCCTAGGATCCACGGTGAGGGCCTCCCTGAACTGGATGATCTCAGGTGCCTCCTCGAACGGCCTGAAGTTCGCTGGGCGAGCACTGCCAGCCTGAGTGGTCGCCTTCTTGGGCTGGGAAGATTCCCCAGTGTTCGTGTTTTTCTTGGGCCACACTCTCTTGGACGCGTCAGGCTGCTCGTTAGCCTTGGCAGCGTCCATTATTCCTCCATTTGAATGAAGTTCCCAGCCCTCGTGCGGAAGTCCGCATAAGAACTGGGGAAAGTAAGATGGATAGATTCCCACAGCTTGGTACCTATCCTGAGACCGGAAACCGCTGAGATCAGCTTCGTCTCATCGTTCACGGCCTCCCCATCGATCACCAGCCTATCGAAGCGCTTGATGAAGTCTTTGCCTGATTCAGTCAGGGATTGGCGAACGTTCGCCAAACGTTGCTTTGAGGTTGGGCGAGCAGCAATAGACCCATAGTAGGTCAGAAAGTGTTGTCCCAGCTCAAGGAAAGAGGTGATAGATCCGGGACTCAAAGTTGTGTACCATCGATGAGCCCGATCTCCCAATGTTAGGGAGAAGTTTCTGCATTGTGTTGCGTCCGTTGCCCCGATTGAGGCCATGTAGTTGGAGTACTTGGACAAGTGTACTCTGGGGTCGGACATCCCATCATATGCCGCCATGGAGGGCATTTGGATCTTCCTTTGAATGGGGGCAGTGAGGATTGCAACACTTAGTGGAGGTGCGGGCAGACTGATCGGCGGTGTGGTCCCTTGCTTCGAGGCGACCACCTCTGCTCGCAGAGCGTCCATCTCTTGTTTCATTAACTTTTGTGTTTCGAGGAACTGGGCGATTTGCCCCTCCTCGGCAGTTTGAGCTCGTGGGACGACGTTCTCGTCACGTCGACTCCCATGGGAAATGGCTGGGCGATCATCATGATGTGATCGCCTGGGCGAGTGCCTGTCAGAATGGTGGCTGCGATAACTCTTGGCCGGAGCTCGCGAACCCTTCCCTGGTCCCACTCGATCTAGAGCTGAGACTCTGTCGCCCTGATCTCTTCTATCAGCGCGATGGTGGTGGTCGGCTTTATGTGGTCGGCCATCCACGTTGAAAGGTACTCGGCGAGGAGCCCTTCCATCATTGTCTTTCATTCGGTTGAAAACCGAATTTCTTTGTGAGTCTCCTGTCTGGCTATTGTGGGAGTGCTCGCCAACTTTGTTCTTTCCCTTATCTTGGGGGTGAGCGAAATGTGAGTGATAGGAACGGTCATCCTCGTTCCCCCTGTTTTTGCGAGCCTCGACGAAAGCCCGATCTTTGGCCTTCTCGAGCTCTTCCTTCTCGTTCTGCTTCCTCCTCACCAGGAGGTAGTCCGATAGGTCTTTCAAGTGCTGGGGGTCATTAAGGATATCCCCCATGTTCAAGTTTGCAAAAGGATTTGCCGGAGCCGGAGGGTGCTCGTTCCCTCCGGATGGCGAGATCCTGTCTTGTGGAGTATGCTGAGACATCGTTTAAAGAGTGTCTTTTTAGATTACAAAGTAAAGATCTAAAAAACGAAAGATTTAAAGTTCTTACGTAGAAGAACGTACTATTACAACTACTAGTCTTAGTAAAGCAACAACAAAAGAAGCTTGAAAACACAAATACAAAGAGATCAAACTCCAAATATGCTACGAAAATTGAAAATGTTCAAGAACACGAAGAACACTAAAGATCGTAGATGATGCTCTAAACGGTAGATATACCGATTAAAGCTTGAAACAGGGAGTTTGCTAACCGATCGCTCGTTGATCGGACGAAACTTTGATGATTTAAATACGTAAAAGGTCCCCTCCTTCTAGCGCCAAATGTTGTATGCACTTAAATCGGGTTGACTTGGATGTGGACTGTGCTTAGCACGATACAAACATATATAATTTATTCGGGGGTTATTACGTGTTTATGTGGATTAAAGTGAGGATTTATGATGATCTTGATGAAGAACAATGAAGAACACAAGATATAGCTTCTTGGAGAAGCTAAAGCTTTAGAAGCTTCGGAGAGTTTATTGCTTTAGGTTGAGGGTGATTGAGTGGAATTCTAACTTGTGTTACAAATGAGCCCAAATGGGCATTATATACTGCTTTTCAAGGGCTGCCCGCCCTTTACACGTGGCGCCTTCAGATTGGACCTTCATTCTGCCCGAAAAGGTGATTTGATGGCGCATTTAATGCTAAACCGCCTTAGGTGCTCGTCCTCGCCGAGATGCCGAGGAGATGGGCCATGGTGGTCGCCGAAGGACCTTCGAGGAGTGTGGTCGCCACGCTCCATGCTGTCTCCCAAGACTTCAATACTAAAACTTCTTAACTAAGAATAAACACGTGCTCGCCACATATTTGGGCGAGCAGCTAACTAAGACAGTGCTCGCCAACATCTTTGGACGAGCACTTAAATATATTAAATACATTAAATCTATTACATTTTCTTGGTCTTGTTGACTAGTCGTCGCATGACTTTGTTGACTGGTCCTCGCCACGTACGACGGTGACTAGGATTGACTTGTCAAAGATTGACCTCTTTGACTAGGTATAACAGTTATGCTTTGAATGCAATTAATATATATATACATATTATAATTTTAGTTTTTTTCTTTCTTTCCTTTAAAGTAACTTGTTTATCTTTAAATTGTCAAAACAAATTTAATATATTTATTTTTAAATGTGAAATTATTATGTGTTATAAATAATTAATTATGTTTATTTTGTTTTTCAATTTTATAAAATTAAAGTTCCTTGTTTATTTTTAAATTGTCAAAAAATATTTAATATATTTATTTTTAAATGGAAAATTATAAAGTTATGTGTTACAAATAATTGATTGGGTTTAATTTTGTTCTCCAATTACATTTTTTTTAATTCGTGATTATTCAATAATTATGTCTAATTAATTTTCTCCATAAATATATATATATATATATATATTTCAAATTTGTAATTAAATCATTGTTAGTAAAAATTATTTGAATATATATATATATATTCAATATAATTAAAATTTAACATTAAAAATAAAAATCAAGTATCATTAATAATCAAAACTTAAAATGCACCATTAAAATTGAAATTAAAAGATAAATATTTAAAAATTAATTAATCATTTTTTAAATTTAATTTAATTTTTTAACTTGTTTAAAATTATAATCATGTCGTAACACACCTTCTACAAGAACAAGCACAACTCATCCTCTCAACTTTAACATCATCATATTTCTATTTAATAAATTAAATTACATATAACATAAATTAATAACATAATTAAATTATCAAAACATTATATTTATAATTAAATTATATTATTAACAGTATTTAATCATTAATTAATCTAATAATGATAATTAACTATTAACCTAATTAAAATTATCTAACAATTAATATCTAATAATATTAAATTAATTAGCATACTCAGATTTGATTTGCATGCAATCCCTATTCCCTCGCCAATTTGATTTATCTAACAATTTGATTTAAAGAGGGGCAAAAAAAAAAAAGCAACCGTCGCCAATTTCGCGAGGGTATTAATTTCCCTCGCTAATTTGCGAGGGATTTTGGTACCCTCGCCAACGCGCTTGTGAATTGGCGAGTGCATCTTTTTCCACTCGCTAATTCGCTCGCCAATTCCCTCTTTATTTGTGCCCCTCTTTAAATCCCTCGCCAAACAGTAAGGGTTAAATCCCCCTCTTTAACTCCCCTCGTTATTTGAGCAATTTTTTGTAGTGATTTAGTCACACATATTAAAAAAGTGTAATAATAAGTTAAAGTAAGTAATTAAAATATAAAGTAAATAAATAAATTGACTTATATGTTTGTGTAAAATTAATTGTGAATATTGTGAGGGTATAATTTTTTATTTTAAGAGTACCAAAGTTACTATTAACTTTAAAAGAATTAAAAGTGTGAAATATGTTTGGTATCGATCTCCAAATTTAAAATTCTGAATCTGTCACTACACTCCATGTTAATATATATACTAATAAACCTAAATAAGAGTTAGTTGATAGTTAGTTGTAACTTCTTTAAACTTCTAGTTAGTTACTTCAAACACCTTGTATATATATGACCTATGGTCATTCATTCATTCTTTAATGAAAACATTCTTCTTCTTATCACATGATATCAGCCTAACTTGCTGAATAAACCCTTCCTTCTTCTTCCTTCTTCCATCTCTTTTCCATGGAAGACCCTTCTTCCTCCTCTGTGTTCGACTCCACTCTTACTCTTCACGCCATGACACATCTTGTTACTATCAAACTTAAATCCACAAATTTCTTGATGTGGCGCGGTCAGATTCTCCCCCTTCTCACCACCCAAAAGTTCCTCCTATATGTTGATGGTTCTTCTCCTCAACCGCCGGCCACCATTCTCAAAGATGGCTCAAGAGAGCCCAACCCTGATTACGAATCTTAGATCTCTCGTGAACAAATCGTGAGAGTCTTCTTGGTCTCCACTCTTTCTGAAGAAGCCATGGCTCTCGTTGTCGGCTGCTCATCCTCGGCCGACATCTGGTCAACTCTCTCCACCGCCTACAATCAAAACTCTAAAGCTCGCGAGCTCCGCCTCAAGGATGAACTCCAATCTATCAAGAAGGAAAATCGCTCGGTTACTGAGTTCGGTGTCATCTTTAAAAGTCTTTGCGATCAACTTTCTTCAGTGGGCTGCGTTCTAAACGAAACAGACAAGTCACATTGGTTTCTTCGAGGTCTTGGCCAAGAATTTCATGGTTTTTCAACATCTCAAATCAACATTGATCCATTACCCTCCTTTCTTGATCTGCTCGCCAAGGCTGAGTCTCATGATCTCTTCACTCGATCACTCGACAATACCACAAGTTCGACTGTTTTTCCTGCCCTTTTTACCACTTCAGGTCGCCCCTTCTCTTCTCTTGGTCGCAGAAACACTACCGGTCGGAGCCTTCTCAGTCAGCCTGGTCGCGGTTTTCCTCGTCCTCCTGGTCGCGGTCGCGGAAGATTTCCTCCTCGTTGCCAAATATGTCATCTCGATGGTCATTATGCTGGCGCCTGTCCAGAAAGATACTCGGGCCCTCCTTCTCGTCAGGCTAACATGGACGCATCTTTCCGCTCTCCCTCCTCGTCTTCTGATGGTTTCGTTGATACTGGTGCTTCTGCCCACATGTCTTCATCCCCGTCTCACATCGAGTATCATACCCCTTACACCGGCTCCGATAGTGTGGTAGTTGGAAATGGTACATCTCTTCCCATCTCTCACATTGGTAGTCATATTCTTTCTCCTAATCTCTCTTTGTTCGATGTTCTGGTTGTTCCCCATCTCACCAAAAACCTTATCTCTGTAAGCAAACTCACTAATGACTATAATGTTTCTGTAAAATTCACTAACAATTCTTTTGAAATTCAGAATCGGTCCACAGGAACAATTCTTGCTCGCGGACGACGTGAAAATGATCTTTATATTCTTGAACATGCTCGCCCACATGTTATACAGTCTCTTCTTAGTAGTGTTGCTCGAGGATCCTTTGAGCGTTGGCATGAACGCCTTGGTCATGTGCATTTTGACATTGTGAAATTACTAGACAAGTTAGGTTTCATTTCTGTCAATTCTATTTTACCTAAACCATCACTATGTGCACCATGTCAACTTGCTAAAAGTGCTCGTTTACCCTTTAATGAGAATCATGCTCGCTCTCCTACTGTGTTACACTTAATTTATTGTGATCTATGGGGCCCATCTCCGGTTACTTCTCGGGATGGTTTTCGTTATTATGCTATCTTTGTTGATGACTTTTCTCGTTTTGTTTGGTTTTACCCTCTACGCTTAAAATCTGACTTCCACTCAGTCTTTATTACTTTTAAAACATTTGTTGAAAACATGTTCTCCTCTCGCATTAAAACTTTTCATTTAGATGGTGGCACTGAATTTACAAACAAAAAACTTCAATCCCTATTTTCTGAAAACAGAATAACTCACACTATGTCTTTGTCCCTACACTCCAGCTCAGAATGGCCGAGTTGAGCGAAAACATAGACACATAACTGAAATGGGTTTAGCTCTCCTTTTCCACTCTTCTGTACCTATGCATTTCTGGGTTGAAGCCTTTTCCACTGCTGTCTTTCTCATAAATCACTTTCCTTATCTTGTTCTTGATAAAAAATCCCCCTTCCAATTACTTTTTCTCACCACACTACAACACCCTTCATGTGTTTGGTTGTCGTGTATATCCATGCTTACGTGACTATACTTCTAACAAATTTTCTCCTAGAAGCTTGCCTTGTGTTTTTCTTGGATACAACTCTCGCCACGCAGGTTTCCTTTGTTTTGATCCCGTTTCCTCTCGAACTTACATCACCCGACATGCTCAGTTTGACGAGCAATCTTTTCCCTATGTTGCGACCAGTCCTACTACTCCCCAACACACTCTCGAAAACTCTGTGTTTCTTGAGTGCTCGCCAATCACCTCGCCCTCTCCTCCTTCGCCTCTGACCTCCCACCTTTCTGTCACCACCACTTCCTCGACGCCCCCACCATGTTCCATTTGTGTTGTTCCTGATATTTCTCCTCGCCTCAATCAGCCCTTACCCCCTCCTACTCGATCACCATCACCTCCTCCCGCTCGTTCACCATCTCCTCACCCTGCTCGCCCGCCTCTTTCTTGTCTTGTCACCTCACCACCTCAACGTTAGGATATTGTTCGTCCTTCGCACCCTATGCGGACACGTTCTAAAGATGGTATCTTCAAATTCAAACATACACACGCATCCTCCTTTTTGGCTCACAATACTCTCCTCGTATCCATTCACTCCACCTCAGAACCAAAGGGTTTCAAATCAGCCGCAAAATATTCTCATTGGATGCTCGCCATGCAAGATGAACTGCATGCTCTTCAAACAAACAATACATGGACTCTGGTTCCTCCTCCTCCTTCTGAAAACATTATTGGATCCAAATAGGTCTACAGAACAAAGTTTCGATCTGACGGTCAAATTGATCGCTATAAAGCTCGCCTGGTCGCTCAAGGGTTTACTTAGCTTCCTGGTCTCGACTACGATCTTACTTTCAGTCCCGTGGTCAAAGCTTCCACTGTTCGCATTATTCTCTACATAGCCGTCATGAGAAATTAGCCTCTTCGTCAATTGGACGTCAACAACGCTTTTCTTCATGGTCATCTTCAAAAACCTATTTACATGGCTCAACCTCCTGGCTATGTTGATCCTCACTTTACAAACCACGTCTGCCGGTTAAATAAAGCTATTTATGGTCTCAAACAGGCTCCTCGGGCTTAGTTTCAACGCTTCTCCGACTTTCTCACCACTATGAACTTCGTCGCAAGTAAGTCCGATACCTCGCTTTTAATCCTAAAACCAGGTCGTTTCCTTCTTTACCTTCTCGTTTATGTAGATGATATCATAATCACTGGAAACGATAACACATTCATTTCGCAGCTTGTTGTTCAAATCCGCAACGAATTTGCGATCAAAGACCTTGGTCGTCTCAACTACTTCATTGGCCTTGAAGTCACTTACACTTCTTCCGACCTTTTTCTCAGTCAAACCAAATATGCTCGTGACATTCTTGTTCGCTCTGATCTCCTCGACGCCAAACCTACTGCCACTTCTCTTTCTACAATAGAGATTATTCGCCAGGATGGTGATCGTTTCACCAATCCTACCTTATATAGGTCCCTGGTCGGCGCTCTACAATACTTAACCATCACTCGCCCAGACTTGTCCTTTGTTGTCAACACAGTTAATCAATATCAAAACTCTCCTATTGTCGACCACTTCCAAGTAGTAAAAAGGATTCTTCGCTACGTAAAAGGGACGCTCGATTTCGGTCTTTCCTTCCAAACTGGTTCTCCTCGCCTGCTCGCCTACACGGATGCCGACTGGGCCAGATGCTTGGATACTCGCCGTTCAACGTACGGTTATTCCATTTTCCTTGGTCCTAACCTCGTCTCTTGGAGTGCCAAGAAACAACCCACCGTTGCTCGATCCAGCTGCGAATTGGAGTACCGTGCAATGGCAAATGCGGCTGTTGAGGTCGTTTGGGTAACAACTCATTTTGGTGAATTACATGTTCCTCTATCGTCCTCGCCCATTTTTCTCTACGACAACAACAATGCCATATTCTTAAGTCAGAATCCGGTCGCTCACAAAAGGGCCAAAGACATCGATATCGACTACCACTTTGTTCGAGAGTTCGTCGCATCTGGTCGTTTAGTCACACAATTTTTCCCATCTCATCTTCAAGTTGCAGACATATTCACCAAAAACTTAACTCGACCCCTATTTGAGTTTTTTAGGTCCAAGCTCCGCGTCTTTTCTCACCCGCATCGCTTGAGGGGGATGTTAGTATATATACTAATAAACGTAAACAAGAGTTAGTTGTAACTTCTTTAAACTTCTAGTTAGTTACTTCAAACGCCTTGTATATATATGTCCTATGGTCATTCATTCATTCTTTAATGAAAACATTCTTCTTCTTATCACACTGCAGATGGTGACATCACTACCCTTTCGCGCCGCGATTTCCTTTCCGATACGCCATTCATGAGGATGACGGCACATCCAAAGACGGGCTTGGTAACCGGCCAAGTCTTCGCCTTTAGATGCGACATATTTTCTCCATTTTTGACGGCCAAGTCTTCGCCTTTAGATGCGACATATTTTCTCCATTTTTGACGTTTTTTAAGATCGATTCACAAGGGAAGAAGGGCAAAGATTTGCATATCTTGTCGCTCAAAAAGGCACCATGCATTCACGATTTCGCGGTTACTGAAAATTTAATCGTGTTCCAAGATATTCAGATTGAAGTGAGTCTAATAGATATGATCATGAAAGGAGGAACTCCAATCGTGTACGACCATCGCAAAATTCCGCGAATAGGCCTTTTGCGACGGGACGCGACGGATGAGGCTGGGCTGTTGTGGATTGATACCCCGGGGCTAAACATGTTGCACGTCGTCAATGCCTGGGAAGAAGACTTTGGCGATAAACTAGTAATCGTTGCTCCCAATTTTATATCGATCGAGTGCGGATTGGATTCCACTAATATGATTTATTCAATATTTGAAAAGATTACAGTTGATGTCAAATCAAAGAAGCTGCTTTCAAGACAACAATTGTGCAACATGAAAATGGAATTCGGAGTTATTAATCCAGCTTACACCGGAAACAAGAGCAAGTCCGTCTCAATTTAATCTCGTAACTCCTTAATTGGTTCAATTTTTCGAAAATCGAAATATGACATCCACTACAAGAAAACTGATTTTTAGTGACAAAATTCTCTTATTATTGTTTCTCTAGCTAAAAAAATTCAGTGATAGAAAATTGAGAATTAATGACAGAACTTGTCACTAAAAATCAATTTCTGTCATTAAAGGCTTTCAGAGAAGGTATAATGACAGGATTTCTGTCACTAAAAATTAATTTTCTTGGAGTGATCATCATTCAAAATTGATTTAATAACTTTTGTCTTTTTTGCAAAAGTCATATTCAAGCTTCTTTGAGGCTAAAATCGAACTAATTAAGGAGTTATGCGGAATTTAACTCTCTTTAATTATATAACTAGCTAGCTCAAACGATTTTTGTGTTAGATATGTATATGCAGCATTGAGAGATGAAATTCTGAAGGCGACAGGGGTGGTGAAGCTTGACCTCACGTCGAGAGCTGGCGACGATTGCCCAGTGGGTAGACGGATGTATGGGGAAGGATGTTACGGCGGGGAACCTTATTTTGTGGCGCGGGAGGCACACAATCCGGCGGCCGCAGAGGACGATGGGTACTTAGTAAGTTATATGCAGGATGAGAAAAGTGAAGAATCGTGGTTCTTAGTTATGGACGCCAAATCTACAACTCTTGACATTGTTGCTAAAGTTAGGCTGCCTAGTAGGGTGCCCTACGGCTTCCATGGTTTGTTTGTCCATGAAAATGATCTCAACTAGGTGCACGTACGTCACATCGATTTTTATCTTATAAATTCAAAGAGTTTTAAGTTTATGCAACTATATATATATCATATGTTTCTTATGGGACTTGCCATAGTATATGATATTATAAATTATGATGTTATATAATTGTGTATTTTGTTAATTTGCATTGATTAAACAAACACGACATAAAAATGAATTAAATAATACTTATGACATAGAACATAAAGATCGACCATGATTCATGCTGCTGGTTTCTAGTCCTCATTGTGAATAATGGATTTGACCACAATTGAATTGGAGGGAGGGATATAACTTGTATGTATAGATAATATTTACAAGGTAACATATTTACATAATAAAGGGAAAAATATGTACAAGATCCTAAATATAAGGAATGATTAACGTATTCTTTAATATCCCCCTTCAAGCGTTGCATGGAATGAGGAAGAACGCAGAGCTTGAAACGTAAGAAGTCGAAAGCTGGGCGAGCAAGGCTCTTCGTGAAAATGTCCGCCAACTGAAGGTGCGTGGGGATGAACTGGGTTGAGAGTCTACCGGCGGATACAAGTTCGCGAACAAAATGGCAGTCGATATCAATGTGTTTCGCCCTCTTGTGAGCAACTAGGGTTTGACTCAAGAAGAGGGCACTGTTGTTGTTCGAGAGAAGGACCGGGCAAGCAGAAGACTGAACACGAAGCTCACGAAGAAGATTAGTAAGCCAGACGACCTCAGTGGCAGCATTTGCTAAGACACGATACTCCGATTCACAACTGGAGCGAGCAACGGTAGACTACTTTTTAGCACTCCAAGAGACAAGATTACCCTCCAAGAATATAGAGTAGTCATAGTTGGAACGACGTGTTTTCACATACCGAGCCCAGTCTGCGTTAGAGTAGGCCACAATAGAGGAGTCTGGTCGGCTGGTGAAAGAGAGACCATAGCTAATGGTGCCCTTGACGTACCCCCGATACACGTATCTCACTTAAATTGACATATATTTAATGTATTCCCCACAAAATACTTAATCTGCCCTTTTGGAGAAATTTTCAAAATACGTTTTGTAATTTAGGTCGATTCCATTTAAAATCCTTTAAGTTTTAACTTTTTCAAAATACGTCCTAAAGTGTCCAATTTACATCCTCTTTGTCCATTTTACATCATTTTTTGTCCAATTTACATTATTTTGGTCGGGAAATTAATTTTTTTGCCAAAAACCGACACGTGCAACTTGAACGTGTGTTTAAAATTGGGACTTCGGCAGATTTGGTGACTGAGTGCCACATTTAATTAAAAATATGAACACATCATCATCTCATCTCTTATAAATTTAAACATCAAATTTTGTTTATGACAAATGTTCCAAAAATACACCCACAAAACTCAACTCGATGGCCCCTGATAAAAAGAAAAGAATTCGCTTGTACGTTTTCTCAGTAATTTCGCTTCCTTTTATTTGTAAATTCCGCCAAAAAAAAAATTCAGATGCTGTCGAGTTGAGTTTTATGGGTATATTTTGGAACATTTGTTATAAACAAAATTTGATATTTATAAGAGGTGGATGATGACGTGGCCATATTTTTAATTACATGTGGTGTCCAATCACAAAATTTGTCGGAAGCCCCAATTTTAAACACGTGTTTGAGTCGCGCGTGTCAGTTTCAGGCAAAAATTACTATAATATTAGATTTGAAAAAAAAAAAAAAAAACCTTAATTGGACACCTTAGATCGTATTTTGAGAAAATGAAAACTTATAAGATTTAAAATAGAATTGATCTAAGTTATATGACATATTAAAAAAAAAAATCAGGATGTAAATTGAACACCTTATATATGACGTATTTTGAAAAAGTGAAAACTTAAAGGATTTAAAATGAAATCGACCTATGTTACAGGATGTATTTTGAAATTTTCCCGCCCATTTGAACATTTAATTCAAATTATAGATACATCTCCCCATTAAAATAAACCCTAAAACTCTAATTTCATTTCTTCTTCCTCATTCTCCTTCCCTCCATCACTCCACCGACACCCTCCACCACGCCGTTTTGCCTAGCGCAGCCGCCGCCGCCCCACAATAGAGTCGACTACCGCCCCTTCTTTTCTCTTCTTCCACAATGCAATTAGTGTTAGAAATGTAATTAGGGTTAGAGTTTAAATTGGATAAGTATATGTATTAGGCCAGATTTAGTAAAAGGATAGTTTAAATATTTTACATGTGTATTAAATCAATAAATGGGTGGGGTGTATTTAACAAAAGGGGTATATTACCCACGCCTTTGAGCTATTCCAGAATCAGGGGGGCCTTAGCCTGTAGGTTATTTGGGCCCAACACCCAACCCGTTTAATAAGAATGGTCCATAATTACTTGGGCTTGCTCAACATTCAACTTTAATAAATTAATTGTACTCCTCATTTTCATCTTTTTTGACTATTATATGAAACCAAATGATGATAAGGTGTACTCCCTCCCTCCCTTGAAGACACATTTTACCATTTTGGGCGTCCCATACTTGAAGGTATGTTACTTAAAATAGCAAAAACACTTTTAAACACCCTCTTAAAACATCACAATATTACAACAAATGTCACTACTTTATTACACTAAAAAGTAACTTTATTACTACTATTTATAAAGTTGAAAAATGTTTACTACCCCCACTTTATCTTACACAATATTAATAAACAATTCATTCATTAAAACGCGTGCCCAATTGGTTTGAGCCTTCAAGTATGGGACGGAAGGAGTACAAAGGATTACTCATTATTATTTAAATAATTTTTTAAATACACTTTTTTTAAATTAAAATTTAGTAGCTATATAGTTATTCATTGGTGTATTTATAAATATAGAAATATAATTATTATGCAAGATTTACAAATATGATGAATTCTAAACTTAAAAATATTGAAAGAATTTTAAGGCTAGATTATTTTGACACTATGTTTTGCGGGTTATGAATTAGAATGATCAAGATAAATTTATAATAAAGCATTAGTCAATTTTATTAATAAATTATATGTTTAAAATATTAATATGAGAAGATGTTAAAAAAAGGGAGAAAGATATGGGTGAGTCAGAAAAGAATCGACAAATAGATTCAAAATAGAGAGGAAAGTGAGAAAATTAATGAAAGAAAGGAAGAAATATATTTTTCTGTTGTCCAAAGGCACAGTTCTTTAATTTGTCCAAAAAAAAAAATGATTTGGCATATTTGGTTGGGGGAAGAGAATAGAAGACAAAATATTAGAGGAAGAGATGAGAAAGGAAACCATGGGAAAAAAATTTATATAGCAGATTTTTAATAAAATTAGAAATTAAAAAATATAAAATATAGATATTTAAAAAAAAATTATAAGAACGTAGAATTTCAAATAGAAGAGATGTGGAGTATGCCAGTAAAAAAGAGGAAGACTTAGAAAGATTTGAATGAAAGATTTTTTAAATATGGATAACAAATATATATATTTGTTTTTTCTTCTGATATGTTGTAATATGGTTAAATTGTGTAAAATATATGCAGGGAATGATCAAGATTTGATTGAGTTAATTGTTTCTAAATTAATAACGATTTATCATTACATTACTAAATATTAATTCTTTTTTTTTTTTTTATGGAAGTTAAAGATAGTGGTATTCTAACCACTTGAGCTATTCCACTTTGTCAATATTAAT
The DNA here is from genome assembly GCA_963675135.1 of Galeopsis tetrahit. Taxonomy (NCBI): domain Eukaryota; kingdom Viridiplantae; phylum Streptophyta; class Magnoliopsida; order Lamiales; family Lamiaceae; genus Galeopsis; species Galeopsis tetrahit. The sequence continues at coordinate 10,953,964 of OY776125.1, read as the reverse complement.
TCATTGATAAATAATAATAATACATGTATCCTTCCATTTGTATGAATATATTGAATTGATATCGAAATGAAAATTGTATAAAACATAACTGAAAAATTGAAGTCACAGCTTCTTGCTAGTTGCTAGGTGTTTAGGACGGATCCAGAAATGAAGGTTACGGTAGAAGGCAATTTTTTTTACAATCATATTTTCTTCATTAATATTATTTTAAGGGGCAAGATATTTTTCACTTATATAATTTTAGTATATGAGTTAATTGCAAAAGAGTTTAAAAAATAGTAAAGTACTGCAAAAGTGTTTTTTTTTTTATCAATAATAATTTTAAACATGTAAAATGTAATTATTTTGAGATTAATTAATTTTACAATTAAAATACTTAAGAAACTAAGCATTTTATATATAAACACCAAAAATAGAAATAGACACACTAGAGTGGGTGGGTGGGGCCCGGACATAGCCAAATCCGTCCCGAGTTGTTGCATATCATGACAGCAAGTCATTTCGAACTAATTAAATTGTGGAAAATACACACTGTATATAACATAACATAATCTATTATGTTTTCCTAATTGCATGCCATTAACGAATTAAATTAACGTAAACCTAACACTATATTAGTTATATATCTATATATGGTGTGACCACTTAAATTCGATCACTGGAATTAGCTAGACATGCAATTATACAATTCCTTCAATTCATGTGTCAAACTTAATTATATTTAATTAATGAGTAGTAATTAATAATATTATCATAATATTGAACACAATTATGAATAATACTGTAGTCTGTAGAAGATATTTTGTCTTGTCAAGGTTTAAAATATCGCGGTATCGGTGGAAATATTGATGGATATATCGATATCAAATATCGATATGGTAATTTTTTAAAATAAAAATAAAATAATAATAACCCTTTAATACATAAAATTAACAAAACAATTTGAATACATTTGATATCAGTGATAAATTTTTATATAAAATATAATATTCAATGTTATTGTATATGATATTTTTTTATATTCTATTGATATTTAACTGATATTAGGCTCGATATTGTTATTGTCTACCGATATTTATTGATATTTTTTAATTTTTTTATATATATCGTGAAAATATCGATTCATTCTAATATCGTGACCGCGAAAAATGGATATATCAAAAATATATTAGAGATATTTTCGGATATTTTCATCCATGGTTATGAGTTGGGGCGAAATTGTATTTATCACGTGTTATTCAAGCCCGTTGTTACCACGAATATGTACCGTACCGACTACAAATTTTCAGACCAAAATTAACATGTGCATGCGAAGAAATAGTTAGTCGACGACCTTGGTATTATTAGGCGTTTTGAAATTATTACTTTTTTCCGTACGTAATGGTATTGCTGTTTACAACAGTAACTATTGTATTGTGGATATCACTATTCACTATCACGTGAAAAAAAAAAAAAAAAAACAAAGTGGGATAGCTTAAATGGTTAGAGCACCACTATTTAGGTCTTAGATCTTAGGTTCGAGTCATGGGGAGGGGAAAAACGGGATGAGTATTTAATGTAATTCAAAAAAACTATCACGTGAAAAAAATGAGAATTAATTATTTGTGTTTGAGTTTGTGACTAGTTTCACCGTGACACCATTTTACGCCAGATTTTATCTTACTTTCAAGAGTAACATCGGTGGCAATTGGATAGATATTTTTTCTTTTAAACTAAAAAGACACGCATCTTATGAAGAAAATGTGATACAGTACTATATATAAACTCCCCTGCAATCAAACTAAACTACATTACCAAATTACATGAAAATGGAAAGCCTTTCTTCCTCTTTCCTCCAAAAACATGTCCTCAATCACACACTCACACCATCACCACCACCACCACCATTACTCCGTCATTTCAGAATCTCGTCTCTTAAAATCGACGAAACCAACGTTCAAAATCCTTATCACAACAAACCCATTCTCACAATTCCGAGAAACCATAAAACAACTAATTCACTACACAAACGTAGAAAAAACAATTCATTCTTTTCCATAATCTTCAACGCATTAGATAATTTCATATCCGATTTCATCGACCCTCCCCTCCGCGCCTCCATCGACCCCCAACGCGTACTCTCGGGCAACTTCGCGCCCGTGCCAGAGCTTCCACCCACCCCCTGCACGGTCGTCCAAGGCACCCTTCCCCCGTCGCTAAACGGCGCATACATTAGAAACGGCCCTAACCCCCAGTTCATCCCCCGGGGACCGTACCACCTATTTGACGGCGACGGAATGCTTCACGCCGTCACCATCTCCGGAGGCAGAGCAACATTCTGCAGCCGATTCGTCAAAACATACAAATACAATTTGGAGAGGGAAATTGGCTCTCCGGTGATCATCAACGTCTTCTCCGCCTTCACTGGTTTTCTACCCTCCTTAGCGCGGCTCTCCGTCGAAATAGGCCGAATTCTCACCGGAGAATACGATCCCCGCCGCGGCGTCGGCGGGGCAAACACCAGCTTAGCCCTGATTGGCGGGAAATTATTCGCGCTGGAAGAATCCGATCTTCCTTACAGAATAAAATTAACACCCGAGGGGGATATAATAACTTTAGGGCGATATACGCCCTTCGGTGCGCCGTTTACGACGATGACGGCGCATCCGAAAATCGACGCCGAAACAGGGGAGGCGTTTGCGTTCCGGCACAGCATCAGCAAACCATTTTTAAACTATTTCAGAATCAGCGCTGAAGGAATTAAATTACCAGAAATACCAATATTTGCCCTAAATCAATCGTCGATGATTCATGATTTTGCAATTACCAAAAACTACGTCGTTTTTCCAGATACGCAAATCCTGATTAAACCTAAAGATATTCTGATAGGGAAACCGCTATTGACGATTGATCTTGAGAAAGTGCCGAGGCTGGGGGTAATCCGGCGATACGCGGAGGATGACAGCGAGATGTGGTGGGCGGAGGTGGCGGGATTGAACGTAATGCACGCGGCCAATGCATGGGAGGAGGACGGCGGCGACGCCATTGTGATGGTGGCGTCGAATGTTGCGCCGGTGGAGCATGTGCTGGAGAGGATTGATTTGATTCACCCGTCTTTGGAAAGAATTGAAATAGATGTGAAATCCAAGAGTGTTCGGAGGCGCCCCGTTTCCACTAAAAGCCTAGATTTTGCCGTTATAAATCCGGCTTATGTTGGAAAGAAAAGCAGGTACTATTACTTGTGTCATGTTTCAAACTTTACATTATACTTGCACTTTAAAAAAGAAACTCAAAATTCACAAAATATTACTCCCTCCGTTTCACGATAATTTGCATAGTTTGACCGACACGTTAATTAAAAAAAAGTGAATTTAGTGGTTGATGATGTAAGATAAAAGAGGGTATTTTATGTAATTTGATGATATATAAAGTGAAATGTATGGAAAAAATGAGTGGCAAATTTAAAATAAAATGATGTTGTGAGGTTATTAATTTTGTGAGGTATTTTCATATAAAAAGTGTTCAAGTAATTTTGGGACGTGAAAAGTGTGCAAATAATCACGGGACGGATAGACTATTACTTTTACAATTATTTCAACCATCCTTTTTATTTTATTCATATAAATTTACAAAATTATCACTCAACACTTTGGTCATTACAATTTTTTTTTAAAAAGTGTGTCAATTTTATAGTGCAGACACGTTTATAGGATGGAGGGAGTATCATTTTTATGTTCCTCCTAAAATTTTTGAATTTTTTTAAGAGGTTGGAGCTCCACATTTATTACTAAATATTATCTCTATTTTTACACAAAATTATAGTAATTGTCAATCTACTTTTTTTTGTTCTTATTCTTTTTATCTCCACTTTTTTTTTTCAACTACTTACATAAAATATTATATTTTTTAAAACACGTGTCATCTTGAAATGATCCGAAGGAGTATTTTATACTATAGGTTTTCTGTTTTTTTTTTTTTTTTTTAAAGTTATGATTATTATTCTGATTTAAGAGGGAATTCACCATTCATATGAAAAAATAATGCATTATATTGAATCCACCTCCCTGCAAATTTGTCACATGAAGTAACATGTATTAAGGGGTGTTTGTTTTCAAGTGCTTTTCTACGGTGTAGAATTACCGTTGAATCTTTTTCTTTTGGACCCAGCTTTAAAGAAAAACAGTGTATGATTGGAAATGTGGGTTGAAAACACAGCTGAAATATAAGCCTTAGAAAAAAAAAATTAAAAAAAGGTTGAGTCTAACATTTTTAAAAAATAATTATTTTAGGTTGTTTTTTTAGAATTTAATTAATTAAAAACAATGCCTAATTGTGAATGTATGACCCATGATTGAAACATTATTTTTCCAAGTTATTTTGGGATGTTGTTTTTAGAGGTTGAAAACAAAGCGTAATTGTGAATGTGTGATTGAAATTAACAAAGTAGTATTTTTCTTCACTCCAAGTTAAACTGGAAAGAGACATAGATTCTGGCTTCATGCACACACTCATCCGCCCTTGCGTGCACTCGTAAACAACTGTTTGCTGCCCGTTTAATCAATCGACTCGATCAATTTCTCACTCATCACAATATTCTACTTTAAAATTATCGACTTTTAATGGACCTAATCAGTAATCATATATGCAAGATTTATAATAAATTTGGTCCATCTATTGTATATTTATAAAAGATTTGGAAAAGAGTAACCCTTTGAAATATTTTACACATGAAATATGTTTAATTAATACAATTTCAAAAAATTTACAGATTACTACCTACAAATTTGTGTCTAAATTTACCCTAATGATGTATATGCACGGTAGGTACGTGTATGCAGCGGTAGGTGGCCCAATGCCGAAGATAGCGGGTGTGGTGAAGCTGGACCTATCACTTTCAGCCACTGACTGCACGGTGGCTTCACACCTATTTCCGCCGGGATGCTACGGCGGCGAACCATTTTTCGTGCCAAATAACTCGGCCGACGAAGAGGAGGACGATGGATATTTAGTGACATATGTACATGATGAAAATAGTGAAGAATCCAAGTTTTTAGTAATGGATCCAAAATCTCCAACTCTTGAGATTGTTGCTGCTGTTAAGCTCCCCGGAAGAGTTCCTTATGGCTTCCATGGAATCTTTGTGCCTCATTCTCAACTCAAAAATCTATAAACTTTCGATTTTTTCTTTTTTAATTTAAATCTTTGTAGTAGCAGGACAGGATCTACTATATTTTGGTTGGTATGTACAAAAATTGGTTGATGATTATTCATTGTGTATGTATCTAAATCACTGTTGTAATTACTTTAGCCGGTTGGAATTGAATTTCTTACTTGAGATCTACCCCAATCTCAATATTTTCGTTCTATATATCCCTATCACTATGCCAAATTATGCTTTTTACAGCAGTTGAATAACAGCGGTTAATTTTGAAACCGCTGTTAAAATTTCAAAAACCGCTGTCATATGCATCTTTTTTCAGAACCGCTGTCATAGGTTCCATTTGTGCGCTGATAGACAGCGGTTTTCCGTAACCGCTGTGATATGTTTTAGTTATGCAAATAGCTTCTCTTATGTAATATAATCAAATTAATCTTTAAGAATAATTAAATAAAAAAATATGATAATTTTATTTTTTAAATTACTGAATTTTTTTTATGAAATACGATTAAATTCTCAAAAATAAATATATTACAAAAATCTATTAAAAAAATAAATCTTGTAATTAATCTTCAAAATTGTATTTGATTATTTCATATTTTTAAGATTTTATTGATTTATAAAGAATTTTATTTTTAATTTAATTATTTTTTAAGTTTTATCAATTAAGAAATATATAATGATTAACACAATATACGATTTTGATTAAACAACGATATAAGTTTTAAAATATTTGTTCATATATATTACTATATTATTAATAAAAAAGTTAAGAAAATCTATAAAATATCAGGTCCAATATATTATATTATTATTAAACAAATTAAAAAAATCTAATATTTCTTCTTATCTCCCCCAAGCGCCCCTCGTTCTGTGAGAGGGGTAGCCGTGAGAGACACATTTTTCGCCTGCATTGCACCCACAGTTGTCCGTCGTCGGACGGTAAGGAGAAATAAATTGATCATCCATTGTTTCTTTTTTTTTTTTGTTGATGTGGAAATTGAATGCTAGATTTCATGAAATCAATGATTAGTTCTAAAATGTTAGAGAAAAACATAAGAAACAAATTAAAGAATTAGGAAAAATTTAGAAAGAAAATCACGGCAGTTCATAAACAAATAAAAAAGAAGATGTATGAAAACTCCTCTAATCATTCTCTTTCTCTAAGGCCTATTATTATGTATGAAAAAAGAGAAAAATGTACAACAGTAAATATCCCTAAAAATTATATATAGCATTAAAAATTAATATATATGATCAATTAATAAAAATAAAATAAAGAATTTTTATTTAAGATAAATATTTATAAATTAATAAAAAATATCAAACATATTTTTTTTCCTTTTTCTTTTTTTTTATGGATTTTGCTTTACTGAAACATGGAAGTAGAATTCGAGTTGAATTAAAAAAAGAAGATTAAATTTTAAAATTTATTTAATCTCGAATAAGTTTTAAAATAATTCATATTTAATTATTATATGCTTATAAAATAAATTTGATATTTTAATTATTATATGGTTATAAAATAAATTTAATATTTATTTAAAATAATTTCTAGGTTTTATTATTCTCATGTAAATATAAAATTTTATTGATCTTTTAAATTTGTATCTAATACGTAGATTATAGAGTTATATATATTATATTATATATATCATAAATTTAATTAGTTATTTAATCAATGTTATAAGTAGATATTATATTATATATAACTTTCCCACCACCCCTGTATATGTTAAGTGAGGGACTCCTGTATATGTTAAGTGAGTGTGCAGTTAATTAAAATCTAAATTTCAGCGCCTTACCTTTTAAAAAATCCAGCGTTATACATTGACCATGGAAGAAGAATGCCTTGTGCACATAATCTCTCCATATACTCCAGCCGCACAGTTGTTCCTTTCTTCATTTCATGGGCCCATATCGGCCCGCAACGCCTCACTCGCGTGCACACCGTCGGGCCCGTATGGCCGCATTGTTCCTTCTTCACTTCGTAGCAATATGTTGTACAGTCCGCCCGTCGCCGCTTGCCCTCATCATCTTCTTCTCCACCCGCAAGTTCTTTCACTACTCTCCAGTCTCCAGGTCTCTCTCACTCACTTTTTTTTTTTTTTTTGTATCACGTTGGTTTTTGAATCGGCATGTTAATTTTATTTACAGATATGGCTTATGTTACATCTGACAATATTGGTTATAATGCTTTAGTATATATATGTTGTTTAGTATATATAAATATATGTTGTTGGATGATGTGGATTGTTCCCATTTTGAATGAAATGGAATGACATTTTTAGTGGACAATAAATCCAATTAAATATGTCATAGTACACAGATAAATATTTATATAAATTTTCATTGATGGACATAACTTTAAAGAAATTAATAAATCATATATGCTATCTAAAAGTTCTATTTTTTTTAATTCTTCAATCAATGTCTAAAAAAGTCATGGGTTTGTGTTTATCCATGTATTATATTCTGTGTCATGAATAGGTTTGTGCATATGGCACCACCTCGTAAAAAGAAGATTCATGTATGGAATGCTGCGCTGGTAAGTACATTAACATCCTTTTATGAACTTTCTTTAATTTTTTCTTTTATGAACTTTATTTAATTTTTTTGTTAGTTTCTTATATGCTTATTGTATATACTTTTAGTTGGCATTTAATGTTGACCATAAAAAGAAGAAAGGGTGTTTGATGTCAGCGGGATCGGGAACTTCAAAAATTATCTCACGAGAGAGTTTATCTACAAAAGAGTTGATACCACATAAACAATCAACAATAATCAACAATCAAGCAAGTTGGCATACGAATAATGATCTTGATTGGAGAGACTTTGTCATACGACTTAATTAGTCTACTAAATCAAGGTAAGATTCTTGTATTGTACATAAGAATAATATTTATAATTAACATTACTCACTCATGTATTTACTTTCATTTTTTTGACTTTAGGAGCTGAGTAGCAAAGCGTTACGGAGAAGGTAAGTAATTACAACCATCATTTTTATTATATGCTAATTACACTCATCATTTTGAATGATTGATGATCTCCATTAATAACCAGAGATAACGACATTGATAGAGCCCCTATTTGACTTGAAATTGGCTTGAAGACTTAAGAATAAAGATAGAGAGTTTAACGGGTTGATCTGAAAGCTCAAATTGACGAAGTACAAGGGATTGCTAATTAATGAGGCGTTGGGAGGAATTGGTCATTAATGAATTTATTGTAATAGTTAGTTGAATTTATATATATACAAAAAAGTTTTTAGATTTTGTATTTTATTTTTATTAATTTAGCAAATGAAAATTTCATTATTTTTTTTTTAAATATTGGATATATACAACAGCGGCTAATAACCGTTGTTATAGCTAATACAGCTGCTGTTATAGAGCAAGTACAACAACGGTTGTTAATAAATAACAGCAGTTAAAAACCGCTGTAGAAATTCAAAACAACAGCGTTTAAAAACCGTTGTAGTAATTCTAAACAACAGCGGTTAAAAACCGCTGTAGTAAATTCAAACAACAGCGATTCATAACTGCTGTCATAACTAATAAAACCGCTATCGTAAATATTGTAAGGGGTTCAAACCGAGCACATACCACATCGGTTTTGATGGAATAACAGCGGTTAATAAACGCTGTTGTATATAGATACGACAGCGGTTAATAACCGCTGTCTATCAGCGCCCTCTTTTTACAGCCCTTATTACCACAGCGGTTACTGATTCCAATTTACAGCGGTTTTTAACCGCTGTCTATCAGCTTATTTGGCATAGTGTATGTAAAAAAAAATACTATATATATATATTACATTGCACAACTTGATTTAATTTGGGTAATTTGTTTTCTTCCTTTTTGGGCCCATACAAAGAATTAATGCCTCTCATTTTTGCGGTTTTGCCCGAATTAACCCACAGTACTCTTCAAAACACATAATTAATATTTTAGGGTTAATTAGATTATTATGATAATTGATTATATTTTATTACAAATTAGTAATTTTCCTAATATGTTTACGAAATTACTTGTTTTAAATTTAGAATTAATTCTTTCGAAGTTATGTGAGTTATCTTGCTAATTTTCGATTGATTCATTATATATCACTCATGTTATACAGGTACTACAAATGTGAAAATAGTAATTTTTGAAATGAACTAGGTAAAAATAAGATGTAAAATAGTATATATGTTCAATTATATTAGATTATTTGGTCACTTTCATTGAAAAAAATGGCATGCTTCTACAAATTCTCGATGACGATATAATAAATAGTTTAAAAAATATGAAGACCTAACATACCCAATTGTAATTGTACTTTTAATTTATTTGACTTAGTGCACTATTATCTTGTTTATTTGTATAAAAAATTTGATTGTATGCATTTTAAATATAAGATATTAATTATGTATGATTAATATTTTAAAATGATCTACTAATTGTACCCCAGTTTCGAAATCCTGAACTACTTGAGATTCCCTATTATCTAAACCTATTAATTTAAGTCTTTGGCCTTTAGATGTTCCCAAAAAGATTTGTATTTCACTATAAAAAAAGGGATTATAGACGGTATTACCCTATAAATTGATGTTTCCGTTTTTACCTTTCGATCATTTTGTATTTCTACATTATAGGAGTGAAGATTTTTTATTAGTTACAAAACAATAATGATGAGTTGACCATAAAACCTATGTGAAATAACTTTATAGAAGTTTTTGTAAAAAAATGAAGACTAGTCCGATTCAATGTAATTGTAATTATTTGATTTAATTCTATGCACCACAAAATATAACACAATTATTATGAATGGATACTTTTTTTTTTTTCTTTCAAAATTTTGGGTCCACATGCCAATTATTAACATAACTATTGGATATACAATGTGGGTGGAATATTTTGATACTGAAACACCAAAAATATGTTGCAACAATTTAACTGGTTTTAAAGGGCTATCAGAATTCCCGTTTATTGATTCAAATTGTAGATCAAGTATATTGAGGTGAATGTAATTTATAGTCTTTCAGTTATAAAAATTAGGGTTTATGGTTTGCTTAATTAAATTCAACAAACAAGTGCATGCAATTTATTAAATTTTATATTGCATACATACACAGTGCTCACTATACTTGGATTTACACTATCAAAGTAACAATCCCTCCCTCCCTATTTTGTACAAGTATATATTAGTAATTGCAAAACATTTAATTAAATAAAAATGCTATTATAAACATATATGGAGTATATTGTTGGAATCATAGGTTGTGAAGATGAGCCTGTCGGACAAAAAGGCCGTGGAAGCCGTAGGGGACGTGGCGGGGCAGCCGAACCGCCGCGACGATGTCAAGAGTAGGGGACTTGGCATCCATAACCAAAAACCTTGATTCCCCTGTCGTTTCATTGTGCACATAAGTCACCACATAACCATCATCCTCCTCCGCATCCAAATTGTCCGCTTCTCTGGCCACAAAAAACGGCTCACCCGCAAAGCAACCCGGCCCGAACATCCGGCTCGCCACAATGCAATCGCGTCGATCCGACTCCGACACGGACACCTCGAGCTTCACCACGCCCGATACTTTCGGCATTGGATCTCCCACAGCTGCGTATACGTACCTGATCCATACACATTAAAATAAAATGATAATTAGTCACACTTATGTGCACTCAATTACACTGTGTAAATGTATAAAGATTTTTTAATACGTACTTATTCTTTCTACCAACAAAGGCAGGATTAATGACTCCGAAATCCAAATTCCTGGTGGAGACTGGGTGGCGCGACACCGTACCATTTTTCAGATCAATTTTCACTTTCTCAATCGACGCGTGAATCAAATCCATCCGTTCAAGCGTATGCTCCACTGACAAAATATTCGGCGCCACCAACACAACCGTATCGCCGTCGTCTTCGTCCCACGCGTTTATCGCGTGAATAACATTTAATCCAGGCACATCAAACCACCGCATCTCCGACTCATCCTTCGCGTACCTCGGTATAACTCCGACACGGGGAACTTTTCCCGGGTTCGCCCCGACGGGCGAACCCCCGGACATCATCTCCAACGGATTCATCCCGATTTGAATTTCGTTGAAGATTGCGTACTTTTTCGTAATCGCGAAATCGTGCAGAAAAGCAGGGCTTGTCATTGAGAAAATCGGTACATCAGGTTGTTTCTCACCGTTAGCGTTGATTCTGAAGAATGTTAAAAATGGCGGAACTGGACCGTACCGGAAGGCGAATGTTTCCCCGGTTTGGGCGTCGGTTTTGGGATGCGCCGTCATGCTCATCGCGAGTTTCCCGTCGAAATCGCGGCGACCTAGAGTGTGAATTTCACCGTTTGGATCTACTTTTACAGAGTAGGGCAGATCTGATTCCCCCAAAGCGTAGAGGCTTCCGGAAATTAGGGCTAAACTTGTGTTCGCTAAGCCTATTCCGCTGCTAGGATTAAATTGCCCGGAGAGAATCCGAGCGGCGGTGACGGCGCCACGCGCGGCCGAGGCGGAGAGGCCGTTGAAGCCAGAGAAGACATTTGGAATTACCGAAAAGCCCCTTTCATTTTCAATTTTGTATTTGTACGTCTTAACGTAGCGGCTGCAGAGAGTGGCTTTACCTTTTGAGATTGTGATGGCGTGGAGCATTCCGTCGCCGTCGAAGAGGTGGTAGGGGCCACGGGGGAGGAATTGAGGGTTTGGGCCGTTGCGAATGTAGGCGCCGTCGAGGGATGGCGGCAGGGCGCCTTCCACCACCTCGCATTCGGTGGGGGGAAGCTCATCGACGGGAGCGAAGTTGTCGGAGAGAACGTACCTCGGGTCGAGGGAAGGTTTACGGGGAGGATCGACATAGTTGTTGATGAAATGGTCGAATGCGTTGAATATGGTTGCCGGAAGAGACGGTGGCTCCGGTGATTTTCTTGTGGCCTGCGGCGGAGGGGTGGCTTTCTTTGGCGTTGCGGTTGGTCTGTTGGTGGGGGTAGTTTGTGGTTTTTCTTCAGTTTGAACTGAGGAGACTTTTAGGAAATGTGATTTAGTGGTGGTGGTGGTGGGGGTTTTGGGGAGCAGTGATAATTTAGGAAGGAAAGAAGAAGAAAGAGAATCCATTGTTTGAATTCTGCAACTATTTTGTGAAAGTTGAAGAAATGGAAATGGTGAATTATTGAGAAATCAGTGAGAGTGTGGGAGTGTATTTATAGTGTGGATTGAGGAAAATAACTATTCATGGAGTCTCTGTTTTTGTCATGTAGACTATGGAGTGGAGTATTATTCTGTGTCCGCTTCATCAAATTACATTTAGTATTTGAAAATGCAACATTTCGTGTGAAATATACTACCCAAATGGGCAGTGGCGGATCCACGTTTAGGCTGGGGGTGGCCTTGGCCCCCTCAACATCTTCCAATTAACTATAGTAGTAGTATATGTGTGTGCTTCTTCCATGAAAAAAAAAACTATGTAAATCTATGAAAATAATTAGTTCGAAATTATGTAATGGGCCACCATCCATGTATTAAACATGTAATGTAACAATAACTTGGTCTATTTATATATATATATTATTGGATTAATTCTAAATTAATTCACAACTTTTAGACTTAGTACCAATTTAATCACCACTTTTATGATTATAATAAAAAAGCTCAATTTTTAACTTTATTGTAATTAAATACACATTTTTTTCTCTAGTCTAAAAGAGATGATGTGTCATGTCGGATATTGTTTATTTAGTTACGTTGGAGACACATAGGATGAATTAATTTAGAATTAACCGTATATATTATTATGGAAGAAATTTATATACACATATATATGTATGATATTATATACAATATACGAAAATATATCATATAATTTATATATATATATATATAATAAAAAAATTATAAGAGGTCAAGTCATACAAAGCAAAATTTTGAATTGGGGCTCCTACTAGCGACGGTGAATTGATCCCCCAAATTAATTGATTTTAGGTCGGGTACGGAAATTTCTCTCTCTCTCTCTCTATATATATATATATATCATATATATCTTTTTTTTATTTGATTATATCAACTTTTAATTGAACTTGATATTCTCTTTTATTTTCTCCCTCCGTTTTCTTTTTTTGGCCCCCCTCACTAATCACTCTGGGTCCGCCCCTGCAAATGGGGTTAGTCTTATGTGAAATATTGCATACATGCATTTCATCCCAATTAGACAAGTCAAAACCCTAAGTCCAAAAGTCAAATTAAGTCAATTTTAAAAAATTCGCGGGTCATAGGTCTGGATCCGGGTTGCCCAGAAAATTCGCGGGTTGCAAACAGGTGGTTTACTACATGACCAAAATATTGTTACTACAAGGCCAAAATATTACCACTACAAGGCCAAAAATTTAATACTACATGTCAAAACATTTTGAAAAATTCACCAAAAAATAAAGTCTCCAGAATATTTTTGAACATGTAGTAATACACTTTTGACCTTGTAGTGATAAAATTTTGGTCTTGTAGTAACATTGTTTTAGTCATGTAGTAGCCGAATAAGTCAAAATTATTTTAGTAATTTTGCCCCCAAAAAATAAGTGTCCAGAATATTTTTGGACTTGTAGTAATACACTTTTGACCTTGTAGTGACGAAATTTAGTTCTTGTAGTAACATAATTTTGGTCATGTAGTAAAATAATAATATATTAGAGTGAAAATAAATATTTTAATTAAGGTTGACCCGCTTTGACCCGTGTTGACCCGCGTTGACCCACGAATTTTGACCTAATTACCTTAATTAGTCATATTGCATGTATGCAATATTGCATATAAGTTTTTGCGACCCAAATGATAAGTTTTCATTACTTTCATTTTATTTTTTTTTGTCACTTAAAGTTTGTATATTCAAAAATAAAAATAATTATCACAATCTCTACTCTCAGAATATACACATATTTACCCTCAATGTCATTACTTTTGCGATCGATTATACACTTAACCAGCCTACTTTATTTACTTTATATAAAAAAAATTACAAAATTAACCTTTAAATACTCTCATAATTACACTTTTTTTTTAAACCATTTGCCTAAAATTCCTGGAAACTTTTCAGGGTCGTAGGATTAATAGATTGCATGGACACAAGAAAAATATTACTAAAATACCAACTCTGTTGGAGTAAAAAATAAAGAGCATTTTGAAGCAAAGGAACGTATTTTGAAATACCAACTCAAATTCGTTCCTAAAATTTCCTTGGCAACTTGTTAGAAAACGATTATGGAGTACTATTTTTGATCTACTTTCATTAACGTCTAAAATTTAAATATGTTGTTACTGTGTCTTTAACTTAGATTCTAATTTTTCATTTCGATCCGTTTTTTATTAGATTTTTCATACTAAAAATAGAAATAAAATAAATCTATTTTTTAAAACTATCAACATCTTTAATTATGTTAATACTGTAGTGCATGATTTGGCTAGAGCTTCTCGTTCGTTGAGTTGCCCTCAAATATGAAGTTGAACTTTCAAATTTTATGGATGTTCTCCCTCTAACTTTTGTTCTTGCTTACTTTAATATAGTTGAATTTTTATTTAAAAATAAATAAATATGTTGGGTGGGTGCCTTTGGCAAAGTTATTATACTTCCTCCGTTTGTTTTTATTTTTATTTTATTTTTGTGATATTAAGAAGGGGTATGCATGTATGTATTGATAAGTTTTTCTTTAATTTAGTGAATGAAATTCTCTAAACCCATCTCATATTTTTACCTCAATTCCTATAAATATTTTACCATTTTCATATATTTTTAAGTTTGTATAAAGAAAAGACTTACCATATAAAAAAAGTGAGAATATGAGAGATCTGATAATTAATACTCCGTATAGATAAATTAGAAATTATGACTATTTGTATAAAATTAAAAATGGGGTAAAATTGAATGAAAGTGTGTAAAAACTAAAATAAATTTGGTTCTTAGGAAAATAACTGTCTATAACGACCCTACTCATGAAATAGTAACTATCTTTCTTTTTCATTCACCAAATTAAAGACTTGCAAACACAGTTGGACAGACCAACTTGAAAAAAATCTTACATAAATTACATACATATCCAATCAAAGAAAAATGAACTCGAAAAAAGAAAGAGATAGTACCTCAGGCTCTTGATTAATACTCCTCCGTTCCATACTTTCCATACTTAAATGCACATTTTACTATTTTGGGCGTCCCATACTTAAAGGCACATTACTTAAAATAGTAAAAATATTTTTAAACACTCTCCTTAAAACATCATAATATTATAACAAATGCCACTACTTTATTACACTAAAAAAGTAACTTTATTACTATTTGTAGAGTTGAAAAGTCTTTACTACCCCCACTTTATCTTACACAATATTAATAAACAATTCATTCATTAAAACCCGTGCCCAATTGGTTTGAGCCTTCAAGTATGGGACGGAAGGAGTACTACATTTTTCTAATAAAGTTTTTTTATTAAAAAAGAAAAGAAAAAACACTTAAATTCACAAGTCCACGAATTGAATCAGAGATCGAAGTGTTGTTAAAACCTTACTCGAAAAAATCCTCCTTAAAAATAAAATTCGTGTTGTTAAGGAAAAATGTATACTCTTCCATATAATCTTGACAACTATGGCATATATAATGGGTTGGTCTGCTATGGACTCGAGTACATGTTGTGCACCCTAGTCCATGTTGCATTTTTCAGTTTACTGACTTACACTTTTTGGTAAATGGTGTTGCACTTTTCAATTATTAAACTGTATAATAATATTTTTAGTAATAATTGAAAAGTGCAACACCATTTACCAAAAAGTATAAGTCAGTAAACTGAAAAGTGCACATGGACTAGGGTGCACAACATGAACTCGAGTTGCATACTAGACTTTACCATAATCTGATTAGGACCATTTTCCACCTGGCGTGAAATTATGTACTACTAGTAATTGTGGTAGTGAGAAGTAAGGACCACTTTCCTGTTTAGAAATATCTGAAATGAGTGGTTCACAATTCTTTAAAATACAAATACTCACATGCACTTTCCTAAATTATCAAATAAGAAAACCCAATTTAATATTCACATGTCATTCTCCAAATAGATCAACATATATCATCACTGTATTAAATTTAGTTATGTGACTAATATATAGTATGAAATTAAATATGGGGAAAAAGCTTTCTAGGACATTTGGGGATCCTTACTACAATTCAGTACAATCAATTTCTAGTACATTTCACATTTACAAATAAACATTTCACATTGACCCCCAATATTTAATATTCACATTTCACATTTAAAAGTGATTGTATTAGATTGTGGGGAAGTTGAATTTTGTATCAAAAAGTCAATAATCACATTAAATATCATTTGTGGATCAAATATAATCCATGACTTCTGTAATGGCTATAGCTAGAGTATAGCCTTCTGTTGGTTTTATTCAACTACAAATTATTAAGTGTATATAGAGGATCTCTCACTACAAGGGAAAAAAAAAATCTTTTGTCACGTACACATTATATGTCACTGTATAAAATAAGTGTTATAAAAAGTATTATGTAGTCACATTAAATTTTTTAATGTGTTAATATGTGTTTTTATAAAGACATTGAATAATGAGTGTGTGAATATATACTCAATTATCACACACGATAATAAACATTATCTATTATCACATTCTTTTTAACACACTAAAAATAGATGTGTTTATAAGTACATTTTAAATACATGGAGTATATTTTAAATGTGTTAATAAGTATATTGTTTACACACTAATAAAAAAAATTGTGTTAATATTAACTCTAATGCCACACTATTGTGTTAAAATTATAAAAATTCAAAATTAATATTAATATTATTTTTTTATTTTGGCTGATAATTTTTTTTACTTAGATGATTTTTTTTCTTAAATTAAAATTTTAAGAATAAATAAAATTAATTTAAATTGGTTCCCTAAAAAAAATTTAAGAGTGTCATTTATGGACATGTGCAAATTAATTTTTTTTTCGTTTCCTATTGAAAAATATATAATCACATTAAAATAAAGAGTTCTCATTTTTTTTAATGTACTTAAAATTTGCAGTGCATTTGATTTTATAAAGATATATATTAGTGTATTTTCATAGTACTAAATAAGTTAGTAGCATAATGTTAAAGTCTTCCTGAAAAGCTGTAACTCAGCCCTTACTTCATGAAAGCATCCTCCTGGCGATCACCTTAACTCTTAGAGGTAAAAGTAATTTTTTTTTAGTGTATTTTGTGTAGGAGAGAGCCATTAAATCACACACATACCTAACATACACTTGTGTAGGTGTGTGATTTAAAGGTCCTCCTTTACGGGGAAGGACCTGTTGACGGGCCAAACCAATTTCTGAGTTGGGCTTTCAGAGTTTTTTAGTCTGCAAAAAGATGGGCCAAACTTAACACACACTCGTGTAGGGAAGGACCTGTTGATGGGCCAAACCAATTCCTGAGTTGGGCTTTCATACACATACCTAACACACACTTGTGTAGGTTTGTGATTTAAAGGTCCTCCTTTACGGGGAAGGACCTGTTGATGGGCCAAACCAATTCCTGAGTTAGGCTTTCAGAGTTTTTGGGTCTGCAAAAAGATGGGCCAAACTTAACACACACTCGTGTAGGGAAGGACCTGTTGATGGGCCAAATCAATTCCTGAGTTGGGCTTTCAGAGTTTTTGGGTCTGCAAAAAAATAGGCAGGCCCCAAAGACCAACAAAGACCAATTGTCAAATCCGAAGCCGAATCGGCCAAGCGCGCGCATGTGGCTCTTTGGAGAGTGTACCCCCTTAGACATAGTTGAACTCCAATACTACTTCAATGTCTTTAAACCCTTTAAATGTTTTGTAGGCTTTCTATGTGGGACATGTGACCCTTCACATTCCCATACCTCAATCTTCAAGTTGAAACTCTCAACTTTAACAATTAATTTCTCCCTCACCTTAACTCGGTTTTGAGATATTAAATATACCACGTTCATCTACTCCGTGAGTAGATCAACTGTGTTACGTTCGATTGTTTTATAATTAACGTTTAGTCCATCTAATTAATTAATTAGATAAGGGTGTCAAAACCCAATTAATCTCACATTAATTCCGACGGACCACGTTTCAAAGGACGATGCCTAGAGTTAGCTAGGCCTGAAATTTGGATTACATGGCTTTATATCCAAATGTCTAGAGAACATGCAAAAATTCCCCAAAAAAGGGATGTTTTTTATCCAAATGTCAAGAACATAACATCTGTCTATTGAATTTGTATATATCACACAATTTTAATGTAAAAAGAAAAATGAAATGAAATGACTCTTTACGTACCTATATATACGTGAATATACTTATGAACACCACACCCACGAACTATTACTTGGTCCTAAAAAAAATGTTTAAGATTTTGCAGTTTGATAAAAATAAAAACTTAATTCAAAATTAACATTGTGTAACGAAGAATTACTCATTTTCAAAATTTATTCCTTATTGCTCGAAAATAAGTGATTTTTTAAAAGAGGTTAATAGATTAGTTGATATTTACTACTATTATTTATCAGCTTTAAAAATTTCTCAAATTTCATTTTTATTTTTTTTAACATATAGAACCAAAACAACTCACTTCAGATTTATTGCGTTATGTCGAGTTTATTCGTCGAAATTTCATAATTTCGACACCTATATTTCATCTGATAATAATAATATGGACCCCCAAACCACGTCGCCTATACAATGCAAAAGACAGAAAAAAAAAAATCAATGATGCTGAAAAAGTTTTTTTTTTTTTTTTGGTGAGGGTCCTATTCTAATTCTAGAAAAGATTATTGCAGATGACCTAACAATTAGTACCCATCTCAAATATTATTGTCTGTATTATAAATTGACATTACAGTTGCATAATGTGTACATTTACCTAGCTATAAGTTGCTGTTAATTTGTACCTTAATGTTCGGCAAAAACTTACATCTTGCCCCTAATATATATTGTTTCGAAGGACTTATCTTTTATTTCGGATCAACTACGTATACCTAAACCAAACTATTCCTTTCAAAAAAGAAAAAAACTAACATGTTAATTACGAGCAAATTAAGTAATTTTTTAATAATACTTTTGGATAACATTTCTTATGAAATACGGAGTAACACACTATTAGGGTTCGGTTCACCCAAAAAAAAAAATGAGTGCAAATTGATCTGAATAAATTTTTGGGGCCAAAATGGACTTTTGGTCAAATCTGTTAAGAGGAATCTAGGAGTTCTTTTTTTTTCAGAACTAAACATATTGGGATAATCGGTTAGGAATTAATTGATTTTGGATTTTGTACCTTGTAAGTAAAAATTGAATCAGCAAATGTTAAAGTAGACAAAAAAAATGGTGTGCCTTTGATGCACATATTATACTTTTTTCTTTCTTTCTTTCCCCTCTTAGATGGTTTTTGATTTATTTTCATGATTAGTGAAATTGAATAAAATAAAATTGTATTATATACATGAAATCAAATCGTAGAAGTATGAACAAACACTTGGTGTGAAATATTCACACATAAAATATGTTAAATTAAAGCAAATTTTAAATATTAATTTGTAGGTCGAGAGTCTTGATCCGGATAATCCAAAAAATAGTGAATTACAGGCCCATAGACTGCATGATCAAAATAAGCTACTATATGGTCAAAATAAGGCACAATAAGTTCAAAATTAAGCTACTATAACATCAAAATATAATACTACAAAACAAAAAATTTACTTCAAGAACAGTAACACACACTTAGTTTTGGGCGAATTCGCAGGTCGTAAGACCAAAAATATTATATTACTACTGCAAGGTCAAAAAATATTTTGATTCAAAGTCAATTTGTGCTATCATAAGTTTTTTATCCACAAATTTGTCTAGAAAAAAAAAGTTTTTGTTATCGCTCTTACTATATATTTTAATATTATAGTAGCATATTATAATCTCATAATAAAATAATACGTGGGAGCGAAAAAATATATGATTTCAATTAAATTTAACTGCAATATTTTTCCTCAATTTACGTAAGATAAGTACTTATTTTTCATAAAAGGTTTTGGGTGGTGGGCTGCAGACTGCTCATCAAATATCCTGATGAATTAATGAATAGTTATCCTCAACATTCACAATCTTCCATACACTTTGTTATCTCACGTGGTGACAATAATTCACTATCAATCATGCTACCGAATTAATGAATACTTATCCTCAAGAAGAAAGAAAATAAAATTAATGGAATTTTATTTTATTTTTAACTCATTTTTAATGCTATTAAATATTTATTTGATATAAAGTGAATTCTCACTCAATAAAATCTCAAAACAAACACATAATTTTTTAACTCTCCAGCAAACTTAAATTCCAAAACAAATGTAGCCTAATGGAAATTGTGATTAATCCTGCATGGATTATAGCCAATTAATACACACAAAAATAGCTAATTAAATAGATTTTACATTGGTAGACTGGTCTCTTTTGTGTGGGGCCGCGAGCATCAAATGAATTGTGAGATGATGAATTTATTTTACACTGTAATTCAATTATTTTTTTCCATTAATGAATTGAATTGACTCACACCAGACGATTTCAGAAGAAATTATGTCTCTTTCACATTTTAGATTTAATCTTTGTTGAAGTAAATTATTTGAATGTGACATCTCATAATACTGTAGTTTGTAAATAACTTTAATTAGTTTTAGTGAGAATGATTATATTGTAGTATTGTTTAATTATAATGCAGCTATTTAGCCCTTATAGAATATTCAGCTGATACTGATTAAAATTACTTTTTATTTACTATTAGTCTATTAGACTTCAGTGAATATATTTACCAAGACATAGATTAATTAATATTATTGAGGTAAGTTATTTTGATAAATCCCTTATCTGAAAATATTTTACTTATATTTTCAGTTAAATGAGGATATTCATTCTACTCTCTCTGAAAACAGAATACAGAAACAAGAAATTCAGAAACGGGGATTTCTTATATCTCATAGTACGCGTATCACATGTATACTATTTGTAAGGGTACTTAAATCGTGAATACGAGAAGTAATTCATGTGATTGTGTTCTAACTGCGAGAATCACAGTGTATACGTAGAATCCAACCGGGTTCTAGATATAATGCATTGTAGTACGAGGTTTGTACATTCTGAGAGATAATTCCAACATGGCTAATGCTTTATAACTTCATTTCAGCCATGTTGTCCTCGAACACTCTGTTATCACAAACAAACGTGGCTTCATTAAACACGGATTCGCGGGGCTTGAAGCCAGCAATCTTCATTTCGTAGAAGACTTTAATTGCCTCAACATAAAGGCCATGTTGCATATAATTGGTGAGCATTGCATTCCAACAGGCGCCATTCCTCGTATTTCTTCCTATCTCAAATGTCTTAGTTGCATCACTCAGAATGCCACATTTTCCATAGAAATCGACCAATGAACACTGCACAAAACCATTTGATTCAAGTCCTAATTTCATCACATTTGCATGAACCTGTCGACCGCACTCTACATCTCCCATCCTTCCACACGCCTTGATAATACTCGAAAAGGTATGCCCATTCTTCCTCACTCCCTCCCTTCCCATCTCCTTAAAGACATTAATCACATCCACAAAGTTGTTATCATTGCAACAGTTCACAATCCAAGAAGTCCACACAGATGTATTTGGACAACAAACTTGTTCAAACACGCTTTGAGCGCCCTCCGAATACTTCAATTTCCCATAGAAACTAATCAAGAAACTAGTCAAAGAAGTGTTCTTAGAGTAGCCCATTTTCCATAACCAAGCATGCATTTGCCTCCCAAGTTCGAAGTCCTCAACGTACATACAAGCTCTAAGAACACACATGACAATTCCAGGAACCGAAAATCCCATCTGAATTTCGCCAACATTTTCCAAATCTTTATCATATAACATTTTGATAAACAAGTTTATGGCTTCATTATATGCCCCATTTTCAACAGAAGCACCAATGACAACCGCCCAGGAGTTAAAGTCCCTCATGGACATTTTATCAAACAGTTGGCGCGCATGCTCAAAGCACCCACAAGAAGCGTACATCAACAAAAGGCGATTAATCGAAGGTACACTCAAACGAAGCCTACTTTTCCTGATATGCTCGTGCAATTCAATGGCTTTTAACGGGTCAGCCAATTCAGTACATTCTTTGATGAGTGAAGTGTAAATATCTAATGGTATGGGCAATTTGAGGGTATCCATCAAGTATAAAATGTCGGAAGTGGTGGCAACTGGTTTTGGTTTTGATTTCTTTGTTGCTGGTTTGATTCTTACAGGTTTGGGTCTGTGAAGGGGTAATTGGATTTGAATTTTGTTAGGGTTTGGAATTAGAGTTTTGAATTGAGTATTCATGTTGAGTTTGACGACAGCTGCGGTTGTTATGCTTTCCATTGGCGAACAACATTGGATTTTGTTTGTAGGAGTATTTTATAGTCCACTTGCCACAAATTTCAAAATAATAATAATAACTTTTTTATTACTAAGTAGTACTTGTTTTGATTTTATCATTTAGGCTTTTTCCTTCTAAGAAAATATTATCCAAGCATGAACTATATTTGAATGAAATCGTTCATTCAATATTTTACCATGCAGTACCCTAAAATATTTATAAAAATATTATTTTACATAACAACACATGAACAACAATATAGTAATACTTATTTTATATATTGTACTATTATTGAAATAATATAAGTATTATTAAGTTAAATAAATAATATTGTATTTATAAATTTAAATCGCGTATGATTCAGTTGTTGCCTTGTTGGACATTAGGTGTATTTATATCATAACTTTTATCTGACTAAAAATAATTAACCAACCTTAATTTAAAATATGGTCCAATTGAATTTCCTTAAAAAAAAACATTCAGCTGCCTCACACATGATAAATTAGTCAGAATAAGAAAACAGTGAGAAACAGCATCATCAAATTTTCCATTCCCCTGTTTACATAATATGCTATCACAACACAAAGGATTTCCATTATTTTCCCCTAAACCATCAGTACAGTACCTACCTTTACTATGAATATTATGACGACTTTCTCATTTCACAGGGTACCAAATAGACGAAATCTCCAGGCATTCGAAGAAAGTTTTTCAATCTTTCCAAATACCTACTTCAAAACTCTGTTGTGCCACCCCTCCATGGGCAAAGTCGAATCACAAAAGATAAATATTGTAGTTTCTTGGTCAGTACAAAAGTTATTGTACGATGAGTCAGGTCACTGCAGGCAGAGATACATCAGGTTCATTGCCTAGACGGACTCGATGAGGTAAAGGTCGAGCGATGAGAGCATCAACTGTCCAACCTGCAACCTCACCGTCATTTTTAACATGGTTGAATTCCCTTTCTACATACTCCAAACTAAGTTGAAGCCTTCCACCAGGTTGACAATCATCTGTTAATGTGCTTGATATTATCCCAGCATTTCTCTCCAACCAGTACAAATAACACACCTGGAACACTGACTTGAGCATGTCTTGTGTAGACGAGCTCTCCTTGAGTACCACCTGATTCAAAAGGAAGCACAACGCATCAAACAAGTGACCTCTTATCAAAATATCTACAATATGCATGCCATACAACAAGAAGGCTCTCTCCAAACAAAGAGTTGTATGAATCTCAACAATCATATATATATATAGGTGCACCAAGGTGGTCCTGTGATATAGGATAAAATTGGAAATTTACAGGAGATGATTCAGAATAGAGAGACATACACAATATCTCCCATCAAGCTCTGCCATAATATAACCCTCGGATTTGTATAAATCAATTAGAGCTAAAGCGTCTTCCCTGCTCTTCACAACATCAGAGAGCTTGGATCCCAACTGCAAACGGCGATCAATATGAGAAGCCGCTTCCTTTGCATCAGTAGATAGTACTTCAGATTGTTCCTAGATAGTACAGAACAAGAGTAAACATTAGATAAGGGCATGTGACAACATTCTAACAAGATTCTTTCTCTTCTTCTGTTTTTGAAGTTTCTGAAACCTCTGTAGCCAAATCTTCAAATAAATGCAAAGATTCTACAACTGTAAGATGGAACCACTATTATGATAAACTGAACCACCAAATGTAAAATCTTGTAATCTAATTACGTATTCTCTCCATATCTAAAATCTATTGGTTTTAACTGCACCAAGTAATGGATATAAACAGAACAAAGACATAGGACCAAAGGCATCTCAGATGTCAAAATGACTTTGCCCAAATAGTAAGAGCATGGTTTTTGCCACATGTACATATTACCAATTGATGTGTGCATGTGGATGTGCACATATATGAATTTAGAATTCCTTTCTCCGATTGGTTTCAGTTCAATGAGAAGTGAATATAGTCATAGATTCAGAAACGGTTGTTAAAATTCTTCAGGAGTAAGTATTCAGTATGCCCACTTCTCACTCTTGAATGATCCTCTAAACCACCGTGTAATACACAAAAGAGAAGATTAATGTATTTAGATAGGTAATTACTATGACCTTTTATGCTAACAGAAGCAGATGACACAATTGTAACTAGATTAAGGCAAATACATTATTATGGAGCACCTTTCTTTCAAAAAATTCACATCTTGTTCTAAAAACAAATAGTTATGTAATGCAAGAAAAGGACATACCTCAACTTGGGGCTTCACAATCAACAAGGGGAAAGCAGGAAATAATGGCTCCTCATTGTTGACCTCTTTAACTGAAGGGACTAAACCGCTGAGCAGATACTCACTGAAGAGTAAGCCTGTTGAATATTTTGGAAACGATGAAGAGAAGAAGTATATAAAGAGAAGGCATGCAAGGTTGATGCAATGTTTAGCGGCTATTAAAATGATGAAAATATACAAAGTTTCCTCCATTATGAGAATTTAGCACAGGGCATATTATAGAGCATACAAGTGACAATCTTCCCAACATTAAATGATTCGCATACAAGCTCCCGTTGGGTTTAGTTAGTGACTGCATATCTTCTTATGGGCCCAATAACTCCATTAAGTCAAAGAAAGAGTACATAGAATTTCTGGCAATGTATTTCCATTAGTTAGCACATAAAGTTTAAACTATATGAATGTATTGTGGTCTACTTACATTTCTAAGTTCCTCACTATCTTTTTTATCTCATGTAATGTACAAATAACTTAAATAGTTATTTTCATAATATCATAGTATCCCACAATAAAGCTCCATTATTTTCCTCATCAACCATAATCAAACATGTTTCTCAACCTAACAAGAAAAATACTAACAGAGTTACAATATGAAAATATGTTCAACTAAAAGAAAAGATAAGGATATACTTGCACGATATGGATTTAAAGTCCTCAGCTGAATGGACTGATACGATTTAAGATTGCAAAACATGTGGATCCAAGTTATAACGCCAAAAGATGCAAGAGCAAGAGGTGTAGAAGATTGTACGGCATTAGCTATTGCTATGCCAAGCATAATTCCAATGGACTTGCTCACCATTCCCTGAGCTTCACCTTTAGCAATCACCTATCATAAAAGACCTTGTCAAAATGCATACACTTCCAGAAATAATGGGTGAAATCCATTAATAATGTGAAATAACAAGAGAAATAATGCATAAATTAGACAGCCAAGAAGTGACTAAGTGAACTTTTACCTCTGCAAAGTTCCTCTGAGCAGCAAACCCAGCATAGAAACAACTCCTAGTAGCTGCCTGTCAAACGAAAGATTCTCATGTAAGAAGAAAAATAACCTAGTAGTATGAGCTTCCCATACAAGGCACATGAGTCAATAAGCTAAGGCTCATCAAGAAGTGATTCAACATAACTGGACAAAGCATAGAGATAGCTCGACAGCAAAAGGATAGGCAAAGAATTGTTTCAACCTTTGTTTAGAATTTGAAAATCTTAAACCTAGGCATTGCTTCGAGCTTCTAGCATCCTCCACAGAATCAAAATGAGAATACAGGCAGTCCTATATTATAAAATCCTAATTGTCTACAAGAATCAAAGGAATCTTAATGTTGTCAATCTGTCCATAACTAACTATTTTGGTTTGCTACAGCTGACAAAGAAAGGCAAAACCCACATCGAGATTTCGTAATTTCATTTTTATCATTGCTTGAGAAAACTAAAGCCGTGTAATTGGACTCTCAGTGGTTCCTCTGACACAATAAGAATACAACAAGAGCTGTGCAGATTGGATTAAAAATTAAATTAATATGGCATTGCTTCCAAAATCTATGACTATTTAATGCCATAATTTTCACAATAAAATTGCTTTTAGAGGTTTAACTTTTGGTCCCTAATGTCACCTGAATCAATGCTGCTGCTGATCTTCCAGCTCCAGCAACGGCACCAATTGGAACAAAAAGATGTGGAAATGCAGGGGTTGAAATTTCCAACCCAAAAGCAGCATTTTCTAGAAAATCAGCAAATAGTCTCCAGCCCTTTGGATTTACATCGAAATGTCTCCCAAACTTTGACAAGAATATCTTACTTATATACCCAATCCCATCCTTGAGGACCCAATTCACAGCCGCTGCTGTAGGAATCGCCCCCTTCCCTAATCCAACAGCATAAAGCAAAGCCTGTAAAATGATAAGCAGCAACACAAATCAGCCTCACCAACAAGAAGGAAATTATGAACTATTTCGTTCGTGATTAAGAGATTTATTACCTGAGTTGCAAGCACACCGCTAATTTGTGCAGCAACGCCCTGAACTCCTCTCCAAAGTGAATACTCAAGATAATCACTCGTAACGCTCTCCGGATAACCCTCAGGCAACAGCAATCTGCTAGCAATGTCCCTACACTTTGCCCAAACGTCTCCTAAATTCAACGGAGATGCAGAATTTCCGCGTTTAATCCACCACGGCGACATTTTATCAGCAACAAGGAATTCATCTTTGGCATAATCCGCCACCAGCTCCACTTTCCTTCCACCCCTAACCTCAAATACGGTTTCATCGTCATTACCACTTATCGCTCTCGCCGCATAAGATGTAACAGTGAAGTAAATTAAGCTAGCGAGTGATGCAAAACCAAGTTTCGAAAGCAATGCCGTTCCAGAGAGCAAGGAAATTTTATTTTCCACTTGGTCGATTACGAATCGGAAAGACAAGAAATTCAAAAGATTTAGGTCAAATTTAAAAGGATTGCTATTCTCGTCATCACCCTCACCGTCACCACCTCCGCCTCCGTCACCGCCGTTTCCACCGCTGCTGTCGCCTCCGTCGAAGTTGAGGTTGAGAGATTGGATAGAGAAACGGAGGGGATGGCAGAGGGAAAAGCGATTGTAGGTACGGGTTCCGACGTGGAGAATTAAGGGTTTGGCCGTATGGTGGTTGCGGAAGGGGGAAAGAGTATAGTTAGCGGTGGAGGTGGAAGGGAAGGAGGGTGGAGATTCGTGAGAGAAGACGAAGAAGGTGTTGCCGACGGCGCAACTCATAACTGCGGCGGTGTTGAGGAATTCAGTTGGCGACTCCGCGGCGTTTTCAACACAATTCTTCTGAAATGTCTTTCATAACCCCAATGTTTTCAACACACTTTTCTTTTCTTTTTAGTTGGGGGAGAATTGAATTAATGTCATTTTATACCCTTACAATTTATTTATTTATTTATTTATTTTGATTTTACAATATCACTACATCATATAATGCAATTTCAAGTTCACACTCAGAATCTTCAAGTGGGATTCATATGATATTGTTGCCCGAAAATGGATGTACCTTTGTATGGTAAATGGCGATCGGATCTCTAATTTCAATACGAAAACAATCTCACACTATGGGCATGTTTATTTTGGGATGGGAAATTGGGATTTGGGATTTCGAAACTCCACCCCCGTTACGTTACAGTTTGAAATTTTGATTCAGGATTTCAAAATTACACTCTATAGCCATATAAAAGTCAACTCTATAAATACCTGCAAACCCTATATAAATACCTATAAAACTTATAATCATATACTATAAAGTTAAATCCTACCCTACATAAATCCCAAAACAAACACAAAACATAAAAAGTATTAGAATTTTGAAATCCACTAGATTTTGAAATCCGGATTTCAAAATCGTCAAAATCTCAAAACAAACATGCCCTAGTCATCGTTCTCCTTTCAAAAGGAAGAGACAGAACTCCACTGAATACCCTATGGCCTAATTGTTTCAATAGTATTAATTGATTTTTTAACAATATTACTTATTTACATTAAACAATAATAATTGCACTGTTTTTTTTTTTTTTTTTTTTTTTTTTGTGCAATGCACACAAATATTACACTATTTGAAATATTATTAAAGTAGCATATGGAATTTGTAGATTTGATCATGATTCATGAACGGGGTTGGATACGTAGTCTCATATATAGGAGTCTAAGATTGAATATATAATTTACGGAAAATTCTCAAATGCACCATTTTGCACCAAAACAGGTTTGGTGCACATGTTTTTGTCCTTATTCTTCAATTCTAACTTATTATCCCCTTTAATCTACTTATTGTTATAATTCTATTTTTTTTATATTAATTAATTAATTAATTTATAATCCATTACTTTATTAATTAATTAATAAATTACAGTCCTTTCAAACTTTTTTTTTTAGTTTTTTTTTTGGTTTTTTTTTTTGGTTTTTTTTTTTTTAGTTTTTTTTTTCGTTTTTTTATTTTTGTTTTTTTTTCGTTACCCACCTCCACTTTTCAATAATAATAGTTGCTACTTTTCATTAATAAAATTTCCACTTTTCACTAATAACAATTACCACTATTCGGTAACAAAATTTTCACTTTTCACTAATAATAATTACCACTTTTCAGTAACAAAATTTCCACTTTTCAATAATAATAGTTACCACTTTTCAGTAACAAAATTCCCACTTTTCAATAATAAGAATTACACTTTTCAATTAAAATATCTACCACTTTTCAGTAACAAAATTTTCACTTTTCAATAATAAGAATTACACTTTTCAATTAAAATATCTATCACTTTTCACTAATAAAAATTACATTTTTAAGTTAAAATATCTACCACTTTTCAATAATAAGAATTACACTTTTCAGTTGAAATATCTACCACTTTTCAATAATAAGAATTACACTTTTCAGTTGAAATATCTACCACTTTTCAATAATAAGAATTACACTTTTCAGTTAAAATATTTATCACTTTTCAATAATAAAAATTACATTTTTAAGTTAAAATATCTACCACTTTTCAATATTAAGAATTACACTTTTCAGTTCAAATATCTATCACTTTTCAATAATAAGAATAACATTTTTTCAATTTTAATAATAATTTTAACTGTACAATTTATAATTAAATATACCCATTTTAATTAATTAATTAATAAAGTAATGAAAAATGGTAGATATTTTAACTGAAAAATGTAGTTTTTATTATTGAAAGTGGTAGATATTTGAACTGAAAAGTGTAATTCTTATTATTGAAAAGTGGTAGATATTTGAACTGAAAAGTGTAATTCTTATTATTGAAAAGTGGAAATTTTGTTACTGAAAAGTGGTAGATATTTTAACTTGAAAAATACAATTTTTATTATTGAAAAGTGGTAGATATTTTAACTGAAAAGTGTAATTCTTATTATTGAAAAGTGGTAACTATTATTATTGAAAAGTGTAGATATTTGAACTGAAAAGTGTAATTCTTATTATTGAAAAGTGGTAGATATTTGAACTGAAAAGTGTAATTCTTATTATTGAAAAGTGGTAGATATTTTAACTTAAAAATGTAATTTTTATTATTGAAAAGTGTAATTCTTATTATTGAAAAGTGGAAATTTTGTTACTGAAAAGTGGTAGATATTTTAACTTGAAAAATATAATTTTTATTATTGAAAAGTGATAGATATTTTAACTGAAAAGTGTAATTCTTATTATTGAAAAGTGGTAACTATTATTATTGAAAAGTGTAAATTTTGTTACTGAAAAGTGTTAGGTATTATTAGTGAAAAGTGGTAATTTTGTTATGAAAAGTGATAATTATTATTAGTGAAAAGTGGAAATTTTGTTACTGATGAATAGTGGTAACTGTTATTAGTGAAAAGTGGAAATTTTATTAATGAAAAGTAGGGACTATTATTATTGAAAAATGAGTAATTATTGAGTGAGTAATTATTGAAAAGTGGAAGTGAGTAACGAAAAAAAAACGAAAAAAAAAAAACAGAAAAAAAAAAGAAAAAAAAACAGAAAAAAAAAACGAAAAAAAAAAGGAAAAAAAAAAACAGAAAAAAAAGAAAAAAAAAACAAGTTTGAAAGGATTTGAACCTGTGACCTCAAGCTTAAAAAGTGTATCTATAACCATTAGAACATTCATTACTTAATTATTTATATTTATCTTTATAAATAGATATAGGATTGGCCTATACATTAGTGTGCACGTGCACACTGTGCACAGGAGACCAACTCATAATTTACATATAAACGCATATATATCTTGTAAAATTTTAATATATGATGGAAAAAAAATAGAAGCATATTTTCAAATAAGTTATAGTTAGCCTTTTTTTCAATTTCAATAAAATGTGGTATTAAGCCATACTAGTTTATTAGGTCGAGAAATATAATTTTGGGACAGTTTGCACCATATAAGTTATTAAATACATCTTAATTTATAAAAATGTTTTTAGCAATTAATTAAGTGTGAATACTCGAGAGCTAAAACATTAAAGACACAAAATTTAGATAGTAAAATGTTGGAGTAATATATATGTATAAATAGTTATGCCCTCCCTACCGTATCCATCCTATTAATAACTAGATTTGCAGGCAGTTAAAAAAAAGACTGCAAGTGAAATGCACACAAATTGCATTTTTATAGTGAGGAAATTAATTTGTTTAAAGATTAATAATATTGTGCATGTTTCATCTGATCCTGTCCCGGTAGTAAACGAGGAAACTGGATTACAGATTTTTGTAATAAACTGAACTAATGAAGTCAAAACATGACTTGGTCTTTCATGTTTCATTTCATTAGTGCACAGTGCAAATCAGGGTAAAATATCATAGCTTCTAAATTTGTATATATGTTAATATCATACATCTCGGTATATAATCTAGATAAGGATACATATTTACATTACAGCTAAAGTCATACGCCATTATACAGTCTGTAAATAGTTATGAGAGACGAGTTTCAACAGCACAGCAAATCAGGGAACTGTAAGCCTCCTACCCTTTTAGTCCCAATCGACGAAAGGTTCTACAACTTTTACCTCCTCTTCTTCGTGCTCTCTGCAATAATTAAGTGCAAGTAAATCGTATGCTTGGTTTAACAATAAGAATGCACTAATTGCTAGAAGAATATAAGGATTCCTTACCTTTAGTACAAAATCCACATGTGGGAGAAGGATTATCAATCTTAATAAAGATTGATGGACAAAGTGCTCAAAGGTTTAATTGTTATTTTACCTTGTTGTCCCAACGATTTCCATGTTGTTCCGAGCCGCATCAGGTGCAACCTCTGGATGAAAGATTCTAGAACCTCCGCCTCCTCTTCTGGTGCAAAAGCCATGCAGATGCTGAGCTCTTGGACTGCAATCTTGTATTCTCTGTAATAATTTAGTGCATGTGAATAGTATGATAGATTTAACCAATAAAATGCAGTGATGGCCAGAAAAAAAAAAAAAAAACAGATTCCTACTTTTCGTAGTACAACATCATGCCATAGTCTCTCCTCAAACACCAGTTATGTGGCTGAAGAATTAGCAATCTCTCTGCAGCCATGATTGCAAGCCTGAGAATGATGAAACATCCAAGATGGCTTATTTTCTAGAGTAATAAAAGAAAACCAGAGAGTATATACACTATGGATGCACAACACATGCACATACAGACATATCAAAAGCTTCCTGTAGAGTAATGGCGGACTGCATTCAAGAACAAAGGTTGAGCAACAGAACCAGTTGTGAGTTTGTCTCTGAAAGTGTTAGTGTTTTTTAAGTTTGGATCCTTTTCTTAAAATGGGAAATAGGGGAGTTGAAGGACTCAAAACCCATTGCAGGTACCACCTCTTGCGAGATTAACAGGAATAACCTAATCTACAACCCACATTCGGAAAAAGAGAACACATCTGAGTTTTAGTTTCTCAGATTTACATACCAGATGGACAAAGAGCTCAAAGGTTTAGAAAATTGACCAATTACAAACATCATCTTTGAAAAGGATTCTTTTTAGATAGGAAAAGAAAGAAATAGACAAAACAAAAATTGACAACTGCAGCATTTATAGCTAAATGCACAAACGCATGCCTCGACCTTAAATATGGAAAATGTATTATGTTTGGCAAATATCTTGCAGGTTCATGGGAAATATAACAAGGCCATGTTTGATAGCTTAGATTAAAGCTAGATTAACTATATATCATTTTTATTGGTTGTTTGATAACTTAGATTAAGGGTAGATTATGCTTTAAAATTTATAAAGTTTAGTTATCATCCTAATCTTAGATAATCCGTCTATGCTATCAAACATGCCCCAAGAATACAACTACCAGCTCTTGAAAAGAAAAATAAGATATTTGTCTTAAATTTGTAGCAGAGATGTGGTGGAATTAGATACTATGATCCGAACAAGAAACAGAAATTTAAAAGGACTTGAAAGTAGTAACTCATTAACATGAGTCAAAGGATCTAATATCCTTAAAGAGACTTTTGTGCGTTGTGACCGATTTAATGAATTATTTTCAGAAATCACAATTTCATCAGCATGTACTACACAACAAGTAGACAGCTGGGTAAACCCGCAGGGTGGGGGTGGGGGTGGGGGTGGTGGGTTGACCATCGAATCACAAAGAAGGCAATAGATCACCTACCTCAGCTCTTTAGGCCGCAACAAAGGTGTTTCTGGACCACAATCATTTTTTAACTTCTCAGATTTATGAACAGGCCTCAGTGGGGAAGTCAACATCAACCCAGGGTTTGATCTTGAAGCACCTTTCCAGTAGAGCCTCTGCAATATGTGCTACTTTTATTCCCATTTCTTCAAGTACAATATTCAAGAGGCAAAACTAAGCTATCAAGTCATAAAACAACGTAAGGTATAGAGCTTACAATCAAATTTGCCAAAGCAATCCCAATAATATCTCGATTTGTTGCAATATCAAGCCCTAAAAGAGAGTGGCTGTTTATTTCTGAGGCCTTAGATCGTGGGTCATCCACACACTTTCCATTGATAACCCCAAACAAGCTGTGTCCAGAAGTTACTTTGAACAACTCCTACAAATATTGCAAAATAGTCGCCATCAGAAGAAGGTCAAAATAGATTATCAGTAACAGTTATAATAGATTTGAAATCAAAATACCTCGGGATTCCCCATTGGAGGCCATATCAGAAATTCTTCCCCAACTCGAGATCCCACAATGGTCAGATTAAGTCTTCGGCAAACCTCAATATAAATCACGCTAAACAAAATTCCTATACAAAATTTGAAGTCATCAAATCGGCTAAACTCTTACAGAAATTAACAAGAAGAAACATGTAATGTAAAAGCTGAATAAGAACAATTAACTTCAATGAGTTCAAGTGGAGATTGGTGAATAATTTACCACTAGATTTCCCAGAGCTTAAAACAGAATGCAAGTATGAAAATTTTGAATTCACGATTGCAGGTGACCTTTTGAAACCTCTCAAGTCAAAAAGAACCTTGTTCACTGCATCCAGAACTTCGGTCAAATGACATCCTGTATCTCGTGAAACTAGCTCAGCTTCAACTTCCTTTGCAATGCTATCCAACTCCAATAACCACTCATTTATATTTTTCCCAGCCATTGGCATAGCCTCCACACAATCCCACCCTTGGGCATCAGAAAGTGACGACGTATCTCTCCTTTCATTGTGGAGAGAACAAATGTCAATCTCACGATTAAATGACAAAAACGCCTCATCCTCGGCTGCGACATAAAGTAGCGCCTACAAAGTAGTTTTCAAACAAAGTAAAAAAAGCTGCACCGACAAATTCAATGCCTTTAGTATTAAAAAAAAGGCGCGCCGACAAATTCAATGCCTTCAGTATAAAAACAAAGCAGTCAAACGTCACTTAAACAAACGTATTTTCCGTTACGAGTGTTCAGATAAAGATCCCACAATGATCAGATTCTGATCTTTCCACTCACTCTAACAAGTGTCCATTTAACAAAGGCCGGGAAAAAAAGAGCAGCCCAATCACAAAAGTAGAAGTGAAAGTGTGTTGCTGCAACTAAGATGCTAACAGCTAATAAGATGTTTAGGAGCTTATAAGCTCTCAAAAGTGTTTGGTAAAAAAAGATGTTTAACAGCTTATAAGATCTTAAAATAATCTCTTTACAGCTTATAAGCTCCGGGGAAAAAAAATATCAACACCCCTACTTATTTTTCTAAAATCTTTTAAGCTATACAAATAATTTATTTTTTTCAAAAAAAACTAATATTTTTAATAACAAAAATCACACCTAACTTTTAGTCATACTGACTCTGAGTCTAGATCTCGCAGCTTATCCGAATAAATAATAAATCAGGAACCAACAAGTTATCACATTCCACGGTTGCATTTGACGACTCTAACATTAACTTAGGTTAGTAAATGATTAAACAATAATAACATTAACAAAGAGCATGGTCGGAATGGAAAAACTACCTTTGCAAGTGAGATTTCTTTGTCATTTGACTGAAAGGATATCTCCTGAGTAAATTTATCTCTAGCAGCTTCAAGAAGCTGAAAGATCATACAAAATAATAGATCAAAGATTCACATACTTTAGCCAATTATTTGTACAAGCACTAATTAAAAGAATGGACAAGTGTGACTATCCAACATAATTAGGTCTCACCGATATATCAACAGAACGATGTACTCTTAAAAGAAAAGGAGATCATAAGAAATCAATTTCAACCTGTTTATAAAAATCAGCTCTAGAAGAATTACAGGATTCTGCTATAGCCAGAGAAGCCATAGGCGAAGTGCACAATCTGATCTTCTTAGCTGAAGAATTTCCTGTGGTTGGAGCCATCCCACAATTCTTCTTCCCTTTTTCATAATCACTCCCAAATCCAACATGATACCTAATGATCCTAAAGAACAATAGGGATAAAAAGTAGATCAAACTCATGCACATTATATTTTTTGAAGTAGAAATCAACTGCATGTAACTATAACCATGTAAAATTTCAACAAATTAAATTCTGATGTTCAAAAATTAACTTACCTGCGACAATATCCCAAAGAAGGCATGAGAATTGGTATAGCCATGGAGGATGCACCAAGCCCACAACTCATCCTCATTATCATCTGCTGATTTCGGACACCAGAAAATGGAGCACACAGCATTTCTCTTAGAATTTCAACCTTATTAAGTACGGTTGTTGAGAGAGAGTAAAGAGATCAAGGCTTTTCTGAAAATTGAGTAGAGGCTTCTTACTTTTCCACAAACAAACAAAACGGTTGCTGATTTTAGGCAAGAGGCAAGAATTGTTGTTATTAGACAAATTAAAAAAAAAAACAATGAAAAAGCTTACATTTAAAAAAAGAAAAAAACAGAACAGAAAATTCAGGAATCATGTTTCCCCTTCGTCACAAATTACTTTGAAAATTGAGTTGAAAAACGTTTAATGGAGGGGTAAAAAGAGGCCATTACGTCCAAAAGAGAAACTGGTGATGAATGGTAATTAATACAATAAATATGGTGGAAGATGACAATGCTATTACCACTGTGGCATTTTATCAGTAATGATGAACTCATCAGCTCCACTCTTGTTCCACCCCCAACCTCAAGCACAATTTCTTCGTGATTACCAGTTACCGCTCGCGCCGCATAAGATGCAACAGTGAAGTAACCAAGTTTCGGAAGCAATGCCATTTCAGATAGCAAGGAAATTTTACTTTCCATTTGGTCGATTGCGAACCGGAAATACTAGAAATTGGAAACGTCGTCGTTCTCGAATAACTCTCACTGTCACGGTGTCTCCGTATCCGTCTCCGCCTCCGTCACCGGTGAGTTTGATAGAAGGGGGATTGTACGTACGGGCTCCGGCGTGGAGAATTAAGGGCAAGGGTTTGGTCGTACGGAGGTTTCGGAAGGGGGAAGCGATCAAAAGAGTGTAATTAGCGGTGGAGGCGGAAGGGGAGGACGGTGGAGGAGGGAAGACGAAGGCGTTGCCGTCGGAGAAACTCATAACTGCGGCGGTTGTGAGAAATTCAGTTCGCGCCTTCGCGGCGTTTTCAACACAATTCTTCTGAAATGTCATTAATAACCTCAAAATTTTGTACGACTTCCAATTTTACATATTAAAGCAAAGGTAAATAGAATATATTTAAAATATAATTCAGTATGATACTAGTGTCCGAAATTTACAGTAAAATATTTTTTTTTTTTTGTAACAAATCCGTGTGCAATTGAAATAAATAAATAAATTGAGATAATATTTTTAAATTGATTTGACTGTCATTTGACTATTTTGAAATTGTAACTAGACGTGTAATTTGTAAGCAAATAATATATTG
The DNA here is from genome assembly GCA_963675135.1 of Galeopsis tetrahit. Taxonomy (NCBI): domain Eukaryota; kingdom Viridiplantae; phylum Streptophyta; class Magnoliopsida; order Lamiales; family Lamiaceae; genus Galeopsis; species Galeopsis tetrahit. Next base: position 10,917,347 of record OY776125.1, on the reverse strand, counting down.
TAAACTTGTTTAATGTTGAAATCATTGTTGAGCAATACAAGTTTATATATGTGTCTTAACTTCATTAGGAAAATAAAAGTTACATATAATTATGTCTATAATATTATATTCATAGTATTTAATAATAATTAAAAATATTTCCATTAAAGCTAAACAAAGTCGAAAATATTAAAAATAACTATATCTTCAAAATTATTTAATTTTTTTAGTTGATTTTTTTCAATTTTATTCGAATTCATTTTCAGATTTTTTTTTCAATTTTTTAATTTTTTTGTTGATATTTTGAATTTAATGATATTTGAAAATATATTTTTATTTAGGTTTGCTTTATTCTTATTTTTTATTTGTTTAATTTATTTATTTTTGAAGATTTAGTTGATTTTTATATTATTTTTTGAATTTTATTTAATTTTCTCAGATTTTTTAAATTTAATTGTTTTTACTATTAGATGATTTATTAAATATTTTTCAGATTTTGATTTGATTTTTTTCGGAATTTTTTATGGATTAGTCTTATGTGAAATATTGCATACATGCATTTCATCCCAATTAGGCAAGTCAAAACCCTAAGTTCAAAAGTTAAATTAAGTCAATTTTAAAAAATTCGCGGGTCATAGGTCTGGATCCGGGTTGCCCAGAAAATTCGCGGGTTGCAAACAGGTGGTTTACTACATGACCAAAATATTATTACTACAAGGCCAAAATATTACCACTACAAGGCCAAAAATTTAATACTACATGTTAAAACATTTAGAAAAATTCACCAAAAAATAAAGTCTCCAGAATATTTTTGAACATGTAGTAATACACTTTTGACCTTGTAGTGATAAAATTTTGGTCTTGTAATAACATTGTTTTAGTCATGTAGTAGCCGAATAAGTCAAAATTATTTTAGTAATTTTGCCCCCAAAAAATAAGTGTCCAGAATATTTTTGGACTTGTAGTAATACACTTTTGACCTTGTAGTGACGAAATTTAGTTCTTGTAGTAACATAATCTTGGTCATGTAGTAAAATAATAATATATTAGAGTGAAAATAAATATTTTAATTAAGGTTGACCCGCTTTGACCCGTGTTGACCCGCGTTGACCCACGAATTTTGACCTAATTACCTTAATTAGTCATATTGCATGTATGCAATATTGGATATAAGTTTTTGCGATTTTTTATTATATTTCCACTAAACTCAATTACCAGACAATTTTTTCCTAGATTTTAAATTTTGTTGCGCACGTGCTTTTTGTAATAGGATTTTATTTTTTTTGTCAAAAATAAATGCCTATCAATTGAGAATTGCACTAAACTCATTAAATTATCACTAAAATTACACTTAAATTATCAAACTATCATTAAAATTGCATCTAAAACTTGAGCTTTTTTTTTTTCATCCAAACTATAAGAACTAAATATCATAAATATTTATTATTGCAACTTTGACCATATACTAAAGATTAATGTTTAATATAGTCAATTTAAATGTTACTACCCCATTCCTCTTTAATTGTTAATTTTAAAGAACAAAAATCTAAAATATTTATCACTTTTAATTTTTCTAAAGATATTAAATATTTTTTTCTAACTTTAGCCTTTAAAAAAAATATGTAGGATTAATAATTTGTACGAGGATATATTAGTTACCACTACATACAAATAATCATTAGTATTAAATGATTCTTGTAATATGTGCAAAATTTTAAAAACGACGGTTAAAGTGGGACGGTGATAGTAGCCTTTTTTTTTCTTTTTTTGGTTCAATGTTAATGTTTATTTTCATTCATACAACTTTGTTGAGTTGTCTCTTTGATTGTTCTTATTCTTAATGAGGTTCATGAAATTAAAAAATTATAAGTTTGTATAGTTTGGTGCAAACTAAATTTATTTAGTGGTTTAGTTACAATTTCAGTGGTAGTTTTGGGGATTTTAAGTGCAATTATAATGATACTTTGGTGATTTAAGTTAAATATTAGTAATAGTTTGGTGAATTTAGTGCAATCCAAAACTCAATTGGATTTTATTTTTTACAGAAAAACACTCCTTAAAAAGGCAATTGGGCGGCCCATGTTAAATTCAGGAAAATAATTTTAGCAGTTTATGTGACAAAATTGAAAAAATATCACTTACTCAGTGATCAAAATAATATTTTCTCTACAAAATTTGATAAAATTAGTGATAATTTTGTGTAAGTGACCCATGTCCTTTCTTTATCAGATCTGCACGTTGTTATTTCTTTTTACACAATGATGTAACATTTCTATTACACCTTCTCCTTACACAATGATGTAACATTTTTATTACACCACCAACATGACACAAGGAACTGTGAGATGATCATTGTGTCTCGGCATATAATATAAAGGATACATATTTACATAAATATGAGATACATTAGTACTATCATTACAGTTAAAGTTTCATTACAAACTATAAATAGTTATCACTGACATACAGCTAAAGTTTCATTACACATACTATAAATAAATAGTTATCACAGACATACAGCTAAAGTTTCATTACACAGACTATAAATAGTTATCACTAACATGTTTGTACATGAGAGCTAAAGTTTCATTACACTGACATACAGTTAAAGTTTCATTACACAGACTATAAAACTATAAATAGTTATCATACATGTTTGCACATGAGAGCTAAAGTTTCATTACAAAGACTATAAATAGATAGTTATCACCTATCAGACCACATGAGAGTCAGTCAAGAAAGATGCACCAATCCCACAACTCATCCTCATTATCATCTGCTGATTTCGGACACCAGAAAATGGAACACACAGCATTTCTTTTAAATTTCCGAGTTAAAGTAGAAAGGGAAGTGAGTATTTCAACCTTAAGTATGGTTGTTGAGAGAGAGTAAAGAGATCAAGGCCACAAACAAACAAAACGGTTGCTGATTTTAGGCCAGAGGCAAGAACTGTTGTTATTAGACAAAAATATAAATGAAAAGGCTTACATTTAAAAATGAAAAAAACAGAACAGAAAATTCAAGAATCATGTTTCCCCTTCGTCACAAATTACTTTGAAAATTGAGTTGAAAAACGTTTAATGGAGGGGTAAAAAGAGGGCATTAATAACCTCAAAATTTTGTGCGGCTTCCAATTTTACATATAAAAGCAGAGGTAAATAGAATATATTTAAAATATAATTCAGTATGATACTATTGTCCGAAATTTACAGTAAATTAAAAGAATTCTTTTTTGTAACAAATCTTTGTGGAATTGAGATAATATTTTAAAATTGATTTGACTGTCATTTGACGATTTTGAAATTATAACTGGACGTATAATTTGTAAGCAAATAATATATTGTAAACTTGTTTAATGTTGAAATCGTTGTTGAGCAATACAAGTTTATATATGTGTCTTAACTTCATTAGGAAAAAAAAAAAGGTTACATATAATTATGTCTATAATATTATATTCATAGTATTTAATAATAAAATAAAAATATTTCCATTAAAGCTAAACAAAGTCGAAAATATTAAAAATAACTATATCTTCAAAATTATTTTAAAAAAAAATCAATTTTTAAAATTTTTTTTGTTGATATTTTGAATTTAATGATATTTGAAAATATATTTTTATTTAGCTTTGCTTTATTCTTATTTTTTATTTGTTTAATTTATTTATTTTTGAAGATTTAGTTGATTTTTATATTATTTTTTAAATTTTATTTAATTTTCTCAGATTTTTGTTTAATTGATTTTTGAAATTTAATTGTTTTTACTATTAGATGATTTATTAAAAAAAATCAGATTTTAATTTGATTTTTTTCTGGAATTTTTTATTATATTTCCACTAAACTCAATTACCAGACAATCTTTTCCTAGATTTTAAAATTTGTTGAGCAGGTGCTTTTTGTAAGAGGATTTTTTTTTCAAAAATAAATGCAGAATTGCACTAAACTCATTAAATTATCACTAAAATTGCACTTAAATTATCAAACTATCATTAAAATTGCATCTAAAACTTGAGTTTTTTTTTTTCCTTTTTTCCTCCAAACTATAAGAACTAATTAATCTTTTAACACACGAACCATGGTAAGAATAAAGAACAAACAAAGACACAATAAGACAAAATTGCACGAAGAAAAAAAAATTCATTATAAAAGAAAATAAATATCAACATTTAACATTGATCATACTGTAAATGTAAACATTTTACATTTGTATCTTCGACTTGACTATATTGTAAATATTAATATTGACAATATCATAAATGTTTATTATTGTAACTTTGACCATATTGTAAAGATTAATGTACGATATAGTCAATGTTAAATGTTACTACCCCATTCCTCTTTAATTGTTAATTTTAAAGAAAAAAAAAATCTAAAATATTTATCACTTTTAATTTTTCTAAAGATATTAAATATTTTTTTATAACTTTAGCCTTTAAAAAAAATGTAGGATTAATAATTCATTAATAACTTGAACGAGAATATATTAATTACTACATACAAATAATCATTAGTATTAAATGATTATTTTAATATGTGCAAAATTTTAAATTAAAGTGGGACGGTGATAGTAGCCTTTTCTTTTTTTCTTTTTTTTTTTTTTTTTTTTGGGTTCAATGTTGATATTTATTTTTATTCATACAAACTTGTTGAATTGTCTCTTTGATTGTTCTTATTCTTAATGTGGTTCATGAATTAAAAAATTATAAGATTGTATAGTTTGGTGCAAACAAAATTTATTTAGTGGTTTAGTTACAATTTCAGTGGTAGTTTTGTGGATTTTAAGTGCAATTTTAATGATACTTTGGTGATTCAAAACTCAATTGGATTTTATTTTTTTACAGAAAAACACCCCTTAAAAAAGTTAAAAAAACAATTGGGCGGCTCATGTTAATTCTGGAAAATAATTTTAGCAATGACAAAATTGGAAAATATCACTTTTTATCACGAAACTTTATCACCCACATTTAATCACTATTAAACATGATCACTCAATTATTATTTTCTATCAATTTTGATGCTGCTATTAGTAAATTCTTCATTGATTAACAAAGAAAAAGAATAAGATGTTTAGTCGCTATTTTTTTTGACACCATTTTTTCTATTTTAATTCCTAAACCCCATCTCAATTTTTTTTTTCAATTTTTACTGAATTTATCTTCAATTAATAAGTATGACTAAAAAAATACAAAATTCACAAAAAATAATGATAACACAAAAAAAAATATAAAAGAAAGAAGAAAAATAAGTTTCTGAAATATTATTAATATGAATTGATAATTTTAGGAAGTTCTTTACCATTAATCTTCACCACAAATGCTAGTAGATGATCATGCCCCAATAATTATAAATGGAGAAATTAATTCTAATAATTTTCTATCAATTTTTAGAGAGTTATTATTTTATATCAATATTTAGTAACTAATTTTTTATAGTGATTAAATGTGGGTGACTAAATTTAAAAAGTAGTAAAATTCAATAACCAAAAAAGTGATATTTTCCCGATAAAATTAGTGATAATTTTTTTGTGAGTAAGACATGTCCCTTTCTTCTTATTATTTTTTATTACACAATGAATGTAACATCTTCTATTACACTACCGACATACAAATACAATATACAATGCAATTAAAAGAAACTATAAGATGATCATTAAGCAGGTGTCATTTATATCCGGAAGAGTGTAACAGGAGATCTTATCTTCATTTTTTTGTGTTTCATTTTTAGTGCAAACCGCGTGCATAGTAAACAAGGAGTAGAATAGTGTATACAATATGTTAATATCATCAAGATCTATAATATGAAGGATATATATTTACATAAATCTGAGATACATTAGGACTATCATTACAAACAGTTAAAAGTTTCATTACACATACTATAAATAGTTATAAGACGTGTTTGCACTAAGAGCTAAAGTTTCATATTACACAGACTATATAAATAGTTATCACATACTATAAATAGTCATCACTTATCAGATATGTTTGCACATGAGCCAGTCAAGGAATAGTTAGCCTATCTTTCTGTCCCAACGATTTCCATGTTGCTTCGAGCCGCATCAAATGCAACTTCTCGACGAAAGCCTCCAGAACTTGTGCCTCTTCTTCTGGTGCAAAAGCCATGCAAATGCTCAGCTCTTGTACTGCAGCTTCGTATTCTCTGTAATAAATAATAATTTAGTAAATCGTAAGTTTAATTGAGATCAAGCTCGGACACTAACTAATACAAAATGTTTAGAATTCCTTACTTATTGTAGTACAACATCATGCCGTAGTCTCTTCTAAAAGACCAGTTATGCGGCTGAAGGATTAACAATCTCTCTGAAGCCATGATCGCAAGCCTGAAAGTGACAAAACAGTGGTGACTTATTTTCTAAAGAAATAAAAGAAGACAAAAACTAGTACTATTATTAGTATATACCAGCCACGGAGAGCATATGCACGCACTGCACGGATGCACAGCGCATACAGACAGACATACAGACATATCAGAAGCTTCATGTTGAGTAATGGGACTGATTTCAAGACATAGGATCTAATAATATCTTTAAAGAAGTCCTTTGTGACAAATGCAATGAATTATGAGCTCACAATTTCATCAAACATGTACCAGACGAGACGACAAATAGACAGTTGCATAAAGAAGGTAACAGATTGCCTACCTCAGCTCTTGAGGCCGCAACAGAGGCGTTTCCGAACTACCATCATTTTTCAGCGGAGAAGTCAACATCAACCCATGATTCATTCTCGAAGCACGTTTCCAATACAACCTCTGCAATATGTGTGCTGCTTTTATTCCCATAATATTTAAGAGACAAAACAAAAACAAAGCTTGCAAATTTTTTTTTTAAAAGAAGTAATACAATAACATAAGTTAATGAGAGGAATGAGCTTACGATCAAATTTGCCAAAGCAATCCCAATAATATCTCGATTTGTAGCAATATCAAGCCCTACAAGAGAGTTGCTATTTATGTCCGAGGCCTTAGATCGCGGGTCATCCACACACTTTCCATTGACAACTCCAAACAAGCTATGTCCAGAAGTTACTTTAAATAACTCCTACAGATATAGCAAATAAGTTCACCATCAGATATACCTAATACAATTCAGTGGCAATATATACTTAGATTTGAAATCAGCATACCTCGGGATTCCCCGTTGGGGGCCATATCAAAAATTCTTCCCCAACTCGAGATCCCACAATGGTCAGGTTAAGTCTTCGGCAAACTTCAATATAAATCACGCTAAGCAATATTGCTGTTCAATGTCATTTTACGGAAATTAACAAGATGCATGAGCTGAATATGAGCAGTTAAATTAAATGATGAAAAAAAAAATTACCGCTGGAATGACCAGAACTTAAAACGGTGTGCAAGTACAAACACTTTGAATCCACGATTACAGCTGATCTTTTGAAACCTCTCAATTGAAAAAGAACTTTGTTCACTGCATCCAGAAAAATGACATCCTATATCTCGTGAAACTAGCTCAGCTTCAACTTCCTTTGCAATGCTATCCAACTCCACTAACCACTCGTTTATATTTTTACCAGCCATTGGCATAACCTCCACACCATCCCACCCTAGGGCATCAGAAAGTGACGACATATCTCTCCTTTCATTGTGGAGAGAGCACATGTCAATCTCACGATTAAACGACAAAAACGCCTCATCCTCAGCTGCGACATAAAGTAACGCCTACAAAATAGTTTTCAAAAATAGTTAAAACCCCGCCCGACAAATTCAATGCCTTATAAAAAGCAGCCAAACGTCACTCCAACAACCATAATTTCCGTTTCAAGTGATTAAATTAACATCCCAAAAATGACTAAAATGCTACCAGCTGGTTCACTGAGTCTACTTGCAATAAATTATCACGTTCCACAGTTGCATAACATTAACTAATGCTTGTAAATTCAATTAAGCATTAATAATCTTAATAGACAGAGCTGGAGCGGAATCGGAAAACTACCTTTGCGAGTGAGATATCTTTGTCCTTCGACTGAAAAGATATCTCCTGAGTAAATTTATCTCTAGCAGCTTCAAGAACCTGAAAAATCATACAAAACATAGTATCAATGAATCACATACTTTAACCAACTACTAGTACGAGCAACAAAACAAAAAACGAAATCACAAGAACTGAAATCCAACCTGCTTATACAAATCAGCTCTGGAAGAATTACGAGATTCTACTATAGCCGAAGAAGCCATAGGCGAAACGGACAACCTCGTCTTCTTAGCTGTGGCATTCCCACGATTCTTTGTCCCATTTCCATAACCACTCCCAAATCCAACACAACCATCAGACTCATACCTAATGATTGTAAAGAACAACAGGAATATTGGGCTTTGCCTAGTAGTAGTAGTAGCACATATGCTTCTCCAATCCACTTATTTTACTAAAACTTTTGCATAAAAAAGTAAATCAAACTCGTACACATTAAATTTATCAAAATGCAATTCTAACCAACCACATACAATTTCATCAATCAAATTCTGAACTTAAAAAGATTTAACTTACCTGCGACAATCTCCAAAAGAAGGCACGAGCATAGGCATAGCCATGGAAGATGCACCAAGCCCACAACCCACCACAATTATCATCTCCTGATTTCGAACCCCAGAAATTGGAACACGCAGCATTTCTCTTAAAATTTTGCAACCCCAATTTTCTTTTCTGAAAATTAAGTAAAGGGTTTCTTACTTCTCAAGAAACAAACGAAACGGTTGCCGATACTGCAGCTCAAGAGACAATAATTGTTGTTATTAGACCCAAAAACCAGCAAAAATAAATCAACAAGGAAAATAAGAAATCTTACTTTATCAAAAAAGAAAAAAAGCAAGCAGAAAGTTCAGGAATCAGGCTCTCTCCTCTTGAGAAATTGGTGAAGGGGTAAGCTTAGAAATAGAATTGAACAAGGGTTTAATTGAGGGTTTAACAAAGGCCATTTTGGGCAATATTGAATCGAAACCTCCAAAAGAGAAGTTGGGTGAAGAAGATGAATGGAAATATTTGCAAGAGCAAATAACACAAGAAGAATTATTAAGGTGGAAGCTGACAGTGCTGCTGGTGTTCCCAAGATTCATAGTAATGGATTTTATCAATACTAACATCAGCAGCAAATGTAATCCCAACTTTTTATAAAATAATCTCAGTTTCTCTCTCTGCCTATATATATAGGCATGTGTATGTATAAATTGGGATTGATAGAGTGAAGGAGTAGTAGGATTCTGGTCCCTCCTCCATGATTGTATAATATAGGAGATGGATAGGGAGGGGCTACAGGCTCGAAATTGGAATCCAGGCAATAGAAAATGCACTTTTATAATTATATTTTATTTCTTGTACGTCATCCAAACTTCCAAAGTGAATGGGTATATTTTATTCTTGTGTTATGTTCTCCATTTATTGGATGGATGATGCACTCGGTTCAAGGGATGCCAATGGTGTCGGATACCTAGATATTCGGACCCGTTTCATTCTATGAACAAAACGGGGCGACTCATTTAAAATAAATGAAAGAATATTGAAGTCGAACAAATTATTTTTATCATGGAGAATTTCGAACATGAAACTATAGAGAAACATACTTCTAAGTTTTAAGTATACACCATCAATATTTTTTTCGCACGCTTCAATGTGTGTGTGCATGTAAAATGTTGTGGTATTAGTGCAACAGAAGTGCGTGACACAATTAAGGGTGGAATACATTGTTTTATTGAACTTTTTTACTTTAAATTTAATACTCCTATATGTTTTTATTTATAAATGTTGGTCTCCTTAATTTATAACATCGATCATACAAATACAATAACATTTTTTACTATATTATTGACATAACTTACTCGCTATAATATATACCTAGCTTAGAAATTTATTAAATGGAAAATTCGAATTTTCTTAAAGACATACGTTACTTACATTATAATTTACGAGATTGTATTTTCTAATCATCCATCATTCATCCAAAAGAAGCAAAAGATTGTTCTAAGAAAAGGTTTAATAAATTAATATGAAGAAAATAATTTTACGTAGATTTTACTATACGTACATATATTGAGGGAATACGTACAAGAAATCATGACTAATTTATGAGTTAGGTGCAAAAATCACATCACATGACCTTTAAACATAGCCTTAATTCCAAGTTAGATGAATATGCCGAGTATCAGATTAAAATAACTAATTAACACCATTATTTGCAGTAAGCTAATTATAGGTGTCACATAATAGTATTAAATTAAGACAAATTGATTGGAAGATGGTGACTAATGGTATTGTCCTAACCATGTTTAAAAGGATATATAATTAATTATTCCCATAATAATTGAGATTGACAAATTAAATAAATACGAGAAAGAAGACTTGGTAGGAAATGAAGTTTGTGTGGGGTTAGGGATAAGATGCATGAGCTCTTGCACCAAGAAAAAAAAAAAGAAATGTGACTACGACTGTATAATATTATCTCTGTTTTAAAATTATTTTGACATGATAAGATAAGAAGGATATTTAATTTACTGTGTATTACTTTCACTATTTCACTAAAGTCCTTTAAAAATATTGTGTCGAAGATAGGGTTGTTATTCGAATCGAGTCTTAACGAGACTCGACTCGGTTGGACTCGCTTAGCTAAATGAGTCGAGCTCGAACTCAACTTGTTAGACTGAATATCTAATTTTTTTTGTAGAAAATTTAATTAAACTTGTTAGGTTCTGTTCGATAGACTCGTCAATTTTTTACTCGTCAGTATTATCGAGCTGAGCTCGACTCGACAAGAGTTCGAACTTGTACTCGACTTGACTCTATTAGAATAACAACTCTTGTCGAAGATAATTATATAATCTTTTATATATAATAAATAAACTAGTTAAATTGAGTGTATTGTTCCTAAATATACAGTCTAACAATACCGATTAATCAATCTAACACAATACTTTATACTCTTACGTATTTTACTCAATTTGACATTTTTTAAAAACGAAATAAAATAACTTTTTTTTAGTTATTCTTTCAGACATTTTAATATTACACTACATGTTATTACTATTTTTATATTACTTTTTTTTATTCACCATCTAAATCATATAAAAACAATTTTATCTTTTTAAATATTAATACTCTCCCATTCATTAAAAATATGTTTATTAGTATTCTCATTTTATTTTAGGAAAATAATCATTTTATTTTAATCTCATAACAACTCCACAACACTCTTACTTACTTTATCTATTTTTTTCTAAAACATATGCCCAATCAACAGTTTTCGTAGATGAATAGAGTAATAAACAATTCTTACCTTAATATTTATAAAAATAATAAATATTAAATTGAACGAGAAACGAAGAATCACATAAAACAAAATTTATGTTATTCAAAACTTCGAAACAAACATAAATATTAGTAGTAATATTATTTCACCAAAATTTTAAAATTCATTGAACCTGAAAATATTACCTGACACAATCCCAAAATAAATATACAGCTTTTGAACCTGACACAATATATAATCCAAAAATAAATGCATAGCTTTTGAAAATTCAACGAGTCTCAAAATTCGGACTTACCTGACACAGTATAATCCTAAAATAAATATATACTCCTTAGCTTTTAATCTTTTATAAATCGCTTATCTTTTTCTACCTGACACGCTAAAAAAAAAATGAAAGGGGCAAAAATCATGGTTAAAATATACTAATGTCATTGAGACTTGAGAGAGAATAAAACACATATATTAAAAAAAAAAAAAAAAGTAGAGTTAAGTTTAAGAATAAAATATTAAAAAATATTTTTCAAAAAAAATATGAGAAATTTATAGTTACACCTATTAAAATGATAAAATATAAAATTATAGACGAATGGAGGAAGTCTCATAATATAATTTTTACATTTATTAGGATATATTACGATCACTTTTACCCCTTTAAAATAAATAAATATTTATAAACTTTATTTCATAATATTAACAATTTTACATAAAATGCTGAAATTACTTTAAATTTCCACATAGTTAAATTTATTGTTTTACTTTAGTACATAAAAATTCATAAAATTAACGAAATTGAAAGGAGGAATATTACTTTGTCCGGAGCTACGATAATATTGTTGATTGAATGTTTTGATTATTCTACATGAAGGTCACCCCGCCCCCCAATGTTGGCTTGAAAATATCTAGAAATTTTTTTGATGTATTTTTAATTATTCCATTTTGGTGGTCACCAACCATATTAATATTGAAAATAATGGCATTTTTACAATTTTTGTAAAATAAAAAAAAATATCAATAAATATTAATATACAATACCAATATTTAAGTCTAATATTTTTAAATTATTGAAAATAATCGAGAAAATATCACTAGATATCATATGAGATAATAGGTAAAGTCTAATATGCACTCAAGTGCATTGTGCACCCTAATACTAACTTACACTTTTTGGTAAATAGTGTTGCACTTTTCAATTATTATTAAAAATATTATTATACAGTAAACTGAAAAGTGCAACATGGACTAGGGTGCACAACATGCACTCGAGTCCATAGCAGACCAACCCGAGATAATATTGCATGTAATATTTTAAGTAAATTTATCACATATGTAAAATTTGTTCTTTTTTTTTTTTTAACTATGTATCAAAAGTTTACTACTAAATTTTTATTATTTTTAAAATTTATTGATATTAATATTGGATATTTATATATTCATCAATAATTCTACAAATTTAAATTCTTGATATTTTTATTAATGCATATATTTTCAAACCTGGCAACCAACCCCATTTTTAAGAACATCAAAATCACGATAAATAAATCATACTATCCGTAGGAAAGAGATGATCTCATATTTAGTTTATTCTAGTTTTTTGTTTTTGGAAAATGGTTGGTCTGCTATGGACTCGAGTGCATGGTGTGCACCCTAGTCCATGTGCACTTTTCAGTTTATTGACTTACACTTTTTGATAAATGAGTAATAATTGAAAAGTGCAACACCATTGCCAAAAAGTGTAAGTCAGTAAACTGAAAAGTGCACATAGACTAGGGTGCACATGCACTCGAGTGCATACTAGACTTTACCTTTGGAAAATGCTTAATGTTCTAAATAAACATATTTAATGAATGATTAATATTTCAATATTCAATGAATAAGAGTACACTTGAAAGTTTATTGATAAAATTTAAAATTTAAAACATAATAAATAATATTTTATTGATATAAGTACAATTTAATTTTTAATATCAGATAAAATAATTTGTATTAAATTATATCCTTCTACTAGATGAGACAATAGCAACGGTAGCTACACGTATCACTGGAATATTTGCATTTTCATCTTAATTTTTTCCAATATTTTTTTTTTTTTATGGCTTATATACTTTAGTTCTGGAGAATACCCATTGTGTTCATGCCCAAAAATTGACACATCAGTTTAAAGAAAAATACATGTTTATACATTAATGGGGTAAGTTGATGTGAGACAAAAACGTCATTTTAATCAAGCTTTAAAAAAAAAAAGGACACGTTAATGAAGAAGTGGGAAACGTTACACTTGTCCTCACAGTTGGCTCTTGCATGCATTAATTATTTTTCTTTTTACTTTTTTTTTTTTTTATTTCAAGTCAAGTCAAGATAACACCATTCATTTCAAAACGTATACAATAAACAACAAAATTGAAAAAAAGTTGATTGTACGTCTCCAGAAAAATTGATTGAAAAAAGCAGTCAGGTATGCTTTTTTTTTAAGTGTTTCGTTTGGAGCTGTACTTTTAAGATCAACTTGCATTCCAGAATTTAATTTCTGTCATTATATATATACTGTGAACATAATTTTAATTAAACGACTGACAAATATTTTCTATATTATTCTACAAAATTCTACTAGGCCTACAAATTTCATATCTAACTCTAATGTTCATAATTGTTCTTTTAACAAAAAAATAATTTTGTATACTCAATAATATTTCATCACTCCATGTATTTTCTATATGTCGTGTTTCAAATTTCTTATGTTTACTTTTTATAATTTTATAAGTACAAACTACTATACCTACATAAAACATTATTATACAAGAACTTACATACAATTGATATAATTTTGAATATAAGAGTCCAACGCTCTCATATTATCTATAAAACACCCCTACAAACTAACATATTTACAAATGACACCACATTCTCTTATGCGATAATGTACTTCATTATGTAATAATGTTTTGATCAAATAATAATTTATTTACACAAAATATTATGTTCTTACATTTATTTGGTATCATCATTTTCTTTTGTTATGCATACGAAAATGAGTTGTACTTTAGGGATTTTATAACACCTCATTCACTACTACCTAAACAATTACCCATTTCAGTCCATTATAATTATTTTGGATTATGCTAAAATCAAAAACAGATATAAAAGTTTCTTTATTATATATGCCTTAAGTGTTTAGGAATTTATAATGTATAACGTAGATATACAAATTATGTAATTTGAATTCAGTTTTTTTTTTTTTTAAACATGATCGAAATTCAAAATTATTGAGTCATTTTTCAATTTAAAATATTATAAATATTAGTACTTTGTAATATAATTTTTTTTACAATTCCGCGTAGGTCTTGCACTAGTAATCAATATTTTGTTTAAAAAAAAAAAAGACAAATTCTGGTAATGAAACACTTGTCCTTACACTTGACTTAATCATATCAATAATACGTACTGCGGACTTGCACTAGTAATCAATATTTTGTTTAAAAAAAAAAAAGACACGTAACCAAACAGTTGTCCTCACACTTGGCTTAATCATATCAATACGTACTGCGGACTTGCATGCATTAATTATTACAGGAGTATTATTTTAAATCTTAGGTTCATATTAATAATTATCTTAATTTTTTTTTTTCCAATTCAAATTCAAATCATGTGTCAAGATAATAAATAATGTTAACATCTCTAACTTTCTTCAGGTCTTGAATTGAGAAAACAAATAAATTAAGCAGTGGCATATATATATATATATATTTTTTTTTTGAGCAAATGAAACATTAAACCTAGAAATTGTATGGATACTATGTTCTTCCATTTAATTTATTACGGAGTATTATTATTATTAGTATCATTAGGATAAAATAATGTATTGTGAAATTGATACTAGTCTTAAAGCTAAAAATATCAATTAAATTATTGAAAATGTACCATCTTAATGCCAAAAAGTTTCACTTGAATTACTCAAAGACATTAGCTGATAATTCAAAAGAGTATCACTTAAATTGATCAAAATATATTAATCTTAATGCTAAAAATATAAAAAAAAAAAAAAAGAATAAGAAGGTTTAGTTTTCATTATTATAAATGCAAAGATTAAACGGGAGCCCATTCACACATTGAACGGTGGGTCTATCTCACTCCATCCCACTAAACGACTACAAATTTCATCTCTAACTCTAATGTATGTTCATAATTGTTCTCTTAACAAAAAAAAAAAAAAATTTGTATACTCAATAATATTTCATCACTCCATGTATTTTCTATGTCGTGCTCCAAATTTTTTGTATTTACTTTTTATAATTTTATAAGCATTTTAAAATACAAACTATTATACCTACATAAAAATCTGTGCAATTCTTGTGTAATTGCTAATCATATCATACGATATATAGACGTATTTTTATGCCTGTATGCACATTGTCGATTAATTTTATGTTGTGATGCATTAGTTTCCTCCAAACACTTCATTCTATGGAACTGGAGAAGTTAGTGGGCAGCTTGAACGAACAGGGAAGAAAGTAAGCCCACTAGTTCTGCGTCCTCATCAATGAAAAATTTAGCTTATACAAACTGAATTTAATCTTGAAATAGATTTTTACTTGGAATAAGAGTACATTTTAAAGTTTATTGATAAAAATTAAAATTTAAAACATAATAAATAATATTTTATTGATATAAGTACAATTTAATTTTTAATATTATAGAAAATAATTTATCTGTATTAAATTACATCCTTCTACTGAATGAGACAATAGCAACCTCAAGAATGGCTTCCCTGTATCACTTTTTTCCTGTATCACTTTTTGAAATATTTGCATTTTCATTATGCATTAAATTATATCATTCTATCGAATGAGATAATAGCAACGGCAAGAACTTGCTCCCACGTATCTTGCATTTTCATCCTAATTTTTTCTAGGCAATTACTTATGTGTACCAGTTACATGTATGTAACTGGCTATTTACCCTCCTTTTTAACTAAGTCCACACTTCCTTCTTTTAGGCACTCCAAATTACATACATGTAACTAAATCTTTAACTAAGTCCACACTTCATTCTTTTAGGCACTCCAAGTTACATACATGTAACTAAATCCAATTATTTATATGGGTTATTAGTTATTTACCTTCTTTTTTATTAATTTCACCCCCAAATTTTTTAAAACAAAAATACATGTAAAATACTATATTACCATTATATCAATTAAATTAAAATACAACTCATTAAAATTATAATTATACACCGACTATCGATTCACCAATGAAACACCACGAAGTCAAATATTATTCTATTTTTTTAACTTTTAAAAAATAAATATAAAAAACATAACGAATATTAAAAAAAATATGAAACTCAAAAATAAAATTATGAAATAAAATTTCCAGTTTTTTTTTTCAAAAAATAACCAAAATTTAGAAAAAAAATCGAAAAAAAAAACTAAACTAAAAAAATTCAAATTTTTTTCTAATTTGGGTATAAATGTATGAATATGACATGCTCACTTTCTAGCTTTAATCTAATTTATAATAACTAAGATTATTTTGTTATGTCTTCATTATTTCTAAAATGATATCTGATTTGTTACAAGTTTTTTAAGGTTGTAGATTATTTTTTAAAACTAATTAATAACATAATCTAATTGAAAAATAAAATTTATATTTAGAAACTTAAATGAGTGGAGAATTGGGGAAGAAACCAGCATAATATTGCATCAGTTTTATTATTTTCTTTGAGGTCATCGCCATGTTGATGCATTCATATGTTTATTGAGTGTGATCGTATCTATTAATTAAATTGTCTAGTTGTTCGGTGTGATTCATTCTCACTTTTGTTCTTCTTACTAGTTAGTTAATATCAATTTTTTAATATTGATGTATTAATTTGCATGGTATGCCTGAGATTATAAATGTGTTAAGTTATGTATTTTTTGTTAAATATAAATATTAGTTTAAATACGATATAGTATTAGTACGCCTATGGTATAGCACTAGTTAATATATTGTATAGTACTAGAGATTAATGTGGGTATAAAAATATTATTTAATATATGAACTAATACTATACAATATTTGAATTTATACTATACTATATTTGAACTAGTACCATAGAGTATGTGAACTAATACTATACAATATGTGAACTAATACTATACTATATTTGAACTATTACCATAAAATATGTGAACTCGAAACTCGAAAAAAATAGAACTTGTACCAGTATAAACTAATATACAATACTGCATATTAACTAATAATATATCATAATACTTATCAACTGTTATCATAACACTTATAAACTAAAAATTATATTCATAAAAAATTAAAATAAAGTGATTAAAAAATGAAAGTTCAAATGAAAAAAATAATTAAACAATATAAAACGAAGTGAAATTTATAAGGAATGAAGTAAAATTTTGAAAGAATAAGGTGAAAATTATACACCAATTAATTAAAGTAAAATAGTACCAATAAAATTAAACACTTGCGTAAGAGAGGTGCGAGTTTTATATTTTAAAACAAATTATTATTATACTATTTAATACTTAAAACAATTAATATTATTTTTAAAATTTTCTTATTAGACTTTAAAATTTTAGAATAATTATTTATAACATAAAAAGAAAGCACGTTAAAAAAACTATTATTTGAAACACAAATGATAAATAGGAAGAAAAATAAATTAAAAAAATAATATTAAAAAGATAAATATAAATATCAATTGAGTAAAATAAAAAATAAAATTTTAAAAAATTAATGGAGTATTATTTTTTAATGATAAAATTAAAAAAAAAATTAATTGAATGTGTTAAATTGATATAGTAAATGGGTCATGTATTATTTGTAATGAGTTATTTGATTGGATATAATAAATGAGTCCTGTGTTATTTGTAATGGATTATTGGATTGGATATAGTAGTTACATATATTGGATTGGATATAGTAGTTACATGTAACTACTTGATTGGATATAGTAGTTACATACATGTAACTAGTACACAAGAGTGTAACTCTTTTTTCTAATATCATTTTTTATGGTTTATATACTTTAGTTTTGGAGAATAGCCATTGTGTAGTCACTTTTGTAATTCACGGCCAAAAATTGACACATCAATCTAAAAGAAAATTATATGCTTATACATTAATTGGGTAAGTTGATGTGGGTTGATGTGGACAAACACGTCATTTTAAGATAATGAACATTTTCTTATCATCGGTAAATAATCAATGGCTAAAAAAAAGACACGTTTTGATAACCAAACACTTGTTCTCACACTAATACCTGCTGCAGATTTCAGGTCAAGATAACACCATTAAGATTGCGAAAAGACGTCTACAACAAACAACTTATCCACGTTAAGATTGAGATTATCGAGTCACAGCCCATAGGTAACCGTTGAATTTATTGCGTCCACAACGAACTTAGCCTCTCCCTAGATCACACAATTATCCATTGAGTGCATTTTTAGCCATGACAATGCTAAAAATATCACTTAAATTTTAATTAGTCATAATACAATAAAACATCACTTAAATTACTACTCTAATTTTTTTTTAGAACAATTACTACTCTAAATTATTAATCGTATAAATCAAGGGCTAGTGAATCATGGATTCATGGTTGAAGACTTGGGCCTAAGTTTGGGGGTTGGTCCGTTGGCCATGTTTAAAATCCCGGATATACCCCGCACAAACATATCTGGAATCCCGATCCTTGAGGGCGGGAATGTCAAAATTGCTGCCACTCATGTCTCCATCTTAAAATCCAATCAAACTACCAAACCAAAACCAGACGACATTCTACTTCAACAAGCAACCTTAAAATTCAATAATTTGCATGTATGTATGCATAATTTAAGTGTTGAATGTTGTTGATATTCTACTTCAACTAGCAACCCTCTCTTAATAATGTGAAATTGGCCACTGAATCAACTCACTTCACTGTTTTCTGCTACATTCATTCAGGTTTGTAATGCAATTTTTTATTTATATTTTGGTTTCTAATTCATCTTGTTTTTCATTAGTGCAGTTGTTTTAATTTTAAATGATTTGGGAAGCATCAGAGAAGTGTACTATGTTTCTCAGCATTTGTTTGTAAATATTTAGTATTTTGTTTTGTTATTGATCCTTTATTGGTGTTTATCATTTGGGAAGTCACTACTTGATGGGGGTGAAATTGTTGTTATGATAGTTTGATGGAAAATGAGATTTTTTTAAAAGGGGTGGTTTAATTTTGCAGATTCTGAGATGGCTGAAGCTTTAGATTCAAAATCAGGGGAAATGGTGTTCGAGCCAATTCTCGAGGAAGGAGTATTTCGGTTTGATTGTTCAGCACACGATAGAGATGCAGCATTTCCAAGCATTTCCTTTGAAAATGCTAAAGTTAGGGATACACTAATCTTGAATGTTCACAAACTTCCAACTTACATTCCAACTTTTCAATGTATAATGGGACAGCAGATAGTTAACATGGAGGTAATATTTTATATCAGGATCGTAATTGCTAATTATACGATATATAGACGTATTTTTAGGCATGTATGCACATTGATGTGATTAATTTTATGTTGTGATGCATTAGTTTCCTCCAAATACTTCATTCTATGGAACTGGAGAAGTTAGTGGGCAGCTTGAACGAACAGGGAAGAAAGTAAGCCCACTAGTTCCGCGTCCTCATCAATGAATAATTTAGTTTATACAAACTGAATTTAATCTTGAAATAGATTTTTACTTGGAATACTGACGCTTGGGGATATGGTGCTGGGACTACTTCCTTGTATCAATCACACCCTTGGGTTCTAGTGGTTCTTCCAGATGGCGAGGCACTCGGGGTTCTTGCAGATACAACACGACGTTGTGAGGTATTTATGATCTGTTGGTTATCTTTTGAATTAGTGCAAAGAATTGGTTATTCCAGGACTGATTTTTGTTTGAGCAGATTGATTTGAGGAACGAGTCGAATATAAAGTTCATTTCTTCATCATCCTATCCTGTCATAACATTTGGTCCATTTGCTTCGCCAACTGATGTTCTTGTTTCTCTTGCACGAGCAATTGGTAATTTCACTATTACACAGCATGTGTTCCTAAATATTTTGTGAAGAATTCTTGCTAAGTTTATTTACAACATACTTTTTCTGAAGTCCTATAGTAGCTAATTTTTCAATATTTGCCTCCTCCTGATTATTGCAATTATATGGTTTTGGCTTCAGGAACTATTTTCATGCCCCCTAAGTGGGCCTTGGGCTATCATCAGTGCCGCTGGAGTTATGACTCTGATGCACGAGTTCGTGAGGTTCATCACTCTTTTCGTTGTACTGTACTCGGTCATCTATCTTTATCTCTGAATCAGTTGTTTCCAAATTGGATTTAGACATCCCAAACTGGTGGCCTATTTCCTAAAGTAAACACTACCAAGGACCCTCATAAACTAGCTTTACTTATGTATGTAAAATTTATGATTTTCAAGCTATTCAACTTTTCAGTGTCTAGTCTAATTGACCTTTTCTTTTATTCTTGTTGTAGATTGCAAAGACATTCCGGGAAAAGGGCATTCCCTGTGATGTCATATGGATGGACATAGATTACATGGATGGTTTTCGTTGTTTCACTTTCGACCAGGCATGTTCCTTTTAATTTGATTTGTAGAATATAGATATCTGGAAGCAGCATCTCCCTTCTTAGTGTATGCGTAACATAAATTTATCCATTTAACAAATTCCATTACATATCAGTTCCTTAGTATTTAGTACCCGTGTCCTCTGTTGCATAAGATTGTTTTTTTATTTCTTATTCTGTAGCCACTGACTTTCAAGTCCCACTTTAAAGTGCATTTTGTTCAATTCAAAATTCACTTAGACGACTTGTTCCCGAAAATGAATGGTAAAACAGACTCCAACTTTTGCAGGAGCGATTCCCAGATCCAAAGTCTCTTGTAGATCATCTTCATGAAGCTGGGTTCAAAGCAATCTGGATGCTCGATCCAGGAATAAAATGTGAAAAGGGATATTATGTCTATGACAGTGGTACTGAAAGTGATGTCTGGACTCAAACTGCAGATGGGAAACCTTATGTTGGTATACATTTCTATTATCACACTCCAATAAAATGATTGTAGTTCGCAGCAATAGAAAAAGGGAATCAACAGTCTACTGGGGCTACATACTTTTCCTTTTCGTGTAAGAACGTATTATTCATTCGTTTAACTATATATTCTTTGCTTTTTTAGGAGAGGTGTGGCCCGGGCCTTGTGTTTTTCCTGATTTTACACAATCAAGAGCTCGTTCATGGTGGGCTAACCTAGTTAAAGACTTCATTTCTAATGGTGTGGATGGTATATGGAACGACATGAATGAACCAGCTGTCTTCAAGGTGAAGTTCGAAAAACTTTGAAACTACAAGTTTTTTCCTGATTCTGTATAACATTTATGTTTTATAACAGACTGTAACAAAGACAATGCCTGAGAGCAATATTCATAGGGGAGATACAGACCTTGGAGGATGTCAGAACCACTCACACTACCACAATGTAAATCACAGAACTCTTTTTAAGTAGTGTTTATGAGAAGTTCAATTGAATTACATATATGTCTTATAACTAAATGTGTATCATGGGACTTATGAATTTACTACTTACTGCTACTAGTTGTTTATCTCAGGTTTACGGTATGCTAATGGCAAAATCAACATATGAAGGCATGTCAGCAGCAAATAAACAAAAGCGTCCATTTGTTCTAACCCGAGCTGGCTTTGTGGGTAGCCAAAGGTATGCTGCAACGTGGACAGGGGATAATCTTTCTACATGGGAGCACCTCCATATGAGTATCCCCATGGCTATTCAACTGGTTAGTGGCAATAATTCTTTTAAGCCTATAACTGTATATCTAACTTCTTTGTACAGCATATTGCGGTTGAATTTCTTTTCATAGACTGCTATGCTCACGTTCTGTAGTTTAAATGAGTGTTCTGTCCCTTCAGACATTGGCCAAGTTGACAAGAGGGCAAACATGTGTGTTCTATAATCAGTAAAATCAGTTATTATTACTACTATAATAATTTGAAAAGATGGGGTTTTCATTTATTTTTGGGTAAAATCTGTTGGTACAACAATCTTTTATAAAAGATGGATAATGTGCAGGGGCTCAGTGGTCAGCCTCTCTCAGGGCCAGATATTGGTGGATATGCAGGTAATGCAACACCTAAGATGTTTGGAAGGTGGATGGGTGTGGGTGCCATGTTTCCTTTTTGTCGTGGACATTCTGAAACAGGCACGATTGATCATGAACCCTGGTCTTTTGGACAAGAGGTTTGTCCCATTTACTTCTATGACATAAATGAATTATATATCTTTTCTCATGAATTCGCTGTATTAACAAATGCCCAAAAACATGGCTTTTCGTTTGGAGAAAATTATAATGCTAGTATGTAAGGATCCTTAGTTATTATATAACGAATGCAGTAAGCATGTTCCTAGAGACTACAAGAAAATCCCTTCTAGAAACGGTTCTATCTTTTATACAAAGAGGACTTTTAAAACCATTGCATATGATTTAACTAGTTTTTACTGATTAGGAGTAAAAGTATGTTTCATTGATCAAAGAAGTTGTATGTTGATAAGTGTGGAAATCAGGTTGAAATTACTCACATCTTTTCATCCTTCATTTAATCCTGATTTATATTTATGAATTTTAGTCTATCGATCATTATTATCTTTTATTAGCCTGTCGTAACTATCATAATCTTAAAGCTTTAATAATTATGCCAGATTTCTATTATTTATGTTCTTTTGACATCCATTTTATCATCTCTGATAGTGTGAAGAAGTTTGCCGACTTGCATTGCGAAGAAGATATCAGATTTTACCCCATATATATACTCTATTTTACTTTGCTCATGTAAAGGGCATACCTGTGGCAACTCCAACATTTTTTGCGGGTATATCAAATACCTCATAATGGTTAAATTTTAGCTCTGCGACATTGGAGCATATTCACCTATACCTAGTTGCTAATAACATTTCAAATTATACTGCAGACCCTAAAGATTTGGAGCTAAGATCACATGAAAATTCATTTTTGTTGGGACCGCTTCTCATATATGCAAGGTTTTACGACTCTTTCGTGGAGATATCAGATAGATCACTAAATGACTCCATTTCATAGCTGTGTGCAGCTTTAGTGCCCTCAAATACTTTATATTACATGTATTTAATCTTAAGCACATCAGCTTTAGTGCCCTTAACAAGAATACTAATTCTTTTTTCTAGTTAGCATTGAAAACTCTGCTAAATGACGTATATATAATATTCCACATGTTTCAGCACTGGCAAAGATCAGGAGTTATATCAAATGCAGCACAAGTTGCCTAAAGGCATCTGGCTCAGCTTTGATTTCAAAGATTCTCATCCAGTACTATTTCTTCCTAATTTCCATTCAACTCCTCTATCTTACATTGAAATCCCAACTAATTAGTATCTAGCATTTTCACAACCTCCCTACTCTTGGTAAACAGGATTTACCTGCGTTATATCTAAAAGGTGGATCAATAATTCCTGTGGGTCCTGCCTATCAGCATGTCGATGAAGCTAATCCTACAGATGATTTGTCATTGCTGGTGGCTTTAGATGAGCATGGTAATCTCTCGGCTAGAATTCATATTTGTTCTATTGAAACTTCATCGGAGCATTTATTCCAAATAAATGTGCTTAAATCTTATGTTTCCCGGCTTAAAAATGTCTGACTCACCGAACAGATTAGCAAGGAACTTTGTGGCTAGACTGGTCATAGTTTATTTTATTAGGCAATATTTATTTCCATAAAAAATATTTGATGTCCTTGCTAATTTTACAGGAGCTCATTATGTCATCCATCTGCTCACCTTATAAAATAAGGATAAATTATCGACTTCTATGCTGCTTCAGTAATTGCCATTGCTTTGACCCGAATTGATAGTATCTATATGCTGAATCTCATAACCTGCAGGCAAAGCTGAAGGCTTTCTCTATGAAGACGATGGTGATGGATACGAATACAATAAAGGAGGCTACTTATTGACAACATATGTTGCTGAACGCCGGTCTTCTGTGGTCACAGTGAAGGTATTCAAAGCTGAAGGGTCCTGGAAGAGACCAAACCGCCGGTTACACGTGAAACTACTGCTTGGAGAAGTTGCTATGGTATGTTATTATTCCATTAAGTTCTAAATCACACGACTACTGCTTTGTTCTATTATTTATCAAGTTATTGGTTGTTCATTAGATTGATGCATGGGGTACTGATGGAGAGGTTTTGCAAATTCAAATGCCTTCAGAAAGCGAATTGTCAGACTTGGTTTTGGCTAGTGAAAAGCAATGCAAGATTCGTAGAGGTGCCTACTCTTCTGTTATTCGTTTACTTTTTCTGTTCCATTCCTCCTGATTCCTCACCTAAGGTCATGCATAAATTGAAATTGAGTTTAAGATTCTAAATTTTCAAGCACTTTATGACAATTTCTATGAATCTGATCCCTATATATCATCAAGTTTTTGTGTACATCTCTTATCTGGCTACTCTATCTTCTGTCTCTTTATCATCATTTCCTTTAAAAAACGACATATAACTAACTCTTCATCTATAACGTAACTAGCAAACTTCTCAGGCTGTTCCTTATCTGTATCCCCGTTTTCCTTTTCTAGCAAAATGTATTCAGAATTCGCTCTGATGGACAACTTTTGTCTCGAATTGATTGCAGATAGTGCTAAGCGTATTCCAGATTCTGAAGTCTCTGGGCACAACGGAACAGAACTGTCACAGACACCAGTTGATATGAAAAGTGGGGATTGGATTCTAAAAGTGGTACCGTGGATTGGTGGTAGAATTATTTCTATGGAGCACCTTCCTTCAGGTGTGTTCATTCCTGAAGTTCTACTGATTTCTTAACATGCAGTTAATCTGATTCCTGTCTTTTTTATTATCATTCATCTTTTTTTTTTCCTGATGTTTTTCATGGACGAATCCTTTATAGTCTAAGGAATTGGAGACATTTATTCGAACACATCTGTTGCCTGTACAATTAGCATAAATTAGGAGTTTCAACAACGCAGTATCTAAGCCATTGTTTACCAAATATCACAAGGTCATACGTTCTTGTAATTGGTCGCATGTTATGCTATGTTTCGTCATACATACTCTATGGTGTTATCCCCTACTTTTTTTCATGTTCCTCGGGTGTCTGACAGGAACTCAGTGGCTTCATAGTCGGATTGATGTTGATGGCTATGAAGAATATAGTGGTGTGGAGTATCGATCTGCTGGATGTTCAGAGGCGTATTCTGTCACTGAGTAAGCAATTATAAGACAATGACAATCCAGTTCAAATAGTCGTGTTCTACGTTGAATAATGTGAAACATGAGGCCTAAAAGCTGATGAATATTCAGTTGATTGCCTATAATTAGCCAGAAGTTTCAGATAGCTATAATTATGCGATATAATGCTTGTTTCAAGACTTGATACTTTGACATTTACTTCTACATTATGCATCTCAGACGGGGCCTAGAGCATGCAGGAGACGTTGAATCTTTGAAATTGGAGGGTGATATCGGAGGTGGAATAGTTCTTCAACGACAGATACATGTCTCGAAAGAAAACCCAAAAGTCTTCCAAATTGATTCTGCCATTGTAGCTCGCTCTGTTGGCGCTGGTTCTGGAGGATTTTCAAGGTTTCCCATCAATACATATTCTTTTTTCTGACTAATAATCTTAATTTTTCCTATTATTATCATCTTCACATACATTGTATCCTAATGGTTTCCAGGCTCGTGTGCTTGCGTATCCACCCAGTGTTCAATTTATTACACCCTGCTGAATCCTATGTGGCATTCGTCGCCATTGATGGGTCCAAGCATGAGGTTTGGCCCGAATCCAGTGACCAGTTTTTTGAAGGCAGTTCTCGACCAAATGGTAAGATTAGTACAATTTAAACGGGTATAGTACACAAGTGGCAAACTTGACCATCTTTTTTCACAATTTGAGCTGCTCTGGAAGAAGTGTTTCTGTGTTTGATATATGAGTAATTACATGTTGAATCTTTTTATCAGGCGAGTGGATGCTTGTCGATAAAGGGCTTGGATTGGCACTAGTAAATCGGTTTGATATCAATGAGGTATATAAATGCCTGGTTCACTGGGGTACAGGGACTGTAAATTTAGAGCTCTGGTCCGAAGAGAGGCCCGTCTCAAAGGATTCTCCGCTTAAAATATCTCATCAATACGAGGTAACCCGACTACCTTAAAATATCGTGCACTTTTGCACGAGGACGGACTTTATCCAGAAGCCTACTTTGATGTAATGAAATCACTTGTATTATTAGATTATTGACACGTGTAAAGTGAAAAAATAATTAACACCCAATAATAATCATGACGACATATGTCATTAAACTACTCGTATACTCTAAATTTGTATCGAATTTTTAACGTCAGGATGACTGTTATATTGATTTATGATTCATCTACGACTTATTCTGATTATGCTTATTTCAGTAATTTTCATCAGATCTTGAAAAAAAGAATCAGATTTCCAGTTATCTGTCCCTAATCATTGGAAAATGTGTTGACCAGAAAATTGTAAAAGAAGATAATATGAAAGGAACATGTAGGATACTCATTTGTTCTTATTTATTTTTTGATTTAATAAAATGCAAACCCACAGTAGTATACAAACTGGAGTATAAATAAACTAGCTCTTGAACCTTATTTTATTAATTTTGCATTAAATATTTAAAATATCTATTTCATTAATTTTGCATTAACTAGCTCTTGAACCTTATTTTATTTATTCATTCTTGTCGAAAAAAATATTTATTTATTTATACTTGAAAAAAAAAAAGTTTACCTTGAATATTCTTTCTTTAGATATAAGCGTTGGCAGTGTCATGTAGGTTTATGATTAACCTTACTAATTTAAGTCAATTAATTTACACTTAAGCATTCATTAGCTGGACCTCGTGGTTTATTTCCTTCTGCGGATGACTAATCTCTACAGCTCAAAATACTTATTAGACTGGATTAGAAATTTAGAATGATATCTAAATTTTTTTAGATTTTAAAGTATAATCTATATTTAATTTAAGTTATCAAACAAATTATATTAAATTGTGATAAAGTTAATCTAAATTTAATTTAAGCTATAACATGATGTAAGGGTCTTGAATATCAATACCCATAAATTATTGATTGTACAACTAACTAAAAAATAATTTTATTGCTCACAAGCTTGCTTTTCATGCATGCTAAATGTAATCCTGTCGGGACGTTCTCTTGGTACTCACTTCCTGATTTTATTTTTGTTAGGAATTAATGTACAAGAATTAATTTCCATCCTTTCTACCTCTATACAAGTTCGGACTTTTAGATGAGACGAAATTCTTTCATGGTATCAGAGCAAACCAGGCAAACGACTCGATGGACCTCCTCCCCAAAAAGGGTAAGAGGTGTTAATCCCACCCTCTCTATAAGTTCGCACTTTTAGATGAGATGAAATTCTTTCACTTTTGTCATTCAAAACTGACTGATTGTGAATTCTGATTTTCTTTTATCATTCAGTATTTCTATATATGTATATAAAATCGGTCAAAATAAAATAAAATTCCAAGGCATGTTAGTAAGAGCCAATTAATAAATTACTACTGTTTAATCCTCTTCTTTGGCCTTTTCTTTCTGCCATTTATACAAACAATCGAGGGAATCAATTAAGGTTAGACACACAATCTTGTCTGTTTGTGTGGTTAAGCATCCCAATCTTGATAAGTCCTACGTTTATTTTTTCGAATCTCTCACTCTAATACCAAACCAATACATATTTATCTATCTATATAAATAGATTTTTAGATAAAGTTTGCAAACTACCAAGCATATATCTTATCTTACACACCATAATTAGCATCAATCTCTCTTACTACAACATCCTTAATCCATCATGAGCACAGACCACATGAAACAATCTTTGGAGATGGCCAAGGGGCCATCTCCGATAGTCCCACTTCTTCTGGTGGTGGGACTAGGCCTCCTCCTGCGCGGGAGCGCCTCCTCAATGAGTCTCGACCTCCCCTTGCTCTCAAGTGGAGAAAACGCCATCTTCACTTGTTTTGTCTTCATACCGGTTCTAGTCCTCCTCGCGGTCTACTCCACGAGCCACACGATCGTGCTACCCCTCGCTTTGATTCTCGTGACGTACACGGTTAGCACGATGCTTCTAGGCCCTCTAATGCTCATACTCATCATATACTTAGCCGGTGCTTACATGACTTCTGTGAAATGCGATGGAGAAGAACTTGGATGGGGCTGCATTTTAGTACTAGGTTTCTTTTTGTTACATTGGGTTTTGTCTGAAGAAAGTCGACAATCGGGAGCCTTGGTGTTGGCTATCATGATCTTCCTTTGCTACCATTGCTTTCCTTAGATCGATATCGATAACCATATGTTACGTGTACGATAAATGACTCGATTTACATGTAACATCTTCTGTTATACACGTTTTAGATATATAAATGACACAAAAGGTATGTGTGATTAGTCGTACTATTCTCGTCCTGTTCTTGGCTTACGTGATTTTATTCATCTAAGTAGTGTAACAAAAGATGTTACATGAATGCAATAGCTACATCTGTGAAGAATAACAACAAGTCAAGCCAACAAATGAAAAATTATTAGTTATTCAATTTAATGTAATAATTCAAGTTTTCACCTTATATTGTTACTTGTTATAATCTTCTCTTGACCCTTGTTTTTTTTTTTACTTCAAGTTTTTCTTCACGTATTAAAATAAAATACCTTCAAAGTTGGGATATTTATACCGAAAGTCATGCACATTTCGTTTCACTTAATTTCATTTTTTATTACGACTAACTTCTTTAAAATAAAATAAAAAATGTTTGACCTTTGATTTTAGCTTTTAGACGAGTCTACTACGATAAACTTGTTTTCATTAATTAGTTATTCATCTAACAGCTAATTTATCAAAGTAAAAAAATAAAATGAAATTGGCCAAAAACAAAAATAAGCACGTAATGTTAATTATGATTAAACAATGCTTTTGGCGCCGTGAATGGCTTATGTACAAGTTAAATAAAATAAAAAATTAAGTAACCATTTGCACTAATATTCCTTAAAAGATAATTAAAATTGGAAGCCTGTGCCACGAATAAGGCGTTCTTCTTAATTATAGGAAACATATCGTTTGCTGTTTTTTTCATTCATCTTGTCATTTCCACAATGTTCTCCTTCACAATTACGACTTAGTTGGTCAGCTTAGAAAATAAATTTGCATTTATTTTTAAACATAATTATATATTAATGATTTTACTATGAAGGAATAATTGTTAGTTAGTTGTACCATAAAATTGTATAAGACTAATTTCACTTGAAACATTGTTTTATTAATTTTGTAAGTAGAATAAGATTTTTTAAAGCAAAAAAGCTAAGAATCAGGCCATGAAGAAGTTGAAATTAGGGATGACAGTTTTGCCCCACCCCGACATGCATGAGATGGATATGGTGGGTCTGGGTATTGCTTTTAGCCCGACCTGTTTCGTTCGGACCCGTTTTACATACTAATTTTAATATATATATTTTGTATATATTATAAAACAATGTATTGACATTTCTTGTGCCACAAAGTTAAGTAAATAATAAAGCTATTTTGTTTAAATCTATGTTGATATTACTATAGTTTTCACATTTATAAGTATATATATACCATATTAAATAATAATAACTCAATTTCATAAATATTTTTTAGACCAATTTATATTAAATACTAAAACATAATATAAAAAGAAATATTGTATTTCTACTAAAATTTTCTATTTATAACATCTTTACAATGTAGAAATAATTCATAAAACGTGCTATTTATTTAATATTTTTAATTTTTATAATATATTTAAAAATATATTGTGCATTATTTATGTAATAATAAAAATCTAATACAAAAGGGGCAACTCGTCCCGACTCCTGAGTCAGGATCCGTAAATCAACCTAATCTGTTCATATATTTCGGATGAGTCTGAATATTTAAGTACCCTATCCACTGACCTTTGGGCACGATTATACACACGCGATTGTTGAGGACACCCGCCTTAAAATGAGTATACCATCCTAAAAAACCAAAATTACCCTCCACTATAAACAACTTGTACATCTGTCAAAAAAAAAAATAAACAACTTGTACATATGATTAAAATCACATTCCCCCGGTACACTCACCCTCAAACAACTTGTCGTCAACAATCGCGTGTGTGCGTATAACCGTGGCCTTTATTCTCTCTCACTCAAATAGGCCCCCTGTAAGCCCATTTTTAGGCGGTCCAGAGCATTTTCCATGGCCCCACGCCTATCATATCCAGCCGCAATGTTGACCCAAAATGAGCACTTTATGCGCCAAATTTCAAAATAATCCACACTCAATATTCACTAATAATATATGCATGACTTGTATTTCAATGCATAATTTACGAAGGTTTATTATTACCACGGCCTTTATACAATTTAAAATGAAGTAGAAATCATGTACAACACAAAAATCCAAAATTCACAACAAAATGTTTACATATTTTTTATTATCTTTACACAATTTTTTTTTGTGAAGACTCGATTTACAAGTTTTTTGTCATCTCCCTTAAATTTGTTGATTTTACATCTGCAATATTGCTCATTAGGGCGCCTCAATTAATAATTGTTGTATATAATTGTTCACATTTTAATCATTTTCATACTTTCGGTAAGACAGTATTAACTAAACAATAATACTAATAAACAATTGTTGCTATTCTGAAGAGAAGCTAATTTTTGGGTCTAAAAATTGTGTTTAAAACCAAATAGAGGTCTCTTTACAATTAATAAAGGGCATGAAATTCAGATCCAAGGTTAATCTTGCTTAATCGCAAAATTAAAACCAAATTTAAAACGTGAAAGTAATAATTGGTATCATTGTCCTTGTCATTCATTTTCAACTTTACCTTTAATTTTATTTTTTCCCTGCTTGTGGTTGACAATAATAAGATTCAGCACAAGCGTGCTAAGCTCTTCTATCTTTTATGACACTTCTTTTAGCTTTTAGAGCACCCAATATGGATTCATCAATTTTCATCCACTCACACATACTCTTCCCCGTATCATTACTATTTATGAGTTCCACTATCACCTTACTCTTTCACCGAAAATCGAAAACTGTAAATCATTTTCTCTCTAACGTTCAAAGCTTTGTATAATCTACTCTTTCTCCCCAATCTAATTAAATGCTTCAATGAATTTAAATGACAAATTTCATCTGTCAGATCATTGTATGCATATTAGATGAACCACTATGGATGCTCCTAGCAAAAGTTAATTTTAATGTGTTATAAAATTTATAGTATAATAATAGTATTAATACTTTTCAGTATATAACTGCGAAAAAAAAAGATTTGATGGAAAATTTGTATGTTAGAATTACATTAATTGGACAGTACAACTAGTGCCAGAAGTGTTACTCTAACTTTAAAAGTACCCATACAATTTTGTACAATTTTTCACGAATTTAAAATTCGTCTAAATGAACTTATATACAATTCAACTCGATCAATTTATTCAGATTTAATTAAAATGAGTTGCCCCATCAAATTTTAATTTACCCATTTTATGAGTAACTTGCATAAGAGAGACATACTCTTAGAAGTATTTCTACCAACTTTGGCGGGGAATGGAGAAACGGGCCTCACTCAACCTCTTTTTCTTTTTCCTTTTCATATATTGACTCAATTTTGTTTATTTTTGAATAAAAAAAGTAACACGCTTAGTAATTATTGAATGTATGAGAAAGACATTCGCATATTGATGAATGCCAATTTCATCATTACATTTTAGACACATGAAAAAAAAATGTTTATGTTAAATAAAATGTGACCTAAAAACAGAGAAATTCCACCGTCACTTTTGTATGGTCCAATAGTGTGAGCTTTATTTTTGTTAACTTAATTCCAATAATTAATAAACCCAACGTGAGGCCACACCATTTGATCATCATGTTGGTTTCTCATGCACAATTCAACAACAACATTGGGACCTTATGCCCCCCTCCCCTCTCTTTTATTGAAAATACATCATATAGTGGCATCTTTTTTTTTAGTCCAACTTGTACTAACTTTTATATTTTCTCTTAATTCATTCATAGATAGGGTAGGAAAATGGCACTCTATTAACTAATGAAATTATCGGTTTCAATTTTGGTCTTTCATATTTTATTTCACTATATGAATAATTGTCACGTGTAATATTAAAAAATAATCGTCTTATAATAGTGAGGGTGACACGTGTTAAAAATTAAGTAAGGTGAAATACTAGTAGAACACGAAAAGTGAAACATGAGAATTGAACCGCTCTATTAATACTCCCTCCGTCCCCGAAAAGTTTGCGGGGAATTTTGGCATATGGTTTAAGAAAAAAGTGTAATGATAAGAGTGTTGAGGGGTAATTTTGTAAACTTTTATATATAAAGTAAATAAAGTAGGTGGGTTGAGTGTATGGTGGGTCCCAAAAGTAATGTCATAAAGGGTAAATATGTGTATATTGTAAGGGTGGAGATTGTGATATTTATTTCTATTTTGGGGGGACAAACAAAAAAGGAAAGTATGAAAACTTTCAGGACGAAGAGAGTAGCAATTAGTTCATGAAATGGTAGGCCTAAGGCCCTCTCGCTATATATATATAAGTTAATGATATATTGATTAATTGATATTAACTAAGCATGACAATTTGATCACGGCTCCTAAGATTAATTGATATTAACTAATACTCTTAAGCGAATCGAGGTGCTCGCAACCTCTACTCGGCTTGTAAAGTATCAAACTCAGTTTATTCATATAGATAAATGAGTTAAACTCAGGGGCGGACTCACGTTGATGTTGAGGAGGGCCATGCCCCCCCCTAATATTAGCCAACATATATAATATATATACACTTATTTTTTTATTAGTTGGCCCCCCTCAAATGAAATACTGCATGGGCTTTGGGCTCACCAAACTCTTAATCAACATATAAGTATATAATCTGTCTTCCCTTTTATCAATTATTTTCTTTCCAATTCAATAAATCCCCCACAATTCCACAAACATAACTTGAAGAGGTGGCAGCCTCAATTACTTCAAACTCACATGTATATTTATATATTATTCATTATTTTAAGTATTTCCTAAATATTTAATTCATATATAATTAACGTTAAAAATAATCATTGATGTATTTTTAAAAAGAAAATTGTTGGTCAATAATGAATAAGAATCATATAATTAATGGTTGACGTTACAATTTTACATTTAATGTAATTTTTTTTATTAATTAATTTGTATTTGATTCTTTCATAAATAAAAAAGACATCGATAATAGATTTTTTCATTAAAAAAATAAATACTCAAGCATCCTAATCAAATCAATCTAAAAATAATAGTGAAAACTGTGTTGCAAAAAAATTTAGGGTTGAAATGACACATAAAAAAAATTATATGATGTACACACATTAAATTTGATTACTTTAAAATTTTACAGTTGGCCAAAAATTTAAAGTTGAAATGACACATAAAAAAAATTATATGATGTACACACATTAAATTTGATTACTTTAAAATTTTACAGTTGGCCCCCCTTAACGTTTTATCCTGGGTCCGCCCCTGGTTAAACTCGAACTCGTTAGATACTTAATTTATTCACGAGTAGTCTTTTTAATCTGTTAGATTCCATATTTAAATATTTTTAAAAAAATAATACTATACTTCTTTACGAGTTGAATCAAGTTCATCTTTACGCTCGTCTATAATCGAGACGAGTTGAGCTCGAACCTCAAGCGTTCGGTTCAACGGGAATAACCGATCTAATGGTGCCCCTATATGTGAGAAGACAAATATAAAGTACCAAAACGTTGAATATCATATTAATCTTCTTATCTCAACGGCCCTACGCCATCCTCCCCTGTCTGCCTCTCTCTTCTCCCAATTTTGTTGTTTTCCTCCATCATTATATATATATATATATATACACACTACAGTATTTCAGTAAGCAAAACAAATACTCCCCACATTAATTGCTTCTTGTTTAATTATATATATTGATCTCAATCGGCCCAATCCCAATCCAATTCTAATCTAATTACCTCTCTCCTTTCTCTGTAATTTGGATCTTACTTCAACCAATGGCCGCCGCCGGAGAGAAGACAACCGCCGTTTCACGTTTTCCGACGGATCAAAAAACATCTGATTGTCCACCTGTCGCCGTCGCCGATGCTGATACTAAAACACACGCCTCTCTCGATCAGGTACATACATACATATACATATACATATACGTATATCAGTTGTTTTTATTAATTTCACAATTTATGAGTATTTAATTGTAGAGTCAAAATGCTGCTTAATTTGAGTGTGGTTACCTTTCGGTTAATTTGGTGCCCATCAGATAAATTATACTCAGAATATGCACATTTAATTGGGGCCTAGACTAGTTTGTGGTGGTTGTGGGCTCTTATTTTGGATTTTACTACAATTTATATTAATTTATTTGAATCAATTATTACATTTCACATCATATTTTTTTATGTTTTGAGCTGTAGTAAAAATCTTAATTTTTTGTTCAACGAGTATTAGAGTCGTTTACTTCAAAAATTGAATGATTTTTCTTTTATTTTATTTTAGGAGGTGGATATAAAAATAATTTTTCTACTGTCAAAATGTGTTTTTTTGGACCATAAATATCTCCATGTCGGATCACATGGGTATAATTTTTAAGTTTATCTCTAGTATCCACTTGATTCCAAACTATCGATACTATTATTCTTGACTAATCTATACTCTTTTTTATTTATAAAAAGTGATATTTTTATCTTTTTTATTTTATAAAATAAAGAAGTATGTATTAATAAATTTACTCTTAATAAATGAATACTTCTTTTACTGCATTTCAGATGTTGGCATATAATAAAAAATGTCTTTTCCACGTCTCTATAATTAATGGAAGTAAGTTAAAAATTATGAATTTTTTCTAAAGTTAAAAGAATGGTAAAAAAAGTTTAAAACATTGTGTACATATATATAATGTTAAATAATCATTTATTTGTAAAATTGTGAATGGAATGAGTAATATTAAAATTAAATATCCGCAGTTAGATTTTGGGATAATTAAAATGTTAGAAGTTCATTATTTAAATGAAACATCCATAAATTAATATAGTCAAGCACTTTGAGGCACAAAATTGTGATGAATAAATAAGCAGAAAAAAAAAATGTTAAGAGTCATAAATAAAAGATGAGGTAGTTAATTAGGCATGCCTTATTCCATCATGATTATTAGAAGTTTTCAGTTTTAATTAGTGGATGTCAACTACTATATTTAATTAATCAAGTCGATGATTATGCCTCCAAATCTTTATACAAATTGCCCACTGTTTTTTTGTTATTTAATAATTGTGCACACACATGTGGCCATGAAATTCCCAATGCAAATTAGATTTTTTTTTTTTTTTAAAGATTCTCAAGTTAAAGTACACGCTAGTTAAAAGTTCTATTATTTTATTTCATGGGGTTTTATAATTTTAATTAGCATATATAAGGACTTTTTAATTTGAGGGTCAAGATCACGTTGACAAGGGTGTGATTATCAATGATTTTATTTTATCACACGCGTACGTAATTCATGGGTGGGGGTTTGAGTTTTCACATTACTGCATTTTTTTCTTTATTTCTTTTTGAAATCGACATTTATGCACTTTGTGTTCAACTTTATGGGGTCAAAAAGGTTGAGCGTGTGAGGGCTCATTATGTATAACGATTTCTCAATGTAGTGCATATTTGTCCCAACTGATTTTGGGTGATAATTACAAACATTCATTAATATTAATATACTTTTATATGATATTACAACTAATTCTTTCTATATATTTATTTTCCATGAATTCAAGTTCATCACT
The DNA here is from genome assembly GCA_963675135.1 of Galeopsis tetrahit. Lineage (NCBI taxonomy): Eukaryota > Viridiplantae > Streptophyta > Magnoliopsida > Lamiales > Lamiaceae > Galeopsis > Galeopsis tetrahit. Next base: position 10,881,150 of record OY776125.1, on the reverse strand, counting down.
ATGTTTGAGTGACGTACTTTAGTCTTTAGCTGATTATTTCTCTATTCTAAATTAATTTTCACATTATTTTTATTCGTCCATTACTTTTCACATTTAAAAAATTAAAGTTTTTCGATCAAAACTATTACCTTTAAATTTTTTACTTATGTACCTTATGTGTATTTTTTTTTTTACATAATACCCTTATACTAAAGGATTTTAATATACTTACTTTATCATTTTTTTTTAAATTTCTTGTCCAAATTACATAACTGATTTAGAACGAAAGATTATATATTACTATACTAGAAGAATTTGAGAAACACTCAAGCGGTAGGCCCAAGTGGTTGAATGGTAATAACTTGGACTACGTCACTAGGCTCGTATATAGGCCACGGTTAAATGACCCTCCTTTTTATGTTATCACCTCACCTCACCTCAATTTACCTTTTTTGAAATTTTGAGTAAAATGACTATACTACCCCTGTTACGGAGCTCACCCCTTCTAAAATTTCGTCCAAAATAAAATAAAATTAAAACCTTGAATATAAATATGAGGAATTCATTTTGGGTTTTAATGGTTGAAAAACTAAATTTTCAGTTTCACATATATAAGTATTCTTTATATATATATATATATATTTAAAAAATTCGCAAAACTTAAAACTTGGCTCTGGTACACCGAGAATTTTTACAATTTTCAACAAAAATTTCCAAGTTTTTTGAAAAAAAATCTTCCACAAAAAACTCTAAATTTTTTTTGCTGAGTTATTCACAAAAATTCGGAAAAAAATTCAGAGTTTTTGACAGAAATTCAGAAAAAGATTCCGTATTTTTCGGATTTTTGTTAAAAATTTGGATTTTTTTAAAACAAAACTTAGAAATTTTGATCGAGAATTTCTCAAAAATTTGGAAAAAACGTCCGAAATTTGTTTTTTTTCTCAGTGAACCAATGTTGAGTTCGACACTGTTGTAAAATTTTGCGATTTCCGCTTATATTAGTGCACAAATTTAGTTTTGTTAATGAAATTCGTACAAAATTATGTCCAACTAGTTTGAAATTAGGAAAGTTTGAATGAAGAAAGGAGAAAGGGGTATGTGAGTGTGAGAGAGTGGGTAAATGGGGGAGTGTGGTTGTGATATTTCTTGGGGTGAACTTAAAATTGGGGTGTGAACTCAACTTGGGGTGAAAACATAAAAAAAGGGGGTCATTTAACCGTGGCCTCGTATATATCCTTAATTTGGGCTGTTGGGCCCATTTTGCAATTATCTAAGTTTTTTTATTTTTTATTTTAAATAATATATGAAATACCCTTTTTAACTGTAATCTATATGTTGGGCAAGGGACCTTGAGAAGATGGGAGATAATCCGATCTTAAGACAATCTCTATTTTTATTGATTGCTTGAAGATTTTTGTTTGGATAAGTGTTTATTTTATAATTTAATTGTGATTGCTGTTGATTTCCAAATAGTATATACATACAAATTGTATCTGCAAAACTTTCAGAAATTTACACGTTGCTCTCATGCACGAGGCCAATTTGAATTCAGAAACATTGTGCCATAAATTTTGTTTGCATCTGAATCACGATAATTCTCAAATACATTATACATACAACATACTGTATATAATACTGGTGCTGCATCTACTTTTCCCCTGCCATAAACCTTCTTTTTTTTACACTCGAGTTTTGATTAACTGGAAATGGCATAAGGTATTCTGTGTTTCACTCGTGGTATTAATTAATTCTTTATTTCAGATCTTAAGTATTTTATTTTGCTCTCTGGAGCCTCCTTGATATGCTTCAAGTATTCAACAATGTTTGAATTTGGTTTTGGGTTCTTGAAATTGTTATATTCTGCTTTGTTGTGTTGAATTTGAGTTACCCTTTTCATTACTAATTGGTATAGATGAACTTAATTTTCTAAGTATTTGAGTCCCAAATCTGATCAATCTGCATAGAAATTTATTGTTTGCAGCTATATATTTACTTTATTGAATGAAATTTAGTTAGTATGTGCATAATTGGATATACTCTAAGTGCAGAAATCAGGTGATGCAGCTAGTAGGCAAACATCAATATCAATGGGAGGTCAAATCGGTGCTGATTATCTAGAAATCAACAATGCCCCTTCCCCAAGAGCAAATCATCACAAGAAAGTCTCACTATTACCCCTCATTTTCCTCATCTTCTATGAGGTATCAGGAGGCCCCTTTGGTGTTGAAGATAGTGTTAGAGCAGCCGGGCCGCTTCTTGCTCTAATCGGGTTCTTGATATTCCCGTTGATATGGAGTGTTCCGGAGGCCTTAATAACCGCCGAGATGTCCACAATGTTCCCCGAAAACGGGGGCTATGTTGTTTGGGTCTCTTCTGCTTTGGGGCCCTTTTGGGGATTTCAACAAGGTGTGATGAAATGGCTAAGTGGTGTCATTGACAACGCCCTTTACCCTGTTCTGTTTCTTGATTATCTGAAATCAGGAATTCCTGCTTTAGAAAGTGGTTTGCCTAGAGTTATGGCAGTTGTGGGCATAACAATTTTCTTAACATTTATGAACTACAGAGGGTTAACTATAGTAGGGTGGGTTGCTATACTGCTAGGAGTTTTCTCTATTCTTCCTTTTGTGGTGATGGGATTCATTTCAATCCCTAAATTGAAGCCTAGCAGATGGTTAGTTTCAGATATGCACAATGTGGACTGGAATCTGTATCTAAACACACTGTTTTGGAATCTCAACTATTGGGACTCAATAAGTACACTTGCTGGAGAAGTCGAAAACCCGAAAAGAACTCTCCCGAAAGCTTTGTTCTACGCGTTAATTCTCGTCGTTGTTGGCTACATCTACCCGTTGCTAACGGGCATTGGTGCTATTTCCCTGCATCGGGATGCGTGGACCGACGGATACTTCTCAGACATAGCTAAAATGATAGGTGGGGTGTGGCTGAGGTGGTGGATTCAGGGGGCGGCAGCTTTGTCGAACATGGGGATGTTCGTTGCTGAAATGAGCGGGGATTCTTTCCAGCTCCTCGGGATGGCGGAAAGAGGGATGCTTCCGGAGATTTTTGCGAAAAGATCGCGTTATGGGACTCCGGTGATTGGGATTTTGTTTTCAGCTAGTGGTGTTGTTATGCTTTCATGGCTGAGTTTTCAAGAGATAGTGGCAGCAGAGAATTTCTTGTACTGTTTTGGAATGATGATGGAGTTGATAGCCTTTGTGAGGCTCCGGATTATAGCCCCGAATGCGTCTCGACCGTATAAGATACCGGTCGGGACAGTCGGGGCTGTACTCATATGTGTTCCACCCACGGTTTTGATGTGTTGTGTGTTGGCTTTGACTAAGCTTAAAGTGTTTGCTGTTAGTCTTGCTGCTGTTGCAATTGGGCTGATACTGCAACCTTGTATGAAGCACATTGAGAAGAAGAAATGGCTTAAATTTTCTACAAATTCTGATCTTCCAGATCTTCATGTTGCTACTCCACAAAATCAGACACTGATTTGATTAATGATACATATATCATATATGGGGACAATTCAAGGAATAGGATTGGTGTAATTCTACTACTTTATAGCATGTACATTTTTGTATATCTAACTTCTTGTACTAGTTTAATTGGAGGCTGAGGGTTTCTATTGCATGCTATCAATGTTTCTATGACATGTTATAAAATTCTACTATGCACTCTCATCTAAAGATGATGATGTTTGCGAACTCTACTTACACCGTTTTAAATCACTTTGCAAACTCTACTCACAATTAAAATTACGTTTCATTTTAAACGGTGAGAGGTAAATTTAAGAAAAAATTATTAAGTCCCCTCAGCTCAAGGCTTAACACACAACATCTGACAAATACTTGATACTTTCACTGCTATAACGTTTAGCACTAACAATAATAGATTATTATACTAGTATCAATTGTCATTAATTTATAACGATTTTACTAGCATATGATTGATAAATTTAATCTATGCTAACATGTAATCTTGTACATATAAATGATATAATGCAATCCAAATCCATGGAAACAATGCATAAAGACAATTTTTTTGCTTCTTTCACCAAAGATGCAATCTGCATAGTAGAAACATTATAGGACGAATTGACAAAACTCCCAACTAAATTAATTAATTAATTTTAAAACAAAACTTAAATCTACTTTAAATCATCAGCCATCCCTCATGGGACACCTTACGTATTCATCATTATTTTCCTGCAAATAAAAGATTTAAAAAAAAAAAAAAAATCCCCAATCTCCATAATCCATATTCGAGATTGATGAGATACCAAGGAGACTTGTATTGTACAACAAGAATCAACACCAAAATGCACAGAGAATCAATCTCTGTTTTCTTCCATCTAAACCAAAGTCACTATTACACTAGCCATTAGTGATAATACTATGCCTTCAATTTTAAGTTAAATGAAACAAAACATCATATTCTTCAACCCAAACTCGGACAATCAGCCTCAATCCCCATTTCCAAAGAAATGCACGTGAAATGCCACCACCTTGACAAGATCAGATACGACGTTGCTTTGGGAGACGACAACCGTTATGTGGTTTTCGCGTTGTATCCTCAATGTGTACAATAGGGTTCACATCTCCACGTGAATTAGTATACCCATCTTTAAAAGCTAAAATGGCATCCTTCTTTCTCTTAAAGAATGTATGCCCACTCACTTTCACCACAACCGATCTCAACTTCATCTGTCTGACTCTACGCCCAACATACTCTGCAGCTGCTTCAGCTGAGTATCGACCAGGTTTATCGCCTTTCCCTGAAGCTACTGCAGCAGAAACTCCAAGCTTTTTGTTCCCCTTAGCGTCTGTTAAAGTGACAAAAGAATTATTTCGTGTCAACTTTATGTGAACAATATCAGCATTCGACTCAAAATTAGGCTGATTATAAGGTAGAGGCCCTCCACCATAACCCAGCACTCTTTCCTGGAGAACACCCTGAGATTGGTCCGTAGGTCTTCGAGCCATTTCATCTTGAGACAGGGGCTGATACATTCCAGTTTGTCCATTTAAAACATTTCCTCTATCCTCGTTTAGTAATCCCTGAACAAACTCCATAGAACTACGAGTCCTTCCTCCCTCAGGGAAAAGCTGAAGTCGTTCATTAACGTGATTTCCTGTTCCTTGGCGTAAGTCCATGGGTCCAAGACCCTGTCTCACATTACTACGTGGAGGCCGTTCGTTTTCACCATTTCCTATTTCCCGGCATAAATAGTTCCCAGAATGTATAGAACTCTTGAAACTCAAACCCCATGGCAAAGGGCCATTCTCTGCCACTCTGACCAAACCCAGTTTTGTGCACAAATTCCCAGAGATTGACGAATGAAAAGAAGTCTCAGTTTTGGAATTCTTAACAAATCCTGCATTACATGTTATGAGAAATATTTTCTAATAAATGCAAGTTTATTGGAAAAAGAAAAGAAAACAAGGATACAGAGAATATGTTACTGACCCAGAGAAACAACAAATTGATTAAGTAATGGTACTGGTATGATTGTATAAAGTGTTGGTATTCTGTAGGCATGTTACCAAAAATATTAAAAATCCATAAGGTTGTGTCATTCAGCATGCCTCTGTATGTAGCTAACATTTGTCATCTACAAAATCTTCATCTCTCTCACCTAAACTTTCATACATACATTGGAAAAAAACAGATTTTCTTCCAAGGTCCTGGTCTCCAATGAAGATAAGAAAGTAAAAAGTATGAAAATTAGTATATGGTGGATTTGGTGGATCGACTTTTATCTGGTATAAGCCTTTATAACTGCACTAACAGTTTTAGTTACAAACAATACATTTCACTGATCTAATTCAAACATTTTTTTTCCATTCTCTCCACCTCTGAATCGGCACAATGCAGTATTCTCTATATATTTTACATTAGGGGCAGAATTGAAGAATAACAGAATTATTGATAAACACAGTTAGTCTACAAGGTACACATATATAGGCATATTTATTAGAGAATTAACCGCAAAAGAAAATTATGCAACTAGAAGCCAGACACAGGCACACATTAGACAAATTTATTCGAGAAAAATAAATCAACAAAAAGGAAGACTAAATCCTAAATCCAGAAACAACATTTCATACCATTCCGAAATTTAACACGATAGCAGATTGGAATATTTAAGCATATCTGCAGGTTTTCAAGTACGACCAAAAGATGGAGAAATGAAGGAGAATAAAAACCGACCGGAGAAGGTACCGGCGTTTCTTCGGCGGGAGGCAGATCCACAGACCCGAGAAGCTTGCCGCCAGAGAGATCCTTGAAGCATCTTTGTGAGTACCAATTATTCACTAGATTTGAAGCCGAGAGTGATGTCAGGGCAAGGGTTTGAAAGGGTTTTTATCGATTTTTGATTTGCAGATGAATTATTATAAAATTAAATCTGCAAAGAAGTAATGCAGAGAAGTGTTTTTTTTAATGATGGGCGTGATGAGCTTACGGGCCTTACTTGTTGGTTAAAGGCCCAATTTAAGGCTACAGTTATTTGCCCCCACATTTATTATGTAATCACCCCTACGTAAAATTTGAAAAATAAAAATTATGTAAGAAGACTATATTACCCCTTTATTTAATTTAAACAAAAATTTAATACAACAAAAAATCCTAATTTATTCATCCACCATTCCAACAACCGAGTTGGGAAATTTCAGTTTTATGCCAAAAACTTAATTCAACGCCAAGATTACAAAAACTTACTTTTGAATCCAAGATTTCAGATTCCAAGGCAAGATTTAGAAAAAGGAAAAATACGCCAAAAATACAAATAAAGCCATATTTTAAAGGGAAAAAAACGGAAAAAATGGCAAAATTTCAGGAAAATAAAAAAAGAAGCCAAGATTACGTTAAAAAAATTGAATCAGATTTTAGGAAATAAATTCAAAAAAAAGGACAAGATTAATTTTGTCCAAAAGTTTAGAGATTGTGATGGATTGGATTGAGATTGAAATTGAAAAAAGTGGATTGAAGTAATCAATGAATAATAACTGTATATAAATTGTGTTTGAATAGAAATTGACAAATAAGAGTGGATGTAATTTTATGTCAAATTAAAAGTAATATTGTAATATTTTATTAGTGGATAGAAAGAAAAGTAGGATAGATAATGTGTGAAAGAAAAATAGATGAAATAATTAGTAATTAAAAAGAAAAAAAAGTGATGTGATTGTATAAAAATAGATGTGTAAATGTATTATAGAGATGAATTATTATTTAAATTTGTATTTAAATTAAGAAAGATCGAAAGAAATTAGATTGAGAATGACCGATCCAAAGAAATGAAAATGTAAAAATGAAATGAAAATGAGTTGGATTCAAAGAAGAAAAAAAAATGAAAATGGGTTAATTAGGGTTAAAAGAGGAGATGGCAGTTTGGGTAAATGAGAGGGGTGAACTCATTATGGTTAGTGAATACAACCAAGGTGTGAAAACATAATAAATGAGGGTATAAATAACCGTGGCCACAATTTAATTGCAAACCAGCCCAATAAGAAGCTGAAAGCCCAACAGAAAATAATCCCTTTTCCTTGAGGCCCAGGCTATATACCCCTCCAACTTTGTTAAGTCTACTCTCCCACTCATTTATTAATTTAATAAATATGTAAAATAACCAAACTACCCTTTTAATAAATTTGGTCTAATAAATACACTCCTTTATTTTAAACCCTAACCCTAATTATACTGTAGCAACCGTCGCCTCCAACAATCACCCCCGACGTCGTCGCCACCATCTCCGGCAGCCACCTTCGGTGTCACCCACCCTCTACAAAATTTGGCCCTGATACCGAGGGAAATTCCCGAAGAAAGAAATCCCTCAAAAAATGGCGACGGAATGGGCGAGGGGTAGCTTAGGCGAGGAAAACATCGAGAGAAATAAAATCCCTCGTTAATTGGCAAGGGAAATTAAATCCCTCGGCAATGCCGAGCAATTTCTCGAGGGAAATCAAATTAAAAAGTTGCCGAAGGACTGGCCCTCGGGAATATGCTATTTGATTTTTTCTGTACCCTTTCACTATTCATACGAAGAATTATGATATTTGATCTTTTTAATTAGTTCCTGTGCGTATAGAGATGTAAATAAATTCAAATTTAATGATACTTGATTTTTTTAACTCACAACCTACTCATTGATAATCTCGGGAGCTGGCTCGTATTCAGTATATGAATAATTTATAATGTAAAAGATGTTTTTAGTTTTATTTTTAATTAATATAAAGAAGCTCTTGGAGATAATCTTAATTATGGCATCTAATCCCTCTTAAAATAATTAAGTATATTTGACATAAAATTAAATATTTACTTACTAAAAAAACTCAAAAGAAAATACAATTTTAAATATTTGGGTACAATTTGGTAGGCTTCAAATATTTGAACTGGGTCTAGCTTGATTTATTTAATTTTAGAAATTCTGAGCACTGTTTTTTTAATAATTTACACACTTTTAAAGAGCGACTATAATTTGTAATTGTGCCCCATGCACACAAATATATTAGATTGTAAACCTCGATTAACAGAGTAGTTCAAGAAACGGAACTAAACTTCGACATTAATTTGAGGAATAATGTGGAAATACGTACAAGATAAAATCCTAGCAACTTCAAATTATTTTATTCTGATGAATTATTTTGTTGATTTTAGGCCCGATAATGAACGCATAATTTAGCTCAATATAAAAAATTTGATCAAAATATAAATTATTTGTTAATATATTTAATTATGAATATTAGGTATATATAGGTTTAAAAAGTTAGAAAGAAAACTAATGGAAATTGAATTTGATGCGTTGAAAAAGAACGCCCTTAGATATCAGCCGTTCTCCTACGAGCACTACTAATCACGAACTGAATCACTCGTTTGTCCTTGACAATCTTCACGTAAATCTCCTTGAGAATCCGAAAATGACCTGCAAAAGTACACCAAAGGGGGGCTCCGGCGTAGAAGCTCCGACGCTCAAGTCAGAATCGATCTTTTGGAGAATCAAAGTGGAATTCCCCTGTATGTTTAGGGAAATTCCGGTGAATAATATGGCGTTTCTTCTTAATTTTCTGTATATTTCGTAAGAAATGTATATATTATATGAAAAACGTACCTGATAACGTAAAAATGAGGTGCTTATATACCTGGCCCCTTCTCTCGGGAGAGAAGGATACTCTTTCTCCCTATATTCACTGCACTTCCCTCTAAAATCAGCCCAACTCCCTGAAGACCTGGGTTTTCCATATACTGGCCCTATCTTTACGGGCTGTCCTTTCTCCTTGGCTTAATTAGGAGAAACTGGTTCATATTACGCGTTCCCTTTGGGCCTGACCTCTGGGCTCAAAGGTTATTAGGTTATGGACCTGGGCTAGAAGCCCAACTATCCTCATTCCCCTCTCTGGGCCTAGGAGTGTATAAATCCAATCTTTAAGCCACTTGACCTAATTGAGATCACTATGTTTTATCCCGTTTCCACGTGTCGACTCCTCCAAGAGCGACATATTTATCTACATCAACCACTCCCCCTTACTCTCGTAAAAAGGATAATTTTTAAGAGAGTAGGAAAATAATAAGATAAATTATAAAGAAATAATCCATTCCTTTAAATACTCCTTTCTTGTATTTCCCTCAGAATATTAATGATTCGATTTGTTTTTAATAATTATCTCCAGAAAGTTTTAAGGCTTTTCGCCTTCCACACGCCAACTCAATTTCAAAAATTTACATCCAGTTGTTCGCCCAAGGCCCAACATTCAGCCGTTCTTCCTCAGTCACGCGCGCTTTAATTGGGAAGTTATTAACTCTTCTCGGTTTTTCCCCTTTTCTCTCTCCAGCGTAATCATTGCAAAACTCTTATTCATTTCCCCCAAAAACCCTCTTCTCCTTCTTTTCAAACTTATCTATTCTTCTCATTCTCGTTCCTATTTCTGCAATTTAACTCCTCTACGCACGTTCACCGGCCACTTCGCCATCTTCGAAAATCGACCTCACTTCAGGTATCTCCTCTTCTTCCTCACTTTTCTTTTATTGTAGTCCCATGTCATCTTCCGTTCCGACTTCATTAGACTCCACCTCCATGGGAAGTTCAACTTCCAACTCACTCTCCATATTTCCCATAACTGATCCCGCTTTGAAGAATACCATTTGTGGTTCTTCCCTGCTTCCCCCTGAGCGTGTGGCCGCCTTCCTCCGCTCGGGTATCTTTCCCAGTAATTACATAGTTAGGGCAGCTCATAAAAAGGAACGCCCTAATTTCCTCGGTCTCAATACTCTGGCCTTCTGGGAGGCTCAACTAAAAGCGGGCCTTCGCTTTCCAATCCATCCCTACTTTTCTGAGATTTTCACTTACCTTCGCATACCCCTCAATCAATTCACTCCCAACGCTATTCGTGCGATGCTAGGCTTCTACATTCTGATGAAGGGGAACGGGGGCGAGCCTTCAGCCCAGCTTTTCTTGACCCAATATATGTGTAAATTTGCCGATGGGTTCTTCTATGCTATTGGTCGTGCTTCCAGAACCGGGAAATTCATGGAAAAGCTCCATGAAGGAGTCCAGGACTGGAAGGACTATTATTTTTTTGTTACAAACCCCTCTCCCTGGGAATTTCCTCACGAAGGGTGGATTTATGAGAACCCTAGGGTGCCCCGTCCACCTCTTTCTGTTTGCTCCTCTCTAAATTTGGATGTGATGGACCATTTGAATGACAATGTATCTGCCCATGGATTTTTCGATGTAATGAGCATTTGTAAGAACCCTAGAGCCCTATCTCATTTTGGTTTTGGTCGCCCCGATTATCCCTTAGGTCCCGATGATGGTAATACCATTTCCTTTCCTTTTGGCATCCTCTTCAAGATTCGAACTGCTGCGATTATTAACATCTTTTCATATTTTCTTTTGCAGCTATGAGTTGGTTAACTTAGATTTCTCGTGATGCCACTCCTCTCTCGATGGTTGCTAAGTCCTCGGTCCCTGAGAGTTCCACAAAGGCCCCTATCCCTCTCTCCCCAGTGAAACCTTCCACTGGGTCAGTTGCAAAACGTACCAGGTCTTCCACAGAAAAAGCCATAATTTCCTCATTGCCGCCTGCCTCTAATGCCTCTAAAAAGAAGAAGTCCAAGGTCAAGTCCTCCCTGCCCAATGTCACTCCAGATGCCCCTGGTGACATCAACGTCAACCACCTCATGGCTTTCATAGATCGTCACACTCCGACTTCTGCTACCGAGGCCCTTAATGCTCTATCCTCAGAAAAGTGAGTTATTCATTCCGCCCACAGTTTTACGCAGGTATATTCTCAATGTAAATATTGCTTTGAATGATTAATAGGAGAGAGTATAGATATCTTACTTCTTTATATTGTTTCTTGTGTAGTTTGGCCTCTTGTTTTCTGATGTATCCGAACGAGCCCTTCAATCCCTTCAACTAGTGGACGATCTCCAAATCCAAGTGGAGTTGGAAAAGGTAAAGAAGGAGATACTTGAAGCAGAATTACGGGACGCTAACCAGAAGTGTAAGGCACTTCGAGTGGAGAAGACGAGGCTTTTAGAGGAGATTTCTTCATTGAAGACTCAGTTTGGTGAGCAGGTTGAGCGCTTGGAGGCTACTCTTCCTTTGGCTGGTATGAAACTATGCATCGATTCTCTTTTTACCTCGGCCATGGGTCAGAAGTTTTTAGGTACCCTGCATCAGGAATGGTTGGAGGCCTTTCTTAAGAGTACCAGCTTCTTGGGAGCCATGGGCGCTGTTGGGAATAAAATGATACATGTTTTGATTAAATACCAAAACCCCCTGAGACATGCCTAAGTCAAGATGATTGTGTTCAAAATGTGATAGAACACATAGCATAAGGCTAGATGAGAAGCTGATATGTTAGGCAGCTCTTAGATGATTAGATGCACACTGTGAGGGGGAACCTATGACTTCAAAATGAACAAGATCAAGTCCCCTCAAGGCTCAAAGTCTGGAACAAACTCTAAGGACAAGAAAACTCCATATGAAACCAAAGGCCTTGATCAGGAGAGTTGTCCAGAAGAGTTATTTCTATGCAAGAAGAAGATTGCAAAGCTCAAAAGGACAAGATTAGTCAAATATTATGATCAGGAGAGTTGTCTAGAGAAGTCAACTCTATGTGAAAAGCTCTGATGCTAAAAGACCAAGTATGCTGATCAGGAGAGTTGTCCAGAAGAGTTGTCTCAGCAAGATTGAATCAGAACAGATGCTCTAAAGGTTGAAGGTCAACTATGCTGAAGAATTAGAGACAACCATATCCTAAAGAATTACAATACAACATGCTAAGATCACCTTGAAATGGAATAAAGGGAAAGAGCCAAGTCATCTGAAGAAGAGCAAGCCAACCTTGCTGATAAGCAAGACTGCTGATAGTGATAAGGAGAGTTGTCCAGTTGATAAGGAATGTTGTCCTATCATTGGATCAATCTTCAGAAGCCATGTCCAAGTCCTAACAAGAAGTCAAACATTGGGAAAAGTGCTGCAGAAAGAAGACAAAGTCTTACAAGCCGTTTATTACCCAAATAAGGACATGTCACTATCAAGAATCTGTCTTCCAGTTTGAAGAACTCAAGGAAGACATTTATAGCAATTTGGGGCTGCCTCTCCAACGGGCAAATCTCCATTTTGTCTATAAATACAAGGAGTGTGAAGACCATTGAAGCACCTCAACCTTGACAAGAATATCCAACTATCCTACAAGTCAAAGTGCTTTCAAAGCTGTCAAAGACTATCTTAGTCTTCAAACACTTCTTCTAAGCTGAACCCAATTGTATATCCATACATAAGCTTAGAGAGATATCCTATCCTTATACCTTGATCTTCATTGTAAAGGATATCTCATTAGTTGGAACCTTACTTCAATCCTTACCCCTTTCAAGTGAGAAAGTGAGAAGGTTGTAGTAGTAGAAGTGGTAGGAGCTGACTGTTGAGAGAAGAACAGTTCAGTTCTGAGTTGAGAAGAGGGTACTAGGACTCTAGACATCCTAGGGATCAATTCACCAAGGAGTGGTGTTATTGATCAAGTGCACCTTGGCACTATAAAACAAGTTAATTCCAAGAGTGAAGGAATTATCCTGTTAAATCAGGGAAAGTGGATGTAGGAGCTTGAGTCTCTGAACCACTATAAACTCTTGTGTTGATTTACCTTACAAAGTACTTACATTCACTCAACACTGCACACAAAACTGATCTTTCAAAAGATACATATTCAAAGACTGTGCAAAACTGATTTGGACAAGTTCCCTGAAACTAAACTGGACTGCATTGGATTGACAAAGTGATTTCAGAAACTTAAGGAGTCTAAACTTAAAGGGACAACCACTATTCCGCACATATAACTCCCCTAGATAGTTATTCAACTGAGTACTCAATAGTACTTAGTAGTTTGATTATCTTAGAAGAGTTAATCATCTTCAGCAGAGTTGTCCAAGACGACCTTGCTGAGCTCTGGTTTGATCAAAGTATAAGAAGAATTGCATACAAGTGTATTCCCCCCCCATACACTTGTTAAATACTCCTTTCAGGACCAACAAGTGGTATCAGAGCAGGGGTTCAAAGACCACTGCCTCTGAAAATCCATCTTGATTTTCAAAAATTCACATATTTGTGTGGTCACTGAACTGATCTCTATCTGAAATCTATTACTTGTTGACTAACTGATTATTCTTGAGATATGGCCAACAACAATACTGTTCCTCCACCTGCTGTTCAAGGATTGGACAACATGGCCACAAATCCAGTCAATCACATTTCACATCATAAATTGCCCATGTTCTCAATAGACAACTATGATTTCTGGAAAATTAGAATGAGGGCTCATCTTGCATCTCTTCATACTGACATGTTAAGAGTAATCACAAGAGGACCTTTTGTGTTTACCCAAACTAACCCCAGGGTAACAGATGAGCAAAGAGCAGATGTAAGGGAACTGATTCCCAAGGATGAGGATGACTTCACTGCTGATGAAAAGAGGAAAGATAATCTAAATTATCTTGCCATGAATACCCTCTATCAAACAATTCCAGATGCAGTCATGGGAAGAGTCTACCACTGCACCACAGCCAAAGAAATTTGGGATACCCTTGCTGAAATGTGTGAGGGTACAGAAAAGATCAAGGAGAACAAGCTCCAAGTTGCTGTGCAAAAGTTTGAGCAATTCACAATGGAAGCTGATGAGTCCATTGACAAATTTGCTGGTAGATTCACTGATGTGATGAATGAAATCAACTCATTGGGCAAGGTGTACTTTTGGAGAGAAGTTGGATTAAAGATCTTGAGAAGTCTCACTCAAAAGTGGGATGTCTATGCTGTGATGATGCAGAATACCAAAGATCTCTCTTCCATTCCCATGCAACAAATCTTCTCAAAACTCAAAGCCTATGAGTTTGACCTCAATAGAAGAAAACCTGTTGAGGAACCTTCAAATCCTACTAAGGGAGTGGCATTCAAAGCCAAAGCTGCTGAACCTGTGTTGGGATATGAATCCTAGAACAAGTCCTAAATGATGAATAAAAGATAAAAGATGAAGTTTTGATAAGCCAAAAGAAGACTTGAATATTTTCTAAGTGTTGACTGATCTAGTCTAGTTAAGTTGAAGTCGTCTTGTACAGACCAGTAGAAGTTCACAAGACAAGTACTCGTTTTAAAGGCAAGTATTATTGAAAGATAAGTACGATTTATAAGTACTTCATATTTGTTATTCGTATATGTTAGATTGTTATTGAGCTATGATTTAATTGTTGTATAGAGCTCATGATTTTAAATGTAATAGATAGATTCTTTGTATAGTTTTTTTTAAGTTGACTAAGCTTTGTAAACAAGAGCTTAAAGTAATGTAATAGTCTTGTTAGGATTAGAGGATAGGACTAGATTAGTTCTATGTTGTAATCTGAAGAAGTCTACTGCACAAGACAAGTAGAAGACGCAGTCTACTACTACTGGACAAGACAGGTGCGCGACTAAACAAGACAGGTCAATTTGAAGTTAGTTACAAAAGCGTGTTAAAGATAAAGTTTGAAGAATTAGTTAAGGAATAACTAATTAACTGAAGAAACGCGTTAAAGGATATGAAGAACAGTTACAAGTTAGTTTTCAAGAAAAGGTTGTTACACAACTGAAAGTTCTTGGAATTAGAAGTCTATAAATACCTCATGGTATTGATTCATTAGAGACTACTGAGATACTGATACGACTACTGAAATATTGTTACTGCAAGCGTTATTGAAGATTCAAGTGAAGAAATTACTCTCAGAGATTGAAGTTCAGAAAGTGAAGCTACGCAAGACAAGTGAAGATCGAAGAAGGCTACTACTGAACGAAGAGAAGTTTTATTTTCGTTTACTGTTTCAAGTTGCTAGTTACTTGTAAAATAGCTAGTAAGATCGAAGATATATCTGGAGATATAATCGAGAAGATCTAAGTCTTATTTCTTGGGACTTAAAGCTACAAGAACATATTACTCGATTGGAAGAGTTAATAAGAATTTCACGACTGGAGTTGTGAGAGTGGATGTAGACAAGTTGTCGAACCACTATAAATCTCGTGTTTGATTTACTTTACTGTTTTATTTGTTGTTTAATTGATTAATTGTTTGATTGATTGAATTACATATCTGAACAAGACTAGTTGAGTAAACACTGAAACAGAGTTTTCGAAATAAGTTGAGTATAATCTTTAATTGGGCTCATTGTTAATTTCGTATTCCGCACATTGTAATTCTGATATATCGAAAGATTTTAGAAAAGTCTATTCACCCCCTCTAGACATTTTCTTTAGCTTCCCTCGATATTAACTCAACTTAGGGACCTACAAGTGGTATCAGAGCAGTAGTTTACGAACTGCTGTTTCTTGATAACCAACTCAAGACTTGGTTGAAAATCTCAGTCCAAGATCATATTTGCTTACGTGTTCTTGATCAATATTCTTGATATATCTGTTTCTTGTTCCCTGTACTTGACTCATATACTTCTTGATCATAAAACTGATTAGCACTAGACTACTCGTTTAAACATGTCTCTTGAAATCAGCGCTAACAAGTTGCCTAAGTTCCAGGTTCAAGATTATTACTATTGGAAGCTAAGGATGGAAGCCATCTTCAGTTCCACTCACGACTTAATGATCTCCGTCATCACTGAAGGTCCAATTGTGACCATGGTCCCCAATACTGCTGCCCTCGACATAAATCAACCCGTGGGCACACTCGTCAAGAAACCAAGGTCAGAACTAACCTCAGAAGAAATGAGACAGAATAATTTGGATAGCTTGGCCAAGAATTACATCTTACACACTCTTCCCAACGAGTATCTGGGAAAAGTGTTAAAATGTAAAACTGCCAAAGAAATGTGGGATCGCTTAGCTATCATTTGTGAAGGAACATCCCTAATCAAAGAAAGCAAGCTTTCTACAGCAGTCCAAAGATTTGAATCATTTCATATGAAAGCTGGTGAAACAATAGACCAGTTGGATACTCGTTTTACCAAAATCATGAATGACTTGGAAGTCCTTGGTAAATCTTATACTCCACGTGAAATCAATCTTAGGATTCTCAAAAGCCTTGATAGTCGATGGAAAATGGTAAAAATGCTTGTTAAGAATACCCAAGATATAGACGTGTGGACAGCAGAGACCATGTTTCAAACTCTAAAGGCCCATGAGTTTGACTTAGACGAAGATGAACCCATAGCAAGTAGTGACAGAGAACGTGCTGTATCTAAGAACGTTGCTTTTAAGGCTAGTTCATCTAAGGTAGACAGGTCGAAGTCTAAGACTAGGTCTACTTCTGTGAAAGACGAGTTAGATACTGATCTTAGTCTGAAGGATCAGGTAAGCCTCATGGTTAGAAAGTTTGATAGGCTGAATAAACGTTTCGGAAGATATAAGAAGTTCTATAGAGAGCATAGAGGGTCTGCTTCTAAGAACTCGTCTGAGACCAGACGAGACCGAAACTCGTCCGAAAGGAGAGACGAAGTCTCGAAAGGTAACAGACAAGATAGAGAGTCTGATAGTAGGAAGATTACTCGTTCTGATAGACGTGATAAACGAAGGAATAACTCTCCTATTAAAAAGGCAACTAATGATCTCTTGTGCTATAACTGTGAGAAACCAGGTCACTACATATATGAATGTCCAGACCTGAGTACTGATGATCGTGAAGAACGCAAAGCACGAAGGGAAAGAAGATACAACCGTGGCAAGAAGGCAATGATGGCCAATGATGACTCTGAGTCTGACTGAGACGAGTTGCCATCATCCTCATCTAGCTACCCGTCTGAACCAGATCACGATGAAGCTTTCATAGTAGATGATGGTCTATGCTGCATGGCTAAAATCGACCAAGAGGTATCATCTGCTACTTCTTTTCAATCTTGTGATGAATCAGATTCTGATGAAAGTGATACTGCCAGTAGCAAAGTAGGGAGTAGCCTTCAGCACTCTACTAGTGCAGTTGAAGACGACCTCCTACTTGCCAACAAGGCAATCATTGAAGTCAGTGACGAAAACATCATTTTAAGACAAGAAATCATTGATCTTAAGGAAGCTCAGTCTAAAGTAGATCCTAATATAACAGTCCTAAATGAACGCTTGCAAGAAGAGTTGAGTCAACTTAAAGACAAGTGTGCATTGACAGACAAGTTGTATCAAGACCTACTTAAGACACATGCTACTGAGAAACATAAATTCAATGCTTTAAAAAGCAAGTGCAAAAAGCTTGAAGAACGTAATAAGTTCTTAGAAACCGAGGTTGTCACTCTAGACCTTAAACTTACTGACCTGGTTAACTCCTCTAAGGTTAACCTTGAACTGTCAGATAGGTATAGGGCTCCTGACAGGCATAGGTGCTGAGACATCAAGCTCATCTACTCAAGTTCCTAAGAACCCTACTATTTTCATCTCAAGCTCTTTGACTAATGATAAAGGAAAAGGACCAATGATATACGATATTGATACTCCATCTAAAGGTACTGTACTAAAACAAGCTCAAGTTAACATTCCAATTACCAAGGGAGGTAAAAAGAAAGTTAACAACAAGCCTGTTCCGTTTAAGACAAGTCAACAAAGGACTAGAAGTCGTGGACGACCTAATCAGGTCAGATACGAGGACTGGTATCCTGAGGAGACAAGTACTAGACAAGTACAGACTAGACAACAAGAGTCTAGACCTCCTTTCATAAGGCAGTCTCAACTCTACTCATCTAGACCTAGACAGGAAGGTCCAAAATATCGTACACAAGCTGTTCTATATCCTCCACCTTTGTCATATGATATCGAAGGAGAAGAAAGACCTAAACATGTCTATAAACCGTATGGACCTAATGCATATAAACCCTACTATGATTATCATAGACAAGTGCCTACTCAAGTAGAGATCAAGTCGAAAGGCTATCTCCAAAGAGTAGACCCGAACTCGACTGATAGGCCAGATAAGGACAACAAGGTCTTATTTTGCAACAAATATGGTCGAAAGCTTAGAAGATCAAACTTGTTCAGGACTCCAATGTACATTTGGATTCCATTGAACTCGACTAACCCCCCAGGACCCCAATAAACAAGGAGGGTACCTAAATTATGAAATATCATCTAATGCAGGGTCGACTTGATCTATACAAGAAGGGTGGCTCAATAGGAGAAACTTGGTACATAGACAGTGGCTGTTCGCACCACATGACTGGTACTAAGACACTTCTATCAAGCTACCATGAGCAAGAAGGACCAAAAGTGATATTTGGTGATAGCTCCACTGCTGTTACTAAAGGATTCGGTTACATTCGGAATGGAGACATAGAGATCCAAGATGTCTCATATGTTGAAGGCTTGAAATACAATTTACTCTCTGTTTCACAATTTTGTGATCGTGGATACAAGGTGCAGTTCAAGAGTCGCAAATGTGAAATCATTGACAAAAGGACACACACAGTCCTACTGGTCGGCATAAGACAAGGAAGTGTGTACATAGTGAACTGGAACAGTTGTCCGAGGGACACCTGTCTGCTTACTAAGAATCCTAAAGAACTTGGTTGGCTCTGGCATAGACGCCTATGTCATCTAAACTTTAAGGTTCTTAATAAGATAGCCAGAGACTACCTTGTGGAAGGTATTCCCAATGAAGTCTACTACAAGTCACATGTATGCACGTCCTGTCAGAAAGGTAAACAGGTAAAAGGTTCCTTTAAATCTATTCCATCCCTCTCAACAAGTAGAGTTCTCGAACTCCTACATATGGACCTACATGGCCCTATAACTCCTCCAACTTTGAACGGTAGAAGGTACACACTTGTTGTGGTAGATGACTATTCTAAGTTCACTTGGGTAGTCTTCTTACACAAGAAGAGTGATACACAAACACTCCTACCTGATCTGTTGAAGAAGATACAGGTTGAGAAGAATCAGTCCATTGTCAAGATCCGTAGTGACAAGGGTACTGAATTCATTAACTGCTATATTAAAGAATTTTGTTCTAAGCGTGGCATCCAGCACCTCACTAGTGCAGCAAGGACACCACAACAAAATGGAGTAGCAGAGCGAAGGAACAGAACTCTTAAGGAGGCCTGCAGGACCATGCTGACAGAGTATAATACGCCTCAGAAGTTTTGGGCAGAAGCGATCAATATTGCATGCCACTCACAAAATAGAAGTGCTATCAATAAAGCACTAGGTAAGACACCCTATGAGGCATGGAAAGGCCGAAAACCCAGAGTTTCATATTTCCATATATTTGGTTGTAAGTGTTTTATCCATAACAATGGGAAAAGCAAGTTGAATGCTTTTGATGCTAAAGCAGACGAGGGGATATTCTTAGGATACTCCTCGACTAGCAAAGCATTTAGAGTATTCAACTACTCAACCCTTTGTGTGGAAGAAACACCACATGTGGTTTTCGATGAATCTCAACAGGACTCGTCTGCCAACAAGATCAGTGAGAAAGTTACTGAGCTAACTATCGAATCTGACAAAGATTCAGAGGTATATGAATCCGTTCAAGCATACAATCCATTCATGAAAGCCCTCGAATCTGATGACAAAGAAAGGGTAAGTGCTCAAGGTAAGTCTACTAGATCAGTAGACATGCCTGCTCTAGTTGACTCATCTACTCCAGGTAAATCTGTTGATGATATAAATGATGTTGACATGCATGATCCTATAACTGATCTAGATGATGATACTATGCTTAAGAAGACTAGAAAAACATGGAAATCTGCTCATGATACTGAAAACATCATTGGAGACTCTACTATTGGTGTAAAGACTAGACGACAACTCTTTGAGTCACAAGAACAACCTAGTCCATCTTTGTTTTGCTGGTGTTGTTTCCTCTCATCTATCGAGCCTAAAACCATCAAAGAGGCTCTAGCTGATAGTAATTGGATCATCGCTATGCAAGACGAGTTGAATCAGTTTGTTCGAAATGACGTCTGGGAACTTGTTGATAGACCTAAACATCATAATGTAGTTGGAACTCGATGGATTTTCAAGAATAAGAAAGATGAGAATGATGTAGTTGTTCGTAATAAGGCTAGATTAGTAGCTCAAGGCTATTCACAAGCTGAAGGCATAGACTATGATGAAACATATGCTCCTGTTGCTAGACTAGAAGCCATTCGATTGTTCCTTGCATATGCTGCTTACATGAAATTTACTGTATATCAAATGGATGTTAAAAGTGCATTTCTTAACGGTATTCTTGTGGAAGAAGTGTATGTTGAACAACCCCCAGGTTTTGAAGTCAAAGGTAACCAGGTATACAAATTAAAGAAGGCCTTATATGGACTAAAGCAAGCTCCAAGAGCATGGTACGATACTCTTTCTCAATTTCTATTAGAAAATGGTTTTACTAAGGGCAAGGTAGATAGAACCTTGTTTAGAAGACAAGAAGGGAAAGACATTTTACTCGTCCAAATTTACGTAGATGACATCATTTTTGGATCACCTAACAAAAAGCTGAGTGAAAGTTTCTCAACACTCATGCAAAGTAAATTTGAGATGTCTATGATGGGTGAAATGAATTACTTTCTTGGACTTCAAGTAAAACAGACCCCAGAAGGGATTTTCATAAATCAAGCAAAGTATACTCGTAATCTACTAGACAAGTATGGTATTAAGACATGTAAATCTTCTGGAGTACCTATGCAACCTACTTACAGGATGGACCCAGACGAGAATGGTAAGTGTACTGATCAAACTCATTACCGTGGACTTATTGGTTCATTACTGTACTTGACTGCTAGTAGACCTGATATTGCATTTTCTGTTGGTGTATGTGCTCGTTTTCAAGCTAATCCAAAAGAGAGTCATATGGAAACCACTAAAAGGATATTGAAATATTTGAAAGGGACCATCAATCGTGGTATATGGTATCCTTCAAATGATGATTTATCTCTAAGTGGCTACTCTGATTCTGATTTTGGTGGTTGTAGAATAGATAGGAAATCTACATCTGGTTCTTGTCAATTCTTAGGCACAAAACTCATTTCATGGTTTTCGAAAAAGCAGACAAGTGTTGCTACCTCTACTACTGAAGCCGAGTACATGGCTGCTGGTAGTTTTTGTAGTCAATTATTATGACTTATTCAACAGCTTAGAGATTATAATATTTGTGAATCAAATGTTCCTATTTTCTGTGATAGTAATAGTGCTATTGCCATTACACAAAATCCTGTTCTGCACACACGTTGTAAGCATGTTGATGTGAAACACCATTTCATACGTGATCATGTAGAAAAGAAGGATATTCGCATGGAAAAGATTCATACTGATTTTCAAAGAGCTGATATTTTCACAAAACCATTAGCTGAGGCCCGATTTCGTGAATTATGCATTAGTCTAGGACTAATCGATCTTGATCCTACTAGTATGTAGAAATGTACTAACCAGACAGGTACAGTCCTAAGAAGAAAGGAGAAACAGACAAGTTACCACAACAGAGCAGAGCACTCGTCTACTCACCCAACAGACAGGTATACAAGGTCAGACAAGTTGACCAAACAACCCAGTGAGGAAGCTGGTAAAGCTGAGGGTAATACTAAGGGAATAAACATTTAAGGGGGAATCTTTGATTTCTTAAAGATCCTTATGTTGACTCTTTAGTTTGGTAACAGTCATCTTGTTTGAACCTTGACCATTGACTTAGATTGATATTCATTCTAATTATTCTACTTGACTACCTGTATTTCATCTAATCTATAGTGCGAGAAAAGACAGGTTCAAATAGTCATTTGATGTTCAAAGTAGACAAGCATAGTCGAAGGGGGAACTCGTCTTGTGCGCCTAAGTCTACTCGTCTGTTCTGGATAGACACGAACAGACAAGATAAGTGTTCTTATGATTTAAATACTTTAAGTGTTGAATCAAATTAAGGATATGAATGTAAGTTGTTAAATGAAATTTTGAAAAAAACCTAGAATTGGATTTATACACTCCATTTAATGAGGTGTATATAACCAGTTCGCGCCAAAACTCTACTATGCTAGGTCAGAGGAATACACCCCTCTATCCTACCAATAGAAGAGGCGGATTTCAAATGTTACGATACTAAATCACGTAATATTCTCGATTCCGCCAAACTGAATTTCAAAAGACTTTCATATGTGTCCATTGGATTAAGTCTTTCAATCTCAACCATTGATTTCAACATTCAAGGTTTAACAAAACCCATACTACTCGTTCATAACTGCTCACAAGTTCTTATCTCTTGATTTTCATAACTTCCCAAACACTCAAAATCATTCGAAATCTCTTAATTTTCTTAATCAGTCTACTATGTCGATTGTTTCGATATTTGATGCTCGTACTAACATGCAAGCTAGGTTCGACCTAGGTAAGTACATCACCGAAGGAAGAGTGAATGTAGAAGGATCAGTGTTTTTCAAAGGGAATCACACTGAAGACAACAAATAAATTTTGATAAAATGCTTTAGATGCGGTTTGAGACCCTATTTGGAAGCATTTCCTGAGGTTGTGCTAGAAGAAGAAGTGTTCGAGTTTTATGCTACTGCAACTCGACAAGGCGACTCGATTGAAGCCTTTGTTGGAAGAAGGCGAGTGGAGATCACTCGTGAATTTCTGACAGAATCTCTGAAATTGCCATCCGGATCGATAGATATCGAAAGATATGCTGAAGGCAGAGAGTTGAGGTATTTGAGTATTTTCTGTGGAAAAAAGCTGAAATTGAAAAGCGATGGAAAAGTTCCTGTGGTCAAGAAGAAGGAACTACTTGACAAGTACAAGACTCTTCTTGATATCGCATCAAAAATGTTGCTAGGAGCCACTGGGAGTTTTGACTCCCTGACGCCCCAGAAAGCAAGAATTATGGCTGTGATTCATGATGGAATCACTGAAGGAAACTGGACTAAACTCTTTTTGGACAGATTGATGTATTACAAGAAGTTTGTGCAAGTTGACACCAGTACAGTGAACTGGGTTGTGTCTGCAAATGTAAGTTTTGGAAACAAGTTGAGCATCATTCTACCCATCTTATTGCCCAACAAGACGAGTTGGAGCAAAGGCAAGCCATTCCATCCTCTAAAGCATTATTTGAAGAAGGAGGCTCTGGCTAAGCAAGCTGCTGCTAGATCGGCTGCCACCAGACAAGTCCAGATCAATCCTGATGACGCCATGATTGAAGCTGCCTCGTCTAGTTCTGGAGAAGACAAGTCGGGCAGTGAAGGTTCTGAAGAAGTTGAGGCTGGAACTAGTAGAAGACTAGTTCAGTATGTGGAAGAGGAGGCTATGATTGAGGCTGCAGGAGATTCAGAAGAGACTCACTCAGACAAGGAGCCTGAGAAGGAAGAGGAAGAATTGCAAGTGTATCGACTGGTGAGAGTCGAGTCGAGTCCTTCACCAGACAAGTCGACTGAAGAAAAGGTTGGTACTTCTTCTCGAACTTTGTCAATTCCTCTCTCTCTCCCCGTTAAAACCAAGGCTAGATCACTCCGATCGCGTGCCAAACCTGTACCCAAAACCTCATCAGTGTTGGCAGTGCAACCACTTCGAGCCAACATAACCCCACACACTACTATATACGATACAGTTGATACTTCTACAACTGTCGAACCAAACCAAGCCACATTAAAGCCCCAAGAAACCACCATCCAAATTCCTATTACCTCAACAGAATATGTTGAACCCCTCAACCCATCTACTTCAGACAAGACACCAGTTGCCACTGCAACAACTGAGACAGAGACCCCACCTGCTCAGACCCCGTCTGATGTTAGATTTGAATCCCTTGTTTACTATCCGATGTGCTTAAGGGAGAAGAGGGTTCGTGCTAAAGTAAGCCACAATCTGAAGAAGAGGCTCTCGTCTATTGAGATAGACACCTCATCAGAACAGTATGAGAAACTAATTAGAATATGCACATGGGTTGCATTGAAGAAATCTTCTACTGATGATCTATTTGAAGTCATACAAGGCATGGGTGGTATCTCCAATTTTATGGATTGGGAGATGGAGCAAAGGGAGAATAGTGGAGTTCAAGATTATTCAGAACTTCTCCCACCTCATGTACTTACAGCTCTGGTAAAGCGAATGCTAAATGTACCAGATGATGTATTGCCTGCATCGCATATGTTTGATATTGGTACTCAAACTGATCTACCGGAAGAAGAGTTGAGAGCTGTAACTGTTGAAGCTGGCATTCAAACGACAGATCAGTCAGAAGATGAGTCTGAAAATTCTGATGATGTGGACTCTTTCGTCTTTGGAGTTGAAGATGATGAGTTTATGGATGCTGTAATGTTTACAGAAGATGAACTTATTGAGAAAGTTCAAGAAGAAGTTGTTACTGGAGCTCAGTCGTCTATTCAAGGTTTCTCTGAAGGATATCTTACAGAGTTGAAGTCAGACTTGAGAGATGCTGTTCACTCTGCTGTTGATGAGTTCTTAAATTCAAAGGTTAAGGACGTGCTAGTTGAGCAAAATCAATTGCTTGTTGACTCCTCAAGATAATTGATTGTTGGTGAGGTCAACAAAATGAACTCAACTTTCCGAGCTGAGTTATATGCGGAAGTTGAACGTTTTCTTCAGAAGCAAGTTGATTTTTCTGAGAAAAGATCTATTTCATTTGCAAGATCGCTAGCTGAAGAATCCAGCAAGATGGAGAGGCTATACCGTGTGAAAATTGAGATAGCTGATGAACAAAGACGAGAAGCACAAGATCAGTTGGTGCGTTCTCAAGCTATGCTCACTGAGCTGACTAAGCAAAATACTCTACTGCGTCAGACAGCTGTTCATTTCAAAGATGAGTTGGCTATTAACTCAAAGAAGTTGGAGTCTGCTGCTGATCGACTAGACAAGATGAGTCGTGACCAGACGCATCAAAGACAGATAGAGCTCGCGGCTGAAGCTATGAAGGAAGCACTGAAAGAAGAAATGACTCGATTCACTAGTCTATTCACTCTTAAGGCAAGTGATGAAGCCAAAAAGGGGGAAGAGACAAGTAGAGTTGAAGAGAAGTCAAGTGCTGAACCAGAAATGAAGGAAGCTGCAACTGCTATACAAGATCTTAAAATTCCCAAGAGAGGAAGGCTAGTCAAGAAGGCAGATCTTGAACAAGCTGAAGAACAGAAAAGATTGCTAAAAGGAAAAAGTATTGCATCTCCTGAAGTTGAAACTCAGACTAGACAAGTCAAGAGGAAACTTGTTCTAGAGAAGAAGAAAGAAGAGTTAGGAGATATTCTAGCTGATATTGGTGATGAAGAGGTTGAAGCTCTTCATAAGAAGCAAAAGCTGGAAGAAGTTCGTTATGCTAACAAGAAATTGTTAGGAAAGCATATCAAAATGTTGCTAAAGTTGAAGACTGATCCAGATCAAGTTGAAGATGCCTACATTGATAATTTCATTGACGATGAACATAAAGAGGCATGGTTCAAAGTCAAACTGAAGTGGGAGTTGGATCACTGGATTATTCGCAAGTTTGGAGATCCAGAAAGCAAAGAAGAGTTATACGCAATTTTTGACAAGTTCATGGAAACTCAAGATCAGAATCTATGGAACTTGATCATGAGGATTGCAACTGCGGTAAGTTTTAATATTCTTGTTCCTATTTTTCCTAAGTGGATTACTCCTATGTTAGGTTCTGGAAAAAGGATCGATTACAATCATATAAAGAAGTTTGAAGAAGAACTACTGGAGAAGGAGAAGATAGAGACGGAAGAACACATGACTATAATTCACAAAAGGCTACTAGATGCTTTTGGTGTTCCAAGTTCTTAAGAAGGTATTGTATCAGATTAGTTTTTTTTGGTTGCTCTGGTACTTAGTTTTATTTTGATTAAGTATTTGTAATATCTACTGATCTTGTTTCGAAATGAATGAAAAGATAAGTACTATTTGATGTTTAAGACAAGATAACTACTTAACTAGTCTACTATTATGAAAAGATTCAAGTAGTTTTGGCTTCATCAAAAAGGGGGAAATTGTTGGGATATGAATCCTAGAACAAGTCCTAAATGATGAATAAAAGATAAAAGATAAAGTTTTGATAAGCCAAAAGAAGACTTGAATATTTTCTAAGTGTTGACTGATCTAGTCTAGTTAAGTTGAAGTCGTCTTGTACAGACCAGTAGAAGTTCACAAGACAAGTACTCGTTTTAAAGGACAAGTATTATTGAAAGATAAGTACGATTTATAAGTACTTCATATTTGTTATTCGTATATGTTAGATTGTTATTGAGCTATGATTTAATTGTTGTATAGAGCTCATGATTTTAAATGTAATAAATAGATTCTTTGTATAGTTTTTTTTAAGTTGACTAAGCTTTGTAAACAAGAGCTTAAAGTAATGTAATAGTCTTGTTAGGATTAGAGGATAGGACTAGATTAGTTCTATGTTGTAATCTGAAGAAGTCTACTGCACAAGACAAGTAGAAGACGCAGTCTACTACTACTGGACAAGACAGGTGCGCGACTAAACAAGACAGGTCAATTTGAAGTTAGTTACAAAAGCGTGTTGAAGATAAAGTTTGAAGAATTAGTTAAGGAATAACTAATTAACTGAAGAAACGCGTTAAAGGATATGAAGAACAGTTACAAGTTAGTTTTCAAGAAAAGGTTGTTACACAACTGAAAGTTCTTGGAATTAGAAGTCTATAAATACCTCATGGTATTGATTCATTAGAGACTACTGAGATACTGATACGACTACTGAAATATTGTTACTGCAAGCGTTATTGAAGATTCAAGTGAAGAAATTACTCTCAGAGATTGAAGTTCAGAAAGTGAAGCTACGCAAGACAAGTGAAGATCGAAGAAGGCTACTACTGAACGAAGAGAAGTTTTATTTTCGTTTACTGTTTCAAGTTGCTAGTTACTTGTAAAATAGCTAGTAAGATCGAAGATATATCTGGAGATATAATCGAGAAGATCTAAGTCTTATTTCTTGGGACTTAAAGCTACAAGAACATATTACTCGATTGGAAGAGTTAATAAGAATTTCACGACTGGAGTTGTGAGAGTGGATGTAGACAAGTTGTCGAACCACTATAAATCTCGTGTTTGATTTACTTTACTGTTTTATTTGTTGTTTAATTGATTAATTGTTTGATTGATTGAATTACATATCTGAACAAGACTAGTTGAGTAAACACTGAAACAGAGTTTTCGAAATAAGTTGAGTATAATCTTTAATTGGGCTCATTGTTAATTTCGTATTCCGCACATTGTAATTCTGATATATCGAAAGATTTTAGAAAAGTCTATTCACCCCCCTCTAGACATTTTCTTTAGCTTCCCTCGATATTAACTCAACTTAGGGACCTACAACCTGAAATGCAACCCACTCCCAGATCATCAAAGTCAGTCTCAAAGACTGAAATGAAGGAAGAACTAGCCTTGATGGCTAGAAGGTTTGACAAGCGGAACACAAGGTTTGGTAGATACAAGAAATTCTACCAAGACAACAAATTCAGGAGAAGATACAACTCCCCTGAAGATCAGGCCAAGGACAAAAAGCCTGAAGAGAAAAGATCAGAGGACAAGTACTCTGATAGGAGAAGGTCCAGTAGAGCTGACCCCTCATCATCAAAAGGAAGAGATGAATCCAAGAAGGATGATGATGAAGACCTGTGCTACAATTGCAAAAAGAAAGGGCACTTCCAGTATGACTGCCCTGAACTGAGCTCTAAAGAAAGAAGAGAAAGACAAGCTAAAAGAGACATAAAGTTCACCAATAGAAAAGCCATGATGGCTGGTGAAGAATCTGATAGTGCTGAAAGCTTCAACTCTTCTGATGGACTGTTCTCAAACAGTGATGATGATGATATTGATGTGTGCAACATGGCTCTTGAGGATGATGAGGTATCCTCCACTTCTAGCTCACCATCATTTTTATCACAGAACACTAGTGAAGTCAACTTGAAACTTTCCTTTGGGAAGTTGATGGAAGATTTCACTAGATTACAAGAATTTCATGATAACTGTGTGAGAGAAAATGAAAGATTGGCTATTGAACTTACCAAAAACTCTGAGATAGCTGTTGATGTCAAATCTACTGAGTTGTATCAACAAGCCTTGAGAGAGCTTGAGGAAGCAAATCTCAGGATAGTTGACCAACAAAAGGAGATTGACAATCAACTACTTTCTCAGAAAAGAAAAGACTTTGAACTAAAAATTCTAAATGCCAAGTTTGAAAATCTCTCACATGAATATGATATTCTTAAATCAAGTGAAGAGAGCCTGAAATTAAAGATGTCTGCTTTGAACAAGTCCTCTAGAGCAATAGAGGAAATTCAGAGTTATCAAAGACCTATGGCTCAAAGAAGTGGATTAGGTTTTGATCCATTTGAATCTTCACCTTGTCTTAGTGTTGCCTCTACAAGTAACACTAAGAAAATCTTTGTTAAATCAGTGGCACAACAAGCTGAAAATGAAATAACTCAACCACTGAACAAAGGAAAGGGCAAAATGAATGAAATGCCTACTCTAGTGCTTCAGGAGACTAGACCCAAACCTTTGGAAAAGGTCAAGGCTCCTGAACACAAGAGGAATGTTGGTCAGCAGAGTAGACCCAATGGAAGGGCAACTCCCCTGAACAATGTTCAGAGAAGTTATCCAAGGTATAATCAGCCTAGGCCAACTCATCTGAGAAAGCCTCAGCTGAATAGACCTAAGGACAACTATCCTCAAAGGCTAAATAAAATGAGACAACCAAAACCCTTCATGCCAAAGGGTAATGGTCATAAAAATGCCTTTCCTCAAAGATATCAAGCTGCACAAAGAACTCATAAGTTCAGGAGAGTTGACAACTCCCCTGAAACTTACAGAGTTAACACATTCACACATACTTTCCCAAAGGCATTCAAAGGTAAGAACGTGTATGCACAAGGAAAACAACTTAGCCACCTTGAATCAATCAGGGTAATTAGGCAAGTTTGGGTTCCAAAAGGTACAACTAACCTCTCAGGACCCAAAACTCAAAGGGTACCTAAACCTATCTAATTGCAGGTACCAGAGGGCCACAAGAAGAGGAGCATGAACAAAAAGACAGCATGGTATCTTGACAGTGGATGCTCAAGGCACATGACTGGAAACAAGGAACTCCTCACTGATTTTATTGAAAAAGAAGGCCCAAATGTTACTTTTGGAGACAGCTCACAAGCAACAACAAAAGGTTATGGTACTTTGATGATTGGTAACATCAAATTAACCAATGTATCTTATGTAGCTGGTCTCAAATATAATCTCCTAAGTATCAGTCAATTCTGTGATAAAGATTTTAAAGTTGAGTTCTCAAGTGGAAAATGCTTAATTAAGGATAAAACTCAACAAACTTTATTGATTGGAACTAGGAAGGGAAATGTGTATTTTGCAGACTGGGACAAGTCTACTGATGCTGCATGCTTCATTGCTAAGAGCACTAGTGAACAAAGCTGGTTATGGCATAAGAGGCTAAACCATCTGAACTTCAAATCAATGAACAAACTTGCTAGAAATGCATTAGTTAAAGGACTACCTAATGAGGTTTTCATAAAAGAACATGTGTGTAAACCATGTCAAGAGGGAAAACAGATTAAAGCCTCATTCAAAGGTAAACCAGTCATTTCTACTGAAAGGGTACTTGAACTTCTACATATGGATCTTTTTGGACCAATCACCCCTTCAAGTATAAATGGTAGAAAATACACATTAGTCAAATATTATGATCAGGAGAGTTGTCCAGAGAAGTCAACTCTATGTGAAAAGCTCTGATGCTAAAAGACCAAGTATGCTGATCAGGAGAGTTGTCCAGAAGAGTTGTCTCAGCAAGATTGAATCAGAACAGATGCTCTAAAGGTTGAAGGTATGGGCGCTGTTGGGAATAAAATGATACATGTTTTGATTAAATACCAAAACCCCCTGAGACATGCCTAAGTCAAGATGATTGTGTTCAAAATGTGATAGAACACATAGCATAAGGCTAGATGAGAAGCTGATATGTTAGGCAGCTCTTAGATGATTAGATGCACACTGTGAGGGGGAACCTATGACTTCAAAATGAACAAGATCAAGTCCCCTCAAGGCTCAAAGTCTGGAACAAACTCTAAGGACAAGAAAACTCCATATGAAACCAAAGGCCTTGATCAGGAGAGTTGTCCAGAAGAGTTATTTCTATGCAAGAAGAAGATTGCAAAGCTCAAAAGGACAAGATTAGTCAAATATTATGATCAGGAGAGTTGTCTAGAGAAGTCAACTCTATGTGAAAAGCTCTGATGCTAAAAGACCAAGTATGCTGATCAGGAGAGTTGTCCAGAAGAGTTGTCTCAGCAAGATTGAATCAGAACAGATGCTCTAAAGGTTGAAGGTCAACTATGCTGAAGAATTAGAGACAACCATATCCTAAAGAATTACAATACAACATGCTAAGATCACCTTGAAATGGAATAAAGGGAAAGAGCCAAGTCATCTGAAGAAGAGCAAGCCAACCTTGCTGATAAGCAAGACTGCTGATAGTGATAAGGAGAGTTGTCCAGTTGATAAGGAATGTTGTCCTATCATTGGATCAATCTTCAGAAGCCATGTCCAAGTCCTAACAAGAAGTCAAACATTGGGAAAAGTGCTGCAGAAAGAAGACAAAGTCTTACAAGCCGTTTATTACCCAAATAAGGACATGTCACTATCAAGAATCTGTCTTCCAGTTTGAAGAACTCAAGGAAGACATTTATAGCAATTTGGGGCTGCCTCTCTAACGGGCAAATCTCCATTTTGTCTATAAATACAAGGAGTGTGAAGACCATTGAAGCACCTCAACCTTGACAAGAATATCCAACTATCCTACAAGTCAAAGTGCTTTCAAAGCTGTCAAAGACTATCTTAGTCTTCAAACACTTCTTCTAAGCTGAACCCAATTGTATATCCATACATAAGCTTAGAGAGATATCCTATCCTTATACCTTGATCTTCATTGTAAAGGATATCTCATTAGTTGGAACCTTACTTCAATCCTTACCCCTTTCAAGTGAGAAAGTGAGAAGGTTGTAGTAGTAGAAGTGGTAGGAGCTGACTGTTGAGAGAAGAACAGTTCAGTTCTGAGTTGAGAAGAGGGTACTAGGACTCTAGACATCCTAGGGATCAATTCACCAAGGAGTGGTGTTATTGATCAAGTGCACCTTGGCACTATAAAACAAGTTAATTCCAAGAGTGAAGGAATTATCCTGTTAAATCAGGGAAAGTGGATGTAGGAGCTTGAGTCTCTGAACCACTATAAACTCTTGTGTTGATTTACCTTACAAAGTACTTACATTCACTCAACACTGCACACAAAACTGATCTTTCAAAAGATACATATTCAAAGACTGTGCAAAACTGATTTGGACAAGTTCCCTGAAACTAAACTGGACTGCATTGGATTGACAAAGTGATTTCAGAAACTTAAGGAGTCTAAACTTAAAGGGACAACCACTATTCCGCACATATAACTCCCCTAGATAGTTATTCAACTGAGTACTCAATAGTACTTAGTAGTTTGATTATCTTAGAAGAGTTAATCATCTTCAGCAGAGTTGTCCAAGACAACCTTGCTGAGCTCTGGTTTGATCAAAGTATAAGAAGAATTGCATACAAGTGTATTCCCCCCCATACACTTGTTATATACTCCTTTCAGGACCAACAGGCGCATATATTCCTCACTTCATAGATCATGGGTTTTCTAACGCCGTAGCTGAACACTCTGCTCCTGGGTTCAATGGTCAATACACTCGTGCTCTTCGTCTGAATGAGTTAGCCACTCTCCCCAAGTTCCCTGGAGATCCTAATGAAGATATCAACACTCCCCGGTGGTTGCCTGGGATGAAGAAGGCTGTCTCGGAATTGAAGCAAACTGCTCTAAAGTTAGATGACCTGGTGCCTTCGAAGAATGTGACCTTCCCTATCCATGTGGCCAACCCAGATCCTGTGGCGATCGTGACAGCCGGCGCTCTAGAGGAGAAGGCAGAGGGAGGCGGTTCCAGTGGGCGAGTTGATGAAGCAGGAGAAAGTTTCGAGGGGAAGAATGATATTCCCCTCTCTTCATAACTCTATTTCTCTGATAACATTTCGGTACTTTTAAAACACTCTTATTTTTGTTAAGGCCTTTAAGGCCCCCTTTTGGTATTTTCAGGAGACTCCACACTCCTGCGTTTTTCTGTGGAGGGCCAGGGTATGATGCCCCTGGTCTGGGATATTTCTATTTTATTTGCTGCTTCGTATTGTACCTGCACATTATCATTTGGCATGCATATATATATATATATATGGTGTGCTGTCGCCGGCACCCAAAAATAATTCCTTAACTACCCACTAATATAGTAGGGCAAGTAAGGGTCGATCCACAGGGAACAGTGTAATTTAATTGAATTGATTTGTGTAAGAAAGCAATAAAAAGGGGGGGGGGGGGTTTGAGTTGGTGAACTAATATCTACTAAATAGAAAGGAAATAATAATAAAGAGCAGGTAAAATAATATTAATCAAATAGTAAGAAAGGTCTAGCCCTCGGATAGTGTCCCCTTAATTAATTATACCAATTTAATCAACAAACCCGGTTAACTCAATTTATTCTCGAATCTTATCCCTAAACCAGTGGTACGACCAAACTAGTTCGAATTGCTTCTTATGTTTAATTAATCAGCAGGTACGACCCCCAATTAATCTACCCCTACGAATAACCCTAAAACATGTATCTAAGGTTCAACTCGAGAGACGCATTCAAGAATTAAAACAATAGGATAAATTAGACCATGAAGATGAGACGCTCGTTTCATGCAACCTAAATGTTACTACTCCCTAAGGTGTTCTGCCTTAGTTGCTACGATCCCTACAATATTATAACAATTACGGATTATAATTTATAGGATAGCTAGAATTGAAATAGGAATAAAATTGGGTGATCAAGCCTATTCAATTCCTAACTCAAACATGCATAGCATCTACTCAAGTAATAACAAAATCGAGATGTAAATAAAAATCAACCAGGGCTTATTTAATCAATCAAACATAATCAATATAAGGGTTCACGTCCTCGGGCTAGGGTAAAGAGATTAGCTACGCATAATAAACGAAACAACACAAATAAATGGATGATTCATCGTATCACAAATATCAATCTCAAAAGAAAGAAACAAAAGTAAAAATCTCAAACCAAAAGCATAACATCCCAATGCCTCCTGCCTGCTGCCTCTTCCGAGAATTCACGCCAATTACATAATTTCCAATCCTCAGCTAATGCATGTTTCCATTCCTGCGGCTCCCGGTATGCCCTATATGTTGCGAATTAAATCCTTTTATTTTTTTACCATTCCCTCCTGGACTATAGGGCCCAAATCAAAACAAAGCCCATGTTTAATTATTATTATTCTTTCTTCAACTCTCACGGGTCATTTATGTTCTTGGGCTTCAATCCAATATTGCATGGGCTTTTCTAACATGGCCAGGAGTTTAGTCCTCTTCGATGTATTATCAAAATGCTCCAATTTTTTCCTGAATTAATTATGAAAATAAAATATCAAAGTACTTATCACCATAAAATAATGAGTCGGAAAAATACACTTAATTAACAAATTAAATCACATAGAATATCCAATTAAAGCACAATAATATGTCAATAATCCCGACTCATCAAATCCCCCCACACTTGAATCATTGCTTGTCCTCAAACAACAATTATAATCAAAGAGAACACAATATCACATCATCAAAACAACCACCGACTACTTAAATGTTCAAACAAGATTAACTAGAATACTTTTACACAACTCTAGCATTTAAATTTGCTTTTTGAGCCATAATCAAAAGTAATTCGTCCCTCTTATACAACTAAGACCTTTTACTCACACCTAAGCATGAAACACATCGATTAAAGATCATCCCAAGTACATCAGTAGTTCCTTAAAACCTTGTTTCCGGTCCATTTGATTCAATCCTCTATCAAAGTACTAATCTGAGTGGCGTCCGTCTCCTCTTTTTTTTTTTTTCTTGGAGTTGGAATTTTTTTTTTTCAACTTTCAAACGAGGTCTGCAGCTCCTCTCCACTTTTCGGGTTTTAGCTCTTTTTTTGTGTTATTAATTTTTCATTCAAAGCACATGAGCCCCCTCAAGTAGGTAGCTGTTTCAGCCCCTCGTTATTTTTTTCATTTCAATGCTTTTCAACTCAACTCCTTTTTTTCTTTTTCTCCATCCACAATCATTTCATTATTTTCGACTTCGTCCACCAATTCAGATTTTCCTTCTTAAGAGAACCAAAAACAAATTTACCCAAAATACAAGAAATCTAGGACTACTTCAGCACCAAAATAACCAAAAATCAACTCGATTTCACCACTCAAGCATGAATATCGAATCCAATCATCAATCGGGACAAACTACCAAAGATCACAGCATATTTAACAAAAAGAAAAATTCATCCTCTAGACTCATATGCAAATACTCAAATCATCAAGTTTCAAACACTCAAGAATGCCCAATACAATATATACAAAACACAAGAACAAGAGAGACGCCACACATGATAATTCACTCCCCCCCACACTTAAATAGGTGCTAGTCCCTTAGCACTAAAATAAGAGATAAACAAATTATAACACCGTATAAAAATGAAAACAGAGTGGAACGGGGGTACCGGATTCTAAGGTGTGGTGAGTGCTGCTATTGTTCCGGCGGTGGAGTGTGTTGCGTTGGCTCTGCTACTGGTTAACCACAGCCACTGAAATTCCGGCGGGGAAGATTGGAGGGTCGCGGCTTTGCAACAGATGGGTGTAGGTGGTGGCGCGTGGTGTCCTCAACAGCGGGTCTGGAATTGGGCATGTCGGCGGCTCGGCGCTGCTTTGGCTGGGGTGGTCCGGCGAGAGGGGGTATGTGGGCGGCGCAGCTCCGTTCGCGACGCGGCGGTGGTGAAATAGCCGCTCAAGTCGCTGGCCGGTAAATCACGGCTGTTGTAATTCCGGTGAGTATGACCACGCGATCAGTGGGTGACGAAGTTGGAACGCCGCTGGATTTACTCGCCTTGGTGGGAGGTCGCCGGTGGAGTGAGAAGCGGAGGCTTAGGCCTGAATTTCCGGCGAAGAAAGGGGGGCCCGCGATCGGCGTTGGAGACGCGGCGCTGCAGAGGGGGGCCACGCGCGATGGTGGAATGCGGCGGTGTTGCTGGCGCAGCTCCGTTCCCGACGCGACGGTGATGAATGGGTGGACGGCAAAGAGAGGGTATGTGGGAGGCGGAGTGTGTGGCGAATCAGGTGGGGTAGGGTTTCTGAGATGGGCTTCTACTCCTGGGCCTGCAAGAACTAAGTGAAAAGCAAAATAAAATAAAAAGAATCACGTAAAAAAAAATAAGTTCCAGGAGAGGTGTTTTGTTAAGGCGTGCCCACGCCTTATCTTGCCACTTCAATGAAAGATAAATTCCAGGAGAAGTATTTACTTAAGGCGTGCCCACGCCTTATCTGAAATCCTCTTCTGATCCTCAAACACACAAAAACAAAATTAAAAAACAAAAATAGCAAAATAAAAACTAAATAAACATTGGGTTGCCTCCCAATAAGCGCCTTGTTTATTGTCGGTGGCTCGACTTGAAAAATATATGTCATCCAACTTTGCCCAAATATGTGTACTTCAAGTGTTCAGGAGGTAGCTTCAATTCAAGATCCAAGGCCTGCAAGGAAGATGGAAGAGTTTTTGGGTAAATGTCTGGCAATTTATCAAAGACAACCTCATACCTATCTGACATCTCCAAAATTATGGATTTTTCGTCCTTTTTTTTCATTTCTTGCAACCTTTCTAATTCATTCTTGCAATCAAGCTCAAAAACTTCCTGCACAATTGGGTCTATGACACTCACAGCAAAAAGAGAGTCAGAAGCATTAGGAAATTTCATAGCATCAAATATATTAAAATGAATGATTTGTCCGTCAAATTCCATTGTGAGGGTGCCCCCATGAACATCTATTTTTGTTTGGGAAGTGTCCATAAATGGTCTTCCTAACAAAATAGGTATGGAATGTCCTGGATTATCATTCATATTTAACACATAAAAATCAGCAGGAAAAATTAACTTATCCACCTGTACAAGAACATCCTCAACTACACCAACTGGATGTGTGACACTTCTATCAGCTAGTTGGATAGTCACTCCCGTCTCCTTCAATGGTCCAATGCCTAACTTCTCATATATAGACCGAGGCATGACATTAATAGAGGCTCCAAGATCAAGCATAACTTGCTCAATCTTGTGATCCCCTATTGTACAAGGAATAACGAACATACCCGGGTCCTTCCTTTTTGGAGGCAGCTTCTTTTGGAAGACGGCGGAGACGTGCTCTCCCATGAAGATCTTCTCGTTCCCAGCCAATTTACGCCTATTAGTGCATAATTCTTTCAAGAACTTGGCATACCTTGGAATCTGCTTAACGACATCAATCAACGGAATGTTGATCTCAACCTTTCGGAACACATCGAGTATTTGCTGGTCCTTGACACCTTTTTCTGCCTTTTTAAATCTGGACGGGAAAGGTAAAGGGTTAGTAATAATAGGAATTGAATTACGAGCATTTACCTCATTTTTTATTTCTGGGACACTGACACTGAGGGGGTCAGTGTTACTGAAATCTGCATCCTGATTTTTTCGGACAGCTTTATCGGGTCCAACCAGCTCGTCCCGAGCATCAATCTGACCATTTGGGACCTGGGACTGCCCCTCATCTCCTGCTCCAACCTGCCCTCCATCTTCCTCACTTCGTTTGGGTGCCGAAATTTCTTCTAAAGTCTTACCACTTCGTAAAGTGATGGCACTTACATTTCGAGGGTTGATTTCGGGCTGAGATGGTAGTTTACCACTGTTTTGGGCGTGCATTTGGTTGAGGGCTGTAGCTATCTGACTCATTTGGGCCTCCAAATTCTTTTGTCCGGTCTCCAAACTCTTTTGCCCGGCCTCCAAACTCTTTTGCCCGGCCTCTAGATTTCTTTGTCCAGATTGCAAAGATTGCACGACTACTTGATTCTCTTGTTGAGCTTTCAATGTCGTGGATGCCAATGACTTCAACATATCCTCAAAAGACATATTTGAACTTCCACCACCACTATTCTGTCCCACAGGTTCAGCATTATGATCATTTCCTCTAAAAAACTGGAACTTACGATCCTGGTGTTGAGGCCTTTGATTTTCCACATGCTGATAGTTCTGTTGGTTCCCATATCGTAGATTAGGATGGTCCCTCCACCCCGGATTATAGGTGTTGGAGTGTGGATCATACCTTCGACCTTGAGAATTTCCAAAACCAATTGCATTAGCATGCTGCCCTATTTCCTCATTCAAAATATGACAATCATCAGTGGCATGATCTGTGGTGGAGCAAATTCGACATGGTCGGATTCCTGAAGTTTTTCCCTTCATCATCATCTGCATCATGCTAGCAATTTTCTCCAAGGCATCATCCTTTGACTCAAGAACCGGCCTAAGCATGGAATCTCGTGCACCAAACTGCTGAGTATTCGCTGCCATATTAGATATTAGCTCACGTGCAGCTGTTGGTGTTTTATCCATCAAAGCTCCTCCACTGGCTGCATCAATCATGTTACGGTCTGTGAGAGTGAGTCCCTCATAAAAATACTGGATAAGCAGCTGTTCACCAATCTGGTGTTGTGGGCACGAAGCTATGAGTCGCTTAAAACGCTCCCAGTACTCATACAACGACTCCCCTGACCCTTGCATAGCACCTGCAATCTCCTTCCGTAAATTTGCCACTCGAGTGGCTGGAAAGTAGTGTTGGAGATACAATATACAATAAGGTTGAGCGAAGGACCTCTTGTATAATTGGTCCCCCAAGATACAATATTTCCTTCTCCAAGCTTTGGCTTCTCTGGACATTGGAGTTACCTCTCCCCTGTTCAGCTCTTCCCATATCTCTCTCCTCCAGTCATCTCCTGCCGTTATCTCTCCGATCAGGGTTTCGGTGGCTAATTGGTCCGCCACTAACAGGGTTACTTTTCCGTGTCCCTCGAATTCAGTGGAACTAGCCAGCTTAGATAGCCCATCTGCTTTTTCATTCTCTTCTCTTGGTACCAGTATTACTTCAAAGGTCTGGAATTTATTCTTTAACTTCTTTACCTGTTCTAGGTAGGCGATCATCCTTTCATCTTTGGCGAGGTACTCCCCCCTGACCTGTTGTACTATCAACTGTTAATCGGAATACAGGGTGACTCTTTGCGCCCCTAACTCTGCTGCTATGTTAGCCCCTCTTATCAGGGCTTCATATTCTGCACCATTGTTTGAGGTTGAGAACCGGAACTTGATGGCTACCTGTACTTCTTGGCCATCAGGGTCAACCAACACTATCCCTGCTCCACATCCTACAGCGGATGCTGAACCATCAACATACACCTTCCAGCCTTGTTCTTCCTCCATTCTGGTAGATTCTTGAATAAAGTCTGCTAAAGCTTGGGCTTTGATGGCCCTCCTTGGTTCATAATCAATATCGTATTCCTGTAATTCCACTGCCCATCTGACCATTCTACCTGATAAGTCTGCTCTCCCTAGTGTCTGCTTCAAAGGGAAATTAGTTCGCACCATAACTTTATAGGACAGGAAGTAGGGGCGTAATCGCCTAGTCGTTACCACCACCGCCAGGGCTGCTTTCTCCACCTCTGAATATCTGATCTCTGCCCCTTGGATGACCTTGCTCACGTAATATATAGGTTGCTGTGTGGAGCCTTCCTCTTTCATCAGGGCTGTGCTCAAGGAGTGTTCCCCTACTGAGAGGTATAAGAGCAACACATCTCCCTGAGAGGGCTTCGTCAGCTTCGGAAGTTGTTCAAGGTGAAGCTTGAGTGTTGGGATATAAATTCACCCTAAGCCCCACTTGATGTTAGAATAGTTTTGATGGCCAAAACACTTAGAGTTTATAAATGTAATAGGATCAGCTGACTTGTATAGAACAGCTTAGACTAGTCTTGTGTGATCAACTGTATTGATAGCAGCTGATCAGCACAGTCATGGCTTACATGCCTATCCTCAAGATGAGAAGAGTAGAAGACATGAAGACTAGAAGATCCTTGAAGACCAGATATGTTAAGGTGCTTGTATACCTACTTATCTGATGGAGTCCCAGATTGAAGATGGCCTAAAGCAGTACAAAGAATTTCCAGATCAGAAGAGTAGTACTCGTCTGATATCAGAAGACAGAAGACCTAAGGCCAGAAGAGCAGTCAGAAGACTAGAAGTACAGATCAGAAGACTATGTGCTCTTCCAGGACTCGGCTGATTCCCAAGTCATCTTGCAATTTAAACGAAGACCTACCTTATTTAGAAGATTGACATGATCCCAGGATTGAAGCAATCAAGCGGCTGGAATCAAGGAATCAAGCTATTATGGGAAGATTGCTCAAACGGCTAGTCAACTCCAACGGCTAGTTGCACTCAATCTCCATTATAAATACAAGAGGATGAACACAGAAGCGACACAAGAGAGAATTCACAAGCTAAGCAAGCCATCAAGCAAAAAGCCACATTGTTCTAAGAACTCTCAAAGAGCCTGAAATCCATTAGATTATCCATAGCTCTTAAGTGCTTCTTATCCAACCCTTAAGAACCTGAAACTTATTCATATTGTATATCAGTTGTTTTAGGCATAGTGGTTAA
Source organism: Galeopsis tetrahit (assembly GCA_963675135.1). Classification (NCBI taxonomy): domain Eukaryota; kingdom Viridiplantae; phylum Streptophyta; class Magnoliopsida; order Lamiales; family Lamiaceae; genus Galeopsis; species Galeopsis tetrahit. The sequence goes on along the minus strand of OY776125.1, from coordinate 10,841,094 downwards.
GCAAATTATAAGCTTGAACCATTAGTTGGATACATCTCAAAAACCCCAAACCCTCACCGAAAGGTTTAAGTTTTTGAAACCCCTCAAAGTGCAAGTGCTTACAATCACTTGTGGAGACCGCAGCTGTTAGGACGGCTCAGATCTCAAAGTCCTAACCTTGGGACTATAAAGGACAAGACCCTTGTAATTTGTGGAAATTAAAGGGATTAAACATCACGTTAGGACGTGAGAGTGGACGTAGGATCGTATATCCGAACCACTATAAATCCGGTGTTATTTACTTTCTGCACTTTACATTTCTGCTTTTACATTCATTATTATATAGTGCATACTGTGATTTCAACATTCTTCAAAAAGGGCCATAACTTTCAAACCAGCATCAGCTGAGTAATTTCACAAAGTAAAACAAGTTACAAGAACGAGTCTAAACCAGGGCCACCATATTTCCGCATATAACCTCTTCAGTCAGATCACTATAGTCATCTGGACCAGCAGACTTGCAGTCCAGTTGACATAGCAATCAGAAGAGGTTCCCAACTCTGTTTGAAAAAGTTTTAAAGTCTATTCACCCCTCCCCTCTAGACTTTAATCCCATTCACTACTCGTTCAGGGACCAACAAGTGGTATCAGAGCAGTGGTTCTAACGGACTACTGTATCTAGATCATCAGAAGACTTGAGGGAGTCTTTCTGTAGTCCTCTTGAACAGATCTTTTTGGAAAACTTGTTTTCGAAAACTCATACAGCATGAGTGCTAATATGCGTAAGTTGCCTAAGTTTTCAGTTGAGGATTATGATTACTGGAAGATCAGGATGAGGAAGAATCTCACATCAGTCCACTACAAGATGTGGTCTGTAATCACAGAAGGCCCGATCACCATCATGACAGTCAACACTGCAAATGGTGATCCAGAAGTCCCAGTTGGAGAACTGGTTCCCAAGCCCATGAAGGACCTCACACCAGAAGAGATGAAGCAATCAAGTCTTGATAGCATTGCTCAAGATTACATAATGCAAACTCTTCCAAATGAGTACATTGCAAAAGTAATCCATTGTGAGTCAGCCAGAGAGATGTGGGAGGCATTGGCACTTCTTTGTGAAGGAACTGAGCTGATCAAAGAATCCAAGTTGTCTACAGCAGTCAAGAAGTTCGAACACTTCAAGATGCAACCAGAAGAGTCTATTGATCAGTTAGACAACAGATTTACCAAGATCATCAATGAGATAGAATCTCTGGGCAAGAAATACACAAATAGAGAGAAAAATCTAAAGATCTTAGATTCTCTAACCAAGAAATGGAGACTCAAGAAGACCATCATCAAAGATACTCAAGATATCAAGAAGTGGTCTGCACAAACTCTATTTCAGAACCTGAAAGCCCATGAATATGATCTTGAAAGAGAAGAGAACTCAGGAAGTGATGAGCCAACTGCAACCCCATCTACCTCCAAGACTGTAGCCTTCAAGGCAGCCAATACAAAAGCTGCAAGCACCTCATCTGGCAAGACCTCTCTGAAAACAGAAGACTGTGAAGGATCAGACATGAGCCTGAAAGAGCAAATGGCTCTCATGATCAAAAGATTTGAAAGGATGAACACCCTCAACAGTAAATATAGAAAATTCTATAGAAACTACAAAGATAGAAGAGCAAGTTCATCCTCCAGAGGTTCCAGAGAAAGAACACCAGAAAGACATCCTAGAAAGGATGTGGAGTCATCTGACAGCCGAGGATCTAGAAGAAGAGATGCCACTCCTCCAAGGAGAGGCAACTCAAATCAGAAACCTGGATCTTGCTTCAACTGTGGCAAACCAGGACACTATGTCTATGAATGTCCTGAGCTGGATTTGGATGACAAGAAAGAAAGAAGGCCAAGAAGAACCTCAGACAAAAAGGCAATGGTGACTGAAGAATCTGAATACCAAAGTGATGAACTCCCTACGTCACCAGACGATCAAATCTTTTCAGATGATTCAGACGACCTAGCTATGATGGCCATAGGAGAAAATGAGGTAAACTCTTATACTACTACTTTCCATTCACCTATTTTCTCACAAACAGATGACATAAACTCATCTGAAGGCGAATCAGAAGACACCTATTATCAATCTTTAAGAAAGGTAAAAGGTGATCTGGATATTGCCACTAGAGCCTTTATAGAAGTGGAAGAGGAGAATAAGGATTTAAGGAAAGAAATTGCTAGGTTGAAAAAGGTAAAGTTTGATAACACCCCTGAGTTAGTCACCATGAATGAAAGGTTGACCAAAGAAGTGGAACTTCTTAAGGAAGAAAATACCACAACAACTCAGTTGTATGAGGGGATGTTAGAAACTCAAGCCTTAGAAACCAAAGAATTTCGTATACTTCAATCTAAGTTCGATGATCTCTTCCAAACACATAAGCTCTTAGAAAAGGAGAAGGAATGCCTAGATCAAAAGATATCAGAATTCAATAAAGCTTCGACTACTATTGAAAGTATCTCTGAATATTATAGATCAAATGGCAATAAGATGGGTTTAGGCTATGAACTTAATCCATCAACATCCTCTCCAGCTGGGGGTAGTACACCTAACAAGTGCACTACTCAGACACATGAACAGGGTGAGTGTTCTAAACACAATGAACTCAATATGAACCAAAAGGCATCTGTACCAGCTAAGGCTAACTATCCCAAAACCAAAAATGGTAAAGGACAAGCTAACCCCAAGCCTGTACAGAGGAACAGCAAACAGCCTAGACCATCTCGGCTGAGACAGTCTCAGCTGTATGCTGCTCCAGCCAAGAAGAAGAAATCTTCTTCAAACAAATCTGTTCTCTTTGCACCCCCTATCTCTTATGATATTGTGAGAACAGAAGAGTATGGTCCATATAATCGTGTGCATCGACCAGCTAATGCACCCAGGCCGAATGTAACTAGTCAAAAGATCATGTATGTACACTCCTATAAAGGGAAACCATTTGACTACTACTTAGCTGACACCAAGGACAAATCAGATCAGTCCAAGGTGCTGACTGGTAAGATTTGGTTCTGTGATGCCCGAGGGAAACAACTCAAATGTTCAAGGTTGTTTAAACGACCAATGTATATGTGGGTTCCCAAGGGTAGTACTAACACCCAAGGACCCAAAATAAAATGGGTACCTAAAACTTAACTTTTCTTGCAGGAAAGGAAGGACCTATACAGAAGAGGAGGTCTAGTAGGAGAAACTTGGTACATAGATAGTGGATGCTCAACTCACATGACAGGAACCAAAACCCTGCTGACCAACTACATAGAGAAGAAAGGTCCAAAAGTTTTCTTTGGTGATAACGCGCACGGTAACACAAAAGGATATGGCACCCTTAAAAATGGTGACATTGAGGTACATGATGTATCATATGTAGAAGGTCTTAAGTTTAATCTATTATCTGTTTCTCATTTTTGTGACACTGGTTATTCAGTTAAATTCTCTAAAGATGAATGTCTCATAAATGATAAAAGAACAAAACAAAACCTTCTAACAGGATCTAGAAAGGGAAGTATGTATCTTGCAAATTGGAACAGCTGTCCTAAGGATACATGCCTGCTTGTGAAGAGCCCTAAAGATGTCAGCTGGCTATGGCACAAACGTCTTAGCCATCTGAACTTTAAGACTATGAACAAGTTAGCAAGGGGATCCTTAGTTGATGGACTGCCTAATGAACTCTACTGTAAAGATCAGGTTTGTGATGCATGTCAACAAGGAAAGCAAACAAAGGTCTCCTTCAAGACCAAGAAGACAGCATCAACCAGCAGAGTTCTTGAATTACTTCACATGGATCTCTTTGGACCAATCACTCCAACCACTTTAACAGGAAGGAAGTACACTCTTATTGTTGTAGATGATTATTCCAAGTTTACTTGGGTTATCTTCCTATACAAGAAGAGTGAAACACAGCAGAAGCTACCTGAACTATTGAAGAGGATCCAAGTAGAGAAAGGAGAACCAATCGTGAAAATTAGAAGTGACAAAGGCACTGAATTTATTAACTCTTATATAATTTCCTATTGTACTTCTAATGGTATTCAGCATGAGACAAGTGCAGCAAGAACACCACAACAGAATGGTGTAGCTGAAAGAAGAGTCAGAACACTCAAAGAAGCGGCCAGAACACTCCTTGCTGAATTCTCTACTCCCAAGAAGCTATGGGCAGAAGCCATCAACACAGCTTGTCACACTCAAAACAGGTCAGGTATTCATAAAATACATGAGAAAACTCCATATGAACTGTGGAAAGGAAGAAAACCTAGAGTATCTTACTTTCATATATTTGGTTGCAAGTGTTTCATTCACAACAATGGGAAGAGTAAGTTGAATGCTTTTGATGCCAAAGCAGATGAGGGGATATTCTTAGGATACTCCTCAACTAGCAAAGCATTTAGAGTACTCAACAAACGAACCCTTCTTGTGGAAGAAACACCTCATGTTGTTTTTGATGAATCGTGTGAAAAGAATGCAGCAGAAACAAACTCAGCTGCAGATCAGATGAGACATCTAGTGATCAAGTCCAAACCAGATGAGTTCATTGAAGTCAATGAACCTTTCCCTGAAGAACCAGAGGAAGATAAGCCTCATAGACCTGTCACTAGATCTCAAACTCAAGCAGGACAAGCTGACCAGAATCAAGATGCATCAATCCCAAATGCCAGGGGGAATGATCTCTTTGACACTCAAGATTGTTGGGATATAAATTCACCCTAAGCCCCATTTGATGTTAGAATAGTTTTGATGGCCAAAACACTTAGAGTTTATAAATGTAATAGGATCAGCTGACTTGTATAGAACAGCTTAGACTAGTCTTGTGTGATCAACTGTATTGATAGCAGCTGATCAGCACAGTCATGGCTTACATGCCTATCCTCAAGATAAGAAGAGTAGAAGACATGAAGACTAGAAGATCCTTGAAGACCAGATATGTTAAGGTGCTTGTATACCTACTTATCTGATGGAGTCCCAGATTAAAGATGGCCTAAAGCATTACAAAGAATTTCCAGATCAGAAGAGTAGTACTCGTCTGATACCAGAAGACAGAAGACCTAAGGCCAGAAGAGCAGTCAGAAGACTAGTAGTACAGATCAGAAGACTATGTGCTCTTCCAAGACTCGGCTGATTCCCAAGTCATCTTGCAATTCAAACGAAGACCTACCTTATTTAGAAGATTGACATGATCCCAGGATTGAAGCAATCAAGCGACTGGAATCAAGGAATCAAGCTATTATAGGAAGATTGCTTAAACGGCTAGTCAACTCCAACGGCTAGTTACACTCAATCTCCATTATAAATACAAGAGGTTGAACACAGAAGCAACACAAGAGAGAATTCACAAGCTAAGCAAGCCATCAAGCAAAAAGCCACATTGTTCTAAGAATTCTCAAAGAGCCTGAAATCCATTAGATTATCCATAGCTCTTAAGTACTTCTTATCCAACCCTTAAGAACCTGAAACTTATTCATATTGTATATCAATTGTTTTAGGCATAGTGGTTAAGCAAATTATAAGCTTGAACCACTAGTTGGATACATCTCAAAAACCCCAAACCCTCACCGAAAGGTTTAAGTTTTTGAAACCCCTCAAAGTGCAAGTGCTTACAATCACTTGTGGAGACCGCAGCTGTTAGGACGGCTCAGATCTCAAAGTCCTAACCTTGGGACTATAAAGGACAAGACCCTTGTAATTTGTGGAAATTAAAGGGATTAAACATCACGTTAGGACGTGAGAGTGGACGTAGGATCGTATATCCGAACCACTATAAATCCGGTGTTATTTACTTTCTGCACTTTACATTTCTGCTTTTACATTCATTATTATATAGTGCATACTGTGATTTCAACACTCTTCAAAAAGGGCCATAACTTTCAAACCAGCATCAGCTGAGTAATTTCACAAAGTAAAACAAGTTACAAGAACGAGTCTAAACCAGGGCCACCATATTTCCGCATATAACCTCTTCAGTCAGATCACTATAGTCATCTGGACCAGCAGACTTGCAGTCCAGTTGACATAGCAATCAGAAGAGGTTCCCAACTCTGTTTGAAAAAGTTTTAAAGTCTATTCACCCCTCCCCTCTAGACTTTAATCCCATTCACTACTCGTTCAGGGACCAACAAGTGGTATCAGAGCCGTGTGTTCAAAAGACCATTGCTTTGAATTTTTGATTTTCGAAAATCTGCACTTTTTTGTTGTTTACAGATTTTAGCGTGTGAGTACACTTTTTAAAGTGGAATTGATGTTTTGAATCGAACTCACTGCTTAGCAGTGACCTGTAATGCTTTTTGGCCAAATTCCATCGTTTGAGCCATCAAAAACACGTTTTACTGTTTTCAATGGTCACCTGAATAGATCCATTTTTTTAAAAAAACTGTTTTGCATGCATTTTGTTTTCATAAAAAATCATACTTGCATGTATTTGGATAATTGTGTGTTAAGAACAGGTCAACAACTAAGGGGGAACTTCAGTTCAACTGAGTTCTAGCCCTATCTGGATTTACACGCATATGAACAAGAAGAGGAGATCAAGATGATCAAGTTGTTAGAAGACCTGAAGGCAAGAAGAGGAGATCAAGATGATCAAGTTATTAGAAGACCTGAAGACAAGAAGAGCTTAATTGGAAGTCGTCCGATTTGCAACATATCAGCTGAAGAGTAGATAAGAAGACCTTTGTAATAGCTGATTAGGTGAGTCCGTGCTTGTAAAGTGCAATATTAATAAAACTCATCTTTTTAGCTTTTGGAGATAACATCTAGTTATCTCATCTGATGACAACTTCTCATTGTCATCATACAAAAGCCTTTTTCCTTTACTCTTCTGCACTATTATATGGACTCTAGCACTGTCTGTTCTTTATTGCTTCAGTTAGTGTTAGATGATTTGGTTATATCAAAAAGGGGGAAATTGTTGGGATATGAATATCCTTAGTTTAGTTTTGATAAACCAAATCAAACATGTAATAGGATAAGTTGTATTGTATAGACAACTTTATTATACATCTTGTATTAGATAGGACTCTGGTTAGAAGAGAAGACATGCCAAGGCTCAGAAGAGAAGAGAAGGCCAAGACCAGAAGTCATCTTACATCAGCTGAGTAGAAGTCGTCTTACATCAGCTGAGTAGAAGTCATCTTACATCAGCTGAGTAAAGACAGCAGCTGAGAAGAAACAACAGCTGTGTAAAGACAGCAGAGTAGAGACAACAGCTGAGAAGAAACAGCAGCTGTGTAAAGCCAGCTGAGTAAAGACAGCAGAGTGAAGTCTTCTTACCAGCAGAGTGAAGTCTTCTTACCAGCAGAGTAGAAGTCTTCTTACTCAATTAAAGGAAGGCCAATCAGAGTTGAAGTCAAGGATTGACAAGATACGCACAAGAAAGGAAAGTCAAAGATATGATTGAAATTACATGACAATGGTAATATTCAATCATATCAAATCAAGAGATTGGCAATTCCCGAATTAGTGGAGTTTTGAATGCCATCATCCAACGGTAACATTCAAACTCAACACTATATAAATGAGTTCAGTTCTTACATCATTTGGAGAGAAGAGGTGTGAGATGCAGAGGTCGAGCAAAGTTCATAAAGTCCAGAAATAAGAAGAGCTCAAGAAGATCATTCATGAAGATTCAACACGCATCACCTCATCCCCAGTGAGTGAACTCATACCATCTAAGCCAGTGCAACCACTCATATATATCCATAGCTTAGAGAGAATTTCCCAATCCTAGCATGAGGCTAAAACAGATTGTAAGGGAAATTCTCACCTAGTTCATATACACAAAACCCACCTTCTACCATAAAACCTTAGAAGTCAAGTTGAGTGTTTATCACTGTAAAGAGTCCAAGTGCTCTATAATCACTTGTGGAGTTCAAGTGCAAGTGCTTACAATCACTTGTGGGGGAAGTGCAAGTGCTTACAATCACTTGTGGAGACCGTAGCTGTTAGGACGGCTCAGATCTCAAAGTCCTAACCTTGGGACTATAAAGGACAAGACCCTTGTAATTTGTGGAAATTAAAGGGATTAAACATCACGTTAGGACGTGAGAGTGGACGTAGGAACGTATATCCGAACCACTATAAATCAATGTGTTATTTACATTTCTGCACTTTACATCTTGTTGGTCCCTGAGACGAGTCGAGTATGAATCAGCTGACTTGATGTCTGCTGATGGTGTGGAAAATAGACTAACTCTTCAAAGTAACTAGTCGGCTGATTTCACTAGGGGCCTAGGACTAGTTAGTCGGCTGATTAATTACCTATCGGAGTTAAGTGCGGAATTGTAGTGTGCCCATAAATATTATACTCGTCTATTGTTTTAAATACAGTGTGTAAAACATTTTATGCACAAATATGTATGTAAAGACTTGAAATGTAAAGTGCAGAAATGTAAATAACACATTGATTTATAGTGGTTCGGATATACGTTCCTACGTCCACTCTCACGTCCTAACGTGATGTTTAATCCCTTTAATTTCCACAAATTACAAGGGTCTTGTCCTTTATAGTCCCAAGGTTAGGACTTTGAGATCTGAGCCGTCCTAACAGCTACGGTCTCCACAAGTGATTGTAAGCACTTGCACTTCCCCCACAAGTGATTGTAAGCACTTGCACTTGAACTCCACAAGTGATTATAGAGCACTTGGACTCTTTACAGTGATAAACACTCAACTTGACTTCTAAGGTTTTATGGTAGAAGGTGGGTTTTGTGTATATGAACTAGGTGAGAATTTCCCTTACAATCTGTTTTAGCCTCATGCTAGGATTGGGAAATTCTCTCTAAGCTATGGATATATATGAGTGGTTGCACTGGCTTAGATGGTATGAGTTCACTCACTGGGGATGAGGTGATGCGTGTTGAATCTTCATGAATGATCTTCTTGAGCTCTTCTTATTTCTGGACTTTATGAACTTTGCTCGACCTCTGCATCTCACACCTCTTCTCTCCAAATGATGTAAGAACTGAACTCATTTATATAGTGTTGAGTTTGAATGTTACCGTTGGATGATGGCATTCAAAACTCCACTAATTCGGGAATTGCCAATCTCTTGATTTGATATGATTGAATATTACCATTGTCATGTAATTTCAATCATATCTTTGACTTTCCTTTCTTGTGCGTATCTTGTCAATCCTTGACTTCAACTCTGATTGGCCTTCCTTTAATTGAGTAAGAAGACTTCTACTCTGCTGGTAAGAAGACTTCACTCTGCTGGTAAGAAGACTTCACTCTGCTGTCTTTACTCAGCTGGCTTTACACAGCTGCTGTTTCTTCTCAGCTGTTGTCTCTACTCTGCTGTCTTTACTCAGCTGTCTTTACACAGCTGTTGTTTCTTCTCAGCTGCTGTCTTTACTCTGCTGTCTTTACTCAGCTGATGTAAGATGACTTCTACTCAGCTGATGTAAGACGACTTCTACTCAGCTGATGTAAGATGACTTCTGGTCTTGGCCTTCTCTTCTCTTCTGAGCCTTGGCATGTCTTCTCTTCTAACCAGAGTCCTATCTAATACAAGATGTATAATAAAGTTGTCTATACAATACAACTTATCCTATTACATGTTTGATTTGGTTTATCAAAACTAAACTAAGGATATTCATATCCCAACAAAGATACAGATGAAGATCGAACTAATCAAGTCAACCCTCCTGATGGCACTAGATCAGATGAGGATCCAAACTCATCCAATGCAGATACTCCAGTGAGGCATACATGGAGGAACAACCATCCATCAAACCTCATCTTAGGAGGAGCAGAATCAGGTGTCAAGACCAGAAGACAACTGAATCAGAACTCCTAATCATCTATGTTCTGTTGGTGTGCTTTCCTGTCCAACATTGAACCTGCTGACATAGAAGAAGCAATGACAGATAGCAATTGGATCACTGCTATGCAAGAAGAACTAAACCAATTCGAAAGAAATGAAGTCTGGGAATTGGTAGATCGTCCTGAAAACCACAATGTAGTAGGAACAAAGTGGGTATTCAAGAACAAGAAGGACGAAAATGATGTGATAACTAGAAATAAGGCAAGGCTAGTTGCAAAAGGATATTCACAATCTGAAGGGATTGACTATGATGAAACTTTTGCACCAGTAGCCAGATTAGAAGCCATTAGACTATTTTTAGCTTATGCATCATATATGGGCTTCAAGGTATATCAAATGGATGTCAAGAGTGCTTTTCTAAATGGTATTCTGATAGAAGAAGTATATGTAGAGCAGCCTCCAGGATTTGAAAAAGGTGATCAAGTATATCGACTGAAGAAGGCTCTCTATGGTCTAAAACAAGCCCCTAGAGCTTGGTATGACACATTGTCACAATTCCTACTTGACAATGGATATACAAAAGGCAAAGTTGATAGAACTCTCTTCAGAATACAAGAAGGAGAAGACATTTTAATGGTACAAATATATGTAGATGACATTATATTTGGATCACCCAATCAAGAAATGTGCAAGAAGTTCTCTGAACTTATGCAAGGAAAATTCGAAATGAGCATGATGGGTGAGATGAATTATTTCCTAGGACTTCAAGTCAAGCAGAGTCCAGAAGGGATCTTCATCAACCAGTCCAAGTATACCAAGAGTCTGCTAGAAAGATTCAAAGCTCTACAAAGCAAGACTGCAAGGATTCCTATGATGACATCTTTCAAAATGGAACCAGATGAGTCCGGAAAGGCAGTTGATCAAACTGAATATAGAGCACTGATTGGATCCCTACTATACCTTACAGCCAGCAGACCAGACATAACATTCGCTGTAGGAGTATGTGCTAGGTTTCAAGCAAACCCAAAGCAAAGTCATCTAGAAGCAGCAAGGAAGATTCTCAAGTACCTAAAAGGAACAGTCAACCTAGGACTGTGGTACCCTGCTGATGACAATCTAGAATTAAGTGGCTATTCTGACTCAGACTTTGGAGGATGCAGAATTGATAGGAAGTCCACATCAGGAACCTGTCAATTTCTAGGAAACAAGCTGATATCATGGTTCTCTAAGAAGCAAACCTCAGTTGCAACCTCCACCACTGAAGCAGAATACATGGCAGCTGGTAGTTGTTGTAGTCAGCTGCTCTGGCTAGTTCAACAACTCAAGGATTACAATGTAGAGGCAAGAGAAGTCCCTATTCATTGTGATAGCAGCAGCGCCATTGCCATCACTCAAAATCCAGTCCTCCACACAAGGTGCAAGCATGTCGACATTCGACACCACTTCATAAGAGATCACCTTGAAAAGAAGGACATCAAGATGGAGAAAATTCACACAGATATCCAAAGAGCAGACATCTTGACTAAGCCCCTAGCTGAAGAAAGGTTCAAGACCTTATGTTACAGCTTAGGACTCCTGGACCCAAGCACATGAAGAAGGAAAGATCAGCTGAAAACCTCAGCTGACCCAAGTGCAGCAGACTAGGAGAATCAGATGAGGTGAATAGACACCCTCATCTTCAGGTAAGTTCTCTCCCAATGAAGACAGATAGAGCTGAGGGAAAACATAGAGTTATCTAATCAAGGGGGAATCAATGATACCTTAAGAATCCTTGATGAAATACTCTAATATCTGCATTGCATAATATACATATACATATATATATTTAGCAGACTTGAACAAAGTTACTTGATCTCTTTACTCTAAGCAATGTATAACTATGTATGTTAATAAATTATTCTTCATAAAATACTTTATTCATATACATAAATACAGTATACTAACTGAGTCATACTTGGCTGGATTAATACACCATCCTCACCGACTCAACATTATGCATGCACAGTACGGATTTCAAATAACTCATGGACAAAATCTATAATTTCTGCATTCCATTAGATAAAGTCTGAATATCTTTAAATGTGCACCCTTGGATCAAGAAACTCACTGCTGATCTTAAGAAATCACTTTTCAGAAATTCAGACCTATCACCTCTATAGTTTTGTCATTTTTCTCTCCACCACCTCATTTCTACCCCTATAAAAGGAGAAGTTATGAGAACACCTAAGAACACAAAACATCTAACACCTTTCTTATTTCAGGTATGGAGACAATTGAAAGAAGAGATGGAATGGAGATCATTCTTCAACCAAAATCTTGGGTGAAGGAGATGAAGATTTGTCCAGAAAATGAAGATGATGCAGATCCATATACATGGCTTACTCAACATGAGTATGTTCATGAAAGCTAAAGGAAGAAGAGACGTTCTTGTTGAAAGCTAAAGGAGGAAGAGATGCAGAGGACAAAGTAGCAAGCAAGCAGAGCTTCTTCTCCAGAAGGAAGTTCTACATGGAGAGCTTGTTATCAAAAGCTACTGTGTCTAAACAGAACATGAAGGCTGCGTCCATGGCCCTCTCTTCAACTCCATTGAAGCACCCCTCAACCTTCCTTCCCTTTCTAGAAAAGCGAAGAAATTCAACAAGAGCACATTAGATGCTACATCCCATCTGATGATGAGGAACATCCGATGGTGAGAAACATTTAAATCAGTGGGACTATGTCTAAACTAGCTCCACTTGATTTAAAGAAGGAGTTGAAAGATCCATCAAACCAGGTTGGATCATCACTCACAATAAAGCTGGAAGGATCCATCCAGGTTGGATCATCACAGCAAACACCGTTTCCTCTACTCAGCTGATCAGAAGACCAACTCAGCTGACCAGAAGACTTTTCAAAGACAATCAGCAGACATCTTGAAGAACTCAGAAGACCTCACTCTGCTGATCAAATCACACAAATTTAGAGTATAATGACTAGTCTTGATCATGTAATTCATTCTAGATTTATTCCTGAATGTAATTAAACAAATTGGCTTATATAAGGAATGCAATTTTCTTATAGAAAACGGCCTTGATGATCAATTCTTACCATAAATTAGTCTCAACGGCTATTTTTGGTAATGATGTCATTAATACTCAAGTACCATATTGCCAGCAAATCAAATATTGCCAAATGGCATAACCAGCCGGCAAATTTAAGAAATCAAAGAAGGGAATCTTGGGCTCTACTCCAAATTCAAACGCAAATCTGACCGTTAGATCAAATTTTCTAGAGTATATATCCACACCCCTAAAACCTCTTCCAATCCCTGTCGCTCATATTACTCACATTGCTCTCTCTCGTTCTGCAAATTTCTTTCAAGCCTTCGAACCCTAACACTCAGACTCTACTATGGCAATCATCGAAATTTACGACGAGAAGACCAAGAACACTGGCACCTTGGATGCTGCAAAGTGGTCCAAGGAAGGGAAGATTTTTACGGAGAATGCTCTGTTTTTCAAAGGCAAACACTCAGATGAGAACAAGGAGATATTGCTTCGGTGTGTCAATCTTAAACTCAGAGACTTTCTGGAAGCAGCTCCAACTAATGTCTATGAACAAGACGTTCTGACATTCTATGCAAACGCCGTGATGAAGGGTTCTCATGTTGAAAGTGTCATGAATGGACACAAAGTCAAGGTTACAAGGGAAATTCTTCAGGAATTGTTTGGCCTGTCAAGGGGGAAAATAAATATCTCCAACTACATCATGAATAGAGAAAAGGAGTATATGGAGATGTTTACTGGTGGAAGAATCAAGGCTACTGATGCAACTGGACTCAAGAAATCCCAACTTGAACCAAAATTCCAAACTTTGTTGGATATTACAGGGAAGATGTTACTTGGTAACACATTCAGTCATGATGCTGTTACTACTTTAAAGGTTCGAGTAATGGCTGCAATCTGGGATCAGATCGATGGAGACTGGCAAGGACTATTCTTAGAAAGAATTGCTCTTGAGGCAAAGAAAGTCACTTTGGACTTACAATCGAAGGTATGGAAGGTAGCAGCCACAGTCAGCTTTGTCAACAAGCTGAGCATCATCCTTCCAGATATTCTCCCAAAGAAGTACAAGATGGGACCTCATAAGACCTTCCACATCTCCAAATATTATTTGAGAAAGGAAGCTCTTGCTGAGGCAGAAAGGTTAAAAGAAGAGAAAAGGAAGCTGTTGGCTGAGAAGGCAGCACAAGAGTCTGATCATGACTCTGCTGAAGAAGAAAAGGAGCCAACCAAAGAAGAGGCTCAGAAGAAGGTTGCTGAGGATGATGATGATGACAATCAGACCTTAGCTCAAAGACGATATCTAATCAGATCTGGGCTCATCTCCCCATCTGATTCAGATGCTACTCCCACTGCCTCTCCCTTGAAGAAGGCAGGTACCTCTAAATCCTCTCCCTCTTTTACTCCTTCTAAATTGTCAAAGGGTCAGAAGAGAAAGAAGAATAATTCTTCTTTCAACAAAAAGTCCAAGAAATCGAGGCTTCCTACTCCCATTCTAATAGCCCCGATTGCATCCTTCAACCCTTCTGATGACTCCAACCCATCTGACCACTCAAACACTGATATCCAAATCCCTGCTGATACTCACACAGCAGAGGAACAAGCTCCACCTACCTCAACCCCTGAAACCCTATTGCCTAACCCTGCTGATGTTCAAGATCTACAGGTTCAACCTTCTACTGATCTTCATGAAGATACTATACCAGACCAGCAGACCCAAATCCCTGCTGATGAACAAACCACTGAAGATCAAGAACATATCACTTCCCAAATCCCTGCTGATACTCACACAGCTGAGGAAACTACCCCACATACTCAAACTCCTACCATCATTGTTTCTTCTGTTCCAGAAGATATGGCACCAGCAGACCTTGCTCAAGCTGGTCCCTCTCAACCTCAATCCAGAATGGTACACTATCCTATGTGTACAAGGGAGAAGATAATGAGGATGAAGATAGCAAACCTGCTCAAGTCTACTATTCCTGGTATTGATGAGGAATCAGTTCAGTTCGAACAAATTCTCAGAATCTGCACCTGGATTGAACTCAGGAGAGATGATGTGGATGACCTTATTGAAGTCATGGAAGGAATGGGAGGAAAAGCTAATTTCCTCGACTGGGAAATGGAGCAAAAAGAAGTTGCTCAAGTCACATCTTTCACTCAACTGCTGCCCGAGGACGCATTTACAGCAGAATGCCACAGAATTCTAGGAATTCCACCTACTGATGCCTCTATCCCAGAAGGCATATCAGCTCATCAGACAGCTGGCACAGCAAAAGTGAATGACTCAGCTGCGTCCGTTCCTGAGGAAGACTCAGCTGAACCAGCTGACAGAACCAAGATTGAAAGAGAAGTAATCACTATTCCTGATCACTTCATGCCTAAGGATACTCTACCTCACTTCATTGACAAAGGAGACACCATCATGTCCCACCTGGTTAAGGCCACTACCTCATTTCTCAATGAAGAGTACCTTTCAGCTGAAGAAAGAGGCAAAGCCCTGACAGTCCATCCAAAGCCTCAAGGTACAGCCTCAACTTCTACTCCAACAGCTGACTATACAGCAGACATATTCTCACAGGTCAAGACTGCCATAGACCTACACTTTGAAAAGGGTTTAGGCCTACAGCTTGGAAGATATGTTGAAAAGGCAGTCAAGGAACAGAGAACTCGTCTTCATAACCAGATCATTGACATTGAAGACAAGTTTGGAGAATCTCTTCACGATCAGATAAGTGAGTATCTGACCAGCATTTTGAAGATGGCAGGTGACCATTCCACCAGGTTTGCTGATCTCTACACCAATGAGGTGAACCGCATGGAAAACACCTACAAGCAAAGAATTGAAGATGCTGAAGCAAGAGCTACTGAAGGTCGAGCTCTTCTCCAATCAGCTACAACAGAGAATGAAAAACTTCAGATTCAGCTGACGGAGACAGCAACCAGACTGGAAGCAATTACAGCTAAACTAGAAGCTGCCTCCTCCTCCAACTCTCATGCTCAGATTCTAGACCATAGCATCACACATCTGACTCATGTTGGCAGAGTCAACGCCATGGCTCTTCAACAAACTCTTAGAGTGGAGATTCTAAATGCCATGAAGCCTTTTGCGGCTGCACTTGCTGAAGCCAAAAAGGGGGAAGATGTATTGATAAAAGCTCTAGAGAAGACTACTGCACAGCAAGCTGTAATGGTAGTATCTCAAGATGAGTTGAATGAAACCTTGGGTGATTTATCAAGCAAAATCAAGAGCAAGAAAGGCAAAGGCAAAGAAATTGCTCAAGAAGACATTCAAGCTCCCACTCAAGCATCTGGTCTGCAGATCACTGCCTCTACAGAACAAGTTTCCGAGAAAAGAATGACTAGGAAAAGGAAGGCAGATGAGCAAGCAGATGAGCAAGCTCAGAAGTCAACTCCAGCAGAGCCTACTGCAGAAGAGAAAGAGGCTTTAGAGTTGAAGAAAAGAAAAGAGCTTGAAGCTCAAGAGCTTAAACAAAAGAAGCTAAAAGATGCGAAAGCAGTCAAAGCCAAATTTGACAGGAAGATAGCCAAACTCAGGAAAGCTCTCAAGGAGAAAGCACTGAAAGAAAATGCTCTGGCACAGAAAGATAAAGTTCTGGTGTTTGATAGCAACTATGTGGACTATCTAGCCCTTCAAGATGAGCTACCAAGGTGGTACCCTCTGAAGAAGAAATGGCAAATTCAACACCACATTGTAAGAAAATTTGGCCCTCTCCCAACCTATGAAGATGAATTCTTCCAGTTCAATCAATTCATGAACATTGAAGATCCAGAGTTCTGGGAAGAAGTAGTCAAGACAGCCAAAGTACTTGACAACTGCAGAATTCTAACTCCTGAAGAACCCAAATGGGATCCTCCCACTCTGGATTCTGGAAGAACAGATTTCATTGAAGTCAAAAGGATCCTAGAGAAGATCTATGAAGAGGAGAATGTTACAGACCTGCAGCACATGGAAGAAGTTCGATCTCGTCTGTACCTTGCCTTCCGCATCTGAAGATCAGAAGACCTGATGAAGACCACTTTCAAAGCCTTAAGAAACTATTACTTGTAATCTGTAAAAGTTCTATTTATTCAAGTTTAGTTCTCTTTGCTTTCAAGACAAACTCTCATTGTCTTCATCAGATACTTCAGTTTTTATGAAGTTTATAAACTCCTATCTTACCTTATTAAGAGCATTTATCATATATATAGTTTTGGCTTCATCAAAAAGGGGGAAATTGTTGGGATATAAATTCACCCTAAGCCCCACTTGATGTTAGAATAGTTTTGATGGCCAAAACACTTAGAGTTTATAAATGTAATAGGATCAGCTGACTTGTATAGAACAGCTTAGACTAGTCTTGTGTGATCAACTGTATTGATAGCAGCTGATCAGCACAGTCATGGCTTACATGCCTATCCTCAAGATGAGAAGAGTAGAAGACATGAAGACTAGAAGATCCTTGAAGACCAGATATGTTAAGGTGCTTGTATACCTACTTATCTGATGGAGTCCCAGATTGAAGATGGCCTAAAGCAGTACAAAGAATTTCCAGATCAGAAGAGTAGTACTCGTCTGATATCAGAAGACAGAAGACCTAAGGCTAGAAGAGCAGTCAGAAGACTAGAAGTACAGATCAGAAGACTATGTGCTCTTCCAGGACTCGGCTGATTCCCAAGTCATCTTGCAATTTAAACGAAGACCTACCTTATTTAGAAGATTGACATGATCCCAGGATTGAAGCAATCAAGCGGCTGGAATCAAGGAATCAAGCTATTATGGGAAGATTGCTCAAACGGCTAGTCAACTCCAACGGCTAGTTGCACTCAATCTCCATTATAAATACAAGAGGATGAACACAGAAGTGACACAAGAGAGAATTCACAAGCTAAGCAAGCCATCAAGCAAAAAGCCACATTGTTCCAAGAACTCTCAAAGAGCCTGAAATCCATTAGATTATCCATAGCTCTTAAGTGCTTCTTATCCAACCCTTAAGAACCTGAAACTTATTCATATTGTATATCAGTTGTTTTAGGCATAGTGGTTAAGCAAATTATAAGCTTGAACCATTAGTTGGATACATCTCAAAAACCCCAAACCCTCACCGAAAGGTTTAAGTTTTTGAAACCCCTCAAAGTGCAAGTGCTTACAATCACTTGTGGAGACCGCAGCTGTTAGGACGGCTCAGATCTCAAAGTCCTAACCTTGGGACTATAAAGGTCAAGACCCTTGTAATTTGTGGAAATTAAAGGGATTAAACATCACGTTAGGACGTGAGAGTGGACGTAGGATCGTATATCCGAACCACTATAAATCCGGTGTTATTTACTTTCTGCACTTTACATTTCTGCTTTTACATTCATTATTATATAGTGCATACTGTGATTTCAACATTCTTCAAAAAGGGCCATAACTTTCAAACCAGCATCAGCTGAGTAATTTCACAAAGTAAAACAAGTTACAAGAACGAGTCTAAACCAGGGCCACCATATTTCCGCATATAACCTCTTCAGTCAGATCACTATAGTCATCTGGACCAGCAGACTTGCAGTCCAGTTGACATAGCAATCAGAAGAGGTTCCCAACTCTGTTTGAAAAAGTTTTAAAGTCTATTCACCCCTCCCCTCTAGACTTTAATCCCATTCACTACTCGTTCAGGGACCAACATTGAGTTCCTCGAAAGCTTTTTGACACTGGTCGTCCCACTCGAACCTCGACCCCTTCCTTAATGTTCTGAAGAAGTGGTGGCTCTTTTCTGCTGACCTTGATATGAATCTACTGAGAGCTGCGATCCTACCATTCAGGGTTTGCAATTCCTTCAAATTCCGAGGAGGTTGCATGTCGAGCACCGCCTTCACCTTAGCAGGGTTAACTTCTATCCCTCTTTGAGTCACCATATATCCCAGGAATTTCCCTGACCCTACTCCAAAAGAACATTTAGCTGGATTTAATTTAATACCATTCTCTCGGATTACCTGGAATATCTCCTTCAGGTCGCCAATATGTCCCTCTGCCTTGACACTCTTAGCCAGCATATCATCCACGTAAACCTCCATGTTCCTGCCTATCTGTCCTCGGAACACCGAGTCTACCATTCTTTGATAGGTGGCTCCTGCATTTATTAGTCCAAAAGGCATACGTACATAACCGAAAGTACCACATGTCGCTATAAAGCATACCTTTGGTATATCAAGGGGGTTCAACTGGATTTGGTGGTACCCTTGGTATGCATCCATCATGCTGAGTAATTCAAACCCAGACGTGGCATCTACCAATTGGTCGATTCGGGGCAGGGGATAGTGATCCTTTGGGCACGCTTTATTCAGATCTCTAAAGTCAATACACATTCTCCACTTGCCAGCTCCTTTAGATACTAGCACTGCATTTGACAACCACTCAGGGAACTGCACCCTCTTCACATGCCCTGCACTTAACAGCTTATCAATCTCCTCTTTCACAATGAGATTTTTCTCCTTAACAAAGTTCCTTAACTTCTGCTTCACTGGCCTAGCTTTGGGATCCACATTGAGGTAATGCATTGCTATTTCTAGAGGGATACCAGTCATATCTGTCGAGGTGAAAGCGAAGATATCCGCATTCTCCTGAAGGGTAAGTACCATCTTTTCTTGAAGTTCAGGGCACATGTGTGTACCTATCCTGGTCGTGAATCCCTCCTTTCCTGGGTAAAACTCAATGTTCATTAATTCCTCATCTGCTTTCACTTTGGGTTGCTCTTGCACCAGCTCACCCACTCTCTATTTCTTCAATTCAGGGTCCTCGCCCTTGAATCTCTCCATCCCTCGGACCATGGCCTTGTCCGCCATCTTAACTGATTCGATGTAACACTTCCTTGCCTGGTACTGGTCTCCACATATCTCTCCCACACCCCCCGAGGCAGGGAATTTCATCTTCATGTGGAAGGTGGAAATCACGGCCTGAAAGATATTCAAACTTGGTATTCCCATCACCACATTATATGATGATGGGACATCCACTATCAAAAACTCTATCACTTGCACGCGTCGGTTAGGAGCGGTTCCTAACCCTACCTGTAATAACGCTGAACCAAGGGGTTGAATGGCACCCCCTGAAAATCCATAGAGGGCTGTCTCCACTGGCCTGAGTTTTATGTTTAATTCCATCTTCTTAAAACACTCTAGGAACATGATATCAGCGGAACTCCCCGTGTCTACAAAGATCCTAGCCACATCATATCCTGCTATATCCGTGGTAATGACTAGGGCATCATTATGGATTTCTCTGGGTTCTCCAATGTCTTCTGGTCCAAAATGAATATCGGGAGCTGTTGTCATCTTTCCTATTTCACGACATTCCATGTTCCTTCCACTCTTCAATGACCTGACGCTCTGCTTCCTTTGTCTAAAGGAATCCCCGTCAGCGGGGCCGCCCATGATCATGTGAATAGTTCCCCTCTTTTGGGGAGGGGGTGGTTGATCCTCCGTGCTCTTTCTCTGTTCTCTTCTATTTTCCTCTGGCTTGCCTTCAGGGTCTTTTCTCTTCTGCCCTCTGGGACCTTGTCGATCCCTGAAAATAAATTCCTTTAGGTGGCCTGCTTGAATCATTCTTTCTATTTCGTCTTTCAGGTGCCAGCATTGGTTCGTGTCGTGGCCATAGTCATTATGGAATCTACAGAATCTGTCTGACTTAGGATTCTGAGGGCCCCTGTTTCTTGAATAGGGGAACTTCATATCGGGATGATCCCCTGCCACTTCTAAAACCTCCGCTGGCTCGATCCTTAGAGGGGTATATCTCCTCATCCTTCCCCTAGAGTTCCAGGGCGCAGCTTCTTCTCCTTTTACATTTCCCAGCCCCATCGCATTCCGGTGTCTTTCTGGACTGGGCCTCCTTGGCACTATCTCCCTTCTTCGTTCTCCATTGCCCACTATTGCCTTGGTCTCCGATCGCTTAGCTTTCCTCACCTCTTCCAGGGTGAGGTATTTCTCTACTCTCCTTAGTAATTCGTCAAAGGTCCGTACTGGCTTCTTGGCTAAAGACGTAAACAGGTCTCCGTCCCTTAGCCCATTAGTGAGAGCATTGATTTTGACCTCCGAAGAAGCTGTTGGTACCTCTAAGGCCGCTTGGTTGAATCTTTTCAAGAAAGCCCGAAGACTCTCATTCTCCCCTTGTCGCATGTTAAACAAGGTGAGGGTGGCCCTAGGTTGCCTCCTAGCGCTGGCAAATTGGTGCAAGAATAGTTCACTGAACTCCGACCATGAATGGACAGTATCTGGCCATAGCTGGGTGAACCATTGCTGTGCCGCTTTAGATAAGGTAGTCAGAAATACCCTGCACTTGACGCCCTCTCCGTACCGGTGCAATAGGGCGGCATTCTCGAACCTCATCAAATGCTCGTACGGGTCCGTGGTGCCATAATATTCGAAATTTAAAGATTTAAAATTAGGAGGCAGTTCATCTTGTAAAATGTTGGATGAAAATTGATAACCAGTAACGTAAGAAGGTTTACTTACGTTGTCAATCATATGCTTCTGCATGTCTTTCATCTCTTTTCGTAAAGCCTGTATCTGGTCACTAACCGCTCCCTGGTAAGTGTCGTCTGTACTTTCTCCTATCCCTGCATCCAGAGTGGTATCCCTAGGGATCCTCTCCATATTCCTTCTGGGAGGGCGATCAAGGACGCTTCTCTCGGCTTGAGAAGGCATTCTTTCTTCTTGATTCTGGGGGAAACCTTCATTCTTAGAAGGGACCGGAGCCGAATCGATGACATGTTCCAGGGGATTCTACTTCGTTCTTTCATTAACTGGTGGAGTAGGTCCAGGAGGGCGAAGTCCACGAGATGTAATTATTCTTTCCACTGCTTGCTCTATCATCACATCCAATTGGTCCTGAGAGATAGTAAAGAGTTCCGGTTGAGCATTGGGTTGTGGAGTATCCTTATCCGTACCACTTCCCGAAGCTTCCAAGGTACCCGTCGTGTTCCCCTCCTGGACGGGAGGAATATCTTCCACTGTAGGGTTTACAGGTTGTTTCCCCAGATTTCTATTCACGGGAAAACCTGGTGGGGGCGGAGGAAAGGGAAGGGGAGTGGAATCTCCCTTCTCCTTAGTCTGCTTCGTTGGATCCTGCTCTCCACCCATTTAATATGGAACGTTTCTCATGCCTTAGCTAGAAATGTTCCCACAGACGGCGCTAGTTGATGCGTCGAAAAAGAACGCCCTTAGATATCAGCCATTCCCCTACGAGCACTACTAATCACGAACTGAATCACTCGTTTGTCCTTGGAAATCTTCACGTAAATCTCCTTGAGAATCCGAAAATGACCTACAAAAGTACACCGGAGGGGGGCTCCGGCGTAGAAGCTCCGACGCTCAAGTCAGAATCGATCTTTTGGAGAATCAAAGTGGAATTCCCCTGTATCTTTAGGGAAATTTCGGTGAATAATATGGCGTTTCTTCTTAATTTTCTGTATATTTCGTAAGAAATGTATATATTATATGAAAAACGTACCTGATAACGTAAAAATGAGGTGCTTATATACCTGGCCCCTTCTCTCGGGAGAGAAGGAGACTCTTTCTCCCTATATTCGCTGCACTTCCCTCTAAAATCGGCCCAACTCCCTGAAGACCTGGTTTTTCCATATACTGGCCCTATCTTTACGGGCTGTCCTTTCTCCTTGGCTTAATTAGGAGAAACTGGTTCATATTACGCGTTCCCTTTGGGCCTGACCTATGGGCTCAAAGGTTAATAGGTTCTGGACCTGGGCTAGAAGCCCAACTATCCTCATTCCCCTCTCTAGGCCTAGGAGTGTATAAATCCAATCTTTAAGCCCATTGACCTAATTGAGATCACTATGTTTTATCCCGTTTCCACGTGTCGACTCCTCCGAGAGCGACATATTTATCTACATCAGAATTAAAGGATGTAAAAAAATTGATTCAATCGGTATTAATTAAAGGTATTAAAAAATTGAATTACAAAAAATTAATAGTACATAAATTATTTTAAAAAATAGACTGGAAATATAACATATATATATTAAATGTATTCAAATTATAAATGAAAATAGCTCCTAGCCTAACGGCAATAAGAGAGCACATAAGCATTACTCGGACTAAGAGGTCCCGAGTTCAACTCCTCGACCATACAAATGGTCATTTTCTACTGGTAATCCATTTTTGACCCCTGGTGTTCGATATTCTAATGAAAAAATGAGGGAGATCATTGCTACTGCTGTAATGGTGCACGAGTATCCTTTTAACATTGTTGAGGACGAAGTGTGGATGTGGGGCTTCCAATATGCCAATTCAGAGTTTGTGAAAGTTTCACGCAAAACAGTACGAAGTGATTGTTTGGCAATATATGAGGCAGAGAAGAAGATTTTAAAGGCCATGTTAAAAAGTGTGAGCAAGATCAGTTTAACTACTGACATGTGGAAATCAAGTCACCAAGTAGTAGAATATATGGTTATCACTGGTCATTTCATTGATGCAAACTGGAATCTTCAAAAGAGAGTGTTAAGCTTCGTGAAAGTACCTGCTCCTAGGCGTGGAATTGATGTGGCAGATGCAATTTTTAAGTGTTTGAAAGCTTGGGGGATCGAGAATAAGGTATTTTCAGTTACAGTTGATAATGCTTCTTATAATGACTCTTGCTTAAGAAATCTGAAGGAAAACTTATCACATAGTAGTAAGTTAGTACTTGGTGGTAATTTATTCCATGTTAGGTGTTGCGCACATATACTGAATTTGTTAGTGCAAGATGGTCTTGGTGAGATCAGACCCATCATTAATAATATTCGTGAATCTGTGAAGTATATCAATCACAATGATGCAAGGTTGAAGGCATTTTGTGATGTTTTAGAACTAAAGGGCTTGAAGGAAACAAGGCTTATTATTGATTGTCCGACTAGATGGAACTCTACGTTTCATATGCTTTCAGCTGCTTTGAAATTTCAAATTGCTTTTCCAGCTTATAAAGAAAGAGAGCCACATTATAAGTATGCACCATCAAATGAGGAATGGGAGCAAGTCAAGAGAGTTTGTCAACTTCTTGAAGTGTTTAATGTTGCCACTCATGTCATTTCAGGTAGTGAATATCCCACTGCTAATCTGTATCTTCCCGAAGTTTGGAGGGTGAAACAAGAACTTGATAAAGCAACAAATGATGAATTCCCCTTCATGAAAACTATGGCAGCTCGAATGAAAGAAAAGTTTGACAAGTATTGGGGGGAATGTAATCTTTTGATGGCCATTGCCAGTGTTTTGGATCCTCGGTGCAAATTCCATGTTGTTAATATTTGTTTTCCCTTGATATACTCACCTCCGGATGTGGCTAAGAAGAATGTGGATAAGGTGATGAATTCACTGCACGATTTATATAATGAGTATGTTGAATTTGCCAAAGAGGAGTTGGAAAATGATGTTGCCAACGAAAATGATATTGAAGGAGACGACTCAACTTCAAATGATCATAATTCCTTAGTCACGGGATTTGACCAAATCATGAGAAAGGTTCGAGAAAAGGAAGCAACTCCCCCATTGAAATCTGAGTTACAATCTTATCTTGAGGAGGGTGTTTATAATTCAAATGGAGATGGTGGCTCTAGCTCTTTTAGTGCTTTGGATTGGTGGAAAAGCAACAACATGAAATATAAGATATTGTCAAAGATGGCAGCCGATATACTAGCTATTCCTATCTCGACAGTTGCATCAGAGTCCACTTTTAGTGCTGGAGGCAGAGTTATTGATGATTTTCGCTCTAAATTGAATGAAGAGTCTATAACAGCACTTATTTGTGGTGGGGATTGGCTTCGCAACAAGTCTGGTATGAAGAGAAATAAGGTATAAATTTTAATTAATCAATTTAATATGTGTTATATTTGATTTCTATGAGTTGTATTTAACATCAAAATTATTTTCTTGAAGGTGGATGAGAAAGAAGAAGAGTTTATCTTGAAGACTTGAAGTTTTTTATATTTATTGTTTATATTGAAGGTGTCCAAGTAGCTATGAGATTATCTTGATGAAGACTATTTTGATGATTATCAATATGACTTTGTGTTTTTTTTTAATATATTATTGCACTTACTAATTTCTTGAGAGGAGATGGTTTTATTATGTTTTGTTTGTTCAATTGGTTGGTTGGATTGATTTTATTACTAGATCGAGAAGTTGGTATTGTTTTATTTGAGTTATCGTCGTATATTTACAATGCACTTATTTTATTCGTGATTTTTTGAATTTTGATATTTTAAATATTAAATTTTATTTTCATATTGAACATATTTAATAGGCCCCTAAAAGGCTCGTAGGCCTGGCCTGTTTACTTAAAAGGCCAGGCCAAGCCTATAAAAAAAGCCTATCATAGATAATAGGCCAGGCCTAAACTAAAAATTTGACAAGTAGGCCTAGGCTTTTTCATGCATGGCCTGGCCTGGCCTATTTCCACCCCTAATGCTGGCCAAGTGGTTCAAAACCCCATATAAAGCTCATTTTAAACTTCCTCATTTAGTGAGGGAAATCCCTCGAGAATTATCCTCATTTAGCAAGGGGGAAATCCCTCGGGAACCATGTAAAGCAAATTTTAAATTTTGTCATTTACCGAGGGAAATCCCTCGGGAAATTTCCGAGGGAAATGTGCTCGGTATTGCTGAGGGATTTTCGAATTTCCTCGGGAACCAATTGCCGAGGAACATTTAGTCGAGGGACTACTTCCCTCGGGAATTCCCTTGTAAAATTCATTGGCGAGGGTTTTTCCCTCTCTAATTCCCTCGGTATGAGGGCCAAATTTTGTTGTGACCACCCAAACTCCACCCAAACATAACCAAAAAATATATTTTGTCAACAAACCAACATAAATTCTTTGCACCCAAAAATATTTTGCCCACAAACCAACATAAATTACACCCAAAATACTTTGCACCCAAATTCCAAAAATAATCCGGCCAATCGAAATTTCAAAAAAAATTAAAAACATATTTTCGACAAACCAGTGTCAATAGTATGCATTACTGTCGAAAACAATTTATTGACAAGAATGCATACTATCGACAAATATTTGTCTAAAAAATTTCAAAAACAAAAATTTAATATTTTTTAAAACTTTTGACAAACCAGTGTCGAGTAGATGCACTATTTTCGACAAAAAATTGTCAACAATAGTGCATCTACACGACACTGGTTTGTCAAAATTGAAAAAAAAAACCCTGAAATTGGAGGTAGACGGCCGCGATGGGGGAGGGGTAGAGGCGGGCGGCCACGGTCACGAGAATGGAGGGGAGGGCAACGTCGGTCAATTTGTGGGGTGGGGGCGGCCGCAAGAACGGAGGGAGAGGGGGAGGGGAAGACGACGACTGATTTGTGGGATAGCGTAGGGGCGAGCGGCGGCATCTCCCTGTTGTTGCAGAACAAAAAAAAAACAGGCGATTGACGTGGCGACGGGCTACGGGTGGGTGTGCGCGTGGTGGGGGCGGCCGGCGCTGGGGCGAAGTGGATAAGATGAAGGGGTGGGAGGGGAGGAAGAATGAGGAAGAGGAAATTAGGGTTTTAAGTGGGGGTACATTTATCATGTTCGAATTTGCAAAATGAGGTATTTTGTGGGGAGTACATCTAACATAATCTATTTTGAGGGAGTGTGTATGTATCGGAGGGAGGGGTATATTTAACAAGTCTGGAGGGGTGTATAGCCTTGGCCTTTCCTTGATGAGAGAGATATTTTGATTAAGGCCATGGTTATTCGTAGAAACAGAATTAATTAGTACACCACTTTTGGTTGAACGAAAACAATGGCGGGGGATGGGAAAGTGGCCGTGAATGACGAGGCTGGAGGGAGGCGGTGAACGACGAGGGTGAGGGAGTTGGCGAACAGCGAGGTGGCAAAGTTTTTTTAGAAGGTTAAAAATATCAATTTTCTTAACAAATAAGTTTTTTTTTTAGCCTCACTACAAAATCTACTCACTACTTACTTTTGGCGACCGAACCGGGGCCACCCTCCACCTAGCTCGTTTATGGTCGTACACTTTATCTTGTTTGACCTACATAAAAGTGGTCGCAAAGCAGCTCACCACCTGAGTTGGTCACCTTAACACTGTCCGCTTGGGTAGTGCATCTCCCTCGACAGATTCTAGGCCTCTAACTTGGAGAATCGAATCAGATCAAAGGTGAACATAAGGAGATATGCAAGTACAATCACATTAATGAGAGCATTTAAATGGGGCATAGGACGGCAGCCAATGAGAACTATGAAGTAGATCAGTCATTAAAGGATATATAGAGCCAACCTATCTAGTCTATTAGTCCTAGGATGAATAAAGGGTCCAAATTCAAACCCTAAAATGAGCAACCTTTGAATGCCCATTAGGATTCAAATTTCATCTCTATAAATAGAGGCTTTAATGCCAATGTAAGAGCTCGGTCGATTGAATCTCAAATCAATTAATACACAACATAGTGACCTCATAAGTTCTTCTCACCAAATTAACTCTTGCATTTATTTTTCTTGAGCACATATCTTCTCTTTTTTTGATTAGATGTCAGTTGATCTTAATCGCCATATCCGTCTTACATCATGTACAATAAAACGACAATCAATAAGTGTGTCCCACAAAAAACAAATGAGACGTGGACCATGTGGATATTTGTAACGAGTATATATTAGTAATTTTACGACAAAATGGGTAGAATTTTTTCAGATATCAATTTACAAATGGTCATGTAACTTTCCCGAGTCCATTAAAGGTCCTACAACTTTTTCAATTTTGGCCATTTTCGATTGAAAATTTGAATTTCAACCCGAAAATGTGAACTGGTATTTTCCTCCAGCTATTTTTGTCTATTTGGATGAGCCACACAGACAAAACTTGAGTGACATTCCAACTCAACAAAATCACCCGCAATCCCCCACCAATGTCGTTTTCCAATCTCCATGGATCCTCTCCATTTATTTTGGTAAATTTGTTGTAAATTTCGTAAAGAGAAAAATACATGATAAAATAATTAATGAGTGTAAATACACAAGTATTGTCATTGTGTCTATGGGAAAAATTCACAAATGGTCCTGTAACTTTGCCCGAATCCGCAAAAGGTCAAGTAACTTTTTATTATCAATTATAGTCCTTTTAGTCCCATTTTATTAGAAGAGACTAAGAGAACGAGTTCCTAATAATAGCAAGTGATGGGATGAGGGATGTGATTCCAATTCCTATAACAGGCCAGGTCGCTCGGGAGGGCCTCAAAGACATGGGGACTCGTGATAATTTTAAGAGCTAGTCTTGGATGAGACCGTCTCACGCATCTCATTCCGTGAGACGGGTCTACATAGACCCTATATAAAAACATTATCACTTTTTAATTAAAATATTATCACTTTTTAATTAAAATATGTATAAGTAAAAAGTGATAAGTCACTTTTGTTAAAAACATTATCACTTTTTAATTAAAATATTATCACTTTTTTTTACAAATATAAAATCTGGAGAAAAAAATTAGTGGTCCAACCCGAAAATCTGGAATATGGGTCACAAGGAATCCCTCTCACGGAAAAAATCCGTGAGATTGTCTCACACAAGTTTTTGTCTAATTTTAATCTAGCTAGATCTAGTCTACTCCGCCGACGGATGAAGAGTCGTCGTTTGGTCGACTATAAGTGAATCGGCCGCAGTGCTGCTTACTCGCCTTGCCTTGGCCAGAAAAAGTTGTGATAACAATATTTCAGTGGTGGGTTGGTGGGTTAATTTGAAGAGGGATTTTGGAGGTGAAAGTGGCAAAATTATGTAATTATTATTATATAGTTAGTGAAGTAATAAGTTAATTAAGATTAAGGGTCCAGCTAGAATACTTGAAAAGGCCGCATTAAGGAAGAATTTTTTATTTGTGTTTTCAATCTGTTTTGAAGAACCTTTACATAGTTGCTCTGATATTAAACCAAGGGAGTAACTAGAAAGTGACAAAAGCTGGTACAAGGACACGTGGCAACAAGAATGGTCAGCAACGGGCAAACAGCTGGGCAGCTCGGGCAGTCATTTCATTTCAAATGAGGCGAGGTGTGAACGGCATGGAGCTTACTCACCACGTAGCCACGCTCTTATCTCATATTCCGACAGCTCACACATATTGCTTTTCTCTTCTATCTCTAAAGGGACACAGCTTTTTTATGTATATAAATAAGTGTGGATTGAGCTAGAGTATATATATAGCACCATTCGAAAACTATAATTAATTCATTCATATGGCAAACATAACTCCCACCAGTGGTGCTTCCTCTAGCAGAACGCCTGCCAACGGTAAGGCGGTTTCCATCTTCGGCTTTGTATTGCCGGAAAGTGCTGTTCCATCTGCACCACAGTGCCAGTCTCTGATTCTGCCGGTGATTGGTGCCGTGGCGGAGGTGGGGCGACTGGGAAAAATGGAAGATGCCGTATCGATAAAGACAAGCCTTTGCGCGCCTGTAATTAATCGATTTCTTCCCGTGCATTATATTGGTGTTTTTGATGGCCATGGTGGTACACATGTAATATATCTTTAATTAATTTCTAATTCTGAATTTAATTTGTCAAAACAGATTATAATAAGTGCTTGCAATTTCCTTTTTTCAGTTTGCTCTGATGTGCAAGAAGAAGTTGCACGAAATCTTGAGGGTAGAGTTGACGAACATGACTGCGATGCAAAAGCAGATCGCAGATGAAAACGCGCTTAGAGAGATCTGGAGGATTGCTCTAAGTCGTGTTTTCTGGAGGACTGAGCTGGTGGCCGGAGACACCTGCCTCTGTGGGAGTAAGGGTTTCCGGTGCGACTGCGCGCCTGCTTCGGTTGCCTTCTCAGGGACCACCGCGCTCGTGGTCGTTCTGGCGGAGAATCACATTGTGGCCGCCAACTGTGGTGATTCACGCGCCGTCCTTTACAGTGGGGGCAACATTTTCCCACTCACTTCTGACCATAAGGTAGTAAATTCCGCAAATTAAAAATCATAATTTGGTACCAATTTTAATTATTAATTTAATTTCATTGCAATTGCTAATTCGTGCAAGAGACACGTGCATGTCTTATGTGGTGGCAATAATTGTAACTGTTATCTGACTAAATACAGCTAGCAGTACCAGTTCATTTCTAGGAAAAGATTAGTATATTAATTAATTAATTAAAAGTGATTAATTAACTATGAATCTATGAAATACTTTTGATGGTAACCATTTCTCAAATCAATAGGTTCTTAATTACAAATAGTATTTCTTTTACTCCTTTTGGATGTGAATGTATGTAGAGTGTCGTTATTTTTCGACAGATGGGACATTCGTACGAACGTACTTAGGGCGAATAAATTCCGTACACCATCTAAAATTCTAGACCGCGGAATATTCAATTGGAAAAAAGTACGGCGCCATCTAATACACGTGTATGTAGGGTGATGCCACTATCGACAAACGACATATATTTGTACGTGGCGACTAGAATGAAGACAAAATACCGTATATCTAAAATAGAAGATTCGATTCTTGGGAAACATCAACAATTAATATAAGTTATTAGGTCAATTGAGGGTGCTCAAGTAGTCTAATATATTTTAAAAATGTATGTGTAGCCGGATAGAGCTGATGAAATGGCCAGGATCGAGGCGAGTGGTGGACATGTGATCTACAAAGATGTCGCTCGCGTTGATGGAATTCTGGCTACTTCGCGAGCAATAGGTAACTAATTAACATTTTTTTAATCATAATTTCTCATATAGATTTGCTTACTTTCTCAATGATTATGATATTATTTTACTGGATGAAACAGGAGTGATGAAGTTATCATCAGTGATTTCGGAGCCAGAAGTCACATTCACTAGAAGGCAAAAAGAGGACGAGTTTATGATAATAGCTAGCGATGGGATGTGGGATGTGATTCCGACTACCATGGCGTGTCAAGTCGTCCGCGAATGCCTTAAAGAGACTGTGACCTCCTCTGATAATTCAAATCAAGATCACAACCCTGCTCAACCGGAGAATGATGGGTTGCATAGCCAGCCCTCGAGATGCGCATCTGCAGCAACGCTGCTTACTCGTCTTGCCAAGGCCAGGGGAAGTGCTGATGACATTTCGGTTGTGGTGGTTGATCTGAAGAGGAACAATAGGGAAGGTAATAGATAATCTAAAGGGTGCAATGTGAAATGATTTAATTATGGTTAATGAATTATTAATTTTGTTACAATATATAAATAGGCGGGATGGAAGGCGGCTGTTCCACTTCCTCGCACGGCAGGGCTTCCAGATTGCTTGGCAACGTCCCCTCTTCTTCCATCGTCTCGTCTTACCCGGGAGGGATACGCGCATTCACTTGCAAAGATGTTACATCACCTCTAGAGTACCAGATTATAAGAAGTGGTCAAAATAATTTCGAGAGCTGGACAGTTGAGAGACTCCGTGACCTTCTTAGGGAGAATGGCCTTACAATAAGAGGGAGAAAGGATGTGTTGATTGCTCGCTTGAGAGCCGCAAATATTTGTTAAACCAATTTTCATTGAATTAATTAATGCTTTTTTTTTTTTTTTTTATTTTGGAAAGCAATGATGTTATTAGAATTAGATGCAAGAGCAAGCAACACTAGGAATTCCAACAACAATAAACGCAGGCTCGACCCAACAAGAAGGATCGACTAGGAAACAACCTAATAGCTCTAGCAAGACTAAGTGCTTATATTAGCTTTCTATTCACCCAACTAACAACAATCCGGTATAACCTCCATCAAGACCTTACGCGCAGAAACGATGCTCCCCATAGCTGACAAATCCGGTTTAGCTGACCCCAAAGCGTTGAACGTACACGACCTTTGCATCCGTCTCAACTTCCACTTGTTCAAAACCCAAGTCCTTTGTCCACGACAACGCTTCATGCAAACCCATCACCTTCCCTTCGGAAACATAGTAATTTCCGGTCAAAGTAATCGTGCGACAGACCACAAAATTACCCCTATCGTCATGGACAATCATGCCAACACCCATCTCATTCGAGGTCCTTCAAAAAAAATCTGCTTCAATATTAGTTTTAACATATATAACCCGCCCGAGGTGGATGCCACACATTACAAACTGCAGTCGAAGACGTGCTTGCGCTAATCTTCTGCGCTACTAACCACTCAGCCCTCATCGACGCCGCAAGAAAAAGAGCCCTCTTTGGATCGATAACTGTAGCATTCCAAACTAACTCATTCCTCTCCATTTACTTTCATTTAAATACAAGTTACCTTTTAATTAAAGAGCTAGGTTCTCAAGTGTTTTTTTATGTTGCAATCAACAGGTTTAGTAATTTTTCTTAATTAAAATTTTGTCATCATTCCAAAATTAAATAATACGTGCATCTAAGAATTTTAAATTTTAAAATCATTGTCATTTTTAATATAGTAAAAAATAAAAAAATATAGATAAGAACATGTGTTACAATACATAGTAAACAAGTAGTAATTTCATAGTCGATCTTAATAATTTTATTGTTTGTGTAGAGCTGCATTATTAAACATCAAAGTTTGTTTAAGATATTATGTATAAATTCAAATTCAAAAACAATTAATATAAAAATTGAATAATGAATGCTTAGAGTTAAAATTAATCCACTAATTAGGTATATTTTATAAAATATTATGTAAAAATTCAAAGTGGCCCGAAACAATAAATCATGGTCCAAAAGTGAACCAGATGAAAAAAAGGATCCAAAAGTGACTCCCAATAAAATCCAAGCCCAAAAAGACTAAGAAAGAACAGCACTACCAAATGGACCTAAGGATGTACAAGGCAAAACAAATCATCTATATCTAAGCTTCTTCATCCAAACTGAACCCAACCTTGAACAACAAACACCAATCTGAAATTTGCAAAAATATCCTAGAAATCCATTTGTAGAAACATACATTTGTAAAATTAGGAACAATTGTACAAAAAAAGCATAAAAAATCATCAATTTGCAGAAAAATAAATGAACAAACAACCCAGAACAATTGCACAAAAAATGATCCCAAATCATGCATTTGAAGGATTATACATGAACAAAAAACAACCCAAAAATTAGGAATTGCACAAAATATCAATCAAAAAATCATTTTTAAATTTGCTTGGTTGAATTCAAACCCAAAAGATTTGAATCCAATACAACTTTGAGAATTTCCAATCTCTAATTCGATTGAATTCTCCCAATTTGTGAAGAACACCAATGTCAATCTCTAATTTTTAGATTGAATTCTCCCATTTTGTGCAGAACGCCATTTTTAATTCCCACAAATTGATTGACAAAACTGAACGCTGATGAACGAGAATTGTGGAGAATCAGGAACACAAAATCAAATGACCAAAAATGTGACCCAAAGTAGCTAGCAGGTTGACGGACAATTTTTTTGAAAAATTGTAAGTTATAGGACTAAAATCAAAGTGCGGAAATTTAATTATTGAAAATATTATTTAGAAGATTTAACTTTGAAAATTAAATTAAAATTTTAATAACACATATCTTTGTGTGATTAATTTAGTTTTTTTGTATAATAGTTGTATAATCTACTAATTATTTTTTGGGAAAATACGATTTTTTATCCAGTACGTTACACCCATTTTTGCTCTTGCTCCTACTAACTTTCGCACTTCAATTTATTTTGGTCCTGTAACTTACAATTTTCAAATTTTTTGTCCGACAACCTGCTGCTACTACGGGTCACTTTTTCGATCACATCCGACATGGAAATCAATTTAATATATATTTTTATTTAATTTGAATCAATGTGGCAATATAATAAGTTACATCATTTTTGCTTTTGGTCCTACTAATATACTAATGAAAATAAGCCAGAGGGCCCATTGATCCAGTAGCTAACACATAGCTTCGTCCCTGAGTAGGATGTTTTTTGATCTTTTAGTCATGAGGGCGAACGAGATATTCAGTTGGCAAATCCCAGCTTCATTAAAAAGGAATCAGTCTACCCTCCATATGCAAAGACAAGAACTCCAATGAACCTGATTCACGGATCTAAGATCATGTATGTAATGATAAGTGGATGAGTTCTATTAAGAAAATAAATTGAAAATAATGTAATTGATATATAAAAGAGTATGATTTGGAGTTTGCTAGCAAACATCACCTTAATACACAATATAATGGCAATGAATATTGATTTTTTTTAAAATCTAGCTAAATTTAATTTCCACAAGAACAAAAATATTTAAAATCCAACCTCACATGTAAGACTGTTCCAGACATGGTTTTCAATTTTATAACAAGACCATGGACCAGGTTAGACCAGATTTTGCACTGAAAAGTCCAAGCATGTTTAGAAAAGTTGGTAGACCTGATGTTTTAACTGAAATGTTTTGTTTTATAGGTCGGTCCGACATTTTTAGTAAATATTAGACCTGGCCGTAAGCCTTTTAAAGGCCTATTAAAATTTTAACTCGTATTATCTAATGCTAACATATATTTTTAAATTTCATTTAATTTTATAATATAATATATTATATAATTAGGCAAGAGTGTGTTTGCAAACTCAAATGAAAGGAGCATAATCACCCAAAAAAGATTTATGCTCTAATGAGACTACTACGAAATATTTCCTAACGGACCATTCCCTTTCGACATGGTTAAGGAAGTTTCTCGTACTTAGAAACCAATCGGGCTACTGGAAAGATTGTCATATATCCGATTCCTTAATCACCCAAAAAAGATTTATGCTCTAATGAGACTACTATGAAATATTTACTCATGAGTGGGACAAACTTTCTCGTAATTAATATGTTGCTCGCGGCAATTGAGAACTCGCGGGGAGAGTCGATGACTGCATCTTTAATTTTGATGCATTCCATTAATTAATAGACATTGAAAAGGGCCTCAGCCAAATAATTAGGTAAAATCTTGATTGTAACGACTCAGTAGAACTCCTAACACGTGGCAGAATTGGTCGGCCACATATTCATGAGTTGTTAAACTCTGGAGAACTCGAAATCCTTAGCCAGATTTCACAACTTTTATTTTCAAATAGGCTTGCCAGGCACTCTAGTAGAAAATGACAGGTGGCGAGAAGGGCGGTCAGTGACGGGCAGGCAGGGCAGGACGGGCATTCCCATTCTCTGCAACTTGTTGTGAGAATACAAAGGGTAAGTAACTCACTCAACACGTAGCAACACCCTTCCTTCATATTTCGACACCTGAGACTCTTCGCTATACGAAATGTGTGTATATATACTCAATTCACATAAGTCTTCATTTGTAATATAACACAAGAATTAATTAATATGGCGGAAGTGGCTAAAACTCGTGCCTCATCGGTGGTGAAGGGATTGGGATCGCGGCGGCGAAAGAGGAGTGATTCGAATTCTGGCCTCGTCGCCACTGATGGTGGTGTTGGGCCGTCTGCATGTCCGCCCGCCATCCGAGAGAGCATGACTCGAGGCGTTCCATCTGCAGGGCCCGCGTTTGGTGCAATCTCGGTGGCGGGAGGGCAGAAATACATGGAGGACGCCGTTGCAATTAAGGCGAACCTTTGTTCGCCTGAAATCAACGGCGGCCGTCCCGTCCATTATTTTGGCGTTTTCGATGGCCACGGTGGATCCCATGTAATTAATTTATTCATTCATTCTTTTCCAAAATTAATTAGGTGAAAATTAAATTAATTTTGTGATTTTCTTTTTTAGTTTTCTATAATGTGCCAGGAGAATTTACATGCAATCCTGAAGGAAGAGTTGATGAGCTTGAGAGAAAACGAGATTTGGGAAGAAAGCGTGGTTGAAGGGATTTGGAGGAAAGCGATAAGTCGTGTTTTCTCAAGGACTGAGTTGTTTGCGCTACACACATGCCTGTGCGGGAGTGTGGGTTTTCGGTGCAACTGCAACCGGAGGAGTGCGGTGTTGTATTCAGGAACCACGGCAGTGGTGGTGGTTCTGACGGAGAAACACATTGTGGTGGGCAATTGCGGTGATTCACGCGCCGTCCTCTATCGCGGGGGTCAGGACAATATTGTCCCACTCACTTTCGACCATAAGGTAATTAATCTCAATTTATGGCAACTTTCGCAAGAAAACAAATTTCTTTAGGTATATGAATTTATTTTTTCAATGATATGAAATTTTAATGGAAAAAATTAATAATAAATGTTAAAACATTTCATTAATTAATATAATTAATTCGTTGACTTATACTAGTATTTAGTAAATGAATTAAAAATACATTACGCATTGCAATGGCTTCGTGTAAGTAGAGGCACGTGTCTTCTGTTGTGGCAATATATTGTAATTGAAACGTAACTGACATCCCATTCAATAGGGAAAAATAACCCGGGATTTCGAGACTTCAAAAAAAAAAAAAAATATTTAATTACTCAAATTTATACTCCCTAGCTCCATTCCTAAGTTCTATCATAAATTGTATTTCTAATTATTTGTCACACTGCTAATTAATATATATCAACAAAATTTTATCAATTTTTCCATCAATACCCCTAATAAATACTAATCATCTTGTAATTATAAACTCCTCATCAAGTAGTGATAAATCAGGTTAATTAATTATAATAATATTTTAATATCCTAATTAATGAAAAGTAGTTTGTGTGAACTAATAAAATCAGACTGATAATTAGGAAAGTAGGGAGTATTTGCTTCCATAAGATGAATTATGCAAAAAAAATAATAGTAAAAATGATTAATTAATTGCATGTTTAAAAATAAAATACTTTTTTTAACGGGAAAAATAAAATACTTTTTACGCTTACCAATTTTTAAATAAAGTTACAATAATTGCTCATGGATTCAATGAGATGACTTCCCATATTACTCCCTCCATCCCACAAAAATAGCTATATTTGACTTTACACACGGATTAAGAAAAATCAATAAATGTAGTCAAATTTAGCTAATGGGTCAATTTTGCCCTTGAAATCACATTTTCTAAAATTTGCTAAGTCTTAATTACTCTTATTAATTAGGAGTAAAATTGACAATAAGACATTTAATACTAAAATAAAAGAGGAAATGTAGTTATAATTTAGAACACCTAAAAAATGAATATGTAGTTATCTTTGTGGGATGGAGGGAGTACTATACTAGAGCTGACAATTTGGGACCGATCCGATGGACCAGCCCAGCCAACCTGGGCTCGAAAAATATAGGCCCAAAAAAGATGTTTTCAATTTTCAAGATGGTTTATGACTTATATTTTGTTAGAATATTAAAAAAAAACCATGTAATTGGACGGGCTGGCCCGCTAGCCCATTAGGCTAAGTTGAGCTAGACTGGGTTCCCATTTTGTAGGCCGACCCAGCCTCGCTTGGCCCAACATAATTTCTAACTCTACCTATTACTAAATATACTCCCTCCAACTCAAAATTAATGTTTCTTTCAAAAGAAGATTTTTTTGACCAAAAATTACACTAATCTAGAGCATTAAATGTCATATTCCAATTTTACTTTTTTTTTTTAAAAATAATAT
Source organism: Galeopsis tetrahit (assembly GCA_963675135.1). Lineage (NCBI taxonomy): Eukaryota > Viridiplantae > Streptophyta > Magnoliopsida > Lamiales > Lamiaceae > Galeopsis > Galeopsis tetrahit. Next base: position 10,803,876 of record OY776125.1, on the reverse strand, counting down.
TCATTAAATGACCGTATATAGGTAAATACAAAGATAAGGTCTCAAAGATTTGATTCTTGAGAAACATCAACAATATAAGTTTGTCTAATTCTAACAATGGTTGTTGGGTATATATATATATAATATAGCCGGATAAAGCTAAAGAAAAAGCCAGGATTGAAGCGAGTGGTGGACGTGTCATCGACTTGGATGCAGCTCGAGTTGAAGGAATTTTGGCCATGTCACGAGCAATAGGTATGTTTTATTTATAATTTATCATATATATATATTTTCATATTTCCTCAGTGATTACAATTAATATTAATTTACTGAAATAGGAGATAAGTACCTAAAGCCATTTGTGATATCGGAGCCAGAAGTCACATTCACTAGAAGAGACAAAGAGGATGAGTTCCTAATAATAGCAAGTGATGGGATGTGGGACGTGATTCCGATTCCTATGGCAGGCCAGGTCGCCCGTCAATGTCTCAAAGACCGTCCTAACTTGAATCTAGATCTCAACTCTACCCCGCCAACGGATGAAGATTCTTCTGACTTGTGCTTGAGAAGTGCATCGGCAGCAGCACTGCTTACTCGCCTTGCCGTTGCCAGAAAAAGTAGTGATAACATTTCAGTGGTGGTGGTTGATTTGAAGAGGGGTTTTGGAGGTGAAATGTAATATATATAAATCTGAACGTTGAATGTGGAAAAGTGATGTAAATATTGGTTAGTGAAGTTATAAGTTAATTAAGATTAATGGCCTAGCATTTAAGAGATTAATAAAGTCAATTTGGTCCCTAACTTTTTAACTTTTTTATTTAGTCCCACAACTAATTCTTGGAATAATTTAATTCCACAATTTTTTGAAATTGCTCAATTTTGGTCCCATATTGCCAAAAATTAGACCAAATATGTAGAAACGAAATCGTTTGCTCTTCAAATTTGGAGTTTTCCGGCGGAGTCCCAGAGTAGGCGCATACGATGTGTAATGTCATGTTTGAGCATATGATCATCAACAGCTGGAGCATCATCAAACTCCAACACTTAGATTTGGAGGAGCTTGTGGAGCATCATTTTTGGACATTTTTTTTTTTTTTGGAAATGTTTGCAGATTTTGGGCTATATTTTGTTTTCAGAATTAAGTATTTGGACTGTATTTCAGGCTGTTCAGTATTTGGAAAATTGGACAATTTTTTACTTTTTTTCAGTATTTAATTAGATTTGCACAAGAGTGTAGAAGTCGAAAATCGGTAATAGGATGTTTTCATCCTCCCGCGTAGATTTTTTTTTTTATATATCTATGTTAGGACTTTTGGTTAACTATTTAATAATTATTGGCCCAAATAAGTTATTGCCTATTGATCCAATAGTATACACAGCCCAACAAGAATTCCTAATACCCTAATTTAGGAATAAAACGGAAAACCTAATTCCCATTTCCGTACCAGTACGACAGTGCCACACCTACTGTCGCCCCCTTTGCCTGAAATAACGAGCAACTCGGTGGCGCCTCGGTGGCGACCAAGAGCGTATGGTGAGATTTTTTTTATCCCATTCTTTTTTTTTTTTGGAAGGCATTAGTTTTATTTTTTTGCCCATTCTTAACACCCCTAATACCAGCGACTAGGCAAAATCGGGCTGCCTAGACGGCGCGTTGGACTGCCTAGACTCGCCTAATGTCACAGCCGACTTGAGGTTTCTGACTGGGAGGAAATCACTGTGGTTGGGGACGCCTAGGCCGATTTCTGCAACAATGGATTTGCATTGTTATTTGGATAAAAAACTGCAGTATTTGGGCAGTTTATGGTCCTATCATAATTTCCGGACAGGTAATGGTCTTATCTCTTATGGATATGTTGAGTTATGATGTTGTGTCATTTACTAGGTGAAATAATGGACACGTGCTGTTAAAAATGGTTAATTTAAGGTGCCAAATATTTGCACGCCGTTTCTTATAAATTAACCCATTTTTTATTCAAAAAAATGTCTTAGACTAACCTTATTAATAGGTATTGAATTTGAATGCAATTTCAGAATAAAAAATATAAATTTATTGCAAACACAGTAATGAGTTATGTAAAATCTGGAAAAAAAATTATACTCCCTCCGTCCACGAAAAGTAGTCACATTTGCCCTATATTCTTTGTCCACAAAATGTAGTCCCATACCATTTTTTTAAACTATTACCCTTCAACCATCACTTAATTACTCAAATTGCCATCAACTTTATTCACAAACAATCACTTTATTCACAATGGACCCCACAATATCCTACAATACCCTTACTTTATCTACTTTATCTACCTTTTTCTTAAAACACGTGCCCCCTCCCCATGTCCCTACTTTTCATGGATGGAGGGAGTATATAAAATCTGGATATAATTGGAAAAATTTAATTTTTGATCCTGTATGAATGAAGTCAAATCATTTTTATTGCAGAAATAGTCTTGTCCGTTAAATCGTTAACGTCAGTAACTTATGATCTCCGGGTACCCTTGGTACTCTATCAAAAAAAGTTCCCTTTTACCAATAAAAAAAATGTGCGCACGGATTTTGAAAGAAGGACCATTTTGATACAGAATTTTGTTTGTATTTAAATGTGAACCAGAGAGTAGTTATTCCAACACTATAATTAATTAATATGGCAGGGTTGATCGGAAGGATGAATGTGAAATGATTTAATTATGGGTAAATGAAGTATTAATTATGTTGTAAGCGCACGGATTATTAGGTTAACTGTCAATTTAAAATGTGCGCACGGATTATTAGGTTAACTGTCAATTTAAAATGTGCGCACGGATTATGTTGCAAAAAACTTTGAGCTTTTGGGGTCCTTCTATTTTCTTTATCGATAGTTATATGTAATTCTCCCTCTGTAACTTTTGATCTCCGAGTACCCTTGGTACTCTATCAATAAAAAGTTCCCTTTTTCCAATAAAAAAATGTGCGCACGGATTTTGCATTATTATCGGCAATTTTCTATGGGACCATTTTGAATTCAAGATATATTACCATTTTGAATCATGGGTACAAACAACAAATTTCTACTTGTTAGATCTGCAAAGGAAATCGTCCAATACATACGAATCACATTCAATTTAATAAAAATGAATCCATAGCAAATTTGTTTAAATAAATACACAGTAAAAGGTGAAAAGAAACCTTAAGCACAGAAATACATTCCAGCTGATTCACGGCACATAAATCACTTGCGCCACCACGCCAAGGGAGAGGGAAGCAATGAAGAAGAATGAGAGCTTTCGGTGATGAAATAAATAAGTGGAATGATGGCCCTATTAATTACAGGCAGGCAGAGATATCGAGGACATGAGAGAGGATCACGTGCGTGTGAGTGCTGCGTGTGTATCAAGCTATCATGTAAAATCTCAATAATGCCTCTAACCTTGTGTTAGATACAGGCTACCAACATTGTGTGCGTGTAAGCCAGAACTCCACTTCATCCCATTTTCACTCAAACTAATAGACAATTCACATGGGTGTCGCGTTACTAATTTTGCTTATATTTAAATGTGAACATGAGAGTAGTTATTCCAACACAATAATTAATTAAAATGGCTGGGTTGATCTGAAGGGTGAATGTGAAATGATTTAATTGTGGGTAAATGAAGTATTAATTATGTTGTAAGCGCACGGATTTATTAGGTTAACTGTCAATTTAAAATGTGCGCACGGATTAGGCTGCAAAAAACTTTGAGCTTTTGGGGTCCATCTATTTTCTGTATCGATAGTTATATGTAATTTTCCCTCTGTAACTTTTGATCTCCGAGTACCCTTGGTACTCTATCAATAAAAAGTTCCCTTTTACCAATATAAAAAAATGTGCGCACGGATTTTGAAAGAAGGACCATTTTGATACAGAATTTGTTTTGTATTTAAATGTGAACCAGATAGTAGTTATTCCAACACTATAATTAATTAATATGGCACGGTTGATCTGAAGGATGAATGTGAAATTATTTAATTATGGGTAAATGAAGTATTAATTATGTTGTAAGCGCACGAATTATTAGGTTAACTGTCTTTTTGCAGACCCAAAAACTCCGAAGGCCCAACTTAGGAATTGGTTTGGCCCATTTCGAATTACTTCAAGAATGTTCCAGAATTATCTGGGAGTCTCAACTTGGTCTTCAAGACTTATCCACGTGCGCGATCTTAGCGATATTTTCGCGATATCATCCCACGATTCGGGCCTGGGCCCACGCATGATTTCTGCAACCGCCTAGGGCTTCTTCTGCCTATAAATATCAGTCTCTTCCCTCATTATTTCCTACGCTGAAATTCGCCCCTCTGCTCCCTCTACTCTTCTCTCGTCCCTCTGCAGTGTGTTGAGCTCCCAAAAGCCTTACACTGTTCTTTCTTGTGCCGAATTTATTTCCGAGAGTGTTCAGTTCGTACTTAGTACGTTCGCCGAGGCTTCGTGTACAGTGGTGCTACTGTGTACGAAGTAGAAGTCGTTTTACCTTTGGGAACGGAACGCCATACCAGTCGAGCACTACCTGGGCGCATTATGTTCTGCGGGAAAAGGGTTTTCCCTTGACTCGACTTATTTATTATCTGACTCTTCGATATTGCAGTATACCCTATCAGGCGTATAGTTTCCAACAATTGTAGAACATAATATTGTATTAATCTAATTTCGGACTTAATTAATTTAATTAATTTACTGCAATGTCGAAGTCGAATGATAACATGGATGTTGACCCCACCGATACAGAGGTCGTGCATGGTACTGAGAATATTGGCAACGATGCCAATAAGGAAACGTCTCCTGATCGATCAGTTTCACACAGTTCTGATATAGGAAAACAGAACGACCATGCTGAAAGGGTTAGGAACAGAAGCGATCCGTTTGCACCTTTCATCCTTTCCACAATCCCATGAGGGATCAGATGTTTACTTTCTCTGCACCTGGGCCGAGGCCAATGGTCGTACAAGGAGAAAAACCTGAGAAATTCTCAGGGACTGAATTCAAAAGATGGCAAAGTAAGATGCGATTTTACCTAACCATGCTTGGAATGGATAGGTTTCTGACCGAAACTAAACCTACACAGCCTGAGGCAAGTGCTAGCCAACAGGAAAGGATCTATTATGATCAATGGTCAAGTGGTGATTATCTGTGCAGAAATCACATAATTTGTGGACTTTCTGATACACTCTACAATGTCTACTCTGACATAAAATCTGCCAAAGAGTTGTGGGAGTCCTTGGAGAAGAAGTACAGAACTGAAGGTGCTGGATTGAAGAAACTCGTCGTTGCACAACTGTACGATTTTAAGATGGATGATAACAAATCTGTAGTGGATCAAGTCCAGAAACTGCAGATTATTTTCCATAAGATAGCTGCTGAAGATATGGTTTTACCTGATGCATTCCAGGTAGCTACCGTGGTCGAGAAACTACCTTCATCGTGGAAGGATTTTAAGTCATATCTAAAGCACAAACGAAAGCTTATGAGCTTGGAGGATCTGATTATCCGTCTCGTGATTGAGGAGGACAATCGAAAGAGAGAAGGCAAGGGATCTGCCCTCCAGATTGAAGCCAAGGCTAACTTGATGGAACAAGGGGGTCCGTCAAGGAAAAGAAAACGTCCCAATGAGTCTGCTGCCAACACAACGAAGGTTGTGAAGGGGAAGGGTCCTGCCACAAAGCAGAAATTCACTGGAAATTGCTATAATTGTGGGAAACCAAACCACAGGTCCAGTGAGTGTCGTCAACCCCATCGTGACGACAAGGGAAAAGGCAAACAGAAAGTATAAGATTCTGTGAACCTTACAAATTTGGATATGTCCGCAGTAGTGACGGAGGTCAACTTGGTGGACAATAAGAAAGAGTGGTTTGTGGACACGGGTGCCACCTACCACGTCTGCTCGGAGAGATCTGCATTCTCAAGTTATTCTCCTTCTGATGGGAGAAAGTTATTCATGGGCAATCAAGCCTCATCTAAAGTGGTTGGAATTGGTTCGGTGGTGCTAAAGCTGACATCTGGAAAAGAGCTAACCTTGAAGAACGTGTTGCATGTCCCAGACATCCGGAAGAATCTGATTTCGGGGTCCCTTCTAGTTAGCAATCAATTTAGACTAGTCTTTGAGTCTGATAAGATAGTTCTAAGTAAGTTTGGTCACTTTCTCGGGAAGGGCTATCTCGAGAATGGTTTGTTTAAATTAAGCTCAATGGTTGTAAGCCCCAAAGGCAAACAAGTTATTAATGAAATTGCTTCCACTTCTGCTTATATCGTTGAGTGTTCCTCTTTATGTCATTTTAGATTAGGACATGTGAATTTAAAATCCATAAAACGATTAGTAAATCTCGATTTACTTAAGATTGACAATGTTGATACATCTAAACGATGTGAAATATGCACGGAAGCAAAGATGACCAAACTACCATTTAAAACTGTTGAAAGGAACACTGCTCCTCTAGACTTAATTCACACGGATGTATGTGATTTGAAGTTTGTACAAACTAAAGGAGGGAAAAAGTATTTTATTACTTTTATAGACGATTGTACAAGATTCTGCTACGTTTACCTCTTAAGAAGTAAAGACGAAGCTATAGAAGCTTTTAAACGTTACAAAAATGAAGTAGAGAATCAATTGGACACTCGAATTAAATCAATTCGTAGTGATAGAGGTGGAGAGTACGTAGCTCCGTTTGAACAATTATGTATTGAATCAGGGATTGTACATCAAACTACAGCCCCTTACTCACCTCAGTCCAATGGTGTTCACTACAAAATATTGCCCAAAAGGCATCGGCAATTGGCAACGGCAGGCGGGCCGATGCGAATTGGCATCGACATTTAATGGCCGATGCAAAATGGCATCGACAGTGGGCCCCGATGCGAAATGGCATCGGCAGTGGGACCCGATGCCATTTGGTAACGGCCCCCCGATGCAAAATGGCATCGGCAGTGGGCCCGATGCCTTCCCCGTCGCCCTAAATGAGTATTAATCAGCCAAACCCCTCTCTTCCAGAATGTAACAGCCGCACGCACCCCCCCACCTCCATTATTGAAGCTTCGCGTTTTACCTCAAAAAACACCTTCGTTTGCGGATCGAACTCGGTTTTTGGCCATTTGTGTTCTACACTTCGACGGGAGCATTTCTACGGTAATTTTTTTCGTTTTCATTGGTTAAATTTAAAGTTATATGTGTATATATAGTTTTAGTATATATATGCATATATGTTGTATGTATATATAAAATTGTTAGAAGAATTGTTAATTTTTATTTATGCATGTGTTAATTGTTAGAATTTATAAATTGTTAATTAATTATGTTGTGTTAGGCATGTATTTATATGTATGTTTTAATAATTAAGTTATATGAATTTATTTGTTAATTAGGGTGTTATTTAGAATTATATTTGTGTTATATGTCTATATATGAATTTATTTGTTAATTAGGGTGTTAGAATAATTATTAGAATATAATTAGAATTATATTAATTGATTTTAATAGAGTTGGGAAATGAGACGTTGGTTGTTTGTGTGTTTGTAGACGTCGATTGACATGGATTATTCAATTCGTAGTTGGATGTATAGTCCAAGATTAGTGAATGGGATTATGAACCCCGGATTTGTTAGTGGAATAAATGGATTTATTGAATTTGCTACTAGTAATCCGAATTCGATTTGGGAAGGAAAAATTAGGTGTCCTTGTTCGAAAGCTAGATGTCGAAATCAAACTTATAGAGATCCTAATGAAGTGAAATCTCATTTATATCGAAATGGTTTTACATTGAATTATTATAATTGGATTTATCACGGGGAAGAGAGTTGGGGTCCACGTCCGTATCAAAACACTAATGAATATGCGTCAACTTCAAATGACGTTGACCCAGCGGGACCTAGTTCGTACCACACTATGGTAGAAGAGTTAATGGGTGGCCCAAACATTGATTTTGGAATCGACGTGGAAGAGGAGGCACTTAATGAAGAACCCCCTAACGAGAATGCGGCACAATTTTACGGCATGCTTCGTGCAGCGGACCAAGACTTGTATCCTGGTTGTGAATCTCATTCGCAGTTGTCATTCAATTCCAGATTGTTGAACATTAAAACGGAAAACAAATTGTCTGAAAGGGGATACAATCAGGTTGTTGAGTTGATTCGTGAGATTTGTCCTCCCGAAAATAAGGTTCCCAAGAAATTTAACGACACCAAACATTTGATGAGTGGGATGGGTCTTCCGGTAGAAAGGATTGATTGTTGTGCACAGAATTGCATGTTATTTTGGGGTGCAGACATCGAACTAGATTTTTGTAAGATTTGTGGTCGATCACGGTATAAGCCGAATAGGGTTGATGTAGATGGTCGGTTGAAAAAGAAACGCCCGGTTAAGGAGATGTTCTACTTTCCGATAATTCCTCGTTTGCAAAGATTGTACATGTCCAAGGCCACTGCGAAGGATATGACATGGCATGCCTCGTGCGCTTCTGATGACTCTGGTGTTATGCGTCACCCGGCAGACTCGCTGGCTTGGAAGCATTTGGACCGTTCGTATCCTGCTTTTGCATCTGAAATTAGGAATGTGAGGTTGGGCTTGAGCACAGACGGTTTTGCACCGTTTGGAATGACGGGAAAACAATATTCGTAGTCATGGCCAGTTATACTTACTCCGTACAATCTACCCCCGTGGTTATGCATGAATGATCAATTCATGTTTCTTTCGATTCTCGTGCCCGGGCCTAAAAGTCCGAAGGACAAACTTGATGTGTTTTTGCAACCACTGATAGCAGATTTGAGATTTTTATGGGAAAATGGGGTGCAAACTTACGATGTTGCTAGAAAGCAAAACTTTTTGATGCGAGCTGCACTTATCTGGACCATTAGTGACTTCCCAGCATACTCAATGTTGTCTGGTTGGAGTACAGCCGGAAAGCTTGCTTGTCCATATTGTGGAGAGTACACCGATGCATTCTATTTGAATAAAAGTCGAAAGCAGTCGTGGTTCGACAACCACCGAAAGTTCTTACCACCGAATCACACGTGGCGAACGAATAAAACTGCATTCATGGCCGGAGTAGTAGTCACAGATGATCCACCGCCTATTCGAACGGGTGCAAGTCTCCTATACGAAATTGATCATTTGGGATATAGAAAGGTTACAGAGGATGGTGCCGAGGCTCACAACAAAAAACTTTCTGGAGGGTGGAAGTGGAAAAGCATTTTCTGGGAGTTGCCGTATTGGAGTACCTTGTTGATACGACACAATTTAGACGTGATGCATATTGAGAAAAATGTGTTTGATAACGTTTTCAACACGGTGATGAATGTGGAGGGGAAAACAAAGGACACGTCTAAATCAAGAGATGAGTTGAATGATTATTGTCGTCGTCCCTCTCTGAAGAAATGTCCACGTACATCAAAGTATCCCAAGGCTTCTTTTTCGCTTGATAAGAAGCAGAAGGATGTTGTTTGTAAGTGGATAAGTGAGTTGAAGTTTCCAGATGGATATGTGTCTAACATGTCCCGTTGCATTGACTGGTCGAAATTGAAATTGTATGGGATGAAGAGTCATGATTGTCACGTGTTTATGCAAAGACTACTACCGATTGCTTTTTACAAAATTCTGCCGCTCACTGTGTGGAAAGCAATCACTGAGCTTAGTCTATTTTTTATGGAGTTGACTTCTACAACCATCACAGTTGACAACATGACTCGACTAGAAACAGATATCCCAATCATCTTGTGCAAGTTGGAACGTATCTTTCCACCCAGCTTCTTCAACTCTATGGAACATCTACCTGTGCACCTTGCATATGAAGCAAAAGTGTGTGGTCCAGTTCAATACAGATGGATGTATCCATACGAGAGGTAATTTAATTAATTTCTCATACGATTCTTCAAATTATATGAACTTACGATTCTTAAAATTTAATCAGGTATCTTCGCACCTTGAAATTAAGCGTGGGTAACAAAGCATGTGTTGAAGCTTCGATTGCAAATGCATATTTAACTAGAGAGGCGTCAATGTTTTGTTCTCACTATTTCGAGGACCATGTTACGACAAGGATACACAATGTACCTCGTAATTACGATGGTCGGGATGAAGTACACGAGTATATCGAGGGCACTTTTTCCATATTTAAGGCGCCTGGCAAACGATTAGGAAAGCCTAAGAAAAGATGGATTTTAGACGAGGAGAAAAAAGTTGCTCATACGTACGTGTTGTTGAATTGTGATGAGGTGCAGCCATATGTTCAGTAAGTCAATACGACTAAAATGTTTGTCAATCAAATACTTAGTGTTGACATGTCTTATTAATCTTATATCGATCGTACGTAGGCTATTCATGCAACAACTTCAAGTTCTTCAACCAAATCTCTCGGTCGCTGAATCAGATTTAAGACTACAAGATGGATTTGCGTCGTGGTTTGCAGACATTGTAAGTTATCTTAAAATAACGATAAATTGCGTCGTGGTCCCATCATTGGTTAGAAATTCTCACATTCATTCGGCTTATATATATATATGTGAAGATAAATCCCGTTGAGAACAGGTTTTTATACGATCTTTCAGCCGGTCCGTCTGGTCAAGTTCTTACGTATGTAGGGTATTACGTGAACGGGTACAAATTCCACACCATGGCTTATGGTGCATCTAGATCAACATCAAACAGTGGGGTTTGTATCAAGGGAAAAAACTATGACGCGGATGAGGAAGATTTCTATGGGAAACTCGAGGAAGTAGTCGAATTGGACTATCAGGGGTACCACGAGAAGAAAGTGGTTTTGTTCAAGTGTCAGTGGTTTGATCCCTCAAACAATGGGACAAAAGTTCATCCTAACTACAAGCTCGTGGAGCTTAATCAGAGGCGATCTTACGGCCGATACGATCCATTCGTACTAGCAAGTCAAGCCACACAAGTCTACTATTGTCCATACCCCGGATCCCGTACTGATTGGATATTTGTCTGCAAAGTCAAACCGAGATACTTGGTGGATGCAAAAGATACTACTGAAGATGAAGTTCCCGCGTGGCAAGAGGATAACATAGAGACTCAAATGATTGTGCAAGTAGATGATGATCCTGTCATGTTAACTGATGACACCGGTACAATGATGGAAATGGCAGAGTATGAAGAAGATGAAGAAGAAGACGGAGAAGAAGATGGAGAAGAAGACGGAGAAGAAGACGACGAAGATGAAGCTGAAGATGAAGATGATGAAGATGAATGATGTTGTTAATTGTTAGACTATGTTATCTAAATATTAATTGTTAGACAATGTTATCTAAATATTAATTCCTTAATTATATTCCTTATTTAGAGTTCACCAATAATCGTTACAGTGATGTTCATATATAATGTTTTTTAATTGTTACAATGTTCAATGTTAATAATGTTTTAATGTTCATTTTGACAGATGAGTGGTCGTCGACATGGTTCTGGATATGGCTCTGGTCAGGGTTCTTCTGGACATGGGCGAGGTAGAGGTAGAGGTAGAGGAGAGCCGGTGGATGAGACACCGACTGTGCAGATATCACAGGGTTTGTATATGCCCGATATGACTGGGATAATGTTGCCCCAGATGCCCGGAATGAACCCTAATTCCTATTACACTCAGGTGCCTCAGTTGCCTCATATGGTTCCACATCCACAGGAACAATCCCCTCCACCGATACATTCGCCAGTTAGACATCCGTCTGTCGGGACACAGGCCAGCATGTCGACTGATGCACCCGACAGTCGCATCCGACTGTTTATCTACCGGGATACGTAAGTATATTATATTTAAATTTCATTAGACGTATGTATAACATGTTTATTAATAATTTTTTATTTATTATAAAATACGTGTAACAGGTTGATGCCTTCAAATTTAATTTCGAGGACGATCAGATCGATAATGTACCGGAATATGGAGCTTGGTGCACACGCCTGGGCTATGGTATCACATGGCACGGTACAGCGGTGGTGGGATACATTCCAGGTATAAAATAACTTTACATTTTGTTATTTTGTTATATTACTTCGTTAATTAATTTTTTTTTGCAGACCGAGGTCAGGTGGGACCCTGAAGCCACATCTTCTACAGAGGTGTACAGACTCTTTCTTCAAAGAGCTGCAACTCGGTACTCTAACATGTTATCAAAAATCAAGAAAGCGTGGGTGAGGGATAACAAGAGGTCGTTGTGGGATGTGAATGTTTGGAACTCCTTAGTTTGTCACTGGAACAATCCCGAAACAATTAAGAAGAGCGAGCAGGCTCGTAAGAACCGCTTATCCGAGCCTGGAGGTCCGGGTACTGGCCATGGTACTCATAAAGGCGGAGCTCGTGGAGCAGAAGAGGTCGCACGGCGCATTATAAGTATTTGTGGTCAATTATATATAATTAATTTTAGTTAATTATTTAGTTTATTTATTCGTATATGTCTTCGATTCAAAATACAGGAGGAGAGGATGGGACGCCCTGCATACGACTGGGAGATAGTTGAATATTACCACCGTTACGAAAACGGGACATACACTTGTGGCTATATGGGTGATATACTTGTAAGTGTGTACATATATATATATATATACATTACATTATATAACAAATATATATTTAATTGTACTTGAAAATGTATTAACCCACTTTTAAATGTGCACGTATAGGACCAGATACATGACGAGTTCAGCAATAATACTACAAGAGATCCGTCAGATGAACCTAGTTCAGAGGATGGTTCCCAGGCCCCACCTATACCCGATATGTCTGAACTGTACGTGAAGAAGGTCGGCAGGTCTCATGGACCTGTTAGGGGCCTTGGACAAGTAGGCAAGAACAGATGGGTCTCCTTCGGTCCTGGCGAGACGTCAAGTGGTACGCTTATGGACGATTCACCCAGGAAGACATGAACAATGCTATTGCTGAAGAACGGAGAGTCAATGAAGATAGAGAGCAGCGCTTACTGGAACAAATGCGGCAGCAGGAGGAGCGCTTACGCAAGGAGTTTCAGGACCAGCTTGCATTGATGATGGGACAAATGGGTGGGATGGGTGGGGAGCCGAGGCCGCCGAGGCCGTCGGGGGCGTCGCACAACGTTCAGGATCGGGATGATACTGAGGATGATGGTGGTGGTGATGAGGAGTGATACATTTTTATATTACTTTGTTACGTGTGATGTTATTATATTACATTGACGTTGATGATTAATTTTTATTTTAATTGACGTGAACATGCTAATTATGATTATAATTAATGTTGTTTGTGATATGATGTTATTTTAATTGAAAATGAACTAGAGAATAATTTTATAATAGATGAAAATATTTTTAATTATATGGATAAGTGAATTCATATTTTTAAATGGATAAGTGAAAATAATTATATATATTTAATGTTGTGAATTGAAAACTAGAATGAATTTAAATGATGTGATTAGAATAAATTTAAATGTATAAGTGAAAATAATTATATTCAATGTTGTATGTAATTATAATGTTGTGAAATAAAAAAATTAGAATGAATTTAAATGTTGTAAATTGAGGATTAGAATAAATTTAAATAGTGTGAATTGATCCCGTAAATAAATTATTTAATTTGAAAAACATAATTTAGTTAATTTGAAAAACATAATTTAGAAATAATTATGATATGCTTTGATAAATAATTTAATAAGCAACAATTAAAGTTAGAATGGATTGAATTTAAATGTTGTAAATTGAGGATTAGAATAAATTTAAATAGTGTGAATTGATACCGTAAATAAAATATTTAATTTGAAAAACATAATTTAGTTAATTTGAAAAACATAATTTAGAAATAATTATGATATGCTTTGATAAATAATTTAATAAGCAACAATTAAAGTTAGAATGGATTGAATTAATTAAAGAATTAAAAACTCAAATTAAATTGAATATATATTAATTGCATTCACAACATGTCGACTAAAAGCTCCTAGCCTAAACGGCACACAGGGGGCGCTCAAAAGCCTTCGAGACCGCGAGGTCCCGAGTTCGAACCCCACAATTCGCGAAAATGGCCAGATTTCCGAAAAATGGGGTGGCCCAGCGGTGGGGTGTGGGTGTTGGTGGCCTATCGACCTGGGTTCGAAACCCAGATTCGTCTTTTTTAAATTTTAATAAAAAGGCATTGGCAAAATGGCATCGGCAGTGGGCCCGATGCCATTTGGTAACGGCAGTGGCCCCGATGCCATTTGGTAACGGCGCTTTCCCCGATGCGAAATGGCATCGGCTGTCCCCGATGCAAAATGGCATCGGCAGTGGGCCCCGATGCCATTTGGTAACGGCGACCTGCCGATGCCAAAAGGCAACGGTTTTCCCCAAATCCGATGCCATTTAAATGGCATCGACCATATTGGCATCGGCACACTGCCGTCCCCTTTGCCGTTGCCTTCATCTTTGGGGACGGCAGATCCGATGCCTTCCCCGATGCCATTTTCAAAGTATTTTGTAGTGGTTGCGGAAAGGAAAAACCGAACACTAAAGGAGATGATGAACGCAATGTTAATCAGCTCTGGTCTACCTCAGAACCTGTGGGGGGAAGCTATTCTGTCGGCTAACCACATTCTGAATAAGATTCCTCATAAAACTAAGGATCAAACTCCTTATGAAATATGGAGGAAACGAAAACCTTCATACAAATACCTCAAAGTGTGGGGGTGTTTGGTTAAGGTTGAAGTACCACTTCGTAAACAAGTCAAAATCGGCCCTAAAACAGTCGATTGTATCTTTATAGGATACGCTTCAAACAGTAGTGCCTATCGATTCCTGATTCACAAATCTGAAATACCGGATATGACAAAAGGCACTACAATTGAGTCAAGGAATGTAGTATTCTTTGAAAACATTTTTCCTCTTAAGGAAAAAGAGGAAGTGTGTTCGAATAAGAGAACTCTTGAAGCAACAGACGACACTGTTAGTCCTTCCACTCAAGAGAGCGAAGAACCGAGACGTAGTAAGAGAGCTAGAATTGATAAAGATTTTGGTTCAGACTTCATTACTTATGTTTTGGAGGAAGATGAACCGAAAACTATCAAAGAAGCGATGGCAAGACCAGATGCACACCTCTGGAAGGAAGCCATAAAAAGTGAATATGAGTCAATTCTATTAAATCACACATGGGAGTTGGTCGACCTCCCTAAAGGTTGTAAGCCCTTAGGATGCAAGTGGATCCTTAAAAGAAAGTACAAAGCAGATGGATCTGTTGACAAGTACAAAGCTCGTCTAGTTGCAAAAGGTTTTAAACAAAGGGAAGGGTATGATTTCTTGGATACATACTCACCAGTGACAAGAATCACCTCCATTCGGGTGTTAGTCGCTATTGTTGCTTTGCACAATCTCGAAATACACCAAATGGACGTTGAGACGGCATTTCTTAATGGTGAGATGGATGCTGAAATATACATGGATCAACCTGAAGGATATGTTGCTCCTGGAAACGAGAAAAGGTATGCAAACTCGTTCGATCACTGTATTGACTTAAGAAAGCTCCAAAACAGTGGCATTTGAAATTTGACAATACAATGCTGTCAAATGGGTTTTGAATTAACGAATGTGATAAGTGTGTATATGTGAAAGATACACCAAATGGATTTGTTATCGTATGCTTATATGTCGATGACATGTTAATCATGAGTAACAACCACAATATCATAGTTAATACGAAGAACATGTTAAGTAGAAACTTTGACATGAAAGACATGGGACTAGAAGATGTGATTCTTGGAATCAAGATAGAGAGAACTTCTGATGGAATTTCCTTGACACAATCTCACTATGTGGGGAAGGTACTAAAGCAATTTAATGCCTTTAACGATCCACCTGCTAAGACACCTTTGGAACTCAATGTTCACTTGAGAAAGAATAGAGGAGAACCAGTGGCTCAACTAGAATACGCAAGGATCAGTGGAAGTGTGATGTACATCACGAACTGTACACGCCCTGATCTTCCATGTTTTGTAAACAAGTTGAGTCAATACACGAACAATCCAAGTCATGAGCACTGGAAAGCACTGAAAAGGGTATTAAGATACTTGAAGTACACCCTTGATTATGGACTTCACTACACAAGACATCCAGCGGTAGTCGAAGGATACAGTGATGAAAATTGGATATCAGACACTAAAGACTCGTTATCCACTAGTGGATATGTATTCACTATTGGAGGAGGAGCAGTGTCGTGGAGGTCCAAGAAACAAACGTGTATTGCCCGTTCCACAATGGAATCAAAATTTATCGCTTTAGACCTAGCCGTTGCAGAGGCTGAATGGTTGCGTAATTTTCTGGAAGACATTCAATGTTGGAATAAACCAGTATCTTCGGTAACGGTACACTGTGACAGTCAAGCTGCCATTGGAAAAGCTACGAATGTCATGTACAATTTCAGAATAAAAAATTTAAATTTATTGCAAACAAAGTAATGAGTTATGTAAAATCTGGAAAAAAAAATTATATTTAAAATCTGGATATAATTGGAAAAATTTAATTTTTGATCCTATATGAATGAAGTCAAATAATTTTTATTGCAGAAATAGTCTTGTCCGTTAAATCGTTAACGTCAGTAACTTATGATCTCCGAGTACCCTTGGTACTCTATCAAAAAAAGTTCCCTTTTACCAATAAAAAAAATGTGCGCACGGATTTTGAAAGAAGGACCATTTTGATACAGAATTTTGTTTGTATTTAAATATGAACCAGAGAGTAGTTATTCCAACACTATAATTAATTAATATGGCAGGGTTGATCTGAAGGATGAATGTGAAATGATTTAATTATGGGTAAATGAAGTATTAATTATGTTGTAAGCGCACGGATTATTAGGTTAACTGTCAATTTAAAATGTGCGCACAGATTATGTTGCAAAAACTTTGAGCTTTTGGGGTCCTTCTATTTTCTGTATCGATAGTTATATGTAATTCTCCCTCTGTAACTTTTGATCTCCGAGTACCCTTGGTACTCTATCAATAAAAAGTTCCCTTTTTCCAATAAAAAAAATGTGCGCACGGATTTTGCATTATTATCGGCAATTTTGTATGGGACCATTTTGAATTCAAGATATATTACCATTTTGAATCATGGGTACAAACAACAAATTTCTACTTGTTAGATCTGCAAAGGAAATCGTCCAATACATACGAATCACATTCAATTTAATAAAAATGAATCAAAAGCAAATTTATTTAAATAAATACACAGTAAAAGGTGAAAAGAAACCTTAAGCACAGAAATCACTTGCGCCACCACTCCAAGGGAGAGAGAAGCAATGAAGAAGAATGAGAGCTTTCGGTGATGAAATAAATAAGTGGAATGATGGCCCTATTAATTACAGGCAGACAGAGATATCGAGGACATGAGAGAGGATCACGTGCGTGTGAGTGCTGCGTGTGTATCAAGCTATCATGTAAAATCTCAATAATGCCTCTAACCTTGTGTTAGACACAGGCTACCAACAGTGTGTGCGTGTAAGCCAGAACTCCACTTCATCCCATTTTCACTCAAACTAATAGACAATTCACATGGGTGTCGCGTTACTAAATTTGCTTATATTTAATTGTGAACAGGAGAGTAGTTATTCCAAAACAATAATTAATTAAAATGGCTGGGTTGATCTGAAGGATGAATGTGAAATGATTTAATTGTGGGTAAATGAAGTATTAATTATGTTGTAAGCGCACGGATTTATTAGGTTAACTGTCAATTTAAAATGTGCACACGGATTACGCTGCAAAAAACATTGAGCTATTGGGGTCCATCTATTTTCTGTATCGATAGTTATATGTAATTTTCCCTGTGTAACTTTTAATCTCCGAGTACCCTTGGTACTCTATCAATAAAAAGTTCCCTTTTACCAATATAAAAAAATTTGTGCACGGATTTTGTAAGAAGGACAATTTTGATACAGAATTTGGTTTGTATTTAAATGTGAACCAGAGAGTAGTTATTCTAACACTATAATTAATTAATATGGCAGGGTTGATCTGAAGGATGAATGTGAAATTATTTAATCATGGGTAAATGAAGTATTAATTATGTTGTAAGCGCAAGGATTATTAGGTTAACTGTCAATTTAAAATGTGCGCACAGATTACTAGGTTAACTGTCAATTTAAAATGTGCGCACGGATTATTAGGTTAACTTTCAAATTTAAAATGTTCTCACGGATTATGTTGCAAAACACTTTTAGCTTTTGGGGTCCTTCTATTTTCTGTATCGATAGTTATATGTAATTCTCCCTCTGTAACTTTTGATCTCCGAGTACCCTTGGTACTCTATCAATAAAAAGTTCCCTTTTTCCAATAAAAAAAATGTGCGCACGGATTTTGCATTACTATCGGTAATTTTCTATGGGACCATTTTGAATTCAAGATATATTACCATTTTGAATCATGGGTACAAACATCAAATTTCTACTTGTTAGACCTGCAAAGGAAATCGTCCAATACATACGAATCACATTCAATTTAATAAAAATGAATCAATAGCAAATTTGTTTAAATAAATACACAGTAAAAGGTGAAAAGAAACCTTAAGCACAGAAACACATTCCAGCTGATTCACGGCATATAAATCACTTGCGCCACCACGCCAAGGGAGAGAGAAGCAATGAAGAAGAATGAGAGCTTTCGGTGATGAAATAAATAAGTGGAATGATGGCCCTATTAATTACAGGCAGACAGAGAAATCGAGGACATGAGAGAGGATCACGTGCGTGTGAGTGCTGCGTGTTTATCAAGCTATCACGTAAAATCTCAATAATGCCTCTAACCTTGTGTTAGACACAGGCTACCAACATTGTGTGCGTGTAAGCCAGAACTCCACTTCATCCCATTTTCACTCAAACTAATAGACAATTCACATGGGTGTCGCGTTACTAATTTTGCTTATATTTAAATGTGAACATGAGAGTAGTTATTCCAACACAATAATTAATTAAAATGGCTGGGTTGATCTGAAGGGTGAATGTGAAATGATTTAATTGTGGGTAAATGAAGTATTAATTATGTTGTAAGTGCACGGATTTATTAGGTTAACTGTCAATTTAAAATGTGCGCACGGATTAGGCTGCAAAAAACTTTGAGCTTTTTGGGGTCCATCTATTTTCTGTATCGATAGTTATATGTAATTTTCCCTCTGTAACTTTTGATCTCCGAGTACCCTTGGTACTCTATCAATAAAAAGTTCCCTTTTACCAATATAAAAAAATGTGCGCACGGATTTTGAAAGAAGGACCATTTTGATACATAATTTGGTTTGTATTTAAATGTGAACCACAGAGTATTTATTCCAACACTATAATTAATTAATGTGGCAGGGTTGATCTGAAGGATGAATGTGAAATGATTTAATTATGGGTAAATGAAGTATTAATTATGTTGTAAGCGCACGGATTATTAGGTTAACTGTCAATTTAAAATGTGGGCACGTATTATAATGCAAAAAACCTTGAGCTTTTGGGGTCCTTCTATTTTCTGTATCGATAGTTATATGTAATTCTCCCTCTGTAACTTTTGATGTCCGAGTACCCTTGGTACTCTATCAATAAAAAGTTCCCTTTTTCCAATAAAAAAAATGTGCGCACGGATTTTGCATTACTATTGGTAATTTTCTATGGGACCATTTTGAATTCAAGATATATTACCATTTTGAATCATGGGTACAAACAACAAATTTCTACTTGTTAGACCTGCAAAGGAAATCGTCCAATACATACGAATCACATTCAATTTAATAAAAATGAATCAATAGCAAATTTGTAAAAATAAATACACATTAAAAGGTGAAAAGAAACCTTAAGCACAGAAACACATTCCAGCTGATTCACGGCACATAAATCACTTGCGCCACCACGCCAAGGGAGAGAGAAGCAATGAAGAAGAATGAGAGCTTTCGGTGATGAAATAAATAAGTGGAATGATGGCCCTATTAATTACAGGCAGGCAGAGATATTGAGGACATGAGAGAGGATCACGTGCGTGTGAGTGCTGCGTGTTTATCAAGCTATCATGTAAAATCTCAATAATCCCTCTAACCTTGTGTTAGACACAGGCTACCAACAGTGTGTTCGTGTAAGCCAGAACTCCACTTCATCCCATTTTCACTCAAACTAATAGACAATTCACATGGGTGTCGCGTTACTAATTTTGCTTATATTTAAATGTGAACATGAGAGTAGTTATTACAACACAATATTTAATTAAAATGGCTGGGTTGATCTGAAGGGTGAATGTGAAATGATTTAATTGTGGGTAAATGAAGTATTAATTATGTTGTAAGCGCACGGATTTATTAGGTTAACTGTCAATTAAAAATGTGCGCACGGATTACGCTGCAAAAAACTTTGAGCTTTTGGGGTCCATCTATTTTCTGTATCGATAGTTATATGTAATTTCCCTCTGTAACTTTTGATCTCCGAGTACCCTTGGTACTCTATCAATAAAAAGTTCCCTTTTACCAAGATAAAAAAATGTGCGCACGGATTTTGAAAGAAAGACCATTTTGATACAGAATTTGTTTTGTATTTAAATGTGAACCAGATAGTAGTTATTCCAACACTATAATTAATTAATATGGCAGGGTTGATCTCAAGGATGAATGTGAAATTATTTAATTATGGGTAAATGAAGTATTAATTATGTTGTAAGCGCACGGATTATTAGGTTAACTGTCAATTTAAAATGTGCGCACGGATTATGTTGCAAAAAACCTTGAGCTTTTGGGGTCCTTCTATTTCTGTATCGATAGTTATATGTAATTCTCCCTCTGTAACTTTTGATCTCCGAGTACCCTTGGTACTCTATCAATAAAAAGTTCCCTTTTACCAATATAAAAAAATGTGCGCATGGATTTTGAAAGAAGGACCATTTTGATACATAATTTGGTTTGTATTTAAATGTGAACCACAGAGTATTTATTCAAACACTATAATTAATTAATGTGGCAGGGTTGATCTGAAGGATGAATGTGAAATGATTTAATAATGGGTAAATGAAGTATTAATTATGTTGTAAGCGCACAGATTATTAGTTTAACTGTCAATTTAAAATGTGGGCACGTATTATGTTGCAAAAAACCTTGAGCTTTTGGGGTCCTTCTATTTTCTGTATCGATAGTTATGTGTAATTCTCCCTCTGTAACTTTTGATCTCCGAGTACCATTGGTACTCTATCAATAAAAATTTCCCTTTTACCAATATAAAAAAATGTGCGCACGGATTTTGAAAGAAGGACCATTTTTTATACAGAATTTGGTTTGTATTTAAATGCGAACCAGAGAGTAGTTATTCCAACACTATAATTAATTAATATGGCAGGGTTGTGTTGGAATTAATGTGGGATTAATTGGGTTTTGACACCCTTATCTAATTAATTAATTAGAAGGACTAAACGTTAATTATAAAATAATTGAACGTGACATAGTCGATCTACTCGCGGAGTAGATGAACGTGATATATTTAATATCTCAAAACCGAGTTAAGGTGAGTGAGAAATTAATTGTTGAAGTTGAGTGCTTCAACTTGAAGTTTGAGGTGTGGGAACTTGTCCCACATAGAAAACCTACAAAACATTGAAGAGGTTTAAAAGCATTGAAGTAGGATTGGAGTTCAACTATGTATAAGGGGTACACTCCTCTAAGAGCCACACGCGCACCCGCCCGTCCGGCCGGCTCGGCTTCGGATTTGGCAATTGGTCTTTGGGGTCTTTGGGCCCCGCCTATCTTTTTGCAGACCCAAAAACTCCGAAGGCCCAACTCAGGAATTGGTTTGGCCCATTTCGAATTACTTCAAGAATGTTCCAGAATTATCTGGGAGTCTCAACTTGGTCTTCAAGACTTATCCACGTGCGCGATCTTAGCGATATTTTCGCGATATCATCCCACGATTCGGGCCTGGGCCCACGCATGATTTCTGCAACCACCTAGGGCTTCTTCTGCCTATAAATATCTCTCGTCCCTCTGCAGTGTGTTGAGCTCCCAAAAGCCTTACACTGTTCTTTCTTGTGCCGAATTTATTTCCGAGAGTGTTCAGTTCGTACTTAGTACGTTCGCCGAGGCTTCGTGTACAGTGGTGCTACTGTGTACGAAGTAGAAGTCATTTTACCTTTGGGAACGGAACGCCATACCAGTCGAGCACTACCTGGGTGCATTATGTTCTGCGGGAAAAGGGTTTTCCCTTGACTCGACTTGTTTATTATCTGACTCTTCGATATTGCAGTATACCCTATCAGGCGTATAGTTTCCAACAATCGCAGAACATAATATTGTATTAATCTAATTTCGGACTTAATTAATTTAATTAATTTACTGCAATGTCGAAGTCGAATGATAACATGGATGTTGACCCCACCGATACAGAGGTCGTGCATGGTACTGAGAATATTGGCAACGATGCCAATAAGGAAACGTCTCCTGATCGATCAGTTTCACACAGTTCTGATATAGGAAAACAGAACGACCATGCTGAAAGGGTTAGGAACAAAAACGATCCGTTTGCACCTTTTTCTCCTTTCCACAATCCCATGAGGGATCAGATGTTTACTTTCTCTGCACCTGGGCCGAGGCCAATGGTCGTACAAGGAGAAAAACCTGAGAAATTTTCAGGGACTGAATTCAAAAGATGGCAAAGTAAGATGCGATTTTACCTAACCATGCTTGGAATGGATAGGTTTCTGACCGAAACTAAACCTACACAGCCTGAGGCAAGTGCTAGCCAACAGGAAAGGATCTATTATGATCAATGGTCAAGTGGTGATTATCTGTGCAGAAATCACATAATTGGTGGACTTTCTGATACACTCTACAGTGTCTACTCTGACATAAAATCTGCCAAAGAGTTGTGGGAGTCCTTGGAGAAGAAGTACAGAACTGAAGGTGCTGGATTGAAGAAATTCGTCGTTGCACAACTGTACGATTTTAAGATGGATGATAACAAATCTGTAGTGGATCAAGTCCAGAAACTGCAGATTATTTTCCATAAGATAGCTGCTGAAGATATGGTTTTACCTGATGCATTCCAGGTAGCTACCGTGGTCGACAAACTACCTTCATCGTGGAAGGATTTTAAGTCATATCTAAAGCACAAACGAAAGCTTATGAGCTTGGAGGATCTGATTATCCGTCTCGGGATTGAGGAGGACAATCGAAAGAGAAAAGGCAAGGGATTTGCCCTCTAGATTGAAGCCAAGGCTAACTTGATGGAACAAGGGGGTCCGTCAAGGAAAAGTAAACGTCCCAATGAGTCTGCTGCCAACGCAACGAAGGTTGTGAAGGGGAAGGGTCCTGCCACAAAGCAGAAATTCACTGGAAATTGCTATAATTGTGGGAAACCAAACCACAGGTCCAGTGAGTGTCGTCAACCCCGTCGTGACGACAAGGGAAAAGGCAAACAGAAAGTATAAGATTCTGTGAACCTTACAAATTTGGATATGTCCGCAGTAGTGACGGAGGTCAACTTGGTGGACAATAAGAAAGAGTGGTTTGTGGACACGGGTGCCACCTACCACGTCTGCTCGGAGAGATCTGCATTCTCAAGCTATTCTCCTTCTAATGGGAGAAAGTTATATATGGGCAATCAAGCCTCATCTGAAGTGGCTGGAATTGGGTCGGTGGTGCTAAAGCTGACATCTGGAAAAGAGCTAACCTTGAAGAACGTGCTGCATGTCCCAGACATCCGGAAGAATCTGATTTCGGGGTCCCTTCTAGTTAGCAATCAATTTAGACTAGTCTTTGAGTCTGATAAGATAGTTCTAAGTAAGTTTGGTCACTTTCTCGGGAAGGGCTATCTCGAGAATGGTTTGTTTAAATTAAGCTCAATGGTTGTAAGCCCCAAAGGAAAATAAGTTATTAATGAAATTGCTTCCACTTCTGCTTATATCGTTGAGTACGTGTTCCTCTTTATGTCATTTTAGATTAGGACATGTGAATTTAAAATCCATAAAACGATTAGTAAATCTCGATTTACTTAAGATTAACAATGTTGATACATCTAAACGATGTGAAATATGCACGGAAGCAAAGATGACCAAACTACCATTTAAAACTGTTGAAAGGAACACTTCTCCTCTAGATTTAATTCACACGGATGTATGTGATTTAAAGTTTGTACAAACTAAAGGAGGGAAAAAGTATTTTATTACTTTTATAGACGATTGTACAAGATTCTGCTACGTTTACCTCTTAAGAAGTAAAGACGAAGCTATAGAAGCTTTTAAACGTTACAAAAATGAAGTAGAGAATCAATTGGACACTCGAATTAAATCAATTCGTAGTGATAGAGGTGGAGAGTACGTAGCTCCGTTTGAACAATTATGTATTGAATCAGGGATTGTACATCAAACTACAGCCCCTTACTCACCTCAGTCCAATGGTGTTGCGAAAAGGAAAAACCGAACACTAAAGGAGATGATGAACGCAATGTTAATCAGCTCTGGTCTACCTCATAACCTGTGGGGGGAATCTATTTTTTCGGCTAACCACATTCTGAATAAGATTCCTCATAAAACTAAGGATCAAACTCCTTATGAAATATGGAGGAAACGAAAACCTTCATACAAATACCTCAAAGTGTGGGGGTGTTTGGCTAAGGTTGAAGTACCACTTCCTAAACAAGTCAAAATCGACCCTAAAACAGTTGATTGTATCTTTATAGGATACACTTCAAACAGTAGTGCCTATCGATTTCTGATTCACAAATCTGAAATACCGGATATGACAGAAGGCACTACAATTGAGTCAAGGAACGCAGTATTCTTTGAAAACATTTTTCCTCTTAAGGAAAAAGAGGAAGTGTGTTCGAATAAGAGAACTCTTGAAGCAACATACGACACTGTTAGTCCTTCCACTCAAGAGAGTGAAGAACCGAGACGCAGTAAGAGAGCTAGAATTGATAAAGATTTTGGTTCAGACTTCATTACTTATGTTTTGGAGGAAGATGAACCGAAAACTATCAAAGAAGCGATGGCAAGACCAGATGCACACCTCTGGAAGGAAGCCATAAAAAGTGAATACGAGTCTATTCTGTTAAATCACACATGGGAGTTGGTCGACCTCCCTAAAGGTTGTAAGCCCTTAGGATGCGAGTGGATCATTAGAAGAAAGTACAAAGCAGATGGATCTGTTGACAAGTACAAAGCTCGTCTAGTTGCAAAAGGTTTTAAACAAAAGGAAGGGTATGATTTCTTCGATACATACTCACCAGTGACAAGAATCACCTCCATTCGGGTGTTAGTCGCTATTGCTGCTTTGCACAATCTCGAAATACACCAAATGGACGTTAAGACGGCATTTCTTAATGGTGAGATGGATGTTGAAATATACATGGATCAACCTGAAGGATATGTTGCTCTGGAAACGAGAAAAAGGTATGCAAACTCGTTCGATCACTGTATGTATACTTGAAGTACACCCTTGATTATGGACTTCACTACACAAGACATCCAACTGTAGTCGAAGGATACAGTGATGCAAATTGGATATCAGACACTAAAGACTCGTTATCCACTAGTGGATATGTATTCACTATTGGAGGAGGAGCAGTGTCGTGGAGGTCCAAGAAACAAACGTGTATTGCCCATTCCACAATGGAATCAGAATTTATCGCTTTAGACCTAGCCGCTGCAGAGGCTGAATGGTTGCGTAATTTTCTGGAAGACATTCCATGTTGGAATAAACCAGTACCTTCGGTAACGGTACACTGTGACAGTCAAGCTGCCATTGGAAGAGCTACGAATGTCATGTACAACGGAAAGTCGAGACACATACGTCGTCGACACAACTCCGTTAGAGAATTGATCTCCACTGGAGTAACGTCCATTGATTATGTCAACACAAAGGACAATATAGCGGATCCGCTCACGAAGAGCATAAACCGAGATCAATTGAACAAGCTGGTAGAAGGAATAGATCTAAAACCCACGAGAAAAAATAAAGCAGTGGAAACCCAACCATGATGACAGGAGATCCCAAGAACTTGGTTCAATGGGAAAACGAAACTGTGGAAGTTAGTGATAAAACACTTGAAAAACCACGACTATTCCTGACAGCACAACCTCAAGTGTTAGCAGGCCGTAAAATGTGGTAGAGGTTGAGTCTTTGACTCTTAATAATTCCTAGAGTATAACGGGATACTCGAAAGGAGGTTACCTATATAAATGAGAAGTGAGGGCCGCTTCGACCAAACATTTAAGAAGACAAAGGACGTCCATGGCCAAAACGGACAAAAACGTGAGAACGTTACGAAGACGAAATTCAAAGCCAAAAACTACTTTTCCGGACGCACGGAGATCTCAATCGAACTGAACACTGAGTCTGATGTTGTATAGACACGATTTTCACTCATGTGGGGGATTGTTGGAATTAATGTGAGATTAATTGGGTTTTAACACCCTTATCTAATTAATTAATTAGAAGGAGTAAACATTAATTATAAAATAATTGAACGTGACATAGTCGATCTACTCGCGGAGTAGATGAACGTGGTATAATTAATATCTCAAAACCGAGTTAAGGTGAGTGAGAAATTAATTGTTGAAGTTGAGTGCTTCAACTTGAAGTTTGAGGTGTGGGAACTTGTCCCACATAGAAAACCTACAAAACATTGAAGAGGTTTAAAAGCATTGAAGTAGGATTGGAGTTCAACTATGTATAAGGAGTACACTCCTCTAAGAGCCACACGCGCGCGCGCGCCCCCGCCCATCCATAGGGTCTGGGCCCACGCATGATTTTTGCGATATCATCCCACGATTCGGGCCTGGGCCCACGCATGATTTCTGCAACCACCTAGGGCTTCTTCTGCCTATAAATATCAGTCTCTTCCCTCATTATTTCCTACGCTGAAATTCACCCCTCTACTCCCTCTACTCTCCTCTCTCCTCTCGTCCCTCTGCAATGTGTTGAGCTCCCAAAAGCCTTACACTGTTCTTTCTTGTGCCAGATTTATTTCCGAGAGTGTTCAGTTCGTACTTAGTACGTTCACCAAGGCTTCGTGTACAGTGGTGCTACTGTGTACGAAGTAGAAGTGGTTTTACCTTTGGGAACGGAACGCCATACCAGTCGAGCATTACATGGGCGTATTATGTTCTGCGGGAAAAGGGTTTTCACTTGACTCGACTTGTTTATTATCTGACTCTTCGATATTGCAGTATACCCTATCAGGTGTATAGTTTCCAACAGGTTGATCTGAAGGATGAATGTGAAATGATTTAATTATGTTGTAAGCGCACGGATTATTAGGTTAACTGTCAATTTAAAATGTGCGCACAAATTATTAGGTTAACTGTTAATTTAAAATGTGCGCACGAATTATTAGGTTAATTGTCAATTTAAAATGTGCGCACGGATTATTAGGTTAACTGTCGATTTAAAATGTGCGCACGGATTATGTTGCAAAAAACTTTGAGCTTTTGGGGTCCTTCTATTTTCTGTATCGATAGTTATATGTACGAAGTAGAAGTCGTTTTACCTTTGGGATCGGAACACCATACCAGTCGAGCACTACATGGGCGTATTCTGTTCTGCGGGAAAAGGATTTTCCCTTGACTCGGCTTGTTTATTATCTGACTCTTCGATATTGCAGTATACCCTATCAGGCGTATAGTTTCCAACAGGTTGATCTGAAGGATGAATGTGAAATGATTTAATTATGTTGTAAGCGCACGGATTATTAGGTTAACTGTCAATTTAAAATGTGCGCACGGATTATTAGGTTAACTGTCAATTTAAAATGTGTGCACGGATTATTAGGTTAACTGTCGATTTAAAATGTGCGCACGGATTATGTTGCAAAAAACTTTGAGCTTTTGGGGTCCTTCTATTTTCTGTATCGATAGTTATATGTAATTCTCCCTCTGTAACTTTTGATCTCCGAGTACCCTTGTTACTCTATCAATAAAAAGTTCCCTTTTTCCAATTAAAAAATGTGCGCACGGATTTTGCATTATTATCGGCAATTTTCTATGGGACCATTTTGAATTCAAGATATATTACCATTTTGAATCATGGGTACAAACAACAAATTTCTACTTGTTAGATCTGCAAAGAAAATCGTCCAATACATACAAATCACATTCAATTTAATAAAAATGAATCAATAGCAAATTTGTTTAATTAAATATACAGTAAAAGGTGAAAAGAAACCTTAAGCACAGAAACACATTCCAGCTAATTCACGGCACAGAAATCTCTTGCGCCACCACGCCAAGGGAGAGAGAAGCAATTAAGAAGAATGAGAGTTTTCGGTGATGAAATAAATAAGTGGAATGATGGCCCAATTAATTACAGGCAGGCAGAGATATCGAGGGCATGAGAGAGGATCACGTGCGTGTGAGTGTTGCGTGTGTATCAAGCTATCATGTAATATCTCAATAATGTCTCTAACCTTGTGTTAGACACAGGCTACCACCAGTGTGTGCGTGTAAGCCAGAACTCCACTTCATCCCATTTTCACTCAAGCTAATAGATAATTCACATGGGTTTTGCGATACTAATTTTGCTTATATTTAAATGTGAACAGGAGAGTAGTTATTCCAACACAATAATTAATTAAAATGGCTGGGTTGATCTGAAGGGTGAATGTGAAATGATTTAATTTTGGGTAAATGAAGTATTAATTATGTTATAAGCGCACGGATTTATTAGGTTAACTGACAATTTAAAATGTGCGCACGGATTATGCTGCAAAAAACTTTGAGCTTTTTGGGTCCTTCTATTTTCTGTATCGATAGTTATATGTAATTTTCCTTCTGTAACTTTTGATCTCCGAGTACCTGATTAGTGTGAAAATTGCTTGAAATTCATGTGTTTATTTTACATAATTTTGAGGGTTTTGTTGCATTATTCACACTAAATTGACTAATTGCACTTGAAATGAGAAAGGTATGTGTTTTGCTATTTTTTAGGTAAATTGAACATATTTGGAAGGAAAATACGTATCTGAGAATTTATGGAACCAATAAGATAATTGCACCATTGGATGCGTCTCGAAAAAATGAGTGGAATTAAAAAAAGAATCAAGTCAATCGGAGGTCGGGAGCTCAAGATATGATCGAAACAAGAAAGTCTGAAGCTGCAACAGATTCCACTCGGGCAGCCGAGTCAACCCACTCGGTTGACCGAGTCAAATCTGCTTCCAGATCAGTTTCTGGACTTCCAACTCACTCGGTTGGCCGAGTTAACTTGCTGATGCGCGAAGATTCGAAAATTTTAAAGGATTTCAAGGGCTTAAGTGCAAATTTCGTCTCAACCATTCTTCCAAGCTATAAATAGCTCCCCAAATCAGATTATTGGGAGGTTTTGCCTCACTTTTACCCACTCAAACCCTAACTCATTTTTCACACACACAACATGAGATAAGTAGAAGATTAAATAGATTAGGGTTTGAGGAGCTTCTCTCCTCAAACACACTCTCCATTAGATAGTTTTTATGCCTTTTATTTTAGAATCATTTGGGTATTTCATTTTCATGTAAGAATGGAAGAATTTCAAGACTCTCAAGGTGCTATTTTTCTTTTATTTAAGTTTTGTTTGATAAATTTCATTTTCATGTTTTATTTTGTTGTTTTAGTCATGGATGTTTTCTCAAACACCATGGGCTAAGTATTTTATGCTTTGGGTGTTTGAAACCATGTGAATATTGAGTGTTTAAAACTTTTATGCTTCGATTATTGTTGATATTTGGATTATTACTTATCTTATTGGGTTTTATTGGTGCTTTGTGAATTAGTTTCTATTAATCCATATTTTGAGGCATGTTTAGCGTAGACGAGAGTTACATGAACATGTTTAAATTTATGGTGTGAGTTGTTGGTATACAAATGCGTTTATTATACTTTTAATTCGTCGAGAGAGAGTTAATTGTATTAGAACCCCATTAGGAGACATTAATTACTTGAATGGTTATTTGGGTAGTTGATGAAGAATAGGAAGATGTCTTATTACCGGGTTTGGGAACACCTTAGACGTAAGGCTATAGTACCTGAAGGGAAATGATTTTCATTCTAGCATCTTGATGCTCTTAGCAAGTCGTAATTGAAGCAATAACAAAGTAAAAACAATTCCTCGCCATTTCACTAGGTAGAGAACACCCGAAGCATTCTCTCACCCTTGCACTTCTCCGAATTATATTCGTAGTTGTTCTTTGTTTTAATTGTTGATTTATTGTTTTATTAGCAATTTTCTTTGCTAAGTTGTGATAGTTTCTCTTATTGGTGTTTTTCTCACTTTTAGTAGTATAAATAATTTGTTAGTTTCTAGGTTGGTATTTGATTTAATTTCTTGCATCTTGGTAGTAAGTTAGCTTAATTTTAGAAATCCAAAACCGAGCCCGTAGTTACATTAGTTATGTCGACACAAAACTCTAGGGACCCATTGCACTAGCCCACCTCCCGTGGTTCGATACTACTTGGTCGAAATACTTACGTGTATACTACTACGATCCCTTATGCTTCAGGGGAAGTAGTTAGTCAGCATATAGTGACTAAAAAATTCGTTCAAGTCAGTACCCTTGGTACTATATCAATAAAAAGTTCCCTTTTTCCAATAAAAAAATGTGCGCACGGATTTTTAAAGAAGGACCATTTTGATACAGAATTTTGTCTGTATTTAAATGTGAACCAGAGTGTAGTTATTCCAACACTATAATTAATTAATATGGCAGGGTTGATCTGAAGGATGGATGTGAAATGATTTAATTATGGGTAAATGAAGTATTAATTATGTTGTAAGTGCACGGATTTATTAGGTTAACTGTCAATTTAAAATGTGCGCACGGATTATGCTACAAAAAACTTTAGGCTTTTGGGGTCCATCTATTTTCTATATCGATAGTTATATGTAATTTTCCTTCTGTAACTTTTGATCTCCGAGTACCCTTGGTACTATATCAATAAAATGTTCCCTTTTTCCAATAAAAAAAAGGTGCGCACGGATTTTGCATTATTATCGGCAATTTTCTATGGGACCATTTTGAATTCAAGATATATTACCATTGTGAATCATGGGTACAAACAGCAAATTTCTACTTGTTAGATCTGCAAAGGAAATCGTCCAATACATACGAATCACATTCAATTTAATAAAAATGAATCAATAGAAAATTTGTTTAAATAAATACAAAGTAAAAGGTGAAAGGAAACCTTAAGCACAGAAATCACTTGCGCCACCACGCCAAGGGAGAGAGAAGCAATGAAGAAGAATGAGAGCTTTCGGTGATGAAATAAATAAGTGGAATGATGGCCCAATTAATTATAGGCAGGCTGAGATGTCGATGACGTGAAAGAGGATCACGTGCGTGTGAGTGCTGCGTGTGTATCAAGCTATCATGTAAAATCTCAATAATGCCTCTAACCTTGTGCTAGACACAGGCTACCAACAGTGTGTGGGTGTAAGCCAGAACTCCACTTCATCCCATTTTCACTCAAACTAATAGACAATTCACCCTGAGAAGCAGTAACTGGCAAATTGCTGGGCAGATCGGGCAGTCCCATTTCCAACGAGGTGCATCAGCCTAAGCTGTGAACGGGATGGAGCTTACTCAACGCGTAGCAAAGTCTTTTTTTCATATTTTGAAATGCTCACTCTCCACGATGCCCTTTACTCTTTCCCATATTGCTTTTTAATCTCTAAAGAGCACATAGTTGGTTACATACTGTAGATTATATAGAGACACAAAATGTATGTGTAGACAATTCACATGGGTTTCGTGTTACAAATTTTGTTTGTATTTAAATGTGAACCAGAGAGTAGTTATTCCAAGTTCCAACACTATAATTAATTAATATGGCAGCGTTGATCTGAAGGATGGATGTGAAATGATTTAATTATGGGTAAATGAAGTATTAATTATGTTGTAAGCGCACGGATTTATTAGGTTAACTATCAATTTAAAATGTGCAAAATACTTTGAGCTTTTGGGGTCCATCTATTTTCTGTATCGATAGTTATATGTAATTTTCCCTCTGTAACTTTTGATCTCCGAGTACCCTTGGTACTCTATCAATAAAAAGTTCTGTTTTACCAATAAAAAAAATGTGCGCACGGATTTTGAAAGAAGGACCATTTTGATACAGAATTTGGTTTGTATTTAAATGTGAACCAGAGAGTAGTTATTCCAACACTATAATTAATTAATATGGCAGGGTTGATCTGAAGGATGGATGTGTGGGTAAATGAAGTATTAATTATGTTGTAAGCGCACAGATTTATTAGGTTAACTGTCAATTTAAAATGTGCGCACGGATTATTCTGCAAAAAACTTTGAGCTTTTGGGGTCCATCTATCTTTTGTATCGATGGTTATATGTAATTTTCCCTCTGTAACTTTTGATCTCCGAGTACCCTTGGTACTCTATCAATAAAAAGTTCCCTTTTTCCAATAAAAAGAATGTGCCCACGGATTTTAAAAGAAGGACCATTTTGAATTCGAGGCATTCCTAGGGGACCAATTTACAGTCAGAAGAATGGTCAGTAGTAACGGCCAAGTAGCTGGGCAGCTCAGGCTGTCGATCCCATTTCAAACGATGTGGATCAGCCTCACTCAACGTGTAGCACCGTCCTTGTTTAATATTTTGACACGCCTCTTTTCACAATGTTTAATATTTCGACACGCCTCTTTTCACAATGTTTAATATTTTGAACGCCACTTTTCACAGTGTTCACTACAAAAAAAACTGCTTTTAGTGAGAGTAAAAACCGTGGCTAAAAGTTGAAATACTCTCATTAATGACTTTTAGTGACGGAAAATTGACTCTCATGGCCTCTAATTACTGTTTCTCTAGTTAAAGGTCAATAGTGACGGTATTGGGTCCCCTCACTAATAAGTATATAATTACAGTAAATGTACTCTCACTAAAACATTTTTAATGATGGACATTCCTGTCACTAAAACATCATTTTACTCTCATTATAAAGTATATTTAATTACAAAAATTCCCCTCATTAAAATTCAATCTCCCGTCACTAAACGTCATAGTTTAGTGAGAGAAAAACCTCTCATTAAATCTAAAATTAGTTTTGTCACCAATTTAGTGATGTGTCCCCTCTCATTAAAACCAAATTTACAATATCATCAACAATTGATAAAAATTCAATAAAACTATTATAATCTAATTATAAAGAGAAAAGGTATATGATAAAAAATTGTGTACTCCAAAGACATGTGCATGTTTAATAGCATTCAACATACAAATATCTAGATTAACATCCCAAAAAAAAAAAAAAAAAAAAACATTACCATGTTATTTCATCCCTATCGATGTTTCTTTAGGTATGCTTATTTTTCACCGACACATCTGTCACCTGCCAAATAAAATGATAAACGAAATATAAGCTTACCGGGAAACAAAAGTTTTATCCTAAGAAAAGAACTACAAACAATTGAACATCAATATTGCAATGTCATTATTCTAAAAAAAACAGAACTACAAGAGTCATACTTTAAATCCTAAAATTAATCTCAGAATGGAAGAAAAAAATTAATTAATGACCATAATATAGCACATACCACATGAATAGTTCTTAAAAGCTTCCTAGAAAAAACATAACAACTATCCACCAAGATCAGAAAGTGGAGATTCATAACCCGACATATATCAGCTGAATAAACAACACAAAAGCTAAAGAAAAATGACAAAAAAAAAAATCAGAAAAAGATTGTACCTGGCTTTTCACATTACAGAACCAGAGGAATCTTGCAATTGCATTTTTATTGAAGATGGGAGAATACATCAGGTGCACAAAAGTCCATCTATGTACATCTTTATTTATTGAAGCTAGTGGTAAAACCTTCAAAGAGAAAACAAAAGTAAAAATTCTTGCAACATACATCATTAATATTCTTGTCTGAATTTTAATTCAGGAAAATCAAATACACAAGAGGCTACTGTTGTACATTTATTATAAGAAACAGCAAATTTTAATAGAAAAAAAAGTAATACAATGAAACTACAGTGCACAACTCCAATCTCTAACCAAGTTAGATACAGAAAAAAAATTAAACTCCTGATGACTAAACACCTACGCCACCACGAAAAAGATCTCTCCCACACCTCCTCTATGGCTTTCCTCCCGATCCTCAAATTTCTATTATTCTTTCTAACCATAAATACCAATATACAACTAGAACTAACACCCCCAGAACCCTTGTTACTCGTGAATAAGAAGTTCTCACCTCCAAACTGTGCTAATTCCTTCTCGAGCATTGTAGTTGACATTCACATTAGCAACTTGCTGTAAATTAAATATTAAAAAAAAAAGATGAACGATCAACAAAAATGCTCTTCAGAAAGAACAGGAACCATCAAGGATGAAAATAAGAGGTCCTTAAAAATGGCATTTAAGTACCTCATTCTCAGGAAAAACTCCAACCAACCTCGCAATATATTGTTTCTTAACCTCTCCTGATTCAATCTGTAACAAGAAAGTCATGAAAGCATAAAAATTAACATGCGGTAGCAAAAAGTAGACCATTGCACATGGTATACATGTTATTGAGATATTAAATATTGAAATGCTTTGCTCTTTGATGGTTTATAATCTTAATGATGCGGTCAATCAATATGCTACAAAAGTAATAAATGACAAGAAGACTTGCGTGCAAATGTGAAATGTCAGTACCACCAATTTATAAAAGAAGTTTGAATGTTATAGGCTTCTAAAACAGAACATCACCTATCCTTAGGGGGTAGCTATTAAATATTTAAAGGTCGATTTTGATAGTTTAAGCATTTAGAGGAGGTGATGATTCAGTACACGTGTATAATATGACAGAAACTTACCAATTCATTATTAATGTACAACCATCATGTAATAATTTTTTCAAGATAAGCAAATTAATAAAACCAGAATACCTGTTGCCTGAAAACATCAGCTTTAAAAGCAGTTCTGGCTAGGATAAGAAGTCCAGAGACCAAGCGATCTAACTGATGAATTGTTGATATAAAGATGCCAAGGGAGAAAAGATGGTGATATATATAAATAAAAAAATGTGATTGCAATAAAAAAAATAAATATAAGCACATTTATACTGTACCCATTTCCTGGAAGTATAGGGTGGATGCAGATAATGATCAAAAATCATTTGTAAAAAAAGTAGGATACAAAATAATGGTGCAAAGTCATACTCCGCTTGAAGTATACCGACAACTGTGTTCTTGCGATATTTCCCACACGGATGCACCTAAAAGTTAGAAAAAAAATTCTCAACTATAAGTCACTTTTTTTCAAAAGTTATGAGAAGTAGCTTTTGGAAGAAACAAATGATTATACACCACTTTGTAGAGTTTGCAAACACCGCTTGAACTTTAATCAACTAAAATAACTTACAAGAACTGATGCAGGCATACAAATAGTTAAGACATCCGAATCAACAGGTGGTTCATGCCTACAACAGCCTTCAGTATGTCAATTACTCTAATTTTAATTAACCATCAACAATTAAGCAAAGGAAGGGCATATTGTCACAGTAAAAGTTAATAGATTTTACACATTAATAAACTTCAAATACAACTGTAAAGGGAATACAAAGACAGACAATAGTATGTATATTTGAAGAAAATGGGTTTAAAAATTATACCTGTGAAGAAAGTGGCTAATTTTTTATGATGATCGGACGACATATGATATAGGCACTATCTGTCCATCAACTTGTATGTGTCCAGATTTCACAGCAGACACCGGTCGTCAACTTAAGGCATCAAAACTCAAATTGGAAACCAAGTTCAGATTACACATTCAGTATATTTTATGTTCAAGAATTTATCAATTTACTCAAACCATAAGCAAAGGATACTCCAGCAAAACAAAATTACACCAAAAAATATCATATTTTCTACCTCATTTGATGTATCACAACGCCTGAGGGTCAACACATCGAACTATAAAAATGATAACCTAAGTAGATATGAAAATCACAGTTTTAACTCAGGAGGAAAAAAGAACAGCAACACGTACAGTTTATAAATTCCATAATAACTGTTCAAAACTCCAGAACAATAGATGTTTACTTGATGCTCAACTTCTCATTCATACAAACATTCGCAGAAGCATATCAAACAGTAAGTAAATTATATTCAATTAAGTCTAACTCTTACTTTGTACAGATATCCTCAACACAAGAATACCAATATCAAGTAATTATCATCTAGATGGAAGAAAGAAAGAGCATTTGGAATTGGTCTTTCACATTTTCTATATAACTAACAAATACTAAAAGTGCTGGAAAAGTACAGTGGTTCAAAACCCATACAAATACTAAAATACAAGTAAGAGAAATTCCCATATAACTCTGCTCCTTTATAATTTCTTGAATATACAAAAAAAAAAATGCTAATTAAGAAATGAATTACCACAAACTGGTAAAAAGGGAGAAGAAGAAAAAAAAAAGCACAAAACAAATTACATACATAATAATCGCGAGGTCGCCCCTTAAATTTATCAGTAAATAAATCCACAATTGTCTTCCATGTCCATCAACCCTTAGCCTGCAACCAGAATCCAAGCACCCGTCACCCACATTTTCGAATTCATTCTTATAATTCACTTCAATCACCAACCAGCTGTAAACAATAACTTCACAAGCAAATAAGTGTGTACTTACATGTGAAATGAACTCGAAATAATATTGTTTGATATAATTAACACACAATTTAGTAAGTAATCTCGAGTGATTAAATGACTCTTCAGCCAAATAGTTACTGAAACAGGGTTATTACAATGTCAATGACTCTTTAGCAAAATCTGGACTATCAATGTCAATTTTAATGAAAATAAAAATATTAGTTTCTCCTTACAAATAATATCAACAAAAATTCACAAACACCTTATCAATAAGCCACCGTACCAACAAGTGTCTAATCTCTTTCTTCTATCACACAAGGCAAAAATCTATTTCACACAAATTGGCAATGCCAACAACAGAAGCAACCAAAGGCTGATTCAGCCTTCAATTCATTTTTCATTTGATATTGAAAGAAAAAACAGTGCTATCAAACAAATGCCAACAACAGAAGCAACCAAAAGCTGATTCAGCCTTCAATTCATTTTTCATTTGATATTGAAAGAAAAAACAGTGCTATCAAACAAATAGCTAATTTAAGCACTCATGAGGTATAAAAATACACAACAATCAGTGTAATATCAACATGAAGCAACCACAAAAACATTAGCAAAAAAGAAATCATGATATAACAGATGATCAAATCAGAGAAACTTACGAAACTATCAAGGCCGATGGACATGGAAAAGGACGAGGTTTCCACAGTAATCGTAAAACTAAACATACGACTGCGAATGATGTTGAGACTTCAACGAATTTTATTCTTCCGATTCTTTGCAGATTAGGGTAAGATCGGTCCAAAATTGAAAGGAGAATTTAAATTTGAAAACCTAGGGCAAGACGACGCTTTTCTGTCAAGAAAGTTTGATCAAGCAAGAGAGATTTTACGAGGAAGACTGAATTATTGAGAATTTGAGACTAGCAGGACTGAAAATTCACCATGGATGGAGCTCTCGAAAAAGCTTTAGTGAAGTGAGGAAACATGAACCGATGTTGAGAGAAATAATATCTTTTTTCTTTTTATAATTTTTAATTAAATTTAATTTTTAAAAGAAATAGTAAAAAATATGAATTACTAATAATTATTTGAAGAAATGATAAACTAACATTATTATTATGAGATAAGCCGTATTATTATGAGATAAACCGGCGGTCATTAAGAAATACTCCTTTTTTAGTGACGTACCTTGCTCACAATATGATATTTAATTAGAGAATTTATATACCCTCACTAAAATTAAAAAAATTATACATTTAATGAGAGTAATTAATCCTCTCACTAATATTTTTGTCATTAAAAGTTGTTTTCCTTGTAGTGGTTTAATATTTCGACACGCCACTTTTCACAATGTTTAATGTTTCGACACGCCTCTTTTCACAATGTTTAATATTTGGACACGCCTCTCTCCCATGCATATTACTTTCTCTTAGCTCAACAGATTTTTTTGTATATAAATGTGGACCGGAGAGTAGTGCTATTCCAACACAATAGTTAGCTCACAGTAGAGGTGCCTCCTCTAGAAGAATGCCTGCAGGATCTATCAACATGGATGTTGGCGACGGTTCACATCCTAAGGATGGAAGACGCGGTGTCAATTAAGGAGAGCCTTTGCTCGCCTATACTTAATCGCTTTCTTCCGGTGCATTATTTTGGACTTTTTGATGGCCACAGTGGCCCACACGTAATTACCCTCCCCTTCAATTGGTATTTTTTTTTTTTATTGTGCATTGTGCGTGCAATATGAATTATTATCATTGAAATTGTTAATTCGTGGAAGAGACGCGTGTCTTTTTTTTTAAAAAAAAGACGCGTGTCTTATGTCGTGGCAATAATTTTTATTTATAATTGCAGCTGGCATCAAGACTAAATAGTTAGCAGTACCAGTTAATACAAGGAAAAGTTAAGTATATTAATTAAATTATTTAATTTGAGGGTGCTCGATCAAGTTGTCTATTTTAATTGCATATGGGTAGCAGGATAGAGCTGATATAAAAGCCAGGATTGAAGCGAGCGGTGGACGTGTCATCTACAAAGATGTAGCTCGAGTTGAAGGAATTTTGGCTACGACCCAAGCAATAGGTAAATAACATTAATATTTTAATCATAATTTTTCTCTTATAAATTTTCATGCTTCCTCAATAATTTTGATATTGTTTTACTGGATGGAATAGGGGTGATGATGATAAATCATCAGTGATATCGGAGCCAGAAGGCGCCAAGAGGACGAGTTTCTGATAATAGCTAGCAATAGGATGTGGGATGTGATTCCGACTAATATATATGGCGTGTCGTGTCATCCGTGAATGCCTCAAAGAGATGGTGACCAGTACTGATAATTCAAATCAAGAGCCCAACTCTGCTCAACCATAGAATCATGGGTTGTATAGGCAACGCTTGAGAAGGGCATCGGCAGCAACGCTGCTTAGTCGTCTTGCCTTTGCCAGGGGAAGTGCAGAAAACATTTTGGTGATTGTGGTTGATCTGTGAATTATTTAATTATGGATTAATATTGATTAGGATAATATTTTAGAAATTAATATTGTGTACTAGATGAACACCCCCCTATTAATGTTAGCATATATGTCATTATGTACATAGTATATAATATGTTTCAATAATAACAGCCAATTCGTGAGGATGCACAGGCTGCTCTTAGGACAATTTGGAACAAAATGACCTCTTCAAAATATACGGGACTAGCTTGGGAGGTGATACGAGGAAGGCTTGCCACCCAGAGCGAATTAAGTAAGCGAAATATTTTGGGTAATGGTGATGACTTGACCTGTGCTCTCTGTGGCGCTGCCGAGGAAAACATCCAACATCTGTTCTTCGGCTGCGATCTGTCTAACAAAATCTGGCGATTGCATTCCTCCTGGTTCAGCAACAGTTCGCCTATGCAGGTCAATACAGCACCACATTTCCATCAATTCTGTGGCATCATCGGAATTAAGCGTAAGAAATTTATATTGGAATGCATATGGTGTTTGAAAGAATGATTTATTTGGAAAATGAGGACCCGAAACCAGAAAAAATGTTTGATGAAAAGAGCCAAGGCCTGGAGTATCTTTTATCTCCAAAAAGAATGTCCCCCCGCAACCTCTTTACACAATGTTTAATATTTTGACACGTCGTTTTTCACAATTTTTAATATTTCGACACGCCGCTTTTCACAATGTTTCATATTTTGACACGCCACTCTTCACAATGTTTAATATTTTGACACGCCACTCTTCACAATGTTTAATATTTTGACACGCCTCTTTTCACAATGTTTAATATTTTGACACGCCACTTTTCACAATGTTTAATATTT
This sequence comes from Galeopsis tetrahit, assembly GCA_963675135.1. Classification (NCBI taxonomy): domain Eukaryota; kingdom Viridiplantae; phylum Streptophyta; class Magnoliopsida; order Lamiales; family Lamiaceae; genus Galeopsis; species Galeopsis tetrahit. The sequence goes on along the minus strand of OY776125.1, from coordinate 10,764,068 downwards.
CGACACGCCACTTTCACAATGTTTAATATTTCGACACGCCACTTTTCACAAGGTTTAATATTTCGACACGCCACTTTCACAATGTTTAATATTTCGACACGCCACCTTTCACAATGTTTAATATTTCGACACGCCTCTTTTCACAATGTTTAATATTTTGACACGCCACTTTTCATAATGTTTAATATTTCGACACGTTGTTTTTCACAATTTTTAATATTTCGACACGCCGCTTTTCACAATGTTTAATATTTTGACACGCCTCTTTTCACAATGTTTAATATTTTGACACGCCTCTTTTCACAATGTTTAATATTTTGACACGCCACTTTTCACAATGTTTAATATTTCGACACGCCACTTTCACAATGTCTAATATTTCGACACGCCACTTTTCACAATGTTTAATATTACGACACGCCTCTTTTCACAATATTTAATATTTCGAAACGCCACTTTTCACAATGTTTAATATTTCGACACGCCTCTTTTCACAATGTTTAATATTTTGACACGCCACTTTTCAAAATGTATAATATTTCTACACGTCGTTTTTCACAATTTTTAATATTTCGACATGCCGCTATTCACAATGTTTAATATTTTGACATGCCACTTTTCACAATGTTTAATATTTTGCCACGCCTCTTTTCACAATGTTTAATATTTTGACACGCCACTTTTCACAATGTTTAATATTTCGACACGCCTCTTTTCACAATGTTTAATATTTTGACACACCACTTTTCACAATGTTTAATATTTCGACACGCCTCTTTTCACAACGTTTAATATTTTGACACACCACTTTTCAAAATGTTTAATATTTCGACACATCGTTTTTCACAATTTTTAATATTTCGCCACGCCGCTTTTCACAATGTTTAATATTTTGACATGCCACTTTTCACAATGTTTAATATTTCGACACGCCACTTTCACAATGTCTAATATTTCGACACGCCACTTTTCACAATGTTTAATATTTCGACACGCCTCTTTTCACAATGTTTAATATTTTGACACGCCACTTTTCACAATGTTTAATATTTCGACACGCCTCTTTTCACAATGTTTAATATTTTGACACACCACTTTTCAAAATGTTTAATATTTCGACACGTCGTTTTTCACAATTTTTAATATTTCGACATGCCGCTTTAATGTTGAATTCAAGATATATTACCATTTTGAATCATGGGTATAAACAGCAAATTTCTACTTGTTAGACCTGCAAAGGAAATCGTCCAATACATACGAATCACATTCAATTTAATATTTTGACATGCCACTTTTCACAATGTTTAATATTTTGACACGCCTCTTTTCACAATGTTTAATATTTTGACACGCCACTTTTCACAATGTTTAATATTTCGACACGCCTCTTTTCACAATGTTTAATATTTCGACACGCCACTTTTCACAATGTTTAATATTTTGACACGCCACTTTTCACAATGTTTAATATTTCGACACGCCTCTTTTCACAATGTTTAATATTTCGACACGCCACTTTTTACAACGTTTAATATTTCGACACGCCTCTTTTCACAACGTTTAATATTTTGACACGCCACTTTTCAAAATGTTTAATATTTCCACACATCGTTTTTCATAATTTTTAATATTTCGACACGCCGCTTTTCACAATGTTTAATATTTTGACACGCCACTTTTCACAATGTTTAATATTTGGACACGCCTCTTTTCACAATGTTTAATATTTTGACACGCCACTTTTCACAATGTTTAATATTTCGACATGCCACTTTCACAATGTTTAATATTTCGACACGCCACTTTTCACAATGATTAATATTTCGACACACCTCTTTTCACAATGTTTAATATTTTGACACGCCACTTTTCACAATGTTTAATATTTTGACACGCCTCTTTTCACAATGTTTAACATTTTGACACGCCACTTTTCACAATGTTTAATATTTCGACACGCCACTTTCACAATGTTTAATATTTCGACACGCCACTTTTCACAATGTTTAATATTTCGACACGCCACTTTCAAAATGTTTATTATTTTGACACGCCACTTTTCACAATGTTTAATATTTCGACACGCCACTTTTCACAATGTTTAATATTTTTACACGCCTCTTTTCACAATGCTTAATATTTTGACATGCCACTTTTCACAATGTGTAATAATTTGACACGTCGCTTTTCACAATGTTTAATATTTCGACACGTCGCTTTTCACAATATTTTATATTTCGACACGCCTCTCTGCCACATTACTCTTCTCTTAGCTCAACAGATATGTTTCGACACACTTATTTTGACATGCGCACGGATTTTGCATTACTATCGGTAATTTTCTATGGGACCATTTTGAATTCAAGATATATTACCATTTTGAATCATGGGTACAAACAGCAAATTTCTACTTGTTAGACCTGCAAAGGAAATCGTCCAATACATACGAATCACATTCAATTTAATAAAAATGAATCAATAGCAAATTTGTTTAAATAAATACACAATAAAAGGTGAAAAGAAACCTTAAGCACAGAAACACATTCCAGTTGATTCACGGCACATAAATCACTTGCGCCACCACGCCAAGGGAGAGAGAAGCAATGAAGAAGAATGAGAGCTTTCGGTGATGAAATAAATAAGTGGAATGATGGCCCTATTAATTACAGGCAGGCAGAGATATCGAGGACATGAGAGAGGATCACGTGCGTGTGAGTGCTGCGTGTTTATCAAGCTATCATGTAAAATATCAATAATGCCTCTAACCTTGTGTTAGACACAGGCTACCAACATTGTGTGCGTGTAAGCCAGAACTCCACTTCATCCCATTTTCACTCAAACTAATAGACAATTCACATGGGTGTCGCGTTACTAATTTTGCTTATATTTAAATGTGAACATGAGAGTAGTTATTCCAACACAATAATTAATTAAAATGGCTGGGTTGATCTGAAGGGTGAATGTGAAATGATTTAATTGTGGGTAAATGAAGTATTAATTATGTTGTAAGTGCACGGATTTATTAGGTTAACTGTCAATTTAAAATGTGCGCACGGATTAGGCTGCAAAAAACTTTGAGCTTTTGGGGTCCATCTATTTTCTGTATCGATAGTTATATGTAATTTTCCCTCTGTAACTTTTGATCTCCGAGTAACCTTGGTACTCTATCAATAAAAAGTTCCCTTTTACCAATATAAATAAATGTGTGCACAGATTTTGAAAGAAGGACCATTTTGATACATAATTTGGTTTGTATTTAAATGTGAACCACAGAGTATTTATTCCAACACTATAATTAATTAATGTGGCAGGGTTGATCTGAAGGATGAATGTGAAATGATTTAATTATGGGTAAATGAAGTATTAATTATGTTGTAAGCGCACGGATTATTAGGTTAACTGTCAATTTAAAATGTGGGCACGGATTATGTTGCAAAAAACCTTGAGCTTTTGGGGTCCTTCTATTTTCTGTATCGATAGTTATATGTAATTCTCCCTCTGTAACTTTTGATCTCCGAGTACCCTTGGTACTCTATCAATAAAAAGTTCCCTTTTACCAATATAAAAAAATGTGCGCACGGATTTTGCATTATTATCGGCAATTTTCTATGGGACCATTTTGAATTCAAGATATATTACCATTTTGAATCATGGGTACAAACAACAAATTTCTACTTGTTAGATCTGCAAAGGAAATCGTCCAATACATACGAATCATATTCAATTTAATAAAAATGAATCAATAGCAAATTTATTTAAATAAATACACAGTAAAAGGTGAAAAGAAACCTTAAGCACAGAAACACATTCCAGCTGATTCACGGCACTGAAATCACTTACGCCACCACGCCAAGGGAGAGAGAAGCAATGAAGAAGAATGAGAGCTTTCGGTGATGAAATAAATAAGTGGAATGATGGCCCTATTAATTACAGGCAGGTAGAGATATCGAGGACATGAGAGAGGATCACGTGCGTGTGAGTGCTGCGTGTTTATCAAGCTATCATGTAAAATCTCAATAATGCCTCTAACCTTGTGTTAGACACAGGCTACCAACATTGTGTGCGTGTAAGCCAGAACTCCACTTCATCCCATTTTCACTCAAACTAATAGACAATTCACATGGGTGTCGCGTTACTAATTTTGCTTATATTTAAATGTGAACATGATAGTAGTTATTCCAACACAATAATTAATTAAAATGGCTGGGTTGATCTGAAGGGTGAATGTGAAATGATTTAATTGTGGGTAAATGAAGTATTAATTATGTTGTAAGTGCACAGATTTATTAGGTTAACTGTCAATTTAAAATGTGCGCACGGATTAGGCTGCAAAAAACTTTGAGCTTTTGGGGTCCATCTATTTTCTGTATCGATAGTTATATGTAATTTTCCCTCTGTAACTTTTGATCTCCGAGTACCCTTGGTACTCTATCAATAAAAAGTTCGCTTTTACCAATATAAAAAAATGTGCGCACGGATTTTGAAAGAAGGACCGTTTTGATACATAATTTGGTTTGTATTTAAATGTGAACCACAGAGTATTTATTCCAACACTATAATTAATTAATGTGGCAGGGTTGATCTGAAGGATGAATGTGAAATGATTTAATTATGGGTAAATGAAGTATTAATTATGTTGTAAGCGCACGGATTATTAGGTTAACTGTCAATTTAAAATGTGGGCACGGATTATGTTGCAAAAAACCTTGAGCTTTTGGGGTCCTTCTATTTTCGATCTGTATCGATAGTTATATGTAATTCTCCCTCTGTAACTTTTGATCTCCGAGTACCCTTGGTACTCTATCAATAAAAAGTTCCCTTTTACCAATATAAAAAAATGTGCGCACGGATTTTGAAAGAAGGACCATTTTGATACAGAATTTGGTTTGTATTTAAATGTGAACCAGAGAGTAGTTATTCCAACACTATAATTAATTAATATGACAGGGTTGTGTTGGAATTAATGTGGGATTAATTGGGTTTTGACACCCTTATCTAATTAATTAATTAGAAGGACTAAACGTTAATTATAAAATAATTGAACGTGACATAGTCGATCTACTCGCGGAGTAGATGAACGTGATATATTTAATATCTCAAAACCGAGTTAAGGTGAGTGAGAAATTAATTGTTGAAGTTGAGTGCTTCAACTTGAAGTTTGAGGTGTGGGAACTTGTCCCACATAGAAAACCTACAAAACATTGAAGAGGTTTAAAAGCATTGAAGTAGGATTGGAGTTCAACTATGTATAAGGGGTACACTCCTCTAAGAGCCACACGCGTACCCGCCCGTCCGGCCGGCTCGGCTTCGGCTTCGGATTTGGAAATTGGTCTTTGGGGTCTTTGGGGCCCGCCTATCTTTTTGCAGACCCAAAAACTCCGAAGGCCCAACTCAGGAATTGGTTTGGCCCATTTCGAATTACTTCAAGAATGTTCCAGAATTATCTGGGGGCCCAACTCAGGAATTGGTTTGGCCCATTTCGAATTACTTCAAGAATGTTCCAGAATTATCTGGGAGTCTCAACTTGGTCTTCAAGACTTATCCACGTGCGCGATCTTAGCGATATTTTCGCGATATCATCCCACGATTCGGGCCTGGGCCCACGCATGATTTCTGCAACCACCTAGGGCTTCTTCTGCCTATAAATATCAGTCTCTTCCCTCATTATTTCCTATGCTGAAATTCGCCTCGATCTTAGCGATATTTTCGCGATATCATCCCACGATTCGGGCCTGGGCCCACGCATGATTTCTGCAACCACCTAGGGCTTCTTCTGCCTATAAATATCAGTCTCTTCCCTCATTATTTCCTATGCTGAAATTCGCCCCTCTGCTCCCTCTACTCTTCTCTCGTCCCTCTGCAGTGTGTTGAGCTCCCAAAAGCCTTACACTGTTCTTTCTTGTGCCGAATTTATTTCCGAGAGTGTTCAGTTCGTACTTAGTACGTTCGCCGAGGCTTCGTGTACAGTGGTGCTACTGTGTACGAAGTAGAAGTCGTTTTACCTTTGGGAATGGAACGCCATACCAGTCGAGCACTACCTGGGCGCATTATGTTCTGCGGGAAAAGGGTTTTCCCTTGACTCGACTTGTTTATTATCTGACTCTTCGATATTGTAGTATACCCTATCAGGCGTATAGTTTCCAACAATCGCAGAACATAATATTGTATTAATCTAATTTCGGACTTAATTAATTTAATTAATTTACTGCAATGTCGAAGTCGAATGATAACATGGATGTTGACCCCACCGATACAGAGGTCGTGCATGGTACTGAGAATATTGGCAACGATGCCAATAAGGAAACGTCTCCTGATCGATCAGTTTCACACAGTTCTGATATAGGAAAACAGAACGACCATGCTGAAAGGGTTAGGAACAGAAGCAATCCGTTTGCACCTTTTTCTCCTCTCCACAATCCCATGAGGGATCAGATGTTTACTTTCTCTGCACCTGGGCCGAGGCCAATGGTCGTACAAGGAGAAAAACTTGAGAAATTCTCAGGGACTGAATTCAAAAGATGGCAAAGTAAGATGCGATTTTACCTAACCATGCTTGGAATGGATAGGTTTCTGACCGAAACTAAACCTACACAGCCTGAGGCAAGTGCTAGCCAACAGGAAAGGATCTATTATGATCAATGGTCAAGTGGTGATTATCTGTGCAGAAATCACATAATTGGTGGACTTTCTGATACACTCTACAGTGTCTACTCTGACATAAAATCTGCCAAAGAGTTGTGGGAGTCCTTGGAGAAGAAGTACAGAACTGAAGGTGCTGGATTGAAGAAATTCGTCGTTGCACAACTGTACGATTTTAAGATGGATGATAACAAATCTGTAGTGGATCAAGTCCAGAAACTACAGATTATTTTCCATAAGATAGCTGTTGAAGATATGGTTTTACCTGATGCATTCCAAGTAGCTACCGTGGTCGAGAAACTACCTTCATCGTGGAAGGATTTTAAGTCATATCTAAAGCACAAACAAAAGCTTATGAGCTTGGAGGATCTGATTATCCGTCTCGGGATTGAGGAGGACAATCGAAAGAGAAAAGGCAAGGGATCTGCCCTCTAGATTGAAGCCAAGGCTAACTTGATGGAACAAGGGGGTCCGTCAAGGAAAAGTAAACGTCCCAATGAGTCTGCTGCCAACGCAACGAAGGTTGTGAAGGGGAAGGGTCCTGCCACAAAGCAGAAATTCACTGGAAATTGCTATAATTGTGGGAAACCAAACCACAGGTCCAGTGAGTGTCGTCAACCCCGTCGTGACGACAAGGGAAAAGGCAAACAGAAAGTATAAGATTATGTGAACCTTACAAATTTGGATATGTCCGCAGTAGTGACGGAGGTCAACTTGGTGGACAATAAGAAAGAGTGGTTTGTGGACACGGGTGCCACCTACCACGTCTGCTCGGAGAGATCTGCATTCTCAAGCTATTCTCCTTCTGATGGGAGAAAGTTATTCTGCGATATCATCCCACGATTCGGGCCTGGGCCCACGCATGATTTCTGCAACCACCTAGGGCTTCTTCTGCCTATAAATATCAGTCTCTTCCCTCATTATTTCCTACGCTGAAATTCACCCCTTTACTCTCCTCTCGTCCCTCTGTAGTGTGTTGAGCTCCCAAAAGCCTTACACTGTTCTTTCTTGTGCCGGATTTATTTCCGAGAGTGTTCAGTTCGTACTTAGTACGTTCACCGAGGCTTCGTGTACAGTGGTGCTACTGTGTACGAAGTAGAAGTCGTTTTACCTTTGGGAACGGAACGCCATACCAGTCAAGCACTACATGGGCGTATTATGTTCTGCGGGAAAAAGGTTTTCCCTTAACTCGACTTGTTTATTATCTGACTCTTCGATATTGCAGTATACCCTATCAGGCGTATAGTTTCCAACAGGTTGATCTGAAGGATGAATGTGAAATGATTTAATTATGTTGTAAGCGCACGGATTATTAGGTTAACTGTCAATTTAAAATGTGCGCACAAATTATTAGGTTAACTGTCGATTTAAAATGTGCGCACGGATTATGTTGCAAAAAACTTTGAGCTTTTGGGGTCCTTCTATTTTCTGTATCGATAGTTATATGTACGAAGTAGAAGTCGTTTTACCTTTGGGATCGGAACACTATACCAGTCGAGCACTACATGGGCGTATTCTGTTCTGCGGGAAAAGGATTTTCCCTTGACTCGACTTGTTTATTATCTGACTCTTCGATATTGCAGTATACCCTATCAGGCGTATAGTTTCCAACAGGTTGATCTGAAGGATGAATGTGAAATGATTTAATTATGTTGTAAGCGCACGGATTATTAGGTTAACTGTCAATTTAAAATGTGCGCACGGATTATTAGGTTAACTGTCAATTTAAAATGTGTGCACGTATTATTAGGTTAACTATCGATTTAAAATGTGCGCACGGATTATGTTGCAAAAAACTTTGAGCTTTTGGGGTCCTTCTATTTTCTGTATCAATAGTTATATGTAATTCTCCCTCTGTAACTTTTGATCTCCGAGTACCCTTGTTACTCTATCAATAAAAAGTTCCCTTTTTCCAATAAAAAAATGTGCGCACGGATTTTGCATTATTATCGGCAATTTTCTATGGGACCATTTTGAATTCAAGATATATTACCATTTTGAATCATGGGTACAAACAACAAATTTCTACTTGTTAGATCTGCAAAGAAAATCGTCCAATACATACGAATCACATTCAATTTAATAAAAATGAATCAATAGCAAATTTGTTTAATTAAATATACAGTAAAAGGTGAAAAGAAACCTTAAGCACAGAAACACATTCCAGCTAATTCACGGCACAGAAATCTCTTGCGCCACCACGCCAAGGGAGAGAGAAGCAATTAAGAAGAATGAGAGTTTTCGGTGATGAAATAAATAAGTGGAATGATGGCCCAATTAATTACAGGCAGGCAGAGATATCGAGGGCATGAGAGAGGATCACGTGCGTGTGAGTGTTGCGTGTGTATCAAGCTATCATGTAATATCTCAATAATGTCTCTAACCTTGTGTTAGACACAGGCTACCACCAGTGTGTGCGTGTAAGCCAGAACTCCACTTCATCCCATTTTCACTCAAGCTAATAGACAATTCACATGGGTTTCGCGTTACTAATTTTGCTTATATTTAAATGTGAACAGGAGAGTAGTTATTCCAACACAATAATTAATTAAAATGGCTGGGTTGATCTGAAGGGTGAATGTGAAATGATTTAATTGTGGGTAAATGAAGTATTAATTATGTTGTAAGCGCACGGATTTATTAGGTTAACTGTCAATTTAAAATGTGTGCACGGATTATGCTGCAAAAAACTTTGAGCTTTTGGGGTCCATCTATTTTCTGTATCGATAGTTATATGTAATTTTCCCTCTGTTGGTCCCTGAACGAGTAGTGAATGGGATTAAAGTCTAGAGGGGAGGGGTGAATAGACTTTAAAACTTTTTCAAGAGAGTTGGGAACCTCTTCTGATTGCTATGTCAGCTGGACTACAGGTCTGCTGGTCCAGATGACTATAGTGATCTGATAAAGGAGGTTATATGCGGAATTATGGTAGGCCTTGTTTAAACTCGTTCTCTTAGTTTCTTTTGAAAGTGCCAAGTTATTTACTTAATAAAAATACTCAGCTGATGCTGGTTTGAGAGTTGTGGCCTTGTTTTGAAGACAGTTAAAACACAGTATGCACTATATAAGATAAATGAAATGACAGTAAAGTAGAGTGCAGAAAGTAGATAACACCAGGTTTATAGTGGTTCGGATATACGATCCTACGTCCACTCTCACGTCCTAACGTGAAGTTTAATCCCTTTAATTTACCGCAAATTACAAGGGTCTTGACCTTTATAGTCCCAAGGATAGGACTTTGAGATCTGAGCCGTCCTAACAGCTACGGTCTCCACAAGTGATTGTAAGCACTTGCACTTTGAGGGTTTCAAAAACTTTAACCTTTCGGAGAGGGTTTGGGGTTTTTGAAGGGTATCCAACTAGTGATTCAAGCTTATAATTTGCTTAATCACTTTGCCTAAAACAAATGATAAACAATATGAAATAGGTTTCAGGTTCTTAAGGGTTGGATAGAAATCACTTAAGAGCTATAGATAATCTAATGGATTCTGGCTCTTTGAGAATTCTTGAGACAATATGACTTTAGCTTGATTGCTTGCTGGAAATGTTGAATTCTCTCGTTGTGACTTCGTATATTGTGATTTCTCATCCTCTTGTATTTATAGTGGTGATTGCTTGCAACTAGCCGTTGGAGTTGACTAGCCGTTGGGGCAATCTTTCCATAATGGCTTGATTCCTTGATTCCAGCCGCTTGATTGCTTCAATCCTGGGATCATATCAATCTTCTAAATAAGGTAGGTCTCTGTTTAAATTGCAAGATGACTTTGGAATCAGCCGAGTCCTGAAAGATCACATAGTCGTCTGATCTGAACTTCTAGTCTTCTGACTACTCTTCTGGCCTTGAGTCTTCTGTCTTCTGATATCAGCAGAGTAAAACTCTTCTGATCTGGCAGTTCTTATGTCCTGCATTAGGCCATCTTCAATCTGGGACTCCATCAGTTAAGTAGGTATACAAGCACCTCTCTTAACTGGTCTTCAAGGATCTCCTAGTCTTCATGTCTTCTACTCTTCTCATCTTGAGGGAGCGCATGTAAGCCGGGACTGTGCTGATCAACTGATATCTATACAGTCAATCACACAAGACTAGTCTAAGCTGTTCTATACAAAGTCAACTGATCCTATTACATTTATAAACTCTAAGTGTTTTGGCCATCAAAACTATACTAACATCAAGTGGGGCTTAGGGTGAATTTATATCCCAACAATTTCCCCCTTTTTGATGAAGCCAAAACTATATATGATAAATGCTCTTAATAATATAAGATAGGAGTTTATAAACTTCATAAAAACTGAAGTATCTGATGAAGACAATGAGAGTTTGTCTTGAAAGCAAAGAGAACTAAACTTGAATATATAGAACTTTTACAGATTACAAGTAATAGTTTCTTAACGCTTTGAAAGTGGTCTTCATCAGGTCTTCTGATCTTCAGATGCGGAAGGCAAGGTACAGACGAGATCGAACTTCTTCCATGTGCTGCAGGTCTGTAACATTCTCCTCTTCATAGATCTTCTCTAGGATCCTTTTGACTTCAATTAAGTCTGTTCTTCCAGAATCCAGAGTGGGAGGATCCCATTTGGGTTCTTCAGGAGTTAGGATTCTGCAGTTGTCAAGTTCTTTGGCTGTCTTGACTACTTCTTTCCAGAACTCTGGATCTTCAATGTTCATGAATTGATTGAACTGGAAGAATTCATCTTCATAGGTTGGGAGAGGGCCAAATTTTCTTACAATGTGGTGTTGAATTTGCCATTTCTTCTTCAGAGGGTACCACCTTGGTAGCTCATTTTGAAGGGCTAGATAATCCACATAGTTGCTATCAAACACCGGAACTTTATCTTTCTGTGCCAGAGCATTTTCTTTCAGTGCTTTGTCCTTGAGAGCTTTCCTGAGTTTGGCTATCTTCCTGTCAAATTTGGCTTTGACTGCTTTCGCATCTTTTAGCTTCTTTTGCTTAAGCTCTTGAGCTTCAAGCTCTTTTCTTTTCTTCAACTCTAAAGCCTCTTTCTCTTCTGCAGTAGGCTCTGTTGGAGTTGACTTCTTGCTTGACTTCTGAGCTTGCTCATCTGCTTGCTCATCTGCCTTCCTTTTCCTAGTCATCCTCTTCTCATAAACTTGTTCTGTAGAGGCAGTGATCTGCAGACTTTTGGCAGTTGCTTGAGTGGGAGCTTGGATGTCTTCTTGAGCAATTTCTTTGCCTTTGCCTTGCTTGCTCTTGATTTTTCTTGATAAACCACCCAAGGTTTCATTCAGCTCATCTTGAGATACTACCATTACAGCTTGCTGTGCAGTAGTCTTCTCTAGAGCTTTTATCAATACATCTTCCCCCTTTTTGGCTTCAGCAAGTGCAGCCGCAAAAGGCTTCATGGCATTCAGAATCTCCACTCTAAGAGTTTGTTGAAGAGCCATGGCGTTGACTCTGCCAACATGAGTTAGATGAGTGATGCTATGCTCTAGAATCTGAGCATGAGAGTTGGAGGAGGAGACAGCTTCTAGTTTAGCTGTAATTGCTTCCAATTTGGTTGTTGTCTCCTTCAGCTGAATCTGAAGTTTTTCATTCTCTGCTGTAGCTGATTGGAGAAGAGCTCGACCTTCAGTAGCTCTTGCTTCAGCATCTTCAATTCTTTTGTTGTAGGTGTTTTCCATGCGGTTGACCTCATTAGTGTAGAGATCAGCAAACCTGGTGGAATGGTCACCTGCCTTCTTCAGAATGCTGGTCAGATACTCACTTATCTGATTGTGAAGAGATTCTCCAAACTTGTCTTCAATGTCAATGATCTGGTCATGAAGACGAGTTCTCTGCTCCTTGACCGCCTTTTCAACATATCTTCCAAGCTGTAGGCCTAAACCCTTTTCAAAGTGTAGGTCTATAGCAGCCTTGACCTGTGAGCATATGTCTGCTGTATAGTCAGCTGTTGAAGTAGAAATTGAGGCAGTACCTTGAGGCTTTGGATGAACTGTCAGGGCTTTGCCTCTTTCTTCAGCTGAAAGGTACTCTTCATTGAGAAATGAGGTAGTGGCCTTAACCAGGTGGGACATGATGGTGTCTCCTTTGTCAATGAAGTGAGGTAGAGTATCCTTAGGCATGAAGTGATCAGGAATAGTGATTACTTCTCTTTCAATCTCGGTTCTGTCAGCTGGTTCAGCTGAGTCTTCCGCAGGAACGGACGCAGCTGAGTCATTCACCTTTGCAGTGCCAGCTGTCTGCTGACCTGATATGTCTTCTGGGATAGAGGCATCATTAGGTGGAATTCCCAGAATTCTGTGGCATACTGCTGTAAAGGCGTCTTCGGGCAGCAGTTGAGCAAAAGATGTAACTTGAGCAACTTCTTTTTGCTCCATTTCCCAGTCGAGGAAATTAGCTTTTCCTCCCATTCCTTCCATGACCTCAATAAGGTCATCCACATCATCTCTCCTGAGTTCAATCCAGGTGCAGATTCTGAGAACTTGTTCGAACTGAATTGATTGCTCATCAATACCAGGAATAGTAGACTTGAGCAGGTTTGCTATCTTCATCCTCATTATCTTCTCCCTTGTGCACATAGGATAGTGTACCATTCTGTACTGAGGTTGAGAGGGACCAGCTTGAGCAAGGTCTGCTGGTGCCATGTCTTCTGGAACAGAAGAACTAATGATGGTAGGAGTTTGTGTATGTGGGGTAGTTTCCTCTGCTGTGTGTGTATCAGCAGGGATTTGGGAAGTGATATGGTCTTGCTCTTCAGTGGTCTGTTCATCAGCAGGGTTTTGAGTCTGCTGGTCTGGTATAGTACTTTCATGAAGATCAGTAGAAGGTTGAACATGTAGATCTTGAACATCAGCAGGAGTAGGCAGTAGGGATTCAGGGGTTAAGGTTTGTGGAGCTTGTTCCTCTGCTGTGTGAGTATCAGCAGGGATTTGGATATCAGTGTTTGAGTGTTCAGATGGGTTGGATTCATCAGAAGGGTTGAAGGATGCAATCGGGGCTATTAGCATGGGAGTAGGAAGCCTCGATTTCTTGAACTTTTTGTTGAAAGAAGAATTATTCTTCTTTCTCTTCTGACCCTTCGACAATTTAGAAGGAGTAAAAGAGGGTGAGGGTTTAGAGGTACCTGCCTTCTTCAAGGGAGAGGCAGTGGGAGTTGCATCTGAATCAGATGGGGAGATGAGCCCAGATCTGATTAGATATCGCCTTTGTGCTAAGGTCTGATTGTCATCATCATCATCCTCATCAACCTTCTTCTGAGCCTCTTCTTTGGTTGGCTCCTCTTCTTCTTCAGCAGAGTCATGATCAGACTCTTGTGCTGCCTTCTCAGCCAACAGCTTCCTCTTCTCTTCTTTCAACCTTTCTGCCTCAGCAAGAGCTTCCTTTCTCAAATAATATTTGGAGATATGAAAGGTCTTATGAGGTCCCATCTTGTACTTCTTTGGGAGAATATCTGGAAGAATGATGCTCAGCTTGTTGACAAAGCTGACTGTAGCTGCTACCTTCCATACCTTCGATTGTAAGTCCAAAGTGACTTTCTTTGCCTCAAGGGCAATTCTTTCTAAGAATAGTCCTTGCCAGTCTCCATCGATCTGATCCCAGATTGCAGCCATTACTCGAACCTTTAAAGTAGTAACAGCATCATGACTGAATGTGTTACCAAGTAACATCTTTCCTGCAATATCCAACAAGGTTTGGAATTTTGGTTCAAGTTGGGATTTCTTGAGCCCAGTTGCATTCGTAGCCTTGATTTTTCCACCAGTAAACATCTCCATATACTCCTTTTCTCTATTCATGATGTAGTTGGAGATATTTATTTTCCCCCTTGACAGGCCAAACAATTCCTGAAGGATTTCCCTTGTAACCTTGACTTTGTGTCCACCCATGACACTTTCAACGTGAGAACCCTTCATCACAGCGTTTGCATAGAATGCCAGTACATCTTGTTCATAAACATTAGTTGGAGTTGCTTCCAGAAAGTCTCTGAGTTTAAGATTGACGCACCGAAGCAATATCTCCTTGTTCTCATCTGTGTGTTTGCCTTTGAAGAACAGAGCATTCTCCGTAAAAATCTTCCCTTCCTTGGACCACTTTGCAGCATCCAAGGTGCCAGTGTTCTTGGTCTTCTCGTCGTAAATATCAATGATTGCCATAGTAGAGTTTGAGTGTTAGGGTTTGAAGGCTTGAAAGAAATTTGCAGAACGAGAGAGAGTAATGTGATTAATTGAGTAATATGATCGACAGGGTTTGGAAGAGGTTTTAGGGGTGTGAATATATACTCCAGAAAATTTTGATCTAACGGTCAGATTTGGGTTTAATTTGGAGTAGAGCCCAAGATTTCCTTCTTTGATTTCTTAAATTTGCCGGCTGGTTTTGCCATGTGGCAATATTTGATTTGCTGGCAATATGATACTTGAGTATTAATGACATCATTACCAAAAATAGCCGTTGTGACTAATTTATGGTAAGAATTGATCATCAAGGCCGTTTTCTATAAGAAAATTGCATTCCTTATATAAGCCAATTTGTTTAATTACATTCAGGAATAAATCTAGAATGAATTACATGATCAAGACTAGTCATTATACTCTAAATTGGAGTGATTTGGTCAGCAGAGTGAGGTCTTCTGAGTTCTTCAAGATGTCTGCTGATTTTCTTTGAAAAGTCTTCTGGTCAGCTGAGTTGGTCTTCTGATCAGCTGAGTAGAGGAAACGGTGTTTGCTGTGATGATCCAACCTGGATGGATCCTTCCAGCTTTATTGTGAGTGATGATCCAACCTGGTTTGATGGATCTTTCAGCTCCTTCTTTAAATCAAGTGGAGCTAGCTTAGACATAGTCCCACTGATTTAAATGTCTCTCACCATCGGATGTTCCTCATCATCAGATGGGATGTAGCATCTAATGTGCTCTTGTTGAATTTCTTCGCTTCTCTTGAAGGGGAAGGAAGATTGAGGGGTGCTTCAATGGAGTTGAAGAGAGGGCCATGGACTCAGCCTTCATGTTCTGTTTAGACACAGTAGCTTTGCATAACAAGCTCTCCATGTAGAACTTCCTTCTGGAGAAGAAGCTCTGCTTGCTTGCTACTTTGTCCTCTGCATCTCTTCCTCCTTTAGCTTTCAACAAGAACGTCTCTTCTTCCTTTAGCTTTCATGAACATACTCATGTTGAGTAAGCCATGTATATAGATCTGCATCATCTTCATTTTCTGGACAAATCTTTATCTCCTTCACCCAAGATTTTGGTTGAAGAATGATCTCCATTCCATCTCTTCTTTCAATTTTCTCCATACCTGAAACAAGAATAGTGTTAGATGTTTTGTGTTCTTAGGTGTTCTCATAATTTCTCCTTTTATAAGGGTAGAAATGAGGTAGTGGAGAGAAAGATGACAAAACTATAGATGTGATAGGTCTGAATTTCTGAAAAGTGATTTCCTAAGATCAGCAGTGAGTTTCTTGATCCAAGGGTGCACATTTAAAGATATTCAGACTTTATCTAATGGAATGCAGAAATTATAAATTTTGACCATGAGTTATTTGAAATCCGTACTATGCATGCATACTGTTGAGTCGGTGAGGATGGTGTATTAATCCAGCCAAGTATGACTCAGTAGTATACTGTATTTATGTATATGAATAAAGTATTTTATGAAGAATAGTTTATTAATATACATAGTTATACATTGCTTAGAGTAAAGAGATCAAATAACTTTGTTCAAGTCTGCTATATATATGTATATGTATACTATGCAATGCAGATTATAGAGTATTTCATCAAGGATTCTTAAGGTATCATTGATTCCCCCTTGATTAGATAACTCTATGTTTTCCCTCAGCTCTATCTGTCTTCATTGGGAAAGAACTTACCTGAAGATGAGGGTGTCTATTCACCTCATCTGATCCTCCTAGTCTGCTGCAAAATGTATCAGCTGAGGTCTTCAGCTGATCTTGTGCTCTTCATGTGCTTGGGTCCAAGAGTCCTAAGCTATAGCATAGGGTCTTGAATCTTTCTTCAGGTAGGGGCTTAGTCAAGATGTCTGCTCTTTGGATATCTGTGTGAATTTTCTCCATCTTGATGTCCTTCTTTTCAAGGTGGTCTCTTATAAAATGGTGTCGAATGTCGACATGCTTGCACCTTGTGTGGAGGACTGGATTTTGAGTGATGGCAATGGCACTGCTGCTGTCACAAAAGATAGGTACTTCTTTTGCCTCTACATTGTAATCTTTGAGTTGTTGAGCTAGCCAGAGTAGCTGGCTACAACAACTTCCAGCTGCCATATATTCTGCTTCAGTGGTGGATGTTGCAACTGAGGTTTGTTTCTTAGAGAACCATGATATCAGCTTGCTGCCTAGAAATTGACAGGTTCCTAATGTGGATTTCCTATCAATTCTGCATCCTCCAAAGTCTGAGTCAGAATAGCCACTTAATTCTAGATTGTCATCAGCAGGGTACCATAGACCTAGGTTGACTGATCCTTTTAGGTACTTGAGAATCTTCCTTGCTGCTTCTAGATGACTTTGCTTTGGGTTTGCTTGAAATCTAGCACATACTCCTACAGCGAATGTTATGTCTGGTCTGCTGGCTGTAAGATATAGTAGAGATCCAATCAGTGCTCTATATTCAGCTTGATCAACTGCCTTTCCGGACTCATCTGGTTCCATTTTGAAAGATGTCATCATAGGAATCCTTGCAGTCTTGCTTTGTAGAGCTTTGAATCTTTCTAGCAGACTCTTGGTATACTTGGACTGGTTGATGAAGATCCCTTCTGGACTCTGCTTGACTTGAAGTCCTAGGAAATAATTCATCTCACCCATCATGCTCATTTCTAATTTTCCTTGCATAAGTTCAGAGAACTTCTTGCACATTTCTTGGTTGGGTGATCCAAATATAATGTCATCTACATATATTTGTACCATTAAAATGTCTTCTCCTTCTTGTATTCTGAAGAGAGTTCTATCAACTTTGCCTTTTGTATATCCATTGTCAAGTAGGAATTGTGACAATGTGTCATACCAAGCTCTAGGGGCTTGTTTTAGACCATAGAGAGCCTTCTTCAGTCGATATACTTGATCACCTTTTTCAAATCCTGGAGGCTGCTCTACATATACTTCTTCTACCAGAATACCATTTAGAAAAGCACTTTTGACATCCATCTGGTATACTTTGAAGCCCATAAATGATGCATAGGCTAGAAATAGTCGAATGGCTTCCAACCTGGCTACTGGAGCAAAAGTTTCATCGTAGTCAATTCCTTCAGATTGTGAATATCCTTTTGCAACTAGCCTTGCTTTATTTCTAGTTATTACATCATGTTCGTCCTTCTTGTTCTTGAATACCCACTTTGTTCCTATTACATTGTGGTTTTCAGGTCGATCTACCAATTCCCAGACTTCATTTCTTTCGAATTGGTTTAGTTCCTCTTGCATAGCAGTGATCCAATTGCTATCGGTCATTGCTTCTTCTATGTCAGCTGGTTCAATGTTGGAGAGGAAAGCACACCAGCAGAACATAGATGATTGAGAATTCTGATTCAGTTGTCTTCTTGTTTTGACACCTGATTCTGCTCCTCCTAAGATGAGATTTGATGGATGATTGTTCCTCCATGTATGTCTTACAGGAGTACCTGCATTAGATGAACATGGATACTCATCTGTTCTATTGTCATCAGGAGGGTTGACTTGATTTGGTCGATCATCATCTGTATCTTGAGTATCAAAGAGATCATTCCCCCTTGCATTTGGGATTGTTGCATGTTGATTGTGGATAACTTGTTCAGCTTGAGTTTGAGATCTAGTGACTGGTCTGTGTGTTTTATCTTCCTCTGGTTCTTCAGGGAATGGTTCATTGACTTCAATAAATTCATCAGACTTCTTCTTGATCACTAGTTTCTTCATCTGTTCTGCAGCTGAGGTTGTTTCTACTGCATTCTTTTCACAAGATTCATCAAAAACAACATGTGGTGTTTCTTCCACAAGAAGGGTGCGTTTGTTGAATACTCTAAATGCTTTGCTAGTTGAGGAGTATCCCAAGAATATCCCCTCATCTGCTTTGGCATCAAAAGCATTCAACTTACTTTTCCCATTGTTGTTAATGAAACACTTACAACCAAATATATGAAAGTAAGATACTCTAGGTTTTCTTCCTTTCCACAGTTCATATGGGGTTTTCTCATGGATTTTGTGAATACCTGACCTGTTTTGAGTGTGACAAGCTGTGTTGATAGCTTCTGCCCAAATTTCTTAGGAGTAGAGAATTCAGCAAGGAGTGTTCTTGCAGCTTCTTTGAGTGTTCTGACTCTTCTTTCAGCTACACCATTTTGTTGTGGTGTTCTTGCTGCACTTGTCTCATGCTGAATACCATTAGAAGTACAATATGCAATAATATAAGAGTTAATAAATTCAGTGCCTTTGTCACTTCTAATTTTCACAATAGGTTCTCCTTTCTCTACTTGGATCCTCTTTAACAGTTCAGGAAGCTTCTGCTGAGTTTCACTCTTCTTGTATAAGAAGATAACCCAGGTAAACTTGGAGTAGTCATATACAACAATAAGGGTGTATTTTCTTCCTGTTAGAGTGGTTGGAGTGATTGGTCCAAAGAGATCCATGTGTAACAGTTCAAGAGCTCTGCTGGTTGATGCTGTCTTCTTGGTCTTGAAAGAGACCTTTGTTTGCTTTCCTTGTTGACATGCATCACAGACCTGATCTTTACAGTAGAGTTCATTAGGCAGACCATCAACTAAGGATTCCCTTGCTAACTTGTTCAAAGTCTTAAAGTTCAGATGACTAAGACGTTTGTGCCATAGCCAGCTGACATCTTTAGGGCTTTTCACAAGCAGACATGTATCCTTAGGACAGCTGTTCCAATTTGCAAGATACATACTTCCCTTTCTAGATCCTGTTAGAAGGTTTTGTTTTGTTCTTTTATCACTTATGAGACATTCATCTTTAGAGAATTTAACTGAATAACCAGTGTCACAAAAATGAGAAACAGATAATAGATTGAACTTAAGACCTTCTACATATGATACATCATGTACCTCAATGTCACCATTTCTAAGGGTGCCATATCCTTTTGTGTTACCGTGCGCGTTATCACCAAAGAAGACTTTTGGACCTTTCTTTTCTGTGTAGTTGGTCAGCAGGTCTTTGGTTCCAGTCATATGGGTTGAGCATCCACTATCTATGTACCATATCTCTCCTGCTAGGCCTTCTTTTCTGTATAGGTCCTTCCTTTCCTGCAAGAAAGGTTAAGTCTTAGGTACCCATTTTGTTTTGGGTCCTTGGGTGTTAGTACTACCCTTGGGAACCCACATATATATTGGTCGTTTGAATAACCTTGAGCACTTGAGTTGTTTCCCTCGGGCATCACAGAACCAAATCTTACCAGTTAACACCTTAGACTGATTTGATTTGTTGTTTGTGTCAGCTAAGTAATAGTCAAATGGTTTTCCTTTATAGGAGTGAACATACAATATCTTTTGACTAGTTACATTCGGCCTGGGTGTATTAGCTGGTCGATGCACACGATTATATGGACCATACTCTTCTGTTCTCACAATATCATAAGAGATAGGGGGTGCAAAGAGAACAGATTTGTTTGAAGAAGATTTCTTCTTCTTGGCTGGAGCAGCATACAGCTGAGACTGTCTCAGACGAGATGGTCTAGGATGTTTGCTGTTCCTCTGTATAGGTTTGGGGTTAACTTTTCTTTTACCATTTTTGGTGTTGGAATAGTTAGCCTTAGTTGGTACAGATGCCTTTTGGTTTATATTGAGTTCATTGTGTTTAGAACACTCACCCTGTTCATGTGTCTGAGTAGTGCACTGGTTAGGTGTACTACCCCCAGCTGGAGAGGATGTTGATGGATTAAGTTCATAGCCTAAACCCATCTTATTGCCATTTGATCTATAATATTCAGAGATACTTTCAATAGTAGTCGAGGCTTTATTGAATTCTGATATCTTTTGATCTAGGCATTCCTTCTCCTTTTCTAAGAGCTTGTGTGATTGGAAGAGATCATCGAACTTAGATTGTAGTATACGAAATTCTTTGGTTTCTAAGGCTTGAGTTTCTAACATCCCCTCATACAACTGAGTTGTTGTGGTATTTTCTTCCTTAAGAAGTTCCACTTCTTTGGTCAACCTTTCATTCATGGTGACTAACTCAGGGGTGTTATCAAACTTTACCTTTTTCAACCTAGCAATTTCTTTCCTTAAATCCTTATTCTCCTCTTCCACTTCTATAAAGGCTCTAGTGGCAATATCCAGATCACCTTTTACCTTTCTTAAAGATTGATAATAGGTGTCTTCTGATTCGCCTTCAGATGAGTTTATGTCATCTGTTTGTGAGAAAATAGGTGAATGGAAAGTAGTAGTATAAGAGTTTACCTCATTTTCTCCTATGGCCATCATAGCTAGATCGTCTGAATCATCTGAGTAGATTTGACAGTCTGGTGATGTAGGAAGTTCATCACTTTGATATTCAGATTCTTCAGTCAGCATTGCTTGCTTATCTGAATTTCTTCTCCTTGGCCTTCTTTCTTCTTTGTCATCCAGCTCAGGGCATTCATAGACATAGTGTCCTGGTTTACGACAATTGAAGCATGCTCCAGGCTTTTGATTTGAATTGCCTTTCCTTGGAGGTGTGGCATCTCTTTTTCTGGAGCCTCGGCTGTCAGATGACTCCACATCCTTTCTAGGATGTCTTTCTGGTGTTCTTTCTCTGGAACCTCTGGAGGGTGATCTTTCTCTTCTATCTTTGTAGTTTCTATAGAACTTTCTATATTTGTTGTTGAGAGTGTTCATCCTTTCGAATCTCTTGATCATAAGAGCCATTTGTTCCTTCAGACTCATGTCTGATCCTTCACAGTCTTCTGTTTTCAGAGATGTCCTGCCAGATGAGGTGCTTGCAGCTTTTGTATTAGCTGCCTTGAAAGCTACAGTCTTGGATGTGGGTGGAGCAACAATAAGTTCATCATTTTCTGAGTTTTCTTCTCTTTCAAGATCATATTCATGGGCTTTTAGATTCTGAAATAAAGTCTGTGCAGACCACTCCTTGATATCTTGAGTATCTTTGATGATGGTCTTCTTGAGTCTCCATTTCTTGGTTAGAGAGTCTAATATTTTTAGATTTTTCTCTCTATTTGTATATTTCTTGCCCAGAGATTCTATCTCATTGATGATCTTGGTAAATCTATTGTCTAATTGATCAATAGACTCTTCTGGTTGCATTTTGAAATGCTCAAACTTCTTGACTGCTGTTGTCAACTTGCTCTCCTTGATCAGCTCGGTTCCTTCACAGAGAAGTGCTAGAGCATCCCACATTTCCTTAGCTGTTTCACACTTGATTATTTTTGCAATGTACTCATTTGGAAGAGTTTGCATGATGTAATCTTGAGCAATGCTGTCAAGATTTGACTGCTTCATCTCTTCTGGTGTGAGATCCTTCATCGGCTTGGGGGCTAGTTCTCCAACTGGAACTTCTGGATCACCATTTGCAGTGTTGACTGCCATGATGGTGATTGGGCCTTCAGTGATTACTGACCACATCTTGTAGTGGACTGATGTGAGATTCTTCCTCATCCTGATCTTCCAGTAATCATAATCTTCCACTGAAAACTTAGGCAACTTACGCATATTAGCACTCATGCTGTATGAGTTTTCGAAAACAAGTTTTTCAAAAGAAAAAGATCTGTTCAAGAGGACTACAGAGAGACTCCCTCAAGTCTTCTGATAATCTAGAGACAGTAGTCCATTAGAACCACTGCTCTGATACCACTTGTTGGTCCCTGAACGAGTAGTGAATGGGATTAAAGTCTAGAGGGGAGGGGTGAATAGACTTTAAAACTTTTTCAAGAGAGTTGGGAACCTCTTCTGATTGCTATGTCAGCTGGACTACAGGTCTGCTGGTCCAGATGACTATAGTGATCTGATAAAGGAGGTTATATGCGGAATTATGGTAGGCCTTGTTTAAACTCGTTCTCTTAGTTTCTTTTGAAAGTGCCAAGTTATTTACTTAATAAAAATACTCAGCTGATGCTGGTTTGAGAGTTGTGGCCTTGTTTTGAAGACAGTTAAAACACAGTATGCACTATATAAGATAAATGAAATGACAGTAAAGTAGAGTGCAGAAAGTAGATAACACCAGGTTTATAGTGGTTCGGATATACGATCCTACGTCCACTCTCACGTCCTAACGTGAAGTTTAATCCCTTTAATTTATCGCAAATTACAAGGGTCTTGACCTTTATAGTCCCAAGGATAGGACTTTGAGATCTGAGCCGTCCTAAGAGCTACGGTCTCCACAAGTGATTGTAAGCACTTGCACTTTGAGGGTTTCAAAAACCTTAACCTTTCGGAGAGGGTTTGGGGTTTTTGAAGGGTATCCAACTAGTGATTCAAGCTTATAATTTGCTTAATCACTTTGCCTAAAACAAATGATAAACAATATGAAATAGGTTTCAGGTTCTTAAGGGTTGGATAGAAATCACTTAAGAGCTATAGATAATCTAATGGATTCTGGCTCTTTGAGAATTCTTGAGACAATATGACTTTAGCTTGATTGCTTGCTGGAAATGTTGAATTCTCTCGTTGTGACTTCGTATATTGTGATTTCTCATCCTCTTGTATTTATAGTGGTGATTGCTTGCAACTAGCCGTTGGAGTTGACTAGACGTTGGGGCAATCTTTCCATAATGGCTTGATTCCTTGATTCCAGCCGCTTGATTGCTTCAATCCTGGGATCATGTCAATCTTCTAAATAAGGTAGGTCTCTGTTTAAATTGCAAGATGACTTTGGAATCAGCCGAGTCCTGAAAGATCACATAGTCGTCTGATCTGAACTTCTAGTCTTCTGAGTACTCTTCTGGCCTTGAGTCTTCTGTCTTCTGATATCAGCAGAGTAAAACTCTTCTGATCTGGCAGTTCTTATGTCCTGCATTAGGCCATCTTCAATCTGGGACTCCATCAGTTAAGTAGGTATACAAGCACCTCTCTTAACTGGTCTTCAAGGATCTCCTAGTCTTCATGTCTTCTACTCTTCTCATCTTGAGGGAGCGCATGTAAGCCGGGACTGTGCTGATCAACTGATATCTATACAGTCAATCACACAAGACTAGTCTAAGCTGTTCTATACAAAGTCAGTTGATCCTATTACATTTATAAACTCTAAGTGTTTTGGCCATCAAAACTATACTAACATCAAGTGGGGCTTAGGGTGAATTTATATCCCAACACCCTCTGTAACTTTTGATCTCCGAGTACCCTTGGTACTCTATCAATAAAAAGTTCCCTTTTACCAATAAAAAAAATGTGCGCACGGATTTTGAAAGAAGGACCATTTTGATACAGAATTTGGTTTGTATTTAATGTGAACCAGAGAGTAGTTATTCCAACACTATAATTAATTAATATGGCAGGGTTGATCTGAAGGATGAATGTGAAATGATTTAATTATGGGTAAATGAAGTATTAATTATGTTGTAAGCGCACGGATTATTAGGTTAACTGTCAATTTAAAATGTGGGCACGGATTATGTTGCAAAAAACCTTGAGCTTTTGGGGTCCTTCTATTTTCTGTATCGATAGTTATATGTAATTCTCCCTCTGTAACTTTTGATCTCCGAGTACCTTTGGTACTCTATCAATAAAAAGTTCCCTTTTTCTAATAAAAAATTGTGCGCACGGATTTTGCATTATTATCGGAAATTTTCTATTGGACCTGTTGGGCTTAGGCCCAAGTGTTTTGGCCCTAGGTTTTAACACAAAAGGCCCGTAGCCAACACGTTGCCCTAGTTGTTTATATCTTAGGCAGCCTCCTACTCAAGTCTTATTGGAGTCATTCTTTCTTCTCTCTCTTTGTGAAGTATAACAAAGAGTTAAGTGTGAAAGTCTTGAGTGTGGAGAGTTACCGTATGAACTTGGTTCCCTCTCTACGTATCCCAATCCCAGGTGCCTGAGCCTGTGTCTATCATATCTCAACGGAGATGACGATTAAACCCAACAGTGGTATCAGAGCCACGGGTCGTCGTCTGCCGCCGTCTCTGTGACGCCGCCTCTTTCGTGGCGGAACCCTAGCCGCCGCCGTCCATCCATGTAGCAGCGCTGCCGCCGTCGTCGCTTCCGTGGCGGAACCCTAGCCGCTGCCGTTGCCGCTCATCCCTGTAGCACCGCCGCCGTCGCCGATCGCTCCTGCAGAAGCGCCGCTGCCGCCTGTCGCCTGCTGTCCTGGAGCCGCCGCCGTCGAAGCTACTCGCCGTCGACGCACGCCGCTGCCTGGACTCGCGTCGCCTCTGCTCCCTTCTTGCCGCCGCCGCCTGCTGGCCTGAAGCCACCGTCGTGCAGCCATCGCCAATCCTTTCTACAGCAGCGCCACCGCCATTGCTGCCTGCCGGATCAGAAGCCGCCATTGCCGTGGCCGAGAAGATCAGTGAAAAGGTAAAAGGAAAAAGGTAATGGTGGTTTAAACATTCTGCTGTTATTTATTTGATTATTTGTTTATCCAATCAATTTATATTAATTTATCTTAGTTACTGTTTTTAGACTAAGTAAATTAATATATAACTATTCTGACATTCAGTATTCAATAGGTTTATTTAAATATTTTTTATATTTATTTTAACCTGTATTTTTAAGATATAGACAGATTATTGTGTCTTAAGTATTTTCGACTCGGTAAAATAGTATTTCTGCGGCACTCGTGGGATCTGCCCCCGTCACTGACGGGAATTAGGTAGCACGTTTGCTTGGTCCCGGGATTGCCTTGAAGATTCGTTTGGTGAATTTGAGACTCTTACCTAGGGTCTCGCTCTGGTAAATTGGCTTTGACCTCTTGTCTATTATTTTCGTAGCGTAGCCCCTGGCCGGGGATTATTTGCTTGGGATTCTAGTGTTGTAGATTTAAGACTTTGTGATTGATATTTGTTATCTCTGTTTTGTGGTCTTGATTTTGGTGACCTGTGTGTGCCTGCTTCCGCTTGCCATTTACAGTTTCTTCCTTGCATATTTTTTGTGGTTTTTTCCATTAGGCTCAAAGCTGTGTAAACAAATGGCCAATCCTACTCCTACGTATGTGTTGGCCCCCTTTAATGGAAAAGGTGATTTCAATAGATCCGGCATTATGGGAATGTCAATAGATCTCCTAGGCTCTTCATGAAAATCGACATAAAGAAAGCTTACGACTCCGTTTCCTGGAGCTTTTTGGAGAACTTGTTGTACGGTCTGAATTTTCCTAACAAGTTCGTAAAGTGGATCACTCAATGTATGACATCGCCTATGTACTCAATACTTATAAATGGGCTGCCACATGGATTCATCAAGGGTGCAAGAGGTATTAGGCAAGGAGACCCGTTATCCCCTTTTCTCTTTATTGTGTGCATGGATTATCTTAGTCGTCTCATTAAGTTGAGAACTGAAATTAGTAATTTTAGATATCACCCTATGTGTGATATTTTTAGAATTACTAATTTAATGTTCGCCGACGACTTGCTCTTATTTGCTAGAGGGGATGTTATTTCTGCTAGGACTATTCGTGATATTTTGCACGAATTTGAGGTTACTTCTGGTTTAGCTATAAGTCCGCATAAATCTAAAATTCTTATGACGGGTGTTAAAGAGGATGTTAAAAGGGAAATTTTGGGTATGCTGGGGTTTGAAGAGGGTAAGCTCCCCATAAAATACTTGGGCATACCTCTCTCTTCAGTCATACTTAAAATTAATCAGTTTGACCCTCTAATTAATAAAATCAGGGATCAAATTGGCAAGTGGGGCTCTAAGACCCTGTCGTATGCGGGGAGATTGGAGCTTATTAGATCGGTTATTCAGGGGATTTGTGCTTATTGGCTTGGGGTACTGCCTATTCCGAAACTGGTTATTAATCGAATTAATAGCATGTGTAGTGCTTTTTTGTGGGGGGGTAAGAGACATTTGGTGGCTTGGAAGGATGTATGCAAGCCTAAAGATGTTGGGGGCCTTGGGCTTAGGAATCTTAAAGAGTGGAATAAGGTTTTGCTGGGTAGGAAATTATGGGATATCCATCGTAAAAAGGACTGCCTTTGGATCCGGTGGATTCACAATTACTGGAAAATAGGTGAGGGAGCTTGGGACATGGAGTGTGGGTATGATGGGTCTACTCTTCGAAAATACCTTGTGAGAATTAAGAATGAGATTATCTTGATGTGTGGTAGTGTAGATGGTGCTATTAATCTATTTAACACTACTGTTTCGGATAATTGTGTGAATGTTGAGCTGCTGTATAAGAAATTGAACCAGCATAACAACATGTTTGATTTTCGTTTTACTGATATTTGGAAGGGGTGTATTCCCCCGAAGTTCTCTATGATAACTTGGTTGGTTGTGCGTGGGAGGTTTGCCACTAAGGACAGGATTTATGTTGATGATGATAAAAACTGTAATTGGTGTATTAATGCTAATGAGTCT
Organism: Galeopsis tetrahit; assembly: GCA_963675135.1. NCBI lineage: Eukaryota > Viridiplantae > Streptophyta > Magnoliopsida > Lamiales > Lamiaceae > Galeopsis > Galeopsis tetrahit. The sequence continues at coordinate 10,737,040 of OY776125.1, read as the reverse complement.
ATTAATCACTTGTTTTTTGAATGCCCTTTTGCCATGTTTATTTGGAGATGTCTTTGGGGGTGGGCTGGGTGCAAATTTCAGTCTAAAACCATTTCCGAAATGTGTAAGAAAATTAAGAGAAGTAGGGTTGTGACGAAAAATAAAAAAGATCTCTTGTTGTTTATTATGTGTTCTACTATCTACCACATATGGATGGCTAGAAATTGGCATATATTCCAAGCGAAGCGTTTTAATGTGGCTGAGGTGATCCGTAGGGTGAAAGTGAGTGTGTATCAATATGGGGATGGTATTAAAAGACTCGATGAGTGTTTTACTTAACATAAGTTTTGTTGCTGTTTGCATGCTGATTGAGTCTATTCTTGATAGCTTGTGTATACTATTAGTGTGGTTTGTAAGTTCGAATAGGTACTGCGGTGTTTTTATGGTGAATGCAGGAGTTGCGGAGGCCATGGAAGCAAGGAATCGTGGCTTGGACATGGTGGTGTGTGGTCAGTGCATGGAAGAGTGGCCGCAGGACTGTTGCTATGCAAGGAAGGGTGTTAGCTGCTGGAATAAGGGCAGTAGCTGCCATAAGGGTTGCTGGGCGAGGAAGAGCCTGACTTGCTGGAATTGCTGCATGGCAAAGGATAGGACTAGATTTGATTTTTACAATTTTCTTGTTGTAAACATCATGATGATTTGGTGTTGTAATAGCACTAGGGGAATTGACTATACGGGAGGAGTACCCATTCAGGTGACGGACAACGGTTTTTCCCTACTTGGGTTTTTCCCAAAGGGTTTACTAAGTGGGGATTTTAATCCGGAGTCCCGATGGATGGGGAAGTTGAGTGGTGAGCGATTTGTACCGTTGGCGTCATCCTTTAGGGGGTGAGCGTGTTTTTGAGTAATGAAAGTTTTTATCCTTTTGCTCAAAAAAAAAAAAGGTGATTTCAGTATCTGGCAACAGAAAATGGAATGCATTCTAATCCAGCAAAATGTTTACGCAGCCGTTGACCACTGTTATGAGGATGATGAAACTGATAAACAGAAAAAAGTAATGAATAAACAAGCTGTGTCTTCCATAATCTTGCACTTGTCTGGCTGTGTGCTTAGAAATGTTGGTGTGATAAAAGATGCTAAAAAGTTATGGGAAAGGTTAGAAGAGTTGTATACTGAAAAATCTTTGCCTAGTAGAACTTTCTTGCTTGAAAAATTCTTTAGTTTTAAACTTGACTTGAATAAAGATGTTGATCAAAATTTGGATGATTTTACTAAACTAGTTCAAGATATCAAGCATACTGGTGATAAGGGCATTGATGAATACTGTCTTGTTGTGCTATTAAATGATATTCCTGATACTTATAGTGATATGAAGTCTGCTATTAAGTATGGTAGAGATATTATTACTCTTGACACTGTGGTTAATGGCTTAAAGAGCAAAGAGCATGAATTAAAATACCATGGGAAGAGTAGTAAAAATTCTGGTGAAGTCATGCATGTTAGGGGTAGATCTTCTACTAGATTTCATAACAAGAAAAAGCATGATAATCATGAATTTGTTGCTAAGAAGAAGTCTTATGATAACAATCGGTCTAAGTCTAGGAATCGAAAGTGCTATAATTGTGGTGAAATTGGTCATTATTATAAGGAATGTAGTAAGCCTAAGAGGAAACAGCACAAAGAGCATGCTAACATGGCTTCCTGTTCTGATCATGATGGTGATGTTTATATGGTGACTGAAATATATGATGAACAATGTGTGAATTCTGTGCATTCTACTTCTATGTGTGAAAATGAATGGCTTGTTGATTCTGGTTGCACGTTTCATATGTCCCCATTTAAAAATCTGTTTTCTTCGTATGAAGAGGTTAAGCATGGTTATGTGTCTATGGCTAATGAGAAAAAGTGTCATATTGTTGGAATTGGTGATGTATGCTTAAAACTGGACTCTGGTGTGTCATTTACTCTGAAAAATGTGAGGCATGTTCCTGACTTGAGCAATAATTTGATTTCTTGTGCTGCATTAGAAGATGATGGTTATGAGGGAAAATGGGGGAAAGGTTGCATGAAAATTTTGAGGGGTTCTTTGGTGCTTTTCAAAGCTGTTAAAAGAAACAATTTGTATGTTTACTTTACCAAATCTGATTCTTATGTGGATTCTGTGAATGTTGTCAAAACTGATATGACTGAATTGTGGCATAAGAGATTAGGACACATGAGTAACAAAGGGCTTGAAATTCTGCATAAATCTGGTGCATTCAGTGATGAAAAAGTGTCTTGCATTCCATTTTGTGATTCTTGTGTGTTAGGAAAGCAACATAAAGTGAGATTTCCTGTAAACCCCTACCCTAATACCTCCTCTTGCACTGATATTCTGGAGTACTTGCATGCTGATGTTTGGGGTCCTGCTAGTGTGCCCACCCATGGTGGAAATGTGTACTTTCTATCTGTGATTGATGACTTTTCTAGGAAAGTTTGGGTTTTCTTGTTGAAAAAAAAATCTGATGTGTTTGCAAAGTTTAAGGATTGGAAAATTCTTATTGAAAATCAAACTGGTAAAAAGATTAAAAGCTTTAGAACTGATAATGGTTTAGAATTTTTCAACAATTTGATGGATAATTTGTGTGTTAATTCTGGTATTAGAAGGCATAAATCTGTTCCTTACACACCTCAACAAAATGGGGTTGCTGAAAGGATGAATAGGACTTTGATGGATAAAGTTAGATGCATGTTGGCTGCCTCCGGGCTTGCTAAGAAATTTTGGGGCGAAGCAGTTCACACTGCTGCATACCTAATCAATAGGTCTCCTTCCGTGCCCCTAAAAGGTAAATGTCCTGATAATGTGTTTTTTGGTAAAAGTATTGATTATTCTAACTTGCGTGTATTTGGCTGTGCTGCGTTTGTTCATCAAAAAGCTGATAAACTTGAACCTAGGTCTAGGAAATGTGTTTTCTTGGGTTACCCTGATGGTGTTAAAGGTTATAGACTGTGGTGTAAAGATGAACATGGATTTAAGGTTGTAATCAGTAGAGATGTTGTCTTTAATGAATCTGATTTTCCGTGTTTGCATGCTTCTGTGTCTTTACCTGAAAATGAGGCTGCTCCAAGTGAGGTGGAGCTGCTGCCCTATTTATCTAGACCTAATAACGTGCAAACTGATACTGATCACGCTGATATTGATGCTGAAAACGATGTTTTACATGCTGAAAATGATGTTTTACCTGCTGAAATGCATGAAAATGGTGTTGAATATGTGGAAAATGTGCCTGAAAATGATGATTTGACTGATTATCAACTTGCTAGGGATAGACCTAGGAGAAATATTAGGCAACCTACTAGATTTGATAATTTTCACATTGATATGCATGCTTTTAATGATTTTGAGTCTTGCCATAATGAGCCTAAATCGTATGATCAAGCTTTAAAGTCTAAAAATTCAGTTAAATGGTTAAATGCTATGAAAGAAGAAATGAAATCCTTGCATGTTAACCAAACTTGGAATCTTGTACCTAAACCTATGCATTGTTCTGTTGTGGATTGTAAGTGGTTATTTAAGGTTAAAGATGAAACTGAACATGTTAGATTTAAGGCTAGATTAGTGGCTAAGGGTTTTACTCAAAAAGAGGGGATAGACTACACTGAAATCTTTGCTCCTGTTGTCAAATTTACCACTGTTCGCATAATGCTTGCTCTTGTTGCTCATTTTAATTGGGAACTTAAACAAATGGATGTGAAAACAGCATTCTTGCATGGTGATTTGGATAAAAAGATTTACATGAGACAACCTGAAGGATTTGTTGATCCTAAAAACCCTGAACATGTGTGTCTCCTTCGTAAGTCTTTGTATGGATTGAAACAATCTCCTAGGCAGTGGAATAAGAAATTTGATGAGTGCATGATGTCTTTGAAACTTAAGAGAAGCTCTTTTGATCCTTGCTTGTAGTTTAAGGAAAGTGCTTATGTGCCTTTTTTCTTGCTCATATATGTGGATGACATGCTTCTTGTTAGTCCTTGTGTTAAAACTGTTGAGCATGTTCAAAAGTGCCTTTATGAAAAATTTGACATGAAAGACCTTGGTGATGCTAAGAAGATCTTAGGCATGCATATAGAAAGAGATAGGAAAAAGCATATTCTTTTGCTTGGTCAGATTTCATATGTTGATAAGGTTTTGAGTAAATTCTCTATGTCATCTGCTAAATCTGTGAATGTTCCTCTTGCTGCCCATTTTGTGTTAAGTAAGACTCAGTCTCGCATGACGAAGTCTGAAAGTGATGAGATGAAAAGTGTGCCTTACTCCAATGCCATTGGATCTGTGATGTATCTCATGGTAAGCACTAGACCTGATATTGCATATTATGTTAGTTGTTTGAGTAGATATATGTCTAATCCAGGTATGCCTCATTGGGAGGCTTTGAAGTGGCTACTTAAGTACCTTAAGGGTATGATGGAGGTATGTCTTAAATTTTCTAAATGTGCAAATGGTGTGAGACTTGTTGGGTATGTGGATTCTAACTATGCTAATGATAGAGATAATAGGAAATCTACCACTTCTTATGTGTTCACCCTATGTGGTTCTTGTATTAGCTGGAAATCTCAGTTACAACATGTAGTTGCTTTATCTACATCTGAATCTGAATATATTGCTATAACTGAGGCTGCTAAAAAGGCCATTTGGTTGAAAGGTCTTATTTCTGAGATTGGTTTACTTGAAGGTGAAGTGGTTGTATTTTCTGATAGTCAATCTGCTATACAATTGTGTAAGAATCTTGTATACCATGAAAGAACTAAACACGTTGATGTTAAATACCATTTTGTACGTGATATAATTGAAAAGGGCATTATTGATCTTGAGAAAATTGCTTCTGAGTTTAATCCTGCTGATATGGGCACCAAGTGCCTTTATGTTGAAAAACATAGGTCTTGCATGAGAACTTTGAATTTTGATTCTATTGATTAAAATTGTTTTTGCAGCCTCTATGTTTATTTTGTTTCATGTTTTTTGTTTGTGACTTATGTGTCTAAACTGTTATTGTTTGTGTACTTTGTGTCCAACGTGTTTTGTTTGTGTTTCCCTTGATAGCTTACTTTGCATTTGCTATTAATGTCTTGTATAAACTTTGTGTTTGTTGCTTTTTCAGGTGCAATGTGCGTGCAATAGGTGTTATGTGTGCTATGTGTGTGTTGTGTGTGCTATGTGTGGGTGTGTGTGTTAAGGCGATGATGATGACCTGCGGATTGTTTGGATTGTAGAGGGGATGGCCAAAAAGGTGGAGAATTTGTTGGGCTTAGGCCCAAGTGTTTTGGCCCTAGGTTTTAACACAAAAGGCCCGTAGCCAACATGTTGCCCTAGTTGTTTATATCTTAGGCAGCCTCCTACTCAAGTCTTATTGGAGTCATTCTTTCTTCTCTCTCTTTGTGAAGTATAACAAAGAGTTAAGTGTGAAAGTTTTGAGTGTGGAGAGTTACCGTATGAACTTGGTTCCCTCTCTACGTATCCCAATCCCAGGTGCCTGAGCCTGTGTCTATCATATCTCAACGGAGACGACGATTAGACCCAATAGGACCATTTTGAATTCAAGATATATTACCATTTTGAATCATGGGTACAAATAGCAAATTTATACTTGTTAGATCTTCAAAGGAAATCGTCCAATACATACGAATCACATTCAATTTAATAAAAATGAATCAATAGCAAATTTGTTTAAATAAATATACAGTAAAAGGTGAAAAGAAACCTTAAGCACAGAAACACATTCCAGCTGATTCACGACACAGAAATCACTTACGCCACCACGCCATGGGAGAGAGAAGCAATGAAGAAGAATGAGAGCTTTCGGTGATGAAATAAATAAGTGGAATGATGGCCCTATTTATAGGCACGCAGAGATATCGAGGACATGAGAGAGGATCACGTGCGTGTGAGTGTTGCGTGTGTATCAAGCTATCATGTAAAATCTCAATAATGCCTCTAACCTTTTGTTAGACACAGGCTACCAACAGTGTGTGCGTGTAAGCCAGAACTCCACCTCATCCCATTTTCACTCAAACTAATAGACAATTCACATGGGTTTCGCGTTACTAATTTTGCTTATATTTAAATGTGAACATGAAAGTAGTTATTCCAACACAATAATTAATTAAAATGGCTGGGTTGATCTGAAGGGTGAATGTGAAATGATTTAATTGTGGGTATATGAAGTATTAATTATGTTGTAAGCGCACGGATTTATTAGGTTAATTGTCAATTTAAAATGTGCGCACGGATTTATTAGGTTAACTGTCAATTTAAAATGTGCGCACGGATTATGCTGCAAAAAACTTTGAGCTTTTGGGGTCCATCTATTTTATGTATCGATAGTTATATGTAATTTTCCCTCTGTAACTTTTGATCTCCGAGTACCCTTGGTACTCTATCAATAAAAAGTTCCCTTTTACCAATAAAAAATATGTGCGCACGGATTTTGAAAGAAGGACCATTTTGATACAGAATTTGGTTTGTATTTAATGTGAACCAGAGAGTAGTTATTCCAACACTATAATTAATTAATATGGCAGGGTTGATCTGAAGGATGAATGTGAAATGATTTAATTATGGGTAAATGAAGTATTAATTATGTTGTAAGCGCACGGATTATTAGGTTAACTGTCAATTTAAAATGTGCGCACGGATTATGCTGCTAAAAACTTTGAGCTTTTGGGGTCCTTCTATTTTCTGTATCGATAGTTATATGTAATTCTCCCTCTGTAACTTTTGATCTCCGAGTACCTTTGGTACTCTATCAATAAAAAGTTCCCTTTTTCCAATAAAAAAATGTGCGCACGGATTTTGCATTATTATCGGAAATTTTCTATGGGACCATTTTGAATTCAAGATATATTACCATTTTGAATCATGGGTACAAATAGCAAATTTCTACTTGTAAGATCTTCAAAGGAAATCGTCCAAATTAATACATACGAATCACATTCAATTTAATAAAAATGAATCAATAGCAAATTTGTTTAAATAAATTCACAGTAAAAGGTGAAAAGAAACCTTAAGCACAGAAACACATTCCAGCTGATTCACGACACAGAAGTCACTTGCGCCACCACGCCAAGGGAGAGAGAAGCAATGAAGAAGAATGAGAGCTTTCGGTGATGAAATAAATAAGTGGAATGATGGCCCTATTTATAGGCAGGCAGAGATATCGAGGACATGAGAGAGGGTCACGTGCGTGTGAGTGCTGCGTGTGTATCAAGCTATCATGTAAAATCTCAATAATGCCTCTAACCTTTTGTTAGACACAGGCTACCAACAGTGTGTGCGTGTAAGCCAGAACTCCACTTCATCCCATTTTCACTCAAACTAATAGACAATTCACATGGGTTTCGCGTTACTAATTTTGCTTATATTTAAATGTGAACATGAGAGTAGTTATTCCAACACAATAATTAATTAAAATGGCTGGGTTGATCTGAAGGGTGAATGTGAAATGATTTAATTGTGGGTAAATGAAGTATTAATTATGTTGTAAGCACACGGATTTATTAGGTTAACTGTCAATTTAAAATGTGCGCACGGATTTATTAGGTTAACTGTCAATTTAAAATGTGCGCACGGATTATGCTGCAAAAAACTTTGAGCTTTTGGGGTCCATCTATTTTCTGTATCGATAGTTATATGTAATTTTCCCTCTGTTACTTTTGATCTCCGAGTACCCTTGGTACTCTATCAATAAAAAGTTCCCTTTTACCAATAAAAAAATATGTGCGCACGGATTTTGAAAGAAGGACCATTTTGATACAGAATTTGGTTTGTATTTAATGTGAACCAGAGAGTAGTTATTCCAACACTATAATTAATTAATATGGTAGGGTTGATCTGAAGGATGAATGTGAAATGATTTAATTATGGGTAAATGAAGTATTAATTATGTTGTAAGCGCACGGATTATTAGGTTAACTGTCAATTTAAAATGTGCGCACGGATTATGCTGCAAAAAACTTTGAGCTTTTGGGGTCCATCTATTTTCTGTATCGATAGTTATATGTAATTTTCCCTCAGTAACTTTTGAACTCCGAGTACCCTTGGTACTCTATCAAAAAAATGTTCCCTTTTACCAATAAAAAAAAATGTGCGCACGGATTTTGAAAGAAGGACCATTTTGATACAGAATTTGTTTGTATTTAAATGTGAACCAGAGAGTAGTTAATCCAACACTATAATTAATTAATATGGCAAGGTTGATCTGAAGGATGGGTGTGAAATGATTTAATTATGGGTAAATGAAGTATTAATTATATTGTAAGCGCACGGATTTATTAGGTTAACTGTCAATTTAAAATGAGCGCACGGATTATGCTGCAAAAAACTTTGAGCTTTTGGGGTCCATCTATTTTCTGTATCGATAGTTATATGTAATTTTCCCTCTGTAACTTTTGATCTCCGAGTACCCTTGGTACTCTATCAATAAAAAGTTCCCTTTTACCAATAAAAAAAAATGTGTGCACGGATTTTGAAAGAAGGACTATTTTGATACAGAATTTTGTTTGTATTTAAATGTGAACCAGAGAGTAGTTATTCCAACACTATAATTAATTAATATGGCAGGGTTGATGTGAAGGGTGGATGTGAAAGGATTTAATTATGGGTAAATGAAGTATTAATTATGTTGTAAGCGCACGGATTTATTAGGTTAACTGTCAATTTAAAATGTGCGCACGGATTATGCTGCTAAAAACTTTGAGCTTTTGGGGTCCTTCTATTTTCTGTATCGATAGTTATATGTTTAATATTTCGACACGCCACTTTTCACAATGTTTAATATTTCGACACGCCACTTTTCACAATGTTTAATGTTTCGACACGCCTCTTTTCACAATGTTTAATATTTGGACACGCCTCTCTCCCATGCATATTACTTTTCTCTTAGCTCAACAGATTTTTTTGTATATAAATGTGGACCGGAGAGTAGTGCTATTCCAACACAATAGTTAGCTCACAGTAGAGGTGCCTCCTCTAGCAGAATGCCTGCAGGATCTATCAACATGGATGTTGGCGACGGTTCACATCCTAAGGATGGAAGACGCGGTGTCAATTAAGGAGATCCTTTGCTCGCCTATACTTAATCGCTTTCTTCCGGTGCATTATTTTGGACTTTTTATTGGCCACGGTGGCCCACACGTAATTACCCTCCCCTTCAATTGTTATTTTTTTTTATTGTGCATTGTGCGTGCAATATGAATTATTATCATTGAAATTGTTAATTCGTGGAAGACTAAATAGTTAGCAGTACCAGTTAATACAAGGAAAAGTTAAGTATATTAATTAAATTATTTAATTTGAGGGTGCTCGATCAAGTTGTCTATTTTAATTGCATATGGGTAGCAGGATAGAGCTGATATAAAAGCCAGGATTGAAGCGAGCGGTGGACATGTCATCTACAAAGATGTAGCTCGAGTTGAAGGAATTTTGGCTACGACCCAAGCAATAGGTAAATAACATTAATTTTAATCATAATTTTTCTCTTATAAATTTTCATGCTTCCTCAATAATTTTGATATTGTTTTACTGGATGGAATAGGGGTGATGAACCTTAAAGCATCAGTGATATCGGAGCCAGAAGGCGCCAAGAGGACGAGTTTCTGATAATAGCTAGCAATAGGATGTGGGATGTGATTCCGACTAATATATATGGTGTGTCGTGTCATCCGTGAATGCCTCAAAGAGACGGTGACCAGTACTGATAATTCAAATCAAGAGCCCAACTCTGCTCAACCATAGAATCATGGGTTGTATAGGCAACGCTTGAGAAGGGCATCGGCAGCAACGCTGGTCGTCTTGCCTTTGCCAGGGGCAGTGCAGAAAACATTTTGGTGATTGTGGTTGATCTGTGAATGATTTAATTATGGATTAATGAAGTATTAATTATGTTGTAAGAGGAATATTGATTAGGATAATATTTTAGAAATTAATATTGTGTACTAGATGAACACCCACCTATTAATGTTAGCATATATGTCATTACGTACATAGTAATATGTTTCAATAATAACAGCCACTTCATGAGGATGCACAGGCTGCTCTTAGGACAATTTGGAACAAAATGACCCCTTCAAAATATACGGGACTAGCTTGGAAGGTGATACGAGGAAGGCTTGCCACCCGGAGCGAATTAAGTAAGCGGAATATTTTGGGTAATGGTGATGACTTGACCTGTGCTCTCTGTGGCGCTGCCGAGGAAAACATCCAACATCTGTTCTTCGGCTGCGATCTGTCTAACAAAATCTGGCGATTGCATTCCTCCTGGTTCAGCAACAGTTCGCCTATGCAGGTCAATACAGCACCACATTTCCATCAATTCTGTGGCATCATCGGAATTAAGCGTAAGAAATTTATATTGGAATGCATATGGTGTTTGAAAGTATGATTTATTTGGAATGCTAGAAATGAGAAGGTCTTTTCAAATGAGGACCCGAAACCAGAAAAGAATGTCCCCCCGCAACCTGTTTACACAATGTTTAATATTTTGACAGGTCGTTTTTCACAATTTTTAATATTTCGACACGCCGCTTTTCACAATGATTAATATTTTGACACGCCACTCTTCACAATGTTTAATATTTTGACACGCCACTCTTCACAATGTTTAATATTTTGACACGCCTCTTTTCACAATGTTTAATATTTTGACACGCCACTTTTCACAATGTTTAATATTTTGACACGCCACTTTCACAATGTTTAATATTTCGACACGCCACTTTTCACAAGGTTTAATATTTCGACACGCCACTTTCACAATGTTTAATATTTCGACACGCCACTTTTCACAATGTTTAATATTTCGACACGCCTCTTTTCACAATGTTTAATGTAGATGTTGTTAATTCTTAAATGCCTTAACATTATCAACAACCTCTTAATTTGACCTTCCGAGATTTTTTCTAAGTCTTTTCTGAAATGCTACATTAAATGTTGACCTAAATGTTGTCGCATTTCTGGCAGGATCTAGAAGCTTCTACAAGGATCTGGAACCTGGAAGATTCCAGAACATTGGAGAACATGCTAGAACAGCCTAGATGCATTTGGAACGACCTGGAGCATGCTAGAAGGATCTAGAAAGATCATGGAAGTTGTGGAAGTTGAGTTTCCTAAAAAATAGGACCTCAATGTGGAAGCCTCTAGAATTCGTATCCCACATCTATAAATACCCATTGAAGGCTTCATAATTCAGTGTGCTCTATTCGATCAATATCCTAGACCGAGCGTTCATCCCTGTTAGGAAATTGTGGCCAATAGTTCTACATTTTAGTTCATACGTTGTATACCACCCGTATGACTGTGTGTCTTCTTATCTATTGAGAGTGTAATCATTAGATAGACTAGGCATTTCGACAGTGTATAATTTATACACTTAGTTCGTTTTCTAGACTTGGCACCTGCCTCGTTTATAGTTTCGTTGTGAAAGTTATTGTTGTAACATTTCACACAACATTTGTACTTGAAGATAAGTATTGATTTTACGCCATAAGGCAGACATAAATTTTTATTTATAAAATCTATGTTAAAAGTATTTCCATTGTGTCTCGTTTGTTTTTAGTGTTTCAAGTCTTCCGCTGTGTATCTTAATTTCTGATATTCTGTTAGAGTCAGTGTTGCACTATTTGTCTCAACATTCTGTGCAACATTTATCTACTTATACTTAAACACTTTTATACACCCCATACACACTTTCATTTAATATTTTGACACGCCACTTTTCACAATGTTTAATATTTCGACGCGTCGTTTTTCACAATTTTTAATATTTCGACGCGCCGCTTTTCACAATGTTTAATATTTTGACACGCCTCTTTTCACTGTTTAATATTTTGACACGCCTCTTTTCACAATGTTTAATATTTTGACACGCCACTTTTCACAATGTTTAATATTTCGACACGCCACTTTCACAATGTCTAATATTTCAACACGCCTCTTTTCACAATGTTTAATATTTTGACACGCCACTTTTCACAATGTTTAATATTTCGACACGCCACTTTCACAACGTTTAATATTTCGACACACCACTTTTCACAATTTTTAATATTTCGACACGCCTCTTTTCACAATTTTTAATATTTTGACACGCCACTTTTCACAATGTTTAATATTTTGACACGTCGTTTTTCACAATTTTTAATATTTCGACACGCCGCTTTTCACAATGTTTAATATTTTGCCAAGCCACTTTTCACAATGTTTAATATTTTGACACGCCTCTTTTCACAATGTTTAATATTTTGACACGCCACTTTTCACAATGTTTAATATTTCGACACGCCACTTTCACAATGTTTAATATTTCGACACGCCACTTTTCACAATGTTTAATATTTCGACATGCCACTTTCACAATGTTTATTATTTCGACACGCCACTTTTCACAATGTTTAATATTTTGACACGTCTCTTTTCACAATGTTTAATATTTTGACACGCCACTTTTCACAATATTTAATATTTCGACACGCCTCTTTTCACAACGTTTAATATTTTGACACACCACTTTTCAAAATGTTTAATATTTCGACACATCGTTTTTCACAATTTTTAATATTTCGACATGCCGCTTTTCACAATGTTTAATTTTTGACATGCCACTTTTCACAATGTTTAATATTTCGACACGCCGCTTTTCATAATGTTTAATATTTTGACACACCACTTTTCACAATGTTTAATATTTTGACACGCCTCTTTTCACAATGTTTAATATTTTGACATGCCACTTTTCACAATGTTTAATATTTCGACACGCCACTTTCACAATGTCTAATATTTCAACACGCCACTTTTCACAATGTTTAATATTTCAACACGCCTCTTTTCACAATGTTTAATATTTTGACACGCCACTTTTCACAATGTTTAATATTTCGACACGCCTCTTTTCACAATGTTTAATATTTTGACACACCACTTTTCAAAATGTATAATATTTCGACATGTCGTTTTTCACAATTTTTAATATTTCGACATGCCGCTTTTCACAATGTTTAATATTTTGACATGCCACTTTTCACAATGTTTAATATTTTGACACGCCTCTTTTCACAATGTTTAATATTTTGACACGCCACTTTTCACAATGTTTAATATTTCGACACGCCACTTTCACAATATTTAATATTTCGACACGCCACTTTTCACAATGTTTAATATTTTGACACGCCTCTTTTCACAATGTTTAATATTTTGACACGCCACTTTTCACAATGTTTAATATTCTGACACGTCGTTTTTCATAATTTTTAATATTTCGACACGCCGCTTTTCACAATGTTTAATATTTTGACACGCCACTTTTCACAATGTTTAATATTTTAACATGCCTCTTTTCACAATGTTTAATATTTTGACACGCCACTTTTCACAATGTTTAATATTTCGACACGCCTCTTTTCACAATGTTTAATATTTCGACAGGCCATTTTCACAACGTTTAATATTTCGACACGCCACTTTTCACAACGTTTAATATTTTGACACGCCACTTTTCAAAATATTTAATATTTTGACACATCGTTTTTCACAATTTTTAATATTTCGACACGCCGCTTTTCACAATGTTTAATATTTTGACATGCCACTTTTCACAATGTTTATTATTTTGACACGCCACTTTTCACAATGTTTAATATTTCGACACGCCACTTTCACAATGTTTAATATTTCGACAAGCCACTTTTCACAATTAATGTTTAATATTTCGACACGCCTCTTTTCACAATGTTTAATATTTTGACACGCCACTTTTCACATTGTTTAATATTTTGACACGCCTCTTTTCACAATGTTTAGCATTTTGACACGCCACTTTTCACAATTTTAATATTTCGACACGCCACTTTCACAATGTTTAATATTTCGACACGCCACTTTTCACAATGTTTAATATTTTGACACGCCACTTTCAAAATGTTTATTATTTTGACACGCCACTTTTCACAATGTTTAATATTTCGACACGCCACTTTTCACAATGTTTAATATTTCGACACGCCTCTTTTCACAATGCTTAATATTTTGACACGCCACTTTTCACAATGTGTAATAATTTGACACGTCGCTTTTCACAATGTTTAATATTTCGACACGTCGCTTTTCACAATATTTTATATTTCGACACGCCTCTCTCCCATAGTACTCTTCTCTTAGCTCAACAGATATGTTTGTATATAAATATGGAGCGCAGAGTAGTGCTATTCCAACACAATATTTAGCTTACATTAGAGGTGCCTACTCTAGCAGAACGCCTGCAGATTCTATCAACACGGATGTTAGCGGTGGTTCACATCCTAAGGAGATTTCCGTCTTCGGTTTGTATTGCCAAACTGCTTTTCCAGAGAAGGTGTGTGTCCATTAGTTCCCTCTGAGCCACCGTCTCAGTCGGTGGAGCCTCCAATGATTGGTGCGGTGGCGGTGGCCGGGCAACACCACAGGATGGAAGACGCGGCGTCAATTAAGGAGAGCATTTGCTCGCCTATAATTAGTCGCTTTTTTCCAGTGCATTATTTCGGAGTTTTTGATGGCCATCGCGGCCCACACGTACGTAATTTCTTTACTCTCATTCTTTAATTTCCAATTGTCAATTTCATTAACACACAATCGAAAATCAAAGACTATAATAAGTGTTTGCAATTTCCCTTTTTCAGTTTACTAATGTGCAAGGATAAGTGAGTGTAGCGACACAAGGGACACGTGCGGTGGGAGGCGAGCCACGTGTCGAGACATGTGGGATGGAAGACGTGATCACAGTGAGGGATTAACTTAACAGTGTCCGTGTCGTGGAACTCAGTCAAGCAATTGGCGCAATCGTCAATCAAGCGGAGGCTGAAATAAGGAATTACAGGGAGAGACTTGGTCCACTTGGACAGCGGCTCTGCACGGGCATCGAATGGTTGGAAATGAAGTGGCCTTTTTGAAGGATTCTTCTCGAACACCATATTGATATTGACACTGCGGCGGCACGATTAATATTTTAAAGAGCCGAGGGGCCGGAGTTTAATTATTTCAGAAATTAAATAACACATATTTTGGGGAGATCTAGATAAGGGTGGCGGCATACTAATTTTGGAAGTTTGGATGACATTGACCTCAGTGTGTGCGTCACTTGGGGGATTCTTTTCTTTATCCTCACCAAAAAAAATACTTCTTCCGTACATAAAAAAATATGCTCATATATTTTGGTACAAATTTTGCGATGAAAACCCATATTTTTCGTCGCTAATATTTTGCGATGAAAATATTTATCGCAAACACATTAGCAACGGGTATATAACAACAAATCCCGGCCACGACGAAATTATTTCATCGCTAATTCACGTTAGCAACGAAAATATTAGAATTAGCAACAATTTTTTTCATGGCTAAATTGCAATTTTCGATCTTGTAGTGACGTAATTTTCTTTGTTGTAAGAAGCTCTGAGTGATAGACTTGGTTATGCTTAAATTAATTTTTGCGTCATTTTATAATTGTAACTCTGATTGACCCTATTGAGTACCCCTAGTACTCGTTAATACACTGCCATTTTTCTTGTTCAAAAAAAATTAAAAATTGACATGTAAGCAGAATTTCTATAAGATGATACGTAAGCATTTTGAACTCCCTATTAGTGTATATGACTGATCATATTAAAATAAAAATAATACATACCTTCGAAATATCTAATAAAATATATACCTTAATTGTTGCAACCCAAATAATAATCTACATAACATCTGAAAAAAAAAATTAAAAGATAATTTCAGAATACAAAATATTTTTTTTTTCAAAAAAAAATTAATTTATGTAAAAATCTGAAAATTTTAAAAATATATATTGAATTTGAATATAATTTCAGAATACAAAATGTAATTCTTTTATCAAACAAAGTATATAATTTATGTAAAATCTGAAAATTTTAAAAATATTTATTATAGTTATAAGGTAAAAAAAAATTATTCTGTAGTTATTAATATATGTGAAAGAAATTAATTAAACGAATTTTTTAAAAATGTATCGAAAATGAGTACATATAAATTTAATATTGCAATTATAAATGAATGACTTACTTGTTCTAGTGGCGGGCACCCCCTCACTAGCAAGGGCGGACTTACCTTATGGCTGGAACGGGTTGTAGCCCACCCAGCCATTCGGAAAGTGCATTAGTATTAATGTATTAGTAGTAAATAAAACACAATAATTTATGTTTGCAAATTGCGTCAGTTTCATTAATTGATTGTTGAAGAAGCTAGTTGTTATCTTAGGGACACTTGTAGCTTTGCTAGAGATAGTAGCTATGCATGTGAGACACGATTGAATTTTATTTTATGTATTCTATTCTATTTTTAAAAAAATAAAGAAGGTTTTTTTTTTTAACAAATCACAATTGCTTCTCTAGAAATTTTATAACATATAATTTGCCCTTATAATTCAGGGAGTTTGTGTGACATGAAAATACTTATTTGTCTATAAATTTTATGTTACTTTTTTATTTTACAAAAAATAAGAATTAATGAAAAAACAAGTCATTAAAAACTTTTAACTAATGTAATGAGTTATAATTTTTTTTTTTTACCTAGTCCATCCTATTTTTTTTTCTAGGTCCGCCCTTGCTCACTAGCTGTCCGGACACCCTCGTTCAACTACTAGCAATGCCAAAATTC
The DNA here is from genome assembly GCA_963675135.1 of Galeopsis tetrahit. Taxonomy (NCBI): domain Eukaryota; kingdom Viridiplantae; phylum Streptophyta; class Magnoliopsida; order Lamiales; family Lamiaceae; genus Galeopsis; species Galeopsis tetrahit. The sequence continues at coordinate 10,720,380 of OY776125.1, read as the reverse complement.
AGACAATTAAATGCAAGGTCACCAAGTGGGAGGGTTGGGAACCAGCTCACTTGGGCCCCGGCTTGAACTGCCTTTTTATTCTAAAAAATAACTTTTTATTTAAAAAAAAAAAATTCATTCAGGCGGTTTTTTCGGCTTACCGACCAACTTTTTTTTTTTAATTGCCGACAGTATTTCTATCGGTATTATTGACGGATATTCAACCGTTGGTAAATTTGTCCGGACTACCGACGGATATTTTACCCGGTACCCAAACGGGTCGTTGGAATACATCGACGGTTCTCAACCATTGGTATTACCGACAATCGTTGAATGTCGGTAACCATTGGTATTACCGACAATCGTTGAATGTCGGTAATATTTACCGACGGAAATTTATTGTTGGAAAACAGTGCCTTTTTTTTTGTAGTGAAGGATATAATTTGAAAATACAAAAATAATTTTTTCAAACAAAATAATTATTTATGTAAAAAAATAGTGTCTTTTTTGTAGTGAAGGATATAATTTGAAAATACAAAAATAATTTTTTCAAACAAAATAATTATTTATGTAAAAAAATAAATTGAATATCTATATAATTTAAAAAAACAAAACATAAATTTTAATTTGTTTTAAATAAAATTACACTCCATCCTATTAAAAATATATGTCATTTTAGGTTAATGCACATATATTAAAAGATTAATTAGTTTCTCATTTTCCACTTAATTAATGTTTGTATTTCTCAACAAAAGAAGAACACATTATTCATCTAAGTATTTATTGATTTTAGGGGTTATTCAGAAAAAATAAATTTAATTTGCATTTAAAATGCAAAACGTCATATAATTTGCAAAGAAAATGAAAGGTCAAAATGTCATATATTATAAATAGGAGGAAGTATTGAAAATATGGGTTTAATTTGGTTAATTGAAAAAGTATGTACCATAAAAAAATCAAAAGTATGAGATAAAATTGATGATTTGGCCCAAAAAAAACTTACGGGACCGAACATGCTAACGGCGCAAGTATGCCACATGCTAATTTCCGTTAATAATGGGCGGAAAATTCTAACGGACCAAATATGTCGAAAGAAGGACCATTTTGAAATTCGAGCATTCTTAGGGGACCAATTTACCGTGAGAAGAATGGTCAGTAAGGGTCAAATAGCTGGGCAGCTTGGGCAGCCCCATTTCAATCGACGTGGATCAGCAAGGTGAGAACACGATAGAGCTCACTCGACGCGTTGCACCGTCCTTGTTTAATATTTTGACACGCTAACTTTTCATGCACAATGTTTATCTCTAAAGGGCGTTAACTCATCATATTTTGTTTGTATATAAATGTGGACAGGAGAGTAGTGCTATTCCAACACAATAGTTAGCTCACAGTAGAGGTGCCTCCTCTAGCAGAATCATTAGTTCCCTCTGTGCCACCGCCTCAGTTGCTGATGTCGGCGGACCCTCCAATTATTGGTGCGGTGGCGGTGGCGGTGGCAATTTATAAGGAGATCCTTTGCTCGCCTATAATTAATTGCTTTCTTTCAGTGCATTATTTCGGAGTTTTTGATGGCCATGGTGCGCGGCCCACACGTAATTTCATTACTCTCATTCTTTAATTACCAATTGTCAATTTCATTATCTCAAAATTGAAAATCAAAACAGGTTATAATAAGTGTTTGCAATTTCCATTTTTCAGCGGACGAAATTGCCCTTAGAGAGATTTGACTGCGGTGATTCACGCGCCGTCCTCTATAGTGGGGGCAACATTTTCCCACCCACTTCAGACCATAAGGTAATTGTTTATAAATTCCGCAAATTAAATTTCATTAGGTACCATTTGAATTATTAATTTATTATCATTGCAATTGCTAATTGTGGAAGAGGCACGTGTCTTATGTCGTTGCAATAATTTGTATTCATAATTGTAACTGACATATCAAACAAAATTCAAGGAAATTAAAAAAAAAAAAAAGTTTAGTATATTAATTAATTAAAATTGATTAACTATGAATCTATGATCCTCTATTTCCTGTTCCGGAAATTAATTTTGTTTCTAAGGAAAAGTTTAAAACAACATATATACTGTAACAGTGCCGCGGGATTATTGTCCGGCGTGGATGTTTGAGTGGAGCGACGTAAGGGACACGTGCGGTGGGAGGCGAGCCACGTGTCGAGACAGGAGGGATCGAAGACGTGAGAGCAGTGAGGGATTAGCTTAACAGTGTCCGTGTCATGGAACTCGGTCAAGCAAATGGCGCAATCGTCAATCATGCGGAGGCTGCAATAAGGAATTACGGGGAGAGACTTGGATGACGGGCATCAAATGGTTGGAAATGCAGTGTAAGTAAAGGATGAAGACGCCGAAGAACAAAACGCTGCAGCTTGTACATCGCTTGTTTGAAGGATTCTTCTCGAACACCATATTGATATTGACACTGCAGCGGCACGATTAATATTCTTTTTTTTTTCAAACCTAAACCACAAAATATAACCAGTCAAAGAGATTATCAGGATGGGTGATTGTGTATGTCTGTGTTTCAGGGTTTTTATTATTTTAAAGAGCCCATATTTTCGTCGCTAATATTTTGCGATGAAACTCATATTTCATAGTAAATATTTGCGATAAAATTAAAATATTTATCGCAAACACGTTAGCGACGGGTGTATAGCAACAAATTTCACGACAAAATTATTTCATCGCTAATTCACGTTAGCAACGAAAATTATATTCAAATTCAATATATATTTATAATAAGCGTGGGCCGTGCCTATTTAGCTATTAATATATGTGAAAGAAATTAATTAAACGAATTTTAAAAAAAAAAATTGATCGAAAATGAGTACAAATACTATTAATATTGCAATTATAAACGAATGACTTACTTGTCCGAGCGGGCACCCCTCACTAGGCGTCCAGACACTCGGGTTCAACTCCTAGCAAGGTCGAAATTTGGCAAATTAAATGCAAGGTTGCCCAGAGGGCTGGTTGGGTCTGAGCCAGCCCGCTTGGGCCCCAGTCCAAAGCGCCTTTTTAAAAAAAAAATCGCTAACAGTATTTCTATCGGTATTATTGACAGATATATATTCAACTGTTGGTAAATTCATCCGGACGGTTCTCGACCGTTGGTATTACCGACAACCGTTGACCGTCGGTAATAATGACGGATATCTAAAATACGTCGGTAATATTTACCGACGACAAAAGTACCGACGAAAATATTTCGTCAGAAAACAATGCCGTTTTTGTAGTGAAGGATATAATTTGAAAATACAAAAATATTTTTTTCAAACAAAATAATAATTTATGTAAAAAAAGTATATAGAATATCTATATAATTTAAAAATACATAACATGAATTTCCCATGACTAGTAATAATTTGTAGAAAATTATGAAGGCAGGTCCTTTAATTTATATGTAGTGATTAAGATAAGAAACAAATGGTTGATAAGCATATTAGAAGGCATAAAGGAAGTTCCTACACAATTAAAACAAGCTCATCAAATATATGATGGGCCCTAATAAGAAGTCCCTACTACACCATATATAACTAGGACGTCTTCCGAGCGAGGCTGATAAGAAGTCTGCATCATGAAAATATTTTGCTTTGAGAACCCCTCGCCATTAACGAATGTGGCTCCGTCAAAAGCCTCCAACCCAATTTTCCTAGCAACGCGATGTTAAAAAGATGTAGATTTCCAAAGCCCATTCCGCCCTTCTCTTTCCACACACACATAACCTCCCAATTTGACCACCTAACGCCTTTTTTCGGATCTGATCCATTGCCCCCACCAAAATGAATTCATCATTCGTTGCAATTCATCCGTCAAAGAGGACAGCAATAAGAAAATACTCATGCAGAAAGTAGGGATAGACTAATGAGCTGCAAACTTAATCAACACTTATTTCCCTACTTTAGAAATCTTTTTGTCATCCACCCCTGAAGTGTAGTCCACAACCGTTCTCTAATATACATGAAAATATCCTTCTTATTGCGACCAACCAGCGAGAGCAGGCCTAGATAACGTTCTGTATTGATGGGCCGATTTACGCCCAAAATATCACCAATATCATCACGAAGCGGTTGCCCCACATTAGTACTAAAAAATGTCCCAGATTTGTCAAAATTGATAATCTAACCCGAGATTAATAATCTAAACCCTAAACCCCGAGATAGGCCCATATATATTTAATTATCACATATATTATATATTTATTACTCCCGTATCACATATTTCGACACGCCGCTTTTCACAATTTTTAATATTTTAACACGCCACTCTTCACAATTTTTAATATTTTGACACGACGCTTTTCACAATAATGTTAAATATTTTGACACGCCGCTTTTCACAATGTTTAATATTTCGACACGCCGCTTTTCACAATGTTTAATATTTTGACACGCCGCTTTTCACAATTTTTAATATTTTGACACGCCGCTTTTCACAATGTTTAATATTTTGACACGCCACTTTTCACAATGTTTAATATTTCGACACGCCTCTTTTCACAATGCTTAATATTTTGACACGCCGCTTTTCACAATTTTTAATATTTCGACACGCCGCTTTTCACAATGTTTAATATTTTGACACACCACTTTTCACAATGTTTAATATTTTGACACGCCGCTTTTCACAATTTTTAATATTTTGACACGCCGCTTTTCACAATGTTTAATATTTTGACAAGCCACTTTTCACAATGTTTAATATTTCGACACGCCTCTTTTCACAATGCTTAATATTTTGACACGTCGCTTTTCACAATTTTTAATATTTTGACACGCCTCTTTTCACAATAATGTTAAATATTTTGACACGCCGCTTTTCACAATGTTTAATATTTCGACACGCCGCTTTTCACAATGTTTAATATTTTGACACGCCGCTTTTCACAATTTTTAATATTTTGACACGCCGCTTTTCACAATGTTTAATATTTTGACACGCCGCTTTTCACAATGTTTAATATTTCGACACGCCTCTTTTCACAATGCTTAATATTTTGACACGCCTCTTTTCACAATGTTTAATATTTTGACACGCCGCTTTTCACAATTTTTAATATTTTGACACGCCGCTTTTCACAATGTTTAATATTTTGACACGCCGCTTTTCACAATGTTTAATATTTCGACACGCCTCTTTTCACAATGCTTAATATTTTGACACGCCGCTTTTCACAATTTTTAATATTTCGACACGCCGCTTTTCACAATGTTTAATATTTTGACACACCACTTTTCACAATGTTTAATATTTTGACACGCCGCTTTTCACAATTTTTAATATTTTGACACGCCGCTTTTCACAATGTTTAATATTTCGACACGCCTCTTTTCACAATGCTTAATATTTTGACACGTCGCTTTTCACAATTTTTAATATTTTGACACGCCTCTTTTCACAATAATGTTAAATATTTTGACACGCCGCTTTTCACAATGTTTAATATTTCGACACGCCGCTTTTCACAATGTTTAATATTTTGACACGCCGCTTTTCACAATTTTTAATATTTTGACACGCCGCTTTTCACAATGTTTAATATTTTGACACGCCGCTTTTCACAATGTTTAATATTTCGACACGCCTCTTTTCACAATGCTTAATATTTTGACACGCCTCTTTTCACAATGTTTAATATTTTGACACGCCGCTTTTCACAATTTTTAATATTTTGACACGCCGCTTTTCACAATGTTTAATATTTTGACACGCCGCTTTTCACAATGTTTAATATTTCGACACGCCTCTTTTCACAATGCTTAATATTTTGACACGCCTCTTTTCACAATGCTTAATATTTTGACACGCCGCTTTTCACAATTTTTAATATTTCGACACGCCGCTTTTCACAATGTTTAATATTTTGACACGCCGCATTTCATAATGTTTAATATTTTGACACGCCACTTTTCACAATGTTTAATATTTTGACACGCCGCTTTTCACAATTTTTAATATTTTGACACACCGCTTTTCTCAATGTTTAATATTTTGACACGCCACTTTTCACAATGTTTAATATTTTGACACGCCTCTTTTCACAATGCTTAATATTTTGACACGCCACTTTTCACAATGTTTAATAATTTGACACGCCGCTTTTCACAATGTTTAATATTTCGACACGTCGCTTTTCACAATATTTTATATTTCGACAGGCCTCTCTCCCATTTTACTCTTCTCTTAGCTCAACAGATATGTTTGCATATAAATGTGGACCGCAGAGTAGTGCTATTCCAACACAATAATTAGCTTACATTAGAGGTGCCTCTTCTAGCAGAACGCCTGCAGATTCTATCAACACGGATGTTAGCGGCGGTTCACATCCTAAGGAGATTTCCGTCTTAGGTTTTGTATTGCCAAACTGCTTTTCCAGAGAAGGTGTGCCTCCATTAGTTCCCTCTGAGCCATCGTCTCAGTCGGTGGAGCCTCCAATGATTGGTGCGGTGGCGGTGGCTGGGCAACACCACAGGATGGAAGACGCGGCGTCAATTAAGGAGAGCATTTGCTCGCCTATAATTAATTGCTTTCTTCCAGTGCGTTATTTCGGAGTTTTTGATGGCCATCGCGGCCGACACGTACGTAATTTAATTACTCTCATTCTTTAATTTCCAATTGTAAATTTCAGTAACACAAAATCGAAAATCAAAACTGATTATAATAAGTGTTTGCAATTTTCCTTTTTCAGTTTACTAATGTGCAAGGAGAAGTGAGTGTAGCGACACAAGGGACACGTGCGGTAGGAGGCGAGCCACGTGTCGAGACAGGTGGGAGGGAAGACGTGATCGCAGTGAGGGATTATCTTAACAGTGTCCGTGTCGTGGAACTCTCTCAAGCAAATGGCGCAATCGTCAATCATGCGGAGGCTGCAATAAGAAATTAAATAACACAGATTTTGGGGAGATCTAGATAAGGATGGCAGCATACTAATTTTGGAAGTTTGGATGACATTGACCTCAGTGTGTGCGTCACTTGGGGGATTCTTTTCTTTATCCTCACCAAAAAACATACTTCTTCCGTCCATAAAAAATATGCTCATATTTTTTTGTACAAATTTTACGATGAAAACTCATATTTTGAGATGAAACTCATATTTTCATCGCACATGTTTGTCGCAAACATGTTAGCGACGGGTGTACAGCAACAAATCTCGGCCACGACGAAATTATGTCATTGCTAATTCATGTTAGCAACGAAAATATTAGAATTATGGGCGAATATTTTTGCGGCTAAATTGCAGTTTTCTTGTAGTGATGTAATTAATTAAAATTTGGCATGTGTTATGCTACTCATGGTTTAATACTCCCATGGCCACGTCCCTGGAAGCAGCAGCTCACTTCCACTAACACAATGGAATTCTTGAAGGCAAACATACAAAATCCATTCTGGAATGCCTATGGTGATGTATTGTTTAGATGATTTGGAAAGCAAGAAACAACTTAGTCTTTGCAAAGGAGAAGATCAACCCGGAAAAACTGTTTGATGGAGCAAGGACTATGATGTGGAGCATTTTAATCTAGAAATTGGATCGTATTACTTCTTTTACTTTTCATGATTGGTGTGCGAATCCTAGACTAGTATGTGTTAAGGAGGAGCATTCTTACTCTGCAATCTCTTTTTGTAATATTTACTTGTAACTCTCATTGTACGATCTCTCTTTCGATTACGTCTGGTACTCTAATAATACACCTTTTTTCTGTCCAAAAAACTAAATAAAAAATTGACATGTAAGAAGAATTACTATGAGATGATCGTAAGCATTTTAAACTCTTTATTAGTGTACGTATATGGTATTAGGAGTATAATATTATAAAGATTTGTATCTTTTAATATTATGATTTATCCTTATCTTTGATGTAAATATTTATTCATATCTTGTAAATATAGATACATTTTGTATCTATAAATACCTCTCTGTTACAACTCCCCCCATTATATCAATATTAAAACTGCCCCTTCCCCAACCCCAATAACCATACCGCTGCTCTCTCTCTCTCTCTCTTAAACCGTCAATACCCACATATTTTGTGCGTTCTTCCATGGCTGCTCCGGCGAACACAAATTCGCAATTTGTTGCCTTCAAGGTCTCTACTCAAGCACCCCTGAAACTCACTACCACAAATTATGGAGCGTGGTCTCTCCAATTTCGTCTTCTCCTCACTGGATATGATTTGTTTGGCTATGTTGACGGCAAACTCCCTTGTCCGTCCCCTACTATTCCGGCGACCGACAAAGATGCTCCGGCACAACCTAATCTTGAATACTCGAAATGGGTTCGTCAGGATCACCTTATCTTCTCGGCTATCGTCGGGTCCATGACGCCTACCCTCATCCCCTTTATTGCCTCGGCCAAGACCTCCGGTCAGGCTTGGACCATACTTGAGGGGATCTATGGTCGACCATCTCGGGGTCGAATTTTGGCTTTGAAAACCAAATTTCTTGGTCTCTCTAAAGGCAATAGATCAGTGACTTAGTTTTTTATGGAAGTTCGCTCAACCGTCGACGAATTGGCATTACTCGGAGTCCCGTCGGACGAGAAGGACGTTACACTCCGAGTTCTCACCGGACTGGACGAAACCTTTCGCGATATTTCAACCGCAATACAGGCGCGCGATTCCTCAATCCCATTCGAAGAACTCTGTGATAAACTCCTCAGCGCCGAAGTCCAGATGGCGTCGCAAACTCCATCGGCCTTGGCGCCGACGTCGGCCATGGTCGCCGGCAGAAACTCGAATCGTCCTGCGCGCCCCAGATCTGGCGACTCCCGATCGCGCACACCGTCGCAGAAACTGTACCAAGGCACATGCCAGTACTGCCGCACTCCTGGACATACGGCGCGAACCTGTCCGGATATCCCCTGCTTGACAGCCCAGATCTCCAACCCAGCGGGTCAACCCAGCCCTAACTCGCTGGGTCAACTCGGTGCATCCTCCTCCAGAAACCAAAAGATGCCAAATCCCAGATCCAATTACTCGGCCCACTCGGCTTATTCCTCTAACTCTAGCCCTTGGATTCTGGACTCGGGTGCATCCCACCACATCACCAACGACTTGGCCAATCTTTCACTCCACTCCTCTTTTGATGGTTCTGATAATGTGGAAATTGGTGATGGTAAAGGTTTAAATATTTCTCACACTGGTTCCTTTTATTTTGATGGTCTTACTATGCTGAAATTTGCTAATGTCTTGGTGGTGCCCCGTATATCAAAAAATTTGATCTCTGTTGCAAGCCTCTGTCGTGACAATAACGTTAATATTACTTTTGGCCCCTCTTCTTTTCAGGTGCGGGATGGCCGCTCGGGGAGCATTCTCCTAGTCGGGAGTCGTATTAATAACCTATACGTATGGCCGGCACGAGTCTCCAAACCCTCTCCAACTGCCCTAGTATCTCACCGTATTTCTACCTCAGTTTGGCACGCACGTTTTGGTCATCCATCTACCAAAATCTTGTCACATACCTTGTCAAAATTTAGCTTACCTAATACACCATCCAAACTGTTTAGTTGTGATTCTTGTTTGTGCATCAAAAGTCATAAACTTCCATTCAATGATTCTAGTATTGTCTCTTATAATCCTCTTGATATTGTGTTCTCTGATGTTTGGTCTTCTCCGGTTATATCTCATGAAGGCTTTAAATATTATGTCTTATTTGTTGATCATTTTACCAAGTACATGTGGATCTACCCCCTAAAACGTAAATCTGATGTTCTTTCCACATTCACCACTTTTAAATCTCTTGTTGAAACATATCACCAAACCAAAATTAAAACCCTTTATACTGATAACGGAGGAGAATTTATTGCTCTTCGCTCTTTTCTCCAAATCCATGGTATATCTCACCTCACTACACCCCCCACACACCTGAACATAATGGCATGTCTGAACGTCGTCATAGACATGTTGTTGATACAGCCTTAGCTCTTCTTCATCATGCATCCATGCCCATTAAATATTGGCCCTATGCTATCTGTACAGCCACCTATATCATAAACCGTCTTCCCAAAGTCAACCTCAACATGTCATCTTCCTTCCAACGTCTCCTCAAACAGCCTCCCAACCTATCCAAACTTCGTGTATTTGGTTGTCTATGTTATCCTTGGCTTCGTCCCTACACAAATCACAAACTAGATACTCGATCCACACCGTGTGTCTTTATTGGGTATTCTCTCACTCAAAGTGCATACCTATGTCTAGACCCTTCCACTCATAGAGTTTACACCTCTCGTCATGTTCAGTTCGTCGAACATTCTTTCCCATTTACCAAAATTTCCTCTCTTTCAAACTCCACTCCAGATTTAATAGATACACCCCCTACTTCATCTGTCCTGATCTGTTCACCCCCAGATTTAGTAACTGTACCCCAGATGACTAACCCAAACCCTATTCTAGCCCAACTCCCTAACGCACCTCCAGAACTGTTACATATACCCGCCACACCACAAACTTCAGTGAAAGCTCCCGATCCACAACCAGAATTATTAAATACACATACGACACCCCCAACTTCAGTAACTACACCCGATACACACCCAGAATTTATGAATACACCCCCAACACCTTCCAATCCACAAACTAATTTCGTCCCTCATGTTGTCTCTTCCAACCCTCTCGTGCCGCCAAATGCTCTTCTGCGGCCCCCTGCATCTCGTATGATCACTCGCTCCCAGAATAAGGTCTTCAAGCCCAATCCAAGGTACGGTCTTACATCAGTTATGTCTTCTGACATTGAACCAAGCTGTGTTTCACAGGCCCTAAAAGAAGGACCATTTTGATACAGAATTTGGTTTGTATTTAATGTGAACCAGAGAGTAGTTATTCCAACACTATAATTAATTAATATGGCAGGGTTGATCTGAAGGATGAATGTGAAATGATTTAATTATGGGTAAATGAAGTATTAATTATGTTGTAAGCGCACGGATTATTAGGTTAACTGTCAATTTAAAATGTGCGCACGGATTATGCTGCTAAAAACTTTGAGCTTTTGGGGTCCTTCTATTTTCTGTATCGATAGTTATATGTAATTCTCCCTCTGTAACTTTTGATCTCCGAGTACCTTTGGTACTCTATCAATAAAAAGTTCCCTTTTTCCAATAAAAAAATGTGCGCACGGATTTTGCATTATTATCGGAAATTTTCTATGGGACCATTTTGAATTCAAGATATATTACCATTTTGAATCATGGGTACAAATAGCAAATTTCTACTTGTAAGATCTTCAAAGGAAATCGTCCAAATTAATACATACGAATCACATTCAATTTAATAAAAATGAATCAATAGCAAATTTGTTTAAATAAATTCACAGTAAAAGGTGAAAAGAAACCTTAAGCACAGAAACACATTCCAGCTGATTCACGACACAGAAGTCACTTGCGCCACCACGCCAAGGGAGAGAGAAGCAATGAAGAAGAATGAGAGCTTTCGGTGATGAAATAAATAAGTGGAATGATGGCCCTATTTATAGGCAGGCAGAGATATCGAGGACATGAGAGAGGGTCACGTGCGTGTGAGTGCTGCGTGTGTATCAAGCTATCATGTAAAATCTCAATAATGCCTCTAACCTTTTGTTAGACACAGGCTACCAACAGTGTGTGCGTGTAAGCCAGAACTCCACTTCATCCCATTTTCACTCAAACTAATAGACAATTCACATGGGTTTCGCGTTACTAATTTTGCTTATATTTAAATGTGAACATGAGAGTAGTTATTCCAACACAATAATTAATTAAAATGGCTGGGTTGATCTGAAGGGTGAATGTGAAATGATTTAATTGTGGGTAAATGAAGTATTAATTATGTTGTAAGCACACGGATTTATTAGGTTAACTGTCAATTTAAAATGTGCGCACGGATTTATTAGGTTAACTGTCAATTTAAAATGTGCGCACGGATTATGCTGCAAAAAACTTTGAGCTTTTGGGGTCCATCTATTTTCTGTATCGATAGTTATATGTAATTTTCCCTCTGTTACTTTTGATCTCCGAGTACCCTTGGTACTCTATCAATAAAAAGTTCCCTTTTACCAATAAAAAAATATGTGCGCACGGATTTTGAAAGAAGGACCATTTTGATACAGAATTTGGTTTGTATTTAATGTGAACCAGAGAGTAGTTATTCCAACACTATAATTAATTAATATGGTAGGGTTGATCTGAAGGATGAATGTGAAATGATTTAATTATGGGTAAATGAAGTATTAATTATGTTGTAAGCGCACGGATTATTAGGTTAACTGTCAATTTAAAATGTGCGCACGGATTATGCTGCAAAAAACTTTGAGCTTTTGGGGTCCATCTATTTTCTGTATCGATAGTTATATGTAATTTTCCCTCAGTAACTTTTGAACTCCGAGTACCCTTGGTACTCTATCAAAAAAATGTTCCCTTTTACCAATAAAAAAAAATGTGCGCACGGATTTTGAAAGAAGGACCATTTTGATACAGAATTTGTTTGTATTTAAATGTGAACCAGAGAGTAGTTAATCCAACACTATAATTAATTAATATGGCAAGGTTGATCTGAAGGATGGGTGTGAAATGATTTAATTATGGGTAAATGAAGTATTAATTATATTGTAAGCGCACGGATTTATTAGGTTAACTGTCAATTTAAAATGAGCGCACGGATTATGCTGCAAAAAACTTTGAGCTTTTGGGGTCCATCTATTTTCTGTATCGATAGTTATATGTAATTTTCCCTCTGTAACTTTTGATCTCCGAGTACCCTTGGTACTCTATCAATAAAAAGTTCCCTTTTACCAATAAAAAAAAATGTGTGCACGGATTTTGAAAGAAGGACTATTTTGATACAGAATTTTGTTTGTATTTAAATGTGAACCAGAGAGTAGTTATTCCAACACTATAATTAATTAATATGGCAGGGTTGATGTGAAGGGTGGATGTGAAAGGATTTAATTATGGGTAAATGAAGTATTAATTATGTTGTAAGCGCACGGATTTATTAGGTTAACTGTCAATTTAAAATGTGCGCACGGATTATGCTGCTAAAAACTTTGAGCTTTTGGGGTCCTTCTATTTTCTGTATCGATAGTTATATGTTTAATATTTCGACACGCCACTTTTCACAATGTTTAATATTTCGACACGCCACTTTTCACAATGTTTAATGTTTCGACACGCCTCTTTTCACAATGTTTAATATTTGGACACGCCTCTCTCCCATGCATATTACTTTTCTCTTAGCTCAACAGATTTTTTTGTATATAAATGTGGACCGGAGAGTAGTGCTATTCCAACACAATAGTTAGCTCACAGTAGAGGTGCCTCCTCTAGCAGAATGCCTGCAGGATCTATCAACATGGATGTTGGCGACGGTTCACATCCTAAGGATGGAAGACGCGGTGTCAATTAAGGAGATCCTTTGCTCGCCTATACTTAATCGCTTTCTTCCGGTGCATTATTTTGGACTTTTTATTGGCCACGGTGGCCCACACGTAATTACCCTCCCCTTCAATTGTTATTTTTTTTTATTGTGCATTGTGCGTGCAATATGAATTATTATCATTGAAATTGTTAATTCGTGGAAGACTAAATAGTTAGCAGTACCAGTTAATACAAGGAAAAGTTAAGTATATTAATTAAATTATTTAATTTGAGGGTGCTCGATCAAGTTGTCTATTTTAATTGCATATGGGTAGCAGGATAGAGCTGATATAAAAGCCAGGATTGAAGCGAGCGGTGGACATGTCATCTACAAAGATGTAGCTCGAGTTGAAGGAATTTTGGCTACGACCCAAGCAATAGGTAAATAACATTAATTTTAATCATAATTTTTCTCTTATAAATTTTCATGCTTCCTCAATAATTTTGATATTGTTTTACTGGATGGAATAGGGGTGATGAACCTTAAAGCATCAGTGATATCGGAGCCAGAAGGCGCCAAGAGGACGAGTTTCTGATAATAGCTAGCAATAGGATGTGGGATGTGATTCCGACTAATATATATGGTGTGTCGTGTCATCCGTGAATGCCTCAAAGAGACGGTGACCAGTACTGATAATTCAAATCAAGAGCCCAACTCTGCTCAACCATAGAATCATGGGTTGTATAGGCAACGCTTGAGAAGGGCATCGGCAGCAACGCTGGTCGTCTTGCCTTTGCCAGGGGCAGTGCAGAAAACATTTTGGTGATTGTGGTTGATCTGTGAATGATTTAATTATGGATTAATGAAGTATTAATTATGTTGTAAGAGGAATATTGATTAGGATAATATTTTAGAAATTAATATTGTGTACTAGATGAACACCCACCTATTAATGTTAGCATATATGTCATTACGTACATAGTAATATGTTTCAATAATAACAGCCACTTCATGAGGATGCACAGGCTGCTCTTAGGACAATTTGGAACAAAATGACCCCTTCAAAATATACGGGACTAGCTTGGAAGGTGATACGAGGAAGGCTTGCCACCCGGAGCGAATTAAGTAAGCGGAATATTTTGGGTAATGGTGATGACTTGACCTGTGCTCTCTGTGGCGCTGCCGAGGAAAACATCCAACATCTGTTCTTCGGCTGCGATCTGTCTAACAAAATCTGGCGATTGCATTCCTCCTGGTTCAGCAACAGTTCGCCTATGCAGGTCAATACAGCACCACATTTCCATCAATTCTGTGGCATCATCGGAATTAAGCGTAAGAAATTTATATTGGAATGCATATGGTGTTTGAAAGTATGATTTATTTGGAATGCTAGAAATGAGAAGGTCTTTTCAAATGAGGACCCGAAACCAGAAAAGAATGTCCCCCCGCAACCTGTTTACACAATGTTTAATATTTTGACAGGTCGTTTTTCACAATTTTTAATATTTCGACACGCCGCTTTTCACAATGATTAATATTTTGACACGCCACTCTTCACAATGTTTAATATTTTGACACGCCACTCTTCACAATGTTTAATATTTTGACACGCCTCTTTTCACAATGTTTAATATTTTGACACGCCACTTTTCACAATGTTTAATATTTTGACACGCCACTTTCACAATGTTTAATATTTCGACACGCCACTTTTCACAAGGTTTAATATTTCGACACGCCACTTTCACAATGTTTAATATTTCGACACGCCACTTTTCACAATGTTTAATATTTCGACACGCCTCTTTTCACAATGTTTAATGTAGATGTTGTTAATTCTTAAATGCCTTAACATTATCAACAACCTCTTAATTTGACCTTCCGAGATTTTTTCTAAGTCTTTTCTGAAATGCTACATTAAATGTTGACCTAAATGTTGTCGCATTTCTGGCAGGATCTAGAAGCTTCTACAAGGATCTGGAACCTGGAAGATTCCAGAACATTGGAGAACATGCTAGAACAGCCTAGATGCATTTGGAACGACCTGGAGCATGCTAGAAGGATCTAGAAAGATCATGGAAGTTGTGGAAGTTGAGTTTCCTAAAAAATAGGACCTCAATGTGGAAGCCTCTAGAATTCGTATCCCACATCTATAAATACCCATTGAAGGCTTCATAATTCAGTGTGCTCTATTCGATCAATATCCTAGACCGAGCGTTCATCCCTGTTAGGAAATTGTGGCCAATAGTTCTACATTTTAGTTCATACGTTGTATACCACCCGTATGACTGTGTGTCTTCTTATCTATTGAGAGTGTAATCATTAGATAGACTAGGCATTTCGACAGTGTATAATTTATACACTTAGTTCGTTTTCTAGACTTGGCACCTGCCTCGTTTATAGTTTCGTTGTGAAAGTTATTGTTGTAACATTTCACACAACATTTGTACTTGAAGATAAGTATTGATTTTACGCCATAAGGCAGACATAAATTTTTATTTATAAAATCTATGTTAAAAGTATTTCCATTGTGTCTCGTTTGTTTTTAGTGTTTCAAGTCTTCCGCTGTGTATCTTAATTTCTGATATTCTGTTAGAGTCAGTGTTGCACTATTTGTCTCAACATTCTGTGCAACATTTATCTACTTATACTTAAACACTTTTATACACCCCATACACACTTTCATTTAATATTTTGACACGCCACTTTTCACAATGTTTAATATTTCGACGCGTCGTTTTTCACAATTTTTAATATTTCGACGCGCCGCTTTTCACAATGTTTAATATTTTGACACGCCTCTTTTCACTGTTTAATATTTTGACACGCCTCTTTTCACAATGTTTAATATTTTGACACGCCACTTTTCACAATGTTTAATATTTCGACACGCCACTTTCACAATGTCTAATATTTCAACACGCCTCTTTTCACAATGTTTAATATTTTGACACGCCACTTTTCACAATGTTTAATATTTCGACACGCCACTTTCACAACGTTTAATATTTCGACACACCACTTTTCACAATTTTTAATATTTCGACACGCCTCTTTTCACAATTTTTAATATTTTGACACGCCACTTTTCACAATGTTTAATATTTTGACACGTCGTTTTTCACAATTTTTAATATTTCGACACGCCGCTTTTCACAATGTTTAATATTTTGCCAAGCCACTTTTCACAATGTTTAATATTTTGACACGCCTCTTTTCACAATGTTTAATATTTTGACACGCCACTTTTCACAATGTTTAATATTTCGACACGCCACTTTCACAATGTTTAATATTTCGACACGCCACTTTTCACAATGTTTAATATTTCGACATGCCACTTTCACAATGTTTATTATTTCGACACGCCACTTTTCACAATGTTTAATATTTTGACACGTCTCTTTTCACAATGTTTAATATTTTGACACGCCACTTTTCACAATATTTAATATTTCGACACGCCTCTTTTCACAACGTTTAATATTTTGACACACCACTTTTCAAAATGTTTAATATTTCGACACATCGTTTTTCACAATTTTTAATATTTCGACATGCCGCTTTTCACAATGTTTAATTTTTGACATGCCACTTTTCACAATGTTTAATATTTCGACACGCCGCTTTTCATAATGTTTAATATTTTGACACACCACTTTTCACAATGTTTAATATTTTGACACGCCTCTTTTCACAATGTTTAATATTTTGACATGCCACTTTTCACAATGTTTAATATTTCGACACGCCACTTTCACAATGTCTAATATTTCAACACGCCACTTTTCACAATGTTTAATATTTCAACACGCCTCTTTTCACAATGTTTAATATTTTGACACGCCACTTTTCACAATGTTTAATATTTCGACACGCCTCTTTTCACAATGTTTAATATTTTGACACACCACTTTTCAAAATGTATAATATTTCGACATGTCGTTTTTCACAATTTTTAATATTTCGACATGCCGCTTTTCACAATGTTTAATATTTTGACATGCCACTTTTCACAATGTTTAATATTTTGACACGCCTCTTTTCACAATGTTTAATATTTTGACACGCCACTTTTCACAATGTTTAATATTTCGACACGCCACTTTCACAATATTTAATATTTCGACACGCCACTTTTCACAATGTTTAATATTTTGACACGCCTCTTTTCACAATGTTTAATATTTTGACACGCCACTTTTCACAATGTTTAATATTCTGACACGTCGTTTTTCATAATTTTTAATATTTCGACACGCCGCTTTTCACAATGTTTAATATTTTGACACGCCACTTTTCACAATGTTTAATATTTTAACATGCCTCTTTTCACAATGTTTAATATTTTGACACGCCACTTTTCACAATGTTTAATATTTCGACACGCCTCTTTTCACAATGTTTAATATTTCGACAGGCCATTTTCACAACGTTTAATATTTCGACACGCCACTTTTCACAACGTTTAATATTTTGACACGCCACTTTTCAAAATATTTAATATTTTGACACATCGTTTTTCACAATTTTTAATATTTCGACACGCCGCTTTTCACAATGTTTAATATTTTGACATGCCACTTTTCACAATGTTTATTATTTTGACACGCCACTTTTCACAATGTTTAATATTTCGACACGCCACTTTCACAATGTTTAATATTTCGACAAGCCACTTTTCACAATTAATGTTTAATATTTCGACACGCCTCTTTTCACAATGTTTAATATTTTGACACGCCACTTTTCACATTGTTTAATATTTTGACACGCCTCTTTTCACAATGTTTAGCATTTTGACACGCCACTTTTCACAATTTTAATATTTCGACACGCCACTTTCACAATGTTTAATATTTCGACACGCCACTTTTCACAATGTTTAATATTTTGACACGCCACTTTCAAAATGTTTATTATTTTGACACGCCACTTTTCACAATGTTTAATATTTCGACACGCCACTTTTCACAATGTTTAATATTTCGACACGCCTCTTTTCACAATGCTTAATATTTTGACACGCCACTTTTCACAATGTGTAATAATTTGACACGTCGCTTTTCACAATGTTTAATATTTCGACACGTCGCTTTTCACAATATTTTATATTTCGACACGCCTCTCTCCCATAGTACTCTTCTCTTAGCTCAACAGATATGTTTGTATATAAATATGGAGCGCAGAGTAGTGCTATTCCAACACAATATTTAGCTTACATTAGAGGTGCCTACTCTAGCAGAACGCCTGCAGATTCTATCAACACGGATGTTAGCGGTGGTTCACATCCTAAGGAGATTTCCGTCTTCGGTTTGTATTGCCAAACTGCTTTTCCAGAGAAGGTGTGTGTCCATTAGTTCCCTCTGAGCCACCGTCTCAGTCGGTGGAGCCTCCAATGATTGGTGCGGTGGCGGTGGCCGGGCAACACCACAGGATGGAAGACGCGGCGTCAATTAAGGAGAGCATTTGCTCGCCTATAATTAGTCGCTTTTTTCCAGTGCATTATTTCGGAGTTTTTGATGGCCATCGCGGCCCACACGTACGTAATTTCTTTACTCTCATTCTTTAATTTCCAATTGTCAATTTCATTAACACACAATCGAAAATCAAAGACTATAATAAGTGTTTGCAATTTCCCTTTTTCAGTTTACTAATGTGCAAGGATAAGTGAGTGTAGCGACACAAGGGACACGTGCGGTGGGAGGCGAGCCACGTGTCGAGACATGTGGGATGGAAGACGTGATCACAGTGAGGGATTAACTTAACAGTGTCCGTGTCGTGGAACTCAGTCAAGCAATTGGCGCAATCGTCAATCAAGCGGAGGCTGAAATAAGGAATTACAGGGAGAGACTTGGTCCACTTGGACAGCGGCTCTGCACGGGCATCGAATGGT
Organism: Galeopsis tetrahit; assembly: GCA_963675135.1. NCBI lineage: Eukaryota > Viridiplantae > Streptophyta > Magnoliopsida > Lamiales > Lamiaceae > Galeopsis > Galeopsis tetrahit. The sequence goes on along the minus strand of OY776125.1, from coordinate 10,701,165 downwards.
TGGAAATGAAGTGGCCTTTTTGAAGGATTCTTCTCGAACACCATATTGATATTGACACTGCGGCGGCACGATTAATATTTTAAAGAGCCGAGGGGCCGGAGTTTAATTATTTCAGAAATTAAATAACACATATTTTGGGGAGATCTAGATAAGGGTGGCGGCATACTAATTTTGGAAGTTTGGATGACATTGACCTCAGTGTGTGCGTCACTTGGGGGATTCTTTTCTTTATCCTCACCAAAAAAAATACTTCTTCCGTACATAAAAAAATATGCTCATATATTTTGGTACAAATTTTGCGATGAAAACCCATATTTTTCGTCGCTAATATTTTGCGATGAAAATATTTATCGCAAACACATTAGCAACGGGTATATAACAACAAATCCCGGCCACGACGAAATTATTTCATCGCTAATTCACGTTAGCAACGAAAATATTAGAATTAGCAACAATTTTTTTCATGGCTAAATTGCAATTTTCGATCTTGTAGTGACGTAATTTTCTTTGTTGTAAGAAGCTCTGAGTGATAGACTTGGTTATGCTTAAATTAATTTTTGCGTCATTTTATAATTGTAACTCTGATTGACCCTATTGAGTACCCCTAGTACTCGTTAATACACTGCCATTTTTCTTGTTCAAAAAAAATTAAAAATTGACATGTAAGCAGAATTTCTATAAGATGATACGTAAGCATTTTGAACTCCCTATTAGTGTATATGACTGATCATATTAAAATAAAAATAATACATACCTTCGAAATATCTAATAAAATATATACCTTAATTGTTGCAACCCAAATAATAATCTACATAACATCTGAAAAAAAAAATTAAAAGATAATTTCAGAATACAAAATATTTTTTTTTTCAAAAAAAAATTAATTTATGTAAAAATCTGAAAATTTTAAAAATATATATTGAATTTGAATATAATTTCAGAATACAAAATGTAATTCTTTTATCAAACAAAGTATATAATTTATGTAAAATCTGAAAATTTTAAAAATATTTATTATAGTTATAAGGTAAAAAAAAATTATTCTGTAGTTATTAATATATGTGAAAGAAATTAATTAAACGAATTTTTTAAAAATGTATCGAAAATGAGTACATATAAATTTAATATTGCAATTATAAATGAATGACTTACTTGTTCTAGTGGCGGGCACCCCCTCACTAGCAAGGGCGGACTTACCTTATGGCTGGAACGGGTTGTAGCCCACCCAGCCATTCGGAAAGTGCATTAGTATTAATGTATTAGTAGTAAATAAAACACAATAATTTATGTTTGCAAATTGCGTCAGTTTCATTAATTGATTGTTGAAGAAGCTAGTTGTTATCTTAGGGACACTTGTAGCTTTGCTAGAGATAGTAGCTATGCATGTGAGACACGATTGAATTTTATTTTATGTATTCTATTCTATTTTTAAAAAAATAAAGAAGGTTTTTTTTTTTAACAAATCACAATTGCTTCTCTAGAAATTTTATAACATATAATTTGCCCTTATAATTCAGGGAGTTTGTGTGACATGAAAATACTTATTTGTCTATAAATTTTATGTTACTTTTTTATTTTACAAAAAATAAGAATTAATGAAAAAACAAGTCATTAAAAACTTTTAACTAATGTAATGAGTTATAATTTTTTTTTTTTACCTAGTCCATCCTATTTTTTTTTCTAGGTCCGCCCTTGCTCACTAGCTGTCCGGACACCCTCGTTCAACTACTAGCAATGCCAAAATTCAGACAATTAAATGCAAGGTCACCAAGTGGGAGGGTTGGGAACCAGCTCACTTGGGCCCCGGCTTGAACTGCCTTTTTATTCTAAAAAATAACTTTTTATTTAAAAAAAAAAAATTCATTCAGGCGGTTTTTTCGGCTTACCGACCAACTTTTTTTTTTTAATTGCCGACAGTATTTCTATCGGTATTATTGACGGATATTCAACCGTTGGTAAATTTGTCCGGACTACCGACGGATATTTTACCCGGTACCCAAACGGGTCGTTGGAATACATCGACGGTTCTCAACCATTGGTATTACCGACAATCGTTGAATGTCGGTAACCATTGGTATTACCGACAATCGTTGAATGTCGGTAATATTTACCGACGGAAATTTATTGTTGGAAAACAGTGCCTTTTTTTTTGTAGTGAAGGATATAATTTGAAAATACAAAAATAATTTTTTCAAACAAAATAATTATTTATGTAAAAAAATAGTGTCTTTTTTGTAGTGAAGGATATAATTTGAAAATACAAAAATAATTTTTTCAAACAAAATAATTATTTATGTAAAAAAATAAATTGAATATCTATATAATTTAAAAAAACAAAACATAAATTTTAATTTGTTTTAAATAAAATTACACTCCATCCTATTAAAAATATATGTCATTTTAGGTTAATGCACATATATTAAAAGATTAATTAGTTTCTCATTTTCCACTTAATTAATGTTTGTATTTCTCAACAAAAGAAGAACACATTATTCATCTAAGTATTTATTGATTTTAGGGGTTATTCAGAAAAAATAAATTTAATTTGCATTTAAAATGCAAAACGTCATATAATTTGCAAAGAAAATGAAAGGTCAAAATGTCATATATTATAAATAGGAGGAAGTATTGAAAATATGGGTTTAATTTGGTTAATTGAAAAAGTATGTACCATAAAAAAATCAAAAGTATGAGATAAAATTGATGATTTGGCCCAAAAAAAACTTACGGGACCGAACATGCTAACGGCGCAAGTATGCCACATGCTAATTTCCGTTAATAATGGGCGGAAAATTCTAACGGACCAAATATGTCGAAAGAAGGACCATTTTGAAATTCGAGCATTCTTAGGGGACCAATTTACCGTGAGAAGAATGGTCAGTAAGGGTCAAATAGCTGGGCAGCTTGGGCAGCCCCATTTCAATCGACGTGGATCAGCAAGGTGAGAACACGATAGAGCTCACTCGACGCGTTGCACCGTCCTTGTTTAATATTTTGACACGCTAACTTTTCATGCACAATGTTTATCTCTAAAGGGCGTTAACTCATCATATTTTGTTTGTATATAAATGTGGACAGGAGAGTAGTGCTATTCCAACACAATAGTTAGCTCACAGTAGAGGTGCCTCCTCTAGCAGAATCATTAGTTCCCTCTGTGCCACCGCCTCAGTTGCTGATGTCGGCGGACCCTCCAATTATTGGTGCGGTGGCGGTGGCGGTGGCAATTTATAAGGAGATCCTTTGCTCGCCTATAATTAATTGCTTTCTTTCAGTGCATTATTTCGGAGTTTTTGATGGCCATGGTGCGCGGCCCACACGTAATTTCATTACTCTCATTCTTTAATTACCAATTGTCAATTTCATTATCTCAAAATTGAAAATCAAAACAGGTTATAATAAGTGTTTGCAATTTCCATTTTTCAGCGGACGAAATTGCCCTTAGAGAGATTTGACTGCGGTGATTCACGCGCCGTCCTCTATAGTGGGGGCAACATTTTCCCACCCACTTCAGACCATAAGGTAATTGTTTATAAATTCCGCAAATTAAATTTCATTAGGTACCATTTGAATTATTAATTTATTATCATTGCAATTGCTAATTGTGGAAGAGGCACGTGTCTTATGTCGTTGCAATAATTTGTATTCATAATTGTAACTGACATATCAAACAAAATTCAAGGAAATTAAAAAAAAAAAAAAGTTTAGTATATTAATTAATTAAAATTGATTAACTATGAATCTATGATCCTCTATTTCCTGTTCCGGAAATTAATTTTGTTTCTAAGGAAAAGTTTAAAACAACATATATACTGTAACAGTGCCGCGGGATTATTGTCCGGCGTGGATGTTTGAGTGGAGCGACGTAAGGGACACGTGCGGTGGGAGGCGAGCCACGTGTCGAGACAGGAGGGATCGAAGACGTGAGAGCAGTGAGGGATTAGCTTAACAGTGTCCGTGTCATGGAACTCGGTCAAGCAAATGGCGCAATCGTCAATCATGCGGAGGCTGCAATAAGGAATTACGGGGAGAGACTTGGATGACGGGCATCAAATGGTTGGAAATGCAGTGTAAGTAAAGGATGAAGACGCCGAAGAACAAAACGCTGCAGCTTGTACATCGCTTGTTTGAAGGATTCTTCTCGAACACCATATTGATATTGACACTGCAGCGGCACGATTAATATTCTTTTTTTTTTCAAACCTAAACCACAAAATATAACCAGTCAAAGAGATTATCAGGATGGGTGATTGTGTATGTCTGTGTTTCAGGGTTTTTATTATTTTAAAGAGCCCATATTTTCGTCGCTAATATTTTGCGATGAAACTCATATTTCATAGTAAATATTTGCGATAAAATTAAAATATTTATCGCAAACACGTTAGCGACGGGTGTATAGCAACAAATTTCACGACAAAATTATTTCATCGCTAATTCACGTTAGCAACGAAAATTATATTCAAATTCAATATATATTTATAATAAGCGTGGGCCGTGCCTATTTAGCTATTAATATATGTGAAAGAAATTAATTAAACGAATTTTAAAAAAAAAAATTGATCGAAAATGAGTACAAATACTATTAATATTGCAATTATAAACGAATGACTTACTTGTCCGAGCGGGCACCCCTCACTAGGCGTCCAGACACTCGGGTTCAACTCCTAGCAAGGTCGAAATTTGGCAAATTAAATGCAAGGTTGCCCAGAGGGCTGGTTGGGTCTGAGCCAGCCCGCTTGGGCCCCAGTCCAAAGCGCCTTTTTAAAAAAAAAATCGCTAACAGTATTTCTATCGGTATTATTGACAGATATATATTCAACTGTTGGTAAATTCATCCGGACGGTTCTCGACCGTTGGTATTACCGACAACCGTTGACCGTCGGTAATAATGACGGATATCTAAAATACGTCGGTAATATTTACCGACGACAAAAGTACCGACGAAAATATTTCGTCAGAAAACAATGCCGTTTTTGTAGTGAAGGATATAATTTGAAAATACAAAAATATTTTTTTCAAACAAAATAATAATTTATGTAAAAAAAGTATATAGAATATCTATATAATTTAAAAATACATAACATGAATTTCCCATGACTAGTAATAATTTGTAGAAAATTATGAAGGCAGGTCCTTTAATTTATATGTAGTGATTAAGATAAGAAACAAATGGTTGATAAGCATATTAGAAGGCATAAAGGAAGTTCCTACACAATTAAAACAAGCTCATCAAATATATGATGGGCCCTAATAAGAAGTCCCTACTACACCATATATAACTAGGACGTCTTCCGAGCGAGGCTGATAAGAAGTCTGCATCATGAAAATATTTTGCTTTGAGAACCCCTCGCCATTAACGAATGTGGCTCCGTCAAAAGCCTCCAACCCAATTTTCCTAGCAACGCGATGTTAAAAAGATGTAGATTTCCAAAGCCCATTCCGCCCTTCTCTTTCCACACACACATAACCTCCCAATTTGACCACCTAACGCCTTTTTTCGGATCTGATCCATTGCCCCCACCAAAATGAATTCATCATTCGTTGCAATTCATCCGTCAAAGAGGACAGCAATAAGAAAATACTCATGCAGAAAGTAGGGATAGACTAATGAGCTGCAAACTTAATCAACACTTATTTCCCTACTTTAGAAATCTTTTTGTCATCCACCCCTGAAGTGTAGTCCACAACCGTTCTCTAATATACATGAAAATATCCTTCTTATTGCGACCAACCAGCGAGAGCAGGCCTAGATAACGTTCTGTATTGATGGGCCGATTTACGCCCAAAATATCACCAATATCATCACGAAGCGGTTGCCCCACATTAGTACTAAAAAATGTCCCAGATTTGTCAAAATTGATAATCTAACCCGAGATTAATAATCTAAACCCTAAACCCCGAGATAGGCCCATATATATTTAATTATCACATATATTATATATTTATTACTCCCGTATCACATATTTCGACACGCCGCTTTTCACAATTTTTAATATTTTAACACGCCACTCTTCACAATTTTTAATATTTTGACACGACGCTTTTCACAATAATGTTAAATATTTTGACACGCCGCTTTTCACAATGTTTAATATTTCGACACGCCGCTTTTCACAATGTTTAATATTTTGACACGCCGCTTTTCACAATTTTTAATATTTTGACACGCCGCTTTTCACAATGTTTAATATTTTGACACGCCACTTTTCACAATGTTTAATATTTCGACACGCCTCTTTTCACAATGCTTAATATTTTGACACGCCGCTTTTCACAATTTTTAATATTTCGACACGCCGCTTTTCACAATGTTTAATATTTTGACACACCACTTTTCACAATGTTTAATATTTTGACACGCCGCTTTTCACAATTTTTAATATTTTGACACGCCGCTTTTCACAATGTTTAATATTTTGACAAGCCACTTTTCACAATGTTTAATATTTCGACACGCCTCTTTTCACAATGCTTAATATTTTGACACGTCGCTTTTCACAATTTTTAATATTTTGACACGCCTCTTTTCACAATAATGTTAAATATTTTGACACGCCGCTTTTCACAATGTTTAATATTTCGACACGCCGCTTTTCACAATGTTTAATATTTTGACACGCCGCTTTTCACAATTTTTAATATTTTGACACGCCGCTTTTCACAATGTTTAATATTTTGACACGCCGCTTTTCACAATGTTTAATATTTCGACACGCCTCTTTTCACAATGCTTAATATTTTGACACGCCTCTTTTCACAATGTTTAATATTTTGACACGCCGCTTTTCACAATTTTTAATATTTTGACACGCCGCTTTTCACAATGTTTAATATTTTGACACGCCGCTTTTCACAATGTTTAATATTTCGACACGCCTCTTTTCACAATGCTTAATATTTTGACACGCCGCTTTTCACAATTTTTAATATTTCGACACGCCGCTTTTCACAATGTTTAATATTTTGACACACCACTTTTCACAATGTTTAATATTTTGACACGCCGCTTTTCACAATTTTTAATATTTTGACACGCCGCTTTTCACAATGTTTAATATTTCGACACGCCTCTTTTCACAATGCTTAATATTTTGACACGTCGCTTTTCACAATTTTTAATATTTTGACACGCCTCTTTTCACAATAATGTTAAATATTTTGACACGCCGCTTTTCACAATGTTTAATATTTCGACACGCCGCTTTTCACAATGTTTAATATTTTGACACGCCGCTTTTCACAATTTTTAATATTTTGACACGCCGCTTTTCACAATGTTTAATATTTTGACACGCCGCTTTTCACAATGTTTAATATTTCGACACGCCTCTTTTCACAATGCTTAATATTTTGACACGCCTCTTTTCACAATGTTTAATATTTTGACACGCCGCTTTTCACAATTTTTAATATTTTGACACGCCGCTTTTCACAATGTTTAATATTTTGACACGCCGCTTTTCACAATGTTTAATATTTCGACACGCCTCTTTTCACAATGCTTAATATTTTGACACGCCTCTTTTCACAATGCTTAATATTTTGACACGCCGCTTTTCACAATTTTTAATATTTCGACACGCCGCTTTTCACAATGTTTAATATTTTGACACGCCGCATTTCATAATGTTTAATATTTTGACACGCCACTTTTCACAATGTTTAATATTTTGACACGCCGCTTTTCACAATTTTTAATATTTTGACACACCGCTTTTCTCAATGTTTAATATTTTGACACGCCACTTTTCACAATGTTTAATATTTTGACACGCCTCTTTTCACAATGCTTAATATTTTGACACGCCACTTTTCACAATGTTTAATAATTTGACACGCCGCTTTTCACAATGTTTAATATTTCGACACGTCGCTTTTCACAATATTTTATATTTCGACAGGCCTCTCTCCCATTTTACTCTTCTCTTAGCTCAACAGATATGTTTGCATATAAATGTGGACCGCAGAGTAGTGCTATTCCAACACAATAATTAGCTTACATTAGAGGTGCCTCTTCTAGCAGAACGCCTGCAGATTCTATCAACACGGATGTTAGCGGCGGTTCACATCCTAAGGAGATTTCCGTCTTAGGTTTTGTATTGCCAAACTGCTTTTCCAGAGAAGGTGTGCCTCCATTAGTTCCCTCTGAGCCATCGTCTCAGTCGGTGGAGCCTCCAATGATTGGTGCGGTGGCGGTGGCTGGGCAACACCACAGGATGGAAGACGCGGCGTCAATTAAGGAGAGCATTTGCTCGCCTATAATTAATTGCTTTCTTCCAGTGCGTTATTTCGGAGTTTTTGATGGCCATCGCGGCCGACACGTACGTAATTTAATTACTCTCATTCTTTAATTTCCAATTGTAAATTTCAGTAACACAAAATCGAAAATCAAAACTGATTATAATAAGTGTTTGCAATTTTCCTTTTTCAGTTTACTAATGTGCAAGGAGAAGTGAGTGTAGCGACACAAGGGACACGTGCGGTAGGAGGCGAGCCACGTGTCGAGACAGGTGGGAGGGAAGACGTGATCGCAGTGAGGGATTATCTTAACAGTGTCCGTGTCGTGGAACTCTCTCAAGCAAATGGCGCAATCGTCAATCATGCGGAGGCTGCAATAAGAAATTAAATAACACAGATTTTGGGGAGATCTAGATAAGGATGGCAGCATACTAATTTTGGAAGTTTGGATGACATTGACCTCAGTGTGTGCGTCACTTGGGGGATTCTTTTCTTTATCCTCACCAAAAAACATACTTCTTCCGTCCATAAAAAATATGCTCATATTTTTTTGTACAAATTTTACGATGAAAACTCATATTTTGAGATGAAACTCATATTTTCATCGCACATGTTTGTCGCAAACATGTTAGCGACGGGTGTACAGCAACAAATCTCGGCCACGACGAAATTATGTCATTGCTAATTCATGTTAGCAACGAAAATATTAGAATTATGGGCGAATATTTTTGCGGCTAAATTGCAGTTTTCTTGTAGTGATGTAATTAATTAAAATTTGGCATGTGTTATGCTACTCATGGTTTAATACTCCCATGGCCACGTCCCTGGAAGCAGCAGCTCACTTCCACTAACACAATGGAATTCTTGAAGGCAAACATACAAAATCCATTCTGGAATGCCTATGGTGATGTATTGTTTAGATGATTTGGAAAGCAAGAAACAACTTAGTCTTTGCAAAGGAGAAGATCAACCCGGAAAAACTGTTTGATGGAGCAAGGACTATGATGTGGAGCATTTTAATCTAGAAATTGGATCGTATTACTTCTTTTACTTTTCATGATTGGTGTGCGAATCCTAGACTAGTATGTGTTAAGGAGGAGCATTCTTACTCTGCAATCTCTTTTTGTAATATTTACTTGTAACTCTCATTGTACGATCTCTCTTTCGATTACGTCTGGTACTCTAATAATACACCTTTTTTCTGTCCAAAAAACTAAATAAAAAATTGACATGTAAGAAGAATTACTATGAGATGATCGTAAGCATTTTAAACTCTTTATTAGTGTACGTATATGGTATTAGGAGTATAATATTATAAAGATTTGTATCTTTTAATATTATGATTTATCCTTATCTTTGATGTAAATATTTATTCATATCTTGTAAATATAGATACATTTTGTATCTATAAATACCTCTCTGTTACAACTCCCCCCATTATATCAATATTAAAACTGCCCCTTCCCCAACCCCAATAACCATACCGCTGCTCTCTCTCTCTCTCTCTTAAACCGTCAATACCCACATATTTTGTGCGTTCTTCCATGGCTGCTCCGGCGAACACAAATTCGCAATTTGTTGCCTTCAAGGTCTCTACTCAAGCACCCCTGAAACTCACTACCACAAATTATGGAGCGTGGTCTCTCCAATTTCGTCTTCTCCTCACTGGATATGATTTGTTTGGCTATGTTGACGGCAAACTCCCTTGTCCGTCCCCTACTATTCCGGCGACCGACAAAGATGCTCCGGCACAACCTAATCTTGAATACTCGAAATGGGTTCGTCAGGATCACCTTATCTTCTCGGCTATCGTCGGGTCCATGACGCCTACCCTCATCCCCTTTATTGCCTCGGCCAAGACCTCCGGTCAGGCTTGGACCATACTTGAGGGGATCTATGGTCGACCATCTCGGGGTCGAATTTTGGCTTTGAAAACCAAATTTCTTGGTCTCTCTAAAGGCAATAGATCAGTGACTTAGTTTTTTATGGAAGTTCGCTCAACCGTCGACGAATTGGCATTACTCGGAGTCCCGTCGGACGAGAAGGACGTTACACTCCGAGTTCTCACCGGACTGGACGAAACCTTTCGCGATATTTCAACCGCAATACAGGCGCGCGATTCCTCAATCCCATTCGAAGAACTCTGTGATAAACTCCTCAGCGCCGAAGTCCAGATGGCGTCGCAAACTCCATCGGCCTTGGCGCCGACGTCGGCCATGGTCGCCGGCAGAAACTCGAATCGTCCTGCGCGCCCCAGATCTGGCGACTCCCGATCGCGCACACCGTCGCAGAAACTGTACCAAGGCACATGCCAGTACTGCCGCACTCCTGGACATACGGCGCGAACCTGTCCGGATATCCCCTGCTTGACAGCCCAGATCTCCAACCCAGCGGGTCAACCCAGCCCTAACTCGCTGGGTCAACTCGGTGCATCCTCCTCCAGAAACCAAAAGATGCCAAATCCCAGATCCAATTACTCGGCCCACTCGGCTTATTCCTCTAACTCTAGCCCTTGGATTCTGGACTCGGGTGCATCCCACCACATCACCAACGACTTGGCCAATCTTTCACTCCACTCCTCTTTTGATGGTTCTGATAATGTGGAAATTGGTGATGGTAAAGGTTTAAATATTTCTCACACTGGTTCCTTTTATTTTGATGGTCTTACTATGCTGAAATTTGCTAATGTCTTGGTGGTGCCCCGTATATCAAAAAATTTGATCTCTGTTGCAAGCCTCTGTCGTGACAATAACGTTAATATTACTTTTGGCCCCTCTTCTTTTCAGGTGCGGGATGGCCGCTCGGGGAGCATTCTCCTAGTCGGGAGTCGTATTAATAACCTATACGTATGGCCGGCACGAGTCTCCAAACCCTCTCCAACTGCCCTAGTATCTCACCGTATTTCTACCTCAGTTTGGCACGCACGTTTTGGTCATCCATCTACCAAAATCTTGTCACATACCTTGTCAAAATTTAGCTTACCTAATACACCATCCAAACTGTTTAGTTGTGATTCTTGTTTGTGCATCAAAAGTCATAAACTTCCATTCAATGATTCTAGTATTGTCTCTTATAATCCTCTTGATATTGTGTTCTCTGATGTTTGGTCTTCTCCGGTTATATCTCATGAAGGCTTTAAATATTATGTCTTATTTGTTGATCATTTTACCAAGTACATGTGGATCTACCCCCTAAAACGTAAATCTGATGTTCTTTCCACATTCACCACTTTTAAATCTCTTGTTGAAACATATCACCAAACCAAAATTAAAACCCTTTATACTGATAACGGAGGAGAATTTATTGCTCTTCGCTCTTTTCTCCAAATCCATGGTATATCTCACCTCACTACACCCCCCACACACCTGAACATAATGGCATGTCTGAACGTCGTCATAGACATGTTGTTGATACAGCCTTAGCTCTTCTTCATCATGCATCCATGCCCATTAAATATTGGCCCTATGCTATCTGTACAGCCACCTATATCATAAACCGTCTTCCCAAAGTCAACCTCAACATGTCATCTTCCTTCCAACGTCTCCTCAAACAGCCTCCCAACCTATCCAAACTTCGTGTATTTGGTTGTCTATGTTATCCTTGGCTTCGTCCCTACACAAATCACAAACTAGATACTCGATCCACACCGTGTGTCTTTATTGGGTATTCTCTCACTCAAAGTGCATACCTATGTCTAGACCCTTCCACTCATAGAGTTTACACCTCTCGTCATGTTCAGTTCGTCGAACATTCTTTCCCATTTACCAAAATTTCCTCTCTTTCAAACTCCACTCCAGATTTAATAGATACACCCCCTACTTCATCTGTCCTGATCTGTTCACCCCCAGATTTAGTAACTGTACCCCAGATGACTAACCCAAACCCTATTCTAGCCCAACTCCCTAACGCACCTCCAGAACTGTTACATATACCCGCCACACCACAAACTTCAGTGAAAGCTCCCGATCCACAACCAGAATTATTAAATACACATACGACACCCCCAACTTCAGTAACTACACCCGATACACACCCAGAATTTATGAATACACCCCCAACACCTTCCAATCCACAAACTAATTTCGTCCCTCATGTTGTCTCTTCCAACCCTCTCGTGCCGCCAAATGCTCTTCTGCGGCCCCCTGCATCTCGTATGATCACTCGCTCCCAGAATAAGGTCTTCAAGCCCAATCCAAGGTACGGTCTTACATCAGTTATGTCTTCTGACATTGAACCAAGCTGTGTTTCACAGGCCCTAAAAGATATTAGATGGAGGGAGGCCATGTCAACTGAGTTTGATGCACTTCTACGAAATGGCACATGGGACTTGGTTCCCCATGATGAATCTCAAAACATAGTAGGCTCCAAGTGGGTTTTTTGCATCAAACGCAAACCTGATGGATCTCTAGACAAATTTAAAGCTCGCCTTGTGGCCAAAGGTTTTCATCAACGTCCGGGTGTTGATTTCTCTGAAACCTTCAGTCCTGTTGTTAAACCTTCAACTGTTCGAGCTGTTCTCAGTATTGCAGTTACTCGAAATTGGCCCCTTCAACAGTTTGATGTGAATAATGCTTTTCTTCACGGTACCCTGTTTGACACAGTCTACATGGCACAACCCCCTGGTTTTGTTGATAAAACTTTTCCATCCTATGTTTGTAAACTGCATAAGTCCATTTATGGTTTAAAACAGGCACCTCGTACTTGGTATTATGCTCTTAGGACGTTCTTGGAAGGGATTGGATTTATTCACACAAAGTCTGATGAGTCTCTTTTTGTGTACAATAAATCTGGTGTTATTGCATATTTCCTTGTGTATGTTGATGATCTGATTCTCACAGGAAATAACATTCCCTTCCTCACTCGAGTGGCTACGAACCTTGGTACAAAATTTTCAGTGAAAGATTTGGGCCCCCTTTCCTACTTCCTAGGTGTGGAAGTTCTTCGTACCAAGAAATCATGCTTTCTTTCCCAACGAAAGTATGTGGTTGATCTCCTTACTCGGTATAACATGATCACCTCGAAACCAGTTTAGACTCCACTATCCACCTCAGCTCGTCTCTCTCTTTCGGATGGGACACCTCCTGCTGATGCCACTCAATTTCGTCAAGTACTTGGTAGTCTTCAATATCTCCAACTCACCAGACCTGATATTGCATTTGCTGTTCACAAGTTATCTCAGTTTATGCATGCTCCAACCACTACTCATTGGGGTGCAGTTAAACGTCTTCTTCGTTATTTAAATGGGACTCGAGATGTAGGAATAACCTTGAAACCTGAACCTTCCTCATCTCTACATTGTTTCACTGATGCTGATTGGGCCGGCAACAGTGATGATCGTACTTCTACAAGTGCTTACATTGTATTTCTTGGGGCTAATCCTATTTCATGGTCTTCAAAGAAACAAAAATCAATTGCTCGTTCTTCCACGGAAGCCGAGTATCGTGCTATTGCCTCCGCTGCCTCTGAAGTTCAATGGTTAAAGTCCTTATTTCATGAATTGTGTTTCTCAGTTCCGACTCTTCCTGTTATCTACTGTGATAATATTGGGGCCACTTATCTCTGTTCAAATCCTGTCTTTCACTCTCGAATGAAGCATATTGCAATTGATTTTCATTTTGTTCGAGACTTGATCAAGACATCTCAGCTTAGAGTCTCACATGTTTCGTCCGCAGATCAACTTGCTGATGCTCTCACCAAGCCATTACCTCGTGCTCGACTACAACTACTTATGACCAAGATTGGACTCTCCTACGGTGCTCCATCTTGAGGGGGCGTATTAGGAGTATAATATTATAAAGATTTGTATCTTTTAATATTATGATTTATCCTTATCTTTGATGTAAATATTTATTCATATCTTGTAAATATAGATACATTTTGTATCTATAAATACCTCTCTTGTAAACACTTTACATTCATTCAATGAAATTATAATTTCCTATTCATTGTTTCTCTATATATGGCTGATCATATTAAAATCAAAATAATACCTACTTTTCAAATATCTAATAAAATATATACCTTAATTGTTGCACCCCAAATAATAATCTACATAACATCCGAAAACTTTTTTTAAAAAAATGAAACTTTAATATAATTTCAGAATACCAAATATTTTTTTTTTCAAAAAAATATTAATTTATGTAAAATCTGAAAAGTTTAAATATATATTGAATTTAACTATAATTTCAGAATACAAAATGTAATTTATTTTTTTCAAACAAAGTAATTATCAATGTAAAATCTGAAAATTCTAAAAATATTTAAAATAATTATAAGTTAATTAAATGAATTTACAATATAGTTATGAGTTAATTAGCTATTAATATATGTGAAATAAATTAATTAAACAATTTTTTTTTAAAAATGGATCGAAAACATATACAATTAATATTACATTTATAAATTAATAACTTATTTGTCTCAGTCGCACGCACCCCTCACTAGGTGTCTGGACACCCGGGTTCAACTCCCTAGCAAGGCCAAAATTCGGCCAATTAAATACAAGGTTCTCCCAGTTTTCTTTTAAGATCCGTCAAAGAGGACGGCAATAAGAAAATACACATGTAGAAAGTAGGGATAGATTGAGCTGCAGACTTAATCAACACTTCTTTCCCTATTTTAGAAATCTTTTTGTCTCTCCACCTCTGAAGTTTAGTCCACAATCGTTCTCTAATATACATGAAAATATCCTTCGTATTGCGACAAACCAGCGAGGGCATGCCTAGATAACGTCCTGTATTGATGGGCCAATTTACGCCAAAAATATCACCTATTTCATCACGGCTCGGTTGCCCCACATTAGTACTGAAAAATGTCCCAGATTTGTCAAAATTAATAATCTGCATTTAATTATTACATATATTATACTCCCTCCGTCCCATATTAATCTCCATAGGTAGATGGGCACGAAAATTAAGAAAGTGTAATAATGAGTGAAGTTTTGAGGGGTAATTTTATAAAACTTTATGTATAAAGTAAGTAAATGAGTTGACTTTTGTGTATGTGTGAAGATAAAATAATGACATTTGTGTAAAATTGAGATTATTTTGAGGGTGGAGTTTATAAAGGATTTTTCATTTTAAGGGTATGAAAGTTATTGTGGGACGTCCAAAGAAAGTGTGAAAGTTATTGTGGGACGGAGTAAGTATATTTATTACTCTCTCAGTCCAATTTTATAATTTTGATTTTAGTTGCACATGAATTTTTATTTCTTTTTATGTAAAAAGTGAAAGTTTGAGGATGGAAATAAGTAGAAATAAAGTAGTGAGGGAAATTGAAATGAGAATTATAAAATTTGATTAAAAAAAATGTGAATATTTATATATAAATAAACTGACTTGTTGAGCTGGAGTGAGAGTCCAAATCTATTTAACGACTTTAAAAAAGTTTGGCAAGCTTGATCCCGGCCCCAGCCCGAGCCCATTCCCACCCTCCCTCCCTATACTCTCATCAGTATCTCTAGGGTTTCAATTTCCTTTCACCCTCAAACTCTAAATCCAGAAATTCCCCAAATCGAACCCCTGCAGAGAATGAGGATTAATTTAACGGAAGGAGCAATTTCTGTGCTATCGGGCGACGACGCTCAGTATAGTGACCTAAAACCGGTGCTGCAAGTTGCCGATATACGCCTCATTAACACCACCTGGAGTCAGAGTGACAATGAGCGATATCGAATTTTGCTTTCCGATGGTTCATTCACTCAGCAAGGAATGCTCGCTACCGAGCTTAACTATTTGGTGCATACCAGGAAACTGCAGAAAGGCTCCATTGTTCAGTTAATGCAGTGCATGTGTCATGTAGTCATGAATCGCAGGTAGGTTTCTCGAATTTTATCCGCATATATATTGAATCTTTGGGGTTTGTTTCATTCATTAATTGATCGCTCACATCGGGATGTAAAAATGTAAAATTATAGGGGTTTTTTTTATAGGAGTATGTTTTTTTAGAAATGTTTCACTTAATTATGGGCCTTAAACTTTGTTTAATTTTGTTTAGTTTGGTGGAAATTGGATTTTTTTTTTTTTTACTTGTTTTATTCAATATGTTTTAGCTTCCTTCTTCGGAAATATGTGGAGGAGTAGTTCTCTTATGTTTGTGTATTGTTGATGGTAGACTTTTGATTTTTAAGATTGAATCTTTCTCTGTATTTGGATTTTTAAGATTGAATCTTTCTCTGTATTTGATTAGTAATTGATAATTGATTGTTTTTCTTTTATTATTAAATTGAGTTCTGTTTTGATCCATCATTCTAGAATAATATTCATCCAAAGAATTACACCTGAATTTGGTCTTAAGTTTCAATCCAGTGTACATGGGTCTTGATCCTGTTGAGGCTTTGATGTTTCACTTCTTATTGACTATTCTTTCCTTGCACTTTGAGCAGGGTCGTCATCGTCAAAGATTTAGATGTGATAGTTGATAAATGTGACATTATTGGTGAACCAAAGCAATTTCCAACAAACACTGACGGAAATGTCTCTTCAGTGACCTCGTCTACAACACCAGTTCAGCCAATGAATCAGCTAGCTGGAGGTGGTGGTGGTGGTGGTATGCCTCCATCATATAGTGCTGGCAATAGAGGCATTCCTACTGCTGGTTCAGGCATCGCTGATTCAGTTCCTAGGCCACTTGTGGGTGGTGGGATTCATTCTCCGCCTTCAGGGGAAGACTTAGGAAGACAGAACGCTTCAAATGTTTTGCCAATGTTTCCCCAAACAGGAGCTGCTTCTGGTGTTTATCATCCTCCTCCTCCTTCATATAATCAGCCACCTCAAACTTTAAATCGAGAAATTCCCAAAATTGAACCCCTAAATTTGCAGAGAATGTCGATTAATTTAACGGAAGGAGCAATTTCTGTGCTATTGGGTGACGACGCTCAGAATAGTGATATACAACCGGTGCTGCAAGTTGCCGAAATGCACCTCATTAACATCAACAAGAGTCAGAGTGACAACGAGCGATATCGGATTTTGCTTTCCGATGGTTCATTCACTCAGCAAGGAATACTCGTTACCCAGCGTAACTATTTGGTGCGTACCGGGAAACTGCAGAAAGGCTCCATTGTTAAGTTAGTGCAGTTCGTGTGTAATGTCGTCCAGAATCGCAGGTAGGTTTCTCGAATTTTGTACGCCTCGTCGGTTATTGAATCTTTGGGATTTGTTTCAGTGATTAAATTGTCGGTTTTTCTTTTGGCTCTTGGAGATTGATTGTGTGCATCGGGCAGTGAGATTATAGGGGTTTTTTTATAGGAGTATATTTTCTTAGAAATGGTTAACTTATTTATGGGCCTCTTAAAATTTGGTTAATTTTGTTTTGTTTGGTGGAAATTGAAATTTTTTACTTGTTTTATTCAATATGTTTTAGCTTCCTTCAGAAATATGGAGGAGTAGTTCTCTTATGTTTGTGTATTGTTGATGGTAGACTTTTGATTTATAAGATTGAATATTTCTCTGTATTCGATTAGTAATTGATAATTGATTATTTTTCTTTTATTAAATTGAGTTCTGTTTTGATCCATCATTGATATTCATTCTAGAATAATATTCATCCAAAGAATTACACCTGAATTTGATCTTAAGTTCAATCTAGTGTACATGCTGTTGAGGTTTTGATGTTTCACTTCTTATTGACTATTCTTTCCTTACACTTTGAGCAGGTTTCTCATCATCATCGATTTAGAAGTGATAGTTGATAAATGTGACATTATTGGTAAACCAAAGCAATTTCCAACAAACACTGACGGAAATGTCTCATCATCATATAGTGCTGGCAATAGAGGCATTCCTACTGCTGGTTCAGTCATCGGTGATTCAGTTCCTAGGCCACTTGTGGGTGGTGGGATTCATACTCCGCCTTCAAGGGTAGACCTAGGAAGACAGAACGCTTCAAATGCTTCGCCAATGTTTCCCCAAACAGGAGCTGCTTCTGGTGTTTATCGTCCTCCTGTGAATAATTATGTGTGTCTACCTCCTTCATATAATCAGCCACCTCCAATGTTTGCAAATAGTGACATAAAACCGGTGCTGCAAGTTGCCGATATACGCCTTGTTAACACCACCTGGAGTCAGAGTGACAACGAGCGATATCGGATTTTGCTTTTGCTTTCCGATGGTTCATTCACTCAGCAAGGAATGCTCGCTACCCAGCTTAACTATTTGGTGCATACCGGGAAACTGCAGAAAGGCTCCATTGTTCAGTTAATGCAGTTCGTGTGTAATATCATCGAGAATCACAGGTAGGTTTCTCGAATTTTGTCCGCCTCGTCGGTTATTGAATCTTTGGGGTTTGTTTCAGTGATTGATTGATTGTGTGCATCGGACAGTGAGATTATAGGGGTTTTTTATAGGAGTATATTTTTTTAGAAATGGTTAACTTATTTATGGGCCTCTTAAAATTTGGTTAATTTTGTTTTGTTTGGTGGAAATTGAAAATTTTTACAGTACTTGTTTTATTCAATATGTTTTAGCTTTTTTTCTTCAGAAATATGGAGGAGTAGTTCTCTTATGTTTGTGTATTCTTGATGGTAGACTTTTGATTTATAAGATTGAATCTTTCTCTGTATTTGATTAGTAATTGATAATTGATTATTTTTCTTTTATTAAATTGAGTTCTGTTTGGATCAATCATTGATATTCATTCTAGAATAATATTCATCCAAAGAATTATTCTTCTTGGTCCTGTTGAGGCTTTGATGTTTCACTTATTGACTATTCTTTCTTTGCACTTTGAGCAGGATTGTCAGCATCGAAGATTTAGATGTGATAGTTGATAAATGTGACATTATTGGTGAACCAAAGAAATTTGGATTTTTTGAGGGATCAATTCCACTTTCCACTAACGCGACTGAAGTCATAGCAAAACTCCATATAGACTAGTCCATCTCAAAAATTATTTGCACCTTGATGATTTGAACGGAGACCTATTGTGGTTTGATTAGTATAATTGTCAATTTGTGTGCTTGATTATTATAGTCTTAGTATTTGTTTGGTTTGCTAGACAGAATTGATATATTAGGATAGGATAGTATTTAGTGAGATTGTTTGGATTATAATCTTCTGAATTTGTGTATATGTTTGAATTTGTGTATATGTTTGGATTGGTGGATTCAATTTTAAATATTGCAGTAATAAGTTGGTAATTGTTGGTAATTGTCGAGTATACTTTTTTTTAGAATATTTAAGTTTTTTTTTTTAATTAAATTTTGTTTTATTTTTACAATTTAACCTATTAAATTTTACTTCGTATATTGTTTTATTTCGTTTCAAATTTGTTTATTCCAAATATGTTTAATATATATGCACACGAAGCTTAAAATTTAGTGTACGTAATTTGGTGTATACATGTAATACAAGTGATATGATTGAAAGAGAGAATAGAATAGAGAAAGAAGCTTAAAATTTTGTGTATGTAATTTAGTGTATACATGTAAGAATAGAGAAAGAAGCTTAAAATTTTGTGTATGTAATTTAGGCCCCGTTTGCATATAAAGGTGTATAAAGTTAAAATCTGTATTAACAGATGTATAAAATTATTTTTTGTTTGATAGAATGCATAACCCACCATATAAAAAAGATGAAAATGGTGAAAAGACATTTTTACCCTATTTTTTCAGCATCCAAGTACATTGTTTGATTGACATTAAAATATTAAAAAACTTGTATATTTTCAACTACACAAAAATAATGTGGAATCAATAGTAGGCATATGTGTGGGCAATCTTATAAAATTAAAAGTTTCAAATAGGGGTGGGTAAATATACCGAAATTTCGGTATACCGAGCTTTTCATATTGAAAAAATATCGAAATTATCAAAATTTTCGGTATACCGAGATTTTCGGTATGGTATGATATCATACCGAAATTTTCGGTACGGCAACGGTATGGAAAATGACCATACCGCGGTATTTCGGTATACCAAATTTTTTTCGGTATTCGGTATGAAACGGTATATCGATATACCGAAATACCGAAACTTTAATAAAATAATAATTTTATATTATTTTTAAATTAAAATAACTTTAATTATAAAAACATAAATAAAATAAACCTTAAATAATTAATTTCCGTATAAATTATACTTCAATATTTTCGGTATGAGTTGGTATACCGGTATTTCGATATGAAATGATGGTTCAATATTTTCGATATGAATCGGTATACCGATATGGTACGGTATACCGATATACCGTACTGAAAATTCGGTATACCGAAATTACGGTACGGTATCGGTATGAATTTTTACATACCGAAAATTTTGGTATACCGAAATTTCGATACGGTAACGGTATGCATTTTTTCAATATCGAAATTTTCGGTATGATAACGGTATAGTTCGGTATGATCGGTATACCG
This sequence comes from Galeopsis tetrahit, assembly GCA_963675135.1. Classification (NCBI taxonomy): domain Eukaryota; kingdom Viridiplantae; phylum Streptophyta; class Magnoliopsida; order Lamiales; family Lamiaceae; genus Galeopsis; species Galeopsis tetrahit. Next base: position 10,680,576 of record OY776125.1, on the reverse strand, counting down.
TACCGAACCACCCCTAGTTTCAACCTAAAATTAATTAAAGTTTCAATAAAATAGACACAAAGTCTATCTTACATTCAACAAAATTAATTAGTCAAATTCATTCATGCCTCACAAATGAATCAAACAATTCATTAAAATTTAATAAGTTACTTTCATATATGATTAACTATTTTAAAAAATAATCATTTATTTACATTCTACATTGATTTCAATAATTCAATAAAATTAATTAGTTGTTTACTTTTGATTTATTATCGTGTAACTCGCTTTTTTACTTTTTTGAAAGAAAAATAAAAAAAAGGCAGTTGTGACTGATAAAAAAAAAATGTAATGCAAGGGAAGAACACAATCAAGCCATCACGAAAAAATAGCACAATCAAGTAATTCTCATAACAGAAGCTTTTGACTATCTGAAATTATGCAGGGAACAACACCAAGGACAAGAAGCAGCCTGAGCATATTTACATGCTTAAGGAAGTTCTTCATCAATCCAGCCTGAGATAGAATGTGAAAGAATTATCTTTAACTTGTACAAACAATTTGCTTTTCCTTCTTTTCATTTGATTCAATTGAAAGTCAAGACCAGTATTGAAACTAACTACTGCACAAGATCAATATTGAAACTAGATTCATTTCCAAGAATTATATCAGATGTATTTCTGAATTGTAGCAAAACAAGTGCTATTTGGCAGGAAGTATACAAATGGATTAATCACTTCTCGCCAACCCACAACCAGATTCGGGATCATTTCTTGGGGCACGCAGGGATCCCACAACCAGATTCGGGATCATTTCTTGGGGCACGCAGGGATCTTTACCAGAAAAAAAAAAAAAAAAAAAAAGGAAGGTGAAGGGCTATCGATTTATGGATCTGCACAGTATGGGTGATGTGGAAATGGCGGAATAAAGGAGTTTTTTGAAAATCTGGAATGGGACGCAAAAAAGATAGTAGACGAGATCAAAGGAAGGGCTTGGAGCTGGTTCAGCTGTTACGACAATCACATGAATCAGTGATGTTTTAAAGGCACTACTGGTGCCATTGGTAGTTTTTGTAATATTCTCTTTTAATGAATAATTTTTACTTTGCCTAATCAAAAAAAATATCAGATGTAAAATCCTTGTATGTTGACCTAGCAGCCACAGTGATTATCCAAGGAGCAAGATTTGTTGCAGACCCTGAACTTCCTGCATTTCCAATTGAAGCAACCACAGGTATTCCTTGAGATTAACAGCAACATGGAAGGACTCAATAGAAATGGCTTCACTAAAAAAAACCTCATAAAAACCTGCAAAAATATCACAACACCTGAGATAGTGAGGTTAGGTTGCTCACAAGCATTTCTCAAAACTGTTTGAACCTATATATATCAGTCACTCAATTTAATCCTGGAAAGTCGAACTCAATTATACAGCAGGAGGTGAAGGAAAAAAATAAAACAAGAGTGCTCATTTGGCAGGAATGCACACACAATTAAACAAGTCCAATAGCTTTAGACTCACAGATGCACACACAATTAACATGAACATAAATAACTCATCGCAGAAGTTGCAATCAACCTAACAATTTTAGCAAAGATAAATATTAATCAAGTGGTTCAGCAGCACATTAATCTAAGAAAATGACCTATTCTACTTTAATACAGTCCAGAAAAGAAATAATTCAAATAATGCAAGCTTTAGAACACAAAATGGGAAAACATGAGTATGAGGTTTTTCAAAGATGTTGAAGTATTTACCTTAAATGAACAAATGAGATCGATTACGGGAGAGATGGGGTTGCCTTATTGGTGAAAGGATGAGGTTTCTGAGAGTCATTGAAGGATTACCCGAGCTAGCTCCACCTCCAGAACCAAACGACGGGGGGTGACCACTGGCCACCCTACTCCTAGTCTCTATAGGAACAGCTGTTTGTTTTGCAGGAGAGCCACCAGATATGTCGAATGTAGAGTTTGAATTGTTGTTTCTTGGTGGCCACATATCATCTCTTGGCCCTGGAGTATCAGGAGTCAGACCACGCCAATCTGCAAAAAATAAGTTGACTAGTACTTTTTGGAATAATGCTATAACAATGTATTTACCTTTCACCAATTTTGATTTTAGTTGAAAATACTTCCTTAAGTTACCAAATTCAACTTTTTCGCCTGACTAAAAGGACGATAAAGTTGAATTTGGTAAACCTAAGGGACAAATTTCAAAATCGAAAAATTGATGCAAGTTAAGGGATAAAACTGGTATAGAACCACAAATCATGTGAACAATGTGATATGCCAGCAAACCTATTTAAAAAATGGAAAAGTCATTCAAATTAGTACAACACATAAATTATACATCATACCAAGTGAAATGGCAAGATAGAGTGACCTGTTAAAAAAATTCAAGCAAAGATATAATGTAATAAGATGTTACCATAATGCCCACACTTAAGCCTACGAATAGGCCCATTATTTTAAAAAGTTAACATTTTTGCTCACACTTAAGTCTACATATACGCCCATTCTTCTAAAGAGTTTACATTCTTGCCCACACTATACCCACAAACAACATTGACATTAATACAAACAATAAGGAAATTCAAGAAAAATTGTGAGAATTCAAAACTTTCCAGAATCCAGACAATCTGAGCAAGCATTGCAAGGAGCTGCGCATGATCAGGGGATACCTATATACCAAATGAAACAACAAAAATTAACAAAAAAAATACAAAGAAATGATAAATGAGTTAAATCTATAAAGTAACATTGAACATTTACATAAAAGCTTTAATGTGAGACTGTAATTAGAGAAAAAGTTGTTCCTTGATGGTACATTTATGTTACATTTTTGGTTCACATATCCATCTGAGCTAGCTCCACCTCCAGAACCAAACGACGGGGGCTGATACACACCGATTTAAATATTAAAACTAATTGACTTTCTAAATATTAAATTCATAATTTAAATAGTAAGGGCATGATGGTACATTTATGTTACATTTTTTATCTTAATTTGAAACTATTTTAAACCATGTCCTTATTTAAAAAATCATTAGGTGGAAAGACCTAATATGTGAAATCCCCGTATTATTACTCTGTCACTCAGCTAGCAATAGCCCATAGTCGCTGCTATTTAAATTTGTAAATCGAACCAGGCTTTTCGACTTCCACCCCAACTTTTTCAAGTTTCATTCTACTCCCTCCATTTTGTAATGTTTACACTATAAAGTGGACACATTTATTAAAAAAAAGTAAAAAAATTTATAAAGTTAAATTAATAAAGTAAAAAGAGTAGTTGAAATGAGTGTAAAAATAATACTTCATTCGTCCCGTGATTACTTGCACACTTTTTTTTATTGGGACGTAGGGCTGTTATTCGAGCCGAGCCGAGTATTTGAAGTTCGAGCTCGGCTCGAGCTCTTATCGAGCCGAGCTCGGCTCGATAACATTGACGAGCTAAGATAATTTATTACAACAATTATCTACACTCGCTAATTTTATGAGTTCACCCCAAATCATTTTTTACCATAGTTATTTGCACCCATTCATTTTATGAGTACACCCAAATCATTTTTTACCATAGTTATCTGCACCCATTCATTTTATGAGTTCACCCCCAAATCATTTCTTTTTTACAACGGTTATCTACACCCGCTCATGTTATGAGTTCACCCCCAAATTATATTTTTACCAAAGTTATCTGCACCCGCTCATTTTATGAGTTCACCACCAAATTATTTTTATACCACAATTATCTCGGAACATTACCGGATTTATCATTCCGATGATATTCTTCACACCAATAAAAGTGCTTACTATGCTGAAGGTATCTCGGGCACTTGTAGTAGTATCTACCCGGATGCTTCGAACTTTCACCTGCGCACTTTGTGATCATATGTCCATTTCCACATGAACACATCGGAGGGTTCATTTCCTGAAAGCTTGGCGAAACACAAGTACAACATATATAAGAGACGGGATTAAAAATGATGCATGTAACAACAATAAAAAACTCAAGCAGTCAACAATTACAAAGCCAATCCAAACAGACACAAATTATGATCCCCAATAACAGCAATGGCACAGTTTCGAATGTCCAAACAAGCAATTCACACAAACTCAAATGTCTTCTCCGGATCTCCAATGATCCCACATTTCCTGAGCCAAATTCTCTCGCCGGTCGTTAAACTGGACCGATGACTCAACGGTATCCACAACGTCGTCATTCATTTCATCATCGGCAGGGACATCATCATGTAAATCAAACATTTCCTCGATTGGATCAACAGGCATTTGAGAGCGGCAATAATTATGGAGGAGGAAACAAGCCATGATAAGTCTAACTTGAACTTTTCTAGGATAGAACGATGTACTTCTAAGTATTCCAAAACGCCTTTTCAATACACCAAAAGCCCGTTCTATGATATTACGTGCCCTAGTGTGTCTCATGTTGTAATGTTCATGTGGATTAGTTGGCCTGCCGGTATTGGGACCCCACTCACTTAGATGATACCGACAATTACGGTAAGGAACAAGAAAGCCTTCGCTGTTGGGATAACCGTTGTCACACAAATAGTACTTCCCTACAAAACACAATTTAGGTGAGATGCATGTGAAAATTTCAGGTAAGCAACATATTAGACGTACACATACTTACCTTTAGGAACTTTGAGACCATGAGGCCTGGATACAGCGTCGCGAAGTATTCTGCAATCGTCAGCAGACCCTTCCCATCCCGGAAGGACGTAAACGAATCGCATTTGTGTGTCGCATACTCCGAGCACATTGGTAGAAACACGGCCCTTCCGTGTTCTATAACGTGCTCTATCTTCCAAAGGTACATGAAGATCAATAAATGTTCCATCAAGGGCACCGAGACAACCCTATCAAAAGAAGTTGAGGATACAGTTAAGACGACAAATATAACATAAGCAGCATATAATGCAATTCAAGACGGAGAAAATGTATACCAAGAATTACCTTGAACCATTTCCATCTTGAGTCGGTGGAGTCATCAAATACAGGTACAGGCTTAACTAAGAACAGATGATGCAATTTCAAGACAGCTTTCAATACTAGGCGGACAATGGTGGATATTGTTTGACCAGACCTTTGAAAATCAAATGCCAAAACCCTATTCTTTTTATGGTGAGCAAGAACAGATAAGAACACTGAAACTTGCTCTTCAACACCAACATACTTTCGTCTTTTCAAGCCCCCTAATTCGTTCAGTAAATAACACAAATGTGCAAACGCATTTCGATCCATCCTTAGATTCGCAACACAATCAGAATCGCGAGTATGGACCAATCTATTCAAGTGTAAAATTTTCCTAGGGATTCTAGAAATCATACCCCAAGTAACGGTGCGCCTCCTGACATTTCTGTTTCGTCTAGTTATTAGGATTATGAGTATACATGTAAGAATGAACTGTTGGTGCAAGATCTCTTCAATTAATAAGAACATCAGAAGTTTTTTTTTCATCGAAGGGGTCAGCATTGTATAGATAGGAATTACCTATACGAACAACGAATAATTAGATACTCAAACAGATCACACAACAATGTTCCCAGAGCACACAAGCAATACAAACGAAATCAAAACCCATATTTAAAGATTCCAAAATCCATAAACCCAAACTAAAAAATTCACACTAACCTGTTTATAATGAAAAAAATGCGGCGGAACACTAAGCCCACAAAGATAACCTACACGCAATCGATCTGGGTTATTAAAAATCTCCACCAAAAAAATACTAATCAACAATAACTAAAGCAGATCGAACATTCAAGTGAAGAAGCAAATCAAACCTTCAAGCTTTACGTCAAGTAACCAAGCGAGCAGCGAACACACACCTAAAAACCACAAGAGAATGGTGAATACGAAAAAACGAAAGAGTAATTAAAAAAATTATTCTTCGATGTTGCGAGTTTCACCAGCGATTAAAAACCCAGATCGATTGCGTGTTTCACCAGCGATTAAAGATTATTCTGCGCACGGAGGGTTCACTGCGCGACGGCGACGGCACCACGGAATGAACGTGACGGCGGTGGTCGGTTTAGGTGGGAAGATGAAATCGCCAGAAGAAATGAAAATGGAAGACTCGATCTAATTTTTTGAAAAATGAATTAGGGTTTGGGTGTTAGCAAAAAAATCGAGGGGCAATATAGTAATCGTGCTTATACGGGGAAAAGGCCATATAGCTAATACTAGGGGGGGTTAAATAATTTTTTGGAGCTGGAACAGTGATTTGGGCATATAAGGCCAATATAAGGGCAAAACCACCACTTTTTAATATAGTGGTTTTGGGCCTATTCAGGGCTGAGATATAAGCCTGTTTAGGCTATCAAACGGCCCAGATGTTGTTATACAGGTATTAAAAAGGCCTTATTTGCCATATCAAACTGGGCCTTAGTGTATACATGTAATACATATGATTGAAAGAGAGAATAGGATAGAGAAAAAAATTTAATATAAAAAATAGTATTTACAAAAAGACATATTCCCTCTGTCCATCAAAAGTGTGCTCACTTTTTTTTATACATGTTTTTAAAAAAATCATATTTTATTTGTAAAGAATTTATTTGGAATAACGAGTAAAGAATATATTTGGTTAATGCTCAATTTTGTTATTAAAGTAAAAAAAATATTCAAAAGTAAACTATTTAAATAGAATAAACGTATTTTTGGTGGACCTAAAAAAACAAGTGAGCACACTTTTGGTGGACGGAGGGAGTATGATTGAAAGAGAGAATAGGATAGAGAAAAAAATAAGATATAAAAAATAGTATTTACAAAAAGGGTTGCTCTGCTATGGACTCGAGTGCATGTTGTGCACCTAGTCCATGTTGCACTTTTCAATTTACTGACTTACACTTTTTGGTAAATGGTGTTACACTTTTCAATTATTAAACTGTATAATATTTTTAGTAATAATTGAAAAGTGCAACACCATTTACCACAAAAAGTGTAAAACGGATTAAAATGAGAAGCTTATACATGAATATAGAGTATTAAAGAACTTAAAAATACTACTCCCTCCGTCCCGGAGGAATTTGCACCCTTTGACTGGCACACATTTTAAGAAATGTGTAAGAAAAGGTGTAATGATTGATGTTTTGAAGGGTAGTTTTGTAAACTTTTATGAATAAAGTAAAGTAAAAAGTAGATTGAGTGTGGAAAAGTAATGGCATATGGGTAAATATGAGTATATTTCAAGGGTGAGGGTTGTGAAGATATTTCCTTTTATGGAGTGTGCAAATTGGTATGGGACATCCATATATGGAAAGTGTGCAAATTCCTGTGGGACGGAGGGAGTACTAATATTTAATACGCGTCATGGCTTTTTTTTCTCTCTCTTTTGGCGGGACCCACGCCATGCTTTTTTAAAAATAATAATTTAAAAAGAGAAAGTTATGGATAACTGTATGTTTCATCAGTCATCATCACTGCCAAAGAGTAAATTTCCACTCCCATTTTCACCTAATCTCGTTTATTCTCCACCCACCCACCAGTTATTTTCGCCGTCGTCAACTTCCCCGCCGGCCACCGCTGCCAACTCGTTTGAATTTTGGTTCATTTTCAGGTATTTACAGTTACTCCAGCTAGCTAGCTAGCTTAATGAAGTTATTTTTTTTAAAATATAGGTATGCTTTGAATTATCTAATTGTATGTGAAATTCTTGTAATTCGTGTTATGGGATTTTCCATGGGTGCACGAATTTGTGCTTTTTACCGAAAGATAGATTTGTGCTTGATTCCCTGTTTCGCACATATTGTGCGTTTCCTGAATTTTGTGATATACTGTTACTCCGAAAAAAGTTGTTAATTTATTTTTTACCCATTGACTAAGGAATACAGATAGAAAAAGTTAGAGGGGGTAGAAAAGAGAGAATCAAAGGACAGATAGATGATTTTGCAAGGAAATGAAGGAAATTGATAACTTTCAGTGTAACGTTCAAAATATCAAAATTGGTAACAGGCTGATTGTCATATATGTTGGGAATTCAAAATTTGGTTAGTTCCAGTGGATGTAAGTGTAAAAGTTGGTTATAGTATCTTCATGCTTAGTACTGTTATTCGAACCGAGCCTTAACGAGACTCGGCTCGACTCGTTAAGCTTAATGAGCCGAGCTCGAGCTCGTTAAATACTCGATTTACAAACGAGCCGGCTCGAGCTCGACTTGTTAGGCTCGATAACTAAATTTTTGTAAAATTTTTCATTAGGCTCGTTAAGCTCAGCTCGACTCGATAGGCTCGTTAAGCTCGTTAGACTCGTTAACGAGTCGAGCCGAGCTCAATTTTTAACTTGGTAATGTTATCAAGCTCGGCTCGAGTCGAGCTCGAACCTCAATTATTGCTGAAGAATTTTTTGAATTGGGATTATTTTTCGTCTCCTGATGTTTGTGATAAGCTAATAATTTTCAAAACTCAAGATGAAGTTCCCACAATATTTAATCGAGAAATTAATTTATTGATTAAAGAATGGTATTGCTGTTTATCAAGATTCCAACTCATATAGATTGTAGTTAGTTTGTTAAGTATTAGTTATATGGTTATTAGCAGTTAGTTTAGATATATTCTAGTATATAAACAATAGTTAAAGTGTTAAGCTCTGATACCATATTGAATCATGAAAGAAGATGATTGTTTACAATTTCAAAGAAAAGAGAGTTTACAAATCTGGAAAGTAAAGTATATTTTGATCAAATTTACTCAACACTTTAACTATTGTTTATATACTAGAATATATCTAAACTAACTGCTAATAACCATATAACTAATACTTAACAAACTAACTACTATCTATTTGAGTTGGAAACTTGATACGGTTCCACATAAAGGAGAAATCCTAATTGCAAAATTGATGGGTCCAACAATTGCAACAACAAAGCAAACAAACATTAGAGAAGAATAAGTGAAAATTTTCTTGTGGATATTAATCGTGGTTGTTGACAGGATCCACCAGGTTGTGAAACATGGCACCAGGTCCCTCGTCCGCAAAGCGGAAAAGGCCTGAGTCGGACCCACCAGGCCTTGTAGATTCGGAGCATCTCGTCCTCGGTTCAATCAGGAGTAAAAAAGATATGGGCATTTGGACGAGAGACATCAAACTAGAGACCAAGCTTTCAGACAATGTTGTCAATAAATCACTCAAGTCTCTGTTGGGTAAAAGATTGATTAAAGAGGTGGTGAACATTCAAAATAAGGGAAAGAAACACTACATGGCAGCTGAAATCGAACCTTCCAAGGAAATCACCGGAGGTGATTGGTATGTGAATGGTGTCCTGGACAAAGAGCTTATTCATGTAGTTGAACAGCTATGCTTTAGGTGCATACGTCTGCATAAGGTTGCTACTCTAGACGGAGTCCACAAGGAAGTGAAGAAGAATCGGGTTGTGACATTTGACATTTCTAGCCAACAAGTTGGTGAAATATTGAACATGATGGTGTTGGATAATGGTATCATGGAGGTGAAAAGCACTGGATTGGGAGATTACCATTCAATTCCTGTTGGAACAACCTGTTACCGAGTTGCAAGTGGTGCTGCAGGGGCTGCTAGGGGTCCCAGAAAAGGTGCGCTTGCTTCGATTCCTTGTGGTGCTTGTCCTAGGATTAGTATGTGCACGCCTGATGGGGTTATATCCCCTACTACTTGTGTGTATTACACCAAGTGGTTGAACATTGATTTTTGAAGCTTGTTAGTTGTTATGTGCTTGTTAAATAGTGATGTAACAATGATGAAATGTAAAGTGTTTGTACATTATCAGTAAAATCATTTGTGTGCCACATTGAACTAAGAAACTGAACAACATTTTGTATTAAAAGTATTGAAACAACATAGGAACTGAGTACAGCTTGTAGTATTCCACTCATCTCTCGTCGCCGTCCCAATGATTCTTCATCTTTGGACCTGTAGGACCATCCTCCCCATACACTTCATTAGGCAGTGAATTAACCAGGCTTTCGAATGAAGATTTCAAATTCGACGGAACCAATCTCTCCACCCTTTTCACTTCATTCACACGATCGTACTCTATCTTGGGACCCCATTTCCTAGTATAGTTCAACCACGGCGGCTCCACCACCGTGCTCAGCCCATCTGCTGCCACCACTGTAAACTTAGCTCCAGTATCCATCACCATATCACTCTTTTCAGTATCGTTTCGTATCCCGATACTCCCTCCTCCTTGCAGAACCACCTCCTCCTTGTAATAAGTTCCATGGCCATTTCTTGATGAATACCCAACAAATTTGTTGCCCTCTTGAAACTTCAACAAGCAAGAATCAACCCATGTCCCTGCACTATGCTCTGCTAAATAAACTTTGTAAAGAATGCCATCAAAATTACTGATTCTCAAGGTCAGATGCTCCCAGTCTCCCACGTGTTCGCCGATTTTCCCCAATGGGACTTGCTCAATTAGGCCCAGTTTTGCAGTTGCAGGGCCATTGAAAGGATAAAAGAACCACATTTGTATATCAGTAAATGTTCCACCAAGAACTGGCTTAACATGGATATAAGCTTCTGCACTTTGTAAATCTCCCTTTTTCACTCTTTCCTTCTCTTTTTCGTTAACCGGGAGATCGAGCCAGTATGAGCCATCGTTCGAGCCACCTTGAGGCAGGTTCGACCCGTTGGCCTCGATAGGGACAGGGTTAGACTCCTCACCTTTCTTGTACAATAATGCTCCATTGCTAAAATACCAATTCACTGAGGACGGAAGGTAAATCTCCTTGGGATGAAAATAAATATAAGGTGAATATGTTTTTACCAGTGCTTCTATTTGGCTTAAGTTAGGCATAGCAGAAAAGCTCGAATTCTTGTTCTTTAAACAAGACAAAGGAATTGTATTATTATTTCCATCTGTAGTACTATTTTGGATAACAAATGTACCTACACTTAGCTGCTGTGCTTTAGTCCCTCTGTTCTTTGGCCTTAAACCATAAAGACTCATCCCACCGACACTTTCCACTTTACCTTCTCCCCAAATCCACCTGTCTCTCTCCAATTCGTCGGTGAAATCAGCTCTAACACATCGAATTTTGTCTACAGACGGTTTCTCCGGTGAGGCAGTGACGACAAGGCCAACGGCCTTGTAACCGTCTGGTGGAGTCGGGAGCCAAAAGTAAGCTGAACCTTTGAAGCTATTAACCTGTGTGGAAAGAAGAGTGTAGCCAGTAGGTTGCTTTAGAATGTCACCCGATTGATCACTAGCATCGGTTTTTCCGACCAAAACCCAACCGAATAGTGGTTGGTTGTTGGGTTGAGCATAGCTACCAAGCATTGAAAATCCTTCTGGTATAGCAGAAGGTTCAAAACATGTTACACCAAGATTTTCAGGCCCCCCTTCAAGTGTTTCCCAGATCTTCTGGAACGTCGTTACTTTTCGAACATGAAGGCCTCCAAGATCAACAACCCCAGTCGCGAAATCGCCACCTGAGCAACATAGATCAATGAATTATAGTTAAAACTTACAGACCATAGTTGTAATAAAGAATAAGTGAGATATAATGATGTAGACTGACCTTGTGGCCATTGTGGCAATGGAGATGGAAGCTTGAAAGTGGTGTTGATTGGCAGAGGATTAACAGTTTTGTTGGACCTAAGTGAATTTCCCATGACTGGTACTAATAATTTGCAGAAAATAATGAAGGCAGGTCCTTTATATGCAGTGATTAAGATAAGAAACAAATGGTTTCTAAGCATATTTGAAGCATAAAGGAAGTCCCTACACAATTAAAACAAGCTCATCAAACACCAACTGTCCACAGCCTCAGCAATAATATATAATGGGCCCTAATAAGAAATAAGAAAATCATTAAATTGCTTTCACATAATTGATAAAGCTGCATAAGTCAAAAATGGTGGTGATAATCTTCATTTTCTAACCAAATACCAACCTAATTATTAATATATATATATATATATGTGTGTGTGTGTGTACATAGGTTTCTTATTGAAACATAGTATAAGAAACTGATGAAATTTGGTTTTGACATTGTTGTCAATTTGACTAATGGTTTATCACTGTCGGTGCTGGTTTTTGGAGTTATAATTATGCTACTGAAAGTTTGTAAGTACAATACACACATGTTACACAGCTTGCAAATCTTATTTCTTAAAAATTGTTTGTTCATTTTTGTCGTTTGTTGTTTTTGTTTATATATGTGATATCTTATAAAATTAGCCTTCATAATGCACAATATATAATAATATACTTATAAAAATTGAAGCAGGTTGTGAGTGGCACCATAATTTGAAACATCACCATGTCCCACAACATCAATCCTATCCTGTTTTTTTTTTTTTTTTTTTTAATAAAACAATAACTACATCAACACTTGGCGTCACGTGATTCGTTTATTTGATTCGTTTTTTAATAAATGTTGTAGCCAATATTCAGAAACTAAATTAAGAACAAAGACAAAATTCTCAAATTATGGAAAATATAATTATGGAAATCATTATGAAAAATGTTTTTTATAAATGAATAAGGGTTAAATAGTTAAATTTAAAGAAAAATACATGTATTTTAAAAATAGTTTAAAATTAAAAAGTGGGGGGAGTAATCATTTTTATTATCAATCAATTACATACCCGAATTGTGTTAATTACTAATGCCAAAATAATAGGAAAGAATCGTCACATGAAATGTTGCTTATAGTATGCCACTAATTTATCTTACATTACTTTTTAAAATAAAATTTAAAATAAATGCATAAAACATAATTTTAGCTTTTATTAAAAAAAAATTATCTTACGTTACTTTTTTAACGGGTGTGTAATTCCATAGCTACTTTAGTGCTATCTTTATTTCATATTTATTATGTTAAATCAATAAAAAAAACTGAATTATGAAAAGTGATTAGACTGAAAATTCATTTAGAATTGATTAATTGAAAATGTTGAATTTAAACTTATTTCATATTTATTATGTTAAATCAATAAAAAAACTAAATTATGGAAAATGATTAAGACTGAAATTTCCTTTAGGATTGATTTGAAAATGTTGAACTTAAACTAATTTATTAGGACAATAATTATCTTGGAAAATACAATGTATACACAATAAAAATAAGCACACTTGCCATAATAAACCTAACAGATGCACTCATAATTACTTAAATCATAATTTAAATTTTGATGTGGTCGATCAAAATTTTAATTGGATAATTTAAAAAAAAAAATCACTTAAAATTCGATGTACGATAACGATTTGCACTCCAAATGTCAACATAATATCTCTTTATTGTTACTTTTTTCGTTCTACAATAAATTATATTTTTTATATTTTATTCTTATACAGTGAAATAATGTTTTAATTTTTTTACACACTATCTTCCAATTTTTAACTTCCTTTTAATTTAAAAGAATACTCATAATTTCAAACTTACATTTGACAATTAAGAATAAATTTGTCAATACATGCATCTTCTTTTAAAAAATAAAATTAAAACATCATTTATTATGGGATGAGTGAATATTTATTTACCGTGTATAAAAAGGGGTCAAAAAAATAGAGCGCGATAATTTTTCAGTTTCCCAATTAAATTAGGCTTGGTGTATACAAACCGAGTGTAGTGAATAACTTCCCGCGCACTCCAAACGAAAGTTTTAATTTAATTATATAATGCTTCATCTTTTCGCGCTCCCTATACTCTCAATCTCATCAGTATCTCTAGGGTTTCAATTTCCTTTCACCCTCAAACTCTAAATCCAGAAATTCCCCAAATCGAACCCCTAAATTTGCAGAGAATGAGGATTACTTTAACGGAAGGAGCAGTTTCTATGCTATCGGCCAATAACGCTCAGAATAGTGACATAAAACCGGTGCTGCAAGTTGTCGATATACGCCTCATTAACACCAACAAGAGTCAGAGTGACAACGAGCGATATCGGCTTTTGCTTTCCGATGGTTCATTCACTCAGCAAGGAATGCTCGCTACCCAGCGTAACTATTTGGTGCATACCGGCCAACTGCAGAAAGGCTCCATTGTTCAGTTAATGCAGTTCGTGTGTAATATCGTCCAGAGTCGCATGTAAGTTTCTCGAATTTTGTACGCCTCGTCGGTTATTGAATCTTTGGGGTTTGTTTCAGTGATTAAAGTCTCCGTTTTTTCTTTTGGCTCTTGTAGATTGATTGTGTGTGATATTATAGGGGTTTTTTATAGGAGTATATGTTTTTAGAAATGGTTAACTTATTTATGGGCCTCTTAAAATTTGGTTAATTTTGTTTTGTTTAGTGGAAATTGAAATTTTTTACTTGTTTTATTCAATATGTTTTAGCTTCCTTCTTCAGAAATATGGAGGAGTAGTTCTCTTATGTTTTTGTATTGTTGATGGTAGACTTTTGATTTATAAGATTGAATTTTTCTCTGTATTTGATTAGTAATTGATAATTGATTATTTTTCTTTTATTAAATTGAGTTCTGTTTTGATCCATCATTGATATTCATTCTAGAATAATATTCATCCAAAGAATTACACCTGAATTTGGTCCTAAGTTCAATCTAGTGTACATGGAGATGTCTTGGTCCTGTTGAGGCTTTGATGTTTCACTTCTTATTGACTATTCTTTCCTTGCACTTTGAGCAGGATTGTCATCATCGTCGATTTAGAAGTGATGGTTGATAAATATGACATTATTGGTAAACCAAAGCAATTTCCAGCAAACACTGATGGAAATGTCTCTTCAGTGGCCCCGTCCACAACACCAGTTCAGCCAATGAATCAGCTAGCTGGAGGTGGTGGTAGGCCTCCATCATATAGTGCCTCTTCAGTGGCCTCGTCTACATCACCAGTTCAGCCGATGAATCAGCTAGCTGGAGGTGGTGGTGGTGGTAGGCCTCCATCATATAGTGCTGGCAATAGAGGCATTCCTACTAATGGTTCAGTCATCGGTGATTCAGTTCCTAGGCCGCTTGTGGGTGGTGGGATTCATACTCCGCCTTTAGGGGAAGACCTAGGAAGACAGAACGCTTCAAATGCTTCGCCAGTGTTTCCCCAAACAGGAGCTGCTTCTGGTGTTTATCGTCCTCCTGTGAATAATTATGCGGGTGGTGGGATTCATACTCCGCCTTTAGGGGAAGACCTAGGAAGACAGAACGCTTCAAATGCTTCGCCAGTGTTTCCCCAAACAGGAGCTGCTTCTGGTGTTTATCGTCCTCCTGTGAATAATTATGTGCGTCCACCTCCTTCATATAATCAGCCACCTCCAATGTTTGGAAATAGAGGGCCGATGGCTAAAAACGAAGCTCCTCCAAGAATCATTCCTATTGCTGCTTTGAATCCGTATCAAGGCAGGTGGACAATCAAAGCCAGAGTGACATCAAAGGCAGAACTCAGGCACTACAGTAATCCTCGAGGTGATGGTAAAGTTTTCAGCTTTGATCTTCTTGATTCTGATGGTGGAGAAATACGAGTAACTTGCTTCAATGCTGTGGCTGATCAATTTTACAATGTAATTGAGCCTGGTAGGGTATATCTGATCTCAAAAGGGGTACTGAAGCCTGCACAGAAGAATTTCAATCACCTACGCAATGACCATGAAATTATGCTGGACACTACTTCAACTGTTCAACCTTGTTCCGAGGATGATACATCCATCCCTCAGCAGCAATTTAATTTCCGCCCCATAAGTGATATTGAAGTATTGGATAACAACAGTATTATAGATGTGATTGGTATTGTCTCTTCAATCAGTCCATCCAGCTCAATAATGAGAAAAAATGGTACTGAAACTCAGAAAAGAACCCTACAATTGAAAGATATGTCTGGCAGAAGTGTTGAGTTGACTTTATGGGGGAACTTCTGTAACGCTGAGGGTCAAGCACTCCAAAATGTGTGTGATTCTGGGGTCTTTCCTGTTTTGGCAGTGAAAGCTGCTAGAGTTAATGAGTTCAGTGGGAAATCTGTGGGGACTATATCCACTAGCCAGCTGTTCATAGAGCCTGATTTCCCAGAGGCCCAGAAACTCAAATCGTGGTTCAACAGAGAAGGAAAGAACGCTCCTGTTATATCGCTATCCAGGGAAGCAAGTATGGTGCGAACAGATGTACGCAAAACTATTTCTCAGATCAAGGATGAAAATTTAGGGACCTCTGAGAAGCCAGATTGGATCACAGTACTTGCTACTTTAACATTCATAAAAGGGGACAACTTTTGTTACACTGCGTGTCCGCTCATGATTGGTGATCGCCAATGTAACAAAAAGGTTACGAATAATGGAGATGGAAAATGGCGATGTGAGAGATGTGATCAGCTAATTGATGAATGTGATTATAGGTATATCCTCCAGATTCAAATCCAGGACCACACCGGCTTATCATGGGCTACTGCATTTCAGGAGAGTGGTGAGGAGATAATCGGTGTATCAGCAAAAGATTTGTATTACATGAAGCATGAAGAACAAGATGATGAGAAATTTACTGAAGTGGTGCGTAATGTTCTGTTTACTAAATTTTTGTTCAAATTAAAAGTGAAGGAAGAGATTTTTAGCGACGAACAGCGGGTGAAGTCAACAGTTGTCAAAGCAGAGAAGCTGAATTTCCCAGCAGAGACGAGGCTATTATTGGATTCAATAGCTAAGTTGAAACAAGAGGGCCTGGATCCTCCACAACCTAAAACGGAAAGTGTCATCTCCACGTCTGGGCTGAATACTGGTGGATTTGGTGGAAGTACGCCTGCAGTTCCTGCTATGAATTATGGTGGAATTAATAGCAATGTGACTGGAGAAAGTAATGCAACACCGATGAATTCATATGGCAACCAGTATGGTGGCTCGAGACTTCCTTCTACTGGCATGTATACCAGTTGTGGTAGCTGTGGCGGTACTGGGCATAACTCTGCAAATTGCCCCAGTCTTATGAGTGCTCCAGCGCAATCTTATGGAAGTGATTTTGGCAATAGGACTACCCCCGGTGGTGGTTTTGTTGGTGGTGGTGGTAGGGGTGGTGGTGGTGGTGGTTCTGGTGAATGCTATAAATGCCATCAAGTTGGGCATTGGGCGAGGGATTGCCCGAGTGTTAACAATGCTCCTCCAGCATCTGGGAGATATGGGATGGCGCCAAAGCAACACGTTGGCGGATTTTGAGTCTCTACTGAATTATAATAATGTAGAAATCCTTTCTTGTGTTTTTAAACAGGCAGCCTGGCTAATTCAGTTTTTGCTTGCATGCGATGTTTTTTGGCGCCAGCTTGTTGCTGGTTAAGATTATGGTATTGATGATGCTGCCTAGCTTGGTTTTTTGTACATTATTTCCCTTCTACTTTTTGAAATATAAAATTTTGATATTTTATCAGTCTATATATGTTGTGTTTGTGAAATACCAGTGCTTGGGTTTATACTATAATCGACCTTGGTTGTCATTCTGACTCTAGTGTTGGGGGTTGTAGAGTTGAGGTTACATGTTTTTTGAGGAAGTCCAGTTTAAAAGGGATAAATGTTTATTTGTACCAATTTTTTAACGTTCTCACACAAGTCTTTTTTTTTTTTTCTCTTGGAATGATATTTATGTTACTGTCAAGAATAGTTCCACGTAATTTCCAGTCACTCTTGAATTTTGGTTCACAGTTTTAGTACGAATTGGATCTTGCAATAATTCTGATTTTTGTCCATGTATTCTTGGCGTGTTGTCTGGGTGAAAAAAATCATAAAACTAAGGTGCTCAAACATATTCATAAGCTTCAAACAAATAGTAGTAATTATTTTTACCTTGGTGTAGTTATTATTGCTCTCTTTAAAACTCTGGAAAGTAACGATAAAAGTTGGATAGTTGTGTATTTTGATGAACTCATCAGGCCACCGATGCGATTAACAATGTAACAATAAGTCAATTTGCAGAGAAGAAAATGATAAACTTCTATCTAGTAAAGTTGATGGTAAACAGCAGCAACAAGGAAAATCATTCCCGGCAGCTTTCGTCTCATAACAAGGTAGATAGAGAGATGCTTAAAGATTTGGCATCCCCTTTCCAGTTTCAGCATCGTAGGTCTTCTCCTTAACCACGTCCATTGGAGTGTCCTTGGGACCAACTGCACAACATCAGCCATTACTAAGCAAGTTGTATCCACAAACTTCACAAAGGATTATACAAAATGAGCCCATTTGCTGGAAGACTAAATCAAGCATTTCACATCGCAATCAAGTAGTAGCAGATATACATTACAATGAGATCCCGAGAGTTAACTATCTCTTATTTACTGCTACTTATTAGAATAGGTTATGCTCGAATTAGCAAACTCCTCATTACTCTTTAACAATTCTACAAATTTCACAAAAAAATCCCACCTCCAACAAAACCCACTAGAATACAAAATTAAATTTAAATAATACTCCCTCCGTCCCTTATGCTTCTCATTTGCTTTTTGCACAAAAAATATTAGGGAATATATTATAAAATGTTCTTGCAATCCATGCCCAATTCTTAAGTTCTTTGATTTAGTTTTGCAGTTTCAAATTAAGAAAAAATGATGTTTTCAAGCATAATGCATTCATTTGAAGTTCCAACTCGAGTAGTGGATTTCTTTAATGACATGACATCTCTTATACGCACCCATTGAGGTGGGCATCTTTCATTCTAGCAATGAATATCTTATTCATGTACAAACCATAAGATGTGAGCATCAATTTGAGGTCAGAGACTAGCAGTTCAACATTTTCTGCTCACACTGCACAAAATTCAAAAACAGCTTGCAGAGTAGATGGATATATGCAAGACAATCCCCTAATAAAACAGAAGGAACAGAAAGCCCACACACAAGCATGCAAAAAGAAAAAAATTGAATGTTACCAATGGTAGGTCTAGGTGTGCTCCTTATCTTTAGGATTTCTGGACGAGGGATTACAGATTCCGATGTTCCAATACCTCTAGATACTCTTACTTTGGTACCGTCTTCTAAGTATTTAATTCCAACTTTGCATGGCTTCCTGAAGAAAAATGTGAACCACCATTTATAGGGAAGATAAGAAAACTCATAGAAAAGAACAAATGCGCATAATCAGCATCTCACCCTGTGACTGGATCCATAACCTGAACATTTGAGACATGAAGTGGGGCTTCGACTGAAAAAATTCCCCCTGTATGACCTTGACCTTGCTTGATATGCTTCTTCACCTGCAGAGAAATTATTATCAGAAATGAACTGAGCAGGCAAATAATAAATCGGGAAAGAGTAATGAACCAATATATTTGGACTCTATACATCATAATACTGCAGGAAATATCACCAAGATATTTGGGCTCTATACATCATAATACTGTAGAAAATATCACGAGTCATGCATACAACTGATTCCACTTTATTCCATGCACTTGAGAGTATCAGATTTACACAAGCGTACAAGTCAGCACCTCATGGTTCTCCCATGCACCAGCCATAAATGATCATATCCTTGTGTCACGTTTTATCACACTGGTTTAGATAATTAGATTCCCTAGTCTTTTATTTTGTTTTTAGAATTGTTACCGTGAAGCACTCTATATGTAGGCTGAATATACAGAAAAATACCTCAAATTCACTTATCTTCCTTTACTTTACAATTCTAAGCATTGTTATCATGAAGAGTTTTGGCTAATTCTGCAAATACAACAACAAAAAACACAATCCAAAATGGCATATGAGATCATATGCCACCCTGATTTTCATTCTAAAAAACCGCCTACCCCAAAAGGCAAAAACCAACAACACAACATAACATCGATTATATGAAGCTTGTTCAGGTTTTCACTCCACATCAACCAAAATCTGGAAGAACTAACTGACCTAATTAAAAACACTTCAATACATAAAATTAAATAACTTACCAAATTCTTGCCCTCAACAATAACACGATTTTGAGTGCGAATCACACGCTTAACAATACCAGTCTCCCCTTTATCTTTTCCCCTGATTATCATGACCTGACAATGGTGTCGATTAAAAAATGAGCAGCTAACCTTAGCAATACCAGTGCAGAAATAAACCAAAAATGAAAAGGAAGCGCGTAAGCTCAGTCTCCTTACATTATCGCCTCTAAGGATCTTCCAGTGATGAATGAGTTTCTGAGCTGCCTTCCAACCCATTTTGACCTACACTAACGTTGAATTCTCAGTTAGTTCAACCATAAAAGCTCCCTCAAGACTTTTATACAACAAAAATTATAATAATTCCATTTTTCTTTTATTTGCTAACCGGAAAAAAAAAAATGAACGAATTGGGGAATGGGGATAATCAAGAACTACAAATAAATTATTTAGGACCTAAATTAGTAATTCCAATAAGATTGAAATTGAAAAAGTACCTTGAAGATCTCTGATTGTAGAGTGAAGAGGGTTTTAGGTGTTGAAGAATTGGAATGTGTTGGGGTTTTGACGGGAGGATGAAGCTGTGATCTAGGCACGAAAACATTGGGCTTATATCAGACTAGGCCCGTACAAGTTGATATAATTTATTGGGCTTAAAATTATTTTTGGCCCATAATAATTTGATTTAAGAAAATCATGTAATGTCTATTATTTTAATTGAGTGCAATGGGAATTAAAAAAATTGTGTATTTTGTTTTATTTTAGTGGGATGTAAATTTTTGTTACAAGTTAAAAATGCTAAATCAAGTTTTTTTAATCAAGGGTAAAGTTATCATTTTTATAATTAAAATATATTTTTTAACATGTATAAAAAAATGTAAGCACACTTTTAGTGAATAGGAGGAATATATAAATGGATATATCGAAATCAATAGATATACAGATTGAGTTTGAGAGTATAATGAAAACCTTCAGAATTGGTGGCCTGGCCTTACCAACCCCAAAGAAACTCCGAATACAGACCTAGATCATTTGTACAAACAGACTTTTTGGGTGCTAAGATCCAAAGTCGAGAGGGAAACAGCCCAAATCATACACTAAGGTTCCTAAGCAATCACTTAATGGAAAAGGAAGTGATCGAGCTATGACAACCAGTAGGTGGGCTTGGAAGCAGGCAACCAACCATCCTTTGAAGAAAGCCTACGAAATAACTCAAAAGAGAGACTCGAAAGGTGACTTCTTATGAATGACGGAGTCAAAAAAAACCCGACTTTCGACAAGTTGCAGGTCGAGATCGTGGAACTATCGCTCAAGTGGATAAATAGATAAATGAACAAAAATACACTCAATTAAAAATTACCTCAAAGTCCATTTTACCATTTCTACAGTTATCCATTTATTTATAATTATTTTCTCATTACAATTCGAATTCAACGTGAAGCTTATTTATGTAATTGCTTACGAAGCTCGTAGTAAATGAAAAATGTAACAATATTACATTTCCAAATTGTATTACATATCTTGGCAATACTTTATTCATTCAATCTCAGTAAATGTGGTCGAAGCAATTAGTTAACTCAGTTTGCCATGGCGTCTTCAGAAACACACACTAGGTGATGAAGACGAAGCTTTCGTGACATTGCCAGATAGCGCGTCCAATCGGGCTCCCTGCTTACCACAATGGCCAACAGTTAAGACATCTGCAGAAGGAGCCTGTAATACCAGATTTGCCCTCTCGGCCATGGCTTTGAGACGAATGCGCTCAGCTCTTGACCCGATGATCTGTCCTAGTATAGAACCAGCAATGGTTAATGCCATAGCTGTTTTAGGCATCACCACGGATTTCCTGAGCATGGCTATGAAAGGAACTGCAGCATGTACAGCTGTGAACCACGAGAGTGAGAATTTTTCTGTGTGCTCTCTCCAAACACCCAGAGGAATGTTGGCTGCGATGCCCAAGCAACCAATGGCAAGTATTTTTGCAGGTAATGGCTGTGGACGCATGGTCTTAACAAGGGCGGTTCGGGCAAGGGCTGCCCGTGCTGCAACTATGGCAGGTGGACACTTGAGCTTGATTCCAGGTGGTGGTCGGAGTGCTGCTGCTACAAGTGGGATAACGTTACTTACGGATCTGTAGGACTTAGCAATCGGACAATTCCCCGTTTTCAACCACTCGTTTCCAAGTGCCTCGTGTTTTGAGGATTCGCCCTGAGAAATACATGTGTAAGTGATTATTTAACCCAGACTAAGGAGGTGTGTGCAAAGCCAGAATCACTATTTTCTGAAGCTCCCCTCTCACAGCTTTAGCTTCTGAGAAGTGCTTTAATAAAACTATGAGTAGAGTTTGCAAACACACCCTAATTTGCAAGAGGCGTGACCGTGTGAGGAAGCTGAGTGAAGAATTGGGAAATCTGGAGCTTCAATATAACCAGATATAGGATGAGGAAAAAAATTCTATTTTTTGCACAGAACACAAGGATAACTAGTCCAAGCAGTATATTTTACATATACACACACACGCACATATATATATTAACTTAGTCTACAGTTGATTTCGTAAAGATCTCAGACTCTCAAAACATGCTTTTTAAGGAATATCATCTTCAGTTACGTGATGTATTTGTGTATCACATGTCACACAGACAAAACAAATTCTCCTTAGAGTGCTTGCGAATAAAAATTGCACGTATAAACTCCGACAAAGAAATTCACAGGGGTGCTTCGATTTGTGAAAGCTAATATTTACATGTGAATTTATAAGCAGTTCTATGGGATGCATATACCAATCAATCACATTATGAATCAAACACTTTATCATTAACATTCTGTGAGTTCCTTTGTTCTATTTGTTCCTCCAAATAATTCCAAAACAACAATATGCCTAAGTGATCCAAGTATCCAACTAAAGTTGTCGTCCAAGACTAATGGCTCTAGAGAGATCACAGCCTACCACTATTGCATGCATAGAACTTCAATAGCCAGTAACAAAATAAGAGAGCCGTAACAAACATACCTTGGGGGACTGCTCTTTCTTGCTGGACGACTTGGACTTCTCAGTTGGTATCTTTCCAAAGAAAGAATTAAAACCAAAAGGCCCTCCCAGTCCAAATGGTGACATACTGATAGAAGCAGCCTTTGATGCTAAAGGGTTGAATGCTGGCATAGGCTTAGCCTCAATTTTGTCAAGACAGGGTTGAGAATTTCCATTGAGAGGGACAATCCCGTCTTTCCCATGAAAAAGTTTGAAGGCCAAGTCAAAATTGGGGCCATCCTCAAAAATTGGACCTTTGGCTCCCTTAGACTGAAAACATAAATTATAAAGGGACGGTTATTATAATGATATGCTTGTAGTAGAAAGAGAAAAAAAAGATAACGGAAATTAGGAACAGTATACTACAGACTGAAATAAAATAGAGGTAGAAACTAAATTCTTTCACTGGACGGACAACGCAGAGCTCAGGTTGCTAAATTTAGGGGGAAAGGATAAAAGAGCTTACTGGAACAGGAAAAGTCAGAGAAGTAAATGAAAAGTTGGTTGGTTTACAGATATTCCTCAAGAATGGACATTTTTTAAAGTCCTGCTCGCTTGAGGAGCAATCAGAAGGTTCCAGATTCAGTGGTTTGCACAGGAAATCCATTGGTTCCTCCCTGGAGGTATGTATCTGTAAGTACGAGGAACTTTCCATAATTTAGTGCAATAAAAAGCAAAGATATCAGTGAAACGATTTCAAAATCGAGTTCAGAGGACAAGAAGTTGTGGCAAAGTATCAAATTAGGTGAACTATCATTAGAAATCACAGTATTTGAATTGCTATCATGAGCAACTCCTGAATCAGTAACACAATCGAAATGGAGTACAAGAGTAGTCTCATTAGAAAAACCCAGACATGTATATAAGATTATTTTATTGGACCCTTCACTATGTAAAGAACTTTTATTTTGTTCTCTTGTTCTTAATTTGTGTAGTTCCTCAACCAGAGCTGGGTGCTACTTTCATTGTTCTTTCTTTTCTGGTTTTTCCCTTTATGTATGCATGCACACTGCACGTACACTGCTAGAATATGAAGATCAAATATGCATACAGATAACACAGGAATTTGATTCAGGTTGTTCGGTGCAATTCTGATGCAGGGAAGCGTCCACAGAAAGGTGAACTCCAACGAAATTCCGGTGAACAAAAGGTTAAGGAAAATCCTTAAGATTTTTCATATAATTTCTGAATCCTTCTAACATGCCAAATAATACAGCCTTTTAAAGGCTTACCAAAATCAGTCAAACCTATTAATGGTGCATGAATTCAAGAATGTAAATGTAATGCTAAAATACTGAAATTTAGACAGTAATTAAAAGTAACTCTTAATGCTAAAATACTGAAAATTAGATGATAATTAAAAGTGACTATTCATGCAGCTTCATCCTCATCAAATTCAAAGTGAATCAGCTCGAGCAGGTAAGGGAAAGGCATTGGCTGTATGAGTTTCGAACAGGGGGTAACAATAACAAACAGAATTTCGTATGCAAATTCATAATTCGATCAACTAACATCACATTTCATCTTCAATTTCACCATCCCCAACCTATAACTATCTAATATACGAAATCCGCAGTAGATAAACGAACAGCACGACAATTAAGCAACAATATTGCAGTAAATAAAGAGAATTCAGCGATAAATCAAAACAAAAATGTGAGGAAACTGAAAATATCCCGACCTGAAGAGGACGGAAGCGGCGCGGCTATGGCAGTGGGAGAGACGTGTGGAGAGCACAGACAACAATCGGGGGAAAATGGAGAGAATATTTGTGGTGGGATTTTCAGCATTTTTATAAATTATAGTAAAACGGAGCACGTGGGGGAGCCCCGATCATTAATCAATAACTAGTTTTTGCCCGCACGGGTCTAATTTTTGAGAAAATATGTGAATACTCTTTTTTATATATATATTAAAACACTATCACAAAAAAAGGTTTGAAGTGTATCTTGCTATCATTATTTTTATCATTTGTTTGCTTTAAATAGAGTATTCAACTGTTCATACAAAATAATTAATTTAGCTTCCATTGTAAGCTTATTCCATCAAAATCACCGCCTACAATCCGCCGCCCACCGTCGCCTACAACGCACCCCTCTTCTCTATCTTTTCCAAAATAAATTAAAGATATCTGCTTGAAACTCCGCCGTCTGCCGCCGCCCCGCTTGCAACACCGTTGCTCGCCGCCGCGCCGCTTGCAACACCGCCTGCTGAGTCGCCGCCTGTAGCGTCGCTACACCGCTTTTCTATTTGGGCGAAGGGGTCTTTTGTAGGGATTTAGTTGGGATCAATGGGTGAATCTCCCCGTCGGAGCCACGGTGACCGATCGGGTGAGTCATCCGTCTGATCCCATTTTATTTTCGTTTTTCCTCTCTGCATGTTATTTTAGTATGCTTCTTAGTTAAGATCTGGTGTTTTTAGGATCGTTTTTTCCTTTTTTCTTCCCATGCCGTTATTTTCTACTTTCGTTATTTTCCCTTTCCCCGCCGGTTTGTTTTCTTCCCTATTTTGATGGGTTTTCTTCCCGTTTTCGGGTTTTCCCATGGTGGCACTTTGTTGTGCCTGTTGGAGCTGGTAGGCCTTGGGTCCGGACTTATGAGGTTTGGGACGTTTGTAGCACGGTCGTTGCTATCTTCTTAGATCGCGGAGTCTCAAGGTATGCTCGTTGATCGTTGATCCTTCCACCCTCTCACGATTGAGTCTGGAATTTGTGATCTTTTGGTAGAATTTGCTGTTTGGATAGGTGAGGGTAAGTGATATGTAATTTAACTCCTATCTGTAATTCTACTACCTTCAAAAAAAAATTATTCATACAAAATTCAATAAATTTCAAGTAAAGTAAAAGAAATGTTAATATTGGCCTCCATATTCGAATCATCTTCATAAAAAAATTATTCTTTTTATGGAAGATTCAACACTTTTTTGAGCTCTTCTTATTTATAAATTTGTTATCCATAATTCATTTCTTACAAGAAATATTTTTCTTTGGACAATTCAATTACGTATAAAACCAATGGACCAGTAATTTGAGACTGATGTTGACTAAAGAACAATATTCTATCAATATTTACAGGGGTGGTTGTGGTGGGCCGGGTGACGTGGAAGGAGAGGTGAATAATTGTTGTCTCATTTATTGTGAAATTGATTGATTGTCGAATTGATTGAGAGACTCTTTATCTCTACTTGCAATAGGCATGCCACGTGACTTTAAAAAGTCACACATAGCAAATATATATATATATATATATATATATATATATATATTTCAAATGACGCATGGTAAAAGTAGAAAATACTTCAAATGAACATGTGGTAAAAGATTCTTTGTACAAACGCTTTTCAAGCTCTTAAAATGATGAATATTGTTGTAGAAAATGACACAAAAATAAATGATTTGAGCATCAAGATTTTTCCACTCAAATTCTTCTGCACTTTAGTTGCAACACATTTCTTTGGACAACGAAACCCTGATCAATCAGTGTGTAAACATACATAAAAAAAAAAAATCAATTACGTATGAGCCTCTTTGCAATTTTCAAATAAACATTAAGCCCAAGTTATTCTCTAGTTTTGCAAAATACAAATGAGAGAAATCTCGGTAATAGCAACATGACATCATTTCTCTTTATCAAAAGTATCATACATTGTCAAGCGGAACAGAAGTAACTACATCATGGACCTCCTTAAAATTTTGCAATTGTTTGATAGTCTCAGTATCTCAAGAGCAACTTGATGTTAGAACAAAAAATTTAAAATAACAAACCAAATTTAAAAAATAGAATTCTCATCATCCACATCACATCTAATAAATTTATTACCAAAATAGTAATATTTGCACATTTAAAAGCCATCCACAGAGAACTATAAAAAATGAAATATGTATATACAACAAAGTCAATTTTAAAATGAAAAATATTCAAAAACTAAGTTTTGAATTCCAAGAAAATAAAAAATGACCACCTAACAACAATTATGTTCCCAATAGCACCAAATAAGAACATGAATTTTCACAAGAACTGATTATCACCCATAAAAAAATACAAAACAATAAAAAATCAACGAACTCAATTCGTTAACACTAGAAATTCGTGACAATAACACATGTCGAATGGTTGGAGAGACTTTTCTCCTTTTATATAATGAAGTAAAATTTATTTTAGGTCATATTTATTTATATTAGTTGTATATAATTAATTATGAGAAGTTAATTTATTTATATTGGTTGTATATAATTAATTTATACGAAGTTAAAGAAATAAATGAATGTATATAGTTAATGGAGTATTAAATTGGTTCCAAAAATTACTATTGCTATTATTATATAAAGTTAATATTAGTAAAAATAATTTATGCAATAATTTGTCTATATTGATTGGTGTGTATGCAATTATATATATATTTTTAATAGGAAAAATGAAACTATTAAAATTAGGATAAGATTGTTATTTTATCACATAAGTTAATTGGTAAAGTCTAGTATGCACTCGAGTGCATGCTGTGCACCCTAGTCCACGTGCACTTTTTAGTTTACTAACTTACACTTTTGTTAAATGGTGTTGCACTTTTCAATTATTACTAAAAATATTATTATACAGTTTAATAATTGAAAAGTGCAACACCATTTACCAAAAAGTGCAACATGGACTAGGGTGCACAACATGCACTCGAGTCCATAGTAGACCAACCCAAGTTAATTTTCTAGATTTATTATCAAAGTTAGAAATTTGTTACATGGCTTATAATTTTAATTTAACTTTATATTGTCAATATTATTTTATTGTAAAAAACTTATATACAATATTTCACAACTTCTTCTTCCTTGCTCTCCTTCTTCTCGGCGCATGTCTCCTTCGTCTATGTGGTGCCTTCTCTTCTGCCCGAAATCTGTCAGCTTTAATTAATTTTTAAAAAAAATCCAGTAAATTTGTTCGCTATCAATTCTCCTATTCAAATTTATAATCTGCTAATCACAAAACGAAACAAGTGGAGAAATCATTGTTTTATTTTCTTGAATTAATTAATGAGAAAAAATCAATAATACCACATACAAATTTATTCCAATTAATTATTGATAATTATGTCTTTGTAATTGTAAGTATCAATAAACTATTCAACATGGTTGTATTTTTCGTGTTTTCAATTATTGTTTTTTGTCTTTTTTTTATGTGGGTATCTCATTCACTCTCAATAATGACATTTTATTAAACTGTAACACATCTTTCTCAATAAAGTAATACAGTTGTGTTTATATAGTAACACGTTTTTCTGTGTTACTTTAAAGTCAAATATGTGTTACTTAAAAGTCAATTGTGTATTATTTGTCCTTACATTAACACATATTTGCTCTTATAGTAACATATAATTGTATTTATAGTAACACAGATTAAAAACAAAATTTTCTATTTTATCATTATTTAAATTAATCGAAAAATCATTTTTTATGTATTTTTTTTGTACTTAACGTAACACATATTTTGTCTTATCATCTTGTTAGCCTTCTGCGCGCAACTTTTGTGCAATTTTTTTGAAAATATTCGTTTGACCGATCAAACCCGTTACTGTAACGATCTGCGAATTTTGAATTATTCCTTAAATATACTAATATTTCACGTGAAATATTTCATATAAGTGTTTCCCTATTTTATTACATCTATTAGGGCATTAATTTTGGCACGTGACTTTCTTTCATTAAATTTGGGACTAAAATTTGTGATTATATTACTATATGATCAAAATTGATTAAAAGTGTGTTACTATAAGTTAAAAAATATTCAAAACACTTAATTTTTTAGACGAATTCTTCAAAATATATTTTTAGTATTATATTTTTATTCTTATAGTGATAATTTCATTTGG
Source organism: Galeopsis tetrahit (assembly GCA_963675135.1). Lineage (NCBI taxonomy): Eukaryota > Viridiplantae > Streptophyta > Magnoliopsida > Lamiales > Lamiaceae > Galeopsis > Galeopsis tetrahit. Next base: position 10,651,933 of record OY776125.1, on the reverse strand, counting down.
TATTATCAATAATGCATGTCGATGTGGTGTTTACAACACATTGTATTCTACAATAATTTGAGGAAGTTCATAAAGTATGTAGAGAATTGTTGAGATTGTATTCTAGAATAATTTGAGGAAGTTCATAAAAAAAATCGTCTTCATTCATTATGGGAGAGATAGTATAAATAAAAAATGTAGGATTTAAATGGGAAGGTTGTAAATAAATATCCATTATCTAACAAAATTACTCTATATTCACTTTTTAAATTATTATTCATCCATTAGATTAGATATGATGAAATATGATGAAAAATATTAGAAATTTCTACTAGGTTAAATATGAACCTGCTTCCCCTCACTCAAATGAACCTGATTTTTCAACAAAACTCCAGCGCACAATGATGGTTGCTTTCCCCTCACTCAAATGAACCTGATTTTTCAACAAAACTCCAGCGCACAATGATGGTTGCTTCCACAGTGATCGTTTTTCCAATTATGAAGTGTGGCTAAGTGATCCAACTCGCGCATGTGGTTTGGCCAATAGTGGGACAAGAAATATTGAATGGTGATATGGGCGGGGTTTCCTAGGAATACAAATAACCTCTACATTTTTTCAGATTTGAAAAGCATCCGGAATAACTAATGAATTACAACTCTATTGTACCGCAATCGGTGCATTGGTATTTGCTTTGCAGTTAATGTTTTTTTGGTTGATTTCATCTATTTTTTTCTAAACCCTAGATTTTTATGCCCACATTTCAAAACTTAAAAAAAAAATATAACATAAGAAAAAAAAACTCATATATTTATAGCTTCCTTTACGTTTTTGAATCATTATGTTCCATCATTGACCTTGGAGAGAAGACAACAATATGAGTGAGTTTTTTTCTATCACGTTTTCGAACCCTAGCTTGAGTTTTGAGTTTTTTGGTGTTAGTATTCTTTTGATAATCTTTGTAGTAGTATGGAAGGAAAGCCTGCTATAGGATCATCTAATAGGAAATAGGAGTATATCTATCTACCTAAAATTATTAGAGGGGCAAAATAGGTATTTAACGTCATTATTAAATTAATAAATTGGATGGGGGAGTATACTTAACAAGGCTGGAGGGGTATATAGCCAACGCCTATACAAATAGATGTTCGGGAATTTTTTTAGGACAAATCAATAATGTTCGAAAAAAAATAATTGTTTGAAAATTTTCGAAAAAATTTAATATGTTTGAAAAAAATTCATGAACACCTTTCAAATTGGACATCTACTTTTAAAAAAAAAAAAAATACCCACCCTCATTTCACTAGAAAATCGTCCTCCTGCCGTCACTCCCACACACCAAGATCATCCTCCATCATCATCGTAAAATTCCAAAATACACTAGAAACGAAAATAAATGAATACATTACTAAAGCCCAATCTGCATATTCACAAAATTAAAGGAAAATACCAAAATTAAATCATTCTAACACATTTTTTCTTTCAAAATTTGTTCTTCAATCAATCAATCAATTTGTTCTTTAAAAATACAACAATTTCCGATTTTTTTTTTAAAAAAAAATACAGATTCTGCAAAAGAATTCGAATTACAACAAAAAATCGAAAGAAATGAATTCGAAAAAAGATGAAGAAGTATCTAAACCCTAACCAAGGATGGAGGAGGGCGATGACGGAAAACTAACTGAGGGAGAAGAGGCGGCGGCGTGGGGACGGCAAACGGACAGACGGTTGGGGGTTTGGACATATGGGCGGCGACGACGCAGGGGATGAGGAACAGCGACGACGCAGGGGATGAGGAACAGCGCCGTCGGCCGCCTTCTTTTTCAAGCAGAAGCGGCGGCGTCTTTGGCCAGGCGATGGGGCTGTTGCAGGTGGCGGTCAGGCGACGGCGTTCGCGTGCGTGTAGGGGCGCGGCCAGGCGACGGCGTGGAGGGGCGAAAATGGAGTTGGGAGGTGGGTGTCCTGAATTTGAGAAAAGAGAAAATAAATTAGGGTTTTAATGGTGAGAAGGTTAATTTTGGAATTTTCAGATGGGTGTTCTCAACCTACAGTGTGTACTCATCCAATGGGTGTCCTCAATATGTTGGTGTGTATATACTATATAACCGCGCCCTTATCTCAATCCCAATTCTTAATTTTGGGCTTGTATTATTCCAATTCTTCATTTTGGGCTTGTAGGTAATGGAAGCAGTCGTAGTGATTATTAGTTCGAAAACAATATCAAAGTAGCATACTTTTGTGACCATTTTAAAAATAAAATAATATTGTAAAAATATTTATTATGTGAGTTAATTTATATTAGTAACGTGCAAATTATTATAGGACATGAGAGTAATAAGTTTGATAATAAAAATAATAAATATATACGGTAGTTTTTTTGGGTGTTAAATTCAATATTTTTTACAATAAATTAAAAAGATGTAGATCTTTCTTAAAGATTAATAATTGAGTTCAATTGATTGTACATGTACAATTGAAATTGAACTATAATAAATTTGATAAAATGTTGAGGTTAAAGATTAAATTGGATAAATTAAACATTAAAATTCAAGTGTGTTTGTACACTCAATTGCATTGAAGAAATTTGCATTAATAATCATGTCATTAAGTGAAAATATCGATTCATAATTACAGTTACAAAATAGGAAACATGTTGAGACAGACCAAATTTTTAATGTTTGAAATTGTGAAAACTTAACGACAAGTTTTGTGTAGCACAATTTTACAGAATATTTTTTAGGTAAAAGAAATATTTTGAAAATAAAACTATGATACTCCTCAGAAATAGTATAAAAAATAATTTTGTGATAATATTATTTGTTAAATTAAAATTAATACTCCTTTGAATTAAAAAAATATTACTTGCGAAACCTTAAACACTTGAGTGTTAGAAATTGAAGTGGGTGGAACAGTGAGGCATCCTCACATGGAATAGCACATGCCCTCTTATCAATTATTTGCCCTCTATTTTATGCTAATTGTTTTTACATGTAATTTGATTTTTAGCTTTTTTTTTTTTATTTTAAAGTAAGAAAAATAATAAGGACCCCACAAGGCCACAACTGCCAATTGGCATGTATTTGTGCTTCTCTAACATAAATCAGAATTCAAGATATTTATTTATAAAAAAAAAATAAAAAAAATCAGTTGTTTCTGAGTTATGCTCAGGACATATGAGATTAAAAAAATTATACTAATATATATAGATTTATTTTTATTATGTCATAAAATATTAAATTTCATCAATTCACTCCTTGGCTTATAAATTTACATTATATTCTATCATAAAATAAAAAATATTGCTCCCAGAAATACTGAATCCGTTTCTGATTAGTTTATACTCCCTTCATTCGTTTATAAATTTTTCATATCATTTAAATAAATAAATTTTAATTTTTAATTTTTAATTCTTACATTTCATTTTATATTTTATCTTGTTCTTCCTTTTAATCACATCACAGAAAATTTATAGACCGACGAAATGAGTATCACAAAATAAAGAATAAAAGTTAGCCGACTCATATATATTAAAGTGGGGTCTGCAGACTGCATGTAGATGTTAGCTTATTATTTTGGTATACGAGTAAAGATGTCAAAATCACAATTATTAATATTGTCCGAAAAAGATAAACTAAAAGTCATAGTAATATTTTATACTCCCTCCGTCCACCAAAAGTGTGCTCATTTCTTTTTTTGAGGTCCACAAAAACGTGTTTATTCTATTTAAATAGTTAACTTTTGAATATTTTTCTACTTTATTAACAAGATTGAGTATCTACCAAATATATTTTCTACTCATTATATTAAATATATTCTTTATAATTAAAATATGATTTTTTAAAAAGCACATATAAAAAAAAGTGAGCACATTTTTTGTGGACAAAGGGAGTATTAGATCTTTTGTGATTTTTAGTGCCTAAGTTTAGTCTTCAAATCCTTTGTTTATTCCCAAATAGCTAGGCCTTTTTACAAAGAAGTTACTATTAAAAAATACTACTACATGAATTTCACACTAAGTCATACAATCTCATTACCGAACAACATGAAAGAGAGGTCAAATAATAAAAGTGAGACACTCTCTTATAAAATTGTACACAATTTATTTTGTAAGATATCTATGTTAACGTGATCGAATTATCTCATCTATCATTTGGGAGGATATCCATTTAGTGAAATTATTTTTAACAAAATTTGAATTCAAATTGTGGACAAAATTAAACTTTGACAGTATAAAATAATTTCGTTTTTTCAGTGAAGGACGGATTGAGCTGACAGTCTCACACGTATTTTTACTATACAAGTACATGTGAGCAAGGATGAAAATATCGGTATCGGTGGAAATATCGAGACCTTGAATTTATGGAAATATCGATGGATATATCGATATCGAATATCGATATCGGTAAATTTTAAAAATTAAAAAAATTTAATAACAAACCTTTAGTACATAAAATTAACAAAATAATTTGAATACATTTTATATTAGTGATAAATTTATATAAAATATAATGTACTATGTTATTTCGTATGACATTTTTCGATATTTTTCGAAATTTATCGACATTTTCTCGATATTTTCCGATATTTTACCGATATTAGGCTCGATATTGTTATTGTCTACCAATATTTATCGATATTTTCAATTTTTAAAAAAATATCGTGGAAATATCGGTTCTTCCCAATATCGATATCGATGACCTCGAAAAATGGATATATCGAGGATATATCGGAGATATTTCCGGATATTTTCATCCATGCATGTGAGAACATAAAGAAGAAAAAAAATATATTTATGTCTGAAGATAAGTGAGTTTCTCATAAATTAGCATATGGTTTGTTCGCCACTTTAAATTTATAATGTCCAGTTAAGAGACGCGTTGATTTCAGCAGATAATTCATCATTTGTCTTTTTCTATCAATCACTCTTTGGGCTTCGACTATTCCTCACCCCACCATGTGATTCAATTAAATTCTTAATATTTTTAAGCCCATTTCTTTAAAATTTATGTGGTAAGTTCTTTTTCCATTTTATGTACTCCCTCCGTCCGTCCGCTTATAAACTTCCTGTAACTTTTTGTCACAAAGATTAAGAAAAGTGATTAAATAATAGATATAATACAAGTGATGTGATTGGAAGAAGGAGAGAGATAGAGAGAAAAAGTAAGATATAAAGTGATGTATAAGAAAAAGTACTTACCAAAAAGGGTATGAGAAGCTTATAGGCGGACGGACCAAAATGGTAAAATGGGAAACTTATAAGCGGACGGAGGGAGTAGTTCACAAGAGAGTTTTGAATTCATAATTTGAACCTTTTTTTTTTTTTTTTTAATTTGGTTAAATGAAAATTTGATTTTTAAATCCATTTTTTAAACAAAATTACATTTTTTTTATATAAAAAAAACTCTTATAAATTATAGTAAAATGTAAGAATCCGAGCTATTGAAAAGAACGCTCTAACAAAACAATGAGTCTAAATATTAACTTTTTTTCTACTAATAAGATTAGTTATGTTTCATAATATTGAAAGTAGTAGAGTATATTTTTCAGTCCAATTTGTACAAGTGTGTTCACTGTCCAGTGTCCACACCTTCAAACTGAGTTGATGTGAAATCTGATTTAGCTCAATGATTTGATAAAATATCGAAAATACTTTTAATTGAATATTGGGTTGGTCTGATATGGACTTGAGTGCATGTTGTGCACCCTAGTCCATGTTGCACTTTTCAGTTTTACTGACTTACACTTTTTGGTAAATGGTGTTGCACTTTTCGAGTGTATACTAGACTTTACCTTGAATATTATATTAATGTTTTTTTTAATGAGGGTATTACGGTAAAATCATATTTTTTAATCAGTTTTCCTTTAAAAAAAAAATAGAATGACTCTTTTTTTCACCTATTTTCACTGTCATTTTTTGTGTTTAGACTTAGTCAAGATCATGAACCCAAACAATTATATGACATGAACTTTTCAAATCAAAAGTAGTTAATAAAAGCTAATTAAGGCTTTCCCTTTCATGCAAATAATTTATATATGAAGAAAAAATAAAAATGTTAAGCTGTATGATTAAAGTATGCCGAATTAGCAGTGGCCACGCAAGGAATAAAGTTGCAGGAATAAATTCATGTCGGTGATCCCAAATTTATTTCTAGTGAGTAGTGATTTATCACAATCAAATAATTTAATAGCTAAGGCTATTAAATTCAATTAGATATGCTTCTTTATCTAATTTGGTTTCGCATTTCACATGTACAAAAGTTTTCAATCAAATATGTTCAATAGGAAAAATATATGGAGGAGTAATAATAATAAAGTCTAAAACAATATTTATTTTAGAAAAAAATTATATACTAAAGAAAGAATAAAAAATTTCCAGCCGAATCTGTTGTGAAATTATAAAAATTGCACATTAATTAATACTTCCTCCGTTTTTTATTAAGTGTCACTCTGCATTTTTTAATATTTTCAAAATAAGTGTCATTCTACACAATTTTCTTTAATTTTGACAATTTTACTCTTATACATTATACTCCCTCCATTTTGTTTACCATGATTTAAGTTTTTTCCCTTTTAAATATAGTACTATAGCATAAATTATGATAAACCTTAATTATTGTATACATGAATATCATCTACAATATTGACCACATTCATTACTAAACATAAATTTAATATTAAAATTAGTTATCATTAATGAAGAGTAAAATGTTCAATAATTATATATTTTAATTTGTTGAAAATTGTTAAAATGACACTTAATTAAAAGCGGATGGAGTAATATATATATATTCAAGTACATATATTAAAAATTAAATGTGAAAATTTTAAAAGAAGTTTTAAATTTTTACACTTTCAGCATGTGAAAAAAAATACCAAAGGTTGAGTGTAAACTAATTTTGTTGAGCCGAACATATAATTCGAGTATGTTTGATTTTTTTTTATTGAACGTTGAAAATTACAGTAGTTAATTTGTTTAATATGATTAATCAGATCAAAAGCATATAAAATTTTCTTAAAGGGTTTTAAAATGTAAAACATGTGGAATTGTTCATAACAGTTTGCTTCTTTTAAAAAAGGGTTAATAAATTTACGAATTTTTGGACGTTCAACTCGATTCATTTGTTTCAATCTTTGTGTTACACTTGATATTCTGTCTTATTGAATTATTAACACATATCGTTGTGATATTATAATTCGTTTTTTCACCTCTACATATCATTTATCCAAAACACTAACTATAAAATATATAGTTTTATTCCAACACATGCAACATGGAAATTGGAACATGGGTTTCATCACCATGTGCTCATAAGTCACCGCTCACTCTTCCAATGTACGTGTTTGTATACTATATTTTTCGTAAAATCAACATCTACTTTACAATTATTAGTATCACATTTCACATAGGTCGTGGCTAACACCATCACGCGACTATTTACATGTTCAATTTTATGTTAAATATTTAAATCCATTTTTTACATGACGATTGGTGTTTTGTACTTCTAACTATAATTGATAATGTTTGAATGGAATGGTTAACGTACTATTTATATATGAGTCACCAATATTGTATTGTGCAATACGTACTCTTAACATTTTTTTATTATTTTTTAAATCTTGACGTACTCTAACATATAGGAGGAAATATAACATTGCATGTTAACTATTTCATTTTTTATTTTTTTGTCTTACACTGATAAAATGCTATCTCTAAATAAACGTACACACATATATAACGGATCCATTTATGGACCAAATGGGGCACTGGTCCCGGAAATTTCAAAATATATTACTCCGTATTAATTATAAACCGTTCACTAAAAATATGTTTAACAGTTTTTTTTACATAACTTTTAAGAAATGTAAATAAAGTAAGAATTTTGTGAAGTTATTATAAAGTAAAAATAAAGTGATGATTTTCATAAAAAGAAATATACATATTTTTTATGAAAAATAAAAATAAAAAATGAACATACTTAACCCCCCATTTCTAAAATATTGTTTGTGGCCTTTATTTTAAACCTGTTCCCCCACAATTTAAGGTTTTTTTTTTTATATAAAAAAAATTAACTAGACCTTCCGAAATAATTTTTTGCTTTCATCTTATATATTTACTAACTAAGGGGGGTGTATTCAATTGAGATTCTGTTGGATTTTTTTGGACTTTAAAAAGTCCGTGGATTTAGAAAATCCATAGACTCTATGCAGAGTTTGACTGACTTTTTTATTGATTTGTAAGGATTTTTATAGATTTGACAGGATTCTGAAATACACATTTTTTTATTGATTTACATGGATTTCCATAAACTACGCCTCCAAAACTAATTAAAAAAAATTATTATTCATCATTATTATTCTCATCTTCATTTCCATCACGGTTATACATTTTCCATATAGCATTACCAATACTAGTTCCCCCTGCATTTCTATCATAGTTCTCCCTACATTTCTATCACGGTTATACCTCCGCTTCATTTTGCACATAGCATTAGTATTGTTCTTCCTGCGCATTAGCTTCAGTTCTAATTGGTTTTTTGAGAAAGCAATTCCAAATTTTCCATTTTCTTCCTCCAGGTTGAGATGTGGTGAATCTTGATCTTCTTTATATTCGACTAAAAATTCATCAGAACGACATTCTTTACGAAAGAAGTTATGTAATTTAGCATACTAACTCTGTTTATGGTTTTGAAATGGGAACTTGTGAATCGATTGCAATTTGAAAATACCAAAAAATCTTTTAGATATATCGAACACCACAGTAATGGGGAATTGACGTCGATTAGATAACGGTGTCCAATAGTAATAATGATGGTGAAGAATAAAATACAGAGATATAATTTTTTCACGATGATGGTGAAGAATCTATAATGCTTATCGAAGAATATAGATAACAAAAGTTTTTTTTTTCTTCTCTTTCAAGTCTTTTAAGAGAATCCATTGAAATCTCTACTTTTTAGAAGAGATTTTGAATAGTGAAATTTATTTATATTTTTGAAAGAGAATCCAACGAAATCCCTAGAGTATTAAAATCCATAGATTGTTGAATACCTAAAAATTTCTAAAGACTTTTTAAAATCCATATTGAATACCTCAAAATTTTGAAAGACTTTTAAAAATCCGGATTGAATACCCCCAGATTTTAAAAGTCCAAAAAAATCCAACAGAATCTCAATTGAATACACCCCCCTAAGTCATTTTTCAAAGGGTTACATACTTTTTTTTTAATCTGTAAAATTTATATTAATATTTGATAAAATTCTCCATCTCTCTAGTTTTTATAGTATTTATTTTTTACATTTTCTCGATTCTACCATTATTTCTAACTTTTTCTTTTTTATATCTCTTTCTACCTTAATTGCTCAATCACTCCACATCCAATACTATTATATTTTTTAATCTATGTGTTAAAAATTTATGTAAAATTTATCAATACGTAAAACAAAAAGTGTCATTATACAAGGACCACATTCATGTTCCGATTGAATTATGTTCACACTACAAGCTATATAACGGTAGGGGCTACCGGGGCTTCCTTTTCAGCTTTTTTTTCCCCCTTGGGTAGGGTAGGTTGAAGTTTGGGGGTGCTTTGAATATGATTATAATTTATATCTAATATTAAAAAATGAGGTTAATTTAATTTCTTGTTTTTACAATTGAATTATAATGTGAAATATACAAAGTTAAAAAGAAAATTCCTGATCAGTCGACATATCTATCATCAATCAACATTCCAATTTAGGAAAATTTGTCTTTGCACATCTTGTCCCGACACTGTACGGTATTGCATTATTTAAATATACAAACAGTCGGCAATATAATATTTTTTGGAAAATTATATTCCTTTTTCCTTATCCTAAGAGTTACCACACTGTAAATAAATAGTTACAGCTTAATCATTTGGATCTACCGCTATATTGTAGGCAGCCAGCTCCTCCTCAGTGCGCTAATTATAATTGCACTAGTAATTAGTACACTCACTAATCTCTCTCTCGTACTTAGCACACATAAAGAGGGTATAATTATAATAATTCGTTAGATAATTAATTCATTTAATTTATTGAAAGCAAAGTTTCTTATACCTTTCTTTATTATAGTGACATTGCGACTCTTGTCATTATTAGACCCGTTTTTATTGTCGCGGCCTAAGCACGCATTTGTTGTATATATTGGTTAATAAAAAAACATGTTCATTGGAGTATTTGTTCTTGCAAAAAAAAAAATGCATATTTTTTAAATGAAAATATTATTTTATAACTTTTATTTAATTATTAAAATTTTCACTCAATTTACTCACAAAACTCATTTTATCAGAAGTGAACTTCATAGTATTTTACAACATCTTTACTTTACTTTTAATGAAGTAGTACTATTTAATTTCCCTTCACTGTATCTATATTGACATAAATGTTTCCCGTCTTATTCTAGTTTTAGTTTAAAATTTAAATTTCATCATCCAACTGTTTCTACCCCTAAAAATATTTATAAATTATATTATTACATCACTTAGTCTCACAACATTAATTTAACATAAAATTGCATTAAAAAACAAACACACACCATCACTAAACATCGTAATTTTTCACAATTCTACATAATCTCAAAACGAAAATATGAGGAGATTTGTAAAAAGAAAGGTTAATGCATGAATGTCTTACAAAAGGAAGAGCATGACGTACCTACCCCTATAAAATAAATCACCACTTGAATTTAAAATAAATTAAAATTTCCACATACGTATAAGTTGAGAAGGGTGACCGACAGAGTAATTGTATGCATGAGAATAATATACTCCCTCCGTCCCAGGGAAAGCTCCCCATGAGCTTCGGGCACGGAGGTTAAGAAATATCAATATAATAAGTAGATGTATTAGAGGTGATGTGATTGAGAGAGAGAAAAATATAATGAAATGTGAGGGGGAATAGTTACCAAAAAAGGGATGGGTAGCTTTCTCTGGGACGAACGAAAAAGGAAAGTTGGGTAGCTTTCTCTGGGACGGAGGGAGTATATACAAAAAAGAGTTGGCGGAGGTGCGCGCCTCATTTAATCGTTTAGTCAAAATATGCATGTGAAAGTTAACATGAATTTGGGAGGCATCATGCGAATCTGTTAATGGCATTCTAGAAATTATTATATTTCAAAGGAACCCAAAAATGTAATTTCCGCTTCCTAGCATTTATAGTTCATGTGCACCGCACCGTCAACGACTTGCAAACCATTACATTTCAACAAACTTGGGATTCATTAAAATTACTATTAATCTTTAAAATATCAAATAAACACACATAATTACTAGTATTAAATTAGAATTTGAATATTTCATTTTTCTCTATTCGAATTTATATCATTCTGCATAATTCCATATTAAACATGGCCTTAATTCTTTTCGCTTTTCTTCATATGAAGATAATACTACTAGCTATAGCAAGTGAGACTGTGAGAACTATTGACTTATATGCATAAAAATCATAGTTGATACAAAATAAAATATTACTAGCTTGTAGACTAAATTAATGTTAATACATTTATAAGATAGCCTATTTTTATAATTTACAAGAAAATATAATTAATAAAATAGTGTTTTTTTTTTTAAAGTCAATTGAATAAAACTTACACCAATGGTACGGTTCAACTAGCTATATAAAGTTGAAATGTTAGTCTCGATGAATAGTATATGTATCCTAAATTTGATCCTCAATTGTAATTTTAAAAAGTCATTGATTTTATTATTTTAATTTTGTTCTTTTCCTAATGAATACAATGAGATCTTATGCCATGTTCATACTCCACTTCATATCATATCGTGTTGAATAAAAACAACCGACAAGGTTAACAATGGAGTCAACTTCGACATGTATTGAAAAACTAGAATCATTATTTAACAATAAAACAAAAAAAAAAAGAGGGCCACGTAGACACAGTTTTAAATGCAATTCAGAAGTCAAATTTAACAATTAAGAAATAATTGTTGGAATTTATTGTTAATATTGGTCATTATCATTAAATTTTATATACACAAAATATCTTATAATTGATTTATGTGAAGAAAAAAATGTTGACTATTTGAGATGGATGGTGTATTAAATTTGAATCCCCCTCACATAAATGCATTTAATAAAATCGTTTTATTTGAGGCCAAAAGGTTAAAATTAATTATTTCTTTCCAGAAATATGAAAATTTCCAAAATATTATACCCAAGGCAACACCAAATTATATTATCAAAAAAAAAAAAAAAAAAAAATTGAAAGCAATTTTTTCTTAATAAAATAATTCAATCAATTTTATGGGTAATGATCTTATAAGTGGGTGTCATACTGTCATTGCCCATATGTAGAGTATTATGATCTTATTAACTGTTTTCTAAACTTAATTTGAGAATAAGATGTTTTTATTCCAATAAACTTCTGTAATTCTTGATCAATTTAACCATACAGTTATAAACTTTTCAAAAGATCAATAATATTTTTAATTTTTTTTTAATAATTGAGTAATTAATATCAAAAAAAAAAATCGAGTAATTAGCTGTTAGTAGTTAATAAGATAATAAATATACTCTGCAATATTCAGGTAGTAGTACATTAGTTGCATCCCATGAACAAAGGGTACATTTGCCATTAATGCCATAATATTTTAAACAACATTTACAATTAAGATACTTAAAATCTTGTACCAGGTATGCACAAGATGCAGAAACCAGATGTATTTTAAAATGACCCATATTTTATTTCCTTTTTAATGTTATTTTGGGGGTAAAATCCTGTGTCAAAATAATTACATACCTTAATTTCTCTCTAAATTAAATCATTTAATATATCTATTATTTTAAATTATACTAAATCAAATTTTCATTTAAAAAAATGGAGTGGAAAATCAGCGTATAAAATTGAAGAAAGAAAAGTTCATGGCAGTCTAAAGTGGGAGTGGACCAGGTTTAATAAATTTGAGGAAAATCTTACCGGCAAACTAACCTTTAGTTAGTTCAATTAATTAATTTTCAAGAATTAGGTGTTGCCTTTTCAGTGGACCAATTTTCCCTCTCACTAACAGTTTATTTTTGGTCGCATTATAGAAAAATTTCACATCAATAACTTAAATTATAGACAGCGAGAGCATTGATAATGAACATATTCATTTTATTTACTTCATATTACTTCTGATTTTTAGGATATTTTCACAACAAAAAAAAATAAAAAAAAATCATTAAAAGCAATAAGTAATACTCCACTTATGTAAAATATTTCATACATAAATATATTTAATTAAAGTAACAAAAAATTGTGGATCAAAAGTTTAAATTCGAGTCGTCTAAAAAATCTGTGGATCACAAATAAATGTGTTACTACATGCCTAATATATTGTTACTGAAAGACCAATATATTACCATTATAAGATCAAAAGTCTACTACTACATATAAAAAAATTATGACAAATTCGTCCAAAAAATAAATTAAGTCTTTAAAATATTTTTTGACCTATAGTAACAGTATTCTAAATTAAGTGTTCATAATATTTTTCACTTTTATCATTTCATTATTTAGACAAGAAATAATATGGTGGAGTATAAAATAGGTAAAAAATTCAAAGTTGTTGTACATTGTACGTATGAAATTCAAATCTGGTGCAACAGATAGATAAATGTGGCTAAATTAATGTGGAATTCAGTAATGTCAAATTTGGTTATAAATTTACTCCGATTCAAGGGTGAATTCCGATTTACCAATCCTTTGAATTTGTTCCGATTTGTTATCTCAATTCCAAACAAACATGCACTAAAAGTTGGGAAGAGAGAGAAACGTTGAAAAAAAGAAGAGAGAGAAAGCAGAAAGGGGAAGGAAGGTCCTTCGGTGAATAAAAAATTTCCCGAAAGAAGACAGCTAGCGTAGCACACGGCATGATAAAATTATAGTAGCTGTTGAATGAGAGAGAGAGAGAGAGAGAGAGAGAGAGAGAGAGAGAGAGATGTGTTTCTATATCTATATCTATACGAGTAATTTGTGTGACTGAGTGAGGCCGAGGCACAACATCCATTTCACTTGGTTGGTTCACTCTCTTTCATTCCCTTTCCCCTGTTTCTCATATTCAAACGGATTTCGTTTCTCTTCACTGGATTCCTGAAAGTACACAGAGTTATACGTACAGACTGCATTCAGATTCTCATTTACCTATTTTGCGCAAGGTATATGCTGATCTCTCTCTCTGTTGTTCAATGTCTTCAGATTTGAATTCGGATCTTTCTCGTTGTGGTTTCCTTTGTCTGATTGACATTCAATGCGTGATTTGATTTTGGAATTTTGGCCTACATTATTTAATTTCGAGAAGCAGATCTACTTCGTCTAGATTTCGCGTGAATCTGAAGCTGAAAATTTGATTTGATTAAAAAAAGATTGAGTGAGTTTCCGTCACTGTGTTTGATGTCTTACGCATGATTAATTGTTTGGAAGTGAAATTAGTTGATTTTCCTGACAGTGGTTCTTCACTATTCCTAAATTTACTTCTTTTGTACAGTTTGATTGAACTGAATTTTCATCTTTATTTGCCATGTGCATTTATATCAATATCTATAAGGAGTGATGCTATCTTGTCCTACTCTGATTGCTTTTGCATGGTTACAGTTAGGTAAGATTGATTGAATTGCTTCATTTTTCTACCATCATTTTTCTCACTTATAGTGGTGGACGGGGGCCCTCATTAAAGCGCCTAAAATTCATTTGTAGGCTGGGCCCAATATCATGTGGGATTGGAAAATCATGCTCATGTACAAACTGTTATGTGTTCCTATTGCTATCGCATCTTGTAGTTGTTACAAGTCTTAAAGTCAGTTCATGATGCCTCCTATTCTTGGCCACTAGATCTGCAAAGTTCAATGTTTCTCTTTCTGAATGTGGACGTTGTTTCTAGTTTTTATATAAGCACTCTCTGATCTACAACTATTTTTGCTTTATGTATAGTAAAGGCAAATCTTTCTGACATTGGTAATTATTGAGGTTTTACAGCATCCGTTTTTTCTCTTTTAGGATCTTGTTTGATCAGAATGGATGATATGATTTGTTAGCTGTTTCCCTCCTTCAAAGTTTTTGGATTCTTTTGTCATCAATTTCATTCCCATCATGTATATGAGATTCTGAAGAATTCATGATGATGCCAATTTAGATTTCTTATTTATCTTTTCTCATTATTCTTTTACTCTCTGTGCAGCTGTAGATTAATCTTGACACAATGAAGCACAAAGATAAACTATTTTCTCAGCCAGATAAAAGTTCCAGGACAGTTCCCATGGCACTAATGTTTATTGTGCTGTGTGGGTTTTCATTCTATCTTGGTGGAATCTTCTGTTCGGAGAAGGACAAATATGAAGCAACTGGGGTTACTAAGGCTGTTGAAAAAACTTCGGATGAAAAATCTACAGGGTCTCTCCAAATCAAAGCTGTAAACTTCCCTGAATGTCCTGCAGATTTTCAGGATTACACCCCATGCACAGATCCAAAGGTGATTTCAATTTCCTCGATTTGTGAAATTCTTTTACTGAGAATTGAGTGTTCAAATTATTCATGAGAATGACAATAAGATACTGTTGCAGAGGTGGAGAAAATACAGTCTTTATCGACTTTCTTTCATGGAGCGTCATTGCCCTCCTGTTTTTGAAAAGAAGGAATGCTTGGTTCCCCCTCCTGATGGTTACAAATCACCTATTAGATGGCCAAAGAGCAAGGATGAATGTTGGTACAGGTATAAAGTGCTACCTGCTATACAATTCTCATTTAAAAGTAGTTTATGACTTGCAATCTTTCAATGTATTTACACCTTATTTGGATTTTCTCAGGAATGTTCCATATGATTGGATTAACAAACAAAAATCAAATCAACATTGGCTGAAGAAAGAAGGAGAGAAGTTCCTCTTTCCTGGTGGTGGTACTATGTTCCCTAATGGTGTCAGTAAATATGTTGATTTAATGCAAGATTTGATTCCAGGAATGAAGGATGGGACAATTAGGACAGCCATTGATACGGGATGTGGGGTGAGTTTGAATTCTATGCTTCATATAGGTGCTGATAATATGTATTGGTATTGTTTACTTGAAAGATCTATGAAGTTTTATTCTTGAGGGATCTTAACTTTTGTTGCCACTTTTGGTGTTACATTATAGTATGGCCAAGCGAAAGTTTAGCCTTAAAACTATCATTAGATCATGATCCTCATGTTTTCAACAATGATTGATGCAACAGTCTTCCGTATAGCATCAAATTGATCTTCATAGTTATCTTGTGTTTCACAACAATAATTGTGGATGGATGTTTAGAGGTGCTAGTCATACTGCTTGAAAAATATTAAATATGCAGGCAACTGATTTCCCTTTTGATTCGTTTAGGTGGCTAGCTGGGGTGGTGATTTACTCGATCGTGGGATCCTCACAGTCTCTCTTGCCCCCAGAGATAATCACGAGGCTCAAGTTCAGTTTGCTCTAGAACGTGGGATTCCTGCAATTCTAGGCATCATCTCAACACAGAGACTTCCTTTCCCCTCAAGTTCTTTTGACATGGCACACTGCTCAAGATGCCTTATTCCATGGACTGAATTTGGTAATTGAAAATCCGAAATAGATCGTCCACGTTTTTTATACTCCGACATTCCTCTAATTTACATTTTCCCCTGCCTCCAAAATGCATCATATTCTTTTGGATATTAATTGAAATTAAATATTTTACTATTATTTTTAATACAATGCCTTATGCTATTGCATTCGTTGCTGCAATTTAGTGGTATCAAATATGCCTATCTATTCTGGTTCTGGAGGATATATATTTCAGTAGTCTAAAACGTGCATATTGTTATTGTCTCAGGTGGAATTTACCTCTTAGAGGTACATCGTGTTCTCCGGCCTGGCGGTTTCTGGGTGCTCTCTGGCCCCCCAGTAAATTATGAGAATCGTTGGAGGGGATGGAACACAACAATTGAAGAGCAGAAATCAGATTTCGAGAAGTTGCAAGAATTGCTAACTTCAATGTGCTTCAAATTGTACAACAAGAAAGATGACATTGCTGTTTGGCAGAAATTATCTGATAGTAGCTGCTATAAGAAGCTAGAGGCCCCAGATACTTACCCACCGAAATGTGACGACGGTACTGAACCCGATTCAGCATGGTACACTCCAATTCGACCATGTGTCGTTGCTCCTAACCCCAAGTACAAAAAAGTGTCGCTGAAAACCCTTGCCAAATGGCCTGCACGTTTGCATGCTGCTCCTGAGCGTGTTTCTGATGTTCGAGGTGGAAGCGATGGTGCTTTCAAGCATGATGAGAGCAAATGGAAGACGAGAGTGAAGCACTATAAGAAGTTGCTCCCTGCTATTGGAACCGATAAGATAAGAAATGTGATGGACATGAATACTCTGTACGGAGGTTTTGCTGCGGCTATGGCTGATTACCCACTGTGGGTGATGAACGTCGTGTCCTCCTACTCACCAAACACACTTCCTGTGGTGTATGATAGAGGCCTTATTGGAACCTATCACGACTGGTATAATATTAATTTTAAAACAGATCTTGCTGTTTATTCTTTTAAGTTGTCTGATTGACTGATGATTTTGTTGCATTCTTAGGTGTGAAGCTTTCTCCACTTATCCTCGTACTTACGATCTTCTTCATCTAGATGGCCTTTTCACTGCTGAAAGTCAGAGGTAAGCAAGCTCCCATGATAATATTCAACTGCTTAACTTCATTTAAAAAGCTTCTTTCTACTAATCTATGTAATTTCCCATATAATTTTTTGGATTTTGGCAGGTGTGAAATGAAGTATGTTCTGCTGGAGATGGATCGCATTGTGCGACCAAACGGGTATGTTATCATACGTGAATCTAGTTACTTTGTGGATGCTGTTGCTACAGTAGCTAAAGGAGTGAGATGGAGTTGTCGTAAAGAAGACACAGAATACGGTGTTGAACAAGAAAAACTCTTGATTTGCCAGAAGAAACTGTGGTATTCCTCTAAGAAAAGTACATGATGATGATGCTGAGTAATTTACAAGTCGGTATGACAATGGGTCGGGAAATAAGTTTATACATGTAGAGATCAGAGACATTATATTTATATTCAAACCAGAGGCCATTGAAGACAAGTTCTATACCAGCTCCACAGGAATCATTTGTTCTTTAGAATTCTGGGATTAAAATCTTTCGAATGAAGAAGAATGAGAAGAATTAGCAGATTCAAATAACCAGGTTACTATTACTAGTTTTTTTTTTTTTTTTTGACAATATATATATTCTTTGCAAGGCTTTATGATGCTGTCTCTTTGTATTTTATTTTTCCTTCATCCTCTTAAAGAAGTGAAATGTGTTGAGGGTGTTGCAAGTTGAAACTTGGCTATGAAGCTTTTATTTATTAATTGAATACTTCTTTTTATGTCTAAGTTTTAATCAATTAAAGCTTTAGTTCTTTATTTAGAACTGCAATTACAGTGTTGGCAGATATGTGGATATATATATATATCTATTTTAATTGTCAGTGATGATTTGAGAAAGCACAAGATATAATTATTCCTTCATTAAAATTGACTTTTGAAATGTGGGGGGTTTTTGAAATCTTCATGAATAATAATATGTGTTTATTTTGAGTTTTTGATGTGCCAAATTTATGTATAAGGTTGAATGAAATTATATAATTATGTTATTGTCGAATATGATTGAAATGAATCGACCTCCTCATTGAAACTGTCTCACGAATCATGATTATTGTCATTGTTTTCAAATAAAAATTGATGAAATATACTAATTGGAGCCTGAGTGTATATATGTTATCACCTCTTGATAAATAAAAGTATACATGCATCAATGTACATGTATATGTGCCTCTCAATGATGAAATAAAAGACCATATGAAACGCCATTTTATATTACATTCAATAAGAAAAAGAGCTAAATCACTTCAGGGAGATAAAATTAAAGAGTCCTAGTACCAAAAATTGTAAATATACAGTTCACATGCATCTAGTAGTCAGAACTGGCATTAATACCAAACATTAAAAAAAAAAAATTAATGGCAGTCCAAAATGCAAGAAGGTTTTGTGTATCCATTCATAGAATGTTCAAAATCTCAAACAAGTCAAAGGTTTTATTTGCATAACTTTAGTTGCATCCGGGTTTGCTTACTTGAAACTAAACAGTTTCTTTTATTTTATTTACAATATTCTTCAATTGAAAAACGAATTAATAAAACTTTCTAGCTAGTCTTGATTAAGCTTAATTAATTTATGCCGGTCATATTCTTTTTGTCAAATAGTATTTCTTTTTCACTTTTCTAAATATCATCATTACATATAAGCATGTATTAAATCAAATATACCAATAATTACACGTGCGTGTTAGACATTCTCATCGTGGGCATGATCACATTTCTACTTTAAAAAAGACTACGTTTCCTTCACATGATATTGGTCCGTATCATTTTCATTTTCCACCTTCAACTCACATTTGTCTCTTAACTTTTTTACCAACTTAATTCAATTCATATGAAACAAATATATTAATAAAAATAAATGTCACATGTCTCTCTATATATATAACTCAATGATGCACAAACCACAAATTAAATAAAGTGAAGGAATTAACTCTATAAAAAAAAAAACATGGACATAGGAACTTCCGACCATGTCATTCTCTTCATGGATGGTCAAGATCAAAACCACAACCCTACTCACTCCCTTGAATCACACCCCAACCACCCTCACCAAACCCTACGCCGTTTAAGCTTCTCCAAACCTAAAGCTCGATTCCTCGAATACTCTCACCCGATTACCCAAACGTTCGTCTCCAATATCGAAGAACACGAACATGAACACGAACTTCCATGTGATAGTTCGGACGAGGATTTTAGCGAGGAGGAGTACGAGGAGTACGATGAAGACGGAAACAAAAAGAAAACCAAGAAGTTCAAAAAATTCAAATGGAGAGTCCTTGTAGAGTGGATTCTCTTCATCATTATATCCACAAGCCTAGCATGTTCCCTCACAATCCCCCATCTCAAGAACTGGCACCAATGTGGCCTCGAGCTATGGCGATGGTGTCTGATGATCCTCGTCGTCTTCAGTGGCCGCCTCGTCTCCGGATGGATCACACGTGTCGTCGTCTTCATCATCGAGAGGAACTTCATGCTACGTGAGAAGGTGTTGTACTTCGTGTACGGCCTAAGAAAGAGTATTCAAAATTGTGTGTGGCTTGGTCTTGTGCTCTTATCATGGACCTTCATATTCAACGCCAAGTTA
Organism: Galeopsis tetrahit; assembly: GCA_963675135.1. Classification (NCBI taxonomy): domain Eukaryota; kingdom Viridiplantae; phylum Streptophyta; class Magnoliopsida; order Lamiales; family Lamiaceae; genus Galeopsis; species Galeopsis tetrahit. The sequence continues at coordinate 10,631,701 of OY776125.1, read as the reverse complement.
CACAAGAACAATAAATTGCTGGAAAAGGTTTTCCAGCTTCTGGTGGCGGTGCTTATCTCCGCCACCATTTGGCTCATAAAGATCGTCCTGGTCAAATGTTTGGCGTCCTCGTTCCACGTGGCGACCTACTTTGACCGGATGAAGGAGAGCGTGTTTCATCACTATGTGCTGGACACGCTCTCTGGGCCCCCCATGGATGACATGGCGTATGAGGTTGCTCATCGTCAGAACATGGGGGCGGGAAAGTTGAGGGAATCTAGAGCTTTTTCAAAGTCGATGAGGGTTGGGACGAGAAAAATAGACATTGAAAAGCTGAGGAGGTTGAGCACGCAGAGCACAGCGTCTGCGTGGACGATAAAGAGGTTGGTGAATTATGTGAGGTTTTTCGGGTTGTCGACGATCTCAAAGACCGTAGATGAGATTGGGAGGATGGAGTCGGAGATTACAAGTGAATGGGAGGCAAGGATTTGTAGCAAGAAGATTTTTAAGAATGTAGCTAAACCGGGTGCCAAGTAAGTGTATATTTCTCTCCTCAATTTGGTTAGTATAAAATCCATTAGTATGATAAACTCTTAGTGATTGGTGATTAACTAATTTGGTGTGTTATGGACTTATGGTTAGATTGATAAATCTAACACACCTTAATCTTTCACATTCTTTTTCTGAAAGCGCAACACTTCCACTTCCACTACCACTACCACTTTCCAAATTTAATTTACATTCGTTCCTCTTGTCTAAAAGAAGATAGTGCAACTGACATTTTGAATATGAGACAGGGACCTTACTATGACTTTAAGGCTATGAATATTTTCGAATATTTTCATCCTGTGGCTATAAGGCTACGATGTGTATTTCCGGATATTATCATCCAGTGGCTATGATGGTGGCAGTCGACCTTAGGATCTCAACAATCAAAAAAATATACAGCACTACCTGATATATTAGCTAAGATCCAAATGAAATTGGAATTCATTATCACTCACAGACCACTATATATGGTCGTCATTTTCACCATGTCCTTGCTCAATATACGGTTCCACTATATCCGGATATGTAGTAAAATGTCAAACAAAAAGTTAAGAAACTAGACTATGCTTTCACTTTTGAGACTACTAACACCATTAATCCCCCAATAATATACTCACTTCGTCTTTCATTTTGCTTTTTATACGGAGATTAAAAATTATACTAGTTTAAAATGATGATAGTAATAATGTGTATAATTGATCAATACAAATTAACAAAAACTGCAGCATGTATGGTGGTTTCACATGCCCCTCCCACTCAACTTTCACGCCTCTTTTTTCTGAAAAACATCATGTTCTTAAAGAATTATTATGGATTTTTGTTTTTTTTTACTATGATTCAATCTTTTTTCTTTTTTAAAGTTATGTTGAAAATAAGGTGAGCATATAAAATTCTCGGATCAAGTAAAAGTAAATGAAACTAAATAACAAAAATGAAAGTTCTATCTTTTAACTTAGGAAAAAATGCATGCCCACAATTTAGAATTCATTATAAATAAATAAAAAATATTGTGCAACTAACTTGCATTTTATGTGTATTTTGTTTCATGTTATTACCTTTTTACACTTGTTTTTCTAAAGGTATATTGAGGAGGAGGATCTAATGAGATTCCTAAAAAGAGTTGAGATTCATACTATATTCCCACTCTTTGAAGGTGCCCTGGAAACTGGAAAAATCACAAAATCTGCCTTTAGAAATTGGGTGGTAAGCCTTCCTTCCCTCTTACACAAGACTCCTCGATTACAGGATTGACCTAATCTAAAATAAATTCGTCTATTTCGTTGGTGACCACTAGGTTCGTGCTTACCACGAACGAAAATCACTAGCACATTCGTTAAACGACACAAAGACAGCAGTTCAACAGCTTCACAAAATAGCCAGTGCCATTGTGAGTTTGATCATAGTCGTCGTAACTCTTCTGGTGATGGGGTTGGCGTCCACAAAGGTGATAGCCTTCATGATAACACAGCTCTTACTCGTGGGATTCACCTTCCAGAACATGTGCAAAACTGTATTCGAATCCATCGTCTTTGTGTTTGTGATGCATCCCTTCGATATAGGAGATCGCTGTGTCGTTGATGGTGTCCAGGTAACAATTTATATCAACACCTACTTTCATTTCAGACTCAATTATATATATGTGTGTATATGTATGCAGCTGATTGTGGAAGAGATGAACATACTGACTACAGTATTCCTACGATATGACAATGAGAAAATCTACTATCCTAATTCAGTGTTGATCACAAAGCCAATCAGCAACTTCTACAGAAGTCCAGAAATGAGTGACACTATCAGTTTCACCATCGACATCTCCACGCCAGTGGAGACGATAATTGCAATGAAGAAAGCAATACAAACGTATATAAGCTACATCCCCTCTCGGGTTTTTCCCTTCATATATGAATGAATAATAAGAGTATTTTGATGATGACAGGTACGTCGAGAGCAAGCCTAAGTACTGGAATCCTAAACACTCAGTGATAGTGAAGGAAATAGAGAATGTGGACAAATTGAAGATGGCTTTAAGTGTTCAACATACCATCAACCATCAAAATTATGGAGACAGGAATATAAGAATGACAGAGCTGTTCCTCGAGTTGAAGAAGATCTTCGAAAACCACAACATCAAGTATCGTCTTCTCCCTCAGGAGGTTCATATCACACAACTCAATTGGACGGCCCCATTATCTTCATGAAGCATCAAGAAACAAAATGCTCCATATCTTTGTTATGTAACCTAAGTAAAAATTATTTAGAGACACTGTGATGTTTTTTGACTAAGAACTACTCCATCTTCCACTGTATGTTTATTCCTCTACAAGTATCCCTAATTTACTCAGAAGCACCTAAATCATCATCAAAACATTGCTGTCTCTTCTCTTGTAACCCTAAATAAAAAGCAATAATATCTTAAGATTGCATTTAGTGAGGCTATACATATTAATCCGTATACTAAAAAAATCCTCTCTTCTTTACTGAGATTGATTTTAACTCAATTCGTATGAAGAATATGTATATATTACTCTAATCTTCTTCAGTGTTGTTAATTAGCCCCTGTTCCTAAAATTATGTATAGATAAACACGATGCATTACAAGTTGCAGTCACTGAATTGAAAAATCAAGACAATATCCCCAAAAATAGCAGAGCAGCTAACGCATATGAATTGTAGTGGAGTATATAAAATCATCATCATTGTTACCTCAAATTATATGAACAATATCCAACGCAAATGACCCTTAGAATATCATAATACCATGCCCACGCTTCTCCATATCATGAAATTGAGATTCTACAGAGAAAATAAGCATTCACTTGCTCGTCGCCCCGAACTTTTTTTTGGAAAGAGGAGCCCGCCCATTTGAACTATGTATTTATGCCTTTTGTGATCCGTAATTAATTAGTTCACCCTCTATAAATTTAGACATTAAAAACTACATTATAAAAAAAAAAACATAATCGGCTTCCATAAAAATATAAATTCAAAACTAAAAAAAATAAAATAAAATTATACAATAGCTAACATTTATCACAATGAATAGATGTATCCCCAAGCAGCCCTTTAGATAACAAATAACAAATTAATAGTAAAACAACAAATAAGAATTATAATCATACCTTGAATTGAGATTAAATCACTACTACATATTTGGCCTTGAAGAGCTTTTAGAAGAGCTCTCCAAGTGGGAGCTGTCCAAGCTAAATTGGACTTGGAGAGCTCTTTTCTCTCCAAGTGCAATTTAGCTTGGACAACTCCTACTTAGAGAGCTATTCTAAAAGTCTTCAAGACCAAATATGTAGTAGTGAATTAATAACACCCACATTTGCTCTCTCTCAACCCATTCTATGTGTCGAAATTTCAGCAAATTAACATTCTGTCTTTAAAGAAAAAAAAAGTTTGTTTTCTTGTCATGGCATTATTTATCTAAAATGGCAACAATTTATAAGGAAAATAAATAATAAATCAACAATTATACCTCTTTCATTTTCCTAAAAAAAAAAATTAGGATCCGAGAGAGAGCATCATTCCACACTCGTCAATTTATAACACAGCGAAGAAGAACTTCCTTTTCAGATGCAAAAGCTTCTCAAATGAAGGCTTATCCCGAAGATCCATATGCAATCTAACAAAAACCAGAGTTATTCCATGAAATAAAATGTAGTTCAACAATTGTGAATCAGACTGTCCTTCTTCTTCAATCAAATAGCAATTACCTAATGGATATGAATTGAAGAGGCATTTGAATGAATGAGAATTGTAACGTGTGTAAGTTAAATGAGAATTGTAACGTGCATGAGTTACGGAGTATTTTAAGATTCAATTAAATTCTGGATGACACGTGGCGGAACTTGAGAGCCATAATCTTCCTTTTATATATATAGATTTCAATAAAATTTAACTCAATAAAACATCCACCATATGGCTGTTGACTGTTGAGTGCTGCTCATTCAAATCCGGATTGTAATTTTTTTTTTAGGGTCAAAGAACTCTCTTTATTTAGCAGTTGCAGTAAACATTCGGAACCGGATTATAATTTTTGAAAACTACTGTTTGTAGATTTTGGAAATAAATTTGAAAAAACGCCTATTTTTTTGGGGGGGGGGGGAATGAACAATTTTGAGAAAAATATGGGGAAATTTTAAGAAAAAAATAATGTATTTCAACAAGAATTTTCGAAAAGAGACCAAAATTCCGAAAAAATGTCAGTTTTTGGCATACAAATTTTAATTTTTATCCTTTCTCAATATACCAAAAAAACCAAAAGCTCAACTATGACTACCTTTTGCATGGGAAATAATATATCCAAAAAATATAGTGAATCAAAAAATAATTATACAATTGTGGATATATCCAAATAATTTAAGATCAAATTGCATGGGGCATCCTTATGTAAGAGAAATTAGTTTAGAGAAATCGGGGTGGGTGAACTAAGCTTATTATAGGTGAAATACTCGAGTGAAAATAATTAACTACATCGGGGTGCAAATAACCGTGATTTTTTTTATTTATTTTTTTGGCTACAAAAAAACCTATAACCTGCTAATTAGATAAATTGGGCCACATTTTTATAGTCCAGCCCATTTTAACTAAATGTTGATAAATTTTGTTGGGCCATGTTACATGCTATATTTAGATGACCCGCACATTCAATTAATATTATTAAAAAATTGTAATAATATTTATAAATATTTATTTTAGTAACTTAATGATTTTAAAGATTGAATTTAAAAAAAAAAACATAGGAGAGAGTATCATTTTGTATATCATGAATACAATATGAAATTATTAGCTTATGTATATATGGTACATTAGTGACGGACCTTCCTATAGAATTTTCAAAGTGAATTTTTACCTTTAATTTACCTTAATAATTTATATACTATTATATAAATTTCTATGTTTAAAGATTTCTATGATTTAAATAACAAATTGGGGGCCCGACTCATTTACGAAACAACTCATGTAAGATTCGTATATTTTTTAGCCTCATCCTCCACCAATATCCAAGCTGTTTAGGTTGGCCAATAAAGGTGAGGTCACCCCTATTATTATTATTATTATTATTAAGGTTGATATTTGGTTTAAATGAAAATGGGCCAACGACAAAATCCATTCCATATTACCTTTCACAATTTCTTTTTAAGATGTCTCACAGTATCTTTTACACTTTTAAAATGTAAATTCTTTTATAAACTACATTTACAATATTCACAAATTTATATAAATGTTACCCTCTTCGTTTAAGTAGTTTTATTGAGAGTGGACACATATTTTTAAAAAATTATAGATAAAGTAAGGGTATTGTATTATTTGTAAATAAAGTTGATGATAATTTAAGTAATTAAGTGATGGTTGAAATAAAGTGAATGAGACTACATTTTATGGATGGAGAATGTAAGATAAATTAGACTACATTTCGTGGACAAAGGGAGTATTACTTTTAATCTCGCACATACACACAAATCAACTAATTTATTTAATTTATACATAAAAATTTATAAAATTATTTTTCAAAACTCTATTCATTCTTACATTTTTTAAAAAATATATGTTCAGTTACTTATAAAAGATATTTCGGAACGGGGCACGGGGAAGAGTATAGAGACTGAGTGATGATTCCAAGTTAGGTCATCCTATGTGGCGCCGACCTTGGGGGTATCGTGGCGCCTGTCCGAAATGCACTTCACTTTCCCACCAAGCGCCACGTCTTCAATATTCTCAATTAATCATTTTTTTATTTATCTATTTTCTTGAGATGCTCAAACAGCTTACCAAATTTGAATGTGTGGTACAGTATTGTATAGACTTTTTTTTTTTTTTTTTGTGTGTGTGTGTATGGGATAAGATGGAATATTTGATCTTCTAGCACATTCACCTTTTATTCATTCATGACCTAACTCTATTACATAATTTTACACCAACAATATCTTTCAATAAAATTAAAAAATCATGTAACTAAGATTATTAACGCCCTCTAGGGTGCACTGAATATTTTTTGTCGCATCAACAAATTTTAATATGTTTGACTAGGAAGTGATCGTACACACTTCCATTAAATATTAGTATTACCATAAACACTTTCATTTAAATATTTTAAATGTAGAGGAAATATGGGGTGTATTTTGTTAACATTGAGATATAAAATGTTCGCTCCGAAAATAGAAAATAAAATCAACAGTATTTAAAATTATATAATGAATTAATTACTTTCATAAACTATTTACACCAATAAAAGTGAGTATGGCATAAAAATAAAACTACATACTATATTATTAGAATAGTATTTCTATTCCCACTTATAAATTATAATCTATTATGAATGCAATAACTTTTGTGAGATCTTCTTAATACTAAAAATTAAATACACTTTAGATACCCTATAATTTATATTTTAGTTCTAAGCGTATTGTTGAAAAACTATTAACCCATGCCAGTAATTTATTGATTTGTGCCAAATCCGAAAATCAGTAATTAGTCAATTATTTGTTTTAATTATACAACCGTGACTAATTTGTTGAATAACGTATTGACTAAAAGAAAATGCTGTGTAAGTTTCCAAGTACTTGGAGTGGGGTGTTCCTAATTTATTAATTAAATAAAATGTTTTTTGTGAGTGTATAATCAATAATTGTCGTAATGTATACTCGTTTAAAATATGTTTGTTAACTCAAATGTGTGTAGTGTACGCTACTAGCACTAATTTTGTAGATAAAAAAAAAAGGAAGGGATGTCTCCTCGAAAAATATTGAACATGTTTGGTTAAAAAAAAAAAAAAAGAATTTATAGTATATATAAATTAGTATTGTTCAATTAGACTGTTGTCAATTTGTCATACTCGAATAGTTAAATAAGTTTATTTTTTCAATATAAAAAACTAGCGACCCATTTTTTCTAAATGAATTGAGTGCAAAGTAGATGCAAGAAACCAAATCTTCATTTAATATTTTTTAATTTGGATTGTCTATATTTAGGTTAAAAATAAATATTTTCCCCACCATATATTTATATGGGACCGTGCCCTTTTGTTTTATTATTTGAGTGACAATAATGAGAACGTGGGGTGGCCAAAGTTACGGTATGCTTTGTTTCTACTCACATGGGATGCTTCCATTCCATGGAATGATATCATACTAATGTAAAATTGTGACCATTCAATTTACCAAATAGTATTTTTCTAGTCTCAATTGTAACCTATTTTCTAGCGACACTATTGCCTGTTTTATATGGGACCCTTAAAATAAAAGAAAATAAAGTACATTTCAACTTTGAATTAATTAGTGTATTGGATAAATATTGAAAAAGGTTGATTTGGAATTTTAAAATTTTGAATTCATAATTTAGTGGATTTAATTGAAATTCTAATAGTGCTTGTCGATCGGGATTAATAAATTTAGAGGAAACTCAATATATGTAATTTCTTCATAATTAAATCGTAATGAGAGAGCTTTGAAATAATAATTTAATTTCAATATAATATTGGAACTAATTAAATCAATTTTTTATCACCCAAAATTTATTAAATTTGATGTAAGTTAATCCCCAAACTTTATATATTTATTTTTCCAAATAACCTTATACTCCCCTTTTATTTATTTTGTGTAGATTTGCATGGAAATTGTAGAGAAAAAATACTCGTTTCCAAAAAAATAATTTACATTAAATTTTGTGTAGATTTGCATTCTATAATTTCCAGGTATCTTAAAATTAATGAGCAGTGGTGAGCCACGTAACACACGAAAAATTCACAAATATATAGAATATTCAATTGGATTTGAATCTATATTTTTTTAAAACAAATACTACAAAAAATTATAAATTTATCGAATATGAATAGAATATGACTGATATTTGATTTGATTCCATTTGTTTAGGAGACTATAATGTGACTATGTGAAAGGACGGATTTGAAATAGGTATCTTTAATTCTAATTAATTCTGGTGGCCACTTGCTCGGGGGTACTTTGTAATTAGTTGTTGCGTGGTGTCTAAGTTTAATTTGGCTTAATTGATCTACTGATTTAATTGTTTATTAGTTGAAACTAGCTGTTCAAGTGTTGAGCTTTGAGTTGACAATCCAAGTTGCATACAAATCTTTATCCTTATCTTAAACTTCCACCGTCCCGAGCTAAATGTCTCGTTTTATCATTTTAAACGTTTTAGACTAAGTTGTTTATTTTATTTTTTATCAACATTTCAAAGGTTGTAAAACTGAAGTGTTTTGATGTAATTAATCTTGGAATTCTTATGGATTGTATAATATAGGTTTTTGAGTTTATAAGTATTTTGTGGTTTATATATAATATTTATATTTTTAAATATATATAATTATCGATCCAATTTGCATGTGCTTCAAACCCATGGATAATAATATATAGTATAGCATGATTGATGACAGAAGATTATGTATCATCACTTAAATCAATTATCTTGCATTGAATTTGTTAGTTCAAACATAACAAAAATAAAATAGATATATGTCACTGTGTCATTTGTATAATATCTACTCCTTTTGTCGTCATGTTATATTTTCACACAGACATAATCAATTAAAAGGGACCAGATGTGCTCAATTCACGTGGTTGAAAAATGGGATTAGAAACGGTTCAACAAATTATTCAAAAAAACACGTTTCCAAAATTTAATTTGTGTCTGGTGTCGTAGGGAATGGAAAAATATCTAAACTTTTTTCTTTTTTTTTTTTCAAAAAGAAAAACTTTTTCATACATGCACATACATCCATTATATAAATTGATGTGACAATCAAATATTACAAAATTAAATTTATTTACTTTTACGTATACCTATTCCACAGAGTAGAATACACATGACTTACCCACCTTTTAAATAATTTGTGAGTTAATACAAACCGATAAAAAAAAATTTCAAAGCATAATATTTTTTATTTTGAGGAGTAAAACATATGTCATTTTCAATATATAAATGTTAAATAGGAGAAGTTTGGTATGAGACAAATCACAAACACTTACATAATATGGAGTATTACGTAATATTGAACAAAAAATATGTGGAATTGCTCATTATATCCCGTTTCTACTTATGCAGACTTATCTTCATTTTTTCACGATCTTTCATTGTAGTTTCTTCTTCATGCAATTTTGTATTTATCTTCCTCACGATCTTTCTTGGTGGTTCCTTCTCCACGCAACCCGTCCTTTTTCTAGTGATATTTCATGACAATTTTTCTCCACATTTTTTTTCTCCCTCTCGTTCTCAGTTTTTTTTCTTCTCGGGCCTTCCCATCATCTTCAATATTTTTTAGATACTCCGTATTAGTTTCCACTGCTAAAACCTAACTTTTTGACATGTTCTTTGATTTTTTATTTTTGTGTGCTTTTAATGTACTTCATCTCTTTGAATTTAGGTAAAAAAAATGTTCTATACTAATATTATGTTTATGTAGTAACATATTTTTTCTAATATTATAATAACATTATTTTATTCACACAATAACACATTTTTTGTCATGCAAAATATTATATGCATTCAGAATCTTATATGTATTCATGTATTGTTATATGAATATCCATGTGTTACTTTTATAAACCTCTACATGTTACTTATAACCATGCAACTACATAATTGTTCATATAGTAATATATACAAAAAAAAACATGTTACTTTATGAAACATCGTGTAATACCTTATAAGATATTTAGTGTTACTATATAATTAAATACATAATATAATAGTACTCTCTTAGTTCTCCATTCATAAACAAATGACATTTTACCTCCTTTTATTAAGAATTAAGAAGGGGCATGTATGGATAAGTTTGTATTCAATTAATGGATAATTCTATTACCACACCACGGTTTTAGAAGTATATTTAAAATTAAGAATGAAAGAGGATTAATTAACACAAGTTATAAATTATGACTATTTTTGTTAAAGAAGGGTAAATTTGAAAAAAAAAGAGCAAAAAACTCAAATTTCATTTAATTGTGTATAAGTACATGATGCTAAAAAATCATTCATTTATGAACAAATAGTATGATTTTTTATTTGAATGGTCTATTACAATGAAATGAAGGACATGTTTTTCACATGTTATCGAAAAATTAAGAGGTATGATGTTACTATTATTTGGTAATTATCGAAACCATCCACATTTTATATTTTTATTGTACAATACAATATCGTGAATCATGGTGAGAGTGTTAATATGTGCCTTCGTCAAATATATTTTCTTCTCTTTTCGTTGTTAATTTTTTTTCGTATAAATTTTACATAAACTATTTTCAAGTCCACTCAAATAGTAGACGTAATAATTCGATCCACAAGTTTATGTGCAATTATTATGTCTTTAGGAATCTCATTCGGTATATACTCCAAAATATCAATATGATATGATCTTAAAATAAATAATATCGCATAAATTTTGGTGAATTAAAATCAACCATACGATGTCGTTCTAACAATATTTTCTTTTCTTTTCTTGGGATGAAGTATAAGCAAACTTGAATCTTCGAGAAAAAGTGAGCGAATTTCCTTTCCTAAGCAATAACGAATTATGCTTAGGTGAGGAGAAAAAAAAAGAAGGAAATTCCTTGAAAATACCTTTTTTTACTTTTCTTGTATGCAAAAGCCAAGATTCGCATCTCCATAATTTTGACCTTTTTTTTGCATTTTTATGTGTATTACCCATCTATCATGACCATGGTCATGTACACCATCATCATCGCATCATTATAAAAGCCCAAAATTATTCTCAAAATTGTCATTCCACACCCAAAAAAAATCAAAATTGGGGAGGGCGTTAGAGAGAGAAATTGTGGCATCGCTGGGTTTCATTTCCTTAGGTTATGCCGTTTCCTCCACCGGTAAGTAATCCACCTCTCTCGTTCATTCTCCTCCTTGTTACGTTTTGTTTGTCTGTTTCGATTTTTGTTGCGTGATGTGATTAGATCTGGTATTGATTTGTGCCAATTGTGTTTGGGGATCTGAGATAGATTTCCTGGTTTGATTTAGGTAAAGATTTTACTGCCTTATGTCGATTGTGAAATTATGGCTAGGTTTAGTAGTTTTGGGGGTAATTAAGCTTGGTTCGATATGTTTTGCAATTTTATTATTCCTTATTTGTGATTTTTTGTGTATTTTAACTGTGAGGGTTTGAATTACGGTTCGTTTTCTTAATAATTTGTTCAATTTATGGGCTAATGTCTCAAGTGGAATATTTTCTATTTTAGGAAAGAATACCACTGATACCGTAGTGTGTGAACCTATTTCTTATAAGGAATAAATTGGTAATGAATTATTTGGTATGCTGTTGTATGTAGCTGATTTTTTAACTGTTGATGTCTTATTATGTTGCTTTGAGTGTGCATCAACTGCATTGCCATTCTTTTTCCATGGTTTTCTCTTATTATTTGTTATTGCAGAAGGTAAGCAGGAATTATATTTGATTTCTTCATTTATAATAGTTTGTGTATAGTGGACTTCCTTTTCTTATTGTTTTTCTCCTACTGTAGAAACTATATTTATTTATGGTTACATTAATGGAGATCCATCATATTCGATTTATAAGAGAGAAGCTGCAATATGGAGTTCCCGTTAGAGTCTTTTTTTAATAACTTATATTGGTTCATGTCTGGTTTTCTCTATCGATCCTGTATGATTGAATTTAAATTCTCGGCTATTTTTTTGTTGCTTGTTTTGATCCCTGCATAGGGTTTCTCTTAACTGCAGCCCGTTTTCCTATGTGATCAGGTTGTGCTAGATTTCAATTTTGAACGATTAAAATTATATAGGACATGGAGCAAGTTTGCATCTGGTCAGATTGCTACCAGCATCAAGTTTTTTCATTCCATGAAGTTCTTGATTGGCGGTTCCTCGTCTCTAGAGATTTTCTTCTTGTTTCCTTTGTCAATTGCACTTAGTGAGAAGCTGTTCGTAAGTGACCAGTACAGGAGGCTGAATGCGTATTTCTAACAAAATAGATGTTGAATCTTTAGTGCACTTCTCCAAGTAAGTTGGATACAACAATGTACTATGGATTTTGATTGTACTGTAAATTTGATTCTCTGTTAATATTTTTGTGCAATTCTTTTGTTGACAGTGCATTGCGACACAACATCCGTTTTCAGATCCTTAATGTAGTTGCGAGGTACTTTTTTTTCCCTCTGTTATTTTCTGTTTATTTGAGTAGATTAATATGTGCTAATTATTCATGTAATGACCCTGTTTTCTCTTATTTCTTTTACTGCAGGACTGAAGTTTGCAAGTATTCGTACGAAGGAAGTTTATTGTGTCATTAAGTATTAGTAGCTGTTGACTGTTTTTGTTCAGAGTGTTAGTTTTAAACCTGTCATCTTCTTGCATTCTCCCTGATGGGCATGTTGACGGCGGTGTGATTTGGTAGGCTGAAGATTTGGATCAGATTCAGAACAATGCCTGGGAAGCTTTGGTTTATCTTTCCCTGATCAACAAATACTTGATCTGTTTTTGTTGGACTCAAAATGATTAGTCAGCTTTGATCAGCATCATAATGTTCTATAGCATTGCTTTCCCACCTCCTTATCTGTGTTCCAAAGTCTTTGATTTGGTATGCTTTACAAATAAGGCTGTTAAGCCCGTCCTGCATTATTCCGTTGGTTTTCCTCATGCCAAAGTGGAGTAGATGTATTGATGTTGGATTTTGTTGATCAGCCAGGCATTTACTAGTTATAGTTTGTATTTAAAGAGTATAAAAACTTCTATACTTCTGTTTTCCTGTCGCTCGTCTCTAATAAGTAGTGATCACAAGCTGTTGCAATCGCAAGAATGGAAAGGTGCAATGTTTTACAATTAAATATTTTTTCATAAATACCGTTAACTTATTGTTTGTTGAAAATTAAGCTAGCGTATGGCCAATGCAGGTATAAGGTTATCAAGGAAGTTGGTAATGGCACTTTTGGAACTGTCTGGCGAGCTATAAGCAAGCAATCTGGTGAAGTGGTACGTGTGTCTAGTTTAGATATTTCTCCTGTTTGTTGTATGCATTGGATACAGATGTTTTTGATTGAAGTTGAAAATTTTTGAACCTTGAAATTATATTCAACCTAGTACTTGTATTCTTCGTACAGGTTGCCATTAAGAAAATGAAGAAGAAATATTACTCATGGGAAGAGTGTATTAACCTCAGAGAAGTTAAGGTGACAATATTCTTTTCTTGGTTGATCATAAAACTTAGTTTTCCGTTGAGACTAATAGCTTGTTTCTCTTGACAGTCTCTGAGAAAAATGAACCATTCAACTATTGTAAAGCTCAAGGAAGTTATCAGGGAGAATGATGTCTTGTACTTTGTCTTTGAGTACATGGTATGCATTGCTTCCTTAACTTGACTTTTCTATGTTAGAAGTTTGTTCTTCGATGTAACAGCGGGTTTTTTGTGTTTCCTTGTAGGAATGCAACTTATACCAGCTTATGAAGGACAGAGGAAAACCTTTTTCAGAAACTGAAGTAAGAAATTGGTGCTTCCAAGTATTTCAAGGTCTTGCATATATACATCAACGTGGATACTTCCATCGTGACCTGAAGCCAGGTTATTACTGTTATTGATTCTAGTTCTACAGTTCGAACCTCAGAATGATTACCATGCATCCCAGTTTCTGACTGGTTGTTAATATAAAAAAATTGCACTTAGTTGCATGTATGGTTTGTCTGACTTCATCTTTATTTCAATGGTTGTAATAGAGAACCTGCTAGTATCTAAGGATGTCATAAAAATAGCCGATTTTGGTCTCGCTCGTGAGATCAATTCTCATCCTCCGTTCACTGAATATGTCTCAACCCGGTGGTGGGTGTTCATCTCCTACTCCTAGTTCTTCGTTTCTTCTGTATTTCATTTGATGCGTCATACATTTTTTATGCCTATGTTGACAGGTATAGGGCCCCTGAAGTTCTGCTTCAGTCTCCAGCATATGGTCCTCCAGTTGGTAATAAATAGATGATTCAACAAATGTTAAACTATATTACGTACTTATGATTTTTTTTTCCTTGAAATGTGATTTTTTCCCTGTTTTCTTCCCCCAGACATGTGGGCAATGGGTGCAATAATGGCAGAATTGTTCACTCTTCGTCCTCTGTTTCCGGGTTCAAGGTAGATGCCTTGTATTTTCCTCTAAGTAGATGATGTTGGTAACAATTGTTCACTATTTTCTTGCACTTGTTGAATATTGGAGTAACAATTCTTTGTGTCACCATTGTTATATTAAGTTCGAAGAGTGTTGGCTTGTGAGTGTGTGTGTTAGTGTAGCCTTTTCAAGCTGAAGAGGGTTGCGTACACCCCAAAATATAGTTTGCTTAACACTGTCCAGTTTAAATGCTCTTCAACTATTTTATATTCACTTGTTTTTTTTTTCTGTTTATGTTTCGGTATAGTGAGGCGGATGAGATATACAAGATATGCTGCGTGATAGGCAATCCAACAAAGAGTGAGTGGTCTGAGGGTCTTGAACTTGCTAGTGCCATCAATTACCAGTTTCCACAAGTGAGTATTCTTATTTCTTTAGATTCTGATAAATGCATTGTCAAGGCAGTATACTGAAGTTATGCCCTGTAATTTACATTTGTACTTTGTGTAAGGGATTTCTCATCCCTTGCATTTTCTTCTTCAATAAAATTTTAGTTTCCTTGACTTGGAGTGTACTTGACTTGACTTGGAGTATTTGTGTGTACTTGACTTGGAGTTCCAACTTTCAAATATATGGGTTCATGATTCTTCCTCTGTATGTCAGGATACTTTAAAGAACCATGTGAAGTAGTATACTTTTGACCTTTGAAGTTATTGAGTATATGAAAATTCTCATGCTGTTCATAATGTGTCTCTGAGAGTCTATTTGATTTAATTGCTGTAAATGACAAATGCACTTCAACCTAGGAAGTCATCCTTTTTTTACCTGAGTTGATGTCATGTTTAGATATTTTTGCTGCAGTACTAATACTTCTTTTTCATGAACTACTACATTTTTTTTTTCTTTTTTATATTTATCTCCATGTTTAATGATGTGGCAGATTGCTGGGGTCCATCTCCCCATGTTAATACCAGGTGTCAGTTCAGATGCTATCAATCTCATCACTGTAAGTTAATATAAAATTTTGATTTTGTCCAATCGTGTATTTCTGTTGTCTTTTCAGGCCTGATGGAAGTCTTGAAATAATCTTGTAATGACAAAACTCATGTTGCTTTTCTTTTTGTGCCAAATTTAGTCACTTTGTTCATGGAATCCATTGAAGAGGCCAACTGCCCTGGAGGCTCTTCAACATCCTTTCTTCCAGGTGGCTTACTCTTTTTATTTTACATGATGCCTTTAAATATATTTGTTGAACATTGATAATAATAAATTTAATGTGGTGGAAGAGTTCTCAGAGTACTTGCCATTTCAATGTTTCAGAATTGCTTTTATGTTCCACCGTCTCTGCGCTCTAAACCTGCTATAGCTAGAACACCTCCTTCTGGTAAGTCTGCAAATCCTGGTTTTTACTCACTCTTTTACATTAAGGAGGTACAACACTCAAATGATGATTTATTGCAGCTGGAACTAGGGCGGTTTTGGAACAGAACTGTGGTAGGAAATACCCAGGCAGTTTATCAAACCCAAAGACCACAAATACTTTTGCTTTTGCCAAACCACAGGTGTCTGTGAGTGCAGGTATATTGTTTGCCATAATTGTTTTCTTATTGTAGACAATTGTTGATTTCGAGTTCTAGAAGAATTCCTCTCATTCCCAGTATTAAATATTCTACATTTATGTTACTACAGCTAGTTTTTGCTAAGATATGTAATACCACTGTATTTAATATATGCATTATTTTGACATGGTGGTTATGGGCGATTAAGGTTTTTTTTTTCTTATTTTGGGCCACTAAAGGTGATAGACACAGATATTTTTTTTCTGGTGGCATGTATTTACGTTTTAGTTTTGACATATTACAATCTAAAAGAGCTTCAGAGTATAATGTAGTCTATTTTCTATGCAGGAGTGCAAAGGAAGTTGGATATGAATAATCAGGTAGGCATACCATATAGCTGATATCAATTATAGTGCCTTGTAAATTTGATATACATTTTAAAGGTAGCTGATAGTGCTATGAAATGCTGATCAAATTTATCCTGTATATAGGGGCTGGATTTGACTAAAAATGATAAGAACCCGAAGAGCTATCCTAAGCAACAGCCCAAGTATCGGCCACCTGGAATGAATGGCCCAAGTAAGTACATGTTTAAATTACCTGATTTGTTAAATCCGTGTCTTCTCATTGGAAAATTGTGTGTTGCTTCATTTCTCTTCTTTTGAGATGTCTTGGTGAGTTTATACTATTTATATTTATTATGCAGCCGGTAACTTTGGAAAAACACGTGGAGCGTCTGATGCAGCAGAGAAGTTAGCAAACATGACAGTGGGGCCCGGTAGGCCGCTTGCAAAGCTGTCTGTGCCTCCTCCGCCTATGAAGGCTGGAGGGTGGCACGGTAAACCTGAATTCCTGGGACGATCTCAGGAAGCTATTCCTGGAAGAGCTTATATCAGGAAGGTGGCAGGATGAAGAAGAAATATTGTCTCCTAGTTGCCAGACCTGTCTGCAGATGTGATAGAGTGTGTGCTTTCGTGTAGGAATATGTGTCAATAACGTCGGTTTCATTCCGGTGGTCAGTTTCCTATGTTGGTCTTGATTTGTGAATTGTGCTTTGTGCTGTGTTGCCAGTTGTGATTAAATAATTGAACATGAGTTTGGTTTGATACTCTTTACCATTTCAGCACCTGTGCGCATGATTCTTATCCTGGAGAGAATTGTAACGACTTTTTTTTAACACATCGCTTATAATATTATAATCCAAATAGTGGAACACTGAAATAGCCAATTTGATAAACACAATCAAAGTTTATGTGGATAGAGTATAAAATGTATTAGAATGATTGTCATGTTTAATTTATGATTTTAAGGATCTTAAATTTCACTTTGGTCATTCGTGATAAAAGCAAGTCATTTAGAGAAAAAAATAACTTATTCTTGCAATTGTAGACCTGGCAAAGAATATGCTTGTCAAAATTGTGATTGCCAGAAATTCCAAGGAAGAATAACTTAACGAGAGAGAGGAGCAATAAAAGAAATTCCAGGCATTATAAACAGAAAACAAGGAAAAATGAAGAGAGATCAAGGCCTTAATACAGCTATCAGGAGACAGAAAGGGTATATAAACCGCGATTAGAAAAAGAAAAAACCTACAAAAACCAAAATCCCTTGAAACTATACCCCCTCTTGTAGGCACGACACTTTGTAAGTTTAGAGATTTTTTTAAGTTAGATAAAAATGTGGTAGCAGCAGCAGCCACGATGATTCTGACCAAAATGAATGAATATCCCCTCCCCCTCCATTGAATTAGCAAAGATATTGAGCTTGTATCCTGTCCCTGTTAGTTTCCCACCACAGCTTTGCATGCACCTCTCCAAATTTTTCGCGGCTGAAACGCACAAACAAATTTTTGGCAACGATTAACACTTTGCTTAAAATTATAGAGGATATGAAGCTCGGTTTACCTGAATCTGACACGTCGAAGCTCTCTAGTGCCATCAGCAAGTTGTCTGATGGTAAGATAAACACCTGGCTCGTCTTCCTCGATCCACTCTGAGTCTACGTCACTTGCATTGCTTATAGAAACCGACGCCTCATCCCTGGACGAAGTTGTCGTCCTTGATGCTTCCATGGACGACATCTCGCCTCTTTGTTGGCTAAGATTTTCCGGTCTGGGAGGCCACTCCTTGTTCATTGATGGGGTCATCCGAGGGCTCTCTCTAGCAGATCCCAGCCTGGAGTAAGTCGAGTCTCTCTGCATTGTAAAGATTACGCGTTAGTTTCGAGTTTATAATGGTGTGTGAAAAGTCATAATATACCCCAGGAGTGTTGATAGCCTGCTGGTTGAATCTCTGCACATTGTATAACTCCATAATCCTATCGAAATTTTCACCCCACCATCTCTGAGCTTGCCATTTGTTGAACATCTCCCGGCTACAGTTTGAGGATTAATATTATCAGATCAAGTTGATTAAAAATTTAAGGTCAATTAGGCCATGCACCGTACCTAAAACGGATTCGTTTAAGGTCGTTCCCTCCGCGAGGGAGGGACACAAACGTAATTTGAACGCCAGGCTCCACTTGTGCTGTCCATTCTTTAGGTTCATTTTCATCTTCCAACACCACTTGTCCAGATTGGGCTGAATTCGATATTCCCCCACGATGGCCTGTGCTCGTAAAATCCCATGCGGGAGTTGAACTCGAGCTGCCTCGTTGCACAAAGGGGTACGGAACCCCCTCCGAAATTGTATCAAACTCGGAACACATTCTTTCGCCTCTCTTGAAGCTTCCCTCTGCCTTCCCTTTACCTGACACCTTCAATGCCATGTCCTTAATCTGTGTGATCATGCAAAAAACTTAATACATTAATTTCATCACATAAATATGATACAGTTAAGTCACATCTGGCTTGCCTGCACTTTCCGGCACATACTAAATTGTAACAAAATCATCAAAAGTCAAAACACAATAACTAAATCAAGATTAAATCTTTGTTGAATATAGTCCATATTATTTATTCTTTACCAAAAGTGAGTTCTTGAAACTAAGAAATTAGAGATGTCAACATCAAGTCATCAGTCCAAAGGGTAGAGAGTGTCATAATGTGATAATGTAAAAAGCAATCCTTGTAGGTTACAGCTAAAAACCTTCTTCCTTTTGCCCCTAAAAAAAGCAGGAAATTCTAGTAATGTTATTTTAAACTAGAAATAGACCAGTCCCTAAAATTGCAGAGCCCTTCTTTAATAGAAAAGCTGCTTAAATGAGCTTTGGAGAAGCAAAAATAGGGTTAGTAGGTGCTTTGTGCAGAGAGAGCATCTGATAAATCTTAATTACATTACTGCCATTAGTACTTTCAAGCCACCAACTATTTATTCAAGGCCCTTCACTTCAAGTTTGTAACTCATTTTAGGACAGGAATTCAAATGTGGGCCAAGTCAAGGATGTGTCTTTTCCACACATGTAGTGTTGTCTTTATTCAAGATCCCTACACAGGAACACTCCACATTGCCAAACTATAGAATCCTATAAATCATCACACAAACCTATGAAGATTTAAGGGTATTACCAATTACTATCCTTTTTCAATTTCAAAGTACAAATTTGTTCAAGATTGTGAATAGGAACTTTAAATAAGTTAAGATTGCCAATAGTAGCAATTACAAAAGTCATTATTTATACTAATGATACAATTCTGAAAGTTTGTGTTAAAAAAGGGTTATTACATGGGCCAAGTATTGCTTTTGGGAATGATATGATAACTATTGTCTCCGATCCCGATGCAATGAAGCTTATAAAAAGAAGAGAATTTGATTATGTTTTTTTTCATTTTTCATAGAATTGATTGGTAAGAGATTCATAGCAACTTGTTGCAGTGGGGACCTTGATGTGTAACACATCCACAACTCGTGCTCATAGATACTTGTTTAAGAGAAGAGGACCCCATGAAATAAATGAAATTAATTAAATGATAGCTATTTTATTATTATAATATTTTTTTCATCAAAAAGGTAAAATATGTAGATATTCAAGATTGGTCAAAATGTTGAACAACTTTTGGGGCTACAAAATTTACATGAGATTATTATTGCACACCTGATTAGTCCATTATTTGTCGAATATATAAGAAAAATTTGGGGGGTGGGGGATGGTATATTCTTATATTTATTATATTTGTTAATGAAATCATGAACATATCATATGGCGAAAGGAAAAAGGGAGAAAAAAAAATTAAGGAGAGGGACCAAACATGTTGGGACCAAGATTTGGACACATGATCCAAGGTATGGCGTGATCATGTCCCTTCAATTTAAGTTGTTGTCTTTGATAATTGATACCCCTAAATTTTGCCCCACTCATTAGTCTTTATTCTTTAGCAAAAAAATGATGTATCTTTTATTTTATTTTAAGAAATAATTTTATTATGATTTTATGAAATCAAAATTGAAATGGAGCATGTAATGCAACGGTGGAAAATAGAGAGAAATTCAAATTTCAAATCACTTTAAATGAGAAGGCAAAGTCTCCTGATCTAACTAATTAATTAATAGTGAAAGACTATTTTGCCCAATATATTGCTACCCTACCAGCTAATTGCTATACCCCTGCCAAACCCAAAACTAGGAATAAATATTAAAACTGGAGCCAAACAGTAAAATAGAGATTCATTTTTTTATGGGCCCAAAAAGTGAGCTGATAGTGGGCACCAAACAATATTTTTACTATTTTTTTAAGAATTACTTGTTTCACATCTTAATATTAATATCTGACTTACTTATTTACATTTTTTAAAAAAGAAAGAAATTCTCACTATCATGAATTAATATACTCTCTGCAATGTAGAAAAAAAAAACCTCTCTATTTTGGTCCATCCCTCCCAATCATATTATTTAATCTATGTGCCAAAAATCACTAGAAAACTTTCTTTGGAATGCATTTTTTTAATTGTACAAATAAAATTATTATTGAATAATTATGATTATAAGATGTTAAACATGATTAAAATGTACAAGTAATTTTACATAAAACTCCCTATACTAATAAAATTATTATTGAATAATTATGATTATAAGATGCTAAACATAATTAAAATGTGTAACTAATTTAACATAAAACTCCCATTTAAAATCATAAAATTGTACTAATAAAATTATTATTGAATAATTATGATTATAAGATGCTAAACATAATTAAAATGTGTAAGTAATTTAACATAAAACTCCCATTTAAAATCATAAACTAGTAATTAATTAAGTAGAATAATTTAGGTCAAATCAAAGTGTAAATATTTTGTCAAGTTCAAGAAAAGGAAAAGAGGAAAGCAAGATACTATAACTACAAGAACCAGTGCTACAATGCTATACTAAGTACTAGTAGTATGTACCATTCTATATATAGGTACGTATATATACATTCATACATATAATAATAATAAAAAAAAAAAAGAGTAGAGGGGTAGAACCTGCGTGGACAGGCTTTTGACGGCGTCTCTCGTATTGGGAGTCCCACGCTCTTCTTCTCCTTCACCATCATCTTCTCTGTTTTGCTTTGAGCACGTAATACACGTCAACATCTCTATTTACTTCTTTGTCTTTTTCTTCTTTTATTTTATTTTGCCTGCAATATTTCGGATTATTAATTCATTTGAATATATATAGCTCCAAAATGAAAGGTAGTAGTAACATATATGGAAATGCTTATATTTTAGGAATAGAATCATGTATTTGGTGAATATGACAACAAAATAAAACCATATTCAAGTGCATGTATGTATAAATACGGAAGAAAAAGAGAAAAAGAAACACCCAACTTTAATCACACATTTCCCAATAATTCAATCAGAAATTAAAATAACATAAAGAAAAGAAAAGGTAGCTAAATCCACTCATTCTTCCAACCAAAAAATATCAAAATGGGGCTCGGGATTAGAGGAAATAAATTACAAGTTTATAAAAAGAATAATAGTAGGTGTAAATGCTAAATAAAAAGGGCCAATAATTGATTGCAAAAATCCCAAAGTGGACTCATATCTGTGCCATTCAAACATTTAAAGAAATTGGATTTAATTCCTGCCGAATTTTCTGACATTTTATTTTAATACAACCAGCAATAATCACTCCCTTTTTCTTGGCATAATCATTTCAATTATTTAATATCCTTACAAAGTTGGCATTCACAAAGGGGGTAATTGCTGTAGGCAATGAATGTAAATGTTTGTACTTTGTACATGAATCATCTCCATTTTTTTTAGAAAAAAAAAAAACACTAGTAACTAAGTGAAAATACAAAATCACATGAATGAAAAATAATCTCTTAATTAAGTTGACAGCGACTTACCTAAGCCACTCCTTCACCACTTTCTCTTTCCACTTCTTAACACACAAAATCAACAAATGTGATCATATCACAACTAAATCCAAATCTTCCAAATCACATATTTACGTCAATATTTTTTATATTTTATTGCGGTTACATAAATCAACAAATCAAATCATATATTCTCCATATTCGTTATTCCACCTTTTGTTCCATAGTGTGAATGATGATTAAAAAAAAATCAAATACACATTACAACGACACAAATATAAAAAAAAAAAAAAAAAAAGGAATAGAAGTGATAAATCAATGTAGAGAGAGAAAACGGATTTGGAATTAAAAAAAATGAAAATCATTGTTTTTTACCTCTTAAGGCAAAAACTCGCCGATTCTCTTCAACTCTTCAATTCATCAATCCAAAATATGAAGAATTTATCCTCTGCATGGAGCGGAAACGGAGATATTTTCCGGCGACAACCGCCGCCGGCGAAGTCTTCTAAAATGGAATCAATCCGATGTGTATATATAAATATGAGTGAAATAGTTCTCTCGTGTGCATAAATGAAAACAAAAAAAAGAGAGGAATAATGACAAGGGGGAAGAAACAAGTCTCACGTTATGTAGAGGAATATATATAGGGATGTGACGCCGTCATCTCCCGTCGTTATCTAACGGAAAAACTACAGAGGGGGTGTACGTTGTGCTCCGTGGAGTTGTACACCATCATTTTTTATATGCAGTTTGGGGTCAATTTTTTATTTGCAAAATTGGTGGGAAGTGAATTAAGTGGACAAAAGGGGCCCACTTGTCTACATGAAGAATTTTGTGTGGTGGGTGTACTGCAGTTTTGACACGTGTCGTGTTATAGTTGGTCAGAATGGCAATGATGGTTCATATTTATTTTTGGTGTGCTTAATGTTTGTTAATGGGTCATGAGTTAAGAGAGATTGATTTTGAGACATCACCAGAGCAATCAAATCGCATCCGTTGCTTAGTTGTCTTTTTTTTAAGTTGTTTTAAATGGTTTTTGAAAATTATTTTTGAAAATTTTGATAAATAATTCTTCCTCTACATACATGATACTCCCTCCGTCCCACAAAGATGATTACATTTGACTTTACACACAAATTAAGAAAAATCAATAAATATAGTCAAATTTAGCTAATGTGTCAATTTTGCCCTTGAAATCACCTTTTCCAAAATCTGCTCAACTTAATTACTCTTATTAATTAGGGGTAAAACTGACAATAGAACATTTAATACTAAAGTAAAAGAGGAAATGTAGCTATAATTTGGAATATTCAAAAAAGGAATATGTAGCTATGCTATCTTTGTGGGACGGAGGGAGTAAAATTTATATCTTTTCTTATTCATATCTCTTACATTTTCTCATTCATTTATATCTCTACTTCAACTACACTTTACACATTTTATATTATATTCATTAATCTAAATGCAAAGAGCGATGGAAAAGCTTATGATAGAAGTAATATTCATTAATCTCATAAATGTCATTGCTTAAAAATAATTCATTATTCATAAATTATATTAGTAACCTAGTTGTCATTCAAGTTATATATTTGTAAGTTTCTGTTATATTCAGACAATAATGTAGAAAGTTTAAGTACACGATCTTGTTCAATTCAAAAGTTGTTGTGATCAGAATGACAACATCTTAGAATTAAAGAAGACCGATCAACAATCAGGAGGTCCAAGTGTAATGCCATCATGTCCACTTTGCGGGTCAGCCATATTAGTGAGCAAGTCAACATGAAGGTCACCTAGTCTACATGAAGGTCACCTAGGCTGAGGAAACACCTCAGATGGATGGAAATCCTTTGCATTAGCCAAGTCGTCTACGTGTCAAGAAGACAACTCAGTTATCTCGTCCATGAGTAATGTGCCAATCACCAAGCTTAGGAAACTAGAGTGGCACATCATGGGACATTTTGTAGGATACGACTTCATTTAAAACTATAATGACTGTAATATTTACACTACATAAATGAATGTGGTATATATATAAGGGTATTTTGAACTCGGTTTAAAACATTTTTCAACATTATTAATAAGTATACTTCTCACTCTAGAATACGTTGATATTAATTCTCTCCAGATTTACTTAGTCTTTTCCTTTGTTTTATACGGTATATATTTGTTGATTGAAACTTTAACCTACATAATACTTCCACAAATCAACTAAGTAACAGTTGATCCCTTAAATGTATTTTTTGCTTATGTCAAATGTGATGAGCTAACAATATACTCATTGATGCATGATATTTTACACGTTAAATGACATCATGGGGCACACCATTTTCATTTATGATTTTTAATAAACAAGTTTAAGCTTATCTAAGGAAGTACTATATGTTATACTTTACTCATTTCATTTACAAAAAAGTATGCTTATATATACTTTTAGACATAAGTTTTAAGAAAAGTAGATAAAATAAAATTTGTGAAATATTATTGTATTCATTTATTAATAAAGTGAATGACAATTTAAATAAATAAGTGACGACGAAAGAACGAAGATTTTAAAAAATCTATTTTAAGACATATATATTAAATTTGAATTAAAAGAAAAAAATTCTTGAGCATCAATAAAATACTCCTTGTTACAAATTAAGAAAATAGAAAAAGAAAATAAAAATAAAGGTCTCAAGACATCCCATCGATCCAACACATTTATAGGCACGCTTGTTTGGCAAATCTACATAAATATGAGATAAAGAAAGAAAAGATTGGAGAGAATAACACAAAAGTTGTTTCAATTCAGTAGTACTGCACATTGATTTGAAAGTGGTGGATTTTGATTTTGAACTCCCAAACAGCTGCCAACCGATGGGAAAGATCGATGAGAAAGAAAGCTAGCTTAAATGCCTGATTAATTGCCAGAGACTGATTTTTTTGCAGATCTTATTATATTAACTTTGTTATTCATTTTTTAAACTCTCATGCCCTGCCTGCCTGCCACCTCATATTTAATTTGATTGTGTCTCCTAATTCCAAGCTGCATTCATCTTTGGTTATCTAAGCTCAACTCGTGTTCGACTTAATTAAAGCTAGCTCGTTCGAAATTAACTCGTTTAAATATCAAACAAATTTGAAGTACATTGAATTCGATTTGTCTCGACTAAATGACTAATATAATTTACACAGGCGATCGAAATATGACATTAAAATTATTAGTATAATTTGACACGAACAATATTAATTTAAGAGTGAAATATGTTGATTTGAAACCCCACATTTGGTTAGTATCATTCTATCACTCAGCTCAGTCAAAATCTAACGTTTATTTTAAAAAAAAAAAAAACTCATATTTTGTACCTTAATTATGTTAGATTAAGATCTAGCGTCAACTAAATATTTTACACATGAACGATCTTTGTAAACTTCCTCAATTAAAAAATTTGCACTTGGGCTATAGCTATTAATGGAGACGAGACCACGATTTTTTTGCTTAATTATTTATAATTTTAGTAATAATGTTTGCTTTTATTTCTTTCATTTGAATGGGTAGATTTGCGTTTTTTCATTTAAAAAAAATGGATGGGTTAATTTCAATCAATGTTTTTACATTCTTAGAATATTCTCAGAATTGATAAAATAGGATAGCTCAAGTGGTTAGAGAACAACCACTATCTAGACCTAAAGTTTTGGGTTCGATCGAGTCATGAAGAGGGGAAACGGAAGGGTATATAATGTATTTAAAAAAAAAAAAAAGAATATTCTCAGAATCAATTCAATTACATTTTTTGTATTTGTTTGCATAGAACAACATTAACTGGACCACCATACACCTTCTAAAACATTTCTGAATTGACTTATTCACCTGTACACCAAAACCCAAATCTAAAAACACCATATATACACTGAGAATCCTGAACAGACAGTTTTTTTTTTAATGTAACGATTAAATTAAAGTAAGGGTAATTATATAAAATTTTAAAATATGTAAACTTTTGTAGAATAGATTAAAAAAAATACGAAAACTCGTATGGAATTAAGTCAAGGGTGACAAGAAGAGGCAAGAGCAAAAAGGTGAATTTGGGATTGAAATCACTCGTTCCACTTTTCATGTTCCACATTTTGTTATAATATATGGATGATTGACATGTGTCATGTTAAAAAATAATCAGGATGGTGGAACACTAATAGAATACGAAAAGTGAAATAGAGGAATCGAATCGGTGAATTTGGTAGGGTATATCTGTTTAAGATAGGTAGATATATAATCAAACTCAATATGTAACAAATCATGCCTAAATTAAAATTTATAACCAATATGCAAAAATAATAGAAAAACACGTCATTTACAATTCAATTTGAATCAATTGAGATATTCTGGTGGAGGTGCATGATGACAAGACTTGTCTGGTGGGGAAGGATTTGTATTGAGTGAAGCGTCAATGGCGGTGGCAGTTAATTTACAAAGATTTTGTGTTGTTTGCAGTTGCACGTACGAATAAGGTTTGCAGTGTGTAGGATCTCTCCAAGTCGGAATTGGTAATTAGTAAAGACAAAACATATGTCAATTCTTTTCTTGGAATCTTTTGCATGCCTTCCACTTCCACACACCAACAATATTATTAGTAATGAAATATGGATAATATTTTGTGTTATTTTTTACTTTGATTCTATAATCTATAGCCTTCTATCATATTTTAGTCATACTCTTTTTTTTTTTTTGACAGGATTTTAGTCATACTCATACCTACATATAACTAGCTTCTACTCTCTCTCTCTCTCATACACTACGTCATAATTTACTCGTACTCTCTTTTTCTATTTACTTTTCCCTCGTACCAATTAAGATTTATTATGTCCCCAATGGGACATTTAATAAAATTGAAAGGATACATAGAAGATTAACAACATGACCTCTTATTAAGAATGACATGCATAAATTGATAAATGGTACAACTAAATTAATTATAAAAATATAAACATATGATATCATACAACATATATGAATACATACAATAAATATTATAAAAGGTAACAAGTCATCAAATTTAAATTATATATGAATACATACAATAAATATTATAAAAGGTAACAAGTCATCAAATTTAAGCATTTAAATTTGAATTTTAATGGCTCAAATTAACAGACTAGTCTATATGACACAATTACATTTATATGATCCAACGTTACTAGTTATTCTATTTAAAGTAGTGTTAATATAGTATGTATTAATTGATTCATGAAACTATATTAGTTATTTTAAGTTTTAACCCAATGGTAAAACTAGTTTACACTTTTTTTTTGTACGTTATACATGTAAAATAATTTTCCTTTTTTTTTTCCTGGAATTTTAAATATAGTAATTGTATAATTAATTTTCGAACCGTGCATGTGTTCATTTGTGATGAATTGTACTTCTCTCGACGGCATATATAATGCCTGCTGTTTTTTTTAATAAAAAAATATTCCTTTTACTTGAATAAATTAAATTAATATTTTAATAGTTATGTTATCTTTGGGAAAAAAAAGAAAGAAAAAAAGACAGCTTGCGA
The DNA here is from genome assembly GCA_963675135.1 of Galeopsis tetrahit. NCBI lineage: Eukaryota > Viridiplantae > Streptophyta > Magnoliopsida > Lamiales > Lamiaceae > Galeopsis > Galeopsis tetrahit. The sequence continues at coordinate 10,603,759 of OY776125.1, read as the reverse complement.
ATAAAAAATACTAATTGGATAACTGTGGAAAGTTCAGCTAATTAAGATTGTCAAAAAGTATGAAAGTGGGGGTATTTTTAATAATTAAACACAGAAGAGTAGAAGACATTATGAAATACAATATATACTATAGGGGTGTTAGTGCTACATATTAAACGAATCATAGTACGGGATAAGGACATATGGGCCCTTTATGATGTTCCCTCGCCAACTTTTAATTCAAATTGGATTAGCAGCTAGAGCAAGTGAATATATTTATATATATTTTTTAAAATACTTTTTTTGTGACAATTGATATTGAAATCGATCAGCTGCATATAGTCGTTGTAAGTGCAAAGTGTTCAACTCAAACTGATAATTAATCTATTGATTGTTCGAGAATTAATCAGTTGAACGTATGTTAAAATAGATTGAGTGCAGAAACATGTAAACTCTTTTTTTACTAGTAAAAAACTTTAATTATTTTTTATGCAATAAAATAATACTCAACTGATTTGATGTGTTATGTTTTTTACTAAATTATACTCCATGAATAAGTAAAACAATAAATAACGCAAGATTTATAGTGATTCGAGTATTCGGCTTCTACATTCCCTCCACAAATTCGGTTGTAAGTCAATCCCTTCCAAAGAATGCTTAATTTGAAGTGTCGAGGAATACTTGTAAATTCATTACCCTCCACGAGTCTTATTTCCTTAAATTTATACTTTTTTACAAAATTGTTACTATAAACATACAAATAAAATACTTACAATATTGACTATCAATTACCATCTTTATAGTAACGATAAATTGAAGCATGACACGAAACTTAATTGATTCACAAATTGATTTAAGTAGATTACACATCCCTTTCATCTTTATACGTATGATCTTTCACACACATATACTCAATGCATGAAAACCATATATCGTACATATAAAGGACATGATGTTGTTCCGATTAATAGTATTTAATTATATCCAATAATAGAAAGCCATCTTCAATTTAATGGTATTAATAGTAATTTTGAAGAATCGTACAGGGCATGTAGGTTTGGTTTAATTTTAGCTCTCATATACAGTAATTTATAAATAATTATACAAGAACGAAATTTATCTAGTGTATATATCCTCATAAGAATAGCCTCAAAAAAAATCTCTAATTTTATATATATATATATATAAAAGTAGATAATAGACAAGTACACAAAATCTTTGAATTCCAAGGCATAAAGTTTAAGAAAGCATGCAAATATTTGGGGTAAATATATAATCCCTCTAAAATTTATTTTTTTTCACATTTACATAATTCAGTATTTTAGTAGTAATTTTAATGTATTAGAAATTAATATACAATAATTAATTCTCCACCTAAAGTTCAAATTTTTAGATGAGAAAAAATTATTTCATTGTATCACACTACAAAATTTTGTTAAAATGGCGACAGAATATGACGAGGATGTATAAACCCTCAACATTTGGCCAGGGAAATGGCGAGGAGCATGTTTTATGAGTGAAATAGCGACGGCTTGAAGTGCACTCACCAATTGGCGAGGGAATTTAGGCCCACTCGTCAATTTACGAGTGTGCGGGCAACGGATAATCATGCTTGATAAACAACTTACAAAAATTAAAGTACTCTGATCAAAGCCTCAATGATCACGCCCCACATGTCTTGGATTCGATAGAATTCTTTCCTAATGTACATGTAAAGTTGAAAACTAATATTGTTGGATCATCAACAATCTGTAAAGTTGGGTAGTAGATCTCAATCTCTCCTCCTCCAACTAGATCTTTTTGTATTCCCAAGGTTTTTGGTTGCTTTGATTATATGCTTTCCTTTTTCAGACTAAGTTCAAAACTCTCTCTGCTTAGGATTGTTAAAAGAAGAGATGAGCTGATGAGAGAAACAGAAAGAGAAAGAGGGTACATCGAAATAGTATTATTTACCAATCTTGTTTGTATTTGTGGCCTTCAAATGTACCTTTTTTCTACATTGAGCTTTTTCTTGATTTGCAACCCATTTTTGAATACTGCATTTATCCTTTTAAATCTTAAAGAATGACATGTTTCTTTGTTCTTTTTTAAAAAGTGGATGCTTGATCTTTGATCTATATTAATACTTTAATCTTAATTTAAGACATGATCAAATTCTCTATTTGAATTTTGTATTTTACTAACATTTTTAATGCAGGTCAGGTGTATACATTTCTCTTTTATAATTTATCTTTATAAAGGATAAAATTTGTATGAGTCAATTTCATATACTCATATGAGTTAATAAAATTCAATTTCAATTGTATTTTAAAGTAAATTATAGTTCAAATACTAAATTAGAGGCCCGTCTCTTTAAAAAGTCCCATGTCCTAAAATAACCACTTGAATTAGAATTGATCAAGACTTTAAAGTAGAGAATGTTGAAAGTGAAACGTTACTTTTTCATGTTACATATTTCGTTTTTACACTACACTCTTTTAATAGGAGTATTATTTATGTCTTAATATCTATCAACAAATTCAACATAGATGACATATTGGACCAGGGTAAGATTTTAGCAACTTTACCAAAACTCTTGTCTTATTAAGATCAAATTATGCAACCTTGTTTGCTTCGACCTCAAATTTAAATTCAATTATGAAGTTCGATACTTGGAGATCCTCTATGAGTAAACAAGTTTTCTATTTTCATTATAGTTACAATCTATTTAAAATTTAATTATTAGAAAGAATGTATAGAAGAGGTTGGGCCTTGGATGTTTTCGAGTTGGTATGGAGGCCCAATGTCATTTGTCAATTGAAGGCCCAATAATATTTGGATATTGGTTGGGCTTTTCATATGCAAATATAGCAACTTCAAAACATTGTACACACATAGATAAAAATGCTAAGCATAATAATCATGAAATACAGTTATATACTAGTTTTTAAATTCGACCATTCGTAAAGATTTGCATTCGATGGTCTCACAATAAAACCATTCACAAATTAACATTCACTTCATCTTGAGTTTATTAATTAAGAAGTAATAGTTCAAAAAATGACTACAGATTTTAATAACAGCAGTGCCTCATTACAATAAATGCATTCTAGTATTGTAGAGATTATTTTTAAAAAAAATATTCAATAAAATTTCCCTAAAATTTTACTTATTTTTTTAAAAATAAAAACCAACTAGATTATTTTATTTAAGCAAGGCTCCATTTCTAAAGGTGAAGGTCATTTAAAGTTTAGACAGATCCCTACAACATTGTCTTAATTTACAAGTTAAATTAGCATATATATTTTTTTTTCACACACTGCTTTCCTTTTTGTGATGAATTAACCAATAAAATTTTCGATTAAAAAAAATATATAACAGGTGAATATAACCTAAATAAAAAATCTCCTTGTTTTAGCGTTACTAATGAATTTTTTTTTTTTTTTTTGAGTAAATACCTCAAAATTGAAATGCTACCAAACGAAACAAAGCAAATCAAAACAATTTGTGTTTCTTGTATGAATATGAGCAACATGAAGCTATTGCAACTGCAACAACTACTTCAATTCATATATCCTCTGTTCAGCCAAAACATATAGACACAAAATGCAGTAAAAAGAAGAGATTTTAGTTCTTTTTGGATCCACCCCAGATGGATTGCCAGAAAACAGGCCAATTCCTCTTAGCTTCATTCCAACCCAACAAGGAGCCCTCCCTCAAGGGATCCCAACTAGCGGACACAATTCCATAACTAACCCCCAAAAGTGCAGTGCCAAAGAAGATAAACGATACAATGAAGGGCACCCAATTGGGAACATCAATTTTCAACACAACTTTAAGATAATAGAAGAATGGAAAGAAGAGCAATCCGACAAAGAGGGGAGCTCCCACAGAAAGTGCCATTCTGCTCATCATTCGATTGGTTACTATCTCTGGAATAACATCGTCTTCTCCATCATTCTCTTCTTCCTCGTCTTCTTCGTCTTCACTTTCATAGTTCTTCCTCGGTTTCTTGGATTTTTTAGCTTTCTTTGGAGTGGGTCCAAAGCCTTTCGGAGAGTTTAAGGTGGCTGAGATTGGGTTGAGGCGGATTGAGTGGGAATGGGTTCTGGGAAGTGCATGTGAATGGATTGGGAATTGGAGTAGGTTTCTGTTTGAAGTTAATGAAGGTGGCAATGACAAGGGAGGAGGTGCTCTAGCGTAGGAATGGATTCCCATGATTTGTAATCGACTGCCTTTCCTTTGAGCTACATCTATTTCTCAAATGGTTGGTCAGAAATAGCTTATCTGGTTGTGTGTAGCTACATTTACCATCATACCCCTTGTATTTTTTTTTTTTTTTAAATCTCTGCAAAGTAAGATTCATAAGCTAACGACGACCCTACACGGACGGATCAGGATCATATTTTAAAGCAAAGTAAAATGTAAATTATAAAGTGGAGATTCGTCTCATATGTGAGACCACCTCACAGAAAATCCCCATTCCCCCATACATAGCAAAATCTTCATTGTGACTTGTGAGTATCGAATGGAATGAAAGTCCATAAAACCAAATCTAATTTCTACAAAATTCACCCTTACTTTCAGCCTTTCAGGACTTAACTACAGGCTAATTTTGTAATTTTTTCAATTTTTGAACCCAGATATTAACAGAACTTCGGCTTCTCTGGTGAGAGATCTGGTACGAGTCAAAAGAGTTGTTATAAGAACCTATGCAAGTAGGGGAATCAAGAAGGAAGCTAATCTGTACGGCCAGATTATGACTTCTAACCGAATAACCATCCAATTTTGTTTTTCTCACATTCTATTCCATGGCACATAAAGAGGCAGATTATTTACCATCACAAAATATAGTTTCAACTGACAAAGTCTTACTAGTAGAAATGCATTAATTTGCTTCAACAGACTCTCAGATAACTTCTCTATACAATTTCCAGCAACCAATGCTTTTGAGTCCTGTCAAAACACAAGTATGCATGACAAACTAAATACGTTTAACTTCACTTTTGAAACAAGTATTATAACAAGTTTGGATCCACTGCTGCAATAAAAACATGCAGTAGAAAATTGCAAAAGAGAATCTGGAGTGATAAATTGAACGAGCAGAATGTTGAGAGGTTGAAGTATACGAGAGCTTTGAAATCTCCTTACCTGAGTAATTGACTAATTTCAAGTACATCAAGTCGATGGTATCCCGAAACGGCTATGTAGTGAAGCAATACTTTTCTCAGAATTTTTCGCAAGCTCGGGGAGAGTAGTCTTGCACACTGATATTCTCACAAAGAAGAGAGACAAAGAGAATTAATCAGTTCTTATAAGATATGAGGCATCGACAGATGCATATGATGAGAACAAGATATGTCTAGAGGATATGAAGCATCAACAGATTACAAAATTAGTTTGAAGAGCATACATGTGCTGCTGCGTGTAGATGTGAACAATGGTAGTTCTCTGAAGTCTACACTATGTAATAATTTTATATTTTTATATGATGCAACAACAAATTGCAATAGGGATATATGTTAGATAACGAAAAAGTAGAACACAGATGGTTTTATAATTTGTATTTAAGATGCTTGAGTAGATGTATCCACGTGAAAGACTACAAACTTACGGCGAGATGCAGAGGCCTGTGCTTCTGCTATAAATTCAGCATAAGAAGCCTGAAACAGATCATCAGGTTAGATGGATAAATGCCAAGATATAATACGAATACAGGGTAGTAGTAGCAGGTATTGAAGCGAGTTATAAGCAAGTTAGATATTTTTCTCAAACAATGAAAGTCGGTTCCTACCTTCATTGCTTCTCTGCCCTCATTGATTCGATCAGAAATCTTCTTATGTTCTTTCTCTGCCTCATCCATTACTTGCTGACACGCTTGAGTCTGCATCTGTTCAATCAAGAATTATGTAGACAAATTTTTACCTATCATAGATAATCTAGCATTCGAATTAAACAAGTATATTTTTATAGGAAATTAAACGACGTTACACACTGTAGAACTGAGTTTTAGAAACATGGCAGGAGCTAGGTTCTACAATGAAGTTGGTAAAGTCTAATCAAATGCTCAGATATAGATATGAGTGTTATGTACATATAAATGAAAGTTGTTTAACAAGCTTATATTCACCTTAAAAACAAACCTAGGATCTAAGTCCAGATCAATGGATAATGAAGTGCCACACAGACATATCAGAACCGATTTTAAGTCAACCAAAATGGCTAAAATCTGGTTTAACTCGTGCAATTGAATAACACTTGATTGAAGGTTATAGTTCACATATTTCAGTTAATGGTTATATATTAAATTTATATACACCAGGGCGTTTATGTGATGTTCAATCACACCAGCAAATTCATCAAGCATACTGTGAAAACAAGGCAAAATCGATAGCTGATTAGTCACTTGTTTTGCATAATAAACCACAATCAAACTAATGACCCTCTCACATCTGAGTCCATAATTTCAGATAGAGTTACCGAGCCATATGATGCAACAGTAACTTTCCTTCACAATACCAAATGAATTGTAGTCTGGCCAAATGAAATACAATATATATCTATGCAGTACCAAGTTTTTTATTCTTCAAAATATATATCAAGCACTTAATTGCAATGCAAAGAGCAAGGAATTTAGGATGTTATGCATCACAACTAATAATAATTTCATACAGCAGCATGTCCACGTAGATGCACACTTACTTGATACTAACCAGCAAATGACGTATGTAAACAAAATTTCAACAAAAAAAAAAAAAGAGAATATCATTCAGAAACTGCCTAAATGAAATTAAGGATCAGAAATAAATATTTAAGCATATAAACTACTGACAATTATCAAACCGAAGCGTGAAAAGAGACACTTCATGAGTTCATGTTTCATGTAACTCTTCTGACAATAAAGCAAATATGAGATACATTAACACTACTTGTATGCCTATTGAAAGATGAACAGAGATCTTGAGGCATCCCGAGACAACGAATCATAAATAGTAGTGGAACATAAATCATTTGAATTATTGTAAATTAAATAGAGAGCATATATAACAAAGGTGAAAGGAAATCTCAATGCTCAAGTAAAACAAAAAGGAATTTCGATCTGTATTAAACTGTGCTTGAACGCCTAGATCATTGAGCGAGAGAGAAAAACCTTGTAGCGTTTCTGAAGACGACACTTAGACGAGTCGATATCCTTCAAAATTTCAGAATGCGATCTATCCAGCTGGTGTTTGATGGAATCCAGACTAGAAGAAGCAATCTCCTTCAGATCAGAGATCGTGTTTACACTTTTCAGCGATGGAGAGAGTCCAGTAGGCTTCATCCGCTTGGAACTTGATGCACCTGCGCTGCCGTTTTTGTTGCTATTCTTCTTCAATGGCGAAGTGATGCCAGTGAATCCTTTGAGATTAAAATCAAACTGTACTGCAGCTGCAGGCGACTCCGGCGATAGAGTGGAGCTCCTCGTCGCCGCCTTTGTAGACGACGGCGGTGGGGGAGGTGACGCGAGAAGCGCGGCTGCAGAGGATTTCCTCGTTGATCTCTTCCTCATCTCTAGTTCTGTTTTTTAAATTTTGGCAGTTTTGATTTCCGCGAAAGTGTGTTAAGCGTGGGGAATTTATAGTAGCGGGAGTTTTTTTTTTTTTTTTTAAATCATGCAATTTTTATTTTTAACAGCTATAACTAAGTTAATAATAATATAATATTGAATAGAATTTAGTAATTTTGGGTGCAAATCAAATAATAATAACGCTTGAAAATCTGAGAGGCTACAGTCTACACTATCCACATGTCACAAGTTAATTGGTCCTTCAGTTGAGTAGGGCCCACGGCTCTGGGCCCATGTTTGGGGGCCAATTTCAGCCTCAAATTACAAAGTTGCATTTATCCATTTCAAAAGTCGAAACAATACGCTCCCTCTGCTCAAGCCCATGAATTGCAGTAGATTCTTTACTAGATAGCAAAGCGATCTCATCCTTGCCTCTGAATCTTTGTGTTGAGGTTCTAATGAAATTCCCTCGTGAATGTGAATTTTGCTATTCGTTTTTGTAAGTTGTTTGAATGTTGTCTATCTGCGTTGTATGTATTTGTATATGCACATCTGATTTAATGTACATGAACTCCAATTTGAAGTGGTGATGAATGCCGTTTCTGTTTTTTAGCATTTTGATTTCTGATTGATCTATAATTTATTTTTTCGGACGGCAATTAACGTAGAAAGCTTCTCAATTAAAAGATGGTTAAATTCAAAATGGATTAAGAGATGAAAGATCAGCAATGTAGTCAAGCTTGTATTCTGTGCCTCGTGTAATTAGCGAATTTTTAACATATTTGTTGCAAACTGTATGTTGTGGTTGAGTTTCAGGTAGAAATGATTATAAAGGGTGTTTTTAGAAGATATGAGAGGTGGAATCCAGTGCGTCCAACAGTAGGAGCCTTTTGGGGTGTTGGAATAGGCATTGGTTGCGGGATAGGATGGGGTCCGGGCTATGGCCACGAGGTAATCGGCAATGTAGGAGCAGGCTGCGGCGCTGGATTTAACGTTGGCTTCACTTTGCTTGGTATCGGCATTGGTTTTCCAGCCAATTACCTATTAACTATCCCTCATAGTGGTATATTTTTCTAAATCACACCATATTAACAATACTTGAATGTCCTTGAAGTATGTTGGGATTTTATGCCTTATGCTGATCACTGTAAGCTTAATAACATACAGTAGTTCTTATTCTTGTCAGTATTTATGGTCACTAGAAGAGGTGCATTAGATGAGAGTCTACATGATGCACAACAAATTCCTGCCTTCAATATTGATAGTTTGACGGACAACAAAAGAAATTTGCCTGATGTGAAGAGTATGTTTCTTTCCAATGCTAAACATTTGACTGATTGTCTACAAAGAGTCAGTGGTGGTTTAGTTCCTCGGGATAGAGGTATGCAAGATAAGCTTTATTTACCATTCTCTTAAGAGATATGAATGTGTGGTTCTCATTGTCAGTTCATCTTGCTTTCTGTGAAACTGTTGTTGAGAGTATCTTATGATTGAGCTACATGCACCATGCATTATGTGATTGTTTTGATATTCTGATTAGGTCATGCAGTTTTTCTAATTTTGAGGTTATTTGTTTTGTCTGGAGCCATTTTCAGCTTACAGTTGTCACCTGTTATTAACATCTTGTCATGAATTAACTTCGAAGCTCGACTTGTTTTGTACGTATGCTTAAGATACTAGCAACATGGTGTTGGATTTAACTAATTCAGTCATTTCCACCACCACTCTAGATGTACACAAATGTGTTAAAGCTAAAACTTCGTAGACTTATTTGAATCGTGAAACTCTCATTGCCTTCAGTCATTGGAAAATTGGGATTCTGTTTTGCAGGAGATTTTAAGAGTTGATTAGAGACTGAGGACTGCTCCCTGACTAAAATCCACTTTCATATAGTCTTCTTGAAAATGTATATGTAATTATCAAACAAAAGTCTCTTACTGCATCTTTTTGATGTAATTACGAGAGAAGAATACCTCCGGATTTTGTTTGGTATCATGTTGAAGCATAGGGTTGGTTCTTCATAGTTACAAGAGGTTCAAGTTTATTTGTATATGGGTTGTTCAGTTGTTATGTCAGATCTCATTCCATTCCAGTGGCTCAACCAGTAATCGACGGTGTTGGATATTACAAGAGATGAATGAATTTGAGCTTAATCTGGGTCCTGAGCCGTTTCAGCATTGCCAAATTCTGATCGCCATAGATCCATAAGCTGCTTTTACAATTGGATGTGACTATTAACACACACAGAATCACTTTATAGATGCTTGATTGTACTTGTAGTTAAAAAATGTTATAAGTATGGGTGTATAAAGTAATTAAGTCCATATTAATAGTCTTGAATCTTATGGTGGCACAGTTCCCTTTTTTTTTCTGAGTTGGGCCTTCATGTGTGATGGTTTGAACATTTACACCTCCATTTCGGTTTAGAACACTCCCCCTTTCACTTTAATAATATAATAATAATGTAAAAAACCAAAAATACCCTTTAAGTCATATTACACTACTAAATGCACCCCTATTACTAATTGCACCCCTTCTTCACCTTTAAATCCTAAACCTAATTTTTACCCCCCGCCGTCGCCGCCACCACCACCACCACAAACCTCAAAATTCAGAAACTTAGAAAATTTCCAATTTTTTTTTAACATTTTCGACAAACCAGTGTCGACCATATTCACTCTCGTCGACAACAGGGTGTTGACGAGAGTGAATATGGTCGACACTGGTTTGTTGAAAATGTTAAAAAAAATTGAAATAATTCGATAACTTTAGGTCGATCAAAATACACTCTCGTCGACACCGTGTTGTCGACTGGAGTGTATTTTGATCGACCTAAAGTGGTCGAAATTAAAAAAAAAAAAAAAAAAAAACTGGGAGGTCGGCGACGGCGAGGGGGTGGCGTATTGGGTGGGTGGTCGTCGGCGCGCGAGGGGTTGGTGGGGGATCTAAAGAAGCTAATTAAAACTGAGCCCAGAAATTGAGAGGAGATGATCGAAGGGGGTGGGAGTAAAAAGAGAAAAAAAAGAATGAAAAAAAAAAAAAAAAAGAGCAGAAGAAGAAGAAGGGAGGGAGATGGGTGGTCGTGGCCGGCGGTGGGGGAGGCGGCCCCTGACGGCCGCCGACAGCAGATGGGGAAGGGGGAGGCGGCCCTGAAGTTTTTTTTTTCCTTTTCTGCGGGATTTTTCTCAGGGGAGGTGGAGGAGAAGGGTTGGACGACGACGGTGGCATCAGGTAGATGGGGGAGGGGGCGGCCGGACGAGGGGAGGGGGAGGGGGAGGTGGAGGTGGCTGGCGGCGGCTGGATAGGTTGTGGAAGTGGAAGAAAGTAGGGTTTTGAGGGGTGTGTGTTTAGTAAATAAGGTTTTGAGGAGAAAGGGTATTTAAGACTATTCATGGAAGGGTGCATCCATCCTGACATATTTCAGGGGATGTGCATCAATCGGGGGAGTGTTCTAAACCGAAATGGAGGTGTAAATAGTCAGACCCTTTTTTTTTTTTTGTGCTATTTATTTATTTATGTTTTATAATACCTTTCTATGTTTTTTTTTTTTTTAACTTTAAATTGGGCCTTCATGTGTGATGGTTTGAGCTTTTATCTTGAGTATTTTCAGCACCACTTTTTTTTTTTTCCAGCTTTTTTTGTGTAATACATCTAAATATTTTTTACCTATCTGTTTTTATTATTGCTTTGAAATTGCTGAATTATTGTGTTTCTTATTTTTCTCATTTTGTTGTTTATTGAATTTTTTTTAATAAATACAAATAATATCAAGTTTATTTATAAAAAAAAAAACATTAGTTGTTATTACTGGAAGAAACTCAACAATTTGTGTAACTTCTCCTTTTTTTTCCCCTTAAAATACTATTATTAGTCATTATCTTTTCTTTTTTTTTTTCAATTTCAAATGATTATAAATTTTACAGTTCAAGGATTTTGAGCATAATTCCATGATTTCCATCATAGTTCTCCGCTGCGGTATAATCTCGTTTCAACGTGTGATTTTTCCTTCACTTTTCATTATATTGAGCAAAAATTTTATCATTCTATATTAATTCATTATTTTTACAATATAATATTTGCCAGTTGACTATACAAATTATTTTTCCAATTTTATTTCAATATTTATTTTTTATGGATAATTTAATGTGCAAGGTATTTACTAATATTAAATAAAAAAATATAAAAAAAATGTTTTGGTAATAAAGGAAGGGGTATAAAAATTTATGTCATTTTGTTTTATCTTAAAAGAAAGAAAATTGTAACTAGGGCATAGAATAGAACTTTTGGTTTAGTATACTACTACTGTCGAAAAGATAAAGCTGCCCCACCTCATCAGCAAAATACGTTATGTTATACACTTATACTTATCCAATTGTTTGCACGTATGGAAGAGCAGGGCATATAGATAAATAATCAGCAGTTTATGTACAGCAGAGCAGCATACTGTAATAAATATCATTGAAAAAACAGGTTGCAGGACCACAACAAATTTTGGAAAAGCCTGCTTTATTTTATGATAGCCAACAGAGTTACTAAATGAAACAGAACCTGTCAACTGATAGGGAGGATAACAAACTTATTCAAGATGCTGAATTCGAGCAGGCATCTGTCTTTACAACACATACCCAGTCACCTGAATCAATCTCAACAGACAGAAAATGTAATGTAATTACGGTACATGAATTTCATACTAGCACATAAAAACTCCTCGCATTCGCCACTCACTTCTTCCTTCAAGCATCTGTGCGTTGATGAATTCAAAACTAGGCGTTAGAACAGTTATTTTAGTAGGAAATATTAGTTGTAGTTTTACTCTTGTTTCAACTCACCGTTGGGAGAGTAGCCACTCGAGGAAAAACTTGAAGATGCCCTTGGAATCGAGATGGAGAGCTGGGTAGAGGAGAAGAGATTCTTGTTGGAGCCATCATCATCATCGAGAGTGGACCATGATTCCTTAGTTGTAGGCCACTCGCTAAAGAAAGGGTGTACGGGATGTTGCTGCTCTTGCTTAACGCTCCCTGGTGACCCAATCTCACTCCCCAAAAAGCAGTGTTGCCTCTGTTTTGTCATTGTGGTATTTATAGGCTCAAATGCATGAGGGATATTTTGTTGAGTGGACGAAGGGCCAAGCAACTGGGAATCGCTTTTTTGTTTCAACATCGAGTTTGAAGAGACTTGAGAGGGCATGAGCCTCCACGTGCCAGTTCCAGTGTTGGACCCCAAACCCAGACTTCCCACATTTGCAGAAGCTTCCGGAGAGAAGTTATGGCTATCAGCATCAGGAGTCTGAATGTACCTGCATATTGAATTCCAAGTTAGACTGTCCCGTTCACCCACATTTAAGATCAGACGCTTCACGCTTGCCACACATTTGATCACAAATGAAATAGGTTGACATGGAAATGTGTCTCCCCAAACAAATACTTGCCGTATGGTCAGTAAAGTGTCATTTAAAATATGAAGGCATATCTTACGTAAGTATATAGTATTTCAGAACATCTCAAGCAGAAATGCACTTAACATAAACTAGCCCATACATTTGAGTCGTTGACAATGATTATTTATCATATCATATGATCTCGTATTATTAGTTCTATTCAACACTCAACTGATCTTTGGCTTAAAAACCCTACCTCGACATGCAAAAACAAATTGCCTCTGCATGGCATTATACAACAAAACATGAGGGACAATATGTCCTTAGGGAAAAGCAAATTTCCCATCTGAAACGTGAGACATATTGTAAACTTGTATATGGCACCACAAGAAATGGCCACCCTGAAAGAGGCCCACTGATAACTGCACACTTTTAATGGGAGATATGAAATGTGGATGATCATGAATGTACCCTTGCACACATTCTACAACATTTATACACATGCAAACCCTCACCCCACCTCCCCAAACATATGCACACACTGAGACAAGTCAGAGACTGACAACCAGAAAATAAGTCATGTTATGTTAGCCAATGACCATAGATTCCTGATCTAATCGCAGAGATCCTGATGAAACAAAGTGGCTCAGAAGTCAGAAGAGATAGATAGTGGAATTAAAGAGTTGCATTGGGGGCCCTCCATGAAATAAACATGATCTCTATTTTCAAATTGTAGAAAAGTGGAGAGATACTTTTGAAAAGCATCCCATAGGTAAAGGTCATCAAAGTTGCAAGAGCTTTTTTTCCACAGAAAGTGAGCCCAACAAAGGATATTAGCACCAGATGATAAGATTGGTTCTACTTCTCTCAGGTTAAAACATCTTGTAATTGTATTTCAAATCTGATTTACAAATAAAAAACTCAGAAGCATTATCATGGCAACCTATACGGCTATACCACCAGGCATAAAGCATAGTAGGGTCTTCTGACAGCTGTACAAGCAACTAACACTAAACTTGAAGTGATACTACCATTTAAGAGATAACAGAAAAACAGACTATCTTGTTTGGGATCGATTGATGTTAGATAAAATTATATGCCTTCAGGATGAAATAACTCACTAGATAGCTTTAGAGTATAATAAAAAGTTTAGTCTTTAACTAATTTAAATGTGGCAGCACTCAATTTTAATGCCATAAATTGGTTTAGACCAAAATTGTAACATGACTTAAAGACGAAATGCAGATATAATTGAACATTCTGCCATATCCTATTCCAAGAAATCAGAGAACAAACCAGAATAAATGTATTTTCTCTAAATTTGACATGCATCTTTTCTGTTTGAATTTAACTTATTTCTGGATACAAAAAAGCTTACTTCAAGTAGGGATCTTTTCCAGTTCTAGCTCAAAAATTCTCTTTAGAAAGTTAATGGAAATAAAGGTTTGGAAAGCAAATTCCAGTTACTCTTTCTTTGGAAACTGGCAAGAGAATAAAACTGAAATGGAAATGAGGAAGGTTTCAGAAGCATATTCCAGTTCCTCTTTCTTTGGAAGCTGGCATGTTTAACAATTCGAATATTAGTTTAAAAAAATTTGATATCCTGAGAACTTTAATGAGCAGGGAAAAAATTTAACCTCTCATTTTCACTATTGATTGAACAACAACAAACACCCATCTCCACAAACTTGAGCTCAATTTTTGGAAACAGCAAGCAAATGAAGAGCTTCTTCGTATATAATAGTTCTAATTAAGGGCTGATTCGGCTGAAAAAAAGCTGGATAATTCATGATACTGTATAACATAACTACCTGAATTCCTTGTTCTCCATCCCATAGGAGATAGGTTCCATCTGCAGCTTTGTCACGTTCCCAAAAGATGATGCATCAGAACTAACAGAATAATACGGCATGCTTTGATAGCTTCCACTGCCACTAGCATTGAAGTTTCCAGTGCTATTACCACACCCACTAGATATGTGGGACATCGCAGTTGACACAGACTGCGAAGTAGATTGGGATTCCACAGGCTTTCTTGAACGATTTCGACCTCTGTGCATGTGTCGCTCACAATATTTGGAGTCGGGATGTGCGTCTTTAGAGCACCTCCACTTCTTTCCATCTGTCCTCCGGCATCTCCCGGGCTCAGGATCAAATTTCTTTCCATAATAGGAACAGTATCCCACTGCAATATGAACACAGAATATTTAGATTCCCACAGTTTTATAACATAAGCTTGTTACTTATCCAAGGTTTATAGACAAGCACAAGCAACATACACGCAAAATCCTTATCCCCAGTCATAATATGGACTTGTACAGATAGATTCTTCTAATTAAGCCATCATTTGGAATATAGACCACACCAGCAGAGTGATCAAAAGATAAAAAGGTTTTGAGCTAACAGACTTCAGATTATGCACAATTAAAAGAATCACCAACTTAAAAACTGATATACTCCCTTCGAAAGTTACCCATTTTGGGCGTCCACCGAAAGCTACCATTACCTTTTTTGGCAACACCCACTATCTATCCCTACCTCAACAAACAGCTACACATTTAATAATATATTTCTTAGTACCTGTGCCAATGGACAACTTTCAAAGGGACAACTTGGGACTAAGGGAGTATTATTTAAGGCATGAGTGATAATTAATGAGTAGCAAAGAAGAAAAGCTCCCAGTAAAGCCAAACAAATAACTTCAACACTTTCTGGAAACAACTTGCACCATATTTATCATCACATTTATGATTTTACCCACAGCTGCAGTTGAATTTTCAACAATTTCA
Source organism: Galeopsis tetrahit (assembly GCA_963675135.1). Classification (NCBI taxonomy): domain Eukaryota; kingdom Viridiplantae; phylum Streptophyta; class Magnoliopsida; order Lamiales; family Lamiaceae; genus Galeopsis; species Galeopsis tetrahit. The sequence goes on along the minus strand of OY776125.1, from coordinate 10,588,090 downwards.
AGCTCAGGATGTTTCCACATACAGACATCAAAATAGAGAGATGATTACATGAAGGGTGGTGGAAGAAACGAGCAGAAAGAGCATCAAAGCTGCGTCGAATGGGCAAAACAAGGTCAGGTGGGACCGGAATGCCAGCCACAAGGTATTTATATATCATAGCCTGATGCTCCAGTTCCTGCCATTGCACTGCTGTGAAAGGTGCTCTATAACCCCCATACCCCAGCTCCCCTCCTCCACCTATTCCAACCGCCACCGACGAAGCCGCGGTCCCACTCATATTTAATAATTTATCAAGTCCCAGTTAATCTAGTACAACAATATCCTTCAAACCCTGCATTCATAGCATTAATCAACATGAATAAAGTCAGCAAAGGTACAAACAGAGCAGATATATGAGCACATGCAAAGAAATCAGTTTTTTAGAAGCAGGGTTTTCATTCTTTTGAGAAGGGAAAAGGGGGGTTTCAAGATCTCAGTTCCTGTAAAGCAAGCAGCTACCACACAAGTTAAAAAAAAGAAAAGGTTACACATGTACACCAAGTGCTCGACGAAAAGCTGGTGACATAAATTGAACAAATAAGCCCAGAAAAAGCAGAGAAAAACACAGGAAACACGGAGAGACAGTGGCAGAAACACAGATCTAGGGTTTGGTCATACATACCTGAGATGATGATTAGTAGTTCTTGGTGATGACGCATACACAAAGATTAAAATTTTGTTGGGTGAGGTAGAAGAGGGAGGGGGTTAAATGGTGTGCTGAGATTAGAGGGGACATGGAGGGGCGGTGGGAGGCAACATGGGATTGGGTGGGGCTGAGGAGGGCTGAGGGGGGTTGTGGTGGTGGTGGTCCAATGATGTTACACCTCATGTGATATGATATGATGACCACTGTATGCAACCTTTGTCCTTAAGTTTTTAAGATTCTTAATGTGACACTAAAATCCAACTATGCTTTTTTTCTTCATACTTTTTTTACCTATTCATCTTCAACTTTATCTCTTTTCTTGGATTTTTTCTTTAAATTTTCACTATTCAACTCTACATCTTTCTCAGACTAACACTACTACTTTTAATTTTATTTTTTTTAAATCTTATTATTGTGTTTTATTATTTTTATATCTTGTTTAAATATTTTTTTCGAATAAAGAAAGAATTTTGAAAATTATAAGTAACATAGGAATAGCAAAGTTGATGGTTTGTTGAGGTTGTGGGATTTTAGCCCAAAATGATAAGCCCATAGCTATTCCGAGGATAGTGCTGATACACTGGATACAGACTGTCAACTAAATTTAAATTATTTACGACTCCTCAAGATTGGTTTGGACCAAAATTTCCGTCTAGGTTAAATTATTTTAAAAAAATACTCCATATATTTGCAACTCTTAAATTTTCTGTTGTTGTCCGTTCATTCAGGGGTGATAATTTTCGACACGATACGATAGAATGATACGAATCTGACACAAAAGTGTATGTTCTTATAGGGTTCGTGTGTTATCGGGTTGACACAAAAATTTAGTGGGGTAGGTCTCCAAATTGAGTCTATATAAGAAATTAAGTTTTTTGTTATACTTTTTAATTGTAGTGATTTACACTTTTTAAAATAATATTTTAAGTTATATTGACGTACATTTTTTTTAGTAATGTTATATTGCACATTTTAATTAGATAGACGTGCACTTTTCAGTAACTTTTTAGTTATAATGACTTACATTTTTCATTAAAAACAGTGTTGCAATTTTCAATTATAACGACTTACACTTTTCATAATATTGTGTTGCACTTTTTAGTTATAATGACTTACACTTTTCAACATACACTTTTTCAAAAAAAAAAAAAAAAAAAAAAAGTTAACTTTTGGTCAACTCGATTCCTTATAAGGAATTGATTATGCACGAGACTAATTCAATTTAGTGTTGGGTTCGTGTCGATCCGTTAAGTACAATAAAATTAGCAGATAACTCATCAACCTGTTAACAACCCGTTAACTTGATATTTACTTGATATGACATGATAATTTTTTATATTTATACAAACATATTAATTTTTATATTTTTAAATGCAACTTTAAATTTATATATTTTTTATCGTGTTACGTGTCGTTATCGTGTTTTTATTGTTGCGTGTCGTGTCACGTCGACACACAAATTATTGTGTTGTGTTCGTGTTTGGCCTATTATGTCGTGTCACTATCATGTTGACACGAAACACGATAGCACAATTTGTCACCCACTAGATTAGTTTTAAAATGATGATTCTCTTTCATTTTTTATACAAAACAAAAAAATATTACTCATTGTGTTTAAAATTCTTGATTTTTACCAATAAATTTACAAATATTCCTTTATTTATTGAGCATTAAAATAATAATTATTCATTAAATAAAAGTATTTTAAATATTTTATACATTCTAAAAAATAAAGGAGCCTATATTTTAGAATAAATAAAAAGAAATAGAGGACCATCATTTTAGAAACTTGCGAACCAAATGGCACTGAGGGAGAGAATTTTGTTCGAAATCTTTTTCCTTTTTCTCTCTAGAGGTGAACTTATTAATGGCCAATGGGGGGTTGAAAAGGGGAATTTGGTTTTTTCACGCACTATTTCAGATAATTAAAAGAATAGGGTGGTGAACTAACGAATTTCGAGAGTACAAATTATCGTGTCCTTAAATTTGAGATTGAACTTGGGCCGTCAGTCCATATATCAATGAGCTTTTTTGAAAGGGTCCGACTATTTACACCTCCATTTGCGTTGAGAACACTCCCCCTCTGGACGCACCCCCCCTAAAATCGGATGCACCCCCCCTCAAATTGTCATAAATGCCCTTTGTATCATTTAATGTATTTTTACTAAATACACCATGGCTTATAGATGCACCCCCCCTTTTTGAAAAGTCTCTCTATCTTCCTCCCTCTTTCCCTCCCTTTGCAAAAATTTCGCACTCCCCAGTCGACCATCTCCCTCCCACTCCCACTCCCACTGATTTCGCACTCCCCGTCGACCATCCACAACCACCGAACGAAGACACCCCCATTCGCACCCCCCCCCCTTCGCTCGAAACATCATGGACAAACAAGACGCAGGTATGTAATTTAAAAATTAATGTTCTTGAGTTTTAATGGGTTTAGGGTGATGGTGAACTTCTTTTGTTTTTTATGTTGCATTTGTTTGGTTTTTATGGTGTAATGGTGTATGTATGGTGATTTAGGAATGAAATGGTTGATTTTGTAAGGGTTTTTAGGCGAATGCGATTTAGGGTTTATGGTTTAGGTCGATTTGGTACGCGATTGGGTGTAAGGCTATGTATGTATGGTGATTTGGTACGCGATTTGTTGTCGTTTTTAGTTTTTGTCGCTGAACCAATGTCGACAGACTTTCTCCCCGTCGACTCTGGTTCGTCGCGGATGTGGTGTGCCGTCGACATCGGGTGATCGACCAACAATATTGTTGGTCGACATCGGGTGATCGACCAACAATATTGTTGGTCGACATCGGGTGACCGACTACCTGTTATTTGGTCGACATCGGGTAATCGACCAACAATATTGTTGGTCGATATCGGGTGACCGACGACCCATTTTTTGGTCGACGTCGGGGGGTCGATCGAACTTGTTTTTGGTCGATATCGGGGGGTCGACCACAACTGATTTGGGCAGTTGTTTCACTTGTTTGGATTGGTTCTTGAATTTTTGTGCTTTTTGGACATTTGAAGGAGAAACTCGCGATGGGGCGTGCTCTGTTTAGTACTTTTCTCATTGGTTTAGGGGACATATCTTTATTGTATTATGTGATGTAATTTGTGTAGGTGTTTCGATTAAAAAAAAAAAGACTCTTTTTGTGGAGATGTTTAAATGTTTAATGGTGCATGCAATGTGTTTGATGAAATGCTTGTGTCCCTGTTTGTAGTTTACAAGAAGAGAGTAAGGCCAACCGCTTCTAACAGAAAAAAGAATGAGCAAATGGTTGAGCCTCCTCAAGGACAAAGTGCACCTCAACCACTTGTTGCCCCAGCCCCAGCTATAGGTGAAGAAATTGCACCTCCACCTCAAGAACAAAGTGCCTCCACACCACTGCAAGAACAAGGTACCTCCTCACCACCGCAAGAACAACAAATTTCCCCTGCGCTAGAACAACAAGAAGTTGCACCCCAACCACTATTTGCCCCAGCTATAGGTGAAGAATCTGAAGACGCGGATGAGGATGAGGTAGAATCCGAAGATATATTTGACGATGATGACGATGAGTTCGATGATAGACATGAGGTAGCAAATGAAGAAGAGGAAGCAAATGATGATGTGGCCAATCCTCCACTGTTGACCACTTTCCAAACTCACGTGGCCAACTACATTTGGAAGGGGGAAGAGCGCGCCGTGCTCAAGTGCCATAGCCACATTAGTAAGCTTTTGGCATGGGAATTTGCTGAGAACGAAGATATCCCACAGCATCGACGATGGGTTAAGTATTTTAAAAAGTCCGGACTGCTTGAGATTAGGAATTTCTCCTACAGATCCACTAACAAGAACCTCATCACTGCTTTTGTTGAGCGATGGCACCCTGAGACCAACTCTTTTCATTTTCCATTCGGTGAAATTACCATTACACTGGATGACGTTTTCTGCATTACCGGGTTACCTGTTGAAGGACGGCCAGTACGGTCTACTCGTGTTGATCACATCTCTGCATATTCTGATGTTAGTAAGTTATTGGGCGTAAAATCTGATGTTGCGAGGGGTTTAGTAAGTGGTTCACGGGGGTCTTCGGTGAAGTTAGAATGGTTGCGAGAGAACTTCATGGAGAAACAGTATTCTGATGACCGTGTTCAGGTGTTGCGTGCTTCACGGGCGTACGTGTGGTATACATTTGGCTGCTCTTTATTTGCGGATAAGACTGGAACTCGTGTGTCCACGTCCTGGCTTCAGTATTTGGAGGATATGCAAGGTTTGCATGAGTATGCATGGGGAGCGGCAACATTGGCTTATTTATACAGACAACTGGGTTTGGCATCCAGACATAAGACCGCACAGATATCAGGCTATTTGACTCTATTAGAGGTAAAATTCATACTTTCCTGTATTGGTCTTTATTTTGCGTTTTAATCAATAATTTTAACCCGTTGTTGTTTGTTTGTAGGCTTGGATTTATGAACACTTTCCCGTATTGGTCAAACCTCCCCATAACATGGACTTCAAGACTGGTGATCCACTATCAGCGAGGTGGGCCCCTGAAGGATATGTCGGCCCATCGATGGCTCGTGTTCAAGCATTTCGAGAGCGTATGGATGCACTAGAACCACATGAGGTGAGAACTTGTCTTATCCTTTATTTGGTGTGAATAAATGGTATTTAATCAATAATTTACTTGTAATGCAGGTTATGTGGAATCCATATGCAAAAATGAGACAAGATTATCCTTTGTATGAAGTCGCGTACTTTCATGGGTGTTTGGTATGTGGTGATATCGTGGAGCCGTACATGCCAGATCGAGTGCTTCGACAGTTTGGATTTGTCCAAACGATTCCAGAGAGGCCTCTTGTTGCACGTGCTGAACGAAGTGCTAAAACTTCAAAGAAGACTAAGCTTGTGTGGGGCTATTTGGCTGATTATTTTGAGACATGGGATATGCACCTGCTTTCGTCTGAAAGACTCGGAGAGAAGGCCAGACTACCGTGGGAGAGTGCTCCGGACTATAGAACATGGTTCACGCAGAACACGCACGTGTTTTTGTCAAACCCAGCCACACGTGTGACAACATCGTCTGATCGAGTACCCATCACAAATGATGCATGGCTTATGATCAGTATCGCTCAAAACATGATGGCTCCATTGGTTCAAAGGTGGAAGGACGGAGACACACCGACAGCGGATGAGGCAATGCAGGTTATGGAATCGGCTTGTAGAACACTACAACCGCCACCTCTTCCGTCGGTATCATCATCAAGGCCAACAAGAGGCAGGGGCAGGGGAGGAAGCGGAAAGAAACGGGCCAGGAGCTAAATAGTGTCGTGGTGTTTTATGAATACTTATGGATAATTTAGATGTTTACTTTATTTGGATAATTTGATGTTTATTTTGGATGAATTTATGTTTCTTTGGATAATTTATTTTGGATGAATTTATGTTTCTTTGGATAATTGGATAATTTGATGTTTTATGACATGTGGTGTTTTATGAATATCACTGGTATGATGTCCTTGCGTTTTGATGTGTTTCTAGTATTTCACATGATTACGAATTAATGTGACTTCCTGTACATGCGATGTGACTTAATGACGAATTAATGTGACTTAATGTCGAATTACAGTTAAATTTGACTTAGTTAAATTCCATTACGAGGTGTCGAATTATCAACAATTGGTCGAATTATTAACAATTGGTCGACCACTTGATGTCGATTATAACACATTTGGTCGACGATTTGTTGTCGGTCGACCACTAAATGTCGACCAAAACCTCTCTGTTCAGAATTATCATGTCGACGAGATGTAGTTTGGTCGACTACATGTGGTCGACCATAATACAATTAGTCGATGATGTGTTGTCGGTCGACATCATGTTGTCGACCCACCTATCTCTGTTCAAAATTAGGTTGTCGACACGCTGTAGTTTGGTCGCTTACTTTTGGTCGACGAGTGCTCATGTCGTCGATAGTCAGTAGTCGACCGCAATGGTGGTGGTCGATTCTATGTTGTCGACGAGATGTGGTTCGGTCGATCACAATTCATCGAAGAATGGTAGTGTCGACGACACTTCGTGGTCGGTTATAATAATTTTGGTCGACAATTGGGTGTCGGTCGACAGCATGTTGTCGACCAAAACACCTCTGTTCAGAATTTGGTTATCGACTTGGGCAGTTTTGGTCGACAATTGGTTGTCGATTAACATATAGGTGTTTACTTTATCTTTCATCTCCTTTGTCACATGTTTGCTTGATTCAAATTATTTTGGCTCCGAGTGTTCCTATCTAACTTTTATTTTTGGGCAAAAGTTAATATCACCAATTCTACCAATGCAGTTACTCCACTCAAAGTTAAACAGGCTATCAGATTCTAACGAACCAAGTAGCAAAATCAAATCTGCAGTGATATATGATGGCTCCATCACAAATTTTGATTCTCGTTTACGTGACTTTGACATTGCAACTTGCTTGGAGGTACTCATTCCCCTTTTGGTCGACCATGTTCTATTCAAAGCAAAGATATATGAGTATTTAGTATGGCCAAATTAAAAGTTTGACAAAAGCAATGACTACTCCAAGTCATTTACAATAGTTTCACAAAAGCAATGACTACTCCAAGTCATTTACAATAGTTTGACAAAAAGAATGACTACTCCTAGTCATTTACAATAGTTTCACAAAAAGAATGACTACTCCTAGTCATTTACAATAGTTTCACAAAAAGAATGACTACTCCTAGTCATTTACAATAGTTTCACAAAAAGAATGACAATCACCCTAACTAATACGATTTTCCTTATACGCGTCCATCCACCCACTTGCAATTTGTTTTTTGTGTACAACCCACGAACTTCCAACGGGAGGAAATGGGACATTGTCAGACAACACTACCTGTAGCAACCAATAATGACATTAATTGGACATCTATATATTTTTCATAAATATAAAAATTAGTAGAATACCTGCACAAAGTGATTATCATTGACGTGACCCACGGAAATTCTTTTGGGGTTTTCAGGTGGCGAAGTTCGTAGAGGAAGAAATGTCAACGATATCTTATTACCCAAAGTTATCAAGGCCACATTGTAGGTCGATGCCACCAAGTACCCCATATAGGGTAGATGAAACCAAAACTTTGACCGTGCAAAATCAGCAAAACAATTTAGGGCAGTCAATATCTGGTTGATCATCTTATCCTCTCTAAAGACACCCGTGTATAAGTGGACATGGTGACTCAACTCCGTCATCATGTCTTGTCGAACTTTTGCCCAGTTGTCCTCCCCAAACCCCATTGCCTTAGCTACCGATCGAAAACCACAATGGCCGTCTGATGCAACATCAACACATTCCATCACGTACGGTTGAAAACGAACGGGCAATAGAGCTATAAGTCCTTGTTGTGAGGTAGATGAGCGCGTACGCTTACGAGGAACCACCTATGCACCAAATTATTTTTCAAAATAAGCAACGTATTAATAAGCAATGAGCCACAAAACATATAGAAAAGACAAATACCTTCGCCTCCTGTTTCTTTTTATTCGAAGTAGACACCTTCGCCTCTTGTTTTTTTGTATTAGAAGTCTTTGAAGACTCCGTCAAGTCAACAACATCCTCTTTGGTTGGGAAAGGCATTGATTCTATGTACTCAAAGAGGCTAGGATCCCGTTTTGTCGAAGAAGCTTTAGGTTTTTTCTTATTTGTTTTGGGTCGACCACGGGTCTTGACTTTCGGCTCCGGTTCAATAAGAGAAGTGGTCTTTGGATTCCCAAGTTCTATGGCTTGCCTCAACATTACCCTCTTCTGCGTCGGCTCCTCCTGCTCCTTGTAGGCAATCAACAAACCTTTAATAATATCCTCATATCGGGTGTCAAGATCTTCAACCACATCCTCTTTCACATCTATCACATCTTCCTCCTTTCTCAAATTTGGCTCCATGTCAAGCTTTCTCCAAAACTTATCAATAGCTTCTAAAGGTATCGATTTGCCAAGCCGGTGATATTCGTCGAGTTCGTGAGTGCATGGCAACCCGCATACCTTCCTTAGATAGTGATTGCATATGTCAGGATTGGACTCGCCGTGTTCGATACACGTCATTTCTTTGTAAATCTTTTCCAACGCGTAAATTGACACCACTCCTACAAGCTCATGATATAAAACAGACTTGAACTTGTGTAAAGCAACATTCACACTCTTCTCAAACGAGGCTTTAATTGCATTGTGGCTCGCTTGATAAAGTGTGTCCGTCTTTGACCAACAAATCTCAAAATTGCCCACACTATTACCTAGCGACCTCTTCAGTGCTGCATGATGACTCTCAACCCTGAAATTGTAGTTATAGTAATTATCATTTTAACTACACAATAAATAGAAAATGTCCAACAACTAGAAACTATTAATTATCAACGAATAATCAACAATTATATATATAATATTAAAACATACCTGTTCGTTGTTGTATTCTCATAATGCATGTATTCATCCGTCCACACGGCTATGAATTTCTCCTTGAAGGGATTTACCCACTGTGTCATGCAGTACGAGTATGCTTAAATTTCCTTGTTAACATTTGCATACTCACTTTGAAAAATCTTAAGAACGGTAGTCAATTCTTGTTCGGAGGATGCGTTCGTCACATTTTTCCATGAAAAGAAGAATCTTTCCCAATCCTCCTTGGTCTCAAACTTACCCTTGCATTTGGCCAAAACATTCCTGTCTATGTGCCATCTACATAGGAAATGTTTAGCCTCTGGAAATATGGAAGAAACAGCATTCACAAGGGCTAACTCCCGATCCGTAACAACAACTCTCGGTAAACTCACATCCTCCAACAACTCACGAAGGACACTTAATGCCCACGTATAGTTCTCCTCCTTCTCACCATCGAGAAATACAGAAGCTACCGAAAAGGTCATGCCTGTGGATGTAAATCCTACCATCTCAAAATAGGGCAACTTATATTTGTTAGTCTTGTACGTGCAATCCATTATCAACACACTTGGAAATGCACGGTACAACTGAAGGCCTGTGGGGTGTGCAAAGAATAGATCTCGAATAGTATTCGACTCTGCACAATATCTGTGGCTTTGATAATATTGATTATCAATCAACAATGTCATCAACTGTTGTAGTTGACTTTTTCCAGCAAAACCTGCCAATTTATACTTGCTTCGAACGTTGTACACGGTGCGGATGGTAGAACAGTTGTTCGGATTTCTCGACTTAAGCAATTTCAACACATCCTTCGGTGGAGCGTTGCACTTGGACATATCAACAACCAACTCGTCTTCTTCGGGCGTTAGCCTACCAACGTACGAGTGGCCCTCAAGGTACATAGCTACAGGATGATTGTGGGTCCCACATCTCACGTCCAACCTCCACTCATTTTCCGATATTTTTATACCCCTTAACAGAAAAGGACATCCACACTTCTTCGACCCCGTTGTCCTTTTTCGGCCCTTTTGATCATCAAAATCAACAACAACATCATCATCATCATCGTTTGGTAACACAACTAATTGGTTTCTTCCCCTTGGCTTATTTTGACGATAGGTTCCACCACGCTCACATGTCAATAAAACTTGTGCCTTCTTCTTGCCACTGCCATTATCTGAGCGTTTTACAACAATAACAATGTTGTGTTGTAAGGCTACGTCTCGAACCCATTCTTGTAAGGCCTCTCGAGTTTCGAAATAGTTAAAATTGGTGAAGACATTGGTGTAGTCAATCACAAGATCATTATCCGGGGCATGCTCATTAACCGGGGCATCCTCATTAACCGGGGCATCCTCATTAACCGGGGCATGCTCATTAACCGGGGCATCCTCATTAACCGGGGCATCCTCATTAATTGAAGCACCCTTGTTGGCTTCATCATCACAAGGCCCCAATGGGTTATCCGGGTTATCCGAATAATAAAAGAAATCCGGATCAAACTCTTCATCATCCGCCAAATTCTGAAAAACAAACACAAAATCCATGCTATAATCAATCCAAAGGATGTTGACGAATATAGTTGTATAATAATTCAAACACTCAACCCTCGTATCATACGTTAGGATTAACTTATGTGCCGACACTCAACCCTAAATCATGCTATAAGCGTAAGTAATGAAAAGGACAAATCTACTAAAAATACAATCCGTCGACATCATAATATCGATCAACATACTTTCGTTCGGCCATGTTTCGTCGCCCACTTAAGGTGATGGTCGACTTCTTCCCTTCGACCAAAATGGCGATGGTCGACTTCTTCCCATCGACCAAAATGGCAATGGTCGACTTCTTCCCATCGACCAAAATGGCGATGGTCGACTACGGGCGATCGACCAAGAAGTATTCCGTCGACGAACCAGTACCGAAAAACATACGCGCAAAACTCATATTTTTTAAACGCGCCAACATCCCAAAAATCAATTTTCTTCCAAATATATATCACAAACTACTCAAAACCAAGCAAGGAACAATATATTATGCATTAAACTAAGAAAACACCCTTATATATCCCTACATTACGAAAATAAAAAGTGTCAATAAAGCAAAACATTAAACTTACATATTTATAGAATCCTTCTCGTGTTTCAACCATTTTGTTATCCTTCAAGGACCCCGAATATAAAGGAACGATTTTGTTAAAATGGTGTGGCCGAAATTGAAGAAACGAGAGTGGCCGAAATTTTTTTCGGTTACTTGAAAGTGAAGAAAATGGTGAAGAAGGGGTTTAGTGTGGGGTTTAGTGTGGAAGGGGAAAGGCCAAAAATTAGGGGGGGTGCGTCCAGTAAGTGGGGTGCATTTAGTATGTACCATTTTACTAATAGGGTATTTTTGGTATTTCACATGAATATTATAATATAAAACCAATGAGGGGGAGTGTTCTCAACGCAAATGGAAGTGTAAATAGTCCCACCCTTTTTAAAAACATGGACTAGATATTATTCGGGGTTGGGGTATATACCCCTCCAGCTTTGTTTAATACACTCCCCCTTCATTTTTTTTAATTCAATATATATATGAAATATCAATGAGCTTTTTTGAAAACATGGACTAGATATTATTCGGGGTTGGGGTATATACGCCGCCGACACCATCACCTCCGGCAGCCTCCTCCGACGCCACCTCCAAAATGTACTCAGGAAAAAATATATATATTCGACCAACCAGTGTCGATCGACACTGGTTGGTCGACCGTAGAACATGTGATCACCTAAAATTTATCGACCAAAAACATCTTTATCGACAATATTGTATCGAAAGAAAATAAAAAAAAATAATTTTGGACAAAGAATGTCGATCAAAAACATTATGGTCGACAACAATTTATCGACCATAATGTTTTTGGTCGATTTTCCTTGTCAAAAAAAAAAAAAAAAAAAAGCGTACCTTTCCGGGAGAAGGAGGGCGGCGACGTCGCTGGGCAAGAGGAGCGGCGCCGCCGCTGTTTGATACAAAAAAAAAAAATCAAAAAAAGGGGCAGGGTGGCGGCGGCTGGCCGGCGCCGCCGCCTGTATATGCACAAAAACGAGGGTTACATAAATTTTTTAAAAAAGGGGGCACATCGACGCACGGCGAGGGAGGAGGGCGAAGGGACGGAGGCCTTGGCGTAGGCGGCGCCAGTGCAGCGAGGGGAGGGAGGGGGAGTGCGACGGCCAGGGGAAGTGCGGCGAGCGAGCGAGCGGCTGGCGCGGCGGGAGGCGGGCGGGCGTGTGGCTGGCGAGGCGGGCGAGCGGCGGGAGAAACGGCGGCCATGAATTGAGGAGGAAGAAGATTGAAGAAATGGGGAAAAAATGAATTGGGGAAGAAGGAGGAAAAAATTTAGGGTTAGGGTTTAGAATGGAGGGGAGTGTATCTAACTTTGTATTTATTGTTTTTTAGTTGAAGGGCAAAATTGGTATTTCATAAATATATTGAATTAATAAAAATGAAGGGGGAGTGTATTAAACAAAGCTGGAGGGGTATATACCCCAACCCTATTATTCGAACATTTGCAAAAAAAAAAATTCATCTCATTATTATTGGGTCTGACTATATGCACCTCCATTTCGGAGAGATGCACTCCCCCGATTTATACACTCCTATAAAATTAGCGCACACACCCTTAACTGTCATAAATACCCTCCCTTCATAAAAATCTTATTACTACCCCACTCCCAAAAACTCTAAATTTCTCATCTTCCTCCTCCCCATTTCCCCAACTCATAAACTGGTTCAAACAATACCCGGCCAAACACATTTTTACTAGTTTTCAAAAAAAAAAAAAAAAGAATCTACACTACATTTATATTTTTACTTATTATTATTTTTTTTTTTTTTATCAGACAAATAACGTAGTTTACAAGAAATTACTATTGGGAGGAAGGGATAATTTTATCATGTATTTATCTCTTTTTGTAATTTTTTTTCCAATTCCTCACAACTTTATCTACCATTCAAACAATAGTTTTTTTTCTCTACTTTTTTTTTTCAACAATGAATGACACTTGATTATTTTGATTCAGTGATTTCAGTGTCATGTAAGCGTAGTCATGTGTTAATGTCTCTGTGTGAGTTGGTTCAAACATGTCAAACAATAAAATTTATATTTTGGAAGGTGTGTTGGATAATGATACATTAAATAGTGCTTTCATTGCACTTTAATTGATATACAAGTAAATGTTGAGCTGGATCTTAATGAACTTTCATAAATAATTTCCCTATATGGCTATATGGTTTATACGTTTTTCTCCTTTTTCCTCAAACCACTAAACACATTTTTGTCCATTTATCACTACATACTTAGATGGATAAATTTACTTATTCTATCATACTCCCTTGTTCGTCTATAAATTTTTGTTTTGTCATTTTAGTCTGTAAGTCTATAAATTTTATTATTTAATTATTTTTCTTGTTAAAAAATAAATGAAAATTTATAGACGGACTGAGGGAGTATTATTTTAAGCCGAACAAGACAAGATTATTATGTAAGGCACATGTCATTATTCTTGAAAGCGCGTCACTTGGTAAACAATCTCAAAAAATGCCCCCGCCCCACCTGGTGCTGTAGCTGTTGTGTTTAATATATCAGTGCTTGCCAGCTTTTTTCGACTCCTACACTACATATATATACCTCTCTCTATTTTTCCACTCTTTTAATATTCCCCGCTTTTTCCATCTCCATTTCCATCCCCATCTCCATCACTCTAAACATCCATGAGTCTCTTCGGCCTTGGCAGGTAATCATACTTTTTATGCACTATCTAATTGCTAGTATTTCTTGTTCCGCATCGGATCGGTTTTTTATTTTTCTTTCGCTTTCTTAGGGGTTTTTTTGGGGCTAATTTGTTAAATTGTAACTATGTGCTTACCGAATTCGTTTTTATCTGGATTTTCTGTGATTTTTATGTGCTTTGATGGATCACAAGGATGCGAATCTATGTTATATGTAAATTAAAGTTTAGTTGTTTCGATTTTCTGGTTAACATAGTGATTGATGTAAGTTTGGGGAATGGAATTGGAACTTAGAGTAAAGAAGCTGCTTATATGAGAGTTGATTGTGAAACCTTCAATTCAAATCAATACATAGAAGAATACAATTATCCAGCATGTATTTCATGATTCACTTAAGAAGTTAGAAAAGTTAGTCCATTCTGAACAGAGATCCCCTTGACTGCTCAGTGGTATAGCAGTGAAATAATTTCAGATGCTTGTGTAACATGAATACTGTTATTTAGTTTATCCAATTAGATGGAAACTTCTTTGAAGAGAGTTCTCATATAGTTAATCTAGTTCACTACAATTTTCTGATTTGTTATTGTGAACAGGAATCAGAGGACTTTCCGCCCTAAGAAAAGTGCTCCATCGGGTAGTAAGGTGCATCTCTTTTGTTAAGCTGAACACTTTCTTTGTTTTTTCGGTGTTTGTTCTCTGTTACAATCACTGCTTTTTTATAGTGAACTTAAGCATGTTGTATCACTCTGCAAATTGCAATACTATATTACTAGTTTGTGCTTTCTTCTATCATGAGCTGACACTGCTTAAATTTTTTGTAAATCTCAGAGTTTGAAATGTGTATGCTTCGAGTTATGATTCCTTGAGCTTTTCTCAGTTTCTTGCTTTATGGATTGGATATGGATTGTATTATATATAATCCAGTCTTTTCTTGTTAAGACGTTATTTTGATTTGAATTATCCTGGACTATGATGCTACATATTTGTTACTCTCTTACCTGCTTAAATAGTTATCTACTTCAATAACTCATCCTTTGCCCATTACACTCAGCTATCTGAATGTTCTCTTTCCAAAGTCTTCACGCTGTATGCATTTCAATAGCCATCATGTTGTGCATCATTAACTATTTTATGATTTTATGCTGCAGGGCGCACAGCTTAGAAAACATATTGATGCAACTTTAGGTAGTGGGAACTTGAGAGAAGCTGTAAGGCTACCCCCTGGAGAAGATTTCAACGAATGGCTTGCTGTTAACAGTATACTCTCTCTCTCTTTTTTCTCCGTTTCTGCATTAGCCTCTCTGAGGATTAAAATTGAAAAGGGTGCTTGATTTTCAATTTCCAGCTGTAGATTTCTTCAACCAGGTGAATCTTCTCTATGGCACCCTCACAGAGTTCTGTACACCAGAAATCTGCCCTACAATGACCGCTGGCCCTAAGTATGTCAGGGTGATCCTTACTTTTACTTTGTTTAGTTTGAGAATCATTTTAGTGTTAGAAACTAGAAAAGAGAGTTTTAAATTACCTCGACAAACGATGATTCTAGGTCAAATATATATATTGGATATAATTTATAAGAAAATTTCAATTTCTCTTTCTTGCTACTTAAAAACTCTCGTTAATTTTAATTTCATTCACATTATGCCTACCATAAAGCAATGGTTTAACATAGAAATGGGAAATATGAAGAAAAAAAAAGTTCCTAACATGTGATAAATGCTTTGGCAGGTATGAGTACAGATGGGCGGACGGTGTAACTATCAAGAAACCAATTGAAGTTTCAGCTCCTAAATATGTTGAGTACCTAATGGACTGGATTGAAACACAATTGGATGATGAGTCAATATTTCCTCAAAGGCTTGGTAAGTATGATGTCGATGTCGATGTCTAATTCAATTTAACAAACACTGTATTGTTTAGGGGGACATAGAACCTACTGTGATCTAGGTGAAAAGTAAAATCGTTGTTAAATGACTTGCTGTGTTGGTATTGCATATCCATCAGCTAGTTTGGTGAAAGTGTCTTATATTTTGATGATATTATATTATTATTAGCAAAATACTGACAAATAAATATTTGTAGGTGCACCGTTTCCTTCAAACTTCAGGGAGGTTGTGAAGACTATATTCAAACGTCTATTTCGTGTATATGCACATATATATCATTCTCATTTTCAAAAGATCGTGAGTCTTAAGGAGGAGGCCCATCTAAATACCTGCTTCAAGCATTTTATACTGTTTACATGTGTAAGTTGTCTGATTCTTTTCACATACGTAATTCAGATTAAAATATTTATGTGTAACTAAAGATGTCAAGTTTATAATGCAGGAATTTATGCTGATTGACAAGAAGGAACTTGCTCCACTACAAGAGCTCATAGAATCCATTGTCCCTTATTAAACAGCTTCATGATTTGCCTAGTGAACTAATGCTATGTAGAGATGAAATAAGTTCCTCCCTGTAACTCTTATCATAGTTTTCTACCATCGTGTTTGTAACGAATCGAACGCGTGTGCTTCTTGTTCAAGCTTAATGTTAATGCAATCTCAAGTTTGTATCTATCATTTTATTTTGTTAGTTAATTGGCTGTACCTGTACTGTTGGGTTAAGAATCCCTGTTCTAATTGATGTTGCATCTTGTGTTGTATTATTTTTAATAAACCAACATGTAAGATTGAATATTAATCGTGTTGTATTACATTCACAAGCTCACCAAGATACATAAATTTATTAAGTTTCTAAGAATACAACCTTTTCTAATAAGCTGTCGATACTTTGCAACAAACACAAAACAGACTCGACAAAAAAAAAAGTACTACCCCTGTCAACTAAAATTTTGCTCACTTCTATTTATACATGTTTTTTTAAAAAATTATATTTTAATTAAAAGTTAACTATTTAAATAGAATAAACATATTCTGAAACAAAAAATACAAGTGACCAAAGTTTTACTGTCTTCACTCAATCTGTTATTCT
The DNA here is from genome assembly GCA_963675135.1 of Galeopsis tetrahit. NCBI lineage: Eukaryota > Viridiplantae > Streptophyta > Magnoliopsida > Lamiales > Lamiaceae > Galeopsis > Galeopsis tetrahit. The sequence goes on along the minus strand of OY776125.1, from coordinate 10,571,239 downwards.
GCTTCATTTGATACATCATACAATAAAACTGAACTTTTCTTCCAACAAACAAGAGACCTTTAATATTCTTTTGGATTTGGAGCTCACTAATGTTGCTTATATTTCTTAAATTTATACTACTTCCACTTTTCTTTAAAATTTACACTTTTAACCACCTAAAGCTTATATTTCATTTTTTTGACAAAATTCATTACTTCTACATTTTTTCATTCATATCTCTCTCTATCTTTTTTCCCCATTTCTCTACCTTTTCCTTTTGTTATTTCACTCTACCTCAACTACTCACTACACATTTAATACTCTTATGTCCAAAGTGTGCTCAAAATTGTTGGAATTTTTCGGCACAAGTTCTAAGAAAAAATAGATAAAATTGATTTTTTTTTATTCACCTTATTAATCTTGTTAAATAATGTACATGTTTAATTAAAAAGTAGATAAAATCTTAATACTTAAAAAGCTCTTTAAAAACTAAAGATAATATAAAAATGGGCAAGATGTTTACAGTTTTCTACAACCACTGCTAATCCTGAACTAAGTATCAATGTGTCTATTCTAAGGAAAAAAAAAACTCAGCCTTGCCGGTGAACAGGCCACAAAAATGGATGGATCCATCATCAGCCATCCTCTAGAGAAGGAGGGTCCACAAGAGATCGGGGTCGAAATTTAGGTTCTGCATAAATATATGCAGCAGCTACAGAAGCAAGAACGCCCAGAACATGAGCAAACAGCTGGATATTAGCGAGCAACTCACCGTAAACTTCATGATCGATGGAACGACAGGTGATGTTATCGTCCTGAAGGTGACAGCCATCTGGCATCATAGGACCGTATAGAGTGAAGGCAGTTTGATAGAACCAAAGGCCTTGGAGTGTTATAGAAATCCCGCTGGTTAAATCAACGGGAAAGCTAGTTGGAACGAGGGCTCCCATGACAGTTGATAGTATGCACAAGGCTATGAGGAGGACTAGGATACGGTGATAGTATCCCTCGAGGCCCTTGTGTGCTGTTGAGTGGAAGTTGAATAACAGGTACTCTGCTGTGAATGCTGCTGACGAAATTAAGCACAAGGCTCCTTCAGGCAATGGAAGAACGCTGATCATAAACAAACAACGCATACTATTAAATACTAGTTAAAAATGGACAAACTGGCAAATAGAACAGATTGTACCATAGACAGCTTAGGAGCCAACATTCTTAGCTAAATTCACTAATTTGATTAATGTTAACCGAGATAAATGGTCAGGCTATCTGCTCCACTGCTGTGAAGTGCACAAACAAGAGTCGAGTCTAGTCTACTCCGAGAAAGTGTAATCTTAATAACTAGCTAATCACTCATCAATACTTTGTGGATATATCTGATCTCTACATGTTTCAATCAATGAGCAACAGCAACATGCAATAGTAGATCATGAACTGAAAGATTATTTAGTCAACGAAAAATACTGGATTTAAGTTTCTAAAACAAGCACGTTTTATTGGATCTAACATTCGTTCAAATAGAAAGGTGATAGGATGGCGATGTAGAAAATCTGAAACTGACTTGGATAGTTCCACCACTTACCATGCTTTGGATTTGTTTCTAATTGTGCAGCTCTTTCTTTTCCTATTTTTAGTCCCATTAAAGGTTTCAGAAAATGCATTAATACAAGAACAAACCACATTCTGAATCAGAGTCCTACATGTATACTAAAGCTATGAGTTGAAAATGAATTCCTTACTCTACATTAAGAAACAAATCTAACATGATCATAAATCTGAAAAGACTCACCTTGTCTTCTCAGAGAGCAGTGTAATTACACCAAAGATGAAGAACATGAGTAGCATTCCAGAGTGCTCAAAGTTGTTCATGTGAGACGGGTTCAATACGCCATTAACAAAAATCTTGAGATGGGTTGCAAACACAAACTCAACACACAGATCAAGAAAGCACCCAAAAACAATGACATAGAGTTCTAGGTACTTGAGCCTGCCATCAAATCCCGGAACCAGGTTCCAAACCCTGACCCGGAACGACTTAGGATCCGATACATATCTAAATATAGAACACCACGTGTGCCATATTCCGACCAAAAGAAACAATGTCCCCGGAAGCACGTGCCCTGGAAATGAACCCATCCTTCCCCAAATATATCAACACCCTTCAGGATATTTTAACAAGACAATATTCAACTATCTTGAATCAATGCTCTAATTCCACTTGCCAAATTGAGAACAATGAACTAGCAACTAGCCACCAAAATCAACATAATAATGCTTATTGATTACTGCTGATTTCTCTCCTTGTCTACATTCCTAACAACTTTCTTCAATGCTAACTCTTCTCCCTCCATAGGTATGAGTACTATTCTTTTTCTTCCCTAGTCTCACTCAGTTGCACTTAACAGCCTTAACTAAAATTAACAGTAATTGAAAAACAGACTCCTTTCCTGAAATAAAACCTGTAAAAGAATTCCAGATCAAAATTTATTTTTTATGGAAACATGAGTTGATCAATTAACAGAACATAATTCACAAGGGCTAAAACTAAATGCACAGATATATACATATGTATAGATAAACAGGATATCCATAAAAAACATAGCAAGCAATCAAATAACTTCAGACCCACAAAAATCCAAAACAAAATAGCCAAAAAATAGATAAAGAATGCGGAAATGAAACACCCTCTGTGTGGTTTAAGAAAACAATGAACATAAGTTTCAGTGCATATATAATTTAGAGTTGACCTTTTCCTGTGTCAAAAGAGCTAATGAGAAGAAAGATTCATTCCAGCATATAATATAGCGATTCTTGTTTTGTGTAAATGGGAATCAATCGCAGAAAGTTGATGGGGTCAAATCCTGAAAAGGAATAAGGGTTTGCGTTGCAAAAGATGGTAATTATAAAGACATCATTGAATTCGAACTCACTTTACACCCAATTTTGCTTATGGGGCTTTTTTGATGAAAAATCGGTATAGTGGCAGTCTAGAAGTTCATATTTTAATTTTTTTTTTTGTTTCGGAGCCGATTTAGACAATTGTGCACAATTTTTCAAAGGATTTAAATAATATTCATGCTTTGCCATGATGTACGATTTTTTTTACTAAATTTTATTGTTTAAGGGGTGAAAACTGTTTTTATATAAAAAAAAAAAAGAAAAAAAAAGTCTAGTCGACGCCTCAGCACTAGATGGTGCAAATCTACCCGATTATCGATTTCCGACTTTAGGAACTTGATAATTGAATGCAAATCACATTCTATTCTGATCTATTTTTGTTTTGTTTATTCCGGTCAACTCTAATTATTTGTGGGGGCGATAGTGTAAACCACTTGAGGAGAATTCTTATTAAAATTTATTTTGATTTGTTTTATCGAAATATTCATTTTGAATTTACGTATTCCTTATTTAACTAATTGACTAATTTGTAATCAAACGAATTTTCATGTTAAAGGTTGGATTTGAAAAAACTTGTTCTCGAGCGTTATACAGTACTTGCCAAGTTAAGGGTGCATTTTTCTAATTTTTTTTCTAGTTTCATTTTAAAATTTTGAAATTGCAATTGGACCATCAATTCATTATCACCATCTTTTTTTTTTCTTTTTTTTTTGCACCACTCAATTTTTATATACGTGGTTAAGGTTCAAATGTAATACTACTAATGCTGTTTTTTTTTTTTATTATTTAACGCATTCTTTTCCTGAGATTCTAGAGAAATAAATAATTTTTCTAAATTATAAAGCAATACTTTCAAAATAAAATAATTTAAAGTTTAAATTTGTGTGTGTTTATAGCATGAGACTTCTAAATATATATGCACCAAATAAATCAATTATATTGAAATGTTTTAATTCACTATCAAAATATGCAACACATCCTTACTTTATCTTGAATAATTGATGTTTTAGAATTTGAAAATTAATTAAAGAATTCATGTTAATGGTCCCCGTTAATTATTTTTTACCAAAATTTTAGGATTTGAAGGAGATTTTTGGGATTGTGTAGTGTTAGAAGTGGAAAGAGGAGTAGAAATAATGTCTAACACATCAATTGATAAATAACAAAGTCATTAGTATAAAACATTATTAGAGGGGTATATAGATAAATGACACACCTCAATTACTAAGCATGAACGGCCTAAAATTTCAAGGAGTTGGTCCAATTGGAAATTCATAATTTAGAAGTATACTATTTTCAAGTTCGAAATTCTTAAAGTGTAAAAAGATCCGTTCATACAAAGCTTATAATCTTTAACTTTAAGCGAAACCCTCCTAATAAACGATGTGATTGATACTCCAAATTAATCAATTCCCGATCCACATAAAACTTAAAAAAAGAAAGCATACCCTATCTAAGAATTGGAGGGTCTTAATACAAGGACCGGCCGCATTATTTGTATCTAAATCCTTGGCATTAGCCATTCATAACTTGTTTTAAAATCTTGTAAATGGTTCTGGCTCCATTTTGATGGAGAGATTTTTGTTAAAATTGAGAGGATTTTAAATCCGCACTAAAAATAAAAATTCTTACGTTTAAATCAACCCCCTCCCCCCCTAAAAATAAAAATCCTTACATTTGAAATATCTTCTCAAATCAAATCCCCCATCCAAACACAACCTTAAGGATTTAATATAACATATTTATGTCTTGTCCTCTTCTTTTAAGGTCAAGATGATATAAGTTTTTTTTTTTCATTTTAATTTATAAAACAAGATGATATAAAGGTTGAGTTGATAAAAGTGAAAAATTCAGAAACTAAAAACCTGAAGCTAAGTTTATTCATTGCACATTTTTAAATTGTAATGGTAAATTTATTTATAAATGAGTTGTTTCCTCATTAAATTGTAAAATACTTAACATGTTGAATGTTAAGGAATGTCAAACTGATTTTTTTTCGAACGATAACATTTAAAAATACATGAACATAAACATAAGATAAAGAAAGACAAATCATCAACCATTCCCTCTTTTACTAAGCCCTAGACCCAAATATATACAAAGGAAAAAGGAGGAACAATTAGTTCAATCTGTGTTTCTTATCTTCCATATAAAGATAGTTTCCTTCACTCAAACTTAAATACCTTTTTTTAGTAAAAAATATTCAAATGTCATAATCTTACAAGTTTCAACCTCTTCACTAAAAATGGTGGGAAAAAAAAAGTGAAAATGTTCCATGTGGAAATAGAACGTGCAATTTAAAAAATTGAGATTTCAAAATGGTGATGCAATGATTGGCTTTGTGCATTTCAAAAATACTGGAATTGATGGTCCATTCCAATATGATTCTAAATTTCAACTCTTCATTGATATTTCAGACTCAATGGTATGCTCAAATTTGGGACCATAGGATGCCAAAATATATATATATATATATTTTTAATGGTAAAAGGTGTTGATGTATTTCCACTAACGAGCATTGTGGGTGTTCAAACCATAGGTATACATGTTTGTCTATTTATACATAGAATTACAATTTTTCCTATACTCCTGGTCCAAATTTTATTTGTCAGCTATTCATTAAGGCATATAAAAGGGTCGCAGAACCATGATGTTGTAGATGCGTCTGTTTTTAATAAACTTCTTCCACCTAGCCAATTCCAGAGTTTGATTTTGATCCTCTGTACTGACTTCTTTGTATCCTGTCTTTCCTCACTGATTTTTTTTTGCATTTTTTGTGTTCCAGATCTCCCTGATTACGCTCGTCCATAAGCTCGACATCAGTTTTTTTGGGTAAAAATATATGAATAATCATGTACAAAATAGATGTAATTTAAAATAAAATGTATACTCAATATATAAAAATAAATTAATTGTACATATTAAATTTTGGTAAGTTGAGATATTGGACCCTGACAATAAATACTAATATATCTACTAAAAGAGTCCTTAAGAGTTAAAATTTGTAATTTTTCAGTTATAAAACAAAAGGTTAATTTTAAAAAAATAGGAGTATATTTTTTCAGTTAAAAAAATACAGTTTATATAAATATGTTTTTTTAAATTTCAAATTCTTAGATTTTATTTTTATAAAAATATAAACAAGGGCACGGAGTGGGACAATTTTAAAATTAAAGACCAAAATCTAAGCCCAAATCAATTAAATATTTTGTAGAATATGTTTTATGAAGCATGACAAATTTAGGTTGCGTTTATTGCATGCACTACTCACTCCGTTCCATAAATTGTCACATTTAAAAAAAAAATGTAATGAGTTGGAATGTTAAAAGGTAAATTTATAAAGTTAAATGAATAAAATAAAAGGAGTGATTAGAATGAGTGTAAAAATAATACTTCCTCCGTTCAATTTCATTATTTTATTATGTCCATTCCCTTTTTTGAAATAATACTATTCACACTACTTTATCTCCACCCTCCAACCCTTACTTATTTACTCAAATTGCCACTAACTTTATTCATAAACAATCACTTTATTTATAAATGGACCCCACAACATCTCATCATACCCCCAACTTATCTACTTTATACATAAACTAATCAATATTCATTAAAACCCGTGCCCGGAGAAGTGGGTATAATAAAATTGGACGGAGGGAGTAATATTTTGTGTAAATATATGAATATTTTGAAAGTAGAGTTTATTTAAAAAAAAAAATTTGGAGGTATGCAAACAATCGTGGACACGCCAATAAGATAAGAAAAGTATAGGAATGAAAAAACGTGCTTGTCATCTTAAACTAGTTAATTGATGTTGCTGGAAAAAGAAAAAATGTGACCAACTTATTGGTTATTTATGAGTTATAAAGTTATGTCAACTGTAGTGATACAGACATCTAATTCTAAAAAGCTCACATAAATTCTCGACAGAATTGGTTGTTTTTTGTCTAATTCATGTTTATGTTGTCTTGTCAAATTGAAATTTTTTCAATGTTTGAACATGGCATTTTTCTCCCAATTTCGACTAATTGAGGCAACTCCCAATTACTCATATTCCGATTTAGATAATACTGGGTAATATTTAGCATTTTTGCCTTTCCAAATAGGCCCATTCTTCTATTTTAGGCCATTCAATCTACTTAACAACTATACTGAGTGACAAATACGAACACGATACGAAAATTACAGGTTAGCATTTGATTTTATCGTGTTTATGTCGAAATGATAATGATACGAAAATTTTGTGTCCGATTTAGACTAATCCATTAAACACTATAAATTAACAAATGAGTCAAATGACACATTAAAGTATTAACAACTTATTAGATTAATTTGATATGACACGACACGATAATGACATACTCCAGTATTTGATAATAAGGCATTAATGATACAATAATTATTTAAGATTTCTTTTTTTGGGTCTTCAATAAAACAATGGATTTTATTTTTTCAAACCTCCTTAAATAAATTGATCATCAAAGAAATATTTGATTTCCAGAATTAATTTATCTAGAAAAATATTATTTGTATTATATATCCTTATCAAAAAAACACATTAGAAAAAATGAATTCTGCAATTTACTAATATATGATAATTTTTCATTTGTATTTTTATTCTATCAAACAAATGATTATCTGTAGTTGCTTGGGCTTTCAAGAGAAAAATAAAATAAATGGCTTAGTTAAATATGATTTTTTTTTTTTGGGTTTAAAATGGTTTGATCAATCTTTATGATAAGGGAAGAATTTTGAAAAATCAAGAAAGAATAATTTATGATATATAGAATATGGGTGGTCTTTTGTGCACTCAAGTACACGGTGTACTTAAGTGGACTGTGACTCTGGTCAACTGGTTGACCGTCAACAATCAAACTTTAATTTTTTTTTTTAAAAAAAAATCGATTTTTTTTTTCAGAAAAATTTCATTTTTTCAATAATATTTTCAGCTATATTAACATACACTTTTCATTAATAGAATATACACTTTTCAGTTATAATAACATACACTTTTCATTAATAGAATATACACTTTTCAGTTATAATAACATACACTTTTCATTAATAGAATATACATTTTTCAGTTATAATAACATACACTTTTCAGTTATAATAACATATATTTTTCATTAATATATGACTTGCACTTTTCATTAATAGATCATACACTTTTCAGTTATAATATCATACACTTTTCAGTTATAATAACATACATTTTCATTAATATAACATACATTTTTCAGTTATAATAACATACACTTTTCATTAAAAACAATGTTGCACTTTTCAATATAGTAACATACATTTTTCATTAAAAAATAAAGATACACTTTTCAATATATTCCGTATATGAGATGAATAATTAAAAAAAAATCAAAAAAAAAAAAAAGTACATGAGACTTTGACATAAAATATACTCCGTATATGAGATGAATAATTAAAAAAGTCTTTAACTTATATATTCTTGCAGATCTAATAGGTGTATATGATTGTCTTAGAAATACTTAATTTAATTATTTAAAAAACTTAAAAATAATGCAAATGATCAATAAAAGCAAAAGGTATGATATATAAAAGAAAACGAAAAGAAAATCTGAAACCCTTCTTAGGGATAAAGATCGAGGTCAAGGAAAAATGTATACTTCTCTAAAAAATGTAAGCAAACTTCATAATCAATCAGAGTCATTCAATTCATTCGACCAATTTGATGTGATGAACCACGTTCTTGAGTTCAGAATAATCAAAACCGGTTGAACCAACGACAAAGAGTTCTTTGGTTGTTTCTCTAAGTGATGCATAAATCTGTTCACACTTTTTTATGATAGGAATTCGAAGATAAGCATAATGCTCATCAGTGTGATTCAATGTATTCTCAATCAAAGCTTCAAAAGTGTTTTCCAATGGAACAAATTCAGCCATAAGTAGCGCCAATTTGAAATCATCAATATTGTTCTCAACAGTGTGATCCATTGTATCATCTATCAATGCCCTAAAATCAACAATATCGTTCTCATGAGTGTGATTCGGTGTATTATGTGCTTTCATGAAAAATAAAATGCTTATAATAAACTTAAACACCCGACAAAGTGGAATAGCTCAAGTGGTTAGAGCACCACTACTTAGACCTCAGGTCCTGGATTCGAGTAATGGGAAGGGATATTTAACTTGTAATAAAAAAAAAAAAAAACTTAAACACCCTTCCCTACGTTATAATTATGACTACTTTGTATAAATAAATTTGAATACATACGAATACACAAAACGACAGAAAAAAGTCGTATCACGACTCACGAGTCCACTCTCTCTCCAATTCCTAAAAACATTTAATTTTTGGTAATCCCACAGCACCTCCCACCATATAAAAATGGAAAAATAAAATAAAATCAACAACCCCAAAAATATAGCAGTATATTCCTATTTATTTCATTTTTAGTTTTTTCATCTGATTTTCAAACTCCCCCTGAACTTGCCGGCGTTTTGTACAGCCAGTTATATAATTCGGTAGCCTAAAAAATTCAGATCAGTTTACTGTAAAATCAACTTCTCTCTCCTCTTTCTCTCTCACACACACCACTCAATTACACCGTCTCGTTCATTCATGTCAACATTTAATTGCGGATGTGCGTCAATTAATTGGTGAAGTGTTGAATTGTGAAGATTCTGACACGAAATGTAATCTCTCTATTTCTCTCTCTATCTCTACTACTTTTGAATTTGTATTTGCCTAGTATTTTTTATCGTATACGACAGTTCCTATGTGTATATGGAGGCGTATAATACAGTATTGTACTTGCACGCGAAGATTCTCTATATGTTTTGCTACTCACTCACCTACAACCTTCTGAATTGTTGGCGTTTCGGGGTTTTGCAGAAGCAGATCGCCGGTGTTGGAGTCGATCGATGATCAGTTCATGTGATTTTTGAGAGAAATTGTGGTCAAGTTTGTGAGTCAGCGCTTAGTCCCCACCTGAAATTCAAACTTTCGTTGTTTTCTAGAGATCGGAACTTTATAATTTCCGGCCATGGTAACTGATCCATTTTGCCGGATGTGAGAGTAGTTCTGAGCTTCCGGAATTTGGGTTGAATTTTCCGCTGAAATTTCAGCACTAGACAAAAATATTGTTCCAAGATTAACAAGAAAAGGTACATTGACTGAAGAAAGTTGGGGAAAGTCGAGTGAATTTGAGAGATGTCAAACTCGAAGGTGGTATATGAAGGATGGATGGTCAGGTATGGACGCAGGAAGATTGGCAGATCATTTATTCACATGCGGTATTTTGTGCTAGAGTCTAGATTGTTAGCTTATTACAAGAAGAAGCCCCAAGACAATGTGGTAAATGCCTTGAATTTTTTTTCATCTCTTATATTGCTTATTTGTTTTATAGAGTTGGAGATCATGAGTTCTAGGAGATGATTATTTGTCCCCTGTTAACAAGGATACATATGCCAAATAATCACGTAGAGACTGTTCTCCCCCTTTGTGCAATTGAAATTTAAAATGGAATTTCACAGTCCAGATAATATGGCTCTAGAGTTAATTGAGATGCTTTACACATTTTTAGAGATAAACCATTCAACATTTATATTGATTCTGTTGCAAATTTACATTTTTTGCGTGCTGTGTGTTGCTCCTCCTCATACGGTAGGTGCCTACAAAGACGCTTCTTATAGATGGAAACTGCAGAGTGGAGGACCGAGGGCTAAAGACTCATCATGGACATGTGAGCTGAATGATATTTTTATTTTTCAATTTCTGGATAGTAAGTTATATAATTTTGATTTGGTTGAGCATTTCAATTTAAACTATAGTTATGTTTATTCTCAAAGGAGACTGATCAAACCCAGATCAGTTGTTCTTGGATTACTTAGTTCAATTGATCCTAGTTTCAGTTATTTGATCATTGTCTTACCTAAACTTCATTTGCTGATTTCAATTCATATTGACAAACTCCATTCCTGTGCCAAAAAGATATTACTAGCTCTCAATATGTTTCATCTTGTTTATCTTACATAGGTACTTGCTGAATATTGGTATGGGAGGAGGTCCTCTTTAAAATATATCAAAATTTTAATGGAGATAGTGTTAGAATCCACACTGCTATTTAGATATATGCAGAATGAATTAAATACCTAAGACCTAGCACATTTACCATATTGGTGTTTCAGTTGGTTGGGGATCGCCACAAAACGTTATCCTTGTATTTCCCTTAGGAAAAGTTGAGGAGGATGCTTAAGGGGTTTATCAAAAGAAAAATATACATAGAAAGAGGTAATGTCTACATACAATTTCTAGATACTTTCCTGGATAATAATTGAATGGTTTGACTTGAGGCAATGTTCACATGGTATGAAGAAGTCAAAGTTCAGCTGATAGGTTTGAATGCTGGTAAATATTAAGTTGCATGTATAATGTCAATATAGGAAACATCACTAAGTTGATATCCTTTGTAAACGAATGACTGACTGGTGCACTAGAAACTAGAAGTTGCGCAGCACGCTTCAAATTTCTCTTAGTTATGGGTTACAGATCACACTGAAAGCACTAGTTTATGATACCTCTTAGTTGTTGAAGTTTCTAAATTGTGCATGGTAGTCTCCTATGTTTCTGCACTAAAGTCATTGCCAGAGCAAATCACATCCCATTTACTCCCAGTACTATTCCAAGAGTGAGAACATTTCTGGACATCTTTGAATTAGATGTTATGTGATCTCAATTATGCTTTATAGAATGGTAAAAGTGAATGGAAGGTAAATAACTTGCTTGGTTCATTGGAATAAATAATTGTATGCAGCACATTGCTGCACCCTGATACTTTTTTGAAAGCTTATTAATTTCTTGGCATGTGTAACTAAGTTATGCCGTTGGGCTGAGATAACTCAAAATAGTGCTGATGGTAGATGTCTGTGATATTTTTAATGTTTTGTACAATTTCTAATGTCAAAAACAGTTCACCGAACTTTTCTGCCAGTGCCTATGTATTTACAAGCTCTGATGTTTGGCAGATGGTTTATGTTCTGTCTGTTTACAGCAAGAAAGAGAAGTACAATCGTATAACGGTGCGTTACTTTTGCATTTAGTGATATTTCCAATGTTTTGCTTTTGGGTTAGCATAAGTATTTTGCTTTGGTGCCACAAGGGATCTTGTCCATAGTATTATTTTCCGGATGTGTTCATGAACCTTGGAAGTAATTAAGAAGTCGTTGCTTTTATATGCATGTAGAAAAAATCTTGATTATCCTTAATTTACTTCCACACTTAATTATGATATTGATTCCACTAATTTATTTTATGCACTCTTTCTTTATCTAAAAAAACCTGAGTAATCACGAATTTACAATGTGCCCTTTTTCCATTTGGTGTTACTTTCTGCATCATTTTATTCAGTCCAAACTTTTATCGTTCTTTCTTTACTTCTGGTATTGCCTTCACTTAGTAATTATCCGGTCATTTAATCCATTAAACTGAAGTGACATCTTGAGTTGTCTTTCGGGAATGTCTCATCACACTTAATACTATTTTCAACATAAAACCTTATCAGCGTAAAGAATGTTGTTGAACATAAAACTATATGTTACTTGGGCATAACAGTTGTATTCTAGGATGTAAAAACCGGACATGAGACATAGTTTATGTCTTTATGATATTTTGGTAGAAGTTGCATTACATTATTTACATATGCTTTTCTTAAAGGAATGACCATGATGCTTCTGGTTCAATTGGCAATCTCAACATGTTCATAATGAATGATCCTGGTCTACGTGTTTAAAAATACAATGAAAGTTGATAACCTTGGCTTTGATCTGCACAATCTAATAATCGATGAATCATAATATGTAAATACATCTTAGTAGCAGCATCAAAAATTTGTTTGAATAGCTGGAGGTTTTTAATCTGGTTCTCTATTTTAAAAAAATTGCTGACAGTGATTCTCTTTATTGTGTTTATTCTCTTCCTTGATCCAGATGGCAGCTTTCAACATTCAGGAAGCACTCATTTGGAAAGAAAAAATTGAATCTGTTATCGATCAGGTTTTGTTAATCTTGTCCACCTCCAGTATTTGAATCATATCATTGTTGGGAGTGAATATTTGTTTTTTCGCTTGGTATAAAGTTTTAACTTTCATTGAATTTATGTTTTTGTTGGATATAACTGACAAATGACATTGACGCGCAGCATCAAGAGTCACAAGGTACTAATGGTAACAAGTACCTTTCTTTTGAATATAAATCTGGTATGGATAATGGAAGGAATGCTTCGTCATCAGATCACGAAAGTCAGTAAGTATTATTTAATTAATATTTGCAAATTGCAAGTAATCTTGTACCAAAGCCCGTTGTATAAATGATAACCTGGTAGCAAGATGAGGCTTTTATAAGCTTGATGCTTGATCTGTTTGACTTTGCTTCATTTTTCTGCTGCAGGTTTAGTGCTGCAGAAGATGAAGAGGAGTCTCGTCGTGGTTTGCTACGTAGAACAACTATTGGAAATGGTCCGTCTCTTCTTGCTCCCTGTATTCTGTGGCTTTACTTAATGTTACTGAAACTTGACTACTCACTTTTACGTGGCAGGCCCCCCTGAATCTGTTTTTGATTGGACAAAGGAATTAGATTCGGATTTGGCCAATCAGAATTCGAACAATCAGGCATTTTCTAGAAAGTATTGGCGCCTTCTCCAGTGCCAAAACGGTGACGTCCCCTATTTTTGATAGAGGGGCAGGAAGATGAAATATGTAGCTTTATTGTAATACGACCTTACCTTTATTCTTTCTTTCTTTTTGATAACGTTTAGGTCTTCGGATATTTGAGGAGCTTCTTGAAGTGGATTTTCTTGTAAGAATGTATAGTAACTTGTTGTATTGCTCAAATTTCCTTGCAAGACAGTGGATGCTTATTTTTGTGTTTCCTTAAATATGTTTATGTAGCCGAAGAGCTGTAGTAGAGCAATGAAAGCTGTTGGGGTGGTGGAAGCTACCTGTGAAGAAATATTCGAACTTCTAATGTGTATGGACGGAACGCGATGCGAGTAGGTTCTTTTTATTGTTCACTCAACTTTGACATTCTCCATTTTGTGCATTTGTTGCATGCTGAAAGTGATCTCTGATATGTAATATCCATAATGTGTTATATGTGAAGCAATTGCTTGTTTTTCTTAACATTACATATTCTCTTTAAATAGATTTCTATTAATGGAATAAACTTCCATTAGTCAGAATTTATTTGTTGGGTTACTTTAGTTTTTGTCGATCCTTTTCAGTTAAAGTTGCTTGCAGATAGTATATTTTTTTCTGGAATCAGATCGAAAGAAAAATGCATCATGACACAATTTGTGTTTGCAGTTCAAAATGTAAGATTAACTGAAATACTATTTTTCTATTTTAATGTAACTGTATTGTGTGCGTAGGTGGGATTGCAGTTTCCAGTATGGTAGCTTAGTTGAAGAAGTGGATGGACATACAGCCATACTTTACCACAGACTTCAATTAGATTGGTTCCCACAGTAATGTGTCCTTATCTTCTTCTTTTTTGATTTGTTTTAGTATTTGTATTTTATTCTGTTTCGTAAGCAATACTGAGTTGGAATTGCTTTCATAGTATAGACAAAGCATTGTGTTTGTGAGTGTTTTTCTTACCTAGTATTGAAAATTATCCTTTCCGAAACTTCTTCGATTCTGTAAGTTTTTTTCTGTCTCAATGTTCGCTTCACTGACGATAACTTTGACATTTATGCGGATGGGTCATAAATTATTCATTTTCTTATGGTGCAAGTACGGGATGACCACTGGAGATGAAAATTATCTTTTTTATGTCCATTATTTTCTTTTCACTTTTGTGATTTGGTTTTATAGCTCTGATGGTACTCTTTGTATCGCCTTTTCTGCTATTGAGCTAAATTAATCTAATTATTTTGTGGTCCATTTCCTGGTGGAAATCTATGATTTATATTGCTAAAATGGATTTCAGTTAAAATTTCAACTTGAGTTGATTGTCAATAACCCAAAGGTTTGTGTATATACTTTAATTGCATGTGTATATTGTAAATGATGTTATCTATGCTTCTGTATGTCACCAAGACTCATTCATTGTATTATAATCAATTGTAGGTTTGTCTGGCCTCGTGACCTTTGCTACGTACGCTATTGGCGGCGAAATGATGACGGGAGTTATGGTAATTGTTCAGGGGTGTTCCCTTGTATATGTTATGTGCATAATTTTTTAGAGTGTGCAATCGTCCTTGGTTTAACCTCTGGCACTTTGCAGTTGTGCTGTTTTGTTCTAGGGAGCATGAGAATTGTGGTCCCCAACCTGGATTTGTGCGGGCTCATATTGAAAGTAAATTCAACTGAGCTTTAATGTTAAATTATAGTATCAAGTTTTCCAATTTTTAATTTTCATTTACTATTTTCTAGATTTAGGAATTTGTTTTACTATCTCCTTTTATTTATTATAGCTGTGCTGAAAGGCAACCTTTACCAATTACAGGCGGAGGCTTCAATATTTCACCTCTAAAACCTCGTAATGGGAGACCGAGAACACAGGTCCAGCATCTTATGCAAATTGATCTAAAAGGCTGGGGAGTGGGCTATAGCTCATCATTTCAGCAGCACTGTCTCCTTCAAATGTTAAATTGTGTTGCTGGTGAGATTCTATGTTTTAAAATCTTTAAATGAAGATGTTTTTATAGCTTTGAACTTTTGGATTTATCATGTCAGCTGTGTCTTAATTTTTAAAAATGTGAGGTGCCCCCTTTTCACATTCATTTTTTTAAGAACTTTTTGCTGAGAGAGAGAGACTCTAGATGGCACACTTAGCCTATGTTGTCAGCTTCCGGGACCAAATAGGTACCTGCAGCCAGATTTTTCCATATGTTTCTATAAATAATGCTTGACCAGGTTACATGTAAAGACAGAGCAAGATAAGGGGCTGCTATATTTTTCACTGTAGCATTATATCTCTTTTGCTGACTCTGACCTATTTTCTCAATTAAAGTTCTGTGTGATTTGGTGTTATCTCAGAAGGTGATAAACTTTTTTGGGTTTTCTACTATTACAGGATTGCGAGAATATTATTCTCAAACTGATGACAGAACTGTGGCTCCCCGAATACCTGTTATGGTCAATATGACATCAGTATCCGCCTCTTCAAAGAGGAATCAGAAGCTGCAGTCATCTTCTAGTCATCATCGCAGTTCTTCACTTGATCAAGGACATTCAGCAAACAGAAATTCTGTATTGATGGATGAAGACTCTGATGAAGATGAAGATCTTCAGTATGCTGATCAAGAGGTTTTGTATTGTCCTGATGATTCTCTAACATTTGAATTAACTTGCACAGGCTTTGTCTTTGTCTTCCTCTTTCTTTAACATTTGAATTAACTTGCACAGGCTTTGTCATCTTCCGTTGAGGTTGAAGACAGGAGAACTGGTACTTATATAATTTAGTGATTCACTGAACTGATATGGAATCTTTAAACTGTTATGCTCT
This sequence comes from Galeopsis tetrahit, assembly GCA_963675135.1. Classification (NCBI taxonomy): domain Eukaryota; kingdom Viridiplantae; phylum Streptophyta; class Magnoliopsida; order Lamiales; family Lamiaceae; genus Galeopsis; species Galeopsis tetrahit. The sequence goes on along the minus strand of OY776125.1, from coordinate 10,554,883 downwards.
GCAATTTACTTGACATGTAATTTTATAAATTGAAGCCATTGAAGAAGATCCTACAGACAAATTAGATTTGTCCATTTTCTCTGGAAACCTTCGCCATGATGGTCATGATAAGGCTCGCAACTGCTGGACATTATCTGATGGAAACAATTTCAGAGTTCGTAGCAAGCGGTTCTGTTATGACAAATCAAAAGTAATTTATAATTTTTGGTTTCATTCTGATTTCATTTTAGCGTGCCTATATTTTCTTGAGTGAATCTTACATAATTTCGCAACACCTTTTGAAGATTCCTGCAGGTAAACATCTTATGGATCTTGTTGCTGTAGATTGGTTCAAAGATACAAAGAGAATGGACCATGTTGCCAGGCGTGCTGGTTGTGCAGCACAGGTAAGTTTCTCTCTGGTTACTTTAGTAGTTTCAGTGGATCTGTGTTCCTCTCAGATAATATAATTTCCTTGTGAATTGCAAAAGTATTTATTTTCGGTTGATTAAAAATTTTATCGTTTCATCCTTATTTCTGCATACTTTACATAACACTGTTTTTATTTCCTTTTAGGTTGCATCAGATAAAGGACATTTTTCAATTGTCTTTAATCTTCAAGTGAGTTGGTTATCTGGCAGATTTATTTTCTAGTTATCTTATCTGGTGATTTGAACGTTTAATAATTTCTCTCATTCAGGTGCCTGGATCAATGCACTACAGCATGGTTTTTTATTTTGTGGGTAAGGAGCCAGTACCAGGATCTCTTCTGCAGCGGTTTGTTGATGGGGATGATGAGTTCCGCAATAGTAGACTGAAGCTTATTCCATCAGTACCCAAGGTATCTTTCTTCTATTCCTTTGAAGGGGAGCTATAGTGTCCTCTTATAAGGAGCTGCTATGTTCAAAACCGATCCATTCATTAGCTTACTTAACACTTCATGCTATAACCATTAGCAATAGCCTACTTAATAGTTATTGCTCGAACCATTTGGTCATATCTCTTATGTGAATATGTCAAGACATGGAAGAAAAGAGAGCTTGTAAAGTATAGAATTGGCATTCGCTTTCACATATCTATGATACGTTACTTTTAGAACATAAGTTTCTTGTTACATGCCATTATTTTTATCTATTGTATAATTGCATGTGAGTATATCAATAAAATATTTTGTTGGCTTTTCATTTGGGCATGGTACAGTATTACAGTTGCTTGATTGAGTTCACATGCTACATATCCAGTCTGTCTATGCATATTACTACTTAGTACTTACATAGTATAATATACAACTTTTCTGTTAGTGTTACTATTACATCCTAAGTCAGAAGACATCCCACTGCTCCATTTTTTTTATCAGGCATGTGTAGTCAAGAGATGTGCTTTTGAGTTTGAGTTGCCACATTTTAAGAAGTATCAGCATTTTAAGAATTTGGAACTAGGAATTATTTGACTGACTTATTTATATTATGAATCATGTAGGGTTCTTGGATTGTACGTCAGAGTGTTGGCAGCACCCCATGTTTACTGGGAAAAGCGGTTGATTGCAACTATATCCGGGCTCCCAAGTACTTGGAGGTATTGTTTCTTTGGTACTTCTAATGTATACTTAAATCCAGTTTTTTTATCCAACATATACTTAAATCTGCATTAGGGCAAGTGTTGTGAGGTTGCAGGCGTAACTATCTTGACTGATATCACCAACCCCTTGGTGTTTCTAATTTTTATGTAGATTGATGTTGATATTGGTTCTTCCACTGTGGCAAATGGTGTCCTTGGGCTTGTGGTTGGTGTTATTACGTCACTTGTGGTTGACATGGCTTTTCTTGTACAGGTATTTTTATCTCAACTGTGGAAATGTCATGAATGCTTAATTTTTTTTTCCAATTTTTCACTGGAATATTTACAAGGAAATAAATGTAAAGTTGTAAAAAGAAATGCAATGAGTAAAAGAAATTCTACTATGACATAGGACGAAGGTCTCTGGAATGCACCGAATGATGTATGTGTCGGCTCACCTCAACTAGTGTAGGCATATTGGAAATCATCTGCTAGCCCCATATGCATTATAGGATTATTTGGAATTGCACATAGTACATATTATGATCATCTATATTTTCGAACGATAAAGTACATGAACTAACCAAAAAAAAAAAAAGAGAATAAAAATGGTACCGTGTTCTGTTTAATCCCTTTATATATTTTTGTAAAACCATTTAGTTTGTTCCCTTCAATAAGTTTGAGAAAGAGAAATCCTATGGTTATTGGCCTTTTAAGGAGATAGGATAGGAATACCAAAAAGTGTGAGAAACAGTGCTACTCTCGACGTCATAGTTGTGTTTCTGTGTTGAACAATTTTGTAATGATTTCAAATGAGAAACTCTGGTTGATCATATTATACTGTGTATGAAATTGTGTGAAAATGAGTGCAGGCCAACACGACAGATGAGTTGCCGGAGCGGCTAATTGGTGCAGTCCGAGTATCTCATATAGAATTGTCATCAGCTATTGTGCCGGTGCTGGAATCTGATCCTTCGGATTCTGTCAAAACATAATGGGGTGCTGGCTGATGATCCTCAAAACATAACGGGTATCAGTTATACGAAGTTACTAACAATATAGACTACTACATTCATTCAATATCTTAAAAATTCTACGATTGTAGAGAAATTGTTTTTGATTTGTTTTATTTCTGATAATGGAGTTTGATGCAGCGAATGGTCTTGATTTTACTCGAGTCTGTGATATTTCACTCGGTCATGCATTATGTGTATATCCTCGTGCGTTTAGGATGTTAAATAACGAACATATTAAACTTTTTATAATAGAGTTCCTATTAACTTGCAAAATATTTGTGTATGTGATCAACTCTATTTTTGGTTCATTCAAACCCTGTATGTGAAAACCAAACACATTAATCCTTGCCATCAGTGTGAGTCCAACAGAGTTAATTTAAAGCATTCTCCCTTGTTCTCCCTCCGTCTTTGTTTCCTAGATGTGTCAGACACTCCCTCGATTTACATTTCACCCGACGATATTGGCTCTCGTTACCATTCAACAGAGAAGAAGTTTGTTTTAGAATGAGCCCTCTTCCTAGACGGGGAACTCATGTTGCATTGCTGAGGAACGTTTTCTTCGAATTCTAGACATTGAAGCCCCAACATTGTCACGTCTTGCACTACTTTGTCTTGTAGTCCTCTCTGCTGCTTCTGTGTTTTGTGGAGATGGTGAATCTACAAGATATGGAGGTGCTTGAAGTATAGGCCCCACTTCCTCGATGAACTGGATATTAGTATTAAGCAGATCCACCATTGATTCTCTATTATCAATTCTAGCCCGACTTGTACTAACTTTAAGATGCGAGAACCATTTGGCCTGCAATGAAATTAAATAAATGGATTGTTATATACATTTTTGAGTTCATATTATCATGACAAAACAAAATAAAATTTTAAAGTATACTATTTACCAAAACATCTTGTGTAGAGATTCTTGATGGTAGGAAGCCCCCGACCTCCGTAGAGTACTCATCAGGTGAAAGCAAACGTCGTGTAATTCGATAGTACCACTGCATATAGTCATTGGACGTGGTAGCACCTCCATCGATTGGCATTGTAGGTTCAAACGCTCTTCTTTGATTCCAACATGTTATCCAATGAGCGTGTTTTGCAACCCAATCAGAGCCGTCTCGTCTCGCCCTCTACGATCAAGCTCATGCAACGACACATGACTACATGAGTATGATCTATAGGATATGGAATGCTTTGAATCATACCGAATTGTCTCAGCACCCTATTGGGATGATGAAGCTCCACTATATTAATGTTGATTAGTGGACATTCTGACATCCATTTATGTGTCAAACAACGATCTCCAATAGTCAATATATCTTGCGTAATAGGTTCCCAAATAAACTGCAATGATAAAAAATAAAAATGAATGACCCAATATAATGTATACTGGGAAAATATGATAATTTCTTACTTGTTCATCAGACAAACGATCTAATATGTCTCGAAATATACGAATAGTGTTGCTCGCAGTTCTCGTATGATCGTGGTAATTAATCCACCTAGCCCCATACAGGTGAAGCCCCAAGACGCGATTATCTGCACCCGGTAATGTACCTTTCACAAGCATACGACGCACCTTTATAGGTTGTATAACGCTTATTCTTGACCATGCTCAAATCTGCAACGACAATAAATATTTTGATTGATTGTAGTATAACTTAACAATAATTTTTTTTCTTTCAAAAAGTAGTTGCAAATACCTGTAACAAAGACAATGCTCCAGCGATGGTACTCCAACTAACTAGAGAGGCCTCACAAAGTTCACGATATAAAGTCGCTAATACTGCACTTCCCCAACTATACTCTCCAACTTTCGTTATATCCTCTAAAAATTGTAGATATAATAATGGGACAGAACACCGAGAGGTGTCGGGCATCATTAAACCTCCCAACAGTAAAAGTGCACATCCTCGTGCATATTGATCAACTTCTACTTGTGGCGTATCTTTGTCAATATCTGGCAAATGTAACAAATGCTCACTTAGTGCAGACAACTTGATCGCCGTCTTATTTCTCATCTGCGATTCGTGTGGCCGAAATCCTAACCACACTTCACAATATTCACGCCACTCGATTTGGGTGCGATTAGGTTCACGACATACAATAGGATCTCCTTGTATCGATAATCCCCATATAATAGCAATATCTTGTAAAGTGATAGTTGCTTCTCCGATAGGAAAATGAAAGGTATGTGTCTCTGGACGCCATCTCTCCACTAGTGCAATGATAAGATGTCGATCAATTTTGATGGGTCCACATCGAGCAGGACCGTAAAAGCCCATCACTTGTAGTTGATTCGGGTGGAATTTACGCGTTTTAGGGGCACATGTGAAGTATATTTTGATGTGGATTTCATTGATTTGTGCATGGAATATGATTGTTTAAGCCGAAATAAGAGAAAGGTTGTGTTTTGTCGGTTTTGTAGGTAAAACGATGAAATTTGGAGCAAAACACATACCACAAGTGATCGGACCAGAAAGAGGAGTGCACGGTTGGATTCGTCTCGAAAAACGGAGTGGATTAGCCGAAGGAATCAAGTTAATCCGACACCCGAGGCGGAAGATATGCACGAAACGAGAAAAGGCCGAAATCGAGGAACAAGGCAACTCGGCCGAGTGAGGTTACTCGGCCGAATCTGCGAGTTTTGGCTCTACTGCGCACTCGGCCGAGTGAGTTTACTCGGCCGAATCTGCGAGTTTCAAGTTTACTGCGCACTCGGCCGAGTGAGCTTACTCGGCCGAGTAAGGATTTACGTAGCCACTGGATTTGGACATCACTCGGCCGAGTGAGCTTACTCGGCCGAGTAAGGACTGAACAAAATCGCTAACACGTTTCTTTAAGTGTTCCACTCGGCCGAGTTACCCCATTTTCGGTGCCAAACTTGTATTTTCTCTTATTTTGAGGGATCAACTTGCAAATATGCCATCCAAACCCTTCCCAAACACTATATAAACTCCTTTCTTGAAATCCAAGACATTCTCCCCCAATCCACACATACTTACACATACTTGGAGGTGTTTTGGCCATTTCTCTCTCAATTCTTCATCAATTCAAGGAAGGAAGGATGCAATAGCTCCTAAATTCCATTTCCCACCACATTCTAGACTAAGCTTTCCATTTCTCTTTCTTTTTATTTAGTTATTTCATTTGGATTTTGTAATTTGATTATGTTAGTAGTTAGCTAAACACTTTTGTGGTTCTAAGGCATTGTAAGACTTGGATTGATGTTTATGAGTAATTTCTTGCTTTAATTGATGTTTATTTCTTATTTGCATATTCAATTATCCATTGCAAAGCATGTTGTTAGTGGCCATAATGATTTGCTTGATTCATTGTTAATTGGGATAGTATCGAGAGATTTATTCCATTTAATCGTATGCGAATGTGCAACCCGGTATTATTATGATCTCGAGAGAGGATTAATTATCGGAGAGGGAATCGAATGATCTTAGGAGCTATTTTAGATGGTGTAATGTTTGTGATGTAGACATACGAGCTTATATTACATTGCGTCTTTGAATTAGTTTGTATCGAGAGATCGATTAGTTCTTCTTGTGTGATCACCCTATTTGAGATAACCTTAATGGCCAATTAAACGAGATAACTCTCATAAACGGACATCTAAGAACTACAATTGCCTTGGAACCCACCCTTTCTTCTTTGAGTTTTCATCCGTTTTACTTTCGTTTTCTTACTTTGCATGATTAGTTGATCGATTTTATATTTACTCTTTCGTTGTCTATTTGTGACACATAGTTAGGCAATCTTAGGGGTAATTCAACACTCAATCTATTCGATCACGTCTATTTAGAATTCGACTAGCAAACTACCCTTTTACGCTTAACCTCCCTGTGGGATCGACCTCGTGCTTATCACGCTACAATAGACGCCGTATACTTGCGGTTGTTTATTTAGTGTTGCATAACACGTGTATCAGTAGTCTGTCCAAAACACGGGGGGTGAAGTGTAACATCCTCTAAGTCTGCATTGTTCCTAAATGACCAAAAAATTGATTGGGAGCCTTGTGCTGTGTGCAGAACAGACTCATTTTCAGGCCTATTTATAAAAATCATGTTTGAACGGTGTGTTTCTTGTTGGTTCAGTACATAATCATCAATAGGTCCATACACATCTTTCTTTCTCCCTTCAACGGCCGCCATCCTAAAATTAAGACTCTAATCATTACACTTTTTTCGTTAACGTGTCACAAAATGCAAGCTTTTACGGGACGGAGGTAGTACTTTCATAAAAATTTAATCTTCTAGTAACATAGTTTTGATCATGATAATATTTAGAAAAGAAAATAAAATATTTTAATTAAACATTGCATCCAAAATTTTGTATTATTCTATTTTAACATTTTAGAATAAGAAATTTAAAATTAAGTTGACTAGGTTGGAATCAGGCGCAGAGGAGATAAATAGCCTTGGGTAACATTTAATTATCTAGGCAAAGGAGAAATTTTGGGTAAAAGAGATTATGCAAAATAAAATAATATTCTATAATTTATAATACAATTGTAAAAGAGACTACTTGCACACCTCCAACATAAAAATAATTCATAAAATTAATACTGCAATATTAATTTTTAAAATTATCACTTCTTCTTTTAACTCATATTTTTTTCTATTATCTCATTAAAAAATTTTAACACTTCAATAAATTATCTAAAATGCCTCTTTCTAAGTAAAAGTGTAGAACCAATATACATTACTTACATTGAAAATGATAACATTTTTAAATAGGGTTAACATTCAATTTTTTTTTTCTTAATATAATTTTTTAGTTTTTTATAAAAAAAACAAACCAGTTTATATGGTTGAGAGGAGAGAGTACTAAATTACAAAACAAAACTAACTAGGCATAATTGAAAATGTAACGATACTCTTTATTCGATCTGAAATAATTTAACTTTCTTGCAAAGTTATATATATGTTTTTTTAAAGGTGCAAAGTTACATAATCGAAGAAAAATACAATATATTACACACAACACAAGCCATATTTTATTGTACTGTAGCATGCATATATTATACATAACGTTTGAGAAATTGTTCGACTGTGGTATAATTGACATCTGGATAGAGTCGAGAAGCTTCTTCTCCTTGCTCTCCTATTTCGAAATTTGTGAGGCATCCTTGGCATAGTACATCATAGTAGTGACTTAATCCCACTTGTTGACCATAATCCAGCTCTACCATTTAACAATATCCAAAGTAAATTAATTAATACATGAATAAAAATTTCTAAATTACATATGTGAATTGGTCTAGATTAAATCGCAAATAATTTGTCTTTCGATCATTTGGTATGCATACAATTGAATATTTTTACGTATTGTGTATACATTTTATTTTAGATCTGATTATTCATCTATCTTGAGCCCAACAGTAAAAAAAATGACATTTAAAAATAATTGGTGGGAGTAATTGTGATGATGTTGAAGCTCATATTAGATCAGATCAATCTAGGGATTGGGCCCAATTGGATTAGCCCACCTTGAGAGCCCAAATTCCCATTGGGCTTTAGGCCTGCTACATTATAAAGAATGTACAATAATTCAAAAGTAGTACCTTTCATGGAAGCTAAGAATTGTTGGCTGGGGAGGGTGATTTTGTGGAGCTGTTTGCCTATAAGCTTCTCCCATATGTGCACAACCTCTCTTTGTGAAAGAATGTTTTTGGGAGGCCTGAGGTAGACTGTCTTGTTCACTGTTCTTGGATCATCTATGCTCTTTATGGTGTATGTTGCTATATCATCCTCACCCACAAATATTGCTGCACAAACTCAACTAATTAATTAAAATGCCCAAATAATGGAAATCAAGAATTTCAAATCTTTGGCAAAAGTTATACTATCAAAATCTTCGAATTTTGCAAAATTAGAATTTTTCTAATATTTGGATAATTGCAACTTGTCATGTAAGTTTAGCAATAAACAAAATTAACAAGCTACTCTATAAATTATTTGACAAAAACTTATATGAAAGTGTCACATACATGAAATGAGCTTCATTACATGTATATAATGGAAACTACTATTACTCTGCCTCATGGTGTTACTCAAATCATGTTTTAAAGTAAGGTAAATGTGTAAATACTAAAGTGAATATTTATCTCATTCTCACACAATATCTACTCAAATTTTATAAATTGCACTTGTCCTAGCTACTTATTTATAAAAGAGAAGTATATTTAGATTTGTTCAATGGCAAAATTGTGGAACCAAAATCAAACCGCTCATATGTGTAATATGAAACATATCAAATTTCATATTGAAATCAAATTAGTAGTTTAGTTTTTTTATAAAAAATAAAATAAATATAATACCTTTTTTATTGCCATCTCCATGTATTACGACAGAGTCCCTCGAAGGAAGGATTTTGCCAAATTGGCAAAGCCCTCCAATAAAATAACCTGCAAAACAATTTGCAGAAACATACGTGAACGGAATCCCAGCTTCTTCAATAGCTTTTCTCACCACCATTTTATCCTCAAACGTCACTCTCCCCGGTTCCGTCGCCTTTTCCTTTCGTGCAGCATCTATTCCAAACTCCGACGGCAAAAACCTCTGTCCAAATGACAGAAATCATGTTATTATAACTTTACTTAAAAGTTTTTAATAACATAAATTTGTTACTAAAAATATATTTTATGTCACTAAAATCTTTTAGCTAATATGTAGGTGGACACGTAAATTAAGAAAGTGTAATAATGAGTGGAGTTTTGAGGGGTAATTTTGTAAAACTTTATGTATAAAGTAAAGAATGAGTTGACTTTTGTGTATGTGTGGAGAAAAAAGTAATGACATTTGTGTAAAATTGAGGATATTTTGAGGGTGTAGTTTATAAAGTGTTTTTCATTTTAAGGATGTGAAAGTTATTGTGGGACGTCCCGAAAAGAAAAGTGTAAAAGTTATTGCGGGACGGAGGGAGTAAAATAAAAAGTTTGTTACTAAAACTCAATTTTCTTGTTACCTTAACATTCCCGGCCTCTTTGATGGCGTCAACAAGCTTGAGCTGGAGCAGGATGCTGTGGCTCCGGATATGCACACCAGAGACGGCGGAGATAACGACGTCAACGAGCTTAACGGCGTCCACAAGGCTCTTGTGATCATTGAAAGAGCCGGGGACAAGGTGTGCTCCTAGCATTTTGAATGATATAAGCAGCTCAACTTTGTCTATGTCCACGCCAGTCTCGGGTCTATTGAGAACATAGGTTTCATGGCCTTGTGCCAAACTTGCTTTCACCAGTCTCTTACCCAAGTACCCTGTTCCTCCAATGATCAACACTTTGCTCTTTGCCATCCCTCTTTATTCAACTGATCAGAAATTAATTCTGAAGTGCAGGTTTAATTTTGTGCCATATTTATAGATATGATGTTAATTCGTAGTTTGCTATTTTGAACAATACGTGTAAGCAATGGTATGCAGAGCTAAGTCTCATCTACAAATCCCAACTTAAGTAGACGGTATGAAATTAATTAAAAATGAGACTCATCGAGTTGACAAATTAATTTAATATGAGTAGAGTTGATTTCCGTGAGATCTGGGTGGGTGTGAACTTTGACATGAAATTATTTGGGATTAAAGGTTTTGCAGTCCTTTTAAGTTGGATCAATTTTGAATTTTGTCCGGATGTAATACATATTTTGATTTTGATCCCATAAGTTGACTTAAATTTTGAACTCAATCTCATTACCTGTTATTGCAAGTAAATGAATCGGTCAAATCCATTTTTTTCTAAATTTTTTTGCACATGAGCAAATTCACAGTTGATTTAAATTGCACACGATCGAGCTAAGGATTTAACCGGTTCATTTATGTGTAATGACAAGTAATTGAACTGAATTCAAAATTTGAGTCAACTTATGAGACCAAAATTAAAATGTGTATTCCATCAGAACCAAAATCAAAATTAGTCCAATTTAAAGCAAAAACTTTAATCTCAAATTATTTCATCTCATCTACACATCTGAACTTGTAGAAAATATGTGAAATCAATTCATTCATATTAATTCTCCAATAGGATTAATATAGTATATTAGTATGAGTTGAAATATAAATAAATTAATTTCAAATTTTTATAAGTTCGAACTGCAATAAAATTCTTTGACGTTATTAGAAACTTAGGGTCATGCATGTCCACACTGCACGTCTTAGGTTCAATTCGTTAAAAGCAACACCACACGTATTACACTTACTCCCTCAACGGGCTAATGTGATAGGAATTAATATATATTATGCGATAAAAATAAAAGAGTAATTATAATGGAAATAAATTTTTTTTTTTAAATCTTTAATAGCCACAATGTAAAAAGAGTATTATACGTGCTTTTTAATAGTTAAAAATATTTTACTCTATCATAATTCATAATTATACAACTGTTCGATGTTATACTCATGAATAGTAAGTATTCTTTCTTTAACAATATATATTAACACATAAACACATTACTGTATATAAATTACAATTATATTGTAATAAGCTAAACTTTTACGCAAAATTGACAAATGACTTTACCTATCTGCAGTGACTTTACCAGAAAAGATGTACACCTTTCTCAATTAATTAAATTCAAAGTAGTGGGGTAGTTGAACAATATTTGACATCACACTTGTGTAATATCAACGTTAGAATTAAAATTATAGTTGTCCATATTACTTTAAAGTGATTAAATACACATTTTGATTTTTGTTCTATAAGTTCGTTCAAATTTTGAATCCAGTTCAATTACTACCATTGATAAATGAATCGGTCAAATTTTTAGCTCATGTGCAATTCAAATCAACCGTGAATAATCGTGAATTTGCTCATGCGCACAAAAATGCAGAAAAAAAATAAATTTAACTGGTTCATTTACCTGCAATGGTAGATAATTGAACTGAATTTAAAATTTGAACTAACTTATGGAACTAAAATTAAAATAAATATTACATCAGGACTAAATTTAAAATTAGTTCAACTTAAAGGATTACATAAACTTTAATCTCTAATTTAAATATTACCATGTATAGCTTAGAAGCAATGGAGCAGTTGGCTTTCTTTTCTTGAAATAAAAGGATGCAAAAAGAAAACTACTCCATATTTTAATGTTAATTTGTTTGGTAGTCCTGGCCGGTAATGAAAACAATTGATGTATACATGCATGTGAAAAGTCGTCACAATGATGAAGAAATTACAATTCCGTCGTACATTTTATTTACCATTATTCAAAAGTACATATTAAATTGCAATAGTAATTTAATTTGTAATTAATTCTACAAATTAAATTAAATCAACATCTTTCCCTCAATTACAATTTAATCTAAACTTTAAAAAGATTTCAAATTAAATCACCACCATCTCAATGCATTAAGCAAAAACAACCTAAAATTCTCTCTAGCTCATAAGTATTTATTGAGGAATATCGTAAATTAATTTCCTTCAATACATAATTTATTTGTTGGTCAAAATCACCTGTGTCACAACCATACAAATTAATTTTAAATAATCGATTAACATTAAATAAACCATATCAAATCCATAAATTAACATTAAATAAACCATCGATCTAATTAAGACCAATCCTTGGGAGTTAGTCTAGTGGTATAGACTTCAGACTTAGAAGTGTGTTCCTCTCTAAATTACGGTGAAATTGATCTCCCGAATTAATTAGTACGTTGATCCTTGGACCAGATACTCGAGACTTGAAAAAAAAATAAAAAAATCAACCCACATCTTCCTTATATACTAATTCTAAATCCCTCAAGGCGACGTGGCTTCACCAGAATTCTCATTTTTTAAATCTCTAATTTTCAGTAATTTTGATTTTTTTTAAAAATAATTTTCTCTTTTCTCTCTCTCTCTCTTTTTTCAACTGTCATTTTTTAAATTATTTTTTCTTTTTTATCCATTCTCTCTTTCACTCTTCTTCTACGGTTTAAATATTTTAATTATAATTTTATTTAATAATTATATTAAAATTTATTAAATAATACTTATTTCACTAGTATTTAATATAGTAAGAACCAATTCTATACTCAACAAACGCACGTCAATTCCACAATTGTCCGATGTTGATCAATTGTAGGTGCGATATATACCTAATATTTTGACTCATGATCAAACCAAACCATTAAGTTGTATAGTGAATTTGGGTCTATATAACTAAAAAAAATAGCAGTTTTGTAGCCATAAGTCAAAGTACGTAATTACAAGGTAAAAAAGATCCATCCATCATGCATCCATATGTGGGGAAAAGTAGGGTCCTGGTTGTAGGTGGGACGGGGTATATCGGGAAGAAGTTTGTCAAGGCTAGCCTGGCGGCGGGCCACCCCACGTACATCCTGCGGCGGCGGGAGATCGGGCTGGACATGGACAAGATGCAGATCCTGATGGAATTTAAGGAGCAGGGGGCTGTGCTCGTCGACGCCTCGTTTTCCGACGGGCAGAGCCTGGTGGAAGCGGTGAAGCAAGTGGACGTGGTCATTAGCGCCATGTCGGGAGTGCATTTTAGAAGCCATAACTTGTTAATGCAGCTTAAGCTTGTTGACGCTATTAAACAAGCTGGTAATATTAAGGTACGAATTAATTAAATTAAAATTAAATTGATTGGACCAAAAATATTAACTTGTACATTTATATATTAATTCGTTGCACTCTTTTCACTCGTGAACTGAAATAATGATTCTATTCTTAGGGAGGAGACTTTTAAATTTTGTAGTGAATTGTGAAATTAATTAATGTATTTTAATTCTCCAACAATGATAGAACAAAATAGATAATAAAAAAAAGGTACTTAGAAGTTAACAATCCCCAGTCCATATGAAAAAGGAAAGCCCACCAAGTAATGAAGTAAATGCACGTGAATAAATTAAAAAAAAAAATTGTTTCTTCTTGTATCCATATTCCAATCTAACCATTTTTTATTTTATTTTAAAAAAGACAATTTAAATATGATTTTCACCTGTACAAATTATTTTTTCTCCTCAATTTTTCATTTTTTTTTAAGAATATTGTTTTTGCTCTAATACAAGACAATATACACAATTTACTTTTTTGGCTTATTTGGGTAGGTGAAGGGAAAAATTAACTACTCCAATAAGTAGGGTATTGGTGTCTTTTCATGTTAAAATTGAACCTAAAGAACTCATTTTTTTCACCAATATATAGGTGAAACTATCTTTGTCACACCCTCTATTTTGAGATGTTCAATTATGATTATTTTTTAACATGAAACAGGTCAATAAATCATAAAACACAAAAAATGACACATGTTATCTCATACCCATCTAAGGCGAATGAGATTAGATGTTCAAATTTTCATGTTCCACATTTTATTTTTCTATATGTATGATTGATACGTGTTATATTAAAAAATAATCAACGTCTTATAATATTGAGTGCGACACGTGTTAAATGGAACATAAAAATCGAAGTCTTAAGTGGGGAGAATTAAGAATATTGATAAATTTTGCAGCGATTCTTGCCTTCAGAGTTTGGTATGGATCCAGCACAAATGGAACATGCAATGGAACCTGGAAGAGTAACATTCGACGAGAAGATGATTGTCCGAAAGGCTATTCAAGAAGCCAATATCCCACACACTTACGTCGTCGCCAACTGTTTCGCCGGATACTTCGTCGGAAACCTCTGTCAGATGGAAACTCTCCTCCCTCCAAACCACAAACTCCTCATATATGGTCAAGGAAACGTCAAAGGTTATTCAACGACTAATACTGTTAAGTGAAAACAACTAATATTATAGTATCATTTAAAATTGCAAGTGGCTAACTAGATCTTACACCTTATTGCAGCTGTGTTCATGGATGAAAACGACGTGGCAACGTACGCGATTAAGTCCATTGACGACCCTCGTACGTTAAACAAGACGTTGTACGTTAAGCCCCCGGAAAACGTCCTAACTCAACTAGAGTTGGTCGAGAAATGGGAGAAACTAACTGGCAAGACACTCGAGAAGATTAACATTTCTAAAGAAGACTTTTTGGCACTCATGAAAGGTGCTGACTTTGCAGGGCAAGTTGGAATAGGCCATTTTTATCATATTTTCTATGAGGGATGCTTGACAAACTTTGACATAGGGGAAGATGGCGAAGAAGCTTCGAATCTCTACCCCGAAGTCAAGTACAAGCGCGTCGAAGAATACTTGAAACGTTATCTTTGATCTCTGAAATAATGTGTATCTACTTACATTATGTTGTTGCTTGCTTTCAATCGTATTCCACAACTCTGTACAAGTTCAGACTTGTAGACGAGATGTAATTTCTTGACAAAAGGTAATACTACGAGTACTTTTCTTACACAAGATTTTGGAAAACAACAAGTCTCCATAACAATATGGTACAAAACAGAATTGGATTGAACTAATCCATACATATAGGAGTATATAATATGATACTGATTACTGATCTAGTCTATAGTTATATCGCGCAACTCCTTATCGATTCTGAAGTGGTTTAGCTTCGAATACTGATCCATTGAAGTCATAGCTACTTCTTGAATTCAAGTCGAATTCAATAGAAGGCCCTTGGAGTTTAAGTTTGATCATGTCTTTTGTTTCGTCTGCCTCGTTAATGTTGCCATTTTTGTCGTCTCCGTTGATGGTTTGCATAAAACTCGATAGCGCCAAGTTGAAGTCCGTGAGCTGAGCCTTAGTCGATTCTAGGCTTTCGGGTTGATTCGTGCCAGCAGATAGGCTGTGTTGAGCTTTTTCTAGTATGGCCTGCAAGTACTTCCCTTGTGATTCTATTCTCATTTGCAGTGTCTTCTGCACCTGGTGTTTTGTTATAGGAATAAGAATAAAGTGAATAAATCCAAAGGTAGAGCAGAGTTATTCTGTTTCTTGAAATTTTACCTCAATTTGTTCTTGGAGTCTTTTCTGTACTTCAATCTGGCTCCTAAGGGCTTCAGAAATTGGGATTTCTCTGTACACAACATTTAGTGTAAAACTATGAAACTGAAACTGAAAATAAACAACATTATTTCAAAATCAAGGAGAATTTGTACCCTTGTTCACTGTTCATGCTTGATGAATTAGTGCTCCTACTTGCAAAATGCATGTTGTGATTCCCATACGAATTTTCTGCAGAAAATATAATACAAACTCCTTAAAAATTCACGGTTACAGTAACGAAATTTCACTATAATTGAAAATGTGCAAGGAGCTGAATGCGATCCAAGTTCTAATCGAGTCCCAAAATAGATCAATTGAGATATTTGAACATGACCAATATGTAACATATCTGATATTTGAACATGACCAATATGTAACATATCTACAAAACGTAGTCTATAAGTGTGCAAAAAATTGTTAATTTTAACTTGAAAAGACTGACCACTGTTATCTGGAGTGAGTTGTTGTTTTTTTGCCTGAAGTTGTCCAAGTCTATACTTCTGGAGAAGCAAAATTGGAAGCATTACATGAACATATGAATTACTAATATTAGAATGATACTCAGGTTCAAACTCTCTAAGTGCAAACAATTTCGGATACATAGACTTAAAAAAATATATATTAGAATGATAATGAAAGTGAAGTAAGTACCTGTAAATGGCTTTTGAGATGATACAATGTTAAGCCCTTCAACCCCATTACTCTCAGCACAGATTTGGGAGTAGCCTCTGAACATTTTAGTCATTTCATTATTAGAAAATTAAGCTGATCAACCATTTTTTGTGACTAATCAACATAGAAACACTAATAATTTTCAATATCCCTTTATAAAAGATTTGATTATGAACAAATAGTTTTTCAGAAAAAGTTGCTAAGAGAGAGAGAGAGAGAGACTGACTGTCAGGGCCACCAAGCTTAGTGACAGCATCAACAAAACGATCATGCAAATCAGCAGTCCACCTCAGGCGAGGCTTTGGGTCTCTAGTCATAACCACCCCACCTCCACCTCCGCCGCCGTACATTCTCTCCATCGCCGCCGCTCACCACATAAATCCCCCAACAAAAGAAAATGGCCGCCCACTCTGTTTATTCTTCGGAAGAAATTCCAAAAGAGAAAATTAAAGAACAAAGTGTGTATTATGGATAGAGATTATATATAAACCTTGAGATAATCGTCAAGTGGAAAGTGCATGAATGTTAACTACTACTGATGCGACGTGCTAAGAATAGATTAAAAAAAGGATTAGATCAACAACAGACCATTCCAATTTCCTAGCCCGTGATATTATAACTTTTGTATCTATTCTTCATCTTCTTATAATAAAATACTACATGCATATATATATATATATATATATATATATATATATATAGTACTCACTCATTTCAAACCATAATTATGTTTATTTCTACTTAAAAAAAAAATGTATGTTCATTTTTTTTATTTATATGTCCACTTTACATAAATGTCATTACTTTTTCTTCACACATACACAAAATTCAACTAATTTATTTACTTTATACATAAAATTTACAAAATTACTCCTCAAAATCTCCACTGAATTCACTTTTCTTATTTCGCTATGGAATGTAGGGAGTACATATTATTAGTAAATTATCAATATTTCTTAAAATTCATGTAATTATACTGTATACATGAAGTATTGCTCCGTGTATATTATTGACATGTACAAACATGCATCTTTCATGACATTTGGAATTTAGTTAGTTGGGGCTTTTGCGTAATAAAGAAAAAGAACATGGGGAGATATAATCGGCGACGAATCTGAAGAAGCATGATTGCTTAGTTTATCTGGTGTTTCGTGGTACACCGCTTATCGGTGTGTTCCTCTTCTTCAACGGTTGAGATGGAAATCTGGTGGAGTAAGAAGCAGATGAGCAGATCTTATGCCACGTGTAAGACAGCACGGAATATTCGCCGGCAGATGGGGGGACACGAATATTCCCTTACTCACGTGCCACGTCTTTCAAACTGTGGACGGCCATTGGTTGGCTATCATGCATAATTCTGACATAATTATTACTCATTTAGATTTTAATCGAATTTCTTTTAACTCAAATTAATTAAATATTATACTAACTAAAACACAATCCTTTTTAATTAAATTTATCAGATTTTAAACATAAAATAAAATAAATAAATAAATAAATATAAGGTGCAAATCATTTCTATAGGACCAGTTTTAAACTGAACCCGTAAGTGTATAGTGGAATTGATATCCAAATTAGTCGGTCTATGGACCGGATACCTTAGACTTAAAAAAAACATAAAATAAATATGAGATTGCTAATCTATCAGACAGTAATACAAAAATTGCAGTACAAATCGAATATGTCTGGAGGAGAAGAACACGTAATTAAAATTAAGAATAGGAGATGCACGCTGACTATTTAAGGGTAGAGTGGAGAAAAAATATAAAAAATGTTGGTACTGTAATTATCAAATTGAGATTTTTATGATAGTGTTTCACCATTTAAATTATCATTATGTGTTATGTTAAAAATTAAAAAATTATGAACATATTATTGAACATAAAGAATTACACAAATGATGAAGTCGGCAATAAAATCATTCATAGGCACGTGGTTACCCGGTAGGATTTGGAGTTTAATTCAACGAGTCGAGAAATTTTGATCTTTTTAATTTAATTTTTATCAAATTGGACATGAGATTCGTTTTCAAATAAAAATTTGACTCGCAGAGTTACTCAAGTCCAAAATGAACTTAATAAAAATAAATTTGAAGTTAAATTATCTGTAAATTCATTATAAACATCATGAAGTAAAAAATATATGATTTTTTTTATAAGGTCATTTTAAAGTTAATTAGATATTTGTGCGTCAATCATAATTAAAAGTATAAAAGTAAATTGAAATTAATGTAAAAATATTGTATACTAAATGAACTAGTTGATGAGCTAGCCTACTAACAAACTAAATGTATAGTCAGACTTAATTCATCATAGTTAATAAGCACTCTTATTATTCTAATATATTATCAATCTTAAATTGATTTCATTTATTTTATGGGGTCTTTATTAGATGAGAATAAGTGAATGTCATAAAATCTGACTTTAAATCACTAATACAATGATTTAAAATTGTAATACTTTGTCTTAAATAATAGTATTACTTGTCAGTTGTGATTTCAAGATTTTGATTTGGCAGTTTAATTAAAATCTCCGCGTTTATTCATCTCAGTAATTGTAACTCGTTAGTTGATTCACTACAAAATAATGGAGAAATGGCATCGGGGAAGGCATCGGATCTGCCGTCCCCAAAGATGAAGGCAACGGCAAAGGCATCGGCAGTGTGCCGATGCCAATATGCTCGATGCCATTTAAATGGCATCGGATTTGGGGAAAACCGATGCGAAATGACATCGGCAGGTCGCCGTTACCAAATGGCATCGGGGCCCACTGCCGATGCCATTTCGCATCGGGCCCACTGCCGATGCCTTTTTATTAAAATTTAAAAAAGCCGAAACTGGGTTTCGAACCCAGGTCAATAGGCCACCAACACCCACCCCCACCGCTGGGCCACCCCATTTTTCGGAAATCTGGCCATTTTCGCGATTTGTGGGGTTCGAACTCGGGACCTCGCGGTCTCGAAGGCCTTTGAGCGGCCCCTGTGTGCCGTTTAGGCTAGGAGCTTTTAGTCGACATGTTGTGAATGCAATTAATATATATTCAATTTAATTTGAGTTTTTAATTCTTTAATTAATTCAATCCATTCTAACTTTAATTGTTGCTTATTAAATTATTTATCAAAGCATATCATAATTATTTCTAAATTATATTTTTCAAATTAAATAATTTATTTACGGTATCAATTCACACTATTTAAATTTATTCTAATCCTCAATTTACAACATTTAAATTCATTCTAATTTTTTATTTCACAACATTATAATTACATACAACATTGAATATAATTATTTTCACTTATACATTTAAATTTATTATAATCACATCATTTAAATTCATTCTAATTTTCAATTCACAACATTAAATATATATAATTATTTTCACTTATCCATTTGAAAATATGAATTCACTTATCCATTTAATTAAAAATATTTTCATCTATTATAAAATTATTCTCTAGTTCATTTTCAATTAAAATACACTTATCTAATACGGAGTACTAGTGAATACTTTTTTTTTTAATTGCAGAGAATAAGCTTGATTAATTATATATAATGTTCGTTTCACTCTGATCAGGAGTAATGCTAAATTCATAAGTCATACTCACGTAACTATCAAAATCCACGCAAATATGCATGACATACATATATATATATATATATATAGAAATGATATTGAGCCCATATAATGGGCTCCTTAGGCCATCTCCAACCACATACTCTCAAATGAAGATCTCTAAACTCTAAAATACACTTTTTCATACTCTATTTTAAAAACCTTCTCCAACCATGAAACTCTATATCTTACTCTATTTATTATTTTAATCATTTTCAATATATTACAATCATTAAATAATATATTTATCTTCATATTTAAATTAATTTATACAATTAAATATTCAATTAGTAAATTAAATATTGTTGATTTTATCAAAATCATAAAATGTAAATAAACTTGTAGTTTTTAAATATTACTTTTATTTAAATATAAAATTACAAAACACATAATGACGTAAAACGAAACATGTGAGTATAATGTATGTTTTATTGTATTTTAAGTTATTTTTTTGTTGGTAATAATAATACACAAAAAAAAAGTTACACAATTAAAATTATATTATAAATTAGTATAACAATAGAATTGTAATTATATTTAACAAATTATTAATATAGAATTGTAATACAGAATAGTAAATATTAATAAAATAATAGATATAAAATATAGAGTTTTGAATAGTGAACTTCATATATAGAGTTTACTATTCAAAACTCTATTTCAAAACTTCAAAATAGAGTACGGTTGGAGGGAGCAAAACTATTTATAGCCTACGGTTGGAGATGGTCTTACGGAGTCAAATGATGATGTGTCATTATCTACATCATTATATTTACTTACATAATTAACACTGTTTTATGGAAATTTAAAAAATTAAAGGATATTCCTATAAAATTAGGAAACGTAGAACAAAGATACCATAATCAAGAGATTACCAATGCTAATTATTTTGATTTTTTAATTAATCAAGATTAATTATTTTGATTTTTTAATTAATCAAGGTTAATTATTTTAAGATTTTTTAAAATTATTTATTAACGTGTTTATTATCAGTATATAATTATTAAATTAAAAAAAAACCATACATTTATATATATAATTTTTTTAATAACAAAAAAATTAAAATTAAAGTTATAAAAATAATTAATTGAAAAATAATAAATACATTAATTAAACTAAATCATAAACTCTAAACTTTAAACCCTAAAAAAAATCATACTCCGTAATTTTCAATTTTAGAGTTTAGGGGTTAAGAGGTTTAGGGTTTAGGGTTTTAGAGGTTTAGGGTTTAGGGCGACGGGAAAGGCATCGGGCCCACTGCCGATGCCATTTTGCATCGGGGGGCCGTTACCAAATGGCATCGGGGCCCACAGCCGATGCCATTTTGCATCGGCCATTAAATGCCGATGCCATTTTGCATCGGCCATTAAATGCCGATGCCATTTCGCATCGGGGTCCACTGCCGATGCCATTTTGCATCGGCCATTAAATGTCGATGCCATTTCGCATCGGCCCGCCTGCCGTTGCCAATTGCCGATGCCTTTTGGGCAATATTTTGTAGTGATTATGAAGTTTGAGCTCGACTCAGCTC
This sequence comes from Galeopsis tetrahit, assembly GCA_963675135.1. Lineage (NCBI taxonomy): Eukaryota > Viridiplantae > Streptophyta > Magnoliopsida > Lamiales > Lamiaceae > Galeopsis > Galeopsis tetrahit. Next base: position 10,533,627 of record OY776125.1, on the reverse strand, counting down.
GCTACATTGACGAGCAGAAAAACGAGTTCAACTCAACTCATAAACGAGTCTATCGAATCCTGAACCTTATATTAATGAAATTAAAAGAATAAATTTAGATATCGAGCTCGCGGTCAATTCGTTTGTCTATACGAGTTGAGCTTACGGTCAAATATTCGCTTTTAATATCACTATGCATTTATAAAGCCATAGAGGAATTGTCCGTTTCCATAAAAAGATAAAGAAAGTGAAGGAACATAGAGACATTGATGGATACACAAAATAAATTCCTTGTTTCGGGATGTCCGGGTTTATTGAGAATATTCTTAGCGTAAACTTGCTACATGCATTTTCTTCTTTACAATAGTTTCCTTTTTATTTATTTTTCCCTTTCTCAGACTCTCCTTGTTCTTCAACACCATATCTTAAATATAATTATACAACAAGATAGAATGTTCACATTACTATAAGTAGAAGTATAATTAATTAAAATGGAAAGTTATTCGTTAACAAAGTTGGTCGAATATATTTCCAATTTTTCGAGTTAATAGGAAAAAAGTTGGACCCAATTTGTTCCTTCTCGTACTAGTCACGATACAAATCACGATTGATAGTTTAGAATAGATGTTTAATCATATTTAAAACATTTTTTTTACCTAATGCACTAAAATATACTTCATTATATGAATATTAAATGATCGAAAAATACATCATTTGTGATTTAATGTAGATCAGTTAAAACATTCAACTTATATTTCAACATAGAACGGAGTCTTAATAATTAATATGGTCCAAGACCAAATACCCGAGACTTCAAAAAAAAAAAGAACGGAGTCTTAATACTACCATAAATTACTCTTTGGAATGTTTGATAATGCCAAAACCATTTTTCTCATGAGATATTCAAGTTCAAGTACAGAACAAAATGAAGACGCATGCTACTGAATGAACCATCAATCCATATATTTTCATTTTTCACATCATGACACACCACAAAACTTTGAAGTTTGGACCCACATGAGACTACTAATTGACCCCCTTTATGCATCAAGATAATCTAAGGGTCTGTTTGGTTGGCCCGATTTACAATTGAGAAATGAATGTGAAAGGCATCGGAAATGGTGTATATTAAAAGAAAAAAACTAAAATTATAAGTTCACAAGCCGAAATACACATCCGGGTGTCATCAAAGACTGTCAGAAAAAACACTCTCTAAGAAACAAAACTCGAGACAAGAGAAAAATGTAAATCCCTCTCAACCAACCATCCAAAACAATAAAAACCCAAAAAATTAATCAACTCAAAATGTTCGAAATAGAAAAAAAGACCTGTGTAGGATCAATGGCATCGGAAATGGGTGTTTGGTACAACATTTTGATTATTTGGTACAGTGGCTTCATATCTTACATTGATTTTTTGAATCAAATGACTATGATCATTTCACCCCCAAAAATGAACTCACTTTTTTTTTTCAATTTATTCCATTGAAATAAAAAATAATAACACATTTTTTATTATTTAAACAGTGTAATATTGTCAAAGTAATGTTTTTTTTTTTTTCAAAACAAAATTAATGATTATGATAAGGTGTCAGTTAGATGGTTGAAGATAGAGATGAATTTAGGGGGGAATCTGGTATCTGTTTCAAATGCACCATAATTTAAACCCACTATCTCATCAAATAATTGTGATAGACAAATTTAAATTGAATACATATATTTAAGAGTTTTTTTACAACTAACTCCCACCCTTGCCAAACAATTGCAACTAACTCCCATTGACTTTTTGTACTGTAACTAACTCCCAAATTCTCCATGAATGGTCCCTTTTGCCCTTTCTCTCATTTTCCTCATTTCATTTTTTATTTATTTTATTTGTTTATGTGGGGCCCAATTCTCATTTATCTTTCTCTCTCCACTCCCCAAGTCTCCCTTTCTCTCTCCACTCTCCTCTTTTCTTCCCTTCATCCTCCATTCTCTCCCCCTACCTCTCTCTCCCTCCCTTCTGCAAATGACAACTCCCATCGCTCCCAACGAGTTGCGAGCAATTAAAAAAAATAGAAATTTCGTCGCGGGTGTGCAACTGCCCGTTCGTCGCCCGTAGTTAAGTTCGTACCGCCTTGCTGCCCTGGGAGGAATGGGAGAAGAAACCGCCGCTTATAGGGAGGAAGAAGAAGAATTGGATCTAGATCAGCCCAATTCGCGGCATAAATTCGGTGTACTTGATTCGGTTACTATTACTCTCGCCCGCCGGACCTCCCCGGAACCGCCAATGTCGTCGTTGAGGTTTCTGAGGGGAAGATTTGGGGATTTTCGCAGAATTCAAAGTAGCGTTGTTGAAGTACTACTAGTATTTATATATGATGAATGTGCTTCTTCCGAAAAATAATTATGCTCTTGAATAGTTGGAATTTTAAGTATAGGAATTTCACCCCAATATATAAATCAATTCGAGCATTCTTCCAGAAACCCAGATTGACAGATATGTGTGAGATGTGTGTGTGAGCGAGAGAGAAGAGAGAGAAAAAATCTTGAAAGTCGCATAAAAGTGTGTGAAAAATTAATTTAGAAGTATATTTAATTTTTATTGTAAAAGTATAATAAATTTAAAGAAAAAAAATGTTTGTATATATCTAAACATATTATTATTATCATAATCTTAATGATAATAACGAGTAAAATAATCTACATGTATGAATTTAAATTAAATTTTAGAAAAAATAAAAGTTTGTATATATCTAATTATTATTATTATTAATAATATTAATATTGTCATAATCTTAATTATCATCAATTAATCAATTCAAATTTTAAAAAAAAATGAATTTTTAACTACGTTTAGTAAAATTAAAATGAAGAAATAAGAAAGTTGTCTAATAAATTTTTCAGATTTTATATTTGAGTTGAAATTTTTTTAAATTTGTGAAATTTGAATTACTTATTCTATCATTTTAAATTTATCAGACATTTTTTTGAATTTAACATTTTTTATAGTAATTTTCTATTACACGTAATAACAATATCTCGTATACAAGAGTTGATGTATTTAAAACAATTCATATCAGTAACAATGATATTTTGTATATAAGAGCCGAATATTTATGTTTAGTATATCATTTAAGTTTAGTAACTTATATAATATTCAAACTCAATATTTAAAGGTTATGTTTAGTATCTTATACAATTTAAGTTTAAGGGTTTAGACTTTGAGTATTTCTTCCATTGTTAGCTTTAAACTAATACACCTAGATATATTAGAAAAATAAAATAACTTAATTTTTTTTCAATTCTTCTCTACTTAAATTCATTATCATGAGGAAAATTCAAAACAATACTATCTTTGTTCAGATATTCACACTCTGTGTTCAAATATTTGGCTTAGGTTTATAATTCAAATCCACACTCTTTGTTAGCTTTAAACCAATATGCAGGTTTAAGGTGTGTTTATAATTATTTGAAAATTTCAAACGACAACTTAGTCAATATGCATATGTCTAATTTATTCCTAATAATATTGGGGTGTGCTTAATATATTTTGGGGTGTTAGTAGTGGCTCCATTCAAATTAAACTTATATTCAATTTATATATTAAATTGACTTGTTCCTATTTATAACGTACATCTAATTTATGGTTGCTTTGTATCGTATTGTATTTCTATTACACTGTGTTCTCGATGTCAATATTGAGATTGAAATTAGAGTAAAGTTAATAGAAATCATAAGAATCAAATTTCTTCGTTGATAGCTTTGAGTATTTATTCAACTGTTAGATTTAACCCAATACACCTACATAGAGGTGGGCATTCTGTCGGTTTGGTTCTAACATTTTTTCAACCGAACTACAAATTACAATTCGGTTGGTTAACCGAATTTTTCCTGCCTAAAATAAAATAAAAAATTAAACAAATAAACATTTTAAAAAATTCAATTATAAATAACAGAAGTTCTTCCTCCGCCCCAAAATCTGCAATATTAGAAGAATTCTAGTACATAACAAATTCTACATAATAAAAGTTTATCCACAAAATTCTACAGAGCAAATTCTAAGAATTCTACATAATAAAAGTTCATCCACAAAATTCTACATAATAAATTCAAATCAGACCCATAATATAATCTCATTACAAATCCAACATAAATTCAAGTTCATAATCAAACAAATACCATCATCACAAATCCCACACAATAAAATCTCATTTCTCGAAAATTAAAAGTCATTTCTCGAAAACATACAAAAGAAAACACAACGATCAAAATCTAGGAAATGAGACATTGCAAAAAAAATATAAGGGAGATTTTGAAGCTACCGTTGAGATGGGAACAATTTTTGAGAGAACAAGAAATCTATGAGAATAATATGTTACAACAATCAGAAATATCAATGAAATTAAATATCTAAAAATATAATCTAAAAATCCCAAAACAAAACGTAGTATATATAACTTAAATAAAATAAAAGATATTCAAGCAAAGCAAAACATAATTGCGTGGGTGGTGGAAGAGTCGAAGATGACGAAGAGGCAAACGTTAAAAGACGGCGTTGATGGAAGGGAGGGGAATTAGCAGAAATGAAAAATAAACGTAATTGCGTGGATGTGGAAGAGTCGAAGATGACGAAGAGGCAAACGTTAAAAGACGGCGTTGATGGAAGGGAGGGGAATTAGCATAAATGAAAAATAAACGGAAATGAATGTTTAATGGTTTATTGTTAGATTAGATCTAGAGTTTTATTTATATATTTATTTATTTATTATTTGTTTTTATTTATAGTTCGATCGTTTCGGTTTATTCAATTTTTAGAAAATATAAACCGAATAGAACCGAAAAATCCGAAATTTTAAAAAATTTCAATCGAATAAATCGAACCAAATAAACCGAAAATCGTCGATTCGGTTCGATTTTTGGGTTTTATGTCCACCCCTATCTACATATATTAGGAAAATAAAACAACTTAACTTTTTTTTTCAATTCTTCTCTACTTAAATTCATTATAATGAGAAAAATTCAAAAAAAATACTCTCTGTGTTCAAATATTCACTCTCAGTGTTCAAATATTCACATTCCGTGTTCAAATATTAACTTATATAGTATTCAAACTCAATTTTTAGATTTAAGGTTTATGTTTAGTACCTTATATACAATTTAAGTTTTGGTAACTTATGGATATTTAGTTTATATATGAAAATTTAATTAATGAATAAATCAATTTCAATTTTATTTAAATTTAGTACCTTATGTTTTAAATTCAATTTATATATGTAAATTTAATTAATGAATCAATCAATTTCAATTTAAGTTTAAGTTTAGTATGTTGTATGCTATGTAATATTTAAATTTAATTTAAAATTTTGAGTTTAGTATGTTATATGTATTTCAATTTAAGTGTTTGATACCTTATATACCACCACATACGTTTAATAACTTATGTAATATTATTCAAATTTAATTTCAATTTAACTTTTAGTAATTTATGTAATTTCCAAAATTAATTTAAGTTTAAGGTTTATGACATTATGTTTAGTATACAATTTAAGTTTATCAACTTATGTGATATTCCAATTCAATTTAGGGTTTAGTACCTTATATTTATCGAATAATAAGAGGATAAAAAAGGAAGTGTGAAATGTTATTTGGAACGGAGAAAGTATAGGGTAAGATACTAAACATTAACTTTAAATCTAAATTGAGTTTGAATATTACAAAAGTTATTAAAATTTAAATTGAAATTGATTTTGAATATTTTCATAAGGCAAATATTTGAACACAAATGGTTAATATCTGAACAAAGAGTGTATTTTTTTGAATATTTCTCCCTTACCAATGAATTTTTTTGTATTTAAATATTACTAAAACTCTAAACTTATATTATCTATATTTAAGTTTAAAATAAATAATTAAAATAACATTAAATTACTTACATTTTTATCAATTTAAAATTAATTATGAATTGAATTCTAGAGTTTCTGTAGATATATAGTCTCCCAACGAGATCTTTTGTTACACAATGGTGTTGTTTACCCTCTTTACTCTTTAAATGAATGACACTTATCCTAAATTTTAATTTAGATTAAATAAAATTAATTAATTCTCTCCCTCAAATATATCCTAATCTTATCAAATATTTAAAAAAATTAAAATCGGGGACAATATTTTTCAACACAAATTATAGAAAAATAACTTTATATTCAAATTGTTTAAATAATTTATATAGAAAAATCTTAAACAATTTCAAAAAAAAAATTGCAATCAGTTGCTTAAATATAATAAATACGTTTAAATAATTTAATATGTGTGGCATTTTGTTTAAATATAAAAGTATTTAAAAAATATACTTTAACAATTAAACAAAAATGGTCAAATTAAACAAAACAAATTAAAATATAAAAATGAATATATTGAAATAAAGGGATTCCTTTTACAGATTTATAGTGAGAGAATGAGAAGAGGGTTGGAGAGAGAAACACAGAAGTGGAGAAGCTAAAAGAGAGAGTGAAAGCTTGAAATTTTCAGAAATGGATAGTATTGTAATGGCTTCAACAGAAGTCTCTCAAGGTTTACTTAAGCATGGTTCTATTTTATTTTTTTTTTCAATCTTGATGATTAAAGATTTGAGCTTTTTTTGCAAATGAAAATGGGGGAATTGAGTTAAGAGATAGAGTGAAGAAAGATCGAGATAGGGAGATCGAATTTCTTCATCTGATTTCTTCAATCGTCAAGTCAGGTTGCAATCAAAAATAAAGTCCAGGTGGAATTATTTTTGGGGAAGCAATCGGATTTCTTCATCCGATTTAATCGCCGGTACAATGAATTAATCGCCCGACATCATTGGGAAGAATGAGGAGCAGTCAAAAAGTAAAAAGCAAAAAGCAAATAAATCAGATCTTGAATTTTAAAACTTAATATCACATTAGGGTTAATATGGTCAATTACCTCACAAACTGGGACTTCAATACAGCGTTTTTTTGTTGGGGGAGTGGGTTGCAATTTATTAGTACACATGGGAGTGGATAGTGATCTCCCCTATATTTAAATATGAGTATGATAATTTGATAAAAAAGACAGTTTGTTTATCCAATGTCATTATGATTGAGTTCCATAATAAAAGAGAGTGAAAAATGGTCCTAATTTTACATCAGTGATACGATTGTTGCAATGCAATGTTACAACAACAATAAATTTAACAGCATACATGTCCGACACAGTTGTTGAAAAATTGTCCTAGTTTTACATCAGTGATACAATGTTACAACAACAATAAACTTAACATCATACATGTTTACCTCTCCGACACAACCATTTCATCGGCCGAAGGCAGCTGCGACGAGAACTTCAGCGGAAGCTTCATCAACGGCTCATCTCCGATCACCCTCCGATAAGCCATTCCGAGCGCATACCCTAGCGCTCGTGAAACCGGAATAGAAACGGCATTACCTACTTGACAGTACCTTTCTTTAGTAGTGCCACAAAATTTGTAATAATCAGGGAATCCCTGCAATCTAGCACATTCCCGGATTGTAAGAACTCTATCCTGCTCGGGATGCAGAATCGCTTGACAACGAATGTGGGGAAACGTCACTAACGTTGATACCGTCTCGTCCCACCATAACCTTGCATATGGCCTTTTCGACTTTCCTTGCTCGTACGTTAAAGCACAATCCGGAACGAGTGGCTTTCCACTCGGGAGCATCACTGGCTCGATCGTTGGGTCCCGACGAACTACATTGTCGTCTCCAACGATAACTCCGGGCAAGTCCCGAAAGTTGGCGCCTTTCCGATGCGGGATTTGAAGAACGCGTAAGTAGTCGTGCTCGGATAATGGCATCGGCCGGTGATCGTACAGAACGGAGGTTTTCGTTTCGGGTGACGATAATCCCATCATTTCATCTTTACTCAATCTAATGAATTTCTGAAACTCGGTTTCCGGAAGCTTCTCGTACGCCATTTCCTCCCGGTTTTCGCTGTTTTCAACAGCCGGAAGATCGGAAATCGAGTCACGGAGAACAATGGCATCTTCTAGAACGCGGGGCTGGCCTTCATCGTAAGCAACAACGTTCCTCTCGAACTCGATAGGAGGCCAGTATCTGACGATGACATCATGCGTAGGAAGTGGGAACTGAGGTAATGTTTCAGTAGGATGTGCTCCCCAAATGAAGACACGCAACCGGAACTGAGGAAGACCGTAGCAACCTGAGGCGATCGTGCCCAGTCTAGCTTGGTATTTCATCAACACCAAACGGCTTAAGGCATATCTTCCAAGAGAGCCTTTATCGAACCTAATGATGTCGACCACATTCTCCATAAGCACATACTTTGGCTTTAAGAACTCCACTATATCCATATAGACAACAATTTGGTGGTTTCGTTCATCGTTCAACGGTGAACTGAAATTTCTGAAGCGATTATAGCCGCTTATGCCCTGACATGGAGGTCCTCCACAGATAACATCAACATCACCCTGAAACATTCAAATTGGTAAATTTTACACATAACACACAACAAGATACATGATAAAGTAATAATGAACACTTTACATAGTATACTGGTATTCAACCATAAAATAAAATGGAAATAAGTACTCACAGGGAGAGGTAGGATTTTATAGTTAAATCCTTTCCTAACAAACTCGCGTACGCGGTCTTGGCAGTTGCTGAAACAATATACACGGAGTAGACGTATCAGAACTCCAAAAGGATGTAAGTTTAGCAAAAGAAATACAGCAGAAATCATAGTTTTTAGTGTGCCTCACCTCAACCCTTCAAATGGTTCCCACGTATCGTCATCTGGGCCATATCCCTTCCACCGAACCTTCACAAATGCTTTTAGAGGTAAGTGACATAAAAGGCACGAATATGTCAAATCAAACGTGTAAGAGTGAGCATGCATTTTTAGATGTGAATGTGGGTTGGATTTTGAATTTCTGATGTGAAATCCCAAAGTAGAATAGGACGGGGGACATAACATCCCACATCTGGTCGGGGAAACACTATTTAAATTACGATTAGACAAACGATTAATATGAAGAGATTGTTCAAAACTGGGGTACCTTGAAGTGTAGCCTACGCTTTCCTTCTTCGGTGGGATCACCATAGCAAATATCGACCAAATAAGCGACCTCATATTCTTCAGAGGATGCCTCTGTATCTGATTGAGACACGTTGCCTTCGGCTTCTTGAAGGTCCTCTAACTCAGATTTTAGCGCTCTTTCTATATCAGACACATAAAGCTTACACAACTTCTCCCATTCCTTTAATAGCTCTAGGAAATCTTCACCAGATTCGTTCCTAACCTATATAAAAGTTCATATATATTCAGATGTTAATGTACCTTTATCTAGTCAACAAGCTCAACAGAATGGGTGAGTGGATAGAATTAACGCACTTTGGTTTCTGGATGGTTCAGTTTTAAGCTGTCACATGCAGAGCTATTGTAATCGACAGCCCATTTCTGAAAATAAAGCGGAAAATGAGTTAAACTGATTGATTAGATCAAAACCAAGAAATATAATGGAAGGCAAGGTTCACCATTACCGTGACAAGATTTACGCTAGCTAGTTTTGCGCCAAGGCATAATCCAGTTGACATTCCACCACACCCGGAGTAGAGATCCAGTAATGCTAATTCCTGTTTCGAAGAGTCATATTTGGGCAAAATCTCCAATGGGGTCGAAGTAATTGGTTCACCATCATCATGATTTGTGTTCAACGAGAATGATTGAGTGTCTGCATCAGCAGAAGCTTCTGAAATGTTGTCTGACACTGAAATATTAATAAATCAAATTAGCAAGTATGATACACCTCATATACAAGCACATTCCATTTTAATGCAAATTATCAAGCTTATCAGGAGAAACAAATAGTGGCTGCATTGAGTTTCTTTTCAGAATATTACATAAGATGGTAATAATTTTCATATTTTCGACGTTAAGAAGTTTTTAGCGAGCCCATAGAATTGAGAAAAGAACATGCTCCATGTCGTGCTACTAACCTGTACTTAAGGTACGGAATGTTGAATAGTCTACACAATACTCCATATCATAATAAAAGGCAGCTGATTGGGCTGATTTTGACTTTGAGCTTAGCTGCAGTATAAACAAGATAAACCGATTATCATCCAGCAGAGGTTGCAAAATCAACCAAAGTTGCAGCAACAGGGAAAAAAAAGTATGACGAAATGGTAGAAGCTGAAGGAGAAAAACGACAAAAAAGGACAGATGAGAAGAAAGACAAGTTTTTTTTTTTAAACTCTCAAGGTGCAACATACCGTGGAGGGTACTTTCACTACATTGATTTTTGAAATGATGCAATCTAATATGTTGTCGTTCATTATGGTGGAGCAGAATAAGCGCCTCTTGTCGTGCAATGAAGCAGCACCTTGCAAGACCTGATAAATAGAAATCCACAGGGACAAAATTACTACATAAGACAGACTACAATGAAGAAAATATAGCAAAATACAAAACAGAAAATAAGAACGGAATCAAATTACAATTTACATACCGTATCTTCAGCTCTGTAAAACCATTGAACCCTAAAGTAATCTTCTCCATCCGTTGTTTTGAAAAATTCCAAGATCCTGCCTATGTGTTTCTTCGGTCCCTCACCCTGAAGGAATTGCTTAGGACATCAATCTTGCAACGTTGAACCGTAGCCAGATAAGTGATTGTAAATCACATAATGTTGGCTAACAATTATGGTAACTAAATAACTAAACCAAAGATGATAATTCACCAGTACGGCTTTAGAATTTAACTCACATTAATGTCGGGACTATCGACAGGAAAACGACAATAAAAGATTCCAAACACCAAAGACGGAAATTATGCAACAATACCTTTACATATACACAATCTCCCATATCCAGAACAAAGTTGCCAATTTTGGCTTGAGCATAATGGCAATCCACATTTAGTATGACTTCATCTTCTTGATTCTCACTGGAAATGGATATGCAAATTATTCAAACTATAAAATGTGAAGTGAGTTAAGATTGTTAGCACCAGAAAAATATGTTCATATCACTCACTTTAATTTCCAGCCTTTGCCCTTTTTTCTGCTCTGCAATGTCCAAAATCAGGTGAAGTAAGCAAACATTAAACTGAGTCACTTCTGATATGCCATAAAAATTAAATAGCAAGTATAGAAAACTCATAACTCCTTCATAACAATGACAATCAACAAAGTGCAAGATAGACGTCTAATCAGATTTTAAAAAAAAAATTACGGAACACTAAAAAAAACACGCTTAACTGACTATGGTCTAACGTAGATATCTCAACATATATACCAAACGTAGTCTAAGGCTCCATTTGGATGGAGGGATTTGATCTATGGATTTTCAAATCCACTCCACTTGTTTGGATTATGAATGGATTTTCAAATTCTTAGCATATTTTTATATAGTTAAAATTAAGAGGATTTCAAATATGTCATTTGAAATCATGCATTTTTAACTCCATTCATTTGAAATGACTTCTCAAATCAAATCCCAACATCCAAACACAACCTAAGTATATATAATCAATTGATCAACGACAACTTTCGAATATTTAACACCATTATAACTTGATATTTGACAATACTAATCAGCAATTCAACAAAATTAACGAAAATCTAGATTATTTGGTACCTTTAAATCATATCGCCATTGCCATTTTTTACGAGCTTCTTCTTCAGGAATTGGCTCTCCGATAAAACAAACGACGACGTTTTTCTCAATTTTGTCTGATTCTGCAGAGCTCTTCTCCTTTTCCTCCTCAAAGGACAAATTTTCCGGAGTTATTAAGCACTTATTATTCAATGCAGCAGCACCAGAAGCACTTTTCCTCAACGGCGTTTTGACACCTTTTGACGTTGAGCACTTTCCGATTGCAGGCAACGGAAGCAGAATAGGACTCGAATTACCATTTTTACCCCCGCTCAGCCTCGGAGATCTCCTTTGACTCCCCTCGTCGCAATCCAATTTTACCAGCTTCCCGACCCGACCCGGAGCTTCTGTAGCCTCCGTAGAACGACGCCGTTTCCTGGAACCCGAACCCACATTGGCTCCATCGGTCAAAGGAGAAGCGGGTAGTCTTGTGGATTTCCTCAACGGCAGCTGGTGCTCCACTTTTTTTTGTTTTTTCTTCATTACTGCGGCGGCGGAGAAATCTATGAGTGGTTTTCTGTGAAGGGAATGGGAGGGAGCGTGTGAAATTGAAATGAGGTAAGATGCAGAGTAAATGACAGTGCTGCTACTACTACTAGGGACTTGGATCCACTTTTTTTTTTTTTTTACGGATCCAATTCTCTTTGTTAGTGGAGTATAGAACTGACTCACTGAGGTAAGAAATGACAGTGCTTTGTTACTGGACTCACTGTCGATACCCAATCCATAGATTTTTTTTACCCAATTTGATTCACTTGCATCAGATAACACATTTCCATTTCTTACAACATTTTTCTTTTTCTTTTTTTTACTATAAAAACTAATAATGCAAGTATGCAACCATAATTAAAAAAAAAAATTATACTTGAAGCTTTTGGCAAATTGTCACCTCTACATCTACTTTTACATAAAATTACAAAAATTGTCACTCATTTTTTTCTCCCTCCATTTAAATTTATTTTTTATTCAATAATTTTAGATTTATAAATTTTAAATTGAATGTTTTAATTTAAACATATTAAAATGTTTTTCTATTTTTAATTATTAGATATTTTCTCTTCTTTTTTTATATATCTTGGAATTTAAAATTAATTAATAAATAATACGGAGTAAGTCAAAAGTGATAAAATTGAGAAAATATAAAAATTACCCTTTTTTTTTACACACTACCTTTTAATTTAAAAAATGTTAAAATTAGTTTAAGCTACTATATCTAGAAGTATCCTGTCAAAATTTATGTTGGAAGGACTATTATCTAGAAGAATTCTTTGAATTGATTTTTTACATCTTTGAAGAATGACAAAGTCTTCTCTAGAATATCAATCTAAATTTACTAAATTGCAATATTTGTTGAGAATTTAAAAATATTCCATTTCTAAAATAAATAAATAGATAAATAAATGATCGGCTCACTAAATCAATTTATTAAGGTTCATTAATTCAAGTCAACGTCAAGTATTAAAGCCTATAAAATAGTTGGTCCGATAAGTTGAGTCACGAAAATCCAACTAAATTTGTTTCCACACCTATAAATAGCGCTCATATTTCATTTATTTGCGACATTCAAATATATTAAATACTACATTGAATTCGTAAATCAAGAGCTGATAATAATAATAATAATAATAATAATAATAATAATGAATATACTGAAATTTCGATATACCGAGCTTATTGTATCGAAAAAATATCAAAATTTCCGATACACTAAATTTTTCGATACGATAATGGTATGGAATATGATCACACCGCGGTATACCGAAATTTTTTCGGTATTCGATATAAAATGGTATATCGGTATACCGAAATATCGAAACATTAATAAAATAATAATTTTATAATATAATTTATAATTTTATATTATTTTTAAATTAAAAAAAATTATTTATTAAAACATAAATAAAATAAACCTAAATAATTAATTTCGATATAAAATCATGCTTCAATTTTTTCGGTATGAATTGGTATACTGGTATTTCGATATGAAATGATGGTTCAATATTTTCGATATGCATCGGTATACCGATATGATACGGCCGGTATGACGATATACCGTACCGAAATTACGGTACGATATTGGTATGAATATTTGCATACTGAAATTTTCGGTACGATTACGGTATGAATATTTTTAATACCGAAATTTTCGGTATGATAACTGTATAGTTCGGTATGGTCGGTATACCGTACCGAACCACCCCTAGTCCAGCCCGACAAATTAAGGATTTCATGTTTTCATACCACAAACTAACCCGACAGATGTTAATGTGTTTAGTAAATTACATTTTTTACACAATTCTCATGTGGTCAGTCCATACAAAGTGCATAACTTTAACTTTAAACAGAGTTCTTGTAAGTGTGCGATGGAATTGATTCTCCAAAATATTAATCGATTCTTGAAATGAATACTAAAACTTTAAAAAAAAAAATATATATATATATATACATTTTTTTCTTTCTTTATGGTGTTTAATGTGTGTTCTGTGACTTGTAAAATACTAAAATGTAATCATGATTTTAAAACAATAAATAGTTAAAGATGAGGGAGGGACAATATAAGACTACGGCCAACATTACAATATTCACAAAGAAAAACATATATTCACCAATAGTCTTTACAAGAACAAGTTCCATCTCTGAAATGATGAAACATATTTCGATCCCTAATTGTAATTTCACGCTCATAAATCACTGAAATTAACTTAGTATACGCGTGACAATCACTACACATCCTAACATTTCTCACTATTGTTATGGCACTCCCTTGAGATGTATGGATCAATGAAAATGCAATAGCTAATTTCTGACTATGGTACCTCAATCTCTCTATCTTCTCTTCCTCGTCCACGTCGAGCAACGCGCGCGACGTATCGGGCACATAGCCCTCGAATTTCAACTGCCACTCCATTTGGTGAAGCATCTCGTATATTTTACCACACTGAGGATGAAACATGTCGTTTGAGACGAACTTGTGAATCTTTCTCCTCACCTCAACAGAACACGATCCGAGCGTTTGACCTAATCCCGAACGAACCATTTTGACCCTAGTCAACGCTACATCCTCCCATTTTTGAGCTTGAGCATACATATTGGAGAGCATAAGATAATCACCACCATTTTGTGTGCTCAATCTTATTAAATTCTCAAAGGCCACCTCCCCTAACTCCACATGTTGATGAACTTTGCAAGCACTTAGAAGACTCCTCCAAACGACGTCGTTTGGCGCCATTGGCATCGTCTTGATGAGCTCATAAGCCTCATTTATCATCCCTCCTCTGCCCATGAGATCAACCATGCAACCATAGTGTTGGATTGTAGGCTCAATTCCATGCTCATTTCTCATTCTATCAAAATACTTCACTCCCTCTTCGACTAAACCCGAACGACTACAAGCACTCAAAACACCCACATAAACAACATCATCGGGTCTCAACCCGTCCTTGAGCATCTGCTCAAAGACGCCTCGAGCTCCCTCACCACGACCATGAGATGCTAGCCCCGAGATCACAACAGTATAAGACTTATGGTTTCTCTCTGCCATATTCCTAAATAAACACATCCCTTCATCTAATCTTCCACATTTTATATACATATCTATTAAAGAAGTCTCCACTGCAACATTCAATCCACTCAAATTCCTAACTAGATAACCATGTGTTCCCCTGCCACAATCCAGGGCACCTAAATGAGTACAAGCAGAAAGAACATTCACCAATGTACTCTCCTCAGCACGCCAACGACCCTCTCGATTCATTCGCGCAAATAGCCTCAAACAATCACCCCACATCCCTGAATTGGCTTGAGCTGCCATAACTGCACTCCAAGAAGCAATTGTTTTCTGATCAATTTGCTCGAAAACAGAACAAGAATGACTTAAATGACCACATTTTCCATACATGTTGATCAAACTGTTTTGCACAAACACATCTTCCACCAATCCTAGCTTGATAACATGGCCATGAATCTGCATTCCCTCTTCAATGACAGATAAAAAGGCGACCGCCTTAAGCAGAGCCGGATAAGTGAACTTATCCGGCTCGACCCCTATCTCAAGCATCTCGAGATAGGTTAACAAAGCCTCTTCAGACTTCCTATCTTTCATGTATCCTCTGATCATGCCATTGAAGTCAAATGAGCATGGATCATCCATCTGTCGGAAAATCGAGCACGCGTAATCCATGCTGCCCCATTCCGAATGAGCACAAGTTGCAAGAAGATTGCTAGCACAAAATGAGCTCCAGATAAACCCCACCTTCAAGAATTGGCAATGAACTTGCTTGAATTCCTCCATGTTTTTGCATTTCTTTATCAGGGAAATGCATTCTTGTTCCTTCAGATTGAAATCAAATTCTGGGATTTTTCCAAGATTCTCATTTGGTGGTATCAAGAATTTCTGGGGCTGATTCAGAATAGGTGCCCCTACCATACTCTCATTTACTTCATCATGGTGGTAATTTATTGTTGAGATGTATGGGAAGCTATAAGAAAAATAAACAGTGCAATCAAAGAATTTGATATAACATTATTAGAGTGAATTCAAATGAATATGATCTAAGAATTTGGAATTGAAATTTCAGCCAGAAAATTGTCCATGTCATGTTGTTGAAGATATTTAGTGGATAGGATAATCAATAATGTGAGTATGGGATGTGGGGTCCATCAGATTCCTTAACACTGCAATGCCCAATCACAAGATAGGCCTTTTGGTGCAAAAGATTAGGAAGTCGCTATTTCAACTTTTATTATTCATGTTAATGTTGTCATTTCTTCATAGCATTTTTCGTATCGCGCTTTCTTTTTGGGGAGCAAGATTCAATTTTTATTTTATTTTTCAATCTCTGTATTATTTCATGCATTATGCAAAAAAAATTTTAAAGAATAAATGTATTGGGCTCGAGCCCAAGCTGGCACTACATATAAACTCCCTTTGCACTATGAAGCCCAAATCCTTACTGGGCTTTATTGTGGGGATCTATATACTTTTTTGCAAGTAGTGCTGTTAAATGAATCGAACAGCTCGTGAACTTGGCTCGAATTCAATTTGTTATGCTCGATATCTATTTTTTTTTTCTTTTAATTTCATTAGGCTCGGCTCGATAGACTCGTTAACGAGTCGAGCCGAACTCTTTTTTAACTCGTCAATGTTATCGAATCGAACTCGAACTTCAAGTAATATGAAAGTCTTAGTTATATACATATATAGCCTGAAATAGTTTAAATTTTTTATTACTCTTAATTATATTAAGAATAAATTAAAATTTGTGAACAACCCATTTTAAGTAGATTGAATGGGACGGACTGTTAATTTATTTACACGGATTTTAAATTCAACAAATTTACACAAAAATATTTGTGTTTAACTTTTCAGGCTAATGTAGTGACACAAGGGCTGGTCATGCATGATTTATCAAGCTCTCTTTATTAGATTGATTTTCTGGATTTTATATTGAGCCTTCTCATATTTCATGTTCTTGTGCACAAGTTGCAATTGCCCTTTGATTGTTGATAATTGTACATATAAATTAATGAATAGTTTTTCACTTGTGAACAGGTTCAGGTTGTTATGCACGCTCATATTTTCAAGTAAAAGATTTAATACTTTTAATAAAATAATTAATATTTGTTAAATAAATTAATTTGAACTAATACATTTCAAAATTACACATCAATTACAGTGTATAACTGGTTATATGATTTTTTTGTCATTAATGAAATATTATAAGAAATGCATATATAAATTCATAATTATATAATTGTGTGACATATTTTTTGTTTTGCTTTCCACCACCTAAATAAATGAGATGATTTTTTTGGTTAAATAAAAAGAGTTAGAGAGAAGTAGGTGAATTAAAGAAGGTAGAGAAGGTGACGATGAAGAAACTTGACTTTTAGATAAAACTAAATATTACTTCGTACTACATTTATTCCGTGATTATTTGTACATTTTTTTTATTTGGACGTTTCAAAATTACTTACTTACTCATAATATGAAAATACCTGCTACGAAATTAATACCTTTATAACATCATTTTTTTTCTTTAAAAATTTCACTAATTTTTAACCATATTTTACTTTATACCCTACTAAATCACCTAAAATACACCTTATTTATCATCAATCCCACCCAACCACTAAATTTAATTTGGTCAAATAGTGTTCTTATTGAGATGGAGTGGGTATATGAGAGAGGGGGAGAAGGAGAAATGTGGAAGAGAAAAGTTAGTTTCTTGAAAAACAAAAGGCAGTATTTTAGGAATAATGACTGTCCATTTATGGACAAATAAATTTAAAAAACACACAATTGGTAGATCCCAATGTGTTTTATTTTGGGTTGAACGTGGCAGAATAATAGTTAGCCAAAATTAGGCACTAACTGCCACGCCTATTTTCAAGTGAAGCTAGCCTGGTAATAATATGACATGGAAAAGGGACAGTTAAATAAAATCCAGTAACTAAAAACAAATAAATTTTGTAAATCCATCAAATAATGTAACTACAGTCTGTATCTGTCAGTCGTGCATTTAATTATGTGGTCCTATTCATCTTTCTCCATTCACAATTCGAACATATATATAATTACCACTACTCTTAAATTTAGTTTTTTTTTTTTTTTATAGTTTATGTTAATTTTTTATTCTAGTCACTTCGTGTAAACTTTTAACCCTGTCGAAATGCCAGTGTCAGATTTTGGAGTATATATTAATTGTATTTTTAATATTAACTTAAGGTTAATTTGATGATAGTATAAATGAAATCTTTTTTCTTCTTTTTTAAATCGGTAAAATTGTATTTCAATCAAATACAAGGGATATTCAACTCGTAGTGTTTACATTGCAAATCTATGTACCATATGAGTGTTAGATATCAATACAACTATAGGGATTACAACACCATATCGATGTAGACGAATTTGAGCTTATAACATTATTTTCTTTCAACCATGACCACACTAATAACTTGATGTTCTCCAAAGATTTCTTCATCACCTGCTCTACCCTTAAGAAATGCTTTTCGTTCCTACACCTCCATAATTCCCATATCGTTGATGTTCATATAGTTGATGCGATCTTCCTTTTTTATTTCTCGTATCTAAATATTATGTTATGTTGTAGAAGATGAATAGGTAAAGTATTGTCATATTGTGTGAAGTCATACTTACCTTGAATCATTTATGACATTCCCACCATATCGATTTTGCAAAACTACACTCTAGCAGTATATGGGTGTTTGTTTCCTCCGTCTTTCTGCAGAGCTTGCACTTCGCCTCCATATCGGTTATCTGGGCCCCTCTTTTCTTTAGATTTTTCATCGTAGTCGATCTGCATTTGACACGTAAATTCATGTGTTTTTATTTGTAGATTTTTTAATCTTGTTTGGCATCTTTTTATAAATGTTAAATAATGCTTAAAACGTGGGTATGATTGTAATTTAAACAGTAAAAGTCGACGTGGTACTACCCAAGCCTTTTAATTGATTTTCAATTAATTGTCTTTTAAAATTCAAACCAAAAATTTAATTGAGACAAGAATAAAGTACGGTCATTCAACAAAAAAGAGAAAACATTTATTGTATTAAATCCTTTTTTTCCTTTTCCTATTTAATTTAATCAATTCACAATTGAAAATAAATTATAGTATTAAAAAAAAGGGTAATGCTTTGTGAAATGGATTTTGGTTGAAAGGGTCAACTATTAACTTTTTTATTGGTTTGACTAATGATGATAAGTATAAAATTTAACAATCATAGTCGCTGGATAATTTACATCTTCAATGGCGCGTGCGTATATACTAATAATTAGTGGGTTTTCTTGATGTCGCATTTACCGTTGGAAAAAAAATTAGAATTATTTATAATCTGATAATTACAAATTATAGCATTAAAATAAAGTATACTCAATTTAAAAGAATCGTAAACATAAAGTTATAATTTCAATGATACCAAGAATTGCCTTTTGGTTTATTTTGTTCTACATGTGTGATTTTGATGAAGTGCTAAGCATATTTGAGACTTTTCCAAATTCGTGTTCTATTATTTTATACCAACAATGTCTCATATGTATTCGTCACAATTCAGTTAGTGTCACATTTTATTTACTTACAATTATTTTATATAATTTAATATATCAATTATATTAACTTACACGTTTTCGTTAAAATTAATCTCATATTTAAATTAAAATGGGTGTCACATCTCACCATGTAACCTAATTATTTCTATACATGGAACCCAACTCACACTTTCAAGATTCAATGTAATTGTCAAAGACCAAAGAATATCATCAATAAATTTCAAAACTAGATAAAAATGGAAAATTAACATTCATTTACCTTGATAACATAAAATGTTCTTATCCACTCCTACTTAATTAAAAAAATGTATTGTTTACCCACTTGTATAAAATGATCCTAATACTCTTGTTAAAAAAATTATAATCACATCACTACATTGAGGGTCTCACCCTTCCTATCTAGTCAAAAAAACCAAAATTTTGAAAATATAATTTTTGGAACAAACTATCCATTTGTTTCAATTTTATGTTTTGTACAAGGCAAGAATCACTCTCTTTGGTAGATTTTGGATGGATTTGATGGGGCCATGAAAAACTTTTTGAGTATATATTATATAGGTTCAAAATTGTTAAAAAAAATGAAAGTGGATATAAAATATTTTTTCAATTTGGGGTGGGTAAAAAAACAGTTTTGCTACTTCAAATGAGTATTTTGTTGTATAAAAAAAAAAACTAATAATTTCAACCTACAGTACCCCAATTCCCGATTATTATTCAACCACCAACTTTTATAAAATTTTATTTTACATGTTTTGTTTCAATTAAATTTGGGGGAATTTCAGAAATAGCCTAGTCAAACTACTACTTATCAAAAATGGCCTTACTTATACAAAATATACAAAAATGGCCTTCTTTTATTTAATTAATTAAAAAAAAAAAAAAAAAAAAAAAACAAGCACAATAAACAACCAACCCTAAACAACTCTATTAAACAACCCTAAACAACCCCAAACAAGCTCATAAACAACCCTAAACAACCTTAAACAACCCTAAACAACCTCAAACAAGCTCAGTAAACAACTCTAAACAACCTCAAACAAGTCCAGTAAACAACCCTAAACAACTCTAAACAACCTCGAACAACCTCGAACAACCCTAAACAACCTTAAACAAGCCCAGTAAACAACCCTAAACAACCTTAAACAACCCTAAACAACCCCAAACAAGCCCAGTAAACAACCCTAAACAACCTTAAACAACCGTAAACAACCGTAAACAACCTCAAACAAGCCCAGTAAACAACCCTAAACAACTCTAAACAACCTCAAACAACCCTAAACAACCTCAAACAAAAACCCTAAACAACCTTAAACAACCTCAAACAACTTCAAACAAGCCCAGTAAACAATCATAAACAACCCTACACAACCCTAAACAACCTGAACGAAAATTTTGAGAAGCTAAGAAGAAGAAGATAGAGAAGTGTTTGCGCGCAGAAGCTTTGGGAAGAAGAAAGAGGGGATTTTTTCTTTTAACAAAGAGGGGTTTTTTCGATCTGTGAAAGAAGATGAAGAAGCGAAGAAGAAGAAGATGGAGAAGTGTTTGCGCACAGAGCAGAAGCTTTGGGGAGAAGAAAGTGTTTTTTCAATCTGTTCTATAGGAAGGAAGAAAGGGTCTTTTAGTTTTTTACTTTTTAATTTTTTTTATTGCAATTAAATTTGGTCAAAGAGGGATAAGGCCAAAATTAAATATGCAGTGGGTTATCCGGCCATATTTGACAATTCCCACTTAAATTTATCATACCACTGAAAAACCATTTTTTTTTAAATAAAAAATAAAATTCTCAATGTTAAATACTTAACAATATTCTTAATGCCACTTTACAATTAATTTTAAAAGTCATAATCTCAACTGGTTTAATGGGAGAAGTATATATAAAAGCTCTATAAACTATACTACTATAAATCGATAAATGACCTTTCCCTTTTAATAGAACTATAGGCATTTTTATCCATTATTATGCCATACTTTCTCATTTTAAGGGACATTTCTTTTTAATTAAGGTATAATTGGTATAAAAAGCTCTTTCCAACTAAATAAATAGGCCGAATCCAACATTCCTCGATCTTTAGATCTCCCATTTTCCAAAAAAAAAAAGAAAAAAAGAAAAAACACTTTCTTATGCATAAATTTATAATTAATACTCACTTCTTTATTCATTTGTCCATTTGACCTTTTTCACGAGATTTATTAGTATTATGGTAGATAAAATAATTCTTTTAGGGGGGAATGTATTAGTCAATCGATGAAAATAAAATAACTTTTTTTCCATTTTAAAAATGAACAATTTAATACTATTATTCTTATTTTATCACATTTTCTTAATTTTCGTGCGCATAAAACATATGAATGTAAAAAATGATCCAAGAGTACTTGTATTACTTCATTTTACTATATACTTCATTCGTTTCACAATAATTTTTACATTTTTTTAAAATTTTTACACACTTAAAATGAAAAACTCTTTATAAATTTTATCTTTATAATATTTTTTTTAATTTAACACAAAATATAATTACGTTTGACCAACATTACATGTGTAAGTTATTGGGAGATCGAGGGAGTAAATTTTAAATTGGAATATCTAAAAATAGTTTAAGACAATATTCCAACAACATTTTCCACTCTGTCCATCCTCATCATCGCAGAGTCTAAACTGGTACCTCAAGTGGACCCCACACTCTCTCTCTCTCTCTCTCATTAGTCTCCAACTATACGCACACCTCTCGTGTCTCTATATGCAAAGATATGATCTTCATTTCATACGATGCATTTATGTGTTATTATTGGGTAGTAGATTCTTTGCGAAACAATTGACCATCCTTCTTCATTTTTCATCAGCGCCTTTTAAAGCCTAAAAAGCAGCCTTTGTGACTATGAATTCTTCTCAATTCTCACTTTGATTCTCCTCTCTTTTCCTTTATTCAGGTACACACGCACTTGAAATTGAAAAGCTTTTTCCTTTTTTCTTTATTTTCTGCTTAAAGCCCTTTCCTTTCTCTATTTTACTATTTCTTGAAATTTCTGCCCATCTTTGTTTTCCACTTTTAAATTAAACATGTAATGGGGTTGGTTTGCCTGAAATTCAACATCATTTACTGTTCCTTTCGTTATTAAATTAACTAGTAGTAATTGATTTGAAAATTCATCATAATCTTGGTTCATATGTTGCCTGTAAGCTGTTTGACTATTTGTCTCTTAGAAGCAGCTTTACTAGACTCTTGATTTTCTGGGTCTTAGTCTTTGATCAGTATATGCTATAATATTAATTCAACTCTTGCGGCGTTTTGAGGAATTGGGTTGTTGTGACAGGTATCTTCCGTGGTTCAAAGGTGTGTTAACGACCCATTTTTCAACTCTTCTGTATTTTAAAGCTTGTTTGAATCTTGTGAAAGTCCATCTGTTGATTTTGTAATTGAATTGACTTGGGCCCTTGTTGGAAATAGTGGAGATTGACAGATTGGTGTGAGGAAAGATGGATAAAGATGGGGTAGGGAATTGGAGGGAGATGGTGAGGAAAATGCTACCTCCAGGGGCTCCGATTCCCGATGAGGATAACATGGATTATTCGATAGCATTAGAGTATAATGGCCCTCCAGTTGCATATGATGTCCCTAGAGTAGAACCCCTTGATATGAATGCAGATGCCATTCCAATTGCTGACCCCATTTCAGAATCTAGAAGATCAGTGAGTCATCAAACAGCTCCTGTGATAGAACCGATTCCATTGCCCGTTTCTCGTATCAGGGTTACAAGCCCGTCTAATCAAAGTCCTAGAATGTCGGGAAGTTCAGAATCTGTGGTGTCTGTTTTGCAGAATGCTGATTTTTCACCTTCTTATTCAGCTTCCCCTAGTTCAGTGCACAGTCAGCATAACAATGTCTGTAAAGAGCCTGCTAATGAAGGGAGGAGACCGGTGGTCACCTTTAATACTGTTGAAAGATCTGAAAAGAGGGTGGTTGATTCGGAGAAACAAGTGTACCCTGAATTTGTTGGTGTTACTAAAGAAAAGAAGAAGAGAAAGAAAGCAAGAGTGTGTTATAGGTGTGGGAAAGGGAAGTGGGAGATGAAGGAATCCTGTCTCGTTTGTAATGTGAAGTATTGTAGCAATTGCGTGCTCAGAGCAATGGGTTCGATGCCAGAAGGGCGTAAATGTGTTACTTGCATCAGTGAGCCCATTGATGAGTCTAACCGTTCCAAATTAGGTAAACATTCTCGGGTTTTGTCACGATTGCTGAGTCCCTTGGAAGTCAAACAGATAATGAAAGCGGAAAAAGAATGTTCAGCCAATCAGCTTCGACCAGAGCAGCTGATTGTGAATGGGTATCCTTTGAAACCAGAGGAAATGGCGGAACTCTTGGGATGCGCTCTACCTCCTAAGAAACTTAAGCCAGGAATGTATTGGTATGACAAAGAATCAGGTCTTTGGGGAAAGGTAATTTATTCATTTTATTATTGCATGTCGAGACTCATATATAGTATGTATGCACCATTTAATGCAAAAATGCTTTTGTATCACGATATGACAGGAGGGAGAAAAGCCCGATAGAGTTATTAGTTCAAACTTAAACTTCACTGGGAAGCTTAATCCTAAAGCAAGCAATGGGAATACTGAGGTATACATCAATGGTCGAGAGATCACGAAACGTGAGCTCAGAATATTGAAGGTTGGTCGTTGTTTTATTATAAATTGGTGTGCATATACGCGAGTGTGCAATTAGTTCTTATACGTTATTTGGGGTGTATGGCCCAGCTTGCAAATGTGCAATGTCCTCGCGATACTCATTTTTGGGTTTATGATGATGGCCGTTACGAGGAGGAAGGCCAAAATAATATCAGAGGCAATATATGGGAAAAGGTACTTTCTAGGATATTTATAAGACGTGCATTCTAAATATACAAGCATTTTCTTGGGATATTTGACCAATGGTAAGAATCTAATTTTGGCAGGCATCAACTCGGTTTGTCTCTTCGTTGTTCTCTTTGCCTGTACCCACTGGTCAACCTCATGGACATAGGGATGAGCCTAGCAGTTATAATACCGTACCAAATTATCTGGAGCAGAAAAAGATCCAGAAGCTTCTTCTACTTGGACTCCCGGGATCTGGTACCAGCACTATATTTAAGCAGGTAATCCAGATCAAGTTGCCTAAAGAGATGCTATATCTGGAATTTCACAAGTCAAAATTGTTTAAACTTTTACTATTTGGTACTCCATAATTCTATTCTGAAGCAGATTGATAAGGTATATTTCAATCAGAAAGTTATTAATCCAATTCTTTACTTTTTATAGCAAATTAAGATTTTCAAAGATTGGAGATCAGTGTGATTGGTTTAACTTCTTCTTGGTTCTTTCATTAATGGTATTTCTTTGTCTTGTGTATAAGATCTTTTGCCAATCTGTATAAGAGTAGGACATTAGGTGTAAATGAATGGCTGTCTAGTTATTATGAATAAATGCGTAAAGTTCTTGTCACTATCCGGTTCTATGATTTGACACGCTGTAAGTCCTTATTTCCCGTGTCTTGGATGGTTTAGATTGGTCATTATTGACGGAATCTGTACAAAAGCACGTGTTTAAATTCAAAGTAAAGATTGAATTGGACAAGGCTCTATGGCTTGCCCTTATCTAATAACTAAAAAAATTGTGTGAAGAAATTTACTGGGAAACTTAAAGTTGAATGAAGTGAACAAACACTTTTCACTTTTTTGTTTAGTTGGACATATGAAAGAAGAAAGATGGAATTGGCGAAGAATCTGACCGTTGAAGATTCTATCAACTTTGGGAAAATTGTAGGATTTTTTTTTTGTACTAGCATTTTCAGTGACTTCGCCAATATTTTAAGTCCACGATTTTTTTATTTTTTTTCAATTCTGTTACTCTAATCTCAACGTGGCCCGATTGTTTTTTCTATCCTTACTTACTAATCAGCTTTGTACACTAAACAGGCCAAATTTTTATATGGAGACAAGTTTACCCCTGAAGAACTGCAGGATATCAAGCTCATGATCCAAAGCAATATGTACAAGTATCTAAGCATTTTGCTTGATGGTCGAGAGCGATTTGAGGAGGCTGAATTAGCGGCGCAAGGGCCAAGTTCAGATGAACAAGTCTCTGAATCAGGTAACTTTACAACAATGTAATGTCTTTGCTGTTTAGTTTACTTTCTGTTAACAGTAGCTATTGAAATTATGGCGTTTTCCTTACTTTGATCAGAAAGTGCAGGACAGGAATTTTGTATAGCCATTTACATTCACTAATCTCATGCACTTGCATGGCGGTTATTTCATGTCTTGCTACAAATTATTTTTCGTTTCAATGTTCAATCCAGAAAACGTGAGGTATAATTTTAAGTGTATGTCATTACCAATTCCCCTAAAGCTGACAGCATCCCATAATTGACTTTTCTTTTTTATTGTTTCGTGGACTATCATGAACTGGACACGGAAAAAGTGTCGTGTGGGTCCACTCAAGTGTCTATTCTGGTTGAAACCAGGCAACTTATAGTTAAGTAAATTGCTATAGGATATACTTACTTTAATTATCGAGTATAAACCATTCTTAAATCATTGAGTAATAAAATGAAAATATTCCTGCATTTTATTCCCGACCAAGAGTTTTGTCATTCAGAAGGACCAGGTACTAAAATATTAGAGAATTCTATCCGAAGTTTTTTTTTTTTTTTTAGCTTTAAATCTCTTGTCCACAAAGTAAGAGCTTAATGTTGTTTGTTTATAACATGGCTAAGATTTTTCATTATAAGCAATGCCGATTCCCAAACGTGAGTACTCCATTAGTGATTTTCTTCTCCATCTATTTAGTGTTGCTCCCTCTTCTCCAATTTCCTGTTCGTTGCCAGCTAAATAACAGTGCATCCTATTTTGCTTGAATAATTTGGACCTTAGGTTGTGTTTAAATTGCTAAATTTGAAATTCATAGTCGCAAACCCACTGGTGTTTTTTGGAATGATATGGATCTGAAAACCATCATTCTCAATTTGGATTTAGTTTTGAGTTATTATGTACAAAATCAGTTTCTGAGATGTCGTAGTTTATTTGTAGTAACATTTTCAGGACAATAATAGTTAATTTCTTAACTAGTTCCATGCATTTTTTTTTCTTTTTTTGTTTTGCCTGATTTTTTCCCTCATACGGCTGAATAAGGAGGCACGGGGAGAATGTATTCAGCTTAGTTGCCTTCTTTTACTCTGTGGTATTTCTTCCTGAAGGCCAATGCAATATTAAAATTACGTAAAAATCGCAATTGATAGTCCTCCTTTTCTTTCCTTAGCCTTCATTTTTTGGTTTTTACGTACGCAAGGTCAAGTTCAAACGGTTTATAACGTAACGGGAGTTCATCATTAATCATTAAAATTGAGTTTATGTGAATAGAGTCTATAATTGGAATTTAAGGAGAATATATCGAAGTGTTATTAATGATCAATGGGAATTCTAAATTCATATTATAATAAAGTGTGATTTCATGCAGACGGAGGCATCGACTCCAATCAACTTAATCGATGTGTATATTCTCTCAATCCAAAGTTAAAGAATTTTTCTGACTGGCTTTTGGATATCATTGCGACTGGTGATTTGGATGCCTTCTTTCCTGCTGCAACACGAGAATATGCTCCACTTGTTGAAGAAGTGTGGAGAGATCCTTCTATACAGGAGACGTACAAGAGAAGGAATGAACTTCACTTTCTACCAGATGTTGCCGAGTACTTCTTAAGCAGGGTAACTTTTTCGACTTTCAGGCATTGTCTTTCAAGCATATACAACAATGTGCTTGCATTAATACTTCTTAATTTACCTACACAGGCTGTTGAGATTTCAAGCAACGAGTATGAACCCACAGACCGTGATATACTTTGCGCTGAGGGGGTGACACAAGGGAACGGCTTGGCCTTTATGGAGTTCTCCCTTGATGATCGTAGCCCCATGTCCGAAACCTACACAGATAATCTCGAAGCCCCTTCCCAGCCTCTGATCAAGTAATTTTCTTTTTGATAAAAAACATGATATTTTGATATTTTGGTAAATTTTTCTAGCGTTTGTCATTTCAGCATGTCAAATATGTCTGCAATAAATAAAACTCAAGCAAAATGCTTTTTTAGTCGTGCAAGTTTGCCCATTTTTGCTTTTAGGACACCCCACTTTCCCGAATTGATTTTCGCCTAGTTAGTTTTTTAGTCCTTTACCAGGACACAGTGGGTTACCAGCCCGGTTTTGAGCTAGTGTGACATATTTTTAGATTTTTCTACAAATTTTTTTATTTTGTCCTGTTAATTTTAAAACCCGGCTATTAACCCATTGTAGCTGGTCAAAGGACTAAAAGTTGAATTTTGAAAGTTATCAGTACGAAATTCAATTCGAGAAAGTAGAGTATCCTGAAAGCAAAAACGTGCAAATTTACCGGACTAAAAAAACTAAAAATGAACCCGAGGTGCGTTTCTACTTATATAGTAAAAGTCCATTTGCTGAATTTTTAACTTCTATGAATCAGGTACCAACTGATAAGAGTAAATGCCAAGGGGATGAACGAAGGATGCAAGTGGGTAGAAATGTTCGAGGATGTCCGAGTGGTGGTTTTCTGCGTGGCACTCAGTGATTACGACCAAGTGTGTATTTCTCCAGAGAACAGCGGCAGTGGGCAGCTGCTTCAGAACAAGATGATTCAAATCAAGGAGCTTTTCGAGACAATGATCAAACACCCCTGTTTCAAAGACACCCCGTTTGTGTTAATTCTAAACAAGTACGATCTTTTCGAGGAGAAGATCAACCGTGTTCGTCTAGGTGCATGCGACTGGTTCACCGACTTCAGCCCAGTTCGACCCCACAACAGCAACCAGTCCCTGGCCCAACAAGCTTACTTCTTCATAGCCATGAAGTTCAAAGATCTGTACGCTTCTCTCACAGGACGAAAGCTGTTTGTTTGGCAAGCTAGAGCGAGGGACAGGGCCACTGTTGACGAGGCGTTTAAATATATACGGGAAGTGGTGAGATGGGACGATGAGAAGGAGAACAACTATTATGGTGGTGCAGAGGACTCTTTTTACAGTACGACAGATGCAAGCTCGTCGCCGTTTATAGCGCCACAAGAGTAATTAAGATGGAAATATATATTCATTGGGTTTGTAAATAGATGGAGGGGGAGAGTTAGAGAAATGTAAAGATTCCATCACTGGTTTTTGTCCGCCATTGGAGCTTAAGATGTTGAAGGTGATCTTTCAGGCATGGTTAGTTTCAGGTTTTTTATTGCAAGTGTAGAACTGTTGTATGTTTTTAATATTTTGACATTTTTGAGAAGTGGATTTGTTTTATACTACACTCGATCTTTTTGAGTGTCAATTAACTATTTGGGTTTAGATTTCGTTTTTCCTCTCCATTTTCCCCAAGTAAATTATATATTTGCATTCAAAATATTTTATGGTGGTGTCATTACTCACACCCCAAAATTCTCTAAGCACACTTCACGTTACCGCTTGGGGTGGGGACGACAGTGACGGGGCGACAACGATGAGGTGTGTTTGTTTGTTTTTTTTTAAGATGGAGTGAAGGAAAATAAAGAATATTAGGAAATAATATACCATAATTAATTATCAACTTCTCTACAAGTTCTTACTTTTACATGAGACGAAATTCTTTTAAAAAAAGAAGGGGATAAACTAGGATTTCAAGGTGGGTGTATTTAGTGAAGGATTTTATAGAGAAAGGGTACTTTGAACAATTTGGGGAGTACATTTAATATTCTCTTATTTGGAGGAATCGTGGGCGTGCGGTTAACAATCATGGAGGTGCAAATAGCCGTACCCTTGTTGTATCTTCTATCCATTTAGGCCACGGATAAATGACCCCCCATTTATTATGTGTTCACCCTCCACTCCAACTTAATTTTTGAACTAATGGGTAAGAAGACCATTCTACCCCTTAGGTGTTGAGTTCACCCCCACTTTAAACAAAAAGGCTTTGAAATCCTCACTTCCTCCCAAAACTATCGTCCCTTCATGTAAAAAAAAAAAAGAAACCTTTTAATCTTAATCTATGAAGCCAACTTGAAGAAACTTGATAATAATGGTTGAAAAACGAAGTGTTCGTTACATACATTTCGTTTTCGTTTTTTTTCTTTCAAAAAATCGTTTTTTTCAAAACTCAATACTGGTTCACCGGGAATTGCAGTATAATTCGGCCAACCCTACCGAGTTTTAAGCTCTTTAGACAACGAAAGATTTCACGAGTTTTCTCAACTTTCGAAAAAACTTTCCACATAATGTACCAAATGTTGTAACAAATTTCCACATAATGTCTCAAATTTCGAAAAACACTTCCACATTATGTGTCAATTTTCGAACAATAGTTCCACACTATGTCTCAATTTTCGGAAAATAGTTCCACATTATGTCTCACTTTTCTGATTTTTTTTTTCAAAAAGTAGCAAATTAAGATTTTTATTTTATTTTTGTTTAACAGAGGTTGGTTGATGGTATTGAAGATTACTTATAGGAATAATATGATGAAGACGAGCATGGCAAATCTGCGAATGAGGGAGTTTGTCACCGAGTTTTGTGCAAAAATGTGGAAATTTGTCACCGAGTTTTGTGCAAAAATGTGGAAGTTTGTCACCGAGTTTTGTGTGAAAATGTGGAAGTTTGTCACCGAGTTTTGTGCAACAATGTGGAAGTTTGTCACCGAATTTTATGCAAAAATTTGGAAGTCTTGGCCGAGTTTTGTCACCTAACTCGACGAACCAGACTCGAGAAGGAACAGAAAAATCAATTTTCGACTTTACGTCTCCTAATGCCCCATTTTATGCAAAAACCAAATTTCTTCAACAACTAAAAGTCTAAATCATTCCCAACAACATATTTTGGGGCCGTAGAAATTTAAACAACAAAATTTAATCTATATATGAAAATCAAATTTTAGAATGTAGAAATTTGAAAAAAAACTATTATAAACCCTAACTTACCTTTGTCCATGGAAGAGCAAGGAGTTGGGGCCGTAGGCGGCGGACGGCACGATGGTGGAGCTGCAAGCGGCGGCGGCTAGTGGCAGGCAGCGACGGTCGACGCAAACAACGAAAATTGCACGATTTCGCTTCAAGAGGGTTTTTTTTTTAATTGTGGGTGAACTCAGAACATTTTATATTGTATATTAATTGTGGGTGAAGGGGAAAAGGTTATATTTGGTATTTCGTAGGGGGTGAACTCATATTTTGGGGGTGAACTCATATTTTGGGTGAACACATAATAATAAATGGGGGGCATTTATCCGTGGCCATCCATTTAACAATGTCTGGACCTTGAGCCCAATATGTAATGGGCCAGTTTAAATATAACATCCAGCAAAAATAAATATCGCACAGTAGACATTCTCTGAAGTCCGATCGGCGACCATGGAAGGAACAACCGCCGCCTCCGACCTGTTAGTACAGCAGCCGCCGCCGCCTTCTACCAAGCCGCGACCGAAGCGTTTCGTGAAGAACCAAATCCCAGACTCCATCCTAAACGACGCAGCTTTGAACGCCTCCATTTCCCTCCTCCCAGCCAACTACAACTTCGAGATTCACAAGATCATCTGGCGCGTGCGCTCCGCGAATGCTACTCGCGTTGCTCTCCAGTTCCCCGAGGGCCTATTGATGTACGCCCTCGTCATTTCCGACATCCTCTCTACGTTCGCCGGAGTCACACACTGTTTTATCCTCGGCGACGTCACTTACGGCGCCTGTTGCGTCGATGACCTCTCTTCGCGTGCGCTCGACGTGCATCTCCTCGTGCACTTCGGTCACAGTTGCCTCGTCCCCATCGACTCCACCACCGTACCTGTACTCTACATCTTTGTTGAAATCGGCATCAACACTCGGAAGCTCATCCACGAGCTGAATTTCAATTTCAGCCCTGATAAAACGGGTAGTTTCATCATGGCTGGGACGATTCAGTTCTCCAATGCAATTCGTGCGGCGAAGCCCGAGCTCGAGAATTTAGGGTTTAGGGTTTTGGTTCCCCAATCAAAACCGCTTTCTGCTGGGGAAGTACTTGGCTGCACTGCCCCAAGTGTGAAATTACAAGGTTGTGCAGGGAAGGAGGACGTGATTATCTTTGTTGCTGATGGAAGATTCCATTTAGAAGCTTTTATGATAGCAAATCCTGAAATTAGGGCGTTTAGATTTGATCCTTATTTAGGAAAGTTGTTCTTGGAGGAGTATGATCATGAGGGGATGAAAGGGGATAGGAGGAGGGCTATAGAGAGAGCCATTGGGGCAAAAACTTGGGGCATTGTGTTGGGGACATTAGGCAGGCAAGGGAATCCGATGGTGTTAAACAGGTTGGAAGGGAAAATGAGGGATAAAGGGTTGGATTTTATGGTGGTTTTGATATCTGAATTGTCGCCTAAGAAGATTGAGCTGTTTGGGGATGCGGTGGATGCCTGGGTTCAGATTGCATGCCCTAGATTGTCTATTGACTGGGGAGATGCATTTAAGAAGCCATTGTTAACAGCCTTTGAAGCTGAGATTGCACTTGGGGATTTGGCTGGGTGGTGGGAGAGGAAGTCAAAGTGTGATGACAATAATGAAAACTGTTGCGGAAATGAGAATGTGCAAAAAGGTGTGGATTATCCTATGGATTACTATTCACAGGATGGAGGGGAATGGAGTTCTTCTTACTCGAAGAAGCCTGCTCGCGTTGGGAGGAAAAACAGTCAGTGTTGCAATGATACTTGTGGTAAAAGTTGAAGATGCCCTCAAGGACAGTGGTTAGATTACAGATAGATATTGATGTAGTGAGACTTCCCCTCAGTTTTGATTCTTGGTGAGTATTTTTGCCACATCTTAAAGTTTAGAATGAAGTTTTACTCCTACTTATCCATTTGTGTAAAATTTTGTATTCAACCATCTCCTTTCATACTGTGTTCCATGTTTGTGCTTGAGATTGTAGGATGAGGGATCACATTGCTTCATGTATTTTTCAGTTATTTATTGGAAGATTTTTATAAAATTATAATTCTATGACTCTGAATGACTTCATGCATAAGTTGCATTATAATCTGTTTTACTTTCTAGCACCCGTTGAACTGTCCATAATATCAGTTTGACAGTTGAGGTGGAACTCATTTGTTCCAAGGTTGACATTGCTAACTGTCAACCCATTCATATGTCTGTTATATATGCGAACAGGACAACATTTTAATTGGCCCATCGTGTCCATCAAGTGATATGGTAACTTTAAATTTGTGGATAGTCCAATTTGAAAGCTTTTGCCCTCCAGATCTATTATTGAAGGCTAAATGCATGTTTTTAAACTTTATGGGGCTTGAGTTTTGAGTGCCAATATTATTGCCGACTTCACCGAGCAAGCATTAGTTTGCAAAGTGTTCATATTTCTAAGTAAATACACACTTGTGATGAAAATGATTCTCAGGCATATAGTCTTAAGCTTCTGTTAGTAAAGGCATTCTTATATCAAGGAAAAGTAGTTGTCATACTCAACAAACTTCATGTGGTGTTAAGAATGATAGTAGTTACTTAGAGTGATTCTGAGCACACATTATAAAAATTTACCAGAGTATGCAATTTAGTTCTTATGGAGTACATTGTTTGGGGTGTATGGCCCAGCTTGCAAATGTGCTTGTCCTTGTGATACTCATTCGAATCGAAATTTGCTAGGCATCAACTTGATTTGTCTTTTCCTTGCTCCCTTTGCCTGTACCCCATGTTCGACCTCATGAGCTTAAGGATGAGCCTAGCAGTTATAATACTGTACGAAATTATCTGGAGCAGAAAAAGATCCAGAAGCTTCTTCTACCTGGACTCCTGGGCTTTGGGACCAGCACTATATATAAGCAGGTAATCCTGATCAAGTTGCCAAGAGATTCTATGTCTGGAGTTTCACAAGTCAAAATTGTTTAAACTTTTACTACTTGGTACAGTATAATTTTATTCTGAAGCAGATTGACACGGTATATTTCAATCAGAAAGTTATTAATCCAGTTCTTTACTTTTTATTGCAAATTAAAGATTTTGAATTGTTGGAGATCAATGTGATTGTTCTTGATTCTTTCATTTTTGATATTTCGTTGTCTGTATAAGATCTTTTACCATGATTTGACAAGCTGTAAGTCCTTATTCCAATGTCTTGGATGGTTTAGATTGGTCATTATAGACAGAATCTGTACAAAAACCAAGGATGAAAAAGTCGGGAAATATCGGCGAATATTTCAGTTTTTTTGACCCTCTGATATCGATATGCACCGGAACGAGATATCTTCCAAAATATCAGGATATATCGGTATCGGTTATGTTTAGTATAAATTTTTCTTGATATCGCCGACATATTGACGAAAAATCGGGAAATGTCGGAAAAAAATCGGTAATATAGGTTTGAATTGTTTTGTTCTGTTTTTTCAGAGTTTTAATTGTTTTGTTCCGTTTTTTCAGAAAAAGCAAGCATCATGTGTATTGTCTATCATTTTGGTAC
The DNA here is from genome assembly GCA_963675135.1 of Galeopsis tetrahit. Taxonomy (NCBI): domain Eukaryota; kingdom Viridiplantae; phylum Streptophyta; class Magnoliopsida; order Lamiales; family Lamiaceae; genus Galeopsis; species Galeopsis tetrahit. Next base: position 10,499,465 of record OY776125.1, on the reverse strand, counting down.
TAATTGTCTAGTGTGAAATAATTATAAACAATTATTGTATCGCTTTAGACTTATTTTGTATTTTGTTATTGATATGTTTGTCATAAAAAAAATATTTTGTAGTGAATTTAAACTAAATTTATGTATTAAAGTTAGTTATAATATTCTCTAAAATTTCATCTTAAATTTCCATCATTTTAATAAGATTTCCGTCAATTTTCTATATTTTACGATATCAGTATTTCCATCTATACATCTGCACCGTTGACAAAAACACATGTTTAACTAGGAAATTTGTGTTAGCCTGTTAGGGCTTGATGTTTTTTTTTTTTAATTTCAGCCAATTAACTAAAGAGAGGACTTGATGTGCCCATCAAGGAATATGGTAACCTTATATTTGTGTTTGTCCAATTGGAAAGTTTGATTTATTATGGAAGGTTAAATTAAATGCATGTTTATAAAGTTTATGGGGCTTGAATTTTGGGTGCCAATATTTTTTTTTTTGACAGATTGGGTGCCAATATTATTGCAAGGAAAAGTAGTTCTCATACTCAGACAACTTCATGTATAGTAGAAGCAATTGCTGGCTTTATATGTGAAATTTAGGGGTGATCACACTGCTGTTTTCATTCACACAATTTAAATTGCATGTTATATGTTCAATTGATTATTTAATTTTAAATCACGGTTTATCAAGTAAAACTCATCATGCGGTTTTGATTCTTGAATGCATCAGCCGAGCTAAGTACTTGAAGTTCAAACTCGATTTGACATTTCACACAATACATACATTTCATTTATAATCTATATCAATCATAAGTATTTTTCAACTTCACTCCTTTCAACCACAATTTCATTTCTATTCTATACCAATCATGCAACATAAGTTTGATCAGCAATGGTACATAATAAGAGACTATATACTTCTTATCCTTATGTTATACAATAATTTTCACACTTTCCTTTTCAGGACGTTCCACAATAACCTTGACACTCTTAAAATTGAAAATTTCACCCTCACCTCACAATATACTCAATTTTATACAAATGTTATTATTTTTTCTCTATACATACACACAAATCTTACTTTATATATAAAAGTTTATAAAATTATTCATTAAAATTTACTCATTATTAAGCTTTCTTAATATATTGTGTCCATTCATCTATCATCTATGAAACTTAATATGAGACGGACTGAGTATAATATAGGGTCGTGTGAAGACATGTAGTTAGTTATAGTACAACGTACTAGAGGTATACCCATATGATGTGATAAGACTTAGTGGGAGTGACTATTTTTACATGACACGAAGCGCATTCATGTCGTGATTGAAAAAATAGCCTTGAATGTCGAAACGTTTCGCCGCTTGCAGAGAAACGACCAAACTAGTCGCTCAGGTGTTACCATTTAATTAAGCAAATTTGGTAGATATTTGGAGAGTGAGTGAGGTGATCGAATGCATAAATCTGAATCGAAATCCACTTTGGAAACACACATGTGGCTTCCAAAAATTTGTGGTGGCAATTCCACACAGACAGACATAGGCCCTGTTTGGGGTCACGAATATTCAATTGGCTCCACTTAGCACTTAGAAGAATTTTGCAAAATGCTTTAACTGTTTGAATTACGTGACCCTTCGAGGTCCCAACAAATACGACATGACATCATTACACTCTGTGACACTGATTGTAATCTAATTTTATGCCAGTAATTTCAGATGTACGGAGGCACTACAAACTTTAATATTAAATCATATCTCAATAAAATTGGCGTTCAAATTGCTATACTCTCTCCACTCGAAAATTTATATTGAAAAAGATACTCTCTCCACTCGAAAATTTATATTGAAAAAGAGAGGAAAAAGTAAGATATAAAGTGAAGTGTAAAATTAAAAAATTACTAAAAGATATTTGTCAAAAAGGGTATGAAAATGTTATATATCGAACGAACAAAAATAACATAATGTAAAATTTATTGACAGACGGAGGGAATATTTATAAATTCATATAAAAAACAGGAGTATGATTTAGGATTCATACGGTCTTGATATTAGTACATGGTGATTATATGAGATCTTTCAATCTTTATTTTCTTTTCGATCTATCACTATTAAATTGTAAACAAGCAACAATTTTTTTTTTGGAAAGCACCTAAATCTTTAAGGAATAAAATTAGTTTCAAAAGTTGTACGTTGACAGTATAATTTACTTTGGGTAGTTGTGTAGCTGTGCAAGTGTGCAACTAGTGCACAATTAAAAAAAATTATACACTAAATAATAGTGAAGTACCTTTAAGAAATACACATTTTTTTAAAAAGTCAAAAAGGATTTTTTATAATTTAAGAAATATAAGAATAAAAGTTATTGGAAAGGTTATTCATAATAATTTGAGGAGGCTTGACCCAATAATAAGAATTTGAAAAGTATTTAGATGCCCTAGTAAAACGATAAATTATTAATTTTTCTACAAATAAGACGAACAATGTTATCACTATATTATCTTAATAGTGTAGGAGCTCTTGTATGAAATATTGCATATATGCATTTCAGTCATTCACACACATGTTCTTTATAAATACACCCACAAGCTTAATTCACACACACATTTTTTATAAATACACCAACAAACTTAATTCACACACACACTTTTTATAAATACACCCATTGACAGCTTAATTCAAAATTTTTAATCCGTTTATTTTACTCGTTTCTGTGATTTTTTTATCTTTTATTTTATTGTCGAACGCGGGATATTAAATGTAGTAATTCAAAATATTGATTTCACACTACAAAACAAAGAACAACACAAATACTCTCAACTTAAAAATCAAAGGCTATATATAAACTTTGAAATATTTGATGATATAACCAAAAAAATTGTAAAAGACCTTGCAAACTAAAAGATACCACCATCGATTGTAATATAACCAAAAAAAAAAAAAAACGCCGCCATCTTAGAACGAAACCCTAGACCTAGTTTTTGCAACATATTAAATTGAGAACTGCCCAAGGCAATGGACTGACCAATTGACCTAATTTATAAATTAAGCATCCGTTATAAAATTATAATTTGTTAGTGATAATATCATACACACGGATACAATACACAATTCGAGATTGTTCAGTACAAGCTCAATCCGATATAGATATAAATAAGTTTGAATATACATGCAGTGTAAAGCTCGGTCCGAACTCAATAAGTAAAACAAAATAAAATTAGTATAAAAATATCAAACTAATACTCGTGTTCTGTTCGATTAAAACTTGTTCGAGTTAGACTTGTTTTTAATTATCAAACAACTCAACAATATTTCAAACAAATTTAATCGAACTACATCGCGTTCAACTCGAGGAAGAGCTACATAATATATATATACTATATACAGGGACGGTGCCACGTTGGGGGCAGGGGGGCCACTGGCCCCACCAATATATATATATATATATGTGATAAATATTTTATAATAATTATATACTCCGTATATTATGTGATAATATTTATTTTCATCCAATTTATCTTAATCTTATCTTAATTATCATATATTTACAAACATTTTAGGTGCCACATGTCACAAAATGATTGGTCTAGTCTATTTTTTCTCAATGGTCTAGTCTATTTTTTCTCAAATCACTCTAGTTCAAATTATAAAATCTCTTTTTTCTTATTAATTTCACCTTTATTAATTTTTTATTAATCATTAATCGTGTCTATTTTTTAATCTTTTCTTTTGAATATTAAAATTTAAATGAAACTTATTAATATATGAAAAAAAATTATTTTTATTTTTTGACATATACATATTAAGTATAAATAAATGCTTGCATACAAAGTTTGAAAGGAGTAATATATTTTTTCATGTGTTTTTTACTTAAAATTATTTCTTAATACTCCAAAAATAAATTATTTCTTCAATAGAGTCAATAATATAGATTGATGGTGTATTTGAGAATTATTGTCTAAGTTTTTACTAAGAATTGTAAAATATTTTAGCAATTTTTAAATTGTTTCGCTTCATTTTGAATCGAACTATCAAAACTTCAAAATAAAATGAAAGACAACTTGTTCAATTTAATTTAATGAAATGTATTGACAATTTTATCATGTAAAATTTCAATGAGTATAATAAGTACATATTATTTTATCTTTAAAGTAATGTTAATCGGGCCCCCCTACCAAGATTTTCTGGCTCCGTCACTGAGTAAAACAAAATTAAATTAATATAAAAATATCAAACTAATACTCATGTTCTGTTCGATTAAAACTCGTTCGAGTTAAACTTGTTTAATTATCAAACAACTCAATAATATTTCAAATAAATTTGATCGTACTACATCGCGTTCGACTCGACTCATTTGCAACCTATTTTGAGAAAGAGCTACATAGGAGTATATACTATATATGTATTTCCATATTGATATTTTGGGAAAGGGATACATGATAATATAGTACTAATATTAAAAAACAAATGGTTAAAAAAATCACCCCCTTGTAAGTTGGATCCACATCAAACAAAATTAGGTACACACTGATGGTACGATAGATAAATGTGGTTGGACTATATATCCTAATTTGCAGACATCATAATCATTAATAATGAAACAATTTATTTTTTCATGTCGCCTTTGTGCTGGAAAATGGATTATGACATACGCATAAGAGGGCGCCACCATTTTCTTTTCTTAAATTACTTTTTTTTTTCTTTCTAATTTTATTTGAAAAATACATACTGTGGCCTTTTAATAATTTAATTTTTGCATCAGCAAACTGAAAGAGAACTCCAGTGAAAACGCACTTAATTTGTAAAGCATGCGACAAATTAATTAATGGATGATGTAGCCATCATTAATTTAATCAGATGTAACAGGCCACTGTTGCATTTGGTTAATTAAGATTTAAATTTTTGGACCAAATAATTAACTTAATTTGTGAAATTACGTAAATATTTATACTCCAACATAATGCATTTTTTTTTTCTATTAAATAGCAGATCTATTTGATATGTATATATTATTTATTTTACCTTCAATAATTATTTTTATTTGTCCCCAGAATTATTTCATGTACGTATAAGCTACGTCACGCTAGCTCAAAACAAATTTTAGAAAGAAAAAAATACCTTAATTTGGTAAAAAAAAAACCCTATATCCATTTAATTAAACTAGACTAATGAGTACAAATTGCACAATTACCATTGCCATTGATGATGACCTATGAATTGCACTTAAGTAAGATAGTTTAGGTTTCGCATTAGTTAATTATTTTTAGTTTGGACTACTAACTATATATATAGATCATGATTACTTGGAAAAGAGAATGAGAGGAAAATATTACAAAATATTTGACTAATATTAGTACATATTTCTTTGAGATAATAATGAATCTCATCTTAATTAAAGTCTGCAAATGGGCTTTGCACTTTCTTAGGTGCACTTTAGGTCCTTTTTTTTTTTTTGTTATCTTTACCAAATTTTATATTGTGGTGTAAAATTTATTATTCATATTACGATCATGATATTATCATTTATATATCAATAGATTAAATATGAATTTGAACATATAAAATTGGAGATTGGCAAATTTAAGAATATTTTCAAAAATAGGTTGGTGTTACATCAAATCAAATATTGAATGGTTTTGATCCTTAATTACTAGCAAATTTAGGAGTTTATTTAAATGGTACAACCTCCTTTAATAATTTCTTGAAATTATAGGCTATATAAATAAATAAATTATGAGAAAATCAATTTGCACTCGAGGATGGATCCTCTCTATTATCCATACAAACCAACACTATTAATTCTCTAAAGTTAAAAGAGAGCATAATTGAAACAAACAATGTAAAAAATGTAAAAACATCGATGATTACTTAATTGTGTACAAGAAAAAAAGACTAAAACTTCACTTATTTTAAAACCGATAGAGTATGGTCTCATCTATTAATTGTTGACCATCTTTAAAAACACTCTAGGTCTTAATTGATATAATCTGGTGAATATTTCTTGTTAGATATATAGTAAGAAGAAATACGCCCTAAAAGCAAACAACAGGAAAAAACGAATTGTATCATATACTCCATCTGTTTCATAAAATTTGTTGCATTTTTTTATTTTATATAAAATTAATTGACACATTTATTGCTCATTGATTTTTTTTTCTTTTTTTTTTTCACTTTTCCTTTCCACTCTTCCTTTGACCTTTCTATCGTTAATATATTTTCAAAAAAATATAGATTAATAGAGATAGTTCAGAAAGACGAAGTTGGATAGCTCAAATGGTTAGAGCTCAAAAAAAAAAAAAAAAAAAAAAAGAGATAGTTCAGAAAGAATATTGGTAAAGATAGAAAAATAAGGGATGGATATTTAATGTAATTCAAAAAAAAAAAAAAAGAGATAGTTCAGAAAGAATATTGGTAAAAATAGAAAAAATAACAAACGTTTTGAAATAAAATTTAAAATCAAATTCAATAAACTTTATGAAATGATGGAGTACTCCGTGATGTATAAAACTAGTCTTACTTGTCCAGAAATTGCAAAAAAATACACTTATTTCTATTAACATGTGTTTAAGGTTTCTTGACCTTTGCGGACACTGCTTTAATCTGAAATGATATTTACCTAATGCAATATCCATTGCTTCCACATTTTGGTAACTACATTAATTTCCATTGGTTTGTTTTCTTGTTGGCTGAATCTGAATAGTATTATAAGTTCTATAAATAGAACACTTCTGTTATCTGTACCCCACTCAACGTAGTTATAATTTAACTAATACCTAACCTAATTATCAAATTAGTGCATTCACTCACATTAAAAATAAATAAAAAAAGGCACATTCACTAATCACTGCCCAAACAGATCTTAGGGATATAGATATGCAAGATTTTACAAGGTTTCTCTCAAATCAAATTCACATAAATATATAGTACGTCACGTGTATGGTTGAAGTGATCATAAAGAGAGTAAACTTACCCGAGATTAATATAGTATTAATCATAACAATTAAAGTTAAACACAGCACATGACACAAATTAATTAATTAATTAACAGAGATTGGATTCTGCAGTATACAATAATAATATTATCTAAAATTAAGATCACCCACAATCTCACTTTGTGCATGTATAAACAACTTTATGCCGTGGGATCCCACAATATAATGTCACAAAAGTTAAAGAGAGAGCTGCTGCCATTTTCCTTGGAAATTCTCCTACCTTAATTATAATCTTTTTTTCCTCTTTCTTTATTCTAATTATGCTCAGTTAGACAAAGTGGGTAGATAGAAATATATAAGTGCACCGTATATTCATACATTTTTATTACATTATACGTGTGTGATAAATGAAATTATATATAAAGTCATAAGTGAAATAAACGATATTGTACTACTCCCTCCGTCCCACGGGAATTTGCACACTTTCCATATATGGATGTCCCATACCAATTTACACACTCCATAAAAGGAAATATCTTCACAATCCTCACCCTTGAAATATACTCATATTTACTCATATGCCATTACTTTTCCACACTCAATCTACTTTTTACTTTACTTTATTCATAAAAGTTTACAAAACTACCCCTCAAAACATCAATCATTACACCTTTTCTTACACATTTCTTAAAATGTGTGCCGATCAAAGGGTGCAAATTCCTCCGAAACGGATGGAGTACAAAATAACATAGTTTCTCTAGTTAAAAGTTATTAATGACGGCACGACCTGTGCATTTAAAAGTTAATTTCTTTTAAAGAAGCTATAATAAGAAAGATTCATAACATTAAAACTCAATTTTGCAAGTATACGTACGTATACAAACACTCCGGCCACCAAAGAAATCCATGACATAGCTTTATGGCATGCTTATAAGCGCACTCATACCACCGATATGTAGTCTCATATATTACTTTCCAACTTTTTGTCCTCATTTTCAAACATTCCATCAAACATGAAAACTATTTAAATAAAATACAAGAAAATTCTACTTTAACCAACTTCTTACATTATAAAATACGCTCACGAATTTCCTCTAAGCCCTAAATCGACCCTTTGTCATCATCAAGGAACATATATTCTCTCAAACCCTAATCTTTTTTCTTACATAAACCCCCTTTTATTCCCTCATTTCAAACCCTCATCCCTAATTAACTCCTCACTTACTAAACCTTCCAAGTATTTAGTTATAAACTCAAGGGACTAAATAACTAAATCAAGAAAATGACAACCACCCCACAAATCCAACGTGCCATATGGCGGCGCTGCCTCGCCTCCGCCTTCCGGACCGCCTTAGCATGCATTATAGTGGGCGTCGCAACCCTCTACGGCCCGATATCCATCAACCGCCAAGTGGCCTTCCCGGCCTTTTCATTCGTGACGGTCATACTGATCGTCACGGATGCTACATTAGGCGACACTTTACGCGGTTGCTGGCTGGCCCTATACGCGACACTTTTAGGGGTTTGTCCGGCTATACTTAGCCTCTCGCTTATAGGGCCAGCCAGGCTGACCACCAGCACCACCTCGGCGGTGGTGGCGGTCAGCGCCTTCGTGGTGGCCCTACCGGAGAACACTCACTTGATATCAAAACGAATAGCACTTGGACAGATTGTTCTTGTCTACGTTGTAGCTTTTATTAACGGAGGCGAAACGGAGCCCATCATGCACCCCGTTCGCCTCGCCGCAAGCACCGCCCTTGGGGTGGTGGCTTGCGTTTTGGCCCTCTTGCTACCTTACCCTAACTTAGCCTATTGTGAGGTAATTGCATGGAAGTTTAATTTGCATGTATTGTTTTTAAAATTACTTTTCCACCCCTTAAGTATGGGGAAATTACATTTTTGGTCCCATAGAATTTATGCAAGAAAACTAACTTTTAGTGACAGCATCTCTAATTATGCTTCTCTAACTAAAAGTTGACAGGAATTTGAGAATTAATGACAGGACCTCTCACTACTAAAGACTTTTAGCTAGAAAAGCTATAATGACAGGATTTCTGTCACTAAAAGTCAATTTTCTTATAGTGATTATTCCTATGGACTATTCTTATTTCACTTGATGTTCTACCATACTGAATCTTTAACGTGAAATTTTGTGCAGGTTAAGGAAAACAGCAGACTGTATATTGAGAATGCATCAGAAAGATTGAAGCTTTATATGAAGGCATTTGCTGCAAAAGAAAAGGCATCTCCTAAGGCATTGATTTCTCAAGCCAAATCTTTGAATAAGACAGGAAATAAGCTTCTCCAGAGCATTAAATCTAAGCAAGTATGTAAATTGATGATTATATTATATATATATAAAAAAAAATGAAATGGTTAATAAGTCCATATACTAATTGGAAATTTATTTGAACAGGAAAGCATGGAGTGGGAGATGATTCCATTCAGGTTTTTTAAATCTTACAAGAAAAAAAATCCAGGAGAAACACTGCAAGGAGTTGAAACAGTCTTGAGAGGGATGGAAAATGGTTTGGCAAATTGCCAATTTCCAGTTGAGCTGCTGAATTCTGAGCTAGAAAATGAGTTTTCCACTTTAGAGGAGAAAATCTTGAATCAAGTAAACAGTATGGCCATGGGAAACTCAGTTCTTCCACAATCAGATGAAGATTCTAACAAAAAGTTCCCCCAAACACTTCACACAACCACCATCCCTTCAATGAGCTTCAAGAATCTGCCCTGTTTCTTCTTCATGTTCTGTTTGAAGCTCCTGCAGTCACCGCCAGCAGCTCCTGATTATCCGAAGAAAGATTCGAACGAAAGGTTCTTTTCGAAGCTAAGGAGTAACAGCCCTGTGTTGATCACCAGGAAAAGACTAATGCCTGCTCTGAAATGCTCACTTTCTTTAGGATTTGCAATCTTTTTCGGGCTAACGTATAGCAAGGAGAACGGGTTCTGGTCCGGGCTTCCTGTTGCTATCAGCCTCGCGTCAGCACGAGAAGCGACTTTCAAAGTTGCAAATGTTAAAGCTCAGGGGACGGTTCTTGGAACCGTGTATGGAGTCATAGGTTGCTTCGTTTTCGAACGATATGTGAAGATAAGGTTCATTTCCCTTCTGCCGTGGTTCATATTCAGCAGTTTCTTGCGCCAAAGCAGAATGTATGGACAAGCTGGAGGAGTCTCTGCAATTATTGGTGCAGTGTTGATTTTGGGAAGGAAGAATTTTGGTGCACCAAGTGATTTTGCAATAGCAAGGATAGTTGAAACTTTTATTGGATTATCTTGTTCAATAATGGTGGATATCCTGTTGCAGCCTACAAGAGCTGCTGTTCTAGCCAAGCTTCATCTCTCCACGAGCCTCCGATTGATGGAAGAATCGGTTGGTTTGATCAGTTTTGACTCGTCGAGAAGGTTCGCCTTGGAAGAAAGCTTAAGGAAGATTAAATCACATTTGAAGAAGCTTGGAAAGTTCATTGAGGAAGCTGAGGTGGAGCCCAACTTCTGGTTCATACCTTTTAACAGTGGCTGCTACAATAAGTTAAGCATGTCACTGTCAAAAATGGTGGATTTCATACACTTTGGGAATCATGCTCTTAGATTCCTGGAAAAGGAATCACAAAAGATGGATGGCAAGATCTGGAAAGAGGCTGCTGGGAAACTGGAAAGTGACCTCAATGTGTTTAAGGATGCAGTTTGCTGTGGGATGAAGTGCTTTGAGGAGGTTATTTTGGTGAAATCAATCGCGGCGCTCGACCACGAGTACGACAAAGGGAAACACTCTCCTGATCTTGAGATGGGAAAAACAGGAGATGTGTACGTCGTTCAAGTTTCAGTCGTTCAAGTTTCAGTATCGGGTGACGATGAGATGAAGAGCACAAATTCAGTTCTTGAGCATTTGGATGAAATAGTTGGAGTGGCAAAAGAGGGAGAGGTGAAGAATGAGTTGATTGTGAGTTTGAGTGCACTGGTTTTTTGCATGGAAGGAATGGTGAAAGAGGGTAAAGAGATTGAGAAGGCCATCAAAGAACTTATACAGTGGGAGAATCCCTCTACCCAAGTTAATTTGCATGACATGGTGTGTAAAGTACGTGCCTTAAGAAAAATGTAACTATTTAAACAAGAATAATCATTCATTACATCGTGTAATAATGTATGTAATTGTACTGACCCTTTTTTCTCATTTGATTATGAATAACATGCTTAATTAGTAGACTCGTTTCAATGTACAGGAGTAATTGAGTTTTCACAATGTATTTTCTTTCAAATACACTCTTTTCTATTAAGCTGTAAAAGTGAGAATAAAATTGTAACTCAGTAATTTGCTAAGGTAAATCCACATTGAACTGCCCAAAGTACAACGTAAAGAACTTCACTAAAAAGGAAAAAGAAAGATACCACCAGCAGTTTTAGAACTAACTCTGTTGCTACTTTTTTAAGATCTGATCAAAAGCAAAATATAGAACAGTGTGGATTCACAAGAGAGAACACAATTGCCCCTTTTCAGAAAAAAAAAAATTACTGCAAAGTATTGCAAGAGAACCTACAATATGGTAAAATCAGAAAGAAGATTATGCGCCAACTAGATCAGGCGTTTCTGCCTCAATCGATACCAAAGCAGTGTGAACTTTATCCGCCCAATTGTCCAGCCTATCACGCAACGCTTTGATCTGAGGAATCACTAAAACTCTTGGTTGCACCCAAGACACGTAAACAGTTCCCTCAACTTGGTCAATAATTCCCTCGATAAGATGAGCCTGTATTATTGGGGGTAGCAGTTAGATTACATATTTGATACAAATCAGTTCATAGGTATGTATAAATAATGACAATTCAGCTAAGTACCACAAAATCTTTTATATGTACTTACTGAAAGGCTCTTCATCAGGAGATACTCGACATCTTCTACAGTGAGTTTTGTGCGTTCAGCAATGACCTTTAATGGAATAGTTCTTTCTTCTGATGGACGGCTGCAGGCAAACATATGATTTCTAATTCAGTAAAGTATTCGCCTTGTAAAAACAGCAATGAAATTGTTTTTCCCAATCACCTGAAGATAATCTCCATCAAGCAGAGAATGTTAATCTTCTCCAGAAGTTTTTTCTCATTCTGGACTAATGCTGGTTGGGCATTCAGAGCAGCTCCATGGACACGGGAAAGTTCTTGATAACGAACTAAATTACCAGAATTGAATGCTTCGAGTATATGATACAGCCACTCAACATTAGTCCCTAGAAGACTTTTAATCTGTAGAAATCTCAGTAAAAATCAGATTCCAAGATATTATATATATATATATATATATATATATAGCTAAATCAGCAATATACAAAGAAACTAGTTCAGACATGGTGTGATGCAGTTAACAACTTACAATCGGATGTGCGAGAAGTTCACCAAAGTTGTAGATGTTTTCCCCCAACAATGCTGACAAGGATAAATCGAATGCCAAATCCTAGGATAATATGGATAAAAAGATCAGATTAATTTATAATGACAAATTCCTGTAATTCTACGCTTCGGAACAGCATCTACAAAAGAAACTTGTTCAAACATGCTTCATTGACATAAAGTGCTACTAACCTACAGAAAACTGAGAAGTTGAATCATATACTACTATCAGAATAGGATAAAAATTGTTGTGGCGTAACTTGCAGCATTAATAAAACATAGGCAGAGAGAGCATACATGATCAACTATCTACATATCAAATACAAATTGAGATAGAATGTATACAGTTCTTTTGCATAATATCATATATTTCAGGCTTTGCAAAAGTTGTATTTCAAGCATCACATGGAAAGAAGCATCCTATCAAAACAAGCTTCTTCTTAAATAGTTGAAGGTGACAACAAAAGTCCTACCAGCTTGAATGGCTCTGATAAAGATTCCACAGAAGTGTAAGCAAGATAGAGGAGAGCACTTTTGTAGAACTCTGAAAATTCCTGCTGAGATTTGTGGTACTGGGATGAAACCCAATAGTAGCTGGAATATACAGATGGATCGATGTCAGTCATGCTGTCAAGTGTACTCTTCCCCTCCTCTAAAAGTGTCTTGCATTCCTTTTTCTCTCCCTTCTCAAGGTTAAACAATGCAATCTGCATTTTCATATAAAGCACAGGCTCTTCTATGCGCGTTTCTCCGGTATTTCTGAGTTTTTCTATCACTCCCTCAAGATAATTTATGGCAGTCTCTTTATCAGAATATTGCTTAGAAACAATTACAGCAAAATGCGCAAGCTTGAGAATATTGATCTTTGTCTCAAAATCGGTTATGAAATTGTGGTAAAGTTGTACCAGAGTGTCCCCAGCCTGAATCAGAGTGATGATAAAAGGTTTACATATTAGGTACATATTATATGGAAAGCTAACAGAAGAAATGGAGTGATGAATCAAATATACTGTCCAAATGGCAATAATGTAATGCTCACCAACATATTCACAAAAGAATTTTATAACTTCATAGCTAATTACCAATACTCACTTTTGTAATTCATAACAAGTAGTAGGTTATACTGCCTTATTACCAATTTCATCAAGCAATGAGACAGCAAAAACAATGAACATACCAGTATTTTCTCTCAGTAACTAATCCTCTCTCTTCACCCCTAAAAACCAAAATCCAAAAGGGAAAAAAAAACCTAAAACATAAATCCTACTCCCAAACTCAATAAAACCCTTAAATTCCTCTCACTACAGACCCAACAATACACTAACCCCATCAAATTAACATAAAAATATGCAAGAAATCAAGAAATTCATTACAGAAAAATCAAGGTATTTTGCTACCTGGAATACGGCGAGGGCGACGAATTGCTCAAGCTTGATGGTGAGCTGGTTCCATAGTTTTCGCTCGTACAGATCTGAAAGCGTTGAGTACCACTCAGAAAGCTCCGGGTGCGCATTGCGCTGCGACTCCAAATACTGCAGAGCCGCCATCGATTCTCTACTCTGTGTATTTCGCTTCTCAATTTACAGAAACTTGGAAACGAGTAGTGTGAATTGTCAAGAAAAACTCACACCTTTGAATGAAATGTAGAATGTAGAAAATCTGTAACCCCAATCAATTAATGCAGAAATCAAAAGAGGATTTATACCTAGTTTCTTATAATCTGGAAGAATACAAAGTTTTCACCTAATTTCCAACGGATGTTCGGTTAAACCTCCTACTAATAAAAACTAAATAAAACACAAATAAATATGATAATAATAAGAATTTTAGTACTTGTAATTTCATTAGGCTCGGCTCGGTTTCGACGCGTTTTACAAGTCCAATCGAGTTTGTTTTTTTGCTTGTGAATGTAATCGGACTGAGTTGAGTTCGATAAATGCTCTAGTCAAATTTGAACTTTACTCAATTCGAATAACAGTTATACGGAGCTTTATTTTAGTATTTAAATTGTACTTACATTTAAAAGATAATTGGATTATATTTCATAAACTCATGAAATTGGATTAGATTACATTAACATCACTCTCATTTACTTGTATTTGTCTATTAATGTATGATATGATATAGTTGGTCTTCAATAATGTGTATGATGTGCACTTTGTTCGCAGTCTGCATGTTGGATTAGTGAAATCTTTACGAATTCAGCTTATACGGTGTCGACGAGATACTTCACTCAGACCAATTCTTTGGACCTGACGAGGACATTATTGATGAGCTAAGGACGATTGTGCATGGCGATGAAATATGTGGGATTCATTACTTGCCTCGAGCTAAGACGATGATGGTGCACATATTGACTAAATTTGTTATTGACTATCTACTTCCACAAATTTGAAATGGAGCAGATATTCCTTATTGGATTAGAGAGTTAGGGGGAGGGGATTCTAGAGAGAAGGGAGAGCTTCACTCTCTAGAGAGTTGCTCCTCCCCTTCTCTGCCGACGGTCCTCCTTTCTTGCCGTTTTGCCGGCGTCGTCGATCTGTCTCCGTAGTTGTCCTCGTTCTGTCTCCAGTGTAGATTTTTCCCTTTGACGCCTTCGTCGCCGTTTTCAGTAGTTCCGCCTCCGCCGCCGTCGTCAGACTTTGCTCCGACTTCTTCTTTCTTTGGCTTTTTTGCAAGATCTGGTAGCAGATCCACAGATCTGCTTTGTTCCAGACCGGAAGTCGTCGCCGCCGTCGCTCCGGTCGTCTCTGTTCTCCCTCTTTTTTATGTAGTTTTACTTCGTTTTTGTTGGGATCAACGTATAAATTATCCCTAACGGAGCTACGGTAACCGTTCGAGTATTTTCGTTGATCCCATTTACTGTTTTTTATAGGTAGTTTATTGTTTTGTAGTATAGACTTTAGTTTCTGCTAGTTGTTTTCGTTTCTTCTCTGGGACTCTGTTGCTATGGTTGCGATGATTGTTGGACTCTCTTGTGGTGGGACTATTTTGGATCGGTTCTTGAGTCCTTGGAACTTTCGTTGGGGTTCGGTACTTGGTCAAACTTTGTCCATTATTGGTGTTGCTTATCCTTGATTTGAAGACATCTTAGTGTGGGGTTGACTCAGTTAAAAGTTTGAGACCTGGGCTATTATCAAGACAAAGTGAACACTTGTTTTTTCTCTTCACATGATTGGAGGGGACAGCGATACCGTTGAAGATCAAGATTTGAAGCTTGAAGTTGTATTTTTATGATTTGATCTTGTAAAACCTCCCTAAAAAAAAAAAAAAAAGAGAGTTAGTTCACGGAATTTGGAGCTCTCTTTCATGTAAGAAAGAAGTTGTGTATGATGTTTATGACTTGGGACTTTAGTCTCACTCCAATTTGTGCCTCCAAGGCTCCAAGTACACCACATTTTCATGCAACTCAATTCAAAATTGGGCCACTCAAATATTTACAGCCCATATATGGCGTTGTCCAATACTCCAACCTTATCTAAATTAGTGGCCCAGCCCAATATTCATAAGTTGTAAGATTCGATATTATTTTATTTAAATGAAACAATTAAATAGTGATTGATGATTACCAAACAAAATCATGATAAGTTAATAACAAAGCAATTCACTACACATGATGTGAAATTATTAATACCTGACTTGTAAGCAAAGAAAAGAAAAGCTACTTCTTTTTTCCCCTATTAATTCATGCAAACATCCCCCACCTTGTAAAGTAAAACACAATGTGTATCCACTCTAGAGCATTGATCGCCTTCCTCCTGCATTACCTCTTGATTTTCAGCTTTTCTTCCACCACGACACTCGCTCGCTGGGCGCCCAACAAGGAGGTGAACCGCCACTGGCAACGCCAGCCATGGATGAACCATGGAAGCTTTCGAGGGCCTCAACAACACCTCGTGAATCCCACAGTCGAGCATCCGTTTCAAGTACCAGAGTTGCCTCTGTAGCCTTAATAGGTGGTTTTAAATTCATCTCTTGTCCTGTTGTTTCCATATATCCTTGAACTATGTAATGTAACAGTAGATTTCATATATATCATTAGTTGATTTCACAAACCGAAGATGGAAATAAACAATCATGTTATCAGAATCTCGCTCAAAAGTACATGAAATCGAGTAAATGCTACAAAATAAAAAAGATGCACAGATCATCAGGCTTCTATACAGCTAATGTGCAGAACGATCCCATGTGTAATAATCGGTTATTGCAAGTTTATAATCCAGCTTCGTCGAGCAATTTTAGGATACTATGCTCTGGGGCGCTGACTGATGGCAGAATACCTCGGTTAGAAGACGGAAGAGGTTTTCTTATGGGCGTCTGTTGCTCGTCTGGGCTTTGCTCCTGCACGGTTGGCATATCACCTCCCCTTTCTGCACCAGAAGTCACTCTGTCCTTCCATGTTCTTCCATCCTGATTATCAAAGAAATAGAGTTCAACACGACTCAATCAAGAATTGCATCATTTATATGGAAACACATTTTCTAAATGAAGACATAAAGTATCACTTGCAGTATACATCATGAAGAAAATAAGATCTAACACAACAAGCTACAAACCACTAAAACTATTCTTGGAATTGTCTTGCCTTAATATTGATATTTTCTTTGTTATGTAACAAATGGAGCACTAAGTACTAAAGCAAAAGTCTTTCTATAATTTTATTGCACACTGAGTATTCACAACTTTGTTTACATGCTTTTGGAGCACTAAGTGTATAACACAGTAGACAGCTTCAGCACACGCCTAATAGTGGAATACAAGGCAAGCACTAGGATTGTTCGTAATAAAAGAATCAAGCTCGGAAGCTTACATTGAGAATTGAAGGCTCTGGAAACGGGCATTGAATTGGTTGATCATTGTCTATAGGCTCAGAAGGGCGCTCGACTGGCTTAAACTCGATAGCAACTTCAATACCATGTGGGGCAGCAGATGCAGAAGTGGCACCAGCTGCATCCAATGCAGCCAATGCAGGAGGCACTACTACCCTGTCGTCCTGTACACCACAAATCGAATACAAATACATAAATCATATCGGGTAATGAATATAAATGAACTGAAACAGTTAACAGGGAGCTAAAATATCGATTGCTATCAAGACAACATCAGACCACATATATGCAATAGTTTCCTTTTTGCAAAGCATTTATTATATTGTGCAACAAAAGGGGACAATAGTAATTAATAAGGGGCTGTTTAGGGGTCCTAAAAACAGAACCAAACGCGCTCGAACCAAAGTGAACCAAAGTCGACAATATTGTACTAATGTTCAGATTTGGGATGTCAATACAATGCTAGGAGATCGAAAATACAGATCTCCATCACTATGATCATAAAAACCTAACAAGAAAAGTCATTAAATAATTTTACTTAATGGATTAGTTAGTAGCAGTAGCTGTGATCATCAAAACCAAAATTCTCTTTACATCTAAATCTCAATTAAAAAACTGCATAAAATCCAATTTCAATCAAATGAAGTTTGATGTAAATTCATCAAACACATAACATACACAAGTAAGAACAGAGGTACAGAAATCCAAGAACCATCAAATTAATCAGAATTAAGAATCCCAAATCCCAAAAACTTTAAAACAGTTTGAGAATAATTAGAATCACAAAAACTATACAGAAAGAGAGAGAGAGAAGTTGCTTACAAGAACGCTTTGAGCCCGACGATGGCTACCCCTAACTGAAAATCTTGAGAAAATTCCGACCATATTTTAGCTACTCCGTGAGAAAATTCGGACAACGCAAAAGAACTTCAGCCTTGTGATGTTTCAGTTTCTCTCACATAAAATAAGTGAGAGAGAGAAGTTGGGAAGTTGCTTGTAGTTTGGTTTTCTGGTGCGATTCCTTTTCCCTCCCTAAATACAGACCTCAAGGAACCTCAACTGCAATTAAATTTATTATTCAACTTAAATAGTCGTTTCAACTATCAATTAAAATAAATAAAAGGGGAAAACATTGCATTGCATGAAAATATAAAAAATAATTATAGATAGATAATACGTTGAACAAGATTTTGGAGATTTGACTTTTAGGCTACCATCAATGTGCACCGTCCTTGCATAAGAAGAAGACGACTTTTTTGGATTCGATTATTGCATATAAAAAAATGGTATTGTTTGTTAGCTAAAGTTGATGATGGGCATTTGGTAATGGCACATGGCCTATTTACGTGTAAGGAAACATCAATACTATTCATCTTCAAACTTTTGTGCACCTCTGGATGTAACTAACGATATTTTCTTTTCTTTTCTTTAAATAATATACTTCATACGTCTCGTCAACTAACTTATGAGGTAGGAAGGATAGAAAGAATAAAAATGAGAAAACATATGAAAATAGAAATGAAAAAATAGTAAATTTTATCATTTAAAAAAATAATAAATTTATGACGAGAAATACATACAAAAATATTTAAATTTATCTACAGAATTGATTGCTGAAAAGGGAGTTAAATAAATATCTACAGAATTGATTGAAGCCTAAAAAGAGACCAATTTGAGGAGGGAATAATAATGCATATAGGTCTGCTTATCCTAAAAGAGGAGGGAATATAAATGTCCACCACACGAAAATGATTTTTTTCATACATACAAAACTGTATCGTTCATCCTTAGTACTATTTCACTTTTTTTTTTCCTCATGGGTGACTTCTGAAAATATTTGCTTTTATGATTTCTTTACATCCGATGATATTATAAGATGGACACACTAGTAGGGTTCAAGTACTAACATTTTTCTATTTCTAAATTTTTTTTAGTAATATAACAACGTAAAAAAACTTCACTACTTATAAATCATGTGGTCATACCCATAAACATAATATACCACTGCATCAACAGGTCCTGGCCGTCAAATTTGGGTGCTTTTTGCAGAGATGAGTGCAAACGCGTGTCAGCAAACAATTGAAACTTTTCACAGGACTCGACAAATAAACTTACAGGTATTATTTTCTCTACACACGAATACATGGTATAACTTGAAGACTCAACCAACCTCTCACAGATTAATATTTAGTAATTCTTTTCATATAATCGAAAACTGAAAAGAGATTTAAAAAAAAAAAAAAAAGATGCAGAAAGCATCACTGAATTTACAAATCGAATACAATTCTTTGATCCCACACTGGAAGCTTGATCACAAACATCATCAGCCTCTCCCGGAATTACCATGGCGTTGGTTTCTGAAGTAGCTAAGAAGTTGCTGTGCCTGCAACACACAAAATGCACTAAATAATCGAACAAAACACAACAAATAAGCAAAGAGCACGGATATGAATCCTCCCTATTTTCTTTGCATAAATTTCTTGTAAGATTTAGATCTACAAGTAATTCAAACACAAGAAATGGAGAAAGGAACCATTTCCAGTCGTAACCTTACTTTTTCTCTAGCTCTTGGAGTGCCCGACTGTGAAAGTGCCACTAATGGGGGAACAGCACCTTCCTGAAGGACCATATTGCAAAATCTACTGCTGTTAGTGCATAGCTGAAGGAGAGCTGCTGCTGCATTCTCTTTACCTCGTCCTGATCCCAGCTCAACAACTTCAACCAGAACTGGGATTCCTCCTTCTTGACCAATTGCTGCCCTCCCTTCATGAATAGTAGCAAGATTCGATAGAACAGCAACCGCCTTATCCACCATCCCAAATGCGGGGTCCATCAACTCTACAAGGTGTTTTACTGCACCTGCTTGAACAATACGACCCTTGTTTTCATGATTGATTGACAAGTTAAATAGTGCAGTGGCTGCATCTTTCTTGCCTCTCGGAGTTCCGTTTCCCAGTAGATCGACCAATGGCTTGATTGCTCCCGATCTTCCGATCTTGATTTTGTTCTCTTCCATCACAGAGAGGCTGAAGAGAGTTGCAGCTGAATTCTCCTTAGCTTCAGAACTCCCAGTCGTTAAAACATGAATCAGGGGTTCGATGGCGTCAGCATTTGCAATAGCGGATTTATTGTTATCATTAATTGACAGGTTTAGAAGAGCAGTAACAGCTTGCTCTTGAACTGCTTGATCAGTTGAGAGGAGTAAACTCACCAGCAAGTTGATAACCCCACAATTCGCAATTACTATTCGGTTGTCCATGTTATGCTTAGCCAAAACCCGAATTTCGTGGGTGGCAGATTTCTGAACATCGATGGAACTGCTCTTGAGATCCTCAACCAGCCTTTTGACTTGAGTTTCAACTTCTAACAGATCAGCCCTCATTTCCAAGGTAGGAGAGGAAACAAGTCTTGGAACAAATCTGTCTGATGGCCTGCGCCAAATTGGTTGGCTGCTACGAAATCTTGTCTCCATCCTAGGGGAATCAGTGTCTCTTTGTGGAGCACTTACATTAGGGGCAGGTTGGGCCTCAGCCAAGAGCTCCCCAGAAACATCACTATTATATGCAGAAGCTTGCGATGCCACATCATTGCCATCAGCTACAGCCCCTTGTGACATATTAGAATTAGAAATAGTGCTGGATGCAGAATTTGTTCGGTTATGCCTCTGTGGTGACCGTACATCAGCACTAGCTCCACCGTTTCTTGATGGGGACATCAAAAGTTGACCACCTAAGTTCAGAGTTCTCTCTGCCGAGTCATCAGAACTTCTTGGAGATACTGTTTCTACATCCAAACCATTTCCATTTAAAGAAGCTTCTGTCAAAGAATCCTCAGAAAATGAACGTGGATGAGATGGGAAGGTGCCTTCTCTTCGGGTTGGAATTGATGGGCTCCCCATTGGAGATCCAAAAGATCTTTCTGGTGTGCTAGAATTATTGACCCTCCTGACTCCACCAGACTCAGCATTGGCAAGTAGTGAAGAAGGCTGGTTTAAATTGGACTTTGTTGGATCGGGAAGCTTCACATTATTCGATTCACACCAATTTGCAATGAGTGCCTTGACAGTGTAATTAGGAATAAGATTTGTGTGTGCTAGGGTTTGCCTTGTCTTTGGGCAGACAGTGAGCCCAAGATCTATCCAGTTTCGAATAAAAGCCCGCTCGTACGTTTGTCCAGAGGCAACAATAACAGGATCCGTCATAAGCTCAAGTGAAAGAGGGCAACAAAAATCAGGTGGTATTGCAACAGGATTACAAATCTGGGACTGTTTCATCATGACAAGGAGTTCATGCATGTGGGTGACCAAGGCAATCATTTGATCAATATACTCAGCTTCACCAATCTTTTCAGCTTGTTCAGCATTTTCCTTCAATTTATCAAGAGCCACAGCCTCAATTAGAAGTTCCTGGTTTGACTGTAAACCCAAGCTATCTGCAACTTCTGCCATGCTCTCTGACCTAGCTCCAGAACCCTCCACGTGATCCTTTATAGTTTTCATAATTATTGATGAAGTCTGTTCGGATCCAACATACTTTATTTTCTGTATATATTTGAAGCAATAAAACATCACAAACCATGCTAACTTCATTTGTGAATTATACGTGATAAGAAGAAAATATGCATGAATTTTCTGTGCTAATTGGGTATATGTTTCGCTATCAATTCATGCTAACTTCATTTATTTTCTACTTATTTCTTTTGAACTACTGTGGTAGTTTGGTGTTTATGTAAATCCAGGTACATTTGTGGAAGCCTTGAAGCCAATTGTGATTTGCATGGACCAAACACATAAAGAAGGAAGAGAAAGAAAAAAGTCACGCTGCAATTTGAAATTTGCTATTTGAGGTTCACACTGCCAAGGTTCATAGTGGTTTGAGATGAGCCAAAGGCACAGGGAACAAGGGGCTACAAGATTAGGGCTTTTCAAGCCTGAGGTAGTGAGGTAGACCAGTTTGCAGGTCTTTTCTGATGCACTGCAGGACCGTTGCTATTGCTTTCTCCATAATTTCTATTATCAAGAATTTATTGCTGAAATATTTTTAATTGATTGATTTAAGTTAGACCTGCTACATCAAGTAATTATATATCAATACTTCGACTAGGACTTCAATCTGTAATTGCTTGTTGTACCTAAATCATGAGCAGCAACCTGTGATTGGGAATTGCTAGGGATACCACAACCTATTTAAACAATTCGAGCTTGTTAAATTGTTGGTTAGACCAATCTATTTTCCTAGTTCTTAATACTGCTACTACAACCAACTCTAGAGAGTTTATTCTAGGTCTTGTCATCTAATAATTAGTGGCAATTTGATTGATTCTGTATTTGCAAATTCATAAACTTGCTTTCCTTTATTTACTTGAATTAGTTTGAACAAACTATATCAACCCCCACCCCCCACCAAAAAAAAAAATTCCCAATCATTCCACTGTTCTAGTAACATGTTTAATACTAGTACTAGATTAATATACTGCTCCCTGTCGGATGACCCTTATTCATCATTCCACATTGTCCGGTAGTTAGGATAAGGTAATTGTAACCTTGAGTGCTAACACAATCAATCTGTGCCTCGTAAAAATTTAGCTTACACAAGGAAAATATATATGATGAAAAGATTTAAAAAACATAATTAAATACCTCAAGAGATGCATAACTGAATTCAACTGGTAAGCTTTGGTCAGAAGATTTCAGCACCTCAAGGATCTCCAAACCATGAATTCTAATCTTTGAAATAAGTGATTCAACTTGTAAAACCTATATGTAAAACAAAATTAGCCAGCACTGAGTTAATTTCTAACGATGCACAAAAAAAGGTACTTTTACACTAAATTGTAAAATAGCATTACAATACATACAAAGTAAAGTTTACTCATCAATGGTTGCCAGCTTTCACACATCTCTCTTAATTCATCAACAGCTTGGAGGATTCCTGCAAATGCTTTTTGAAGCATTTCATCTGAGACAACTTCAGCTTCAATAATGCCATCAAGTATTGGTTTTAAAATTTTCAGTATCTCTTCAACCCTTGGATAATATTTCTGAACTGGTTCATTTATTATGCTTTCACATGATGACAATTGGAGAAAACGTGTTATGCTGTTGAGGAGCGAGTTTAGCAATGATATCTCCATCCCCTGGTAAATGAAAATAAACACTTGTTCCAGTAAGACGCAAGCATAGGTTATACATAAAATACAGACTTTGATTCCTTTCTTTCAAAAAAAGTGCAGCAAAAAACAACTCAAATTATTCCTTTCAGAAATTCCAAATTAACCGGAAAATTCCAAACAACTCAAAGAACCGCTGTTCTCTGGGGTGCGCCGGTGTGGGATACACACCGGATCCTCCACTGGAAAAGTGAACGCAGCGGGATGGTCATGGAGGAAGAAGAAGACGGTCAGTTTGGTTTTGAAGGGAGAAGAAGGGTATTTTTGGTGGGTTATGAAGGTAAAGAGGAGGAAGTTTTGAGGGTGAAAATAGTACTTACTGTGGGTGAAGAAGACTGGAGAAGGAGAAGGAGAAGTCTTGAGACAGATGACACATTTCTTGGAGAACGAGAAGAGTTGTAGATTGGTGGTCGAAGATAGATTGTAAAATGGGGAATAATGTCTCTTCTTTTTCAGCCCTTTTTCTTTTTATCATTCATTTTGCTAACTACTTTAATGCTCTAATTTGTTTATCTTATTATTAAATTATTATATATGAAATATTCACACACATTTATATATATATATTTATTATGTACTTGTATAGATGTATGTGCACGGTGCACCTGCATTCTAATTTAGTACTATTATTTTTAGTCGTGTCGACGTATCCTAGATTTTACAAACTGAGAAGTCCAACAATAATAAAGGTTGCTAAATACAAGAAGACAAAGCGCAATGGTAAGAATACAAAAAAAATCATGATTTCAATATTATGGAGAGGAGATATCAATATTTCATAACAAATAAACATATCATTACAAAATGGGATCATAAATTCATGATTTTTTATTTTGATATGAAACAGAACTTTATTAATAAGGGAGAGAAGGTAATGGATGAGAAGCCCAATTACAAGGCAAAACTCCAATCTGAAAGACTTATGTCCAGACAGCCGATAAACAACACTATACTTGATTATATCCCAAATATCATCTAATGATTCAGTGGAACTCTCAAAAATTCTCTTATTCCTTTCAAACCAAATGGACAATAGAACCACCAGGACAACAATCTTCCATAGCACTTTGCCTCTTTTATTGATAGCACTGCCTAAGTTATCTACTAGCAGATCTGAAGCTGAGACAGGTATTACCCATTGCAAACTCAGATCATTGATTACTTTTTTCCAAATGTCAAAGGCGAAAGAGCTGTAAAAATAAGTGATTATTTAACTTAGTTATATCATTTTCCACATTTGTACTCTGATCAAAACATATATTCCAGCTGATACAAGATCATATCACTTGTGAACTGTTTTTCCGGCATGAGTTAACCACGTCAGATAAAATAACCTTCCAAAAAAAGCTTTCTACTCCAATTTTTTTGAATATATATATGTGTGTGCGCGAAATTTCAGCATAGGATCAACCCTTGCAGTAATTTTCAATCTAAAGATACTAAAAAAAGCAAAGATTTGCACCGGGAAATCCTATATTTGGCATGGAAAAATCTTACAAACAAATATTTTGCAACATCAACGAAAATCCTATATTTGGTAGGTGAAATCCTACGGTGAACTGAAAATTAATCGAAAAAAGCAAGATATAAATAGATAGGAGAAACAACAAATTTACTACCCGTGCCAAAATAAGTAAATACTATATAATGGGAAAATGAAATTAACTTACCCCTCAAGTCGCCTCCCGGAACAAGCCGCGCAACAAAATCAGCAGACGATCAAGTTATATTCTAGCCAAGGTTGCCCATTAACAACTGATCTGATCAAACAAACAAAAAGCCATCAAAATCCTTTACATCCACAGAATCAATAAATTAGCTTCGCCATCACCATAAACATAAAAAGGATAATGGACTCACACAAAATTAACATAGCGTATACAAGCTGGTGCAAGAGATCAGTTGAAGTAACAAAATGCGCGAGGACAATTTAAATACTCAAAATGGTGATGACTTTAATTAAAAACTACAACAATTGAAAGGTGATTGGGAGCTCCGCCAGGATATTAAAGAAATTAGGGTTTTAGGGAGTGATTCAGAATCTAAACGACGATTCCACTTTTCCTCTCCCCCTCTCTCTCTCTCTTTCGCGGACTTAACGACGGTTTATTATTTCCGATTTGTTTTCTGTAACATGTCCGGGTTTACATTATATATGGACTCCGCGTAAACGTGTCATTATTTTTGAATAGTTGAGTGCCAATTTGCGTAGATATTCAATAGCCACGGTTTATGTGAATTTTTTTATTTTATTTTTTCGAATAGTGTGAAAGGTTTAGCTTCCGTTATTGCATTGACATTGAATAATAGATAGTCGAATCACAAATTTCAAATGGTTCTACTCAAACATACGGGCTGTCAAAATGACAAGAGACCCGAGCAAATTTGTGTGCCAACATTCGAGAAATTAGCCAATAAGACTTCGCATTCTCGTATATAATCACAAAAAACGTGTGGTGATAAGTCTCATAATTTATAGCATCTATCACCAACTTGACATCTTTTTCAACAATACAATCATTCTTCTTCATTCACGAGAGTTTCTCATAGAAACCTATTGCTTCTCCCACCTCAACATCCACACATCCGGTTACTACTCTCTTGCGGCCAAGTACAAGTACCCCCGTCGCATCTCATATAATCATACTCACTCCAGTTTGCCTCGACTCAGCAAAAATGGTCGTATCGCCGTTTATTTTCCGCATTCCCACAGGTGATGCATGCCATGCCCACACATCTTACTCTTTGAATTAATATCAATTGCAGTGTCATGTGTCGCACTCATCCACTCTCGCCAAAAAATAGTAAATTCATGTCAACTATTTTTATCTTGTTTGTATATTTTGTACTTTTTTTTTCGAAAGCATTTTCGATATATTTTGTTTTTTTTTTAAGGTCATGATCCAATTTCTTTCTAGCCTCTTAATTTTTTTTATTTTTTTATTTTCCAACTACTCCATCAGTTTGGTCACCTTTGATTTTTTAAAAATAAATTATCTTTGTAGGTTCCGAAATAAATAATAATTGTAAAAAAAAATAAAAAATTGAAGGTCTAAATAGACTTTTTAACCCTGAATACTTTTATTGACAGCTTAAAAACTAATTTAGTGAAATGTTTTTATTAATTCGGCTATTATGAGGAATATGAGCTTTATTAATTTTTTGTTGTTGTTGTAATTGGGAAAAGTTCTTGTTCCCATCCGCTGCGTTTTTTTTTTTAATAGGGTAGTGCGCAGGGCTGTTTTCTCAGTGGTGTTCGGCGATGGCGAGCGAGGGTTTCGACTTGGACGATTGGGACTGGGACAACGACTTCGTCGACGCGGTTATCCAGATCGAAAAGGCCGTGTCCTCGCAGAAAAATCACCCACCGGCGCCGGTGCCTCCTCGGCCGCCTCCGCGGCTTCCGATTAGTTATTCCCCTCCTCGCGAACTGTCGCAGAGAACACGTGAAACTCACGAAACCAGTTGTATTACTACCGATTCTTTTTCCTCTCCTCGGACACACATTGCCAAGGAGAGCGAAGTTGATACACTAAAGGTTAATACTGCATTTGAGTTTAAATTTTCTGTTGGGATGATGATAGATTGGAAGACTCCGAGAAGTCTAAATCTGCGTGCGTGTGTGCACATTTTTCTCATTTTGAGTTTCTCTTGTCTACTGATTGTAACTTAATGTGTCAAAAGCATAACGTCGTGAACCTTCTTGCTTTTGTATGTTGTCATTGCAGAAAAAGCTCAGTCTTGTTTCAAAGCAGCTTAAACATTTGGTAAATAATCATGAACTGTATTGCCTTACTCTCTCGTGATACTACCGGTGTGTTGGTAAAAGAGCATAACCTTTTGTACGTTCGTGATGTTGATATTGATTGCAGGAGAAGGAGTGCTCGGTGCTTAGAAAGGAAAGGGACGAAAAGGAGCAGCAGCTGAAAGTAATACATCCAAAGGCCGAGGCAAAAGTTGAGAGGTGAGAAGACTTCGAGCCTTGTTTTTCTTAGAATAAATACTTAACTTTCTATAGGGCCTCATTGTTTTGCTAATTAGATTTTTTAGTGCAATAAACATGTATTTTTTTAGTTATCTGTTATCTCTTGTGCCTTTCTTTTGCCTTTTCTAGTGTGTGCTTACTGCTTGCTCTTTTAAATTATTCAGCCTAGAATTGTGGGAGGGTACTAATAACTGTAAGCTGACATGGAACTCTAATAATCATGTACCACCTCCAGCTAGTTTTAAAAAGTTTTCATCTCTTGAGAAGATGAATTGTGCAAATTGAATCCTGTAAAGAACAATAAAATTCTGAATGAGCCTTGGAAAGGCCGTCTTTGAGACGTCCTGCTAGGGTTTTTCAAGGACTGCTCTGTTATTTGGAATAAAGGAACTTATATAATCAGGTAGGATGAAACAATCATTAAATGTAATTCGGTGGCAAATGCAAATTACAGTACAAGTTACATGAAACATCGACGCATGTTTATTTTTTTTCTGAGTTTTTCAGTGATCATATCATCTTCTATTATGTATATTCTGACAACGCATAAGGCTTGGGTACATCATGATGAATGACTTTTTATTTTTTAAATGGTGACAGAGATGGCCTTGTTTCTTGCCCCTCGGCTCCAGGTGTATCTACAATGTGTGAAAATGCAAATACATCAAATAAGCAGCTTGGTTCCTCGACAAAATGTAGGTGAGCATTTTCTCAAAGATTAATGGAAGCATTGTCTGATTTTGTTGTCCCCCACGTGATGTTCTCTCTATCTGGAATTGATGCACCAGCTTTTAGCGCAAGAGGAGTACAGACAGATAAAACCACTGAAGTATGCACTTTACAAAACACTTGTTGCCGTAGAGAGAAATTGTATGGTCTGTGGAATCCGAATGACCAAAAACAGGGAAGAGTTCTAGTATCAAACATATTTAAGAATTGCGAGGCAGATTTTCATGTGCTGGCTGGTTACCTGAACCCTCCTGAAAATGAACGTTGTCCTGCTCAGCTTATAGAAACTGCAAAAATAGTAAACCTATACTCTCTGTTTGCGAAGGTAAATAATTCTGAATTCGTGCTATTTCCATTGTGTTTTTGAGTGCTCAAATCAAAATATGAGCTAGTGAGCTATACCGTGGTTCTTACTTTTGGCTGTTTTCATTTTTTTTATCCTCATATTTACGTACGCTGAACTGTTTTTGATTTCAAGTATTATTTGATCATGGATATGCCGAATTGAATTCATAATATGATTTCATTTACATACATTTAACCATCCATATCATACAAATAGTTTGTCTGTCAGTTGACATTTTTGCCTTTGCCTGTGAAGGCTACTTGATATCATTGTTTTGTTATGCATATTTTCATCCTTTTAAGTTAAGTTCCTCGAGCTTGACCGATAATTATCTCTTGCTATTGCAGATTAGTAACAATAACTTGAGATTGGAAGATCTTTTAGAAGCGTTGGTTGATGTTTGCAATCTAAAGAATGTGAGCTTCCAACCTAATTTTTATCTATTTCAAAGTTAACATGTGCTTGATTTGCATTTCCCCGCTGTACATTCTTCTCAGTTATTCTGCTTTTATATATTCTTTACATGTGATATTATCTTTTCTATCAGAAGCCTCAAACAGATATGGAGTATGTCATCAATGCTTCAATAATTTTCTCTATAAACTGAAATCTTTCTTCAAGAGTTCTAGGAATGAAATCTTCTTGTTCTACACACGTGCTGGTGCGCGCACACACATATATTAAGTAATGATATGGAGCTTCATGGTGGGTTTCTTATGGACCATGCCTCATAATCTCAAGACACTGCACACTTGTATATGAACTAGAATATAAGAATAACTTAACAAAAAATGTTATTAGCATTTTTTACTTGTTGCTAGATAAACAAAATTTTAGTTTCTATATTAATTATCGTTTATCAACTAATTAATTGCTATAGTTAACACCTTCAGTTAATCACAATTAATTTTGAGAACTTGTGTAGTGAATGTGCTATATTTATATCTCCACACAATTGTTTACATTATCATATTTATAATAATGATTGCTATAATTATATAAATAATCAAAAAAATTGTTATTGAAATGTATATATGTCCGTTCAGGTAATTGGCAAATTAGTTTTGGACAAGCAAATATCTATTTGTTGAGAGTAATGATCAAGATTATAATTGCAACAAAGCTTAGAATATGATTTTTTAAAGCTTCAGTTTGTAAAGTCATTAGAATCAGGTTCTCTGTTTTGCCTCGACATTTCAGTTTCTGAGCTCAAAGTATATCCCTGTGCAGGTTGTTATAGTCCATTGGTGTCTTCGTGTTCTGCACAAGATTTTGAGTCATTTCTTCAGCATGGAAACGGAATATGGTAAAAGGTTCGAATACTTGGTTTATAGCATTAATCTTCTGTTGTTTCAAGAGTTGTTCATTCTAATTGGAACAGATTTTCATCATGATAAAGCCAAGCTGCATAATTCCGATCCATCTAGTTTTCTTCATACAACTCTTCAATTAATAGACTCTTTCTGTTTAAATGATTTTCAAGAAGAATCCTGAAAGATGTTCCCATGGTGCTAGATGTTATCATTACCCTACTGTTTTTATCAAGAACATATTAGATGTTCTTATATTGCTACTGTTTTATGGAATCGAAGTTGTAATCAAGTTAGTCCTTTTATTATGATTAAAATGCGGATGCTCACTGTTTTGGTTGGGACGAATTGCCAGCACACTTGCTATAATTACTTATATTTCTGGCTGCTTCATCCTATCTTGATGATGGATTCTTATGGAGCAATTGTGAATATGAAGTTTGCTAATCGTATCATGTGCATTCTTCTTCTTAGAAAATATTTATTAATTTTTAATAATAATATTTTAATTAGGTATGTAACTTTATTCAGAGACATAATTTTTTATCTTTTATGGAGAAACAGAAAAACTTTAAATAGAATGAGTACAAAGGGGTGAGAAATCCCAGAACAAAAAATACAATCTTAAGAACATAAATAAACCAAAAATATTATGGCTCAGATGCTGATTTCATTTTCTACTTCATTTTTATTTTTTCGTGTATCAGGGAAAATGTTACAGTTGAGGATTATTTCCCTGCAAATAACAAATTTGATACACATGGATGTGGACCCTCTGCAAATGAAAAATCATGCTTTCAGAGTGTAGCTGCGATTTTAAAGCAGGGCCAAGGTCCATCTGTACTGAATTTTTCTAATCTTAAGACCCCTGACGCAAGTGGCCTTTTGGATCATCGTATTGGCACATCTGTTTCTGGAGTCTACCAGGTGTCTCTATTTGAGCGTATTTGCCTAATTGCCACTGAAAACAATGATGAACAAATACGGGTGGAGGCATTGTCAATCATGAATCTAATTCTTGTGAGGCACAATGGCTATTTGGAAAGAGTCAAGTTAGTGTTTTTGTTTTAGCTATGGTAATTTTGTTGACTATATAATATTCTAATTAAGGACATATTTGAGACAGGTTTATTGGGGAATTGACGTTCCGAAGTTTATCACAATTATTGAGAAAGGAAGCTGGATTTTCTGTGCAAGACCAAGCCGTTCATGCTCTTTATCTGCTATGTAATTGTAAGTTTCTGCATGTTCTTGGTTAAAAAGCAAATTGTAACCAGATATATGAAATTTTTTATTGTCTACATATTTCACTCTTTTTGAGTTTTTTTTTTTTTTAGCTTACTACTACTTCCTTTAAAGGAATTATGTTCTTAAGCTATGTGCCAAACCAATCTACTTATTCATGCAAACCTGTGCTCTATTCAATTATACATTACATATTATTACAGGTTTTGGGTGGGATTTTATCAATATAATTGTTTTTCTTGGTGTATTCTGCAAAGGTCCAAATGTGGTAGCCATGATTTCTTCTCGTTTACAAGAGGATGGAGAGCTGGCATACTGCGAGGATATTATTGACAAAAGTTTCCCAACTTCTCAATGCTTGAATGAGATCTTAATAGGATTGGCAGATTGTGTTGCTTGCTATGGGAGTGCTACTCCAGAGGTTAGCCTGACTTTTCAGAAACTCACAATTAATTCAGAGCTGCAAGCTTTGAAGCTAGTATTGATATTTGAGTTGGTCGAATGGCTATCCTTCCATTCAATCAATTGTTTGATTACATTTTTTTTTCTTCGATCTAATAAGTTGGGTGCTTTTTGTTCACCTGGCTGCATGACGTTTGGATTTGCAAAAATATCATGTTTTTGCTGTTTTTTAAACATTCTTCTCTTATATTAATCTGTACTCTCTTTAATCTTAAAATTTCCTTAACTTTCAGGAGATGGAGCTTCGAAGAAATGCTATAGTTTTTCTAGCTTTCTTGGGATCATCAGTAAAATCTGGCTTCGAAATTTTGATATATCATAGGCTTCCAAAGGGCACCAATTTCCTTGCCATTATTTTGCAAAGCTTAATATCAGATTTGGACCTTCTAGAATTGAAGTCTGCTAAAGGATTCAACATTGCCAAAGAACAGTAAGTTTCTATATATGATCAACAATATTTGTTTCTTTCAAAATTGATGGGTTTCAATGTTGCCTTACCTTCCAGGCAAGGTCTCTATGATTATTTTTTAATTTATCTGTTTATCTGGCCTTCTGTTTTTTTGTTCTTGATAATATGTTCATTTAGGCAAGTCAACTTTTGGCTTTTGAGTCATTGAAGAAAGATTTAACATTTTATGATGTTAACATGTTTTTTTAGTCTCTATGAATTGTATGTTCCATAATGACATAGCAACATACATTTTATGATGTTAATATCGTTTTATTAGTTTCTATGAATTGTATGTTCCAGTCAGTTCAAACTGCGAAGCTTTACCTTCAATATGTCTTACTAGAGAATATGTATGTTGTTTTGTCATAAGTTGAATAATGGTTCATCACCGATGAGTAATATTTCTTCTTCTGTTCTTTTTTAGTGAACCGGGACTGAAAATTATGCATTTCCTTTAAAATGAATTTCATTGAAAATTAAGTGTGAAAAATTAACCATAATCTGCTAGAGATCCTTCACTTTTTTTCTTCTACCTTTTTGTTTGTAGAAGCTTGCTGATTCGTGAGGCGCTTATTCTTTTGAATAGACTGGTGTCCCATCCTCAGTACTCAGTTCCTGTTTTGGAAGCATTGACGGAAACAATAGACATGGCGGGCAAAGCTGTGGACGTTGCCAACCGTCTGAGCCAGAAAAGGAAGTTCTTGTGGCAGGACAATAATAAATTTAGAGAATCTGAAATAGTGGACTTGGCTCTTGTCTTCAAGAAGAGAGTATTTACATTTATAAAAGACACCATATCATGATAACATGAATGGATTAAGGATTCTCTCCCTGACCCTGACTCGATGCGTCTGTTGTAGTATTCCTCTTTTTGCCATTTTCCCTCGATTTGGATCCAGTGCTGTACATCACGGTCAAGGAGGCCATAGTCCTTTAATACGTCTTTATCTTAATGGCAGTAGAGCTCACAGTCAATCTGATACCTCTGTGCATTAAAAAAATGTCATAGGTCTATGGAAAAAACATAGACCCATACATGACCCTTTTTTTTTAGTCTTGATATTTGGTCCAAAGATTAGCTAATTCGGTGGATCAATCTAGATCCAAATCCATTTTCCCTATTAACCCTTTTTGTAACCCAACGGTGCTTGCAGTTGCACCAAGGGACATTGAACAAACACGAGTTGTAATTGTATAGTGATAACATTTCTATTTGCACGTTCATTGGTTAAATTGGATATTGGATATGTAATTATTGGAGACTCAGTGATGAAGATTTATTGCATGATATTATTTGGTCTATGTTCTGGAATTAATATCATTCAAGATTATGTTGGTTAAATCTATTACTCCATTCTATTCAAAATATATGTCATTGTTTATGAACATATATTAAAAAAATAAATTATTTTTTTATGTTATCTTTAATTAATGATTGTACATTTCATAAAAGAAAATAACACATTTATATAAATATTTAGTGATCTTAAATTAAATTGGGAAGAAATGTAATTAATTTAATAGTTAAAATAGGAAAGCCAAAATAAATTCGTTTTGGGCTTTTAAGCCCCTTCATTCAAATATTATTATCCTATAAATTAATACAGCTTGTGTATTAAATACTAATACGTCTGAAAGTCGTTGGATCTTCTTCTTTTCAATCTTGGTCGTTAGATTAAAACTAATAATTATTGAATCTATCTAATCTACCTCTCCTTTTATTACCACGATATTTACATTACCTTTAATTCGGATATAATATTTTTAAATCGCCACCTTTTGCAATATCATCAGCTCTATGGATTCTGTTCGCTGTGCCCTTCCCCATTTAAAAAAAAAAAAAATCAATTTTGTAACTAAATAAAAAAAGTTACATGTGTGTACTCAATAATAAAATACAATTGATTTTAATTTAGTGAATTAAAAATATATTTAAATTATTTAAAATTTAATTGTAGGTATGCATAATGCATCCATAAACAATTGAATGAAAACTAAACCAATTTGGATTTGATATCTATGTCAGCAGTCAATTTGGATAATTTTGTAATAAAAGTAAATAATCTGCTGCTAAAGCAAAATTAACAAATTAATTTGTCCACCGATATTTCGTGTAAGCTGCAATTACTACCTTTAATTAATTTAACATTTATTAACTGTATTAATAATTATACTGAAAAGTGAAAACAGAAGTCATACAGCTTCTACTACTTTTCTATAAATATTCAGTTTCACACACACTGTGCCTTGCATAGAGAATAGAGATTCGATAAACACAGCTCACTCAACAATGGCGTCGAGTATACTAGTGACTGGTGGTGCTGGGTACATTGGAACCCACACGGTGCTGCAATTGCTTCTCGGAGGCTACAAGGCCGTCGTGGTCGATAACTTGGACAATTCTTCTGAGAGTTCTCTCAACAGAGTCAAAGAACTCGCCGCTGAACATGGTTCCAATCTCTCTTTCCACAAGGTCTACTCTACTCTAGTCTTCGATTTTTCATTTTCCTTTTTTGTGGATTTATGTTGCAGATCAAGGATTTGTTATACTTTTTTTTTTTTTTTTGGTGTTTTCAGTTGCGGGTTGTTGGTTAGTTTTGATGTGGGTTCTACTTTGATGATCTGATGGGGAATATGTGATGGATGAGTGGGATCTATGATTGATTTTTGTTGCGTGTTTTTTGTTTTGATCTGTGTTTTCTGCAATGATCTTGGGCTTGGAACGAGTTATTTTGTTTAGGTGTAATTAATTTAACTTTTAAGTAGTTTTGAAGTGATTTTAATTTGGGTGAATTGATCCAAAGGATGCGGAGAGTTTCCCCAGTAATGTATGAACATTTTCCCCCCAGGGACAAATTCTATTAATTTTTCAGTTGATTTAGTTGATCATGGCGTGAGTCGTGTAATGAGTAATGGATGTGTGCATTTTTAGTTCAATTTTGTTGTTCAATGGTGTCCGTTTTTTTAATCTTTCCAGAGCTTTTACCTGTTGTTGTAACGGATTAGTTGATTTCTTGATATAGAGGCTTGTATCTGTCTTGCTTGATTATTGATATGCATTGCTCCTTTTATAATTCATTTCCTATTTAGTTGATCATCTATCTTTCTCTGCAAACATGGGTTTTAACTCCTGGTTCTTTGATAACTTGTAATTGACTACAGATAGATCTTCGGGATAAGCCAGCGCTCGAGAAACTTTTTGCTTCTGAAAAGTAAGTCTTTTAGTGTCATGATATTAATTAGTTTTAGCTCTCGAAGGCAAGTTGAAAGAAGATGGATTTGATGTTCTTTTCTGAATTATGTTTTGTGTCGACTGTTTTAATACTCTGGATATCTTAATTACCTGGGACAAAATGAACTTTTATCTTCTTAGAGTAGCTTTGGAGTATCTTTGTGATTGATCTTACTTTTAATTAACCGTCTATTTTCAATTACTCTTTTGAATAATTTACGCCTCTAAGAGACTAAAACTGCAGTCCCTTGGAATGTGTTCATTATAATTGTTTCCTTTCTTTAATCTTCTATTTTAAACCACTATTTTAAATTAAGACCTCTAAAATTTAGTTGAAGGATGCATCCCTTTGCTGTCTTATAATCCATTGAGCACTGAAAGAAAACAAATAGATCGGTGTTGTCAATTTTTAAATATTTGATCTTTCTTCCTTAACATAATAAGATGTTGACACCGCATTTGCTTTCCAATGTACTTTATGCAGGTTTGATGCAGTTATTCATTTTGCGGGATTAAAAGCAGTTGGAGAAAGTGTGCAGAAACCGTTGATGTACTATGACAACAACATTATTGGGACAATTGTTTTACTGGAAGTCATGGCTGCCCATGGATGTAAAAAGGTAATCCAGATTTTTTTACTCTCTCTCTCTCACACACACACACATGCATGCATGCATGAATGCAGGTCCTTGCTCTGTCTAAACTGGTTTACATGTCCTAAATCTCAGCTAGTATTTTCATCATCTGCAACTGTTTATGGTTGGCCAAAAGAGGTTCCATGCACAGAGGAATCTCCCATCAGTGCTACGAATCCTTATGGGCGTACAAAGGTATGTTTCTGGTGGTTTTGATGTTAATATTTCAAGAAATGAGTCCGTCTAGTGGCATTGATGCTTGTTTTTAACTTGTAGCTGAAATGTTAATAGCTAGCTTACTTGACAATATGTATTTTTCTCAGCTTTTCATTGAAGAAATATGCAGAGACGTATATAAATCTGATTCTACGTGGAAAATCATGTTACTGAGGTACTTCAACCCTGTTGGTGCACATCCCAGCGGCTATATTGGTGAAGATCCTCGTGGAATACCAAACAATCTCATGCCTTTTGTGCAACAAGTAGCTGTTGGTAGGCGCCCTGCATTGACAGTTTATGGAACTGATTATGGAACAAAAGATGGAACTGGGGTAAGTACTCAGCTCTTTCTGCCTTCATTATATGCACACTTACTGATAATGGGAGCTATTTTTTGCCTTTGTCTCCCAAATACCGAATCTTTTTCTTTTTCTCAAATTCGAATATGTAATATCATAATAATGGTATAATTTTTATCATTTTTTTGTTTTGCGATTCTATACAAAACCCTATGACCTTAATAAGTGCTTAGTTTGTTCAAGTTTATGAATTGAAATGAACTCCAGTATTTATGTATTCTTTTTAATTGCTTTTGTTAATTTCAGGTACGTGATTATATCCATGTTGTGGATCTAGCTGATGGCCATATTGCTGCTGTTAACAAGCTATCTGATCCTTCAGTAGGTAAGGACTCTGAGCTGGCTCCTTCCCACCCACTCCCCATAGCCAGATGTCGACCTCATGCAATGTCATGTAACAGTAAAATTCGGTGCACGATCTTAGAGCATGAAAAAAATTCATTGTCTTGAATGTTCAAGTATGACATAATCATAGTGAGTTGAATACATGAGTTTGACCACAGTGAATCTGAACACAGAAAATACAGTACTATTAAACTAGTTTGTTTATATAACTGACTTGTACCGATTAATTAATGTTAATGGAATGTGTACTCTGCAGGGTGCGAGGTCTACAATCTGGGAACTGGCAAGGGAACATCCGTACTGGAAATGGTAGCTGCATTTGAGAAAGCATCTGGGAAGGTCAGTTCTTGAGGAGAATTTTTAACACATCCATAAACCATACCGTATGTTTCATAAATATATAACTAAAAATATAATCAAAGAAGATACATGAGTAGTGCTAGAATGAGTGAAGAGAGCACAGTTGAGCTGCCCATACATCAATGGGGTTTCTTACTTCTTAGTGCCAAAGTCTAAGTCTCTGAGAACCATCTGTCGGAGAACAAAAGAATATCAAGTTGTAGACAACTTGTATCTGCTATATTTTCAATTGAATAACTTATTTCATTCTGATTGTGTAGAAAATTCCATTGGTGACGGCTGGTCGGCGCCCTGGTGATGCGGAGAGTGTATACGCTTCAACAGAGAAAGCTGAACGCGAATTGAACTGGAAGTAAGCTTTTAACTATGACAAATATTTGCATTTTCTTTTTAATTTGGAAAAACAGTGCTCTGTAATGAACTTGAAGAAGTAATGATAATTTCCTGGCATATTTGAAGGGCAAAATATGGAGTTGATGAGATGTGTCGAGACCTGTGGAACTGGGCGAGCAAGAACCCGTATGGCTACGAGGCTCCCGCATCGACTGATTAAGTTGGGGCAAACATCTGTTTGAGCATTTGAGATGTGTAAACTGTCGTGTTGACTGTCTTTCTGTATTGTGTGTAATTTTTTTGTTTCTGTTCACCCCTGAATTCTGAGAATAAAGCATGTTGTGTGATTTCATCTCTGGAGGTTGCTTCAGACATGTAAAATTTTCCTTTGAGGCTTTGAGGAAAGGTGTATTCTTACGGCTTAATTTCATATGAGTACACATTCTGATTTCTCAACTTTCTCATACTTTGTGCTCTTGTTCTTCTTAATTACTGAAGTTTTTTCTTTTTAAAAAAAAAAAAAAAGATCTTTTAAATCAGATTGATAAATATTCAATTTTTTGGATTTCATAAAAGTCCATACCATTCTAAATTATGTTTTCCCTAATAATCTCCATGAATATAAAAAGTATGTTAATTTTCACTTTATTT
Source organism: Galeopsis tetrahit (assembly GCA_963675135.1). Taxonomy (NCBI): domain Eukaryota; kingdom Viridiplantae; phylum Streptophyta; class Magnoliopsida; order Lamiales; family Lamiaceae; genus Galeopsis; species Galeopsis tetrahit. Next base: position 10,461,508 of record OY776125.1, on the reverse strand, counting down.
TAAAAATATTCTTATATATATTGTGTTATTGTTGGTTTAAGATAATTATTAAAATATTAATCGTTACTTTTAAAATAATACTCCATCACATACCGTAAATTCTTTCATAACAATTTTAATAATTAAATAAATAATTTTTGTAAAAAGTACTACGGAGTAAAAAATTTGAGAATTAATTCCAGCGTGTTTCCATACGACGTCGTTCCACTCGGTTTATAGAAAGCATGAATCTAGAGAAAGAGAGAGTTGAAAACAATTGAATATTTCTCCACAGAGAAAGGGATTCGACAACGACACTTTACCCCCCGACGTTTCGCCTCTTCATTTTCGTTCTAGATTGTGAGAGGGATAGTGCTACTGCTCCTGCATTTTCTTCTCTCCAACAACTCTGAGTCGCGGATCTTAAGGTGGGTTTTCTGATTTCTGCATTGTTCTTTAAATAAATCTTTTGTTATAGCGTTATGTGTTGAATTGTTTCAATATTTTCACCGTTCTAGATGGCACACATTGTCTTTTCTGTCAAATTGTTGATTTCTGGAGTTATTGATGGAATCTTACAAATCTTTTTTAAAAAAAATCTGGAGAGGAACGAAACTTTAATGTTAATGTTCCGTATACTGTTGTCTTTTGGTGATGCAATGATTTATTGGCTTAGGTCGTAGATTTTAATTGATGGTAAATTAGCTGAAATTTGCTCTCCAAATGTATATGCTTTCTCCAATTCATTTTCTCTCAATTCTGTGATCCAAAGTTAGGGAATGCCATGTAAATTTTTTATTCTTTCAGAAGTAATAATGAATGTTCTTTGTTCAATAATACTTTAGGCTTTTCAAACTGGTTAACAATCAGTTTTGAAGTTTTCGGCTTTCATTTGCACGGTTAGGAAATCGCATCTCAACATTTTGTTAAAGCAGCTGTTTTATGCTTTCAAGCATATATCTGGGATATTGTGGGAGTAAGTGAATTATTATAGCTTTTAGTCCGTGATGTGAGGTATCTGTGTCTGATTTTATAGGGAACTCCTAGAAATTTATTTCGCTTCAATTTGACACACTTTTGTATAGTCAATAATCAGCCTAAAATATTTACTTATAATGAACATTTGGCTGGTTTTACATGCTAGTTGTTTGCTTATGTGCTGTGGGTTCAAAAGTTCTGCAACTTACCTATGATTTTGTATGAATGATCTCGATAACTTAAGTATCTTAATTGTTGCAAATTTTGCAGGTTTGAGGAGAATACATAAGAACATAACAATAAGTTATGGCTTCAGAAACTGCAATAGTCAATGTTTCCGATCCTATCATATCAGAAAGGGAAAATTTTGACATTTCGGGGCCTTTACACCTGACAACAGTTGATTGGTAAGGTTTCCTACACAGTAATAGATGTCCTCTCGCCTGCTGTAGTTGCATTCATTAGTGATGATGGTTATCAACTGTGCAAGAGTCCATAAAAAAGTATGTGCAAATATATTTCTCTACTTAAAAAAAGTTGGAGGGTGTTTTACCATTTCACATTGGTTGATTCATTAAATTTACTTGAATTACAATCTACTGTTAGTGGATAGCCATTATTCTTAAACCAGTATACTGCAGGACAAATCCCTGTCATCGGAGATCTGTCGCTGCTAGTTTGGTACAGAGCGTTTACATCTTGGAACGAGATCGGCAAGACAAGCGTCACGGGGACCAAGCCCTTGCTCCTCCTTGGTGGAAGGCTTTCAATTTCCAGCTGTACAGACCCCTTTTCGATGATGCTGATTCTTGCGTGTTTGGTGCTATATATCAACTCATTTCCACAACCCCAGATAGCAAGCATCCAGCTCAAGCTCCACGGTATGTAGTTGCTTTCCGAGGCACAATAACCAAAGGAGATGCATTTACACGAGACCTCGAACTAGACATTCACATCATCCGAAACGGGCTCCACCTAACATCTCGCTTCGAAATAGCAATACAAGCAGTTCGTCACGTGGTCGCTACGTTTGGAAGTTCTGACATCTGGATAGCTGGACATTCTCTGGGGGCGGCCATGGCATTGCTGGCTGGGAAGAACATGGCAAAGACTGGCTTGTATCTGGATGCCTACTTGTTTAATCCACCGTTCCTTTCAGCTCCGATTGAGAGAATAAAAGATAAGAAAGTGAAGAATGGTTTACGGATTGCAGGCAGCGTTATTACTGCAGGGCTTGCGTTTGCGATGAAGAATAACAACCAGGCGAGCCGTTCAGGAGGTACGTTTGTTGCCTTATCTCCATGGTTGCCGTGTTTGTACGTGAATCCATCAGATCATGTCTGCTCGGAGTACATTGGATACTTTGAGCACAGAAAACAGATGGAGGATATTGGAGCCGGAGAAATCGAAAGGTTGGCGACTCAACACTCGATTGGGGGTCTAGTGTTGAATGCGTTTGGTAAGCAATCGGATGAGCCGCTGCATCTCATTCCATCGGCAAATGTGACGGTGAACCGAAGTCCGGCTCGGGACTTCAAAGATGCTCATGGCATTCATCAGTGGTGGAGACCTGACCTTCAGTTGGAATCTAAAACTTACAATTATAAGTAGGCGACAGATGGAATTCATTCCTTTTCATTTGTAAAATTGATTGATTCTCGAAAATGTTCCCTGTGTTATGTACATTTAGTTTGGACTTGGGGGGTGTGTTTGATTCGTTTAATTAAGCTCTTGTGTGAAGCTCATTTTTCATATGAATATGATAGCTATTCCAGTTTATAAAAAAGTTCAGTTAATCTTTTATTTTAATACTGTATTATTTTAAGGAGGGACATAATTAGAGTATTATTTTAGTTGGAGGAGACACAAAATCCTGTGTGCATAGTTGAGACGTACAAATTAAAATAAATTGTGTTGATATTTTCAAACTGTGGGTCGAATTAGGGATTGCATAAAATGAGTGGGTCAATTGTACTGTCTTAGTTAAGTCCAAATACTTTATTTTGCCTGCCTGGCCTATTCATAATTTTTTTATTTGCCCATAGTTCAAAATTATTTTTTTAAAGTTCAAATTATGAGTAGACAGTGTTTTTAAAAAAAGGGTATATAGTTGTGTTTACAAACACTAACTAAATTCCCACCTCAAGATATGATTTATTTTAATTTCTGTCTCAGTTTGAGACTTGATGAACTTTTCTTTTCAATTCAGGTCATGTGAAAAGATGCACACCTCTAGAAAATATTTATCATTCGGTATGATTTTAATTGTGGACATAATTTTTTTATTGAACATTAAAAAGTGATCAATTGTTAAATAAATATATGTTAAACATTTAAAAAGAAAAAGACAAGAGACACATCATTTTGGAATAGAGAAGTACTGATTAATGATGATAAAATTCATCTCCTTCTCTTTTAACGAGTGAAAATATTTACTAGGTGAAATGTTTGCCTTTTTTTCTTGCATCATTATTAACTTTTCCCTCTTCCATCTATCTATCTGGAAGAATGAAAAAAAGTACAAAATTATTAAATTTAAATTGCCTAATTGATAAAGACTGCCAGTTTGTTTTCGCGCTGTTAGTGGTAACTGGTAACCTGTAACGTCGGTCATAACCGACTTTCGGTACGGGGGCATATTTGGTAAATGACCAAAATACTTAACGTTGTTCAACCGTAAAGAAATAATCAGCTGTCAACAGAGCAGACCCTCCACGGTCCTTTCGACCAATAAATAACCTCCACGTTATCCCGCTGATATCACGGACCAATAAACCAACATGAGGATCACCACATAGAATCATACCCTCTGGCCACACCACCAGGGTTATCTCGTAATTTTGTATTGTTTTGGTGGCAGAATTGGGAAACCACTTTTCTGCAAATAAACCTCCGTATCGTAATCGTAATTAGGTATAGCGGCAAGAATAAGCACGCTACTGTCAGTGCTTGCTTCCACTCTCTACTTTCTCTCTCTAGCTTTATGTGCAATTCAAATATCTCTGTGCATACATAAGCTACATTTATTAATTGTTTCACACTTTTAGCTTCCGGAAATATTTGTTGGCGATGAATCGAGGAAACGATCCCAATCCGTTTGACGAGGAAGAACCTGAAGTCAATCCATTTTCGGTAAGTGCTTACTCAATTATTCAGATCTGCCTATTTTTAGATTATTATTATTGCGAATAATCTGGTGAGTTTCGTCAATGTTGATTTACCTGTTTGTTTATGGAAATTGTGATTATTTGGTTTAGATCCGATACCTACGGCTGTTTTTGTTTTTGTTAAAATTTGACGTTGAGGTGAAGTGAAAGGGTATTTTGGGAAGCGCCTAACAGCGGAAGCTCAATGGCTGTGGAAGACGGGATCTAAAATTTGTTAATTATTCCATTCTTCCCGATAAAGCAAATTTGTTTTGAGATTAATTTCCCATGAGTACCGTACCAACAGCAGTAGTGTTAGTTTTTACAAGCAGTAGTATGAGCATGTAGAACAATAGTATTAATTCTTACAAACAATTCACATAATACAATACTTTGCCAAAAAGTTGCCCATGTGCGCTGTTATTTGATTCTGGAACCGCATAACATAGAAGGATGGCAAATATATTGCACAATGTGTATACAGATGCATATAATTTGCAATTCTCGTCTAGTGATTCCGAAGTGTAATTTTGTTGATAAGAAAGAACATAAGAGTAACATGTTTTTACATGATTTTTTTTAAAGCAAAATAAGTGAACGACCATTAAACTGGCAACGCAAAGTCCATATTATGCTGATACCAACATGATACTCCACCTTTCCTAAATTCAAGTTAATTAAAAGTTTAGGCTGAATAACCTATCATAAGTATAAAAGAGAAGTTCCCCTCACCCACCATATTCCCCCAATCCCAAGATACAGCAGATAAGTTTCAATCATCCGAAGAATGGCCATATATCTGTTTACAGATGTTTTAATATTCTTATGTTGTCTTACAGATGGGAAAAAAATGATTTCGTTATTTAGTTATTTCCCACAAATTTTTTATTATTATCAAATATATTCACCACAATTATTATGATAATTGTCATTTTACTTATCACATACAATCAATTATATGCGTTCTCTGGGTTTGATTTTTTGGATGTTTAGTGGTACTCATTAGAAACTTCATTATACTTTAACCATATTGTATTATCTTTTAATTGTTACGTTGGGTTTGTTGCAGAATGGTGGCAAGTCGAAGTCACGCATTCCTAAAGTGGTTGCTAATACACTGGGTTTTGGTCAGAAACACGATGCTACTGTGGATATACCATTAGATACTATGAATGTAATATAATCTAAAATCAAACTTGCATCCATTCTTCAATATTTTGGAGTTTGCACTCTTGTCATCAAAGTTATCCATTCTTAAATATTATCTTATTATTGTTATTTCTCATCTTAATTTTGTTGCCCAACTTTTCAGGATCCAAAGAAAAAGGAAAAAGAGCTTTCTTCATGGCAAGCAGATTTGAACAGAAGAGAAAGGGTCAGTTTAAGTTGACATTTTGTCTTTGACAGAAGATAGATTGTCTTGAACTCTTTATTTGTTCTTCTATGTTCTATCATATTTTATGACATTGAATTCACACAGTAAAGGTACTCTTTGACTTCTTTTCTGCAGGATCTTAAACGTAGAGAAGATGCTGTTGCCAGTGGTAAGATATAAAAACAAGGCTAACAACCATGTCTACCATTATTCGTTTCCTGGTGTTTTTATGCTACTAATATATTTACAAATACTTTCACTCAGCTGGTGTTCCTGTGGATGATAGAAATTGGCCTCCACTGTTTCCCATTATCCATCATGATATAGCCAATGAAATACCAGTTCATGCTCAGAAGTTGCAGTATCTGGCTTTTGCAAGCTGGCTAGGTGAGTATACCATTTAGGTTATCAATAAGTGAAGCATGTTTTGGAATTGCAGGGAATATTGAATCCCTGTTTGTAATTATTGTCCATAGTTTATTGGAATTGATGAGCTATCATGTTTTTTAAACTTTATTCTGATTTTAAGGATATCTTAAAATTTAGACGTTTAAGATATGTTGTGGAAATTTTGTATCACAAAGTATGTATATATTGGTTTGAGATAAATTTAGTTAAGCCTTTAGAAATACTAACAAACTTAATGTGTTTCAAACTCGTCATGCATTTCCCAGATTTTCAGAATGAGGGTGTTGTGCACTGTCTCATTATATTGTCCTACATCATACCTGTGTCATGGGAATCAATAAATGTTTGTTGATCTGTGTAGTCTACTAATATTATTTTCTTAATAAATTTTTTTCAAATTTAGAAATTGAAGTTGGACCTATGAGCTATGATTCTGTTTTTAAATTCTATATTTTTTTATTTTTAATGTCTTGTGGTTCTACTATAATGTTTTAAACTTTGATTTGCAAATCATGACAAATTATTAACCTTCATTTTGATGTTTTTATTTTATTTTTATTCAGGTATCGTCCTTTGCCTTGCCTTCAATGTCATTGCCATCACTGTTTGCTGGATAAGGGGCGGTGGTAAGTGTTTTTTTTTTTTTTTTGGCTAATTTTTTTGTAAATCTTTCGGTGCTGCAACTAATATGTAATTACAATTTACAGGTGTCAAGATATTCTTGCTGGCCATCATATATGCTTTAATGGGATGCCCCCTCTCATATGTACTATGGTACAGGCCCTTGTATCGTGCAATGAGGTACCTGATTTGTTATAACAGATTAGAGACTTCAATTGTGTAACTTGTGTTGGACATTAATACTTCTTTTTGTTTATCTTATTCTGATCCGCAGGACTGACAGTGCACTGAAGTTTAGCTGGTTTTTCTTGTTCTATTTGGTATGTTTCGTTTTACCCCTTGATATTTTACAATTATACTTGTCCGTATTGACATCCTTGAATTAATTACACTTGCAGCTCCATATTGGTTTTTGCATTTTCGCTGCAATTGCACCTCCAATCGTCTTTCATGGGCAATCATTAACGTAAGCAATTTTATTTTGTTCTTCTTTTCTTTTATTTCTTCCCCTAACGGTGAGATTGAAACAGCTTGTTTTAGCCAATTTTCCGTATTTGATTGTGGTATCATAGTTTGAAGTTGTCCTTTTAATTTTTTGCTTCAATTTAGATTTCAACACTTCAGAGGTTTGTAAATAAGCGAGGGGCATCAATTTTATCTTTTTTATATTTTCTTGACTAACATATCTCCTTTCCCTCCTGGCAGTGGCATCCTCGCAGCCATTGATGTTTTCTCTGACCATGTTTTGGTTGGGGTAAGTTTTCTCTAGTTCACTATCTGTACCTCTTCTATTGTTTCTGTGAATTCTTTTTTAACTGTCCTATAAGTAATGCAAAATCTGGACCTCAAGATACATTAGGCTCCTAGGATATTTTTCCATTATGAAGATATTTTGTACTTTTGTGGGAGAATATCGAGAGGGTAGGGATTGGAGAACAGAAGGATTTTACATGCTTTTACTGATTTGTACTTCAAACTATTTCTTTGTATATTGTCAATTTTCATGCTACCTAGGGATGGCAACGGGTAGGTTACCCGTCCATTTAGGGGGTACCAATACCCGCTAGAAGTAATACTATGTACCTGACCTGCTTAAATTAACATATCAACCAGTACCCATTCCAAATCCGATTATCAATACCCGCCTAATACCCATGAACTTTTCTATATAGGTATATTTTATGGAAATTTAAATGGTTATTTTAACGGGTGCCCTACCCATTAACAATTTTAATACTAACACGTAGTAATATTTAATAATAAATATAAAACAAGCAAATATTTGTAGTAATATTAAAATATAATAAAGTCAATATATTTGTATTTATAATTATATATATAATATACTCCGTATAACATTATATTTTCCTATTAGATAAACAAGTTCTGGTACTGGGTATAAGCCCCGAACCAGAAATGAGATTTTTTACTTTAACAGTACCTGTTCTAAACCCGTTTAGGCATGCACTAGTAGTTTTGTTACTTGATATTGAATGCGGTGGGGATGATTGGAGGTATAGTGAATAACAAGAGAATTTCAAGTATGAAAATATGTTATTATTTTCTCCCAAGCAGTTGGAAAGGTCAAAAGTTAATGCTGAAACGACAGCCTGCTTAGTTTGTGAGATTTTTCATACATGGCCATTAAAATGTACTGTATATTATTAGGAGTATTGTATGGTTAAATCTCTGCTTTATGGGTTACAACTTAGTTTTCAGTTCTTTTCCCAGCTTCATTGCTTTCTAGCTTCGGTTAAATTACTACTGTGTACTTTGTTATGTATACATTCCAAGAATGATCTTATGCTCTATTCTGTTGCAGATCTTTTACCTGGTTGGGTTTGGGTTGTTCTGCTTGGAATCACTGTTAAGCCTATGGGTACTCCAGGTTAGACACAGCTTGCTTTTTATGAGTTTTTTTTTTCTTTCTGAATTGCCTATTTTTAACGATTTCAATTTTATCGATACGTTGGATGTGATGATTTGATGGATTTTGTATTCATTTATAAAATATTGTGAGTGGCAAATGAATCCATTGCATAAGGTCGTCTTCCCTACACAAATGATGAGAGGAAATATCTTTCAAGAATTATGTTTGGACATTGTTTAATTGCATTTCTTGATTAAACTGTTTCTCTGGAATTATTTGTTGACTCTCCTTTCTCTGTGTGTGGCAGAAAGTATATGCATATTTCAGGGGACAACGATGATATGGAGTGTGCGCTTGCAGCCCTTTTCTTTCGAGAGGTCGAGGTGTCCAAGTATATAGATCTATTTCCCTTCATCTGTGTTTTCTCCATTTTGAGATTAATTGATTCAGCTGTCTGTCTTACCATGAGATTGGTCTGGTCCGGGAATGTAACCGTTTTAACAACCATATTTTTGCCACTTCATTTATTCAAAAATATTCATTTGTAGTTGAAATGAAGAGGGGCGGCTACACGTTTCGCGGTAAGTCAGAATTTATTTGGGGGGACCTGATTAGTGATTAGTAATAATATACATATAATTAATTTTGTTTAGAATATTTTATTTGGGGGGCCTGATTAAAAACTGCCGCTCTAATATATGGACACCTTTTTACATAATTTTCTTTTATATGAACTTTACAAAAGATAAATAACTTCTTAGATTCATTTGCTTACCCTTTAAATAAGTGCATTCACTCGTGAGCAATTGTGCCAATCAATATATTGGAAGAACCTGATTTTGCATTTAGTCAGTATTTTTTCGTTAATACCGACGATCCATATCCATGTCTTTCTACTTGGGTCCAATTCAATTCCGTTGAGTGCATAAACCTTGCACACTATCAATTGCTGAGGGTGAAGTTTGATGTTACAAATATACGCAAATGTATCTATGACTATAGTTATTCATATTAATAAAAAAAATATATCATTATTTATTTTATTTTTAATTATCATTAATTATATATTTCTTTAATACAAAAAATAATAATAATAAAGATTTTCATTAAATCAATTACTACTAGATATCAATAATTATTCATATTAATTAAACAATTCAATAACAGTGAGCATTTCCCGTTATCAGTTCATTTCTCCTTCAAAATCCAATTGTAAACCAACCATTCATTATCTTGTGTAAACATTTTAGAATGGTGTGGACTGTGGGTATGGTAAAAAAAGAAAATCTCAATTCGCCAATTGTGTAGTCATCTTGGTCGAATTAATTAAATGAGTTTCAAAGTATGGAGTAATTTTTTAATATTTTTTTTTATATATTGTTCCCTTCGAATTTATAATCACACTGATTTAAATAGTATTCTTTAACCAAACTATCTCAGTACGCAATTTGATAAAACTTGTAATTAGTAGTACTAGTTTATTTGGTAAGTAAAATTAAGATTGTATAAAATTTGCATACAAGTAAAACAAAGTGTGAAGTTTAGAGCATGGGAGGAGTTGATCATAGAAAGGGTGTCCTGTGTCCATACTTCCATATCCTAACTCATCTCTTAGCAGGCCAACATCTTGACGCCACGTGGCATCCAAATATCCAAACTTCATGAAATGAGCACCAACCCTTCTCCATTCCTTCTTTTATCACAAATACATACATCCAAATTGACAAAAATACCCTGAATCAAGTTTGAAATTGGCAATCAAACCCCCCAATTTCCCACCTTAGTATCACCTCAAACAAGAGATAACAATCCAAGTCCAACAAAACCTCCATCTCTTTTACTCTATAACCACATGTACACCCTCTCTTCCTTATAATAATATCCACCATTTTAAATTTCTGTCCTCACAAAATAGAAAATTCCCATATATTTTTCATGTCTCAAATTCCACTTCACATTTCCTCCCTCACTCAAAACTACTCACACTAAACTCAAAGAGTGAGAAAGAGAGAAGAGGAGTAATCAATCAAGATTACAAAAAATGGCTGCACTCTCAAGTGTAGTCTACACAGCCCAATCCCTCAACTTCAACCAAAAACAAGTGGCAGTTTTTTACAGTACCAACAAGAGAACCACCTTCCGAAGAAGCTGCAGCCTCATATCATGCTCAGCCGACGACAAGACTATTGTCATCGGCCTAGCAGCCGACTCAGGGTGCGGGAAGAGCACCTTCATGAGGCGGCTCACCAGCGTGTTCGGAGGGGCAGCCGAGCCTCCCAAGGGCGGCAACCCCGACTCGAACACGCTGATAAGTGACACAACAACAGTGATATGCCTGGACGATTATCACTCACTTGATAGAACCGGAAGAAAGGAGAAAGGTGTGACGGCACTTGACCCCAGAGCCAATGACTTTGATCTAATGTATGAACAGGTAAAAGCTTTGAAAGAAGGGAAAGCAGTGGATAAGCCCATTTACAATCATGTTTCTGGTTTGTTGGATCCTCCGGAGGTTATTAAGCCCCCCAAGATTCTTGTCATTGAAGGTTTACACCCAATGTAAGTCCATGATCCTCTGTTTTAATTTTTTTGGTTGCATGGGAGTAATTCATTACATTGGTTGATGTTGATAAGATGGAGATTTTTGTAGTGATAGGATCCTTAAATGTATGGTTGAGGAAATAAGGTTGTCCAACTCATATCTGCTACTACTGGCCCCCAGTCCTTGTCATTTTTTTTTTTCAAGAAAAAGAGAAAAACTATTTTATACTTCCCTATCTTAAAAAGAGGGATTGAATCCATAATATTTTTAAAAATGGTCCAAAAACAATAAATGTATGAATTCAGTCTCAATTATTTTTTATAAGTACTAATTTTATTTCAAAGTTGTTGAAATTCTTGGAATCGACTGCCCATATGCAGATCACATGACCAAATTAAAAACGATGTTGTTTCGAGAATTGTGAAACTTTAGTACGAAATTGATACATATAAAAAAATAATTAGAATTACATTCGTACAATTTTGTTTAACGAAAAATAATTATATCCCTTAAAAAGATGGTCACATATTCCTTTTTACTTTGTCACCAAATATAGCCCTTTTTTTAAGTGTGTAAAATATTTAAAATAATCATATTTAATAAAATAAAATTAATGTTTTTAATAATAAGAATATATTTGAAATTTTATAGATAAAATTTATTATTTTAGACGCAATAAATTAAATGATATTTTATTTGGTATATGTAACAATAAAAAATGACTAGTATTGTTATGTGAGGATGGGGTAGCAATTATTTTATATTGAATAAAATTTTGATTATTTTTTAAAGTACTGTAATTAGTTAAATGTAAATCAGTCATGGACATGCATTTTGGCATAATATCACCCATTTCATTTTTATTTTTCTTTCACTTGTGTGTATTATTAAATAACAGACAACCGTCGGTATATTTCATACGTCCACGTGTTATCTTGAGAGAAACATGTAAAGTAAAACGAAAAGTGAAAAATCAATTGGATGGGGGTAAAATATGAGTCCTCTGTCTACTTTTAATGTAAGAGAATCAAATTTCTAGCATTTAACTCAATAATAATACCCCCTCAAAAAAAAAAAAAAAACTCAATAATAATAAAAAAAAGGTAAATGCTTTTTTCCCCTCAATTTGTATTAAATTTGATATTTTTTCATCTAAATTTGTTTTATGTTAATGTACAGGTACGACGAGCGTGTTAGAGACCTCTTGGACTTCAGTATTTACCTGGACATCAGCAATGAAGTCAAATTCGCATGGAAAATTCAGGTAATTAATTTTCCTTTTAATTCTTCTCTTTTTCTTGTTTTTATTTTGAGTTGATGATGATCATGGTGATGCAGAGGGACATGGCTGAAAGAGGACACAGCCTTGAGAGCATCAAAGCTAGCATCGAAGCTCGAAAACCCGACTTCGATGCTTACATTGGTAAATCTTCTTCTTCTTCATCATCATCATCACAATCACATAATTAACATACACACATTGAACAAGAATCATAATGTTGACTGTGCAGATCCACAGAAGCAATATGCAGATGCAGTTATAGAAGTGTTGCCAACTCAGCTTATTCCAGATGACAATGAGGGAAAAGTTTTGAGAGTGAGATTGATCATGAAAGAAGGGGTCAAATATTTTAGCCCTGTTTACCTCTTTGATGAAGGCTCCTCTATCTCATGGATCCCCTGTGGTAGGAAGCTCACTTGCTCGTACCCCGGTATCAAATTCGCCTACGGCCCCGATTCCTACTATGACAATGAGGTACCATTCCCCATTCCCCATTCAAGATTCTTAACAAACACATTGCCATATCATGCAATCATGTTACTTATATGGCTTTGCAGGTTTCCATATTGGAGATGGATGGCCAATTTGACAGACTGGATGAGCTGATTTACGTCGAAAGTCATCTGAGCAACATTTCGACTAAGTTCTACGGTGAAGTTACACAGCAGATGTTGAAACATGCTGATTTCCCAGGGAGCAACAATGGAACGGGGCTCTTCCAAACGATCGTTGGGTTGAAGATCAGAGACCTTTACGAGCAGCTCATCGCTAGCAAGGCGGGCGCTGCGGTTGAAGCTGCAAAGGTTTGAGAAACAAGCCAACCGGTTCTCTAGAATTTTCATCTTGTATCAGTTGAGAAATTTCTCCATTTATATATATTATTTTCAGTTGGAACTCTGTGGAGATATGTAACATAGAGATACAAACTTTGCACATATTTCAAATGGAGAAATCGTATAAACACATTTCACAAGCATCAACATTGATCAAATCGAACAGTTTACTGATTTGCAACTAACACTTTATCGTAAACATGACTAATACTTTTGAATAAAACAACTAATACTGTTTAAAAATACACACAAAATAAAAACCAGTTGTAATGTGAACTTTGTCATTATAGCAAGTGTTTGTATTGCCCTTTACACTATAACACTCAAGGATGCATAATTCGATTTATACAAATAAGCAAAACTATGCAATCCAGACTATTTTACAAGGATGGATGAAGGGAAGATATAGCAGATTACATGATCAAAATGCGGATAACATACGAAAGATGATAGGTGATCGAGATGGCTAAAATTCCTCGTAGCTCAAATTGTACAGAAGTGAATTTCAGCCAATTATTGCTAGCAAGCTTTGTCTAACAGCTGGGACAGAGCAAATCACAGAGCCAAAAATGCCGGTTAATGCATATGCAATTGCACAAAATGGCAGAGCCTCTGGTTCCTTTGCTGATAATGCAGCTGTTCCCAATCCATGTGCACTGAAAAAGGTAATCAAAAGGATATTTTAATACATTGGATGGCATTTACATAAAGGCTGTAAAATAATGGATTCATGTACCTTGATGCAGTTGCTATTCCACGAGCAATAGGATCGCGGAATCCTAGTTTATCGAGCACTGTTTGGACAAAATTGGCCCCAACTAGTCCAGTTACTACCACAACAGCTGCTGTAAGGGATGAATTGGCACCTGAAACACAAGTAGGGAAGCTATGACGATTTTCTAAGCGCTGCATTTCATATTTTAATGTAAAAGATACGAGTAAAGTGAGTTTTCAACCTTCAAAGAAAGATACAATGCTGAGAGCAAGTGCCACAGTAATGCATCTGGGGAGAATTGATACAGTTAGTGATGGTTCCAAACCGATCAACCGTCCCATGAAAGCCGTGGAATACAAAGAAAAGAATGTGGAGATGATGACAGAGGTAAATATCTCTGCAGCATGTCTCTTCACTAGCTGCAAATTATAAACAAATTTAATTAAAATGCATTACACAGAGAATTCAGATTTCTACCTAAATCCTCATATATTTACCTTTCTCTGTTGGAACATTGAGAAGGCAAATGAGAGAATAACTGATCCAAGAAACCCCATAAGAATGTCACCAGCTCCAGGATTTGATGAGACTTTCGTAAGATAGTATCCTGTCACATTCGATTTATGACAATAAACGTAAATAGGAGTCAAAAAATTTAAAGTAAAACCTCTCACAATCATTAAGATATTTACCTAGAACAGGATTAAGACCAAAATTTGATAGTTTTCCATAAGCAAACGCTGCTACCTCTGATGATACGGCGCAACAAATAATGGGATGGAAAACCTTCTTCACAGCAGATGGTAGCCTAATAAACCCAAATACTAAGAGATGTAAAACAGATAGAAAAGGTGTTGTATATAGAGACAAAATGGAAGTAGGATATAATGGACTACCCAGAACCGAAAATGTAGCCTATAACCGTTGAAGCTAGGAGAAAAGGCAAGCAAGTCCTGGCATTCGTTCCAAGTAAAGTCGGGTAAAACAGCGTGGATACAAAGGAAATGACGAATATACCACTCCATGTCCACAACTCAGTAGAAGAAAAAGGAGAAGGCTTAGCCATAGGTTCAGCAGGTATCATTTCAGTGTTAACCATTTTTCGCACTGCTATAGCCGTAAAACCAGCTACTGCAAGTGAAGCCAACCATCCCCCTACTGCGTAAAGTTACAAAACAAAAACACGCATTACTACTAAAACGAAAAAAATTAAAACAAGCCGTATAAAACGACATGTCAAGATTTTGAATATACCTATAATGTAAAGGATTTTAAGCCCTGAAGAAGGTGGGATATCTTTCAGAGCGAGAGGAAGAACTACCAACGAAGGTACGTAGAACAATGGGAGCCACCTCTGGATGAAGAGAAGTGCTGGTTGAAAGAAGTTCATCAAGGTAGTTGCTGCATCAGGCACAGTGGAATCAAGAACCATTAGAATGGTGAATATGCAAAACATTCCGAATAAAGCACTTGGGAATTTAATCGCCGCGGCTGCGAATGAGTTCTTCAAGAACTTATCCATGGCAAGAATGATTCCCAGTGAAACTAACAAATGCAGCAGTTTCAAAACCTGAAACAGAGAATCTGTTAGAATTCTATCTACACAACACAATCAAGAATTTCAATGAGTTAGTTTTATTTAGTGTTACCGTGTTTTGAAGGCTTGTTGAGGTTAATCCACTTCCTGATTCCGCTGCTTTCACGGAAACCCTCCTGTTGGAATGCGTTTTCTGGGGATCAACGAACAAGAATCTGGAATTGGGTTGAGAAATTTGCTGAAAAGTTCCATACTTGATGCTCTTTTCTACTTCGCCATTGAAAGCTGCTGCTAACAGTTTTGATGAAATTTTTCTGGGTCTTTTTGCTTGATTCAAATGATGAGGCATTCTTAAACGATGACAATTGGGAAGAAGAAAAGGCGTGAAGATTTGCGAAACCGCAGAGGCTACTGCCATTGTGGTAGCTTAAGGTGGAGAAGAAAGGGAATGGCAATGGAAAAGATGACATTTTCTTGAATTGTTAGTGTCTGAAAATTGTGTGGACCTGAGAAGACTATGGATACTAAGAGCAAATCCAGTTTGATTCCCGGGCAATTTTTTTACTTTACAGTTTTGTTCGTTGACTTTATGTGGGCCCAGTTTAGGGACTCAATAAAATGAGTAAAGTGTAAAAAACAATCTAAAGTTCGAATAAAAAAAGAAATAAAAAGCCCTTTTGAATTTAGCTATAGCTACATCGAACATTTAAAATACTGATAATTTTTTAAAATTTTCATTGAAGAAATTACTTGAATGCTAATTTTATATACAGTCGCTGAATCATGACAGAAATTCCAAAGGGACAAAAAGTTGGATTTCATTTTTCAACTGCAAAACTAAGCTATCCAAAGTCTCAAATATTTGACACCTTTGAGAATGCAATCGATCTTCAACCGTGAATGAAGACAATTTTCCATCAACTTGTATAAGACTTTGGCCAGGATATTTCATCGCTCGATTGGCCTTCATTTTCATACGCGTATCAGCAACTCCATCCCACTCTTTTGCTAATGCATACATATTCGCCAATTCAACATAAGGGGCTGCAGCTTGTGGTTCTAGTCGAAAAAGATGATGTGCTGCGTATTCACCGATCTCCAAGTTGTGATGAATCTTGCAAGCACTAAGCAAAGCACCCCAAATTGCAGTGTCTGGTTCGATAGGCATTTCTCGTATAAGCTCCAAAGCTTCTTTCAGCTTTCCCCTGCGTCCAAGAAGGTGAACCATACAAGCATAATGATCTAATCCCAGATTTATGTGATATTTCTTAGTCATTGTGTTTAACACTTCCCAACCTTTCTCCAACAAACCAGCATGACAGCAGGCTTGAAGAACAGCAAGAAATGTTATGTGATTCGGTTTTATACCCAACTTCATCATTTGATCAAAGTGATCTAAAGCTTCTTGAGATTTCCCATTAAGTGCAAATCCAGATAAGAGAGTCGTCCAGGAGACAACGGTTTTCTCATTCATTGAACGAAAGAGATTCTCAGCATATTCCAAGCCTCCACATTTTGCATACATGTCCAACAGCGAGTTACACACCATTACCTCGTTCTTCAGCCCCTTTGAAACGCTGTAATCATCAAGCCATTTTCCAACCTCAAGAGCCCCAGCTTTGCCACATGCTGCTATAAGATGAACAATGGTGATCAAATCAGGTTTCTCACCAGAAGCTTCCATCTTATAGAACAACGATAGCGCCTCGTCCAGATCACCCAGTTCTGAATACCCACCAATCATAGCTGTCCATGTAACACGCGATCTCACATTCATCCCAACAAATATATGCCTCGCAGAAACAATATCACCACACTTCGAGTACATAGAAACAAGAGTGTTAAGCAAGTTGATGTTTGAATCACAGCCAATTTTTATGGCATGAGCATGCATAAGCATGCCACATTGTAAAGATTTAGGCTGAGCAAATGATGAAAGTAAATTAACTAAGGTACTTAAATCAGGCCTATATCCATCACGAAGCATCCATTGATAAATCTCAATAGCTTTCACCCACTCCTCAAAATAAGAATATCCCGCAATCATCGCATTCCAAGAAACGACGCTCAAATAATACAAATCAATGCCACAAAACACCTTCTCAGCGGAGCAAAAGTACCCGCATTTTGCATAACCAGAAATCCAAGTATTCGCAACCGAGACGTCATCTTCATACCCAGATTTCAACCCGAAGCAATGAACAGAGCTCAACAACTTCTCATCCTTCAAATTAGAAACCAACTGCGTCAATCCCATGATAGTAACAGCATCAGGCACAACACCATCATCCCTCATTCTTCTAAACAACAAATGTACTCTCTCAAAGAACCCCATTTGAGCAAAACCCACAACCATCGCATTCCAAGAAACAGCGTCTCTTACAGACATATCATCGAACACCTGATGGGCATATTCTAAACGACAACATTTCACATACATATCAATCAAAGCCGTTTGCACGTATATATCCGAACAGTGTGGCGTCTTAAAGACGTGGGCATGGATCATTCGCGAGCACGTGAGGTCTGAGAGCTTCGCACAAGCTTTTGCGACTAAGGGAAAAGTGAAGTTGTTGGGTTGTACTTGTACATGAGACTGTAATTTCATTTGGCGAAAGATGAGAAGGGCCTTCCGAGCATCGCCATTGCTGATTGCTTCCCTTATGCTGGAATTCCAGGCAGCAACTGAGAATCGGTCGAGAACCGAAAAAGCATACGTTGATTTCATGTTTCATTGTAATGGCGTCGGGTGAAGGATGCAGCCAGTCAGCCTACAGGGGAATAAAAGTCCACAATTTTTTAGGAGCACGTTATTTGCACCCCCTCCCAGAATTGGAAACTTCACCCATCCTAGGCCTATTGTCGGTGATCTAATTAATTCAGTCGGTGCAAATAACTTGAACCGATTTTTAAACTAGGCCCAGTATAGGATTGCTTAAGTTGAAATATAATTGAAAATAGGCCACGGTTATACGCACACACAGACCTATTGAGGAC
This sequence comes from Galeopsis tetrahit, assembly GCA_963675135.1. Taxonomy (NCBI): domain Eukaryota; kingdom Viridiplantae; phylum Streptophyta; class Magnoliopsida; order Lamiales; family Lamiaceae; genus Galeopsis; species Galeopsis tetrahit. The sequence continues at coordinate 10,443,225 of OY776125.1, read as the reverse complement.
ACCCATCTAACTTTTTTCCATCCTCCGGGGCATGTGAAATGTCCTGGTATGTGAAATGTCCTGTATACCCCTCGCGTTAAATTTAAAAAAAAAAACGAAAGATGAGTACATTCACCAATTCCATTTCATGTCAAAATCACCCCACCATCACCAATTCACCATCAAAACATCCACTATTCTTCAAGAAACACAAAATTTCAACAACTAAAAAAATCTCAACAAACACAAAAGACTGTATTTCGGGATTTTTTTTTCAAACATATCAACATTGTCCGAAAAAAAAGAGTTGTTCGAAAATTTTACCCTAACAAAGTGAATATGTTCGAAAAATTTCCCTAAACAAACTGATTGTGTTCGAAAAAAAAATCCAATTTTTTTTTCATTTGTCCGAAAAAAAATAAAAATCGGACACAGTGTTTGGGGAAAAAATCATATAAAGTACTGGATTCGGCAATTTTTTCAAGACAAATTCAAAAAAAAAAAAGAATTCAAAACCCTATTTTTTTTGTTTAGATCTGTAACAAAAATTCCAAAACCCTACTTACCTTCGTTTTTAACTGCGGCGACGGCATAGAAGGGGGTGTGGGCGACGACTTTCTTGGAGGGAGGAGGTGGGGGCGGCGGCCGCTTGAAGGAGGAGAGTGCGGTCGTCGCGAACAACAACGAAGGGGACGGGGGTGTGGCCGCGAATGGCCACGAAGGGGACGGGGTACGGCCGCGATGCGGAAGGGGAGCAGTCGCGAACGGCGGCCGCGTCGCTTCTTCACGGGATCGACAACCTCCTTCTTCTTTACGGCATCGATCGGCCTCCTTCTTCAAGACGATCGTGTCTAGAAAGGAGGTGGGTGGGCGGCGGCCATTTCAAAAAAAATTGAAGACCTCCTTCTTCTTCTTAACGGCATCGACGACCCTTTAAGAATAATGTGGTGAGCGGCGACCGCGCCTGGGAGGGAGGAGGTATAGGCGGCGGCCATTGGAGTGATGGGGAGGGAGTGGTGGGTGTAATGAAATGGAAAGGAAAGGAGAAGAGGAAAATGAGGGTTAAGAGGAGGAAGGGTATTTTGGGTTTTTACATGTGGGTGTCCTCATCTTACGGTGTGTGTGTTTAGCCAGTGGTGTCCTCAATAGGCCTGTGTGTGTATAACCGGGCCCTTGAAAATAAACTATTATGAGAAGTGTTCCTAAAAAAACTTTTATTTTAATTTAGGACCTGACTATTTACACCTTCATTTCGATTTAGAACACTCCACCGATTGACACCCCCTAAAATATGTCAGGATGGATGCACCCCCTCTTGAATTATCCTAAATACCCTTTTGTCTAAAAAAAACTATCTACTAAACACACCCCACCCTAAAACCCTAATTTTCCCTCTTTCTTTTCTCCTTCCCCTTCCCTACCTCCATTGTCATCGCCCACCCTCTCCCCCTATTGTCGTCGCCCACCCCGCCGCCTCTGCCGCTGCCCTCTCCCTCCCTCCCGTCAGCAGGAAAAAAAAAAACCATCTCCTCACCGGCCCCCTCCCCACCCACTCACCCAAATCCCGAATTGTCGTCGCCCTCTCCAAAATTAAAAGCAACATGTATTTTTTTTCCTTCTTCGACACACCAGGGTCGGCTCTATACATTCTCGAGTGTATTTGGTCGACCTAAAATGGTTAAATTTCTTTTTCTTTTTTTTCTCGACCAACAAGTGTTGACCATATTCACTCTCGTCGACAATAGGGTGTCGACGAGAGTTTATATGGTCGACATTACATTGTCGATTTTTTTTTTTAATTTTTTTTCGACAAACCATTGTTGACCATATACACTCTTGTCGAAATTTAAATTTTTTTTTTTTTTTTTTTCTAAGTTCCTGAATTTTTTTTGTTTATTGTCTGGTGGTGGTGGTGGTGGCGGCCGCGACGGTGGTTGCAGGGTAAAATTAGGTTTAAGGTTTAAAGGTTTAGAAGGGGTGCAGTTAGTAATGAGAGTGCATTTAGTAGTGTAATATAACTTAAATGGTATTTTTAATTTTTTTACATTATTATTATATTATTAAACTGACAAGGAGAGTGTTCTAAACCGAAATAGAGGTGTAAATAGTCAGACCCTTAATTTATATATGATTTAAATAAACTATTCTCAAGCTAATTCATTTTTTTGTGTGTTAGACAGTCTAATATTATAAGGGGGTGTTTTTAAACTCTACAAAGTGCTTCCAAAATCACTTTTTTTTAAAGTTGCTCTCCCACAACTTTTACTTTTGAAAAGTGTTTTTAAGTTGTTTATAAAGTTTGCAAACATTCCCTAAATTAAACATCTTATAAGAATCATGTGGGATCGTCTAAAATATGATTCTACTCTATTTATAGTCATATTTCTCTTTAGATTCAATTTTATAATTTTCACTTTTTTAGAAAATTTACTATTCACAATATTTTATCTCCAAACCATCATTTATTTACATAAATTGTCATTGGCTTTATTTATAAACAATCACTTTATCTATAAATGGTCCCCACAACATCCCATCATAACTCCAACTTATCTATTTTATATATAAACTAATCAATATTCATTAAAACCCGTATTCGAAAAAGTGGGCATAATAAAATTGGACGAGGGAATATTGAATTGGATTTTTTAAAATCATGTATCATATACTCCCTCCGTCCAATTTCATTATTCCCACTTTTCTTTTTTGGTTGTCCAATTTTATTATGCTCATACCTTTTTTGAAACAATACTATTCATACTACTTTATCTCCACCCTCCTACCATCACTTATTTACTCACTTTGTCATTCACTTTATTCACAAACAATCATTTACTCCCTACGTCCCAGAATTTTATGCATACTTTAACCGGCACGGAGATTAATAAAATGGAATAAAGTGATGTGTAAGGTAAAATAAATGAGGGGTATTATTGGTAATTCATTGACTAAAGTGAGAGAGATTTGATTAAAGAGAAAAGAGATTTGACTAAATGTAAAATAAAGGAGGGGTATTATTGTTTCCTTTTTTGGAGTGTGCAAAAAATGTTTGGACGTCCGTTAAGGAAAATGTGCATAAAATCCTGGGACGGAGAGAGTATTTACAAATGGACCCCACAATACCTCATTATACCCTCAACTTATCTACTTTATGAATAAACTAATCAATATTCATTAAAATTCGTACCCGGAGAAGTATGCATTTTAAAATTGAATGGAGGGAGTTAGGGGTGATCATAAAATTTTAAAAACCGCCAAAACCGATCGAACCGCACCACACCACACCGTTAGTTTAAAAAACCGCTTTAAACCGCGGTTAAAATAATTATATGAAACCGCACCTAGGAGTGTTCAAAAATAAACCGGACCGGAAAAAAGACTGGAACCGGACTGACTGGTTAGATTCCGGTTCGGGAAATTTTGGATTCCGGTCTTCCGGTTTGGACCGGAATTTTTTATTTTTATTTTTTAATATTTTTTTACTAATGCACTCTCAATTATTTTTCAAAACCAAGTAATTGGTGAAAATGTGTTGAGATTTTATTACATTTTTTACAAATATATAATTTAACAAACATATTTAATTTATTTTTAGGGTCAAAAGATCATTAATAACCATGTAAATAAAATTCACATTGACGTAATGAAGAGCAAACAATTTAATTTTCATACACAAATTCATCAATCTTGTTCTTGCTTCCATAAATTAAAAAAAAAAAAAAAATTCCGGTCCAACCGGTTCAAACCCAGACCGGATCAGACCGGAATTTTCCGGTCCGGTCTCCGGTCCGACCTTTTGGTAAGATTCCGGTCCCAGTCCGGTTTTGAACCGGTGCACACCCCTAACCGCACCGCTATAGTGGTGCAATTTAAATTTTAGGTGATTAACCGCACCGACCGCACCGTTAATTTAATAAATAATTTTATATAAAACAATAGTATTATATATTAGACCATTAATATTAATAACTATATATTTTTTAATATATAAAATTTAATTGATACAGAAGGACTAGGAGAAACAATTCGGGTAGTATCTTTCAACTGCGTAAGGCAAACTCAAATATCAATGGGGGGAGTGCATTGGATATTTGGATGAAGGGCGCGGCTAAAGGCACCCTGGATTCCTATGAGTACACCCAGGAGATGAGGACACCCACAAAACAGATGAGGGCACCCACCTGAAAAATTAAAAAATGCCCTCTATTCAAATAAAACCTTCCTCCCTCATTCTCCAACAATTCAGACACCCACATATTCTCAACCTTCCTCCCTCTATTCGCCGGCACGGCGGCACACACTCCGCCAACGCCGCCGACATAGCGCCGCCCTCCACGTCGCGCCTGCAACCATCGCGCCTGCAACCATCGCGCCGCCCTGCCCGTCGCGCCTGCAACCATCGCGCCGCCCTGCCCGTCGCGCCTGCAACCATCGCGCCGCTCACCCCGTCGCACCTGCAACCATCGTGCCGCCCTCCCCGCTCGATATCGCGCCTGCAACCACCGCCCCTCGTTCGCGGCCGCCCTCCCTCCTCCCCACAGTCGCCGCCCTCCTTTCTCCCCACAGACGCGGCCTCCGCCCACCCCCTCCTCCCCTTCGCCGCGGCCGTAGTGCTCCTCCTCTCGCCGCCGCCGCTAACAGGTAAGTTTAGGTCTGAAAAATTAGAAAAAATTAGGGTTTCTGATTTTTTTTTTAAAGTTTGAGAATTATTTTCGAACATAGGGCGTTTGTTTTGGAAAAAAATTCGACCAACTTGAGTTTGTTTTGGAAAAATTTTCGAACAAGATGTTCGATTTTTTTTTTCGGACAAATTTAAGTTGTTTTGAATTTTTTTTCGAACATATTGTGTTTGTTTTGGAAACAATTTCGAACAACTTGAGTTTGTTTTGGAAAAAATTTCGAACAAGAAGTTCGATCTTTTTTTTCGAACAAATTTGAGTTGTTTTGGAATTTTTTTCGAACATATTGAGTTTGTTTTGAAATTTTTTTTGAACATGTTGAGTTTGTTTTGAAATTTTTTTCGAACATGTTGAGTTTGTTTTGGAAAAAATTTCGAACATTTTTGTTTTGGAAATTTTTTCGAACATTTGTTGTTTTGGATTAATTTTTGTTGCAATTTTGGAGTTTTTTTTGTTGGGTGGTGGTGGTGGTGGTGGTGGAGAGGTGGTGGTGGTGGTGGAGAGGTGGAGGTGGTGGTGGTGAAATGGTGGTGGTGAAATAGAATGAGTGGGTGTACTCATCCTTATTTTTTTCATAAATTTTAACCTAGGGGTATATTGGACATTTCACAGGTTCTGAAAGATTAAAAAAATGTTTGGTGGGTGTACTCATAGTAAATCTGGGTGCCTTTAGCCGCGCCCTTGGATGAATGGATTAGGGAAACGGTACTTTAATTTGTATCAAATAGAGGCCCTATTCCACTTTCAATTGAATTCTCTGTTTCTTTGCTTTCCTATATAATATACTTATATACTCTATTAATAATAAAAATTTTGGCTGTTCAAAAATAAATAAATAAAAATTAATTGATCATATATAATATATTCTAATTCCATTACTATACGCATATACACATACTAATATTATAATATATTTTCATAATATTAAGACATTTATTTTGTAATGCATTGAACATTTTTTAGTTGTAGTTAAATTTTGAGAATTTTAATGAACATTTGACATTAATATTAAGTTTGTATAATTACATTTTTTCGTTTGTAATTGTATGATATACTATTATATAAACCGTCAAACCGTCCAAAACCGACTGTAACCGTTCAAAACCGTTTGTTCATTTTTACGAAATAAACTGCGATTTAGAATTGTATACTAAATCGAACCGTAAGTAGCAATACAATTTGAGTTTTGTCCAAAAAACCGCCAAACCGCACCGTGATCACCCCTAGAGGGAGTAATAGAGTAATGAAACTTCATTTTCACAACTCAAACACTTGAATTTGTGTTTAATTTTGATAAAAGGTAGACCCCCATACACCAAACTAGTACTCCCCGTCCCTTAAAAGTTTGCATACTCACCCTCACAAGTCACAATATACACATTTTTACACTTTATATTATTACTTTTGGACCCATCACACTCAATCCAATTACTTTATTATTTTATGTATAAAAATTTATAAAATTACCTTCAAAACTCTAATTATTAAACTTTTTATTTAAATTTCATGTCAAAAAATGCATACTTTTCAGAGACGGAGAAAGTATTTATTAGAGAAAAAGAAGTGACAAAGTGATGATGAAATCACAATGAACCAATACGAAAATTTTGTTTATCGTGGGTCACGGGGACTATAATATTAAATTCCAATGTTGTCACCATTTTCTTCACTTTGCTAACTTTCAAAACTCTTCATTACTGCTGGAAAGAAAGAAGATGCTCCCACCCGGCCCCCACCCGACACCATATTAAATTATTAATTCATTATGGGCCCTTATCATGAAATTCAATGTAATTGTGGAAATTTTTCATATAATTCATTTCACAACTTTTTGTTTTTTCTCTAGTTTATTGTGTGCAAGAGCACTTATGTGTGGTTGGTTGGTTGAATTACTTAATTAAATAGTTAATGGGTTCATGTTATTTGTGTCCTTTAGTGCCACTAAACTAAAATAATTCACTTAAATGTAAATTCAAAAATAAATGGTGTAAACTAATTAGATTGTTTTACAATAAACAAAATTAATGGTTGTGATAGTGGTTTTCATTACCAACCCAAAAAAAAAAAAAAAAACACAATTATAACTATCATTTCTATTTTAACTCTTCTTTACTATGAACCAAACACCTCTATTCTGAAAAGGCAAATGAACAAAATTGAACAAGTTGAAAATAAAAGTTTATCATTCTTATGATTTTTTTTTTCTTTTTGTTGTCATCATTAGCTAGGTGGGGGTGCAATTAATTGTTTATGATGCCATCCATTATTGTGTGGTTGGAAGCGTAAAGCAAGTTTATATATACGTATTCATTATATTCCTTGCAAGCCTTTTTTGACAACTCGTCACATGATCATTCCAATTTTTTTTTTTTTTTTTGCGATAAAAGATTCCAAAATATATATATATGACTAAATTTAATAAGAATATAAAACAATGTGCACTGCTGCACCACCTAATTGTTAAGGTTTTTTAACACGTTTTATTCTTCTGATAAAACATTTTATTTCTTATACAGTATTGATTATAAACAAATGACATATCCATCACAAACAAACGTTTTTATACAATTTTTCATGAATTTTGTATAAATAAATTTACACTTAACTCAACTTAATTTATTCGAATTCAATGCAATTATGTATAATTTTTAATAATATTAGTTGGTTTAACTAACAATACGAATTATTAATTAATTTGTAAGAAAGTAGTAATAACAATGAAGTTGATTAGCCAATGAATTTGACTAATAAATCTCATAAAAAATTAGGAGGTCTCATCTGAAACCCGAGTTCACATTAACTCTTTTTTTTTTCTTCTGAAAGTGTTATCGCTCTCTCCTTTTTCTTAAAAAAAGAGTTAGATAATGCATTAGATAACAAAAACTGTATTTTTATAAATAAATTGAATTGGTGTAAAAAAAAAAAAACCACTATATATATAAATGGTATGAACTGTTTCAAAAATATAAAAAACAACAACCAATTCAGATATCCATTACTAAAAAGTGTTGAATTAATTCTCTTTCAAAGAAAGAATGATACAATGTCAACAAATAAACATTATTGAATTAATCCGACCCAATAGTATTCATTTTGGGCACGACCAGTGCCAAAGTCATCGAATGAGTAAGTCTCGAGTCTTAGCCCATTTAATTTGTTGAATCTATGTGATTCAATTTTATTTTTTTTGAACCAACATGAGTTCTACCAAGGTATGAAACATATAAATCTATTTCATTTGTGATTTTGTTTGAATCTAGAAATAAATCAGAGATAGACTAAGGCCCTACTTCAAATTCAACCAAAAAAAAAAACACTCACCAAGGGCAAAATGTTCAGTGAACTCATTTTTCACATATCAATATTATATACACTCATTTATTTAAATTTTACAAAATATTACTTCTTTGTTTCTTAAAAGTTTTATACTTTATCTTTCAAAAGTTTACTTACCCCAAATGAAAATAATTATCACAATTTTCAGCCTCAAAATACACAACAATAACACACTTTCTATATATAAATTGATATTCTAAAAAAAAACACTTAAATTGGAGTATATAATTTCGAGAGAATATATACTGGATATGACAGATAAGCTTGATCGTCTTCGGGATCAGCAATAAATTCTGTAAAACGCAAATACCCTTTTAAAAACAATACTGCAATATTTGCCATATGCACCACCCCAAAATCACGGCGGCCAATCAGCAACACGTCACCATTAGCGGCGGAGAACGGCCTGAAAGTGACATCAACAAACCCAAAATGGGATGAATAAAAAAGTCTCCACCTTTTTTCACTTTTCAACTCTACAAACTGAAAAGAAACTTGCAAAAAAACATTAAAAAACAACCCACAAACAGAAACCAAACATTTCTCATCCGTCAGCTACTCAAATTCTTCCCTTTCAGTTACCAAATCCCCCATATCAATGGTCCCCCTAGCTACACACTTGCAAACAAGAACAGTTATAATAATTTACAGAGCTGAATAGGAAGCCATTATCAGTAATCAATGTGCTCATTCCCTTTAACTAACCTTTTTTAAAGCAAAAAAACAAGGAAAGTTCACCAAATCTTCACTCTTCATCTTTCTCATACTTCCTTTCACAGCCCTTTTCAGTATAATCAGAAGAAATGGCGAGTCTTGAAGATATTGGGGTTTCAGCGCTTATCAACATAATCGGTGCCTTTTCCTTCTTACTGGCGTTTGCAGTGCTGAGAATTCAGCCCATCAATGACAGGGTTTATTTCCCCAAATGGTACATTGAGGGGAAGAGGACTAGCCCAAGGAACTGGGGTGGTGTGGTGGGCAAAATTGTCAATTTGAATATCATGACTTATTTCACTTTTCTCAATTGGATGCCTCAGGCCTTGAAGATGAGTGAGTCTGAGATTATTCAGCATGCTGGACTCGATTCTGCTGTTTTCTTGAGGATTTATATTCTTGGGTACTTTAAATTCTCCATCTTTTTTTCTCTCTGGGTTGTTCTGACTGATAATTTTCTTGTTGAATTTTCTGTTTTTAGGGTGTTAAATGTGTTTATTATACTGATGGTAGTATGGTTTTTCAATTTTCTTGACACTGTTTTTGTGCTCTAGGTACTTACAGATCAGATTATTCTGTTTTCTTGGGATTTGGGCCTGTCTCTCTCTTGACTGCAAATTAAATGATTTAAGTTGGTGAAAATTCTTTTTCCAGACCATTTACACTTGCTCTTTTCTTTTTAATCTCCACCAGGTTGAAAGTCTTTGGGCCAATTGCAATTGTGGCACTTCTTGTTCTGATTCCAGTGAACTTAACTGATGGAACTTTATCATTTCTACGCCGGGACTTGGTTTTTAGTGACATCGACAAGCTTTCGATATCGAATGTTCGTCCTGAGTCCTCTAAGTAAGTTTCATTAAGGAAGATAACTATGTTTTGTCCCCACAATAAACAGAACATGTAGTTAGCATTTGAAAATGTTCAATATGCATTGTGTCGTATTATTAAAGTATTGATCTACAGAGGAATTGAAGATTGAGGTGGTTTTATGTAAATCATCATCTGTGTATTTCCAATGATAGGTTCATTTCATTCTTCTCCCCAATTTTATATGTACTAATATTATTAATTTTTTTTCAACGAAATAGCAAAGCACATGGCCTATTTCATTTTGTGTCTGGATCGAATTTTCTTCGTCTTCATTAATTCATTTCATTGAATACCAAGGCTAAAAAGATAACTCTTGTGATGAAATCTCAGGTTTTTTGTCCACATATCAATGGAGTACCTGTTTACCTTTTGGGCTTGTTACTTGCTTTATAAGGAGTATGATAGAGTTGCTTCAATGAGGCTAAAATTTTTGGCTTCACAAGGCAGACGTGCTGAACAATTCACGGTTTGTTGGATTCTCTTCGCTTCATAACTTTGGACACACATTTCTTATCTCACACTAAAATACTTGAAGAGTTGCATCACACATTGTTCAGACATTTGCAATTTAACTATCATTATGGGCTGTCCTTTTATTATGACTTTGCCCATTCAATTTTTTTTGTGTCATTATTTTGATTTGAATCTCTGTTTATTGGTTGAAAATATATTGTAAAATTGTTTATACAATCCCCAGGTTCTTGTGAGAAATGTGCCAAATGCTTCCGGACGCTCAATCTCTGATAGTATTGAAACCTTCTTCAAGAGAAACCATCCAGATCACTATCTATGTCATCAGGTAATCAATTCTCTGATGCAATTTTATGTATTGTGTTTCCTTGAAACCTTCTCAGTTATAGTTTTCATCTTTTCATGACATGCAAATGCTTATTTTGTTGGTTGCACTATGTTACTTACCTCGTATTTGCGTTAACTCAGGCTGTATACGATGCTAATAAGTTCGCCAGACTGGTTAGAAAAAGAAACCGACTTCAAAACTGGCTGGACTACAACCAGCTTAAGTTTGAAAGACACCCAGACAAGAGGCCTACTACAAAGGTATACTCCTTTGTGAATAAAAACCCAATGAACATATTTCTATGGGATGAAGTTATCTGTTTACTTGCTGCCAAGTATAGCAAAGCTTTTTTTTTTTTTTTTTGTGTGTGTGTGTGTGTAATTTACCTTAATTTTTTCATGCAGAGGGGCTTCCTTGGACTCTGCGGTGGAAAGGTGGATTCGATTGACTTCTACAAAGATCAAGTTAAATATCTTGATAAAAAAGTGAGTCCAGCTCTTTACTTTTAATTGACACAAGTTACTCTTATTTGATTTTTTTTTTTTCACTGATTCCTTTGCCTGCTCTAGTGTTAATTTGGATGAATTAACTTGCTTCCTTTAAAAAAATTCATCTCTCAGTTGACAATGGAGCGCCAAAAGATTCTAAAAGATCCTAGATCTATAACACCAGCTGCCTTTGTATCATTCAATTCAAGATGGGGAGCAGCCGTTTGTGCACAGACAACTCAGAGCAAAAACCCAACGCTCTGGTTGACAGACTGGGCCCCTGAACCCCGTGATGTATACTGGAGGAATCTTGAAATTCCATTTTTCTCACTTACCATTAGGAAACTTGTGATCTCGTTATCTGTTTTTGCATTGGTATTCTTTTACATGATACCTATTGCTTTCGTCCAATCATTAGCAAATCTGGAGGGATTGGAGAAAGTTGCACCATTTCTCCGGCCATTAATTGAATGGTAAGTGTGAAGTTGTACTTTCGTAACAAGTTCAGTAAGATGCCATTGAAGTGATCATAGTTCGTATTTATCATAATTCAGAATAATGTGTCTATTTAATCATTTTGCAGGGGTTTCATCAAGTCATTCCTGCAGGGTTTTCTTCCTGGTCTTGCTCTTAAACTCTTCTTGCACTTTCTTCCCGCAATACTAATGGTTATGTCAAAAATAGAGGGGCATGTTGCACTCTCAGTTTTAGAACGGAGAACTGCTGCAAAGTATTACTACTTTATGCTTGTCAATGTGTTCTTGGGCAGCATAGTAGCTGGAACAGCATTCCAGCAACTTCATGCTTTTCTTCACCAATCTGCCACCCAGTAATGTTCCTTATATCTCATGTTGCTTTATCATTTATTTCAATTTTCTGTACCAATTTTTCCAAATTTAGTTTTTCTCAGAAACTTGTTCATATAAAATCAGTGCTAAAGTGAGGGTGATTGTATTTCTATTGGTTGCAGAATCCCGAGAAATATTGGTGTATCGATACCAATGAAGGCAACTTTCTTCATGACATACATAATGGTTGATGGCTGGGCTGGGGTTGCTGGTGAAATACTGCGGCTAAAGCATTTAGTAATCTTCCACTTAAAGAACATGTTCATTGTAAAAACCGAGAGGGATTTGAATAGAGCAATGGACCCGGGAGGCGTTGAGCTACGGGAGACTTTACCAAGTCTTCAACTCTATTTCCTTCTTGGGATTGTGTACATGGTTGTTACCCCAATTCTGCTTCCTTTTATACTCATCTTTTTTGCATTTGCCTACTGTGTGTATCGTCATCAGGTTAGTCCTACTCTGTGTTCACTTATATAATCAACTCATCAGACTGCACTTTTAGCACTAAACTTAGCCTTTATTCTATGCACTTGCAGGTTATTAATGTGTACAACCAACCGTACGAGAGTGCTGCAGCGTTTTGGCCACACGTTCATGGTCGCATCATAGCAAGCTTACTGATTTCACAGCTTCTCCTACTTGGCCTATTGAGTACTAAAAAGGCTGCAAATTCGACTCCTTTCCTTGTTGCGCTACCCATTTTGACTTTAGCTTTTCACAAATACTGCAAGAATCGCTTTGAACCTGCATTTAGAGAGTACCCTCTTGAGGTAACACAGAATTCGTGGCTGTTTCTATTTAGGCAAAAAATTCTACGCACCATTTGCACTGTGCAACTGATACAATTTTGACTCATCCATATAAAACACTGAAATATATAATGAGAAGTATTAGATCATATGAAGGAAAGTATTAGTCAGACAAAAAATAAGTATTAGTCTGTAGGTTGAACATCATCAATATCCAACTAATACTTTTCACAATATGTACTAATCACTAATGCTTTTCGACCACTTTCTTCTACAATTCGTCTTGGTTGAAATTTTTAGTCAAAATTGTACCCGGTGCAAATGGTGCTGAAGTGTTACTCTCCTTTTTACCATCATATAATTCCTACATGATATCATAATCCAAACGAGTTTTTCGTATTCTGATTGTTCGATTATCTGGTCCCTCTCTCCGCCTCCTCAGGAAGCCATGTCCAAGGACACACAAGACCATGCTTCTGAATCTGATGTCGACTTAAAATCTTACTTGGCTGATGCATACTTGCACCCCATTTTCCACTCTTTTGAGGAGGTTGACTTGGTTGAAGTTAAAGTGGCTAAAGATCAAGATCATGATCAAGAGCAAGAGCAAGACAAAAGCCAAGACGAGACACACGATCCTAGTCCTTCTCCGAGTGAGCTCAGTTCTGCATCCCCCAATCATGCTCACCACCTCGATGATGAGCCATCCCAGACTGTGCAGCACTACGAAGTCGAACAACCTCAGCCTGTGTACCACTACGAAGTCGAACAACCTTATCCTATCTATCACTATGGCATCGAAGAACATCATTCGGCCTATCACTACGACGTCGAATCACCAAGCAATGTGTATAGATATGATAATGACCCACACTACCAGTACTATCACTACTGAAGTGAAGTTTGATTTGTCTGTGATTAGTTTTTAGTTTGGTGTTCAATCTGTAGATCTAACCAATTACCCCATTTTCAGTTGTAAGAAGCGTTTCTTTAAATTAAATAGATGAAATTGTACAATGTGAGTTATATTTTTAGTATTTTGTAAATTGTACCTCTTACGTTTTACATCTATCAGAATGGCTTTTTAGTATTATGAATGTTATAAAGATACCTACTTTTACAGCTATCAAAATGAGTAGGGCAAAAGGTCAAATTTGGCTCTCATCTTGTCTCTTAAAGATAAAATAAGACCTTTATCTTTATTTTGGATCATTCAACCCATTCTTCTTCTCAATTAAATCAAACAATCAAACATATAAGCACCTCTATAAACTAGATTCACCAAAATACTCAAATTCATTACAAATATCCAAGTTCAAGATACATATTAGATTTGGAAAATTATAGTTACGGAATATAAATGAGGTATGGCGTAAAACCGTCTTACAATGAAAATGAATCGAAAGATGATTTAAAAATGACAATATTCTTTTAATGTACACTCCTCGTAATGCCAATAAATTGACGTATACTTTTACTAGGAATTCTCGATGGTTCGAGAATCCTCATACTTGGGTCGAGCCTCCAAACTTTGTGGATAGCTTTCTCGATTGCTTGCTCTTAATGTAATTTCTTTAAAAAAAAAAAAACAAGTATAATAACCATACAAAATAAATGGAAAATCAAACAAAAGGCTTCAAACATTAAAAAAAAAAAAAATCATAAAATGTGTTTCTAGTAAATATAAATTAAAAAAAATAAAATAAAAAATAAAATAAAATAGAAGGCTTCGGCATGGACGATCTTGTAAAGAAGTAGTCAATATTTAGGCCGTGAAGATGTAATTGAACCTTCAATGCATCGCACAACTCAATCCCAGCTCCTCTCTACCGACTGATGCAATCTTGTAAGTTCTCCCTTTGATTCAATTATTTAAATAATTATGTTTCAAAATTGATCGCTTGTTGATTGAATATTCATTCATTTTCGTTTTGATTAGTCGTATTGTTAATACCACATCAGTACGCCGCAAAATTGAACTCTTCTGATTTCTTTTTTTGCAAGAACAAGACCTAGATCTTCCTCGGGTAGCTCGAAGCATAACATAATTGATGTGTCGACGAATCTCTGATACATCATAATTTTAACCGCCAGTTGCTTTATGTGATAAAATTTGTCTATTTTTGTTCATATCCCCCCTATTCCTTTTCTGGGTATTTTACATTTGCACATTGATTTTTGGAAACTGCTTACATTTTATAATCAGAGGGTATATTAATTTTCGCTGCTATTTTTTAAAGATAAGCCACTGAAAGGGGGTGGGCGGATAAATCTTTATAGTCTGACATCTGATCTGAATAAATCTGGAGTTGGTGAACTTCAAAATCCAGAGTATTTGCACTGACAGTAAATAGGAGCCTGGTTTTTAATTTACCATATTGATTTGCATGATGAGGCATGTATCTACATTCTGTTTTTTCAGATTCTGTAAGCACTATAGTTATCCTAAGATAAACATTCTTATGCTATTGAATGATAAAAAAATTGGACAAACTAGAGCATGCATGCTAGTTTTCTGCTACTTAGTATGATGCTAATTAATGAGAAAAAAATTGTAAGGGCCTTTCGATCTGTCTATTTGGCATGCCTTAGTGTTAGTTAAATGGTAACTAATTTTACTTTCTTCCTTTTGCCCTCTGTCAGACTGCTGGTTGACTCCATCAGAGTTTTAGAATCTTATTGCTCTCACTGGTGAATGCTGAGAGCATGGAATCATCAGGTGAGCCCGTGAGAACTGTTATAGTAGATAGTAGGTTCTTTTGCCTGACGTATTCATTGTCTATGATGCTAGTTATTGAGGTTAATCAAAGTTGTATTTTTGCTGAAATTTAGATCACTGCAGCCTTGATTTTCACAACTATCTTTCGATAATATTACGTTCATTAGTATTACCCTGTATCATATTAGCAGGTCCCCTTATGATGTGGTTCTTTTAGTCTGAAATATCTCTTTGAAAATGCCATTGATCAGCTTTAAATATATATGTGGGTGAGTGTCCACATCTTACAGAGTTACAATACTATAGTTGGATGTGTTCTGTTCAGATGAGTTAAAAATTGACAGTATTTTAGTCCTTCTCTTTTTTGGGAGTTTTATCTAGTGGAATATTGTAATCTGATTCCTGTATTATCCTGCAGAATTTTATTATAACTAGTTATATATATACATTCATTGCTTGTCTATTTGCGTTGATTTACTATCTTTGTGGATTTGTAGATCTCCTTGGAAAAAATGAGATACAAGTGTTGTGGAACTCGATCTTTCTACTTCTCCCCCACCTCCATTTTTTTTATATAAACCTTGTTTTAATGATAAGCTCCCTATGGTTGATCATTTAATGAGCTCACACCCTCAATTTTAGTACCTAAGCAATAACAATTTCGGAGACCATGTATACCTTACATTGATATTAGAAAAGTTTAGTTTATATTAGTTTAAATATGACTACCTTAGTTTTTAGGCTCAAGTCTTATTCTGATTCCACATGTTGTTATCTGTTGCAGCTGGTTTACTAAGGGATACATCTATTGCTGTTGCCATTTTGGACTCAAGTGAAGTGTACATTATCGTTAGTCTGTGCACGAGGACCGATACTCAGGTTATCTATGTTGATCCAACAACTGGGGAACTTTGTTATACTGCAAAACAGGGTTATGATGTTTTCAAATCCCAAAATGAAGCATTAGATTACATCACTAATGGTTCAAAATCGCTCTGTAAGAGTATTACACATGCACGAGCCATATTAGGCTATGCAGCCCTTGGCAGCTGCGCTGTACTACTTGTAGCAACGAGGTTGACTTCCAGCATCCCAAACTTGCCTGGTGGAGGATGCATTTACTCTGTAACTGAGAGCCAGTGGATTAAAGTTCCTCTTCAGAATCCTCAACCACAGAGTAAAACAGAAATAAAGAATATTCAAGAACTGACTGAGCTTGACATTGATGGGAAGCATTACTTCTGTGAGACTAGGGACATAAGTAGACCTTTTCCAAGTCGTATGTCTGTGCAGAACCCTGATGCTGAATTTGTGTGGAATAAATGGTTCTCAATGCCTTTCAGAAAGATTGGGCTTCCACAGCACTGCGTTATTCTTCTGCAGGTTTTAGTCAGATTTAATATCTTCACATTTGTACTAGCTGAACATTCTTTTGACTTACTTGCATCTCCTTCTCCAACAATTTTTTTGGTTTTCACTTGTTTGGCATTTGGCCTAGTGTTGCTTTTATGAGTTCCGTGTCAGAAGATGAAATTGTTATTGATCACTAGTACTTAGCCTGGTACTGTTTCTGTGTTCCATCTCTTTCCTTTTGTAATCTTCTTGGCTATGGACTTTGATTTCTTAACGTCCTTCATATATGAGTTATATGCACCTTATTTACTTAACAAGGTGATACAGATTTTAGAATACCTGTAGCCGCACCTTACTATCAAATTGTTTAAATTTATTGAGCTTTTGTGTATAAGCAAAAAGTATGGGTTTTACCAATCTCTGTGTTGTGTCTAATGTCCTGGTATGCACCTATTTTCAATTCTATTCTTCCACCGGACCATTTATAAAACCAGAAAGATGATAGAAAATGGGCTCATGATACAGATAGGCCTTTGCCTGTGGTTCACTATGTTCTGCAATTGCTGAGGGGAATAAATATTTTTTTTTTTACAGGAAGTGGGGAATAAATAAGTTGGTCCTACGCTCCTACTTGTATATGTTGCTTCAGAATGTAGAGATAATTATGATATAATCAGATAATGAACAGATCAAGCTGTCATGTAAAAGCTTTTGGTTGACCTCTCTTCCTCTTCTTTTCTGTTTCCTAACCTCTTATCTGTTTGACACAAGCTCAAATATACCTTTTTGTACTTAAGGATGTTTGTAGCCTTGCATCTTATGCATTGCTTCGATTGCAATGAACTTTACAAATCTGTGCTACTTTAGTGAGATCACTGATCGGACTCATTACTAATAAGGTTCCGCGTTTGTTTGGCCAAGTATGGTTATTATCAGGACTAGTTTCTTATTTGCTAGAGTACTTTGGGATTCTTTGCATCTTCTGATTCGGCTTTTCATAATTCAGATTTTTGTGTAACACTTGTTAGTGCAGTTCTTGAATTCTTCTAGGATATTCTTTACAAGCTTTAAGTAGTTACATAGTTTGAAAGTTCGGATGACATTCAATTAATTGTTAACCAATATACAGGGATTTGCTGAATGTAAGACTTTTGGTAGTCTTGGACAGAAGGAGGGGGTCGTTGCACTTATAGCTCGTCGTAGTAGATTGCATCCTGGAACTCGATACTTAGCTAGGGGTATAAACTCATGTTATGGCACAGGTATTTCTTCTATGATCTCAAGTCTCAACTATCTTTAATGCATAGCATTAGTTTTCTTATTTAGGTGGAATGGCTTTACATGTTAACTAATGCATTTTGTTGGATAATTTAATTTGAAGGAGAATTCGGTTAGATGGAGGTTATATATCTACCTGGAAAATTGTCTGTTTTTTTACTTTTTTCTTTTTGTTGGTTGGTCTTAATTTTTCTCACTGGCTCGCACATGCTTCTGATCCAGTTTTTGCATTTCTTCAACTCGCAATATTATTTTCTAAATTGTCTAGGGGCGTATGCTTAAAATGGTTCTCTATTCTTCACAATACATTATTTCTGACAACAAAAAGTTGAACTAGCTTTACTTGGTTCTCCAAGTTGGATTTATATGTTTTTCTTTTTACCTAGTAATTTTAAATGTTAACAAGTATCTTTACGTGCTCTAGGCAGGGGGGGATTTTACATCCAATTGTTCCATGCAGCAATGCTTTATTAATTAAGATGCTGATTGATGGGAAGAAAAATCTTTTGTGAACCTTGTACTTTGTATCTTTATTAAAATGAATATATTGTGCAAAGAGGATTCTGTCCTGATGCTGTTTTTTTATTTAATAATATATGTATACCTATTTTTGACCTGATCACATGCAGTTATAAGCTTGAGTTAGTGCATGCTCATTTTCATATTCTCATGTACTTTGATTTATCTGTTCAATGATATTATAATTTTTTTTTCACTGTATCTGTATTTTTCATATCGAGTTCTCAATGTAATGGTACTGCTTGATCATGCACATATTTTTTTTTCCCTTTTTTTCTTTTGCAACTGATTTAATTTGTTGAATGGGCAGGCAATGAAGTTGAATGCGAACAACTTGTTTGGATTCCTAAAAAAGCTGGTCAAAGTGTTCCTTTCAATACATATATTTGGCGTAGAGGCACCATTCCTATATGGTGGGGTGCTGAATTAAAGCTTACTGCTGCAGAAGCAGAAATATACGTATCTGATCGTGATCCTTATAAAGGCAGTGCTGAGTACTATCAGAGGTTGTCTAAAAGATATGATGCAAGAAATCTTGACGTAGCTGTTGGAGGGAGCCAGAAGAAAAGTGCTTTGGTTCCAATTGTATGCGTCAATTTATTAAGGAACGGAGAAGGGAAATCAGAATCCATTTTAGTTCAACATTTTGAAGAATCTCTAAACTATATTCGTTCCACTGGAAAACTGCCTTATACTCGAATTCACCTAATAAATTACGATTGGCATGCTAGTGTAAAACTGAAGGGTGAACAACAAACGATTGAAGGACTTTGGTATCTTCTGAAGTCACCCACAGTTTCTATTGGCATTTGTGAGGGGGATTATCTGCCCTCTCGCGAAAGGATTAACAATTGCAAAGGTGAAGTAATCTACAATGATGACTATGTTGGTGCCTTCTGCTTAAGATCACATCAAAATGGAGTAATACGTTTCAACTGTGCGGATTCCCTCGATAGAACAAATGCTGCTAGTTTCTTTGGTGCACTCCAGGTTTTTATGGAGCAATGCAGACGTTTAGGCATATCTCTTGATAGCGATTTTGCCATTGGTTATCAGTCATCTGGTAACTTTGCTGGATATGTTGCTCCACTACCTCCTGGCTGGGAAAAACGGTCTGATGCTGTGACTGGGAAAGCTTACTATATTGATCACAACACTAGGACTACAACCTGGAATCATCCTTGTCCAGACAAACCTTGGAAAAGGTTTGACATGTCCTTTGAAGAGTTTAAGAGATCTACAATCTTATCACCTGTATCCCAATTAGCTGATATTTTCTTAGCTGCTGGTGACATTCATGCGACGTTATACACGGGTTCCAAAGCCATGCACAGCCAAATTCTTAGCATTTTTAATGAGGAGGCAGGCAAGTTTAAACAATTCTCTGCTGCACAGAATATGAAAATCACCCTACAGAGAAGATATAAGAACGCAGTTGTAGATAGCTCCCGCCAGAAGCAATTAGAGATCTTTTTGGGACTAAGGCACTTCAAGCATTTTCCTTCAGCAATGATCAATCCCTTACACGTATGTATATATCTTTCTGCTATTAACTTGTCTGTGTACTTCATGTCTCCTCAATCTCTTGTTGCTGAGGCTATTTTGCACTTCTTAAAAAAATCTCTTCTGTTCAATAATCCCTTCTTTTAGTTTTGGTAGATCCTTCTCTCTATAAGGTATTCAATTCATTGCAATCACTTTGCTCATTGAAAGCTACTTCCGAATTGACTTCTCAATATAAAGGCTGATTGGTCTATACTGCAATGTACCTTTTCACCCTGTGCTGACTTTTGAATACTGGTACATAAGTTTGGCTGCAATAAGATTATATGACGGAGGGAGGTTGTTAAGAGCTTTTAAGATATTCAATGATGTTCAAAACTATAAAATTTTATTGAGATGCTCTCTTCATAAATTGGATTGATTTCTTTTCATGCCACCCTGCCTGCATAAGCTTTTACAATACCTGCTACTAAAGTTAGCAGTTTTCATGATTTGTACTGATTACCTCAGGTTCCTTCCCGACCCTTTGGATGCTTTTTAAAGCCTGTTCCAAGCATGTTTACGTCTTCTGATGGTGGAGCCAGTCTTCTGAGTTTCAAAAGAAAAGACCTAATATGGGTATCCAATTTATGTTTTTATAAAGGATTTGTTGTTGTCTATTTTCTGGCTTATTTGAAGTTCCTTGTCACTTAAAAATTTCATGTTTATTTGTGTAAGGTTTCTGCACAAGCTGCAGATGTGGTTGAACTCTTTATCTATCTTGGCGAGCCTTGCCATGTTTGTCAACTTCTTCTTACTGTAGCCCATGGTGCTGATGATACTACCTTTCCATCAACAGTTGATGTGAGAACCGGACGCCATCTGGATGGACTTAAACTTGTTCTTGAGGTCTGGTATATCTCTATGTTGATATTCTGAACTGTGTCTTACCTACAGTTTTTTCACTTATCTTTATTATCTTAAAGTGTTTGCTAAGCAGTCTTTAAGTAAATGCCCCGGCTAAGTATTGTAGTATAGCTGCTAGTTCTAGCTGAATCATTTCTTGTTTTGTGTTGTGTTTACTAGGAAAACATAATGGCTGCTGTAATTAAAGAATAATATGGTTTTGAGTTTGCCTATTCTAACCCTCCTGGATTTTCCGTAGGCATAAATGAGAATAGTTTGAGGTTGAGATAGGTGTAGCATTTGCACATAATGCGTTCTAGTTTATGCATTTTTGGAAGCTGTTGATCTAGATTTGAATATCAATGTATATATTTTAGTTACATTATAAGAAAACCTATTTGATGCTTGTTCAAGATGTTCGTAATTCAATTGCTGCATTGTTTTCTTGAATTCATGCGATAGGATATCAATGCCTTGCTATATACTGGAAGCAAGCTAGATTAGCGATCATGTCATTTGACCTAGGAGCATTCAGCTGTTTTGTTAACCCACCCCCCACCCACCCCGAACCGATAAAAAAATTAGATCATCAAATTCTAATTTGTGGATTGGAGGGGACTGTGAAAGGGTTCAAGACCGAGTAGATTGCTTTGGCGTAGAACTGAGAGGTGCAGCGTAAAAGGTGAGTACAAAGTTAAATTGAGTGGAGTTTTATAAAGAGTGTAGTACTAGGAGTCATAAGGTCGGGTAACCCTTTCATGACTAAGACTGTTGGCAATGATTTAGATTGTTGCAGTGACCATTTTCCAGACATACCTATGCGCAGTTGTAGTTAAACCAGGATAAATCGCTCTATATAAACTATTTGAGGTTCCAAAAAGTTTGCTGGAAAAGCCTTCCATCTATTCTTGCTATACAAAAAGGAAAAGAGAGAAGAAAAAAGGATAAAGGTTATTATCTATTCACCTGTATAAAAGTTTTATCTGCAAAAGCATTGGGAGGTTTCAAAATTTATAATTAACTTTTGAGGGTATTTCAAGATGTTGTTACTTAATAAATTTTGGGGACTACAAATTAATAGTTTCCTTGGCGGATGTAGCAATGCCTTTTACTTAGGGAACCATTAGATGTTTTTGTTTGTGGAAGCAAAATTAAAAAATAAAAGCATAGGCGTGTGCTTCTTTTGTTTTTCTATCTTTCATCCATCTCTTTGTTGTGTTAACCTTCTGTTACTATTTTCGCCAGAGCTTTGAAAGCTACTGATATCTGGATTGTCTGTCTCTACTATCTTGGAGGGTTCTCCTGCCATTTTATGCACTTTTTTAAGGAAATAAAGAAGTTTTGGCAATGAGACCTAGTGTCTGATTCATCTCTTTTTATTTTCATTTTGCAGATTTAATATCTGATGTCTTTTCTTATCTCGTACTGTCTGTCCACTTTATTTTTTGCTAATATCATCATATATATAAGTGCTTTATTCCTCCTCTAAAATAAGCAGTGTATCCCTTTTATTTATGCATATCGTTGCAAATAATAGTTGATAGGAACTTCATTTCTCTTTTATAAAGATACAATGTTCAGTCAATCTTGCAGTTCCTAATTTAACATTAGTTATTAACAGGGAGCCTCTATACCTCAATGTGCAAATGGTACAAACATTGTAATACCTTTGGCAGGACCTATCAGTCCGGAAGATATGGCTGTCACTGGGGCAGGTGCACGTTTACATGCACAAGAATCTTCTAGCCCTTCCATGTTATATGACTTTGAAGAAGTGGAAGGAGAACTGGATTTTCTTACTCGTGTGGTAGCATTAACATTTTATCCTGCTGTGCCTGGAAGAGGCCCTATGACACTCGGTGAGGTATGGAAAGTTTCACGAGTATTATTATGCAATATATTGAGTGAATGTTTATATCAAACTCCCACTGTATATACAGGTCGAGATCCTTGGAGTTTCTCTTCCATGGAAATCAATATTTTCTAATGAAGACAGTGCTGCTAGTTTTATTGAACGCCTAAATGGTCACTCAAAGGATATGGACCTATTTCGTACTGAAAAAGATACCAATCCTTTAGCTGGTGCCACAACGAGTTATAGAGAGCCTGTGTCAATTAATTCAGCATCATCAGCCAACTCATTGGTGGATCTATTGACTGGAGAAGTGGCCCTTCCAAACTCCATCTCTCAACCAGTTGCAGAAAGTGTTGTTCACGAGGGGAGTGACTTACTTAGCTTCTTGGATGATGTCACTCTGCCAGTTTCTGATGGAAATAACAGCTCCAAAATTGTTTCACCTCAAGAACCTACAGACGATGGTTCTAAACAGTACATTAGATTGTTCAAACTTCTTGCAGGACCTCACTGGGTATGTTTATGCTGAATTAGTATTGACTTCTAATTGTTGCCTGATTTGCCGCTCCTGCTTTTTCTTGTACGAGATCTCATGTTACAGCATTTTTTTTTTTGCTTTTAAAGCACATCTGGGAATTCCTTATAGCTAACTGCTCCAATTGTGTTTTATTCAATTTGTTGTCCTTGCCACTTATGCTGATATGTGTACTGGTTATAGTCGTTATACGTAAGTTGTATTCTACAGATTGTGGTCTTCTGATATCGTCAACTTGCTGATGTCACTAGACACGCTCTGGAATTATCTATTTGAATATCTTTTCATGATTGAAATGTGGTTCAATGACCAAGAGATTTGAACTTGAGTATTATTTCTGTCTTTAATTAAATTAGCAGGAAAGAAGGTTGGATTTCATGGAAGCCATGAAACTTGAAATAGAACGCCTTCGGCTGAATCTTTCTGCTGCTGATAGGGATAGAACTCTCTTGTCCATTGGCATTGATCCTGCCAGCATAAACCCAAATATGCTGCTCGAGGATTCATACATGGGAAGATTATGCAGGGTGGCAAGTGTCCTTGCATTGCTTGGGCATGCTTCATTGGAAGATAAAATTAATGCTTCAGTTGGGCTTGGAACATTTGATAAAAATATTGTTGATTTCTGGAATGTTACTGCAATTGGAGAGACGTGTTCAGGTGGTACATGCCAAGTTCGTGCTGAAACTGGGCCAGCTGCAGGTGCGTCGATGACTTCATCCCCTTCAACGACTTCGGGGCCCACTTTTGTCTGTTCTGAATGTGGAAGAAGGGTTTGCAAAGTTTGTTCTGCAGGACAAGGAGCTCTTCTGCTTGCAACCTTTAAAACAAAGGAGATCTCAGGCTACAATGGCATTACTAACCAGGGAGGATCTTCCCATGGATACTCAGCTGATACATCTTCAAATCGCTCTGCTACGCTTGATGGGATAATCTGTAAATCATGCTGTAATGAAGTTATACTTGATGCGTTAATTTTGGACTGTGTTAGGGTCTTGGTTAGCCAAAGAAGAGGAACTAGGGCAGATGATGCTGCGGAAAAAGCCTTGAACCATGTGTTTGGATTGCCCTCGAAAAATTTAATTTCTGATAAGGATCGATTTGTAAAGAGTCAAGCAACTGCTAAGATCTTAGCGAAGCTAACTGATGGAGATGAATCGCTTGCAGAGTTTCCATTTGCCAGCTTTCTACACCCGGTATTTAAATGAACAATCCTTATTTTTTATCTCATTTGCATCTTATAATTTCACATGCTTTGGATTTAAACTGCATGATGTATATCCTCCACTTATTTCTATCAAAAGTTTGATCAGTATTGATCAGTAAAACAAATATTATTAATCTTTTTACTCCTTTTTTTGGTATGGCTTGGGGTTCCCTTTCCTTATCTAGTGTTAACCTCTGTGAACTTTAGTCTCTTTCCGCTCTCCTAGTTTCTTCCAGAATGGCTTACTCTTCATCTTAAGTAAGATGGATAATCATTTCTCCATGTTTCAATTGCTTACTATATTGTGCCATTTAAGTCCTTTAAATTTAATGTGTTCCTCTACTAGAAATTAGGTTCAGAACTTCTGTTTCTATGTTTTACCACCCAAAGGGAAGTGAAGTAAAAGCAGAAGATAGAATGGTGATATTGTACTTAAGACCGACTGATTAATTGACTTTTAATAGCCCGGTTAAAATGTGGAAAATCATTGTTGTAATACCAATAGAAGCAGTGTTCAAGATCGTGGTCTTCAGAGTTAAAATGATATGCGAGTGCATGCCAGTACCTTCGAATTCTGGACTGTCCAATTACTTACAATGATAATATTAGTTCTCTATGCCATAAAATATAGCCTCACATGAGTTAATGCTAGGTTTAGACCACCTTTGTGCTTTGGAAAGAAAGTAGGAACCTTTTTCTCAGCAACATTGTGGAGATTAAACTTGTTTCGCTTCATCCCTTTCACAAAGTTCCAATGTAAAGTCTCTAGCTAAATCTTTGACAAAAGATTTTAAACCTATTGTGACCAACCACCCAAAGAGCCACTCTATATTTGATTTTATCCCAAACCTCTCCAAGGACTCTGTTGCTCCTTGAAAAATCTATTATTTCTTTCTAACCAAATGGACCAAAATACCACCGGAACTATAAAACCTCATAACACTCCTCCATTTTTGTTGATAAGACCACCCATGTTAATCACCAATAGATCTGTTGCAGAAGGTGGTATCACCCACTGTAATCCAATTCATCAAGTACTCTGTTCCAACGCTACTAGCAAACGGGCAATGCACAAGTACTCTGTTCCAAAGCTTCATTTTTTATTATATACACATGTATAAGTAAAGCATGTATATGCTTGTTTTCAATGTATATCCAATCAGCATATTTACTCACTGGAAGTAGCTATGGATGTACCTTATGTAGGTCGAGACAGCAGCTGGTTCAGCACCCTCATTGTCGTTGGTCACTCCTTTATATTCTGGACCACAGGAGTCATATTGGAGAGCTCCGACTAGTGTCTCGTCTGTGGACTTTGTCATTGTCCTCAGTGATGTTTCTGATGTCTCTGGTGTTGTCCTTTTGGTTAGTCCATGTGGCTATTCAATGTCTGATGCTCCTACTGTAAGTATACTTTCCATTGACTCACTGTTGATAAACTTACATAGGTTAAACTACTTAAAAAAATTGGGTGTCACATATTAATAGAGAAATCAGGCATTGCTGCACTTTAGTGGTGGTGCTTTTTCTTCCCCTTACTTTAAATATTGTCTTGCCACAAGGTGGGATCATGGCATGTTATGACTAAATTTAAATTATAAAATGTGTTCCAACAGAACACAATAGATATGATACATATAGCTGACTCCATATAGTAGGATAAATGTGTAGTCGTTGTAAATGTTGTCTGCCACATCATACACAAACTTTTTTATGATATGTTTGTGCTACTTAAAAGAGAGAACCACGTGGAGAAGATTAATTCATGCTCACGACCCAACATGATTTTAAATTGGTTCATGTAGCCTACCCTAATTATTTGTTTGTGTGAAATGATCAAATACTTTCTCACTTACATGCAGAAGTTTGCATGCTTATGGTGTAAGTTCTTTCTGTGTATCACAGATATTTCCTCTTGAGTTGTGTAATACTGTGCCAAGGCAGCATAGACTTTTTCCTAGTAACATCATCTTCCTGTCTTGTTACCATTATCTTGTGAATTTGCAGAATTTGGTAATTCATGTTTGCATGAAATGTGTGCAATTCTAATGTTGGATATGAACGGCCAAAATCATTTATCTTAACAAGAGATGAAAAAAATTAATATAGATTGGAAGAAAGAGAGCTGGAACTTGAGAAATTTACGTTTTTATTTTCCTTGATATATAATTCTGTTCATTTAATTATGAATTGCTCTTTATGTGGAGGTGGAGGCTTGTCTTTATCAGAAAGATATATCTGGAATGAGGTCATTTCACTAATGTGATTTTGTTTTACTCCTATATATTTGATTATGCCACTGGTCCAGCAATACACAATCATGTGATGGTAGTCTTTGTCTTGTTGCTAGTGGATGCGTGTATAGGTTCCTTTCCCTCTCTATGTACTTGTTAACAACTTAGCACCACAAAGTTTTCTATTTTAAAGAAACACTTGGGGACTGCCAATTACTATATTCTGTGTTCATGCACTTATTGTTTCATTTCTGTGTTCATGCACTTATTGTTTCATTTCTGTGTATTCTTATGGTGTTTATACAGGTACAAATCTGGGCTAGCAATAAAATAGATAAGGAAGAAAGATCATGCACAGGTAAATGGGATATGCAGTCTCTGTTAAAATCTTCATCTGATCTTTGTGGCCCGGAGATGTCATTTAAAGATGGCAAAGTGCCTAGGCATGTAAAATTTCCTTTCAAGAATCCTGTCCGTTGCCGCATCATTTGGATAACTTTGCATCTTCCAAGACTTGGATCTAAGTCTCTCAGTGTAGATAGAAACTTCAGTCTCTTATCTATGGATGAAAATCCCTTTGCGCAAGAACCCAGCAGGCGTGCCTCTTCTGGTGGAGAGGTTGATAGTGATCCATGCATTCATGCAAAAAGAATTCTAGTGGTTGGGAGAATGGTGAGAAGGGAAATTGGGGCATCACCACAAGGTTCTGATCAAGTAAATGTAAGAAACTGGTTGGAGAGACCTCCCCAGTTGAACCGATTCAAGGTGAAGCTTAAATTTCTCACTTCTATTTATGAAATATAAGAACTTTTTTTATAGTAATTGACTGAGAATTTTTTTTTCTAGTTTCTCACAATATATACTGAACAAAAAAATTTAATCACTAATTGACTGAGGTGTTGTACAATTTTTCAGGTTCCAATTGAGGTTGAAAGATTAATTGACAACGATCTTGTTCTGGAGCAATTTTTATCCCCTGCTTCGCCTATGCTGGCTGGATTTCGTTTGGATGGTTTCAGTGCAATAAAGCACCGAGTTAATCATTCACCTTCCACAGATTTGGATATGGGGGATATGAACTGTCTTTTAGAAGAGAGGCTCATATCTCCTGCTGTGCTGTATATTCAAGTGTCTGCTCTTCAGGTACTGCAAGGATTCTCTTTGTTGAACTGCTTAATTGCTTCGTTTTAAGCTATATGTTATAAAATAACTAGCCTAAGGTTTTTTTGACAATACTTGTCTTGAATAGGACTCAGACTAGCACTTTACAAGCTCACCGTGTTTATTATCAGTACTAGATGCTGTAGACTGTAGTCATACACTTTAAGATACATTATTTGGTTTTAAGCTTTTTTAGCAATTGGATAACTAGTGCAACTCAAGCACCTTTCAGTGATTTTTGCCATATCCTATGAGAAGAGTTTAGATATAGAAACTAAGATAATAGGCGTGCATGCACAGCTCAGGTCAGTGGGACTACAGCCTATTGTATTGCTCTAGTTGATTTAAATATCATGATAAAAGGGTTTTGGGTTCATCAGACCGCTGTTACTGCAGGTTCCATGAAAAACATATTGAGGCTTTTTTTTCTTTTTTGTGGCAGCATTTTAAATCTCACTTTGGGCTACATTTGGACAGCATAGGGATGTCATGAGATGCTAGAATTTGATAGATTATGAATAAAACTTGAGATGACTAACATAGGCAGATATAGCATGATAAAGTTGAAAACCCTAGCTTATCTTCCTATTCTTTCATACTTGTTGACACCATCTCTCTCCACAGGAATCCCACAACATGGTCACTGTTGCTGAGTATCGGTTACCAGAAATCAAGCCCGGTACAGCCATGTACTTCGATTTCCCTAGACAGATAAGCACTCGTCGTGTAACATTTAGGCTGCTTGGGGATATCGCTGCATTCTCAGATGACCCATCCGAACAAGATGATTCTGAAAATAGAGCTCATCCATGGGCAACAGGGTTGTCATTGGTTAACAGAGTCAAGTTGTACTATTATGCTGACCCTTATGAACTTGGGAAATGGGCCAGTCTTTCTGCAGTGTGATTAAAGCATTCCAAGTGTGCATCGGAGGTGAATTCGTACCCTAAAAAAGAGGATGTTTCTTGGGTATTGTTAGTTTTTCATCTTGTTAACTTTTCAACCCTAAAAAAGAGGATTTTCTTTTTTGTAAATTAGTGATTCATGAATCTCTTGGTTTTGTTCTTGAGTTGTATGTAATTGTAATATTGATTCATTGATGTATACGAACGATGTCCTTCATTTGGGGCAATGTTGCCTGCGTTTTAGTTGGCGGTTATGCCTATAGAATATAGGACGCGACGAGCTCTTGATTTCGTATTCAACTTGTTTTCCCTAGAATGGGATGCATTCATCTATCTGGTTGTGAGGTTTTAAATGATACTGGTCTATATTTTCAAACTTGGGTATGGTAAAATTCCAGATATTTTTGGGACTTTTTTTTGTTAGTTGTTTGAATAGCTCTGTTTCCTTTCATGTTATGTGTTTTTAAAAATTGGGTCAAAATTTTACGAGTTAAATGACAAAATTTTGTAAATTGAAGGCATGATAACAAAACTTGTATATATACCAATTTGATAGGGTAGACTAGTTTAAGATAAATTGGTAGGATATTTAATCAGATCTAAAATAGAATTTATACTCAACACATAAAAATACACTTGATTGTGTGCATATTAAATGATCGATAGACACTATCTTCGATTCAATCAGAGTTAATTGAGATATTCGATCTTGATCATATATATCTAAACATATCTACCAAACGCGTCAACTTCGAATTAGTTACATGTCAATTGATCACTTGAATTATGCATAAACTGGGTTACCGAACTAGCTTACCAAACTAGCTCATAGCATGCATGCATATATTGATTAGTGTGAAAATTGCTTGAAATTCATGTGTATATTTTGCATAATTTGATAGGATTTCTTGCATTATTTACACTAAATTGACTAATTGCACTTGATTTGGAGAAATGGTATTGTTTGCTTCTTTTATAGGAAAAATGAGCATTTTTAGAGCAAAATCACACTTCGATAATTTTGTGAAGTCGATCTAAGAAATAAATCGAGAAGAGAAGAAAATGATTGGGTTTAAAAAGAAAAATATATTAAAGCCCAAAGTGTGGAGCATTACTACGGCAAGAAATTAAAGGGGTCATTACAATTAGGAGGGCCTTGTAAATGTTCTGCAATTAAAAGAAAAAGAAAAAAGAAGCTGGGCCATGGTGCATTCTCATGAAGGGGCCCACTTATTAATTAAACTCAATCAAAAATTGAGTGGACAATTGGAAAAAAAGGGCAGCAAGGCCCAAGCCCATTCACCACATACATTTGCATCAATGACAACAGAAGCTGGGGGACGACATAGAGGGGGGGACATACACAGAGAGACGCGAAATTGGCGAGAAACAGGGGCTCTTCCATTGGGGGAGAAATCTATTCTCCTCCCCACCGCTCCACTCAATAGATTAGTTAGTTTTAATTGTTCTTTCATTTCTTAGCTAGTGTTTAATTTAGTATTTCATTTTATTGTAAGCATTGAAGGATTTTGAAGATTAGATGTGATATTTTTCTTATTGCAAATTTAATTCATTCATGTTTTATAGTTTAATTTACATGAGTTTTATTCTAGTTGTTAATTTAGACATGGACTAATCTCCAATTGCTTTGGGTGTTGATGTTTTGATGAGAATTTAGTGTAAATTGTGGATTAATTGCATGATAAGCTTATAATTTTGGTGTTTAGGTTTCTAGGGTTGTATTTTGGATGATTCATTTGGTTGATTAACCCTATTAGCAAGCATGTTCGATTATGTTTATTGCAACGAGAGTTGGGTAGCATGATTGGGAGTGTGAGTGTGAGCTTTGATCAATTGAATAGAAGTTAATTAGTAATTAGCTCACCCGAGAGGGGTGTTAATGGCTAGACCGACAACCTTAGACACTAAACGAGTAGAGGTCGTCTAGGAGTTTGGTGAGAGGGCGTTTCATAAGCATTAGTAACCGTGTTGAAAGTGCTTATGAAACACTATCTTAGGGGCTTATGGTATTTGGTTAGATCCTATAATTGCTAATCAATGCACGATGTTTACCTATGCCTTTCGAGGGGGTTTGCACACTTATGTGATAGCCTTTAGCTTAACCCGAATTCTTAGTAAAATCATGTAATTAGTTCACTAGTTCACTTAATTGCTCACAAAACGGAAACACTCGAGGCAATGCTTTCTCACCTTGCACTTTCATTATTGAGAGTTAGTTTAGTTGTTTGCATTATTGTTTCTTTTTCTTATTGATATTTGCTTTATCCTCACGTTTAGCTTCTATAACACCATTTTAACTTATAGTTTTGGGGCTCCACGCTCTCTCTAGGTCCTTGGACGATAACTACTAGGTCGTATACTTACTCAACTATAACGAACCCATACGCTTGTGGGGATTGTTATTGTTGTACTAAAAAGTGTGCAAAATACGAACCAAGTCATATATGCAACCAGTTACTACTTATAAGCAGTAACTGGTTGCATATATGTACGTTTTGCAGTAAGTAAATGAATTTCCCTACGATACTTTGCTATGTTTCTTTTGTTGATAGACACCTGATTTGGATACTCTCCTAACTTAGAGATTTTGGATAATTTGCTGGTTTTATTTGCAATTAATATATTTTAGGCCTCCATAATTCAAGGTCACAAATGATGCCCTTTTTTAAAAAAAAAATTAAATGGTTCGATAGAATGAATTTGATCGACAACGAGGTCATATTGATTATTGAAATATCTTGTTGTAGTTTTTTTTTTTTAGTGAACTGAAACACATGAAATTTACTAACTAGATAAGATTTAAAATGAATAAAATTTGGAATTCTCCTAGCAAGTAAATAAAAGTGACATTTTTTTTTTGGGGCCATCACCCTTAGGGGAAAGTGATAGGTTAAAATCTACTATTTTAATTTAAGATGAATAAAATAACAAATATACTTAACAGATCTTTTCGAATGAACCATTAAGCCTTATTAGACAATGTTTACATGTGGGGTGTGGAATTATACAGAAAGATAAAAGAAGTAAAAAAGAAAATCAAAATCAAATTATTTTCAACACCGATTTTCCATCAACCTTGAAGGTGTGAGACAATCTCTCCTCTCTTCTCGACACTTGTCCCTTTTTATTGGATAAACAAATCTTATTTAGATAAGTTTTATAATATCATTAAATGTACTCCATCCGTTCACCAAAAGTGTGCTCACTTTTATTTTTAGGTCCAAATAAAAAACGTTTATTATATTGAAATAGTTCACTTTTAAATATTTTTTTTCTTTAATAACAAGATTGAGTATCTAACAAATATATTTTTTATTCATTATCTCAAACATATTCTTTATAAATAAAATATATATTTATTAAAAATATGTATAAAAAAAGTGAGCACACTTTTAATGAACATGGAGTAATTTATTGAGTTAGGTGGTTGATAAAATATTTTTTAAAAAAATCTCAACACAATTTTCACATCCATTAATGTGAATATCTGATGGTTGGCGCCCCATCAATATATAATTAATTACACATGAACATGTACTAGATACAAAGCCAGGGTGTGCTAGATACATCCATTTTACTATATAATCTTTCTTTTCTCTTTTAAAGTATATTAGGTTGTGTTTGGATGGAGGGATTTGATTTGAGGAGGTATTTCAAATGAAAGGTTTTGAAAATAGATGGATTTCAAATGACATGGTTTTATAGAGAATTTAAAATCTTCTCAATTTTAACTAAAAAAAAAATGCTTAGAATTTTAAATCCATTCATTTCATTTTTATTCCAAACAAGGGGAGTGGATTTGAAATCCATAGATCAAATCCTTCCATCCAAACGGAGGCTTAAGTAATTTGTAGGTTTATTTTTAAATATAACCAATGAAGTTATTATGCAATAACAAAAAATAAGACGTGCAAACTGAAAGATGATAATTAGAATTTGGAGATGATTTCATTATTCTTCATGT
Organism: Galeopsis tetrahit; assembly: GCA_963675135.1. Taxonomy (NCBI): domain Eukaryota; kingdom Viridiplantae; phylum Streptophyta; class Magnoliopsida; order Lamiales; family Lamiaceae; genus Galeopsis; species Galeopsis tetrahit. Next base: position 10,410,624 of record OY776125.1, on the reverse strand, counting down.
TGTTTAATTCCTGAACGAACAGCATGTGAATTTTCTTCTATCAAAATGATCCAACATCATTGCAATTTTTAGTCCATTTAAAATATAACATTGGATTTATTTGCCAATTTTCTTTTATTTGACCATTGAGTTGTGTTTAATCTTTCGCATATTTTCTATACTAGCTTAAAATTTATTTGTTGACGGAGTCTTGGATCAATTCAGCTGTCTGTTTTTCGAATGAGATCACGTGTTTTAATTGAACAATTTTGATGTTCTACACCTTATTCCATCTATATGGATGATTAACATGCATGTATCATATTAAAAAATATTTAACGTTCTATAATATTGAAAACGACATGTATTAAAAATTCAGTAGGGTGAATACCAGTGAAACACGAAAAGTAAAACAAAGTAATCGAGCATATTTGTTTTCGTTCGAAATGAGAGTAGATCAGTCATAAATGGGGTTAGAGTTTTAAGTTTGAGGACAATATAATTTTTATTTTTAATGAGTAACAGTTGTGTTAGGTGAACTCTATTTTTTTTAATGACTTACGTATGAGAAATGTTGTTTTGTTTTATGCATGTTTTCGTTGTTGTTAAAAAAAAAAAAACAGTGAAACTTTGTATGCATTGAACGTGATGCTTGAAAAAAAAAATGTTCATATAAGAAAAAACAAATTATTTTTACAAATTGTAAGTTTTTTTATTAAAATGTATGGTGGATGTAATAATTAATTTTGTTAATAACATGGTCTTAATTTTTACTCCCTCCGTCCCATATTAATCTTCATAGATAGATGGACACGTAAATTAAGAAAGTGTAATAATGAGTGAAGTTTTGGGGGTAATTTTGTAAAATTTTATGTATAAAATAGAAAAAATGAGTTGACTTTTTTTTTGTGTATGTGTGAAGATAAAGTAATGACATTTGTGTAAAATTGAAGTTATTGTGAAAGTTTAGTTTATAAATGATTTTCCATTTTAAGGGTGTGAAAGTTATTGTGGGACGTCCCGGGAAAGTGTGAAAGTTATTTTAGGATGGAAGAAGTATTTTTTTGGAACCCGAAATAGTTTATTCTTTATTAGTGCAAGAACAACTAACAAGAGGGGAGTTTAACCATAATGATTTATTAAGTTAATCTACCGTTAACTGTATTTAATTTTAAAAAAAAATTAATTTTAATTTTTTAATATATAAATATATATAGGAGGGAAGGGTGGATGGGAGGGGGGGGGGGGGGTTTAGAAGCTTGTTTTGCTCCGGAAAAGAAATGATAGAAAAATGAAGAAATAAAAAAAAAATATGCTGAAAAAACAATAGGAAGGGATTTCTATCGAGAGACCGTGAGATGAAGAGTTCGTCCTATTTTATAACAAGTGTTTAATGAAAAGTTGCAACGTCATCTAATTTTATCATGAATAATCGAACTTTGTCATTAGGTAAGATATTTTCAAAAAAAATTAAATTTAAAATTATTTAAATGTTATTATCGTATTTATTTCTAGTGATTATCGTATTTATTTCTAGTGTTAAAATCGTATGTTCTTTTATGATGGTCTGACAGCAGCCCCTAGCCGTAGGGTGGAAATAGGCTAGGCCAGGGAAGACTTTTTATGAAAAAGCCTAAAAAAATGAGTCTTAAGCCAATTATCTATAATAGACTTTTTTTATTGGTTTAGTCCGGCCTTTTTAGTAAACAGGTCAGGTCTACGAGTCTGTTAGAAGTCTGTTTAAAATTTATTCAATACGTAAAAATTTAAAAACGCAATTTAATATTTAAAATTACAAATAAATTTACGATCAAAATAAGTGAAATACAGTACATTCAAATAAAAATTAAGAAATAGTTTCTCAAGTACAAAAACAAATTTTATTTGTATTAATTTACTATTAAGAATTATTTTATTATAAAATATATATAAATATTTATCTACCATTAATTATATATATATTTATATATATAACACATAATTTTAAATAGGCTGGCCTGATAGGCTTATAAGACCTTATATAAAGTCTAAGCTCGGCCTACTTAAGTAAATAGGTTTTTTAAAAAATCTTAGACCGACTCATATTATAAATAAGCTATATCAAGCCCTTAATAGGTCAGACTGTAGGCCCCTGTCGGTGGTCCGACCTATTTCCATTCCTACCCTTCCAAGTTTGATAGCAACAAAGTTGGCCCTGATTCAAAATAAAAACAGTTGGTGTGATGGGTCTGACCAAATCTAATTAATAGTTTTAAATATATATATATATATATATTATTTTATAAATAAATATTTTTATTATTTTAAATTAAAATATTATATTCGTATTTTTAATTTATTAATAGTATTTTTATTTATTTTTAAATTAAAATATTATATTCGTATTTTATAATTAACAATTCAATAATGTTTGACAAATTCTTATATACAGTTAAGTGTATAATATAATGTTCAATTTATCAAATTAATTTTTAATATCAACATTTGAATCAATTCATTTGAATTTAATTTCAATAGGATAGATACAATCAATTGTACCAAAGTATTCTCTCCGTCTCAGGATAATTTGCATAGTTTGACAGATACAATCAATTGTACCAAAGTATTCTCTCCGTCCCAGGATAATTTGCATAGTTTGACCGGCACGTTGTTTAAGAAAAGTGGATTTAGTGGTTCATGATGTAAGATAAAGGAGGGGTGTTTTAGGTAATTTGATGATGTGTAAAGTGAAATGTATGGAAAAAAAGAGGGGCAAATTTAAAAATAAAATGATGTTGTGATGTTATTAATTTTGTGGTAATGCTTAGTGTACAGATTCTGTACGTACATATTTTTTTTTTTTTTTTACAATATATTAATTAATATACTAATTAATGGCGCGCATGTTTATCTCTCTCCTCCATTCTCGACAATTAACACACGCAAGAGCCACGCATAATTATGTCATACCATCATTACATCTAGAGAATTTGAAAAGGTAATTTGTGTTGCCTTCATTAACAATTTATCTCACTATTTTTACTATTAATGCATGCTGCAACAATAACTTAAGTTTTCATTTTTTTCATTCTCTAACAAACACCAAATATGAAACGTTTCATTATCAACAATGGTTAATCGTGAATTACTCCGATTATTTTTTTGACTGATAATACTCATTTTTCCTATTATAATAAGAATTTTTTTTAAAAACTCAAAAAAAGAAAAATTATGGCGTGAAAACAGAATGTGTGGAGGTGGATAATAAAAAATTAAATGGGTAAGCTTTTGTTATATTTCAGCACCAATTTAGGGGATGTTAGTTATATAGTAAAATTTTGAAGAATTGACTTTTTAATTGATAGTAAAAGATAAGTATTTGAAATGACGTGTTTTTGTAGATATTTTATTTAAAAATTAATTTACAATTAATTAAAAATTTGTAGAGATTTATTTAAAAATTAATTTACAATTAATTAAAAATAATTTATACTAAAAAATTACCGAGAAACTAACGTTGTAGAGGAAAGAGGGGAGATGTTGATTGAAATTGATTTGATAGAGATGAGTTGTTTGAATTTTAATTTTAATCTAACAAATACTAATTTAATTTTAATAAAACCTAATCTAATAAATATTTCATTTTAACAACTTAGTGTAAAATTAAGATTTTTTTAATCCCTAAGGCCTTGTTTGGTTTATTTGATTGGGTAGGAAATATTATTTTATCCATGAAATTTCCATGTTTGGTTTGTTAGAAATTGGTCCGAGATTAATTATAGCCCGGTATTATTTTTCCACTTAATCACCTACATGCATGATTATTAGTCTAGGAGGGAAAGTGAGTTAATTAGTCCTTGAGAATAAAAATGATGTGATTTGACTATACTGCCCTTACCAACTAAAGTAATTACAATTTGCCACATATATACTCCCTCCGTCCCACAATAACTTTCACACTTTCCTTTTTGGGACGTCCCACAATAATTTTCACACTCTTAAAATGGAAAACCCTTTATAAATTACACCCTCAAAATATCCTTAATTTTACACAAATGTCATTACTTTTTCTTCACACATACACAAAAGTCAACTCATTTCTTTACTTTATACATAAAGTTTTACAAAATTACCCCTCAAAACTCCACTCATTATTACACTTTTTTAATTTACGTGCCCACCTACATATGAAAGTTAATCCGGGACGGAGGGAGTATCTTTTAATGTGAAAGGGTATTTTTGACATTTGACACTAAAATTTAAAATTTAATCCATCAATCCAAACATGAATTTTAAATCAAATTTTCAAATTGTCCCACTAAATCCTATCCTAATATATATATATCCTATCCTAATATATCTAAACCAAACAAGGCCTAAGTGTAAAATGTTTCATTTTAACAATTTTGGTGTAAAATTATGATTTTTTTAATCCCTAAAAGTGTAAAATATTTCATTTTAACAATCTTGGTGTAAAATTATGATTTTTTTATCCTTAAATGTAAAATATTTCATTTTAACAACCTTGGTGTAAAATTACGATCTTTTAATCCCTAAGGGTAAAATATTTCATTTTAACAACCTTAGTGTAAAATTATGAATTTTTTAATCCCTAAAGTATAAATATTTCATTTTAACAGCCTTGGTGTAAAATTATGACTTTTTTAATCACTAAGTGTAAAATATTTCATTTTCACAACCTTTGTGTAAAATTAGGAATTTTTAATCCCTAAGGGCATGTTTGTTTTGGGATGGGAAATCCGGATTTGGAATTTCGAAACTCCACCCCCGTTACAGTTTGAGATTTTGATTCAGGATTTCAAAATCCCACCCTATAACGCTATAAAAGTCAACTCTATAAATATCTACAAACCCTATATAAATACCTATAATCCTATACTATAAAGTTAAATCTTACCCTACATAAATCCCAAAACAAACACAAAACATAAAAATCATTAGGATTTTGAAATCCACTAGATTTTGAAATCCGAATTTCAAAATCCACAAAATCCCAAAACAAACCTGCCCTAAGTGTAAAATATTTCATTTTAAAAAACTTGGTGTAAAATTATGAATTTTTTAATCCATAAGTGTAAAATATAGGGTTGTAAACGAATCGAATAATTTTGCTCGATTCGGTATTCGTATTCGAAATTTTATGATTCGAATTCGAATACAAATATTTTTTTTTATTCGATTAATAAACGAATACAAATACAAAATTATGATATTCGATTCGATATTCGTAAGTATTCGATTATATTTATAATATATATACAAAAATATATTTTTAAATGTATATGTGTCTCATGTTTTATAATATTATTTAAATTATTAATTTAAAAAAATTCTCCATAAATTTTCGAGTCGGATAGTTTCAAGTCTAATCGAATAGTATTGAATACAAATCAATTTCAAATCGAAAACTTGAAAAATAATGTTTAGAATATGTATTAAAAATTTTGAATCGAATATCAATCGAATCGAATATCGAATCAAAATTATTATTCGAACATAAATCGAACACGAATATTCGAATATTTTTTCACGAATCGAATCAAATACTGCAGTATTCGCTTCGCTTCGATTCGTTTACAACCCTAGTAAAATATTTCATTTTAACAATCTTGATATAAAATTAGGAATTTTTTAATTCCTAATTGTAAAATATTTCATTTTATCAACCTTGGTGTAAAATTACAAATTTTTTAATCCCTAAGTGTAAAATATTTCATTTTAACAACTTTGGTGTAAAATTATAAATTTTTTAATCCCTGAGTGTGAAATATTTCATTTTAACAACCTTAAACCCTAAACTCTAAACCCCAAATCCTTTACCAAACTCTGAACCCTTTTCCCTAAATCGTAAACAATATATGTTGAGAAACAAGTATTCGGGGATAAGTTACCATATTAATATAAATTAATAATACACATTTGAAGTTCGTTTATTAATGAAGTCTAAGTGTACACGTTGAAAGGAGTAGTCGGACCCTAAACCCTGAACCCTAAACACTATATGTTGAGAAACGAGTATTCGGGGATAAGTTACCATATTGAATATAAATTAATAATACACATTTGAAGTTTGTTTATTAATGAAGCCTAAGTGTACAAATGTACACGTTGAAAGGAATAGTCGGACCCTTTACCCTGAACACTTTACCCTAAACCTTGAACCCTAAACATTAAACCCTAAACATTAAACCCTAAACCATATATATTGAGAAACGAGTATTCTCGAGTATATTAATTAAAAATAAGTAAAATTTATTTTAAGTAATATAATTATTATAAGAATCAAATAAATCGGTAAATTACCATACATTATTACATTAGTTATTAAATATGATAAATTAGTAAATCACTTATAAATTTATACATCTGCGCTCTTAATTATGTATACTCACTTATCACTTATAAATTTATACATCTGCGCTCTTAATTATGTATACTCACTTAAATTACATATATTCACTTAAATTAAGTTTAAAATCTTGAATTAATAATATATATATATATATATATATATATATAATAATAGAATTAACCTAAAAATAATGAGAATGGTATTTTATTTGAATAGAATAAGAGAAAGGGAGATAGATTTAGCTGAGAAAATTAAGAATTAATTATATTTGACTTGAATTTTGAGATTTTAATCTATCTATCAAATAAAACAACAATGAAAAAATTGGGTAAAATAATTTTATTGAATATTTATGTTTCAAATAAAAGATAATATATTTTAATAACAACAAAATAATAATAACCAGCGTGTGTGTATATGTATATCTTATCAAAATCTGAACATTATATATATATATATATTCTAATTTTTATTAAATAAATCTTATACTGTACATTTTATTTTTATAATATATGAGTAGTTTTTGTAGAAAAAAAGAAAAAATAGAAGAAGGAAATGTTGAATTAAACGATAACAAAGAAGAGAAGATTTGAATTAAATAACATTGAAACTTGTTTCTCCTGTAATTATTACTTACCTTGAACAAATAAGGAGAGAGAGAAAAGAGTGTCAGACTTTAATATTTTATTCAAAAATAATGGTTAAACAATATATTTGAATTAAGGGTATATGAGTAATTTTAACCAAACTTAATCAAGAAATAGACTAAAATACCCCTATCTGTATGTACAGAATCTGTACATTTAGCACAACCCTTTAATGGGGTATTTCCATATTAAGAATGTGCAAGTAATTTTGGGATGTCTTAATAAAATAAGGAAAGTGTAATTACTAAAGTGTGCAAGTAATCACGGGACGGATGGAGTATTACTTTTTTAAATGGGTTTATTGTAAAATAATAGTATGAGACAAATCTTGTTGCATAAAGACCCAAAAAAAAAAAAAAAAGTGAAAAAAGATCGCGGCTAGAAATAGGAAAAAGGGAAGAAATTATGAAAATAAGTGCAGAAAAAATAGCAAGAATAGAAAAGGGAAATAAGAAAAAGAAGAAAGTGGAAAAAAACAAAACAGTTGACGAATAGAAAAAAAGAAAAGAAAGAAAAAGAGAATAAAAAACAGTTGTCGAGCAGGAAAAGAAAAAAAAAAAGTGATAAATTACTGTATGCATTAAGCCTTATTAGGTTTTTGGAAATATTAATACTGTATGCATGCCACTAAAACACAAATTTGAATACTTTACATTTATTTTTAGTAAATACTTTTAAATAATGAGTGAAAATTTTCAATTTTTACACGTTCACCTCTTAGTACTGCGAAGCCCTGGTTGGAATGGGGGCTAATTTCCTGTCAATCGTTGCAAATTTACAATTTAAGAAGAGGGAAAATCACATTTAATGTGCGGGATTTCCCTTTTTTAATCTATTCAACACCTAACAGTAACAGACCACTATATAGCCCCCCAAATTACGATTGTTTGAATATATTATAAACAACACCCCCTCTCCCTCTCTGTCTCTGTGATGGCTGCACTTTTGAAAGCCCATGTAGAGCTCGAGAGTTCTGAACAAGGGATTAAAGAACCATCAGAATCCATTCCTTGTTGGTATTCTCCAGAAACAGGAATATATACTAGCAAATTCCCACCTATCAACCTCCCTTGTCACCCCTTTCTTGATGTTGTTTCTTTCATTTTCTCAAAAAAACACAATGGGAACCATGCATTCGTTGATTCTTCATCTGGGGTTTCCCTTTCCTACTCCAAGCTCTCACCTTTGCTCAAATCCATGGCTGCTGGTTTTTTGCACCATCTGGGACTCAAACAAGGTGATGTAATCTTAATTATGCTTCCAAATTCCATTTGCTTCCCTGTCATTTTCTTGGCTGCTTTAAGTATAGGTGCAATTGTAACTCCCATGAATCCTTTAAGTAGCTTGTTAGAGATAAAAAGACAGGTTCTTGATTGTAATGCATCTTTAGCATTTGCTCCTCTTAGTATGGTTAATGCATTGTCTGATGATTTGAAACCGCTCCCTATTGTTGGGGTGCCCGAAGATTTCGATTTTAACTCTGGCCTCAATGATGGTTCTGTTTTTCATAAGATTATTTCTAGTGATCCTGAAATGGCTCCAAGGCCTAGAATTATGCAGCAAGACACTGCAGCAATAATATACTCATCAGGCACAACTGGTAGGTCTAAAGGAGTTATGTTAACACATGGCAACTTTATAGCCATGATTGAAGTTTTTGTGAGGTTTGAAGCTTCTCTTTATGATTATCCAAGTTCCAAAACTGTCTACTTGGCTGTTGTCCCAATGTTTCATGTGTATGGACTGTCTCTCTTTGTTATGGGATTGTTATCGTTGGGCTCTACGGTGGTTACTATGAAAAAATTTGATGCTGATGAAATGGTGAGAGCTATTGATAGATATGGTATTACTCACCTTCCTGCTGTTCCGCCTATATTGGATGCTCTAGTTAAGAGAGCCAAGAAAGATGCTCGTTGTAGTTTTCAAAGCTTGAGACAGGTTTCGTGTGGGGCAGCTCCATTGAGTGTTTCACGCATCAATGAATTCATTGAGGCACTCCCCCATGTTGATTTTATTCAGGTACTTGGTCTCTTTATATTTTGCTAAATCCTGCACTTTTATTCTAAGTTTTTCTTTTAAAAAAACTAAATTTCTGTCAGGGTTATGGCATGACGGAATCAACTGCTGTGGCAACTCGTGGCTACAATACCGTTGACATTCGTAATTATTCTTCTGTCGGGCTTTTGTCTCCGAATGTTGAAGCTAAAGTGATAGATTCAGGCACAGGTTCTCACTTACCTCCAGGATCTGTTGGTGAGCTTTGGTTGCATACACCTGGAAACATGAAAGGTAATAGTTTATTCATTGAATATTATGTATATTGTTGTTCTGTGATCTTAGTTTGATGCTCTTTTGCTCGGTGGCCGAGTCATATCTACAAAACCTTGCATAAATGTAGTGGTAATATATGATTAGGAGGGATAAAATCTTATGTTTTTTAAATAGGGTACTTGAATAACATTAATGAGACTAAGGCTGCACTAGACAAAGATGGTTGGCTGCGTACAGGGGACATCGTTTATTTTGATCAACAAGGATACTTATATGTAATTGATCGCTTGAAAGAGATGATTAAGTACAGGGGCTTCCAGGTTTGATTTGAATTCCAGATTACCTTTTTGGTGTGAAAATTATAATCTACTGTATGATTAAACTGTTGCACTGTTATTATTGAGTCTCTTCAGATTGCTCCTGCTGATTTGGAGGCAGTGTTGTTGTCCCATCCAGAGGTTCTTGATGCGGCAGTTATAGGGTATGACGTCTCAGTTAATGATATTCTTGCTATTAATTCAATTTTTGTACTAGAAATTGTGTTTTTTGTGTGTAGCTGGAATATGTTCATTCAGACCTGCACTGATCTGTCGAGATAAACTTTGTTTCTTGCAATTAGCTTTTCATAAGTTTGATCTGTCGAGATTTGATTAACTTGCACAAGTCCAGTTACTCGACTTCTAGGACTCTTATCCTATTGGTTTCATCATTTGTAGCATGAGAGACGAAGAAGCAGGGGAGATCCCAGTGGCATTTGTGGTTCCGAAAGAAGGGAGTTCAATCTCTGAGGCAACTCTCATCAACTACGTAGCGAAGCAGGTCATTTTTTGTCCCAACATTGCTATCATTATACTCATAAATTTGTATTCTTTCTGCTCACAAACTTACATTCTTTACTTTACTGCAGGTTGCACCTTATAAGAAAGTGAGAAAGGTGTATTTTCGCACGTCTATTCCCAGGTCGCCTGCAGGAAAAACGCTTAAGAGAGAACTGACCAACTTGTTGGTTTCAAGGCTTTAGATATTTATTTAGAATGAATAAAATAGTGGAGATTCGATGGATGTGCTCAGTTATTAACACAACTGATATAAGAGTTCTTATTTCAAGAATTTTACTTCTATTTTTTTCTTGATATTGAATTAGTTATTGAGTTTTTAATTTCTGTTCTGTCATGGACATCGAACAAAAATGCGTTTGAACTAAAATACTATTTTAAACATCATTGAACGTAAAAAAAACTATGATACATCTTGAAATCGCTCTGCTACGCTTGATGGGATAATCTGTAAATCATGCTGTAATGAAGTTATACTTGATGCGTTAATTTTGGACTGCGATTGGATGGTTTCAGTGCAATAAAGCATGCACCGAGTTAACCATTCACCTTCCATAGATTTGGATATGAAGTGTGTTTTAGAAGAGAGGCTCATGATATCTCCTGCTGTGCTGTATTGTATATTCAAGTGTATGTTACTGCATGCAGTTTCCATGAAAAACATATTGAGGCTTTTTTTCTTTTTTGTTGGCAGCATTTTAAATCTCAGTTTGGGCTATATTTGGACAGCTAAGGGATGTCATGAGATGCTAGGATTTGGATGTCTACAACTTGTGCATTTTTTTTTATCTAATTTGATAGCTTATGAATAAAATTTGAGATGAATCTCTTGGTTTTGTTCTTGAGTTGTATGTAATTGTAATATTGATTCATTTGGGGCAATGCTGCCTGCGTTTTAGTTGGCGGTTATGCAGCCTATAGAATATAGGACGCGGAGAGCTCTTGATTTCGTATTCAACTTGTTTTTCCTTGAAATCGGATGCATACATCTATCTGTTTGTGAGGTTTTAAATGATACTGGTCTATATTTTCAAAGTTGGGTCTGGTAAAAGGCCACGGTTATACACACACAGACTTATTGAGTACACTCACCGGCAAAGGGGAAGCGGGGCGGCGAGGGGATGGGAGGTGGTGGCTGACGCGGGACAGAACGGGAAGGGGCGATGGCGGCGTGCAACCTTAGGAGGGGGAGGGAGGAGGTGGGCGACGGCCTTGGGATGGGGAGGGAGGGGGATGCGAACGGTCGTTCGTTGCCGCGAAGGGGAGGGGCCACGAACGATAGTGAGGGAAGAGGCGTCAGCCCCCTTCGTTTTCAAACACAGCGGCCGATTCGAACACAACGACGACGGCGTGGGTGCGGCGTGACTGTCGCGGCGACGTGGGGAGGAGGGCGTCACTGCGCCGCAGTGACGTGGGGAGGGGCGAAGGTGGGTGGTGGGTGTACTGAATGAATTGAGAAATGAATAGAATTAGGGTTTTAAGGAGCTCAAGGGTATTTTGTGATTTTCCACGTGGGTGTCCTCATTGTGTTTAGCCAGTGGGTGTCCTCAATAAGTCTGTGTGTGTATAACCGTGGCCCCGGTAAAACTCAAGATTTTTTTTGGAACTTTTCTTTTGTTAGTTGCTGAATGGGTTGGGGTATATACCCCTCCAGGTTTGTTAGATACACTCCACCGATTTCCATACTCCCCCATTTATTGAGCTTAGATACATGCACCCCCCCTGAAATGTCTCCAGTACCCTTTGACCATTATTGGAGCCAAAAAATATGGTAAAGATACACTCCATCGTATCACTCCATACCAAATTCAAAAAACTCTTCAATTTCAAAGGCAAACGGCGGCGAACGGCGAACGGCGGCGAACGTCGAACGACTTAGAGCAGAAGCAATGGAGCTACCCCCGAATGCTAAACGTACGTTGCGTAGATGTTTTTGTATTTTTTTTGCATTTTTCTGTATGGGCATGAAGTGTTTCGTAGTTCTTTTGCACTTAATGGGTTTATTTCGTGTTGTATTTGAGTAGAAATTCGAAGATTGTTGTAGAATTTGATTTGTGGTTTCTTGTTAAACTGGGGTTTATATTTCGTATGTGGTTTCTTGGATTTGTGGTGAAAACTAGTATGGGGTGTAAAAATTACAAAGCGAATGATATTGGGTTTTGTCATAATAATAATGGATCGACGGACCAGGCTCGATTGTAATTTTTCTCGCCGACTCTGGTCCATCGATCGAACGAGGTTTGGTCGACTCTTTCATGTCGACCGGATGTTCATTCATCGATTATTTGTCGTCGATCGTATTTGTGGAGGGTGGGGAGTTTCTCTTTATGTTTATGTTTTTTGCAGAAGCATTTCTCAAATTTTGAATTATGTTTATGTTTTTTGCAGTGTACAAGAGAACTAGACCAACGGCGTCTAATAGGAAGAAAAACGAGGAGCTTCACAAAAAACCAGAAGAAGTTGCCCCTCCTCCACAACAAGAAACTCCCCACCCTCCACAAGAACAACAAACTCCCCCTCTTCCACAAGAACAACAAACTCCCCCTCCTCCACAACAACAACAAGAAACTCCCCCTCCACAACAACAACAACAAACTCCCCCTCCTCCACAACAAGAAACTCCCCACCCTCCACAAGAACAACAAACTTCCCCTCCTCCACAACAACAACAAACTCCCCCTCCTCCACAACAACATCAAAATCCCCCTTCTCCACAACAACAAGAACAAGAAGCTCCCCCTCCTCCACAACAACTACAAAATCCCCCTTCTCCACAACAACAAGAAGCTCCCCCTCCTCTACAACGAGGACAAGAAGCTGCCCCTATTCCACAACAACAACAAGCTACCCCTCTTGAGCATGAAGAAGCTGCCCCTTCTCCGCAACAAGAAGCTGTCCCTAATGTTGACGATTCGAGCGATGACTTTGTATCCGGTGGTGAAGAGTGGGACGATGAAGAGAACTTGGATGAAGAATATGTGGACGAAGGACAGATTGATGTGGATGTTGAAACGAATGTGGCCAATCCTCCATTGTTGAGTTCTTTCGACATTCACGTGGCAAAATATATTTGAAAGGGCGAGGAGCGTGGTGTGCTTAAGTGTCACAGCCACATTAGTAAGCTTATGGCATGGACGATCGTGGAGGATGTCGATGCCCAACAGCATCGCCGTTGGAGGAGGTTTTTTAAGAAATCTGGACTTCTTCAAGTAAGGAATTTCTCGTATAGGTCAGTGAACAAGAACTTGATTACAGCCTTTATCGAGCGATGGCATCCCGAGACCAACTCATTTCACTTTCCATTTGGTGAGATTACCATCACACTTGACGACGTATTTTGCATAACCGGTTTATCGGTTGAAGGACGACCGGTGCAGTCGTCTCGTGTAGACCACATCCACGGGGCTGAAGATGTTAGCTCCATCTTGGGTGTAGACGATATGGTTGCAAAACAGGTAGTTTGTGGTACACGTGGGCACGCGTTGAAGTTGGAATGGTTGCGAGAGACTTACATGGATATGGCTAGTTCTGAAAATACTCGTGAGGTGTTGATGGATGCACGGGCCTATGCATTATATACTTTTGGGTGCTCTATATTTGCTGATAAAACTGGCACTCGGGTATCTACCTCATGGCTGGAGTATTTGGAGGATATGGACAGGTTTCACGAGTATGCTTGGGGTGCGGCTACGTTAGCGTATTTGTATAGGCAGTTGGGTTTAGCATCACAATATAAAACAGCCCAGATATCTGGCTATTTAACTTTGTTGGAGGTATGTATGTGCACTTAAACTTCCATTGTTTAATATTTTGTAATGTACTAAAAAACCAAATTTTCTTTGTAGGCTTGGATTTACGAGCATTTTCCTGTTTTGATCAAACCTCCACACAACATGGACTTCAACAATGGCTTCCCACTGTCAGCGAGGTGGGCACCAGAGGGCCATTCTGGTCCATCACTTGCTCGTGTGCAAGCATATAGGGATCGTATGGATGCTCTAGAGCCGTACGAGGTAAGCGCCTTTCCCGTTGTATTCTTATGTGTCTAACATAGAATTTTGAAGTTAATCAATATTATTATTTTTAGGTTACATGGAATCCGTACTCAAAGATTAGAAATGAGTATCCTTGTCATGATGTGACGTACTTCCATGGTTGCTTGGTGTGTGGTGACATTGTGGAACCGTACATGCCGGACCGAGTCCTTACACAGTTCGGATATGTGCAGACTATACCGGAGAAGCCTCTTGTCGCTCGTACGCAGAGAAGTGCCAAAACCTCTCAAAAGACAAAGCTTGTGTGGGGCCATCTAGCTGATTATTTCGGAGCGTGGGATACGCATCTACTAACTACTGAAAGACTTGGTGAGCGTGCTAGATTACCATGGGAGAGTTCATCGGACTATCTCACATGGTACAAACAAAACACGCACCTGTATCTATCAAACCCTGCAACACGTACGCGGGCTGAACATGAACGAGTACCCATTAGCGATGATGCGTGGCTTATGATCAGTGTGGCTCAAAATATGATGGCTCCTTTGGTGGACAGATGGAAGTCCGGAGATGGTCCCACCACGGATGAGGCAATGCATGTAATGGAGGCAGCATGTCGAACACTTCAACTACCACAACATACAACGTCGTCATCTTCAAGAGCTGAAAGTGGTAGAGGACGAGGAAGAGCCTCAAGAAGAGTCACCAAAAGGGGGAGGAAAACATAAATTGTTGTTATTTTGTTGATGGATTGTTATTTTGATGGATTATTATGTTGATGGATTCTACTTTTGTGACTAGATTATTGTTATTTTGTTGAAGGATTGATTGTTATTTTGTTGATGGATTGTAATTATTATTTTGTGTGATGGATTATTGTGATTTTTAAGGATTGTTATTTTGTTGATAGATTGTAATTTTTGTTGCAAATATGTTGTGTTAAGGGTTAAGAAATACAGGTGGTCGACTGGCTAAAATTCAGTCGAACTACATGTATCGATCGACCAGTATATGCTGAGTGAAATGGATATGGTCGACAATTAGTAGTCGACCGGAATATATATAATCGACTTGTATATGTCGATCGACTACAGATGGTCGACATAAGGGGTGTATCTATCATTATAATCGAAAATCGTTGTCGATTTGAAGTGAATTGGTCGACTATTCGTAATCGACCGTAATAGATATGGGCGACATATATATGTCGATCGACTACAAAATGTCGACAGAGGGAGTGCATCTATCACTATAATCGAAAATTGTTGTCGATTTGAAGTGAATTGGTCAACTATTAGTAATCGACCGTAATAGATATGGGCGACATATATATGTCGATCAACTACAAAATGTCGACAGAGGGAGTGCATCTATCATTATAATCGAAAATCGTTGTCGATTTGAAGTGACTTGGTCGCCTATGAGTAGTCGACTGGAATAGACATGATCGACATTTATATTTCGATCGACCGTAAAATGTCGATTTGAAGTGAAATGGTCGACTATTAGACGTCGACCGAAGAAGATATGGGCGATATATATGTCGATCGGGTCATGTATCATTTATACAGATTGGTTGGTTTATTTTCGTGAACCCTGCAAAACTTTTCGAATCTGTTACAAAAAACTATGTACAATAATCTCACAAATATATCAAAATGATTCAAATAGATGATAAGGGCAAAAGGATTATAGTTTTGAACTTTTCGATCATACAAAAGATGAGGTTTTGATCTTTTCGATCATACAAAAGATGAGGTTTTGATCTTTTCGATCATACAAAAGATGAAGTTTTGATCATTTCGATCATACAAAAGATGAAGTTTTGATCATTTCGATCATACAAAAGATGAAGTTTTGATCATTTCGATCATACAAAAGATGAAGTTTTGATCATTTCGATCATACAAAAGATGAAGTTTTAATAAACAACTAATACCAAACATGCCTATCTACTTAAATTTGTTACTTTCATATGCATCCCTCCATCCAGTAGCCGCTGAAAGTTTGTAGGTCGTCCATGCAGATGCAATCGGCGGCAGTGGACGTCCATCACGAAAAATTACCTATATGCAACAACCAACGTAAAGAATAAATAACAACCAACGTAAACTATTAACAACCAACTTACATGTATGAAATGATTTCGATTCACATGCCCAATGCAAATCAGCTTCAGATTCTCCGGTGGAGGAGTTCTCAGGGGCAAGTATGTAAGGGAAAAATCATCCCCTAACGTAACAAGAGCGACGTTGTACACACTTGCAACCAAAAAACCCATATATGGCAATTGGAACCACCGGGTTCCGGGGGCTGTAGGTGTGAAACAATTAAGTGCAGTCGACATCCTAGCCACGGCTCCATTCTCTCGGAAGGCTCCCTCGTACAAGTGAACATGGTGGCTTAGCTCAGTCATCATATTCTGTCGTACTCTTACCCAATTTTCATCACCAAAGCCCATTGCGGATGCAACGGCTCGGAAACCACAATGGCCGTCAGATTCCACATTTTTGCACTCCAATACATGTGGTTGGAATCGTACTGGCAAAAAGTCTACTAAAGCTGTCTTTCTTACGGATCGGGTTCGCTTGCGATAAACCTGTACACAAAATGATTAAAAACTGACTTACATATTAAAAACTGACTTACATATAAACACATGAAAATTAATGCATAAATTACCGGGCGTAGAGGGGCTGTTCTTTTGTTGCTTGACTTTTGTGTGGTCAAATCAATAACCTTATCAGGAAAGGGAATAGACTCCACATACTCAAACTCACTGGGATCACGCTTTGTCGAACTTTCGTTCTTTTTCTTTGACCCTTTGAACTTCCCCTTCCCTTTTCCTTTCGGGCGACCACGAGTGTTCTTTTTTGGCGAGGGCTCAAGTACAGAAGTGGTGGCCGGATTGTGCCATTCTATTGCTTGCCTCAACATGACTCTCTTTCGTGCTGTTTCTTCTTCCCCATGATATCGAACAACCATGGACTGTATAACACCGTCAAAACGGGTGTCAAGGTCTTCATCAACACCATCCTTAGCATCATTCACGTCTCTTACCGTGGGCTCCATATCTAATTTCCTCCAGAACTTATCGATTGCATCAAGTGGTATGGGTTTACCAAGTCGATGGTATTCATCAAGCTCATGCGAACATGGTAACCCACAAACTTTCCTCAAGTAGTGATTGCAAATGAGTGGATTGGATTCCCCTGCTTCAATTCGTGTCATCTCCTTATACATCTTCTCCAATGCATAGATAGACACAACCCCTCTTAGATCTTTCCACAACACTGACTTGAACTTGTGTAGAGCGACGTTGACACTCTTTTCAAAAGATGCTTTTATGGCATTGTGGCTTGCATTATACAGCGCCTCCGAGCTAGTCCAACATGCCTCAAAGTTTCCCATGCTAGTACCAAGAGATCTCTTCAAAGAAGCATGGTGTGATTCAACCCTGAAAGTAATGGAATATAGATCAAATTCATAAAGAACCACAGATATAGCTAAAGAATTTAATTCAAAAGGCATAGAAAACTAATCTGATTACACAGTCATTCGACATTACAGAGTCGGCTATTACACATTCGGTCGACTACTATGTGTCGACTAAAATGAATCCCATCGACTACTGAGTGCCGACTGAAAACTATCCAGTCGACTACTATGTGTCGACTGCAAAGTTTCCTGTCCACTACTGTGTGTCACAGCCACATTGTTTTCATTGATTAAAAACCACAATACAACCAACCAACCTATATGCAACAACCAACCAACCAACCAACCAATATATTTCATCAGCTATTAACAAATATAAACAACCAAACTTACCTATATGAAACAACCAACCAACTGAATTATAAACAAGTGTTAACAAATATTAAAACTTACCGGTTAGTTGTTGTGTTCTCAAAATGCATTACTTGATCTGTCCAAGCTGCTACAAATTTCTCTTTGTACGGATCAACCCATTGCCTCATGACATACTCGTACGCTTCACTTTGAATAGGGACATCTGCATACTCGTCATGGAAAGAGCGACAGACCTCTTCAAATTCTTCCAAAGACGATGCATTCATTACGTTCTTCCATGAAACTTGATAGAATCTATTCCACTCATCCTTCGTAGAGAACTTCCCCTTACACTTCGCCAACACATTCCTATCGATATGCCACGAACATAGGAAATGCGTTGCTCGTGGAAATATTGAACCCAAAGCATTCACCAGTGCCAACTCTCTATCCGTAAGTACAAATCTAGGTAGGCAAGCATCGTCCAAGACTTCACGAAGGACACCTAATGCCCATGTGTAGTTCTCCTCTCTCTCATGGTCAAGGTAGACAGAAGCAACTGAAAATGACATACCTGTTGGTGTGAATCCGACCATCTCCAAATAAGGCATCTTGTACCTATTTGTTTTATACGTGCAATCGATGATCAGAATACTAGGAAATGCCCGAAACAATTGAATCCCCATAGGATGTGCAAAGAACAGATCTTTCAAGGTGTTTGTCTCTGAACAGGTTCTATGACAATGGAAGTATTGATTATCGATCAACAGACTCATTAATTGTTGTAGTTGACTTCGTCCGGCATACTCCGTCAACTTGTACTTTTTCCGGGCATTGTAGATGGTGCGGAGTGTCGAGTGGTTGTCAGGATTCCTCTTCTTGAGCATCATCAATACATCCTTCGGAGGAGCATTGCATTTAGACATGTCAATTACAATTTGCTCTTCTTCGGGAGTTAATCTCCCAGCATAAGAGTGGCCCTCAAGATACAAAGCCACAGGATGATTATGAAGCCCACACTTCACATCCAACCTCCATTCCCCCTCTGAAATTTTGATGCCCTTCAATAAAAACGGACATCCACACTTCTTCGATCCGGTTGTCCGCTTCTTCTTGTCGTTTAGCTCGTCCTCAAAATCCGAATCCTTTGAATCCTTGTGAATAACAATTTTACTCCTGTCCCTCCCCTTAAATTGACGATATACTCCAGCCCGTTCACATGCAAGCAAAACATGTGCCTTCTTCTTCCCAGAGCCGTTATCGGAGCGCTTAACAACAATGACCATGTTGTTTTCTATAGATACACGACGGACCCACTCTTGCAAATCTTTCCGACTAGCAAAGTAATTTCCATTGGTGAAGACATCCGTATAGTCCATCACCATATCATTACATGGAACCTCCTCTTCACCACCTTCACCACATCTGCCCTCTTCATCAAATGAAATAAGACCACCTTCAAAATCAAAATCAAAATGGCCAAATTCTTCATCTTCATGGATCTTTGCCTCCCATGACTGAATTTCAGTATTCTCAATACTATCCTCAACAACAGTATCCTCAACAACAGTATCCTCAACAACAGTATCCTCAAAATATTCTGGATCGTCCGCCAAATCCTGATAAAAAAGGACACATTTTAATTTAAAATTGAATGGTAGTCGACACATAAGGGTCGATCACAAACAACCCAGTCAACACTCTACACTCGCTCAACATCATTACAGTCGACTGTATACGGTCGACCACAAATTTATAACAACAACATCAATACTTATTTAATCGACTACACAGTGTCGACGGGAAACCTTCCGGTCGACTTCTTCCCGTCGACCACAATTATTACCGGCGACACACCAGGATCGGTAATGTTAACTTCGAAAACTTAAATATTTTGACGCGGGAACACAACCAAACACCATTTTCATCACATTAGAACCCCTAAACTACCACAAAATATACTACGAACATTAAAACACTAACAAAAATCGAAAACCTAGTCATGCATGTATACATTACAAAACTGTAAAAACGAAAAAACAAACTTACTGGAGTATTGTGCCCTTCACGTTTTCGCACCATTCTTGATATTTTCGTCACCCTAAAAGCCGTCTGAAGCTTGCCCGTGAGATTTTTTGCCTTGCTTGAGGTTGGATTTTGAGTTTTTGAGTTTTCCAGAAAAGTAACAAGATGGAGTAGGCAAAGGGTCGCCTATTTCATTTCGTACCAATATTGGAATTGTGGGAGTGTATCTATCGGACTCCATTTCAGTCAAAGGGCAACATGGACATTTTACTTGATTATTTTATTATTAAAAGTTTGGGGGTAGTGTATCTAACAAACCTGGAGGGGTATATACCCCAACCCTTGCTGAATAGCTCTGTTTTCTTTCTATGAATTCTGCAATTGAGAGGTAAGATAGATGCAAAATGACAAAATTTTATAAATTGTAGGTATGAATAACAATACTTGTATATAGCACAATTTGATAGAGTAGTCTGGTCTAAGATAAAATGGTAATCATACATTTTATGGATGTTTAATCAGATATAAAATAAAATTTATATTCAACACATAAAAACACATTTAATTGTGTGCATATCAAATGATCGATAGATACACTATCTTCGATTCAATTTGAGCCAATTGAGATATCCGAACTTGATCATAAACATTTCAAACATATCTACCAAGCGGCGAATTAATTACACGTACATGCTCTTCAATTGATCACTTGAATTATGCATAAACTGGTTACCAAACTAGCTCATAGCATGCATGCATATAAGCAGTAACTGGTTGCATATATGTACATTTTGCAGTAACTAAATGAATTTACTTTGCTATGTTTCTTTTGTTGATAGACACCTGATTTGGATACTCTCCTAACTTAGAGATTTTGGATTATTATATTGTCAATTAATTTGCTGGTTTTATTTGCAATTAATAAAATTTAGGCCTCCATATTTTTTCATCTCTAAATATTATTGTGGACTTGCTATTTCGTCGTCCTTGCATACATGTACAAAAAATGACCAGGATTTTACCATAAATTAATTGGCCAAATGATTTATTAAATTAATATAACATTAATTTTACTTAATTGAAAAATTATATATACCCCCTATATACTAATGGGGAGATGTTTTTGTTGACGTGACGTTTTCTCCTTAATTTAGATAACATGTCATTTTCTTCTTAATCTTATATGATGTGTCATATTTTTTTAAAGTAACTATTTAAATATTATTATATAGTATAATTAATATTAGCTAGGTGTCATCATAATGTTGAATCGATTTTAATTTTTAAATAATTATGAAGATATGTTAAATATATGATGAGTATTTACTATATCTAACATTACTAATTTTAAAGAAAAAAATGTGTATTTAAGGAATACTCCATTATTATTTCATAAATTAGTAAATATGTAATTTAATTTAATTTAATTTTGAAAAATTACTACAGTATTAAATATCAAGACTACACACATGTATGGTATATATTATATTGTAAATTTTTCTATATAGTAAGTTGGAATATTTAAAATAAAGTGACATTTGATAATTTATTTGTAAAATAATTTATGTGACATAAATATTATTTGTTGTTTGGAATTTAATTTAGAAGAAATACTTAACTAATATTTAT
The DNA here is from genome assembly GCA_963675135.1 of Galeopsis tetrahit. NCBI lineage: Eukaryota > Viridiplantae > Streptophyta > Magnoliopsida > Lamiales > Lamiaceae > Galeopsis > Galeopsis tetrahit. The sequence continues at coordinate 10,389,098 of OY776125.1, read as the reverse complement.
TATGAGTTATTTTTGTAACACTTAAATTATTTATTATTTAAAATTATTTAAATATATTATATATTATAAACATTTGTTTTTATTGACATTCGTGAAAACTCATCTTGCATATGCATAAGACTGGGGCTAATATGCTATAATTTGTCATCATAATAAATATTTCAAAACTCAATAAATATAATAATAATATATATGCTATAAATAACTCATCTTATCAGAATTTACTATATTACATTGTTTTCAATAATAATAGTTATATCTTCATGTATATTAATAGAGAGTTTGTGTTGCTTTTAAGTGTCAAATTTTAGTGAATTTTGACAATGTGTCGATTTTTATTGAATTTCAATTATTTGTAATAATGATGTGTCATGTGTATATTAATATTTTGAGTAACTTTATAAAAAAATAGTTGAGTCAATTAATTCAATATATAATTATTATTATTATTATTGAAAACTATGTAAATATAGTAATTCTGATAAGTTGTGTTATTTATAGTATATATATCATTATTATATATATTGAATTTTGATATTTTTATTATGATGGAAAATTTAATTTATAAGTGTGTCTTATGTAGGGGTGAAAACGGATTGGATATTTCTCGATCGATCCGGAACCGTATCCGGTCGGATACGAATTCGGTATAAAATTTTAGTATCCGGGCGGATACGGATAGTTGACTTCGGATTCGGAATACATAATATCCGACCGTATTCGAGTTTTCCCATATTTTATCGGATATTATCCGGATACCCGTATTTTTTAATATATTTTATTTTATATTTTATATTAATTTTATTAAAGCTCTATTATAACTTATAACATTATTGGGCCTTATTAAAAACTAAAAAGCCTAAACCCTCACCCCCAGCGTCCGCCGCCCACTCCTCCTTCCCTTCCCTTTTTGGCCCCTGCACGGCTGCACCCCCAGCCCCGACCCCCGTCGTCGACCGCCCGTCCCAGCCCCCATCTTGACGTCGCTGCCACTCTGCATCACGAGCCCCGATTAGATTCAGAGAAAATTTAAGGTACAAATTGTTGAAACTCCATTAAATGAAATGGAGTGGTGATGTTTACGAAGGATATATTTTGATGATTTCGTGTTTGTTGATTTTTTATGTGTTTCAATCACATTTTGATGATTTCCATTTGAAATATATTATCCGATTATAGTTATTCGAATCCGGCCCGGATTCGTCCGATATCCGTTCCGTATCCGTATACCGAATATTCTGAATTCGTATTCGAATCCAGCTTTTCTGTATCCGACTCCGAATTCGAGAAAAAAATATGGTTTAGGATACGGTATAAGCACTATCCGTCCGTATCCGATCCGTTTTCACCCCTAGTCTTATGTAGACTCAAGTGCATGTATGCACTTGAGTTGATCGGCGACTTTTAAAAAAAGAAAAAAAATTGTTATATGGTGTTGCACTTTTCAATTGTAGTGGCTTACATTTTCTAACAATATTTTCATTTATATTGACTTACACTTTTTGATGATATTATATTGCACATTTTAGTTATATGGTATTGCATTTTTCAACTGTAGTTTGAGTGTCTTACACTTTACAATAACATTTTCATTTATAGTGACTTACACTTTTTATTAATATTGTGTTGCACTTTTCAATTATAATAACTTACATTTTTTAGTAATATTGACTTACATTTTTAATTAATATTGTGTTGCACTTTTAAATTACAGTGATTTACATTTTTTAATAAAACCCTTTTCATTAATACTATATTGCACTTTTCTATTATAATTAATTACACTTTTTAATAAAATATTGTGTTGCACTTTTCATTGTTACACTTTTTAATAAAATATTGTGTTGCACTTTTCAGTGTTACATTTTTTAATAAAATATTGTGTTGCATTTTTCAGTGTTACACTTTTTATTTATAACAACTTACACTTTTCATTAATATTATGTTGCATTTTTTAGTTATAGTGACTTACACGTTTAAAAAAAAGGTCAAATTGTCAACTTGAGTTCTTATATAAACTCGAGTCTATTTGAGACTTTGACTTAATCTATTACTATATATATGTAATACATAATGTTTTAAATGAAATTTATAATCACTAGCGTAATAAGTGGGATCTTATCTAGTATTGAATTAAATAAGTCAACTATTTTTTTTTTATGGGATTACTTAAAATATTAATATACATCATCAAAACTCACTAAAATTCAACAAATAAGAAACAAAAAACTTCCATATTTTTCCATTATTATTTGAACATTTGACAAAAAAGTATGTCTCATTATTAATTGAACATTTCCTTATTGGGGGAAAAGTAATTTTTTACTCTTTTAAAAAACTTTTCAAACATCTTTTATTTATGTCATTATTTTTTACACACTAATTAATTAAAGATTATCTCTTCAATAAAGTTGAATTACCTCCCTTATAAAAAATTACTTTATTGTCTTTAATACAAATAAAAGGTTTTTACATTCACTCCTAAAAAGTTACTTTTATCACTTTTAATACTAATAAATAATTTTTACATTAAAACTCGTATAAACAGTAAATGTTATACTCCGTATTAATAACAAAACGAAATGAATAATATATATAGGGGATCTCCCCGAAATTTACAAGAAATTTAATAAAAGTAGAATTTTCCCAACTTGAGCCACAATTTTTACAAGTTCACTTGTTTGGTTGAATTTGTCTATCGTGATGCTAATGTAAAGGCACACCGACTTGTTAGAGCTGTCAGGACGGTTAACAGTCCTCATGTGTGGTACGACCCTCCAAATCTTGTGATGGACGTCCCGTTTACTAATTGCAGCTACTAAACAAAAAAGCTTGACTCAAAAAAAAAAAAAAAAAAAGGTACTGCGAAGCCCTTGTTAGGTGCTAATTTCAGAGATACGCTGTCAACTATTACAAATTTACAATTTAAGAAAAAGGAAAATCACAATTAATGTGCGGGATTTACTTTATCTATAACACCTAACACTCACAGTAACAGACCACTATATAGGTCGACAACCAAATTACGATTGTTTGAATATAAAGCATCTCTGTCTCTGTGATGGCTGCACTTTTGAAAGCCCATGTAGAGCTCGAGAGTTCTGAACAAGGGATTAAAGAAACATCAAAATCCTATCCTTGTTGGTATTCTCCACAAACAGGAATATATACTAGCAAATTCCCACCTATCAACCTCCCTTGTCACCCCTTTCTTGATGTTGTTTCATTCATTTTCTCACAAAAACACAATGGGAACCATGCATTCGTTGATTCTTCATCTGGGGTTTCACTTTCCTACTCAAAGCTCTCACCTTTGCTCAAATCCATGGCTGCTGGTTTTTTGCACCATCTGGGACTCAAACAAGGTGATGTAGTCTTAATTATGCTTCCAAATTCCATTTGCTTCCCTGTCATTTTCTTGGCTGCTTTAAGTATAGGTGCAATTGTAACTCCCATGAATCCTTTAAGTAGCTTGTCAGAGATAAAAAGACAGGTTCTTGATAGTAATGCATCTCTAGCATTTGCTCCTCTTAGTATGGTTAATGCATTGTCTGATGATTTGAAACCGCTCCCTATTGTTGGGGTGCCCGAAGATTTCGATTTTAACTCTGGCCTCAATGATGGTTCTGTTTTTCATAAGATTATTTCTAGTGATCCTGAAATGGCTCCAAGGCCTAGAATTATGCAGCAAGACACTGCAGCAATAATATACTCATCAGGCACAACTGGTAGGTCTAAAGGAGTTATGTTAACACATGGGAACTTTATAGCAATGATTGAAGTTTTGTGAGGTTTGAAGCTTCTCTTTATGATTATCCAAGTTCCAAAACTGTCTACTTGGCTGTTGTCCCAATGTTTCATGTGTATGGACTGTCTCTCTTTGTTATGGGATTGTTATCGTTGGGCTCTACGGTGGTTACTATGAAAAAATTTGATGCTGATGAAATGGTGAGAACTATTGATAGATATGGTATTACTCACCTTCCTGCTGTTCCGCCTATATTGGATGCTCTAGTTAAGAGAGCCAAGAAAGATGCTCGTTGTAGTTTTCAAAGCTTGAGACAGGTTTCGTGTGGGGCAGCTCCATTGAGTGTTTCACGCATCAATGAATTCATTGAGGCACTCCCCCATGTTGATTTTATTCAGGTACTTGGTCTCTTTATATTTTGCTAAATCCTGCACTTTTATTCTAAGTTTTTCTTTAAAAAAAACTAAATTTCTGTCAGGGTTATGGCATGACAGAATCAACTGCTGTGGCAACTCGTGGCTACAATACCGTTGACATTCGTAGTTATTCTTCTGTCGGGCTTTTGTCTCCGAATGTTGAAGCTAAAGTGATAGATTCAGGCACAGGTTCTCACTTACCTCCAGGATCTGTTGGTGAGCTTTGGTTGCACACACCTGGAAACATGAAAGGTAATTGTTTTATTCATTGAATATTATGTATATTGTTGTTCTGTGGTCTTACTTTGATGCTCGGTGACTTAGGGATATCTACAAAATCTTGCTTAATTGTAGTGGTAATATATGATTAGGAGGGATAAAATCTTATGTTTTTGAAATAGGGTACTTGAATAACATTAATGAGACTAAGGCTGCACTAGACAAAGACGGTTGGCTGCGTACAGGGGACATCGTTTATTTTGATCAACAAGGATACTTATATGTAATTGATCGCTTGAAAGAGATGATTAAGTACAGGGGCTTCCTGGTTTGATTTGAATTCCAGATTACCTTTTTTGTGTGAAAATTATAATATACTGAATTGTATGATTAAATTGTTGCACTGTTATTATTGAGTCTCTTCAGATTGCTCCGGCTGATTTGGAGGCAGTGTTGTTGTCCCATCCAGAGGTTCTTGATGCGGCAGTTATAGGGTATGTCGTCTCAGTTAATGATATTCTTGCTATTAATCCAATTTTTGTACTAGAAATTGTGTGTGTTTTGTGTCTAGCTGGAATATGTTCATTCAGACCTGCACTGATCTGTCGAGATAAACTTTGTTTCTTGCAATTAGCTTTTCATAAGTTTGATCTGTTGATTAACTTGCACAAGTCCAGTTACTCGACTTCTAGGACTCTTATCCTATTGGTTTCATCATTTGTAGCATGAGAGACGAAGAAGCAGGGGAGATCCCAGTGGCATTTGTGGTTCCGAAAGAAGGGAGTTCAATCTCCGAGGCAACTCTCATCAACTACGTAGCGAAGCAGGTCATTTTTTGTCCCAACATTGCTATCATTATACTCATAAATTTGTATTCTTTCTGCTCACAAACTTACATTCTTTACTTTACTGCAGGTTGCACCTTATAAGAAAGTGAGAAAGGTGTATTTTCGCACGTCTATTCCCAGGTCGCCTGCAGGAAAAACGCTTAAGAGAGAACTGACCAACTTGTTGGTTTCAAGGCTTTAGATATTTATTTAGAATGAATAAAATAGTGGAGATTCGATGGATGTGCTCAGTTATTAACACAACTGATATAAGAGTTCTTATTTCAAGAATTTTACTTCTATTTTTTTCTTGATATTGAATTAGTTATTGAGTTTTTAGTTTCTGTTCTGTCATGGACATCGAACAAAACGCGTTTGAACTAAAATACTATTTTAAACATCATTAAACGTAAAAAAAACTATGATACATCTTCGAATCGCTCTGCTACGCTTGATGGGATAATCTGTAAATCACGCTTGATGGCTTCGGGTTCCCTTTTCCTTATCTAGTGTTAACCATTCACCTTCCATAGATTTGGATATGAAGTGTGTTTTAGAAGAGAGGCTCATGATATCTCCTGCTGTGCTGTATATTCAAGTGTATGTTACTGCATGCAGTTTCCATGAAAAACATATTGAGGCTTTTTTTCTTTTTTGTTGGCAGCATTTTAAATCTCAATTTGGGCTACATTTGGACAGCTAAGGGATGTCATGAGATGCTAGGATTTGGATGTCTACAACTTGTGCATTTTTTTTTTTTATCTAATTTGATAGCTTATGAATAAAATTTGAGATGAATCACTTGGTTTTGTTCTTGAGTTGTATGTAATTGTAATATTGATTCATTTGGGGCAATGCTGCCTGCGTTTTAGTTGGCGGTTATGCAGCCTATAGAATATAGGACGCGGGGAGCTCTTGATTTCGTATTCAACTTGTTTTCCCTAGAATGGGATGCATTCATCTATCTGTTTGTGAGGTTTTAAATGATACTGGTCTATATTTTCAAAGTTGGGTCTGGTAAAAGGCCACGGTTATACACACACAGACTTATTGAGTACACTCACCGGCAAAGGGGATGGGAGGTGGTGGCTGACGCGGGACAGAACGGGAAGGGGCGATGGCGGCGTGCAACCTTAGGAGGGGGAGGGAGGAGGTGGGCGACGGCCTTGGGATGGGGAGGGAGGGGGGATGCGAACGGTCGTTCGTTGCCGCGAAGGGGAGGGGCCACGAACGATAGTGAGGGAAGAGGCGTCAGCCCCCTTCGTTTTCAAACACAGCGGCCGATTCGAACACAACAACGACGGCGTGGGTGCGGCGTGACTGTCGCGGCGACGTGGGGAGGAGGGCGTCGCTGCGCCGCAGTGACGTGGGGAGGGGGCGCGATCGTGGAAGGGGCGAAGGTGGGTGACGGGTGTACCGAATGAATTGAGAAATGAATAGAATTAGAGTTTTAAGGAGCTCAAGGGTATTTTGTGATTTTACACGTGGGTGTCCTCACCCACGGTGTGTGTGTGTTTAGCCAGTGGGTGTCCTCAATAAGTCTGTGTGTGTATAACCGTGGCCCGGTAAAACTCAAGATTTTTTTTGGAACTTTTCTTTTGTTAGTTGCTGAATAGCTCTGTTTTCTTTCTATGAGTTCTGCAATTGAGAGGTAAGATAGATGCAAAATGACAAAATTTTATAAATTGTAGGTATGAATAACAATACTTGTATATAGCACAATTTGATAGAGTAGTCTAGTCTAAGATAAAATGGTAATTATACTCAAAATGGATGTTTAATTAGATTTAAAATAAAATTTATATTCAACACATAAAAATACATTTGATTGTGTGCATATCAAATAATCGATAGACACACTATCTTCGATTCAATCTAAGTCAATTGAGATATCCAAACTTGATCATAGACATTTCAAACATATCTACCAAACGGCGAATTAATTACACGTATATGCTCTTCAATTGATCACTTGAATTATGCATAAACTGGGTTACCAAACTAGCTCATAGTATGCATGCATATAAGCATTAACTGGTTGCATATATGTACATTTTGCAGTAAGTAAATGAATTTCCTTACAATACTTTGTTATGTTTCTTTGTTGATAGACACCTGATTTGGATACTCTCCTAACTTAGAGATTTTGGATTATTATATTGTCAATTAATTTGCTGGTTTTATTTGCAATTAATAAAATTTGGGTCTGACTATATGCACCTCCATTTCAGTTTGATGCACTCCCCCATCAATCCCCCGATTTATACACTCCCAAAATTTAGGTCACACCCCCCTACAAATGTCATAAATACCCCTCCTCTCATAACATATATATTACTACACACACTCCACCCTTCCTCTTCTTCCTCCCCATTTCCCCCAACCCACCTCCTCCTCCCCATTTCCTCAACAGTCGCCGACGACGCCCACCCCACCCCCCGTCGCCGCCGCCCACCCCCACCCACCCTCGCCGCTGCCCCCTCCCCTCCCTTCCCACTCCCCCGTTGTAAAAAAAAAAATTGAAGCTTTGCGGCCGCGCGGCCGCTCCATCCCCCTCCCGTCCGACGCCAACGCAGGTTTGCCCCCTTCCTCCCGCCTCCCCCTCCTCCTCCTCCCATCGGTAAAAAAAAAAAAGAAGAAGATATGCGGCTGCCCCATCCCCCTCCCGTCCGACGCCGACGCGACCCCCAGGTTTGCCCCCTTCCTCCCTCCCCCTCCTCCCATCTGTAAAAAAAAAAAAAAAAAAGATTGCGGCCGCCCCCTCCCCACCCCCTCTCCGACGCCGACCCACACCCAGCCCAGATTTGCCCAACTCCCAATTCCAATGTTAGGGTTTTCTGCAAAAATGCAGAAAACCCTAATTTTTTTTATTTTTTTTTTTCATTTTCGACTATATAATGTCGATTAAATACACTCTCATCGGCAAATTGTTGTCGACGAGGGTGTATTTGATCGACATTACGTAGTCGAAAATGAATTTATTTATTTTTTTTACTAATTTTCGACCAACCAGTGTCGACCACATACACTCCCGTCGATAACTCGTTGTCGACGGGAGTGTATGTGGTCGACACTGGTTGGTCGAAAATTAGTAAAAAAAAATTGTGATTTTTTTGAGTGTATGGTTGATTTCTGTATTTTTTTTTTAGCTTGATGTTCGCCGGAAATGGTGTCGCCGGCGACCGGAAGTTGTGGGTTAGAAAAATGTGAAAGAAATGAAGGGGGGTGCATTCAGTAGGATATAGTACTGTATATTTAATGAAGGGTATTTTGGGTTTTTTACCCTATTATTTTATTAAAAAACTGAAAGGGGGAGTGCATCAAACTGAAATGGAGGTGCATATAGTCAGACCCATAAAATTTAGGCCTCCATATTTTTTCATCTCTAAATATTAGGCGTTGGCTATATACCCCTCTAGCCTTGTTAAGTATACTCCCTAGATACATGTACCCCCTTTAATAGTAAAATGTTAGATATACTCCCCCGTAAAATACCTATTATACCCCTTACACATTTTAAACATACTTATAGATACACTCCCACACTCAAGACAACTTTCCATATTCCACCAATTTAATTTGAAACTCACGCGTGAAGATACACAAAAGTCTTACCATATTCCTCCAATTTAATTTGAAACTAATGCCTGAAGATACACATTAGTCGGGACGACACTGCAGTTTGAAACTCACGCCTGGAGATACTCAAAAGTCGGGAACGGCACAGCGGCGGCGGTCGCGACACAGCGGCGGCGGCCTCGATTTTGTAATGGAGCCGCCCACTTCAAACCCGAAAAGTAAGTTTTTCATTTTCTTTCTTTGTAATAGGTTGTAATTTTTGTGATTTGTTGTAGTTATTGTTCTATTCAGGTGTTTTAATGTATTTATTTTAGTTTGAATGGGTTAAGTTTGAAGCATTGGAAATGTTAGGGATTAGAATGTAGGGTTTTCTAGTATTGATGTATGGTTTAGTTTTTTATTTTGACATTGTATGAACGGAAAACATGTATTCTTTCGTTTTTTATTTTGACATTGTGCGGTGATGACGACGGAAAAAAATGTGTTTGTCGACGAACCAGGGTCGACGAAACAATTGATCATCGACACTGGTCCGTCGATGGAAAGTATCTCTGTCGACAACGGGGTGTTGATGAATACCAATTACATCGATAACAAGCTGTTGATGGAACGTTCTTCTGTCGGTACCATGTGGTCGATGGAATGTACTTCTGTCGGTACCATGTGGTCGATGGAATGTACTTCTTTCGATAACATGTTGTCGATGGAACCCAATTCCGTCAACACATGATTGTCGACTGAGACCTCTTTTGTTGGCATGTATGTGTTGAAAATAGTACTGTTTTGTTAATTTTCCTTGTTTATTGTCTATTGAAATGTTTTCGTCTTCTTTTTTTTACAGAGTATAAGCGAAGGCCTACGGCCTCTAATCGAAAGAGAAATGTGGAGGCTCTCGCACAAGAAAACCCTCCTTCTATTCAAGAAGCACCTGCACCTCCTCTACTTCAAGAAACACTCATTCCTCCTACTCCTGAAGAAGCACTCGCACCCCCTATTCCTCAAGAAACACACACTTCCCCACCGGATGCCCCCTCTCTACCTCAAGAAACACCCACCTCTCCACATATTAATCCTGAAGACAGTGAGGATGAGGAGCACGATGAGGTTGAAGTAGACAGTTCAAAGAAGTTGGCAAATCCTCCATTGTTGGGATCTGTCCAAAGTCACGTGGCTAATTTTATTTGGATGGGTCAAGAGCGCGGTGTGCTCAAGTGTCATAGCCACATTTCCAAGCTTTTGGCATGGACACTGGTGGAGGATCACGACACCCAACACCATCGACGTTGGAGGGAGTACTTTCAGAAATCCGAACTTCTTCAAATAAGGAACTTCTCCTATAGGACCACTAACAAGAACTTGATATCCGCGTTCATCGAGCGATGGCATCCCGAGACCAACTCTTTTCACCTTCCGTGTGGTGAAGTGACCATTACACTTGATGACGTGTTTTGCATCACTGGATTACCGGTTGAGGGGAAACCGGTACAGTCTACTCGTGTAGACTACATCCATGGCAGTGAAGATGTGATTGCTATGTTGGGTGCAGACCGAACCGTTGTGAAACAGGTTGTGAGCGGTGTACGCGGGGCTTCAGTGAAGTTGGAATGGTTGCAAGAGACATATATGGATAAGGCTACTTCAGAGAACCCCCTTGAGATGTTGCAGTCTGCCCGGGCTTATGCATTGTATACTTTTTGATGCTCCATATTTGCAGATAAAATTGGCTCTCGGGTATCTTGTTCATGGCTTGAGTATTTAGAGGATATGAGAGGGGTTCACGAGTATGCTCCAAAAAGACACAACTCGTCTGGGGTCATCTGGCTGATTTTTTCCAAGCATGGGATACGCATCTCCTGACTGCTGAAAGACTTGGAGAGCGTGCTCGATTACCATGGGAGTGTGCCGATGACTACCTCACTTGGTTCACACAAAACACACATGTGTTTCTGTCGAAATCAACCACAAGTACGCGCGTATCAAGTGAACGTGCACTTGTTAGTAATGATCCGTGGCTTATGATCAGCGTAGCACAAGAAATGATGGCTCCTTTGGTTGAGAGATGGCTCTCTGGAGACGCACCGACTACAGACGAGGCAATGCAAGTAATGCAAACAGCTTGTCAGACACTTCAGCCGCCACCAAACCCAACATCTTCATCTTCAAGGGCAGCAAGAGGCAGAACACGAAAGAGAGGGAGAGATTAGATTGATGGTTTAGGGTATTTGCTAGGTTACTTTGATGACATTTCTTATGGTATTTGGTAGTTTACTTTTGATGTCATTTCTTATGGTATTTGCTAGGGTACTTTTGATGACATTTCTTATGGTATTTGCTAGGTTACTTTTGATGACATTTCTTATGGTATTTGCTAGGGTACTTTTGATGACATTTATTATGGTATTTTGATGACATATGATGTCAATGAGTAGATTATAAAGTTGAGTTAATGTATGACATATTTATTGGTTCGATTAAATCTGAGTTACTGCATAAACCAAAATCAATCAGATGGTGTCGACCGGGAGTCTGTTGGTCGATTAGATGTTGTCGATCGGGAGTCAGTTGGTCGATAAGATGTTGTCGACCGGTAGTGATTTGGTCGATGACATGTTGTCGACCACGAGTCATTTGGTCGATCACTTCTTGTCGACCGGTAGTCATTTGGTCGATCACTTGTTGTCGATCACGAGTCATTTGGTCGACACACTGGTATTTTGATGACATATTGATTACAAATCATGTCAAAACAAGCATTACAAATCCTGTCAAAATAAGCCTTACAAATCATGTCGAAATAAGCCTTACAAATCCTGTCGAAATAAGCCTTACAAATCATGTCAAAATAAGCCATACAAATCATGTCAAAATATGGATTTTAGTGTCAAAATATTGTTTGCACTATAGTCAAAATATGGATTTTAGTGTCAATATTGTTTGCACTACAGTCAAAATGTGGACTTTCACTACAAAAGTATATCTAGCTAGGTGTATCCGTTACTTCGATACACATCCATCCATCCGTTAGCCACTGAAAGCTTATAAATCATCCATGAACTTGCAACCGGTGGCAATATACAGGAAGCCCGTAGAAACACCTACACACAAGCCCTTAGATACATATTAATACGCAATATCAAATGTATGACAAATCAATTTACAATCATACGATGTTGTTTCATTCTCTAGATACAACACGTACCCACTCTTGAAGGGCCTCCCGACTTACAAAATAATTTCCATTTGTGAAGACGTCCGTATAGTCCATCACAATTTCATTACCCGGAGCCTCTTCACCTTGATTTTCTTCACCATACATGGGATCCTCGGTTTCCTCAACAAAAGTATCATCGTTGAATACATTTGTTTCCTCAACATATTTTGGATCGTTGTTTGAATCGTCCGACAAATTCTGGAAAAAAGAAACTGTTACTCACTTTTTTCTAGAGGGTGTCATCGACCAAATAGGTTCCGGTCGACACTACAGTGTCGATGATATACGTTATGGTCGATACCACATTGCCGATGGAATACATTTTGGTCGACAATCCCTTAATGAAAATTGCACGATATGATTATATGTGTAAATAAACTTTCAGCACATGTTGGTCGACGAAACATAACCTCATCGACATCGTCATGTCGACCATACTTGTTTTCGTCGACCAACCAGGGTCGAAAATACTGAACGAAAAAAACGTCATGCCCAAACACACGAAAATAACCACACACCATTTTTATCTCAGTTTACGTCATAAAATACCAAAAAACATACAAGAAGCTAAAAATAATAACAAAAAACCCTAAACCCTAGATTTTTATGCCCACATTTCAAAACTTAAACAAAAATAAAACATAAGAAGAAAGAACTCACATATTTATAGCTTCCTTCACGATTTTGAACCATTATGCTCCTTAACAACTGATTGTATTTTGAAACCGATTTTAGCTAGTTTACTAGCATAACCATAGTGATTTTTTTTTTTTGTAATCTTTGTAGTATGTAAAAGATTATAAACAGTAGAAATCATGTAATAGGAAATAGAGGGGGTGTATCTATCTGCCTAAAAGTACTAGAGGGGTAAAATAGGTATTTAATGTTATTATTAAATTAATATATTAGATGGGGGAGTGTACTTAACAAGGCTGGAGGGGTATATAGCCAACGCCCCTTGCATACATGTACAAAAATGACCAGGATCTTACCATAAATTAATTGTCCAAATGATTTATTAAATTAATATAACATTAATTTTACTTAATTAAAAAAATTATATATACCCCCTATATACTAATGGGGAGATGTTTTTGTTGACGTGACGTTTTCTCCTTAATTTAGATAACATGTCATTTTCTTCCTAATCTTATATGATGTGTCATATTTTTTTAAAGTAACTATTTAAATATTATTATATAGTATAATTAATATTAGCCAGGTGTCATCATAATGTTGAATTGATTTTAATTTTTAAATAATTATGAAGATATGTTAAATATATGATGAGTATTTACTATATCTAACATTAATAATTTCAAAGAAAAAAATGTGTATTTAAGGAATACTCCATTATTATTTCATAAATTAGTAAATATGTAATTTAATTTAATTAAATTTTGAAAAATTACTACAGTATTAAATATCAAGACTACACACATGTATGATATATATTATATTGTAAATTTTCCTATATAGTAAGTTGGAATATTTAAAATAAAGTGACATTTGATAATTTATTTGTAAAATAATTTATGTGACATAAATATTATTTGTTGTTTGGAATTTAATTTAGAAGAAATACTTAACTAATATTTATTATGAGTTATTTTTGTAACACTTAAATTATTTATTATTTAAAATTATTTAAATATATTATATATTATAAACATTTGTTTTTATTGACATTCGTGAAAACTCATCTTGCATATGCATAAGACTGGGGCTAATATGCTATAATTTGTCATCATAATAAATATTTCAAAACTCAATAAATATAATAATAATATATATGCTATAAATAACTCATCTTATCAGAATTTACTATATTTACATTGTTTTCAATAATAGTTATATCCTCATCTATATTAATAGAGAGTTTGTGTTGCTTTAAGTGTCAAACTTTAGTGAATTTTGACAATTTGTCGATTTTTATTGAATTTCAATTATTTGTAATAATGATGTGTCATGTGTATATTAATATTTTGAGTAACTTTATAAAAAAAAATAGTTGAGTCAATTAATTCAATATATAATTATTATTATTATTATTGAAAACTATGTAAATATAGTAATTCTGATAAGTTGTGTTATTTATAGTATATATATCATTATTATATATATTGAATTTTGATATTTTTATTATGATGGAAAATTTAATTTATAAGTGTGTCTTATGACTCTTATGTAGACTCAAGTGCATGTATGCACTTGAGTTGATCGGCGACTTTTAAAAAAAGAAAAAAAATTGTTATATGGTGTTGCACTTTTCAATTAATTGTAGTGGCTTACATTTTTTAACAATATTTTCATTTATATTGGCTTACACTTTTTGATGATATTATATTGCACATTTTAGTTATATGGTATTGCATTTTTCAATTGTAGTTTGAGTGTCTTACACTTTACAATAATATTTTCATTTATAGTGAATTACACTTTTTATTAATACACTTTTCAATTATAATAACTTACATTTTTCAGTAATATTGACTTACATTTTTAATTAATATTGTGTTGCACTTTTAAATTACAGTGATTTACATTTTTTAATAAAGTCAAAGTCTTGTATGTACTCAAGTACACCATGTACTTGAGTAGACTTTTACTAGTCAAATGTTGACCGTTGACCACCGTTGACCGGTCAACGGTCAAACTTTGACTTTTTTTTTTTTAATTTTTTTTTTTGGTTTTTTTTTCGATTTTTTTTTTCGAAATTTTTTTTTTCGATTTTTTTATTTTTTGAAAAAGTGTATGTTATTATGACTAAAAAGTGTATCTTTGTTTTTTTAATGAAAAGTGTATGTTACTATATTGAAAAGTGCAACATTGTTTTTAATGAAAAGTGTATGTTATTATAACTGAAAAGTGTATGATATTATAAATGAAAAATGTAAGTTATATATTAATGAAAAGTGTATGTTATTGTTGGGAATAAAATGAGATATGTTTTGATCTAATACCAAAACCCCCTGAGACATGCCTAAGTCAATATTAATATGTTCTAGGAATGTTAGAACATATAGATTATAGGCTAGATGAGAAGCTGAAATGTTAGGCAGCTCTTAGACAATTAGATGCACAATTTGAGGGGGAACCTATGCTTTGAAGATGATCAAGATCAAGTCCTCTCAAGGCTCAAATTCTGGAACAATCACTTAAGAGCAAGGACACTCTATGAAATCTAAGATGCTCTTATCAGGAGAGTTGTCCAGAGAAGATGCTCTTATGCAAAAACAAGATTGTAAAGCTCAAAAGGACAAGTTCAATAAAGATACTCTGATCAGGAGAGTTGTCCAGAGAAAATATTCATATGCTCTGATCAGGAGAGTTGTCCAAAGAAGCTAGCCATATGCAAGAACAAGCTTACCTAACTCAAAAGGACAAGACTACTCAAAGGTTTTTATCAGGAGAGTTGTCCAGAGAAGTCAACTCTATGCATAAAGTGCTCTGATGCAAAAAGATTAAATATACTGATCAGGAGAGTTGTCCAGAGGAGTTGTCTCAGCTAAATTGATCAAGATCAAGTGCTCTGGAAGCCTGAGATCAACTATGCTGAAGAGGTTGAGACAACCATTCCCTAAAGGTCCTCAAAGAAATAAGCTAAGACCATCTCCAAGAGAAATAAAGGGAAAGAGCCAAGTCATCTGAAGAAGAGCAAGCCAACCATGCTGAAAAGCAAAACTGCTGATAGTGATAAGGAGAGTTGTCCAGATGATAAGGAATGTTGTCCTATCATTGGATCAACCTTCAGAAGCCATGTCCAAGTCCTAACAAGAAGTCAAACATTGGGAAAAGTGCTGCAGAATGAAGACAAAACTGTTACAGCCGTTTATTACCCAAATAAGGACATGTCACTATCAAGAATCTGTCTTCCAGTTTGAAGAACTCAAGGAAGACATTTATAGCAATTTGGGGCTGCCTCTCCAACGGGCAAATCCTCCATTTTGTCTATAAATACAGAAGTGTGAAGACCATTTGAAAGCGTCCAACGATCCAACTAACCTCAACACAATCCAACTAGCTCAAAGTTCTTACAAGCTAGAGTGCTTTCAAAGCTTTCAAAGACTATCTTAGTCTTCAAACACTTCATCTAAGCTGAACTTCATTGTATATTCATACACAAGCTTAGAGAGATATCCTATCCTTATACACTGATCTCCATTGTAAAGGATATCTCATTAGTTGGAACCTTACTTCAATCCTCATATCTTTCAAGAGTGAAAGTGAGAAGGTTGTAGTAGTAGAAGTGGTAGGAGCTGACTGTTGAGAGAAGAACAGTTCAGTTCTGAGTTGAGAAGAGGGTACTGGGACTCTAGATATCCTAGGGATCAATTCACCAAGGAGTGGTGTTCTTGATCAAGTGCACCTTGGCACTATAAAACAAGTTAATTCCAAGAGTGAAGGAATTATCCTGTTAAATCAGGGAAAGTGGATGTAGGAGCTTGAGTCTCTGAACCACTATAAACTCTTGTGTTGATTTACTTTACAAGTACTTACATTCACTCAACACTGCACACAAAACTGATCTTTCAAAGATACATATTCAAAGACTGTGCAAAACTGTTTTGGACAACTTCCCTGAAACTTAACTGGACTGTGTTACATTGACTAAGTGATTTCAGTATTTAAAGGAGTCTAATCTAAAAGGGCCAACCACTATTCCGCACATATAACTCCCCTAGATAGTTATTCAACTAAGTACTCAATAGTACTTAGTAGATTGATTATCTTAGAAGAGTTAATCTTCTTCAGCAGAGTTGTCCAAGACAACCTTGCTGAACTCTGGTTTGATCAAGTTAGAAAAGAATTGCATACAAGTGTATTCCCCCCCCCCCCATACACTTGTCATATACTCCTTTCAGGACCAACAAGTGGTATCAGAGCAGGGGTTCAAAGACCACTGCTTCTGAAAATCCATCTTGATTTTCAAAAACTCAAATATTTGGTGTGGTCACTGAACTGATCTCTATCTGAAATCCATCACTTATTGACTGACTGATTCTTATTGAAATATGGCCAATAACAATGATGTTCCTCCCCCTGCTATTCAAGGTTTGGACAATATGGCTACAAATCCAGTCAACCACATTTCTCATCACAAACTGCCCATGTTTTCAATAGACAATTATGAATTCTGGAAAATTAGAATGAGGGCTCATCTTGCATCTCTTCATACTGACATGTTAAGAGTAATCACAAGAGGACCTTTTGTGTTTACTCAAACTAACCCCAGGGTAACAGATGCACAAAAAGCAGATGTAAGGGAACTGATTCCCAAGGATGAGGATGACTTCACTGCTGATGAAAAGAGGAAAGATAATCTGAAGTATCTTGCCATGAATACTCTTTATCAAACAATTCCAGATGCAATCATGGGAAGAGTCTACCACTGCACAACAGCCAAAGAAATTTGGGACACCCTTGCTGAAATGTGTGAGGGTACTGAAAAGATCAAGGAGAATAAGCTCCAAGTTGCTGTGCAGAAATTTGAACAGTTTGCAATGGAGTCTGAAGAGTCCATTGATAAATTTGCTGGTAGATTCACTGATGTGATGAATGAAATCAACTCATTGGGCAAGGTCTACACCAAGAGAGAGGTTGGATTAAAGATTTTGAGGAGTCTCACTCAAAAGTGGGATGTCTATGCTGTGATGATGCAAAATACCAAAGATCTCTCCACCATGCCCATGCAACAAATATTCTCAGAACTCAAAGCCTATGAGTTTGACCTCAATAGAAGAAAGCCTGTTGAGGAACCTTCAAATCCTATTAAGGGAGTGGCCTTCAAAGCCAAAGTTGCTGAACCAGAAATGCAACCCACTCCTAGATCATCAAAGTCAGTCCCTAAGACTGAAATGAAGGAAGAACTAGCCTTGATGGCTAGAAGGTTTGACAAGCTCAACACAAGGTTTGGTAGATACAAGAAATTCTACCAAGATAACAAATTCAGGAGAAGTTACAACTCCCCTGAAGATCAGGCTGAGGACAAAAAGCCTGAAGAGAAAAGATCAGAGGACAAGTCCTCTGATAGGAGAAGATCCAGTAGAGCTGAACCTTCATCATCTAAGAGAAGAGATGAATCCAAGAAGGATGATGATGAAGATCTGTGTTACAACTGCAAAAAGAAAGGGCACTTCCAATATGACTGCCCTGAACTAAGCTATAAAGAGAGAAGAGAAAGACAAGCAAAAAGAGACAGAAAATTCACCAATAGAAAAGCCATGATGGCTGGTGAAGAATCTGATAGTGCTGAAAGTTTCAACTCTTCTGATGGACTGTTCTCCAACAGTGATGATGATGATGATGTCTGCAACATGGCTCTTGAGGATGATGAGGTATCCTCTACTTCTAGCTCACCATCATTCATCTCACAAAACACTAGTGAGGTTAACCTGAAACTCTCCTTAGGAAAGTTGATGGAAGATTTCACTAGATTACAAGAATTTCATGATAACTGTGTGAGAGAAAATGAAAGATTGGCTATTGAACTTGCCAAAAACTCTGAGGTAGCTGTTGATGTCAAGTCTACTGAGTTGTATCAACAAGTCTTGAGAAAGCTTGAGGAAGCAAATCTCAGGATAGTTGACCAACAAAAGGAGATTGATGATCAACTTCTCTCTCAGAAGAGAAAAGAATTTGAACTTAAAATTCTAAATGCCAAATTTGAAAACCTCTCACATGAGTATGATATTCTTAAATCAAGTGAAGAGAGCCTGAAATTAAAGATGTCTGCTTTGAACAAATCCTCTAGAGCAATAGAGGAAATTCAGAGTTATCAAAGACCTATGGCTCAAAGAAGTGGATTAGGTTTTGATCCATTTGAATCTTCACCTTGTCTTAGTGTTGCATCCACAAGTAACACTAAGAAAATCTTTGTTAAATCAGTGGCACAACAAACTGAAAATGAAGTAATTCAGCCACTGAACAAAGGAAAGGGCAAATTGAATGAAATGCCTACTCAAGTGATTCAGGAGAATAGGCCAAAACCTAAGGAAATGGCCAAAGCTCCTGAACACAAGAGGAATATTGGTCAGCAGAGTAGACCCAATGGAAGGGCAACTCTCCTGAACAATGTTCAGAGGAATTATCCAAGGTATAATCAGCCTAGGCCAACTCATCTGAGAAAGCCTCAGCTGAATAGACCTAAGGAAAACCATCCTCTAAGGCAGAATAAAATGAGACAACCAAAACCCTTCATGCCAAAGGGTAATGGTCATAAGAAAACCTTTCCTCAAAGATTTCAACAAGCTGCACAAAGAACTCTTAAGTTCAGAAGAGTGGACAACTCCTCTGAAACTTACAGAGTTAACACATTCACACATACTTTCCCAAAGGCATTTAAGGGAAAGACAGTGTATGTTGATGCACTAGGAAATCAACTTAGCCACCTTGAATCAATCAGGGTTATTAGGCAAGTTTGGGTTCCCAAAGGTACAGCTAACCTCTCAGGACCCAAAACTCAAAGGGTACCTAAACCTATCTAATTGCAGGTACCAATGGGCCACAAGAAGAGGAGCATGAACAAAAAGACAGCATGGTACCTTGACAGTGGATGCTCAAGGCACATGACTGGAAACAAGGAACTCCTCTCTGATTTTATTGAAAAAGAAGGCCCAAATGTCACCTTTGGAGACAGCTCACAAGCAACAACAAAAGGTTATGGTACTTTGATGATTGGTAACATCAAAGTAACCAATGTATCTTATGTAGCTGGTCTCAAATATAATCTCCTAAGTATCAGTCAATTCTGTGATAGAAACTTCAATGTTGAGTTCTCAAGTGGAAAGTGTTTAATCAAAGATAAAACTCAACAAACTCTATTGACTGGAACTAGGAAGGGAAATGTGTATTTTGCAGACTGGGACAAGTCTACTAATGCTGCATGTTTTATTGCTAAATGTTCTAGTGAACAAAGTTGGTTATGGCACAAAAGGCTAAACCACCTGAACTTCAAATCTATGAATAAACTTGCTAGAAATGCATTAGTCAAGGGACTACCTAATGAGGTTTTTACTAAAGAGCATGTTTGTAAACCATGCCAAGAAGGAAAACAGATCAAAGCCTCATTTAAGGGAAAACCAGTCATTTCTACTGAAAGGGTACTTGAATTATTACATATGGATCTATTTGGACCAATTACCCCTGCAAGCATAAATGGTAGAAAATACACATTGGTGATAGTAGATGACTTCTCTAGGTTCACATGGGTAGTATTTCTCCTTAATAAGAAGGAAACTCAAGTCAAACTACCTGAACTTCTAAAGAGACTGTCAAATGAGAAAAGCCTTAGCATTATCAAGATAAGATCTGATAAAGGCACTGAGTTCATTAATTCATACATCAATGAGTACTGCACATCAAATGGAATAGCTCATGAAACCTCAGCAGCTAGAACTCCCCAACAAAATGGAGTTGCAGAAAGAAGGAATAGAACTTTAAAAGAAGCTGCTAGAACTTTAATTGTTGATTCAAATTTACCTAAGAGGTTTTGGGCTGAAGCCATAAACATTGCATGCCATACTCAAAATAGATGTTTGATCACTAAGGGGCAAGGCAAAACCCCCTATGAACTCTGGAAAGGAAGAATACCTAAAGTGTCATATTTTCATATATTTGGTTGTAAATGTTTCATTCACAATAATGGGAAAGAACAGTTGAAAGCTTTTGATAGCAAAGCTGATGAGGGAGTATTTCTTGGATACTCTCAAATCAGTAGAGCTTTCAGAGTATACAACAAGAAAACCCTTATAGTGGAAGAAACACCTCATGTTGTGTTTGATGAATCTATCTTTGAGATCAGGAATGATCATTTGGAACCTGAAGAAATCACACAGAGGACAACCAGATTAAGCCTAAAAGACAAAGACACTGAATTCATAGAAGTTGTCCAAACCAACCTACCTGAACATACAACATTGGACAACCATCCTGAAGGCAACCTTCCTGAGACAAATCCCACTGATGGAAATGGTGAACTGAATGATCCAATCCCAGTTCACATCCAGGTAACAACTACCAATGAAGAAGCAGTTCCTGCTGAGGTAGTTAATGGGTCAAATAATCAAGGGGGAACTCAAAATGTTGAAAATACCAATGTCCCTGACATTGAGGACAACATCCCTGATTATGATCCTGAATTAGATCCTGCATTAAATTATCCTGAATTCTATGATCAAAATGACTCACCTTCAGTAGAGGACAACTCTACTGAAGAGATCAGAAAAAGAAGGACTTGGTTGTCTGACCATCCTACTGATCTAATACTTGGTGACCCAAGTATTGGAGTAAAAACAAGAAGATTCCATGGTGAAAGTGCTCTTTTCTGTTGTTTCTTGTCAGAGCAAGAACCAAGTAATGTTGAGGAAGCACTTCAAGATGCCAATTGGATCACAGCCATGCAGGAAGAACTGAACCAATTCACCAGAAATGAAGTATGGGAGCTGGTGGATAGACCTTCACATCAAGATGTTATTGGAACAAAGTGGGTGTTCAAGAACAAGAAAAATGAAAATGATGTGATTGTCAGAAACAAAGCAAGACTAGTGGCAAAAGGTTATTGCCAACATGAAGGCATTGACTATGATGAGACATTTGCACCTGTGGCAAGGCTAGAAGCAATAAGGCTTTTCTTAGCCTATGCAGCTCACAAGAGGTTCAAAGTGTACCAAATGGATGTCAAGAGTGTCTTCCTGAATGGAGTCTTAAAGGAAGAAGTCTATGTGGAACAACCACCAGGTTTTGAAGTTGGAAACCAAGTTTACAGACTCAAAAAGGCTCTATATGGACTCAAGCAAGCCCCTAGGGCTTGGTATGACACACTGTCACAATTCCTCTTGGATCATGGATTCACCAAGGGAACTGTGGACAGAACTCTCTTCAGAATCTCTGAAGGAGAGGACATCTTGCTTGTCCAAATTTATGTAGATGACATAATTTTTGGATCCCCTAATGAGAAGCTTTGTGAGAAATTTTCCAAGCTCATGCAAAGCAAGTTTGAGATGTCCATGATGGGGTTGATGAACTTCTTTTGGGGTCTACAAGTCAAGCAATCTAAAGAAGGAATCTTCATCAACCAAGCTAAGTACACCAGAGAAATGATCAAGAAGTTTGGGTGTACAACTAGCAAGCCAGTAAGGATCCCAATGAACACAAATTGGAAGATGGATCCTGATGAGAGTGGCATTCCAACCAACTCTACTGAGTATAGAGGAATCATTGGATCACTCCTCTATCTCACTGCCAGCAGACCTGACATCACCTTTGCAGTAGGTGTTTGTGCAAGGTTCCAAGCAAATCCTAAGAAAAGCCATCTTGAGGCTGCAAAGAGGATTTTGAGGTACCTCAAAGGCACTGAGAATCTAGGCCTTTGGTACCCTGCTAATGACAACATTGAGTTAACTGGCTACTCAGATGCTGATTATGGAGGATGCAGAATTGACAGAAAATCCACTTCAGGAACTTGTCAATTCTTGGGCAACAAGCTTATTTCATGGTTCTCCAAGAAGCAGAACACTGTGGCTACTTCCACCACTGAAGCTGAATATGTTGCAGCTGGAAGTTGTTGTGCTCAAATCCTATGGTTGAGACAACAACTGAAAGACTACAAAGTCAACTCTACTGAAGTGCCAATATTTTGTGATAACAATAGTGCCATTGCTATATCACAAAATCCTGTCTTGCACACAAGATGCAAGCATGTGGACATCAAGCACCACTTCATTAGAGATCATGTGGAGAAGAAGGATATCAAGCTAGTGAAAATTCACACAGACCATCAAAAAGCTGATATATTAACCAAGCCACTTGCAGAGGCAAGATTTCTGGAGCTATCAGCAGAGTTGGGATTACTTGATCCAGGGAAGTTAGACAAATGAGTCCAAAGAGGTTCATTAATTAAGGGGGAAACAAACTCAAACTTCAGCAGACTTGGTCAAGTCTACTGAAACTCAGAAACATGACCTTACCTCTTCAGGACACTTGTCCATTAACATTCAGGACCTTTGTCCATCTTTCTTCAGGACACTTGTCCATGTAGGGTCAGATAAGTTGTCCTAGCTATCAAACCAAATCTTGGTATGATAAGCACCTATTTTTGGTGATCAATACCTATTTCGAAATCTGTCCCATTGAAATACAGTTTTCACCTTTTTGGGATTTAATTTGTCTCCCACCCAAAAGGTCACTTTCCATGCATTAAATGCCAAGATTTAACTCTTGTTTGCATTAAACTTTTTGGGACATGATCTATCTCGAAAAATCCCCAGCCTTAAACAAACATTAAAAACCACCCACGTTTTGAATAAAACAGTTATTTCACTGTTACATTGGTTTTTAACCATTGGATCAAAAGTGGACAACTCCCCTGAAATCAATCCTAGCCGTCCATTTTGGATTTCCATTTTTGTTCACCTTTGAATTGTATCAAGACCTTACCAACTCATTGACAAACATTCTTTTTAGAATATTCACAAGTCTTAAGATCCCCACAAACACTTCTTCCCCAAGTATTCGAAACCCTAACTCAAAAGTTCTTCAAACCCTCTCATTCTTCATCAAACTTTTCTCTGCAACTTTCAATGGCCCCCAAAGTTAGACCTGAGATGCTTGTTGATTTCTCTAACAAGGATCTAGACCTAGATTTTGGCTATCTAAGCAACAAGAACAATCTCCACTTTGAGCCAATTATCTCTTTTGAAAGTGAAGATCCTGAGATTACTCCAACCCTGAGATGGTTGAGAAGGGCTGGTCTCCAAAAGTTCTTGGAAGAAAGACCAAGCTCTTGCTTGGAGAGTTACATGGCAGAATTCTTTGCCTTCCTAAAGTGGAGAGGCAAACCTGAAGATGGAGAAGTGTCAACCAGGTTAGCTTACACTACAGAAGGAGAGGAGGAGGAGAAATTCCACAGAGTAAAATTCTCCTCAGAAGATCTGGAAGGAGCTTTTGGATTGCCTTATGAGGGAAGGAATCCAGAGGTTTATGGTACTGGACATGAAGATGAGATAGCCCAAGAATGGTTATTAGTTCCAGGCCCTCTCTCCTCAACTCAAAACAAGAAAACTCTCAAGCCAGAGTTTCTTAACCTCTTTGAGGTAGTTGCTAAGAGTCTCTTAAGCAACACTGGAAGTTTAGAGCAGGTCAGCCATCCAAGGATCAGGATCATGGCTGCCATTATTGATGCCAGTGATAAAGGCATCAAGTTTGATTGGAGGACCTTCATCATGTCTGAGATGATGAAGGAGAAGGCTAAATTTAAGGTGAAAGCCCACAATAAGGTGGTGGTAGAAGGGAAAATCAAGTATTGCACCAGGGCAAGCTTGTTGATTGAGAGGTTTTCCCACTACTCCCAGATGCAAACCTTTGCAAAGCCTCTCCCAGCCCAAAAGATCCTGTTCAGAAAGCTCAGTAAGAAAACTGAGAAAAGAAGGATGCTACTGGTCAAGCCTGCTGAAGAACAGGAGGAAGAGAAGCCTAAGATGAAAAAGAGAACAAAGGCCAGGGTTGTAAAGACAAGGAAAATGTCTCAGAGAATCTCAGAAGAGAATTCAGATGCTTCAACTGAGATTGAAGAAGTTGCTAGAGAAGGTGTACAAGTGCCATCTGATCATTCAGAAGAACTTAGGCAAAAGTACAATGAGACTAGACAAAAGTCTAAGGGTGATAAGAGAATCAGGGAAGTTGTCCCTGAAAAGGAAGGAAGTGGAAGCAGTAGGGCCAGCAAGAGAAGGGCCAAACCTACTGAGAAGGGGATGGAGCTGCAAGAAGAAAAGTCTCTTCAATTGGCTCTAAGGGAAAGCAGAGCTGAAAGCAGGACCAAATCAATGTCAAGGACTAATTCATCTGGTTCTGGAACTCCAGAATCCAAAGTCCCTGAAGGTCAACCCATAGAGGCCAACATCCATGAAACTCAGTACCTTGAGCCCAACTCCCCTGAAACCCATGTTACCCCTTCCAACCAACCCATTACCCCTGTAAATCTCACTAAGAGATATTCTCCTGAAGGGAATGAGCAAAGAAGTGGCATTGATGTGCTTGCTGACTTAGCAGTAGATGAGACAAGACTCCTGTCTCCCCTTGACTCATCCATGCTGAATTACTCAAAGCTCTTAGAGCATGCACTCAATGAGCCAACCCCTCTGAGTAAAGCCCCTTCAGACCCATTGCTCTCAAAAGCAACTGAAGATCCTTCTACTGCACCCAACCCTTCTGAAGCCAACATCCCTGAACTTAATCTGCCTGAAGCTTTGTTAGGAGAACCCAGAGCCAACTCCCATATAACCCAAAGTCCCCACTCAAGTGGAGATGAGGAGGAGTATACTTATGAAAGTATGCTCAGAGGAGGAGCCAAGGCTACTGTGGACAGTTTGTATCCACAACTTGCTGAATTTCCAAGAATTCAGAAGGCCTTTCAAGATTTAAGGATGCTTGTTGATGTGAAAGACAAATCCTTGATGGAGATATCACAAGTCATCCAAGATAAGGGTGCAAACTGGTGGCAGATTGAAGAAAACAGATTGCTACACTTTGCTGGAGTTTCAAAGACAAGATTCCTCATTGATGAGGAGATTTTTGCAAAGTTGGTAGCTGATAAGATTGAAGAGGAGAAAGAAAGAAAAGCCAAGGGAATCAAACACCCTGACAGTGGCTCCAATGATGATGATTCCCCTGATGATCCTTCAAACCCTTCAAATCCCAACCCTCCTGAAACCCCTCAAGCCAACCTCCCTGAACCCCTTCAACCCAAGTCTTCTGTCTCTGAAAGACTTTCCAACCCCCCTAAAACCTATCATAGGAAAGGCTCTGTCATCTCAGAGGTGTTGACCAAGGAAGGTAACACAACCAAGGACACATCTGCCAATGAAGGTTCCTTTGAACCCAAGGCACAGCCTAAAGATGTTGAGGTTCCTGTAATAGAGGCTAGTTTGATTAAGGCCTATTCAGTGTCAGAAGAGTTGGACACTGATCAGCCCTTAACCATTCAGAATGACTCAGTGGCTGTTGATATAAGCACTGTGATCTCCCCACAACTGCCATCTTTGAACCTTGATGAAGGTGGAGATGTTGCAGGTTTAGGAGAAGGAGTTGAAAAGGAGAGGATAGTTGAAAAATCAGAGGGAGTTGTGGATGAAAGAGAGGTAGTCATCACTAAGATAGTGAGTGTACCACCATATGAGGGTGGAATAAGTGAGGAAGGACAGGTTATTCTTGAAGTCAAATCTGAACTTCAGGAATCCCTTGGTGAAAGGAGGCCTGATTCCTTGAGTGAGGACATTAATTATGAAGGGAGAAAAGAACAAGTTGAAAATGAGAAGAAGACTACTGATGTATCAGAGTCTTATACAAAAGAAATTGAGGGTGCTGAGTGCTTATTTCCTAACTTGTTTGATTTATCTGATGTTGCAGGTATTTCTCTTGACCAAATTTTTGCAGATGAGTTCCTCACAGATGCACCTATCCAAGTTGATACAGGCTCAGCTCAGGCCCTACTTGGAATGCAATCAGAGAAGTTGGACTCCTTGGCTCATCAAGTCCAATCTGCTCATGCTGAAACTTCAGGAGCATTGAATGAGCAAGGAAGGACTCTAGCATCTGTAGAAATGAGGCTCACTGGCTCTGAAGATGTTGTGCTACCAACCCTTGAGGCAAGAATCAGTGGTGTGGAATCTGGTCTCCAAACCATCTCCACTGAAGTTCAAAGTGCCAAATCAACCATGGAAGCCATCTCAGAGGAGGTCAAGAAAGAACAAAAGCTGCTGAGAGACAATCACAATGCTAATGTCAAAGCTCTCAGGCTAACTGTCAAACAAGCTATTGGAAAGAAGACTGCACTGCAAAAGAGAAGAGCTGAAGAGCAAAGGCTAGCTATGGTCAAAGCTGCCTCAGAAAAATTTTCCCAAGAAGTGTTGGCCAACATTGCTGAAGGTGCAGTGGCCAACCTCACTGAGCTCTTAAAAGCCCAACTGGATGCATCTCTGAAAACAGCCATGGAAGAGGTTGTCCAACAAAAGATGAAGCCTGTTCTAGCTTTCCTTAGCTTGAGCAGTGATAGAATGCAGAATATACATGATGAGAATGTATATTTGTTGGAAGAGATGAAGTCCCTAAACCAGGCCCAATCCCTGATGGCCTCAACAATGAGTGACCTCAAGCCCCAGTGTTTTGATGCTGCCAAAAAGGGGGAAAGGGAAAGAGCAAGGGCAAAAGGTGCCTTGGTGATTGGGAGTCCAGTGAAAGGGAAGGACAAAGTCCCTGAAGGAAAGGGAAAAGAACCAGAAATGCTGAACTTGGAAGATTTGGATGAAGAGGAGCAGTTAGCATTGGCATTGAAGAACTCAATGGCCTCAGCTCAAGAAGAAAGGGCAAGGAAACAGCAAAGACCAGGTGGTGAAGTATCTGGTCTGGACAAGGAAGCTGAAGGTGTCCAAACTAGAGGAAAGATCAAAAAGGCCCAAGGAAAGAAGAGACAAGTTGAGACATTCACTGACTTTCCTAGCAGCCTTGATCTTCCACCTGAATTCAGAATTGATGAAGATGAGCCTTCATCAAAGAAAGCCAAAACTGCTGAAGATCCCAAAGCTGCTGAAAAGGACAAATCTTCTGAATCTGGCAAAACTGCTGAAGGTACCAAGTCCCCTGAAGACATTGAAGAGTTATTTGCTGAAGGATTTGGACCTGAACCTAAGAAGAAGACAACAGTCCTAGCTCTTGATCCATCAAAACTGTTTCATGAAGGGTATGGCAAAGACCCTGAAACACAACAGAAACTGGCCATGATGAGGGCCCAAGAGAAAATGGATCTGATGGAAGAAGCAAACAGAGCAAGAGATGAAAGGAGAGCAAACTTTCAGAAACCAAGAAGGAGGAGAGCAACTTACAGCAAGATGAAGCCTCAGCTTCTAATCCCAATGGACACCAAATATCCACACTTGGATAAATGGGTGCCAATTCAACTGAATGACACATGGGAAGAAGCCAAAAGGGAGTTTGTCTATGACTATTATGTCATTGACAGATGGAATGGAGGAGATGCAAACTCTGCCTTCACTGAGTTCATGCTAGAATACTACAGAGAGTTGTATCAACAACTACTTGCAGCTGCTGACATTGCAAGATTTGAACTCACAGCTCCCAAGCCAATCATATACATGCCTCCAAAGCTTGAAGGATGGATTGACCAAGCAAGAATTCTGAGAGAATTCACTGAGATCCTCAAGCTAAACAAGATGGTTCTTGGACCTAAGGGAACCAACCAAGAAGCCATGGCACTGAAAAGAAGAGTGTGGGCACAGTATGGAATGCTGCCACCTCCTGAGGATGATCTTTGAAATGGCTAAGTCTTCTGACCTTTCTTGATTGATCAACTATGCTAAAATATGGTCAAGATTGCTGATATGGTGTGCTAATCTGGTTGCTCTGATCTGTTAAAGATTGCTCTGATACAAGTTCTGTGCTCTGATGCTGAAAATATTATTTTGAATTATGGATTGCTCTGATACAAGCTCTGTGCTCTGATGATGAAAATTGTTAGTCTTGTATTGTTAGAATGAAATGCTCTGATGTATTTAAGTGTTATTGATTCATGCTCTGATATGTTAATTTCAACTATCAACATGCTTGTAATGATCTTTGAATGAATGATAGTTGAACTTATTTTGAATCAAGAAACACTAATCTCTCTATGCCTATCTTAAAATCTACTTACAACAGAAACAGTGAATACACTAACACATTATCTTTTCAGGAATATTGACCTTAGTCATGTCTTCTGAAGATACATGTAATAGGTGTAGACAAGTCACTTTTGCTTAGAATGTGTAGGTTTTGGCATCATCAAAAAGGGGGAAATTGTTGGGAATAAAATGAGATATGTTTTGATCTAATACCAAAACCCCCTGAGACATGCCTAAGTCAATATTAATATGTTCTAGGAATGTTAGAACATATAGATTATAGGCTAGATGAGAAGCTGAAATGTTAGGCAGCTCTTAGACAATTAGATGCACAATTTGAGGGGGAACCTATGCTTTGAAGATGATCAAGATCAAGTCCTCTCAAGGCTCAAATTCTGGAACAATCACTTAAGAGCAAGGACACTCTATGAAATCTAAGATGCTCTTATCAGGAGAGTTGTCCAGAGAAGATGCTCTTATGCAAAAACAAGATTGTAAAGCTCAAAAGGACAAGTTCAATAAAGATACTCTGATCAGGAGAGTTGTCCAGAGAAAATATTCATATGCTCTGATCAGGAGAGTTGTCCAAAGAAGCTAGCCATATGCAAGAACAAGCTTACCTAGCTCAAAAGGACAAGACTACTCAAAGGTTTTTATCAGGAGAGTTGTCCAGAGAAGTCAACTCTATGCATAAAGTGCTCTGATGCAAAAAGATTAAATATACTGATCAGGAGAGTTGTCCAGAGGAGTTGTCTCAGCTAAATTGATCAAGATCAAGTGCTCTGGAAGCCTGAGATCAACTATGCTGAAGAGGTTGAGACAACCATTCCCTAAAGGTCCTCAAAGAAATAAGCTAAGACCATCTCCAAGAGAAATAAAGGGAAAGAGCCAAGTCATCTGAAGAAGAGCAAGCCAACCATGCTGAAAAGCAAAACTGCTGATAGTGATAAGGAGAGTTGTCCAGATGATAAGGAATGTTGTCCTATCATTGGATCAACCTTCAGAAGCCATGTCCAAGTCCTAACAAGAAGTCAAACATTGGGAAAAGTGCTGCAGAATGAAGACAAAACTGTTACAGCCGTTTATTACCCAAATAAGGACATGTCACTATCAAGAATCTGTCTTCCAGTTTGAAGAACTCAAGGAAGACATTTATAGCAATTTGGGGCTGCCTCTCCAACGGGCAAATCCTCCATTTTGTCTATAAATACAGAAGTGTGAAGACCATTTGAAAGCGTCCAACGATCCAACTAACCTCAACACAATCCAACTAGCTCAAAGTTCTTACAAGCTAGAGTGCTTTCAAAGCTTTCAAAGACTATCTTAGTCTTCAAACACTTCATCTAAGCTGAACTTCATTGTATATTCATACACAAGCTTAGAGAGATATCCTATCCTTATACACTGATCTCCATTGTAAAGGATATCTCATTAGTTGGAACCTTACTTCAATCCTCATATCTTTCAAGAGTGAAAGTGAGAAGGTTGTAGTAGTAGAAGTGGTAGGAGCTGACTGTTGAGAGAAGAACAGTTCAGTTCTGAGTTGAGAAGAGGGTACTAGGACTCTAGACATCCTAGGGATCAATTCACCAAGGAGTGGTGTTCTTGATCAAGTGCACATTGGCACTATAAAACAAGTTAATTTCAAGAGTGAAGGAATTATCCTGTTAAATCAGGGAAAGTGGATGTAGGAGCTTGAGTCTCTGAACCACTATAAACTCTTGTGTTGATTTACTTTACAAGTACTTACATTCACTCAACACTGCACACAAAACTGATCTTTCAAAGATACATATTCAAAGACTGTGCAAAACTGTTTTGGACAACTTCCCTGAAACTTAACTGGACTGTGTTACATTGACTAAGTGATTTCAGTATTTAAAGGAGTCTAATCTAAAAGGGCCAACCACTATTCCGCACATATAACTCCCCTAGATAGTTATTCAACTAAGTACTCAATAGTACTTAGTAGATTGATTATCTTAGAAGAGTTAATCTTCTTCAGCAGAGTTGTCCAAGACAACCTTGCTGAACTCTGGTTTGATCAAGTTAGAAAAGAATTGCATACAAGTGTATTCCCCCCCCCCCCATACACTTGTCATATACTCCTTTCAGGACCAACAGTTATTATAACTATAAAGTGTATGATCTATTAATGAAAAGTGTGTTTATTTAATGAAAATTGTATGTTATTATAACTGCAAAGTGTATGATCTATTAATGAAAAATGTATGTTATTATAACTAAAAAGTGTATGTTCTATTAATGAAAAGTGTAAGTTATATATTAATGAAAAGTGTATGGTATTATAATTGAAAAGTGTTTGATATTATAACTAAAAAGTGTATGCTAATGATACACCTTTTGTTTATTTGTACTTGCACTTTCATAATCTAGAAAAACTGGTGCTAATTTTTTTTTAAAAAAATATTATTAATTTTACACGTTTTATTATTTTTTACTTGCACTTTTATTACTATCAATTATATTATTAGTAAGTGCAATTAATGATATTACTAGTACTTGCACTTTTTTTATAATGTATAAAAAACAAAAAATTGTTGCTATTTTTTTTACAAATTTTATTATTTATTAATTTATAATGTATAAAAAAATTGTTCCTAATTTTTTTTTTTAAATTATTATTAATTTTACAAATTTTATTATTTATTAATTGTACTTTTTAATGTATAAAAAAAATTGTTGCTAGTGAATGTTAAAACTGTTAAAATAAAATAACGAGTTGTTAAGGAAATCCTAGGACAACCATTAGACTACAATGAATTTTGTTGAATATTTTATTATTTATCATATATATAATATATATTTCCTATATAGCTGGACTCAAGTACACCGTGTACTTGAGTACACAGCAGCCCTACCCTTTAATAAAATATTGTGTTGCACCTTTTAGTTATAATGACTTACACTTTTCATTAATACTATATTGCACTTTTCTATTATAATTAATTACACTTTTTAATAAAATATTGTGTTGCACTTTTCATTGTTACACTTTTTAATAAAATATTGTGTTGCACTTTTCAGTGTTACATTTTTTAATAAAATATTGTGTTGCATTTTTCAGTGTTACACTTTTTATTTATAACAACTTACATTTTTCATTAATATTATGTTACATTTTTCAGTTATAATGACTTACACGTTTAAAAAAAAAGTCAAATTGTCAACTTGAGTTCTTATATGAACTCGAGTCTATTTGAGACTTTGACTTAATTTATTATTATATATGTAATACTCCCTCCGTCCTACAACTGTTTGCACACTTGCCTTATTTGTCCGTCCCACAATTGTTTACACACCCATAAAAGGAAACTCTCTAATAAACTCCACCCTCACAATATTCACATATTTACACAAAATGACATTACTTTTACTCTCTTTCCAATCACCTTTTTACTTTATTCATATAACATTACAAAATTACCCCTCAACACTCCAATCATTACACTTTTTTCTTAATAAGTGTGTCCACTTAGAGGTGCAAACACTTCCGGGACGGAGGGAGTACATAGTGTTGTAAATGAAATTTATAATCACTAGCGTAATAAGTGGGATCTTATCTAGTATTGAATTAAATAAGTCAACTATTTTTTTTTTTATGGGATTACTTAAAATATTAATATACATCATCAAAACTCACTAAAATTCAACAAATAAGAAACAAAAAACTTCCATATTTTTCCATTATTATTTGAACATTTGACAAAAAAATATGTCTCATTATTAATTGAACATTTCCTTATTGGGGAAAAGTAATTTTTTACTCTTTTAAAAAACTTTTTCAAACATCTTTTATTTATGTCATTATTTTTTACACACTAATTAATTAAAGATTATCTCTTCAATAAAGTTGAATTACCTCCCTTATAAAAAGTTACTTTATTGTCTTTAATACAAATAAAAGGTTTTTACATTCACTCATAAAAAAGTTACTTTTATCACTTTTAATACTAATAAATAATTTTTACATTAAAACTCGTATAAACAGTAAATGTTATATTAATAACAAAACGAAAGGAATAATATATATAGGGGATCTCCCCGAAATTTTTTACAAGTTCACTTGTTTGATTGAATTTGTCTATCGTGATGCCAATGTAAAGGCACACAGACTTGTTAGAGCTGTTAGGACGGTTAACAGTCCTCATGTGTGGTACGACCCTCCGAATCTTGTGGTGGGCGTCCCGTTTACTAATTGCAGCTACTAAATAAAAAAGCTTGACTCAAAAAAAAAAAAAAAAAAAAAAAGGTACTGCGAAGCCCTTGTTAGGGGCTAATTTCAGAGATACGCTGTCAACTATTACAAATTTACAATTTAAGAAAAAGGAAAATCACAATTAATGTGCGGGATTTACTTTGTCTATAACACCTAACACTCACAGTAACAGACCACTATATAGGTCGACAACCAAATTACGATTGTTTGAATATAAAGCATCTCTGTCTCTGTGATGGCTGCACTTTTGAAAGCCCATGTAGAGCTCGAGAGTTCTGAACAAGGGATTAAAGAAACATCAAAATCCTATCCTTGTTGGTATTCTCCACAAACAGGAATATATACTAGCAAATTCCCACCTATCAACCTCCCTTGTCACCCCTTTCTTGATGTTGTTTCATTCATTTTCTCACAAAAACACAATGGGAACCATGCATTCGTTGATTCTTCATCTGGGGTTTCACTTTCCTACTCAAAGCTCTCACCTTTGCTCAAATCCATGGCTGCTGGTTTTTTGCACCATCTGGGACTCAAACAAGGTGATGTAGTCTTAATTATGCTTCCAAATTCCATTTGCTTCCCTGTCATTTTCTTGGCTGCTTTAAGTATAGGTGCAATTGTAACTCCCATGAATCCTTTAAGTAGCTTGTCAGAGATAAAAAGACAGGTTCTTGATAGTAATGCATCTCTAGCATTTGCTCCTCTTAGTATGGTTAATGCATTCTCTGATGATTTGACTTTGAGAGCGCTTCCTATTATTGGGGTGCCGGAAGATTTTGATTTTAACTCTTGCCTCAATGATGGTTCTGTTTTTCATAAGATTGTTTCTAGTGATCCTGAAATGGCTCCGAGGCCTAGAATTATGCAGCAAGACACTGCAGCAATTATGTACTCATCAGGCACAACTGGTAGGTCTAAAGGAGTTATGTTAACACATGGCAACTTCATAGCAATGATTGAAGTTTTTGTGAGGTTTGAAGCTTCTCTTTATGATTATCCAAGTTCCAAAACTGTCTACTTGGCTGTTGTCCCAATGTTTCATGTGTATGGACTGTCTCTCTTTGTTATGGGATTGTTATCGTTGGGCTCTACGATGGTTACTATGAAAAAATTCGATGCTGATGAAATGGTGAGAGCTATTGATAGATATGGTATTACTCACCTGCCTGCTGTTCCACCTATATTGGATGCTCTAGTTAAGAGAGCCAAGAAAGATGCTCGTTGTAGTTTTCGAAGCTTGAGACAGGTTTCTTGTGGGGCAGCTCCATTGAGTGATTCACACATCAATGAATTCATTGAGGCACTCCCCCATGTTGATTTTATTCAGGTACTTGGTCTCTTTACATTTTGCTAAATCCTGCACTTTTATTACTATAAGTTTTTCTTTTTTCTTTTCAAAAAACTAAACTAAATTTCTGTCAGGGTTATGGCATGACGGAATCAACTGCTGTGGCAACTCGTGGCTACAATACCGTTGACATTCGTAGTTATTCTTCTGTCGGGCTTTTGTCTCCGAATGTTGAAGCTAAAGTGATAGATCCAGGCTCAGGTTCTCACTTACCTCCAGGATCTGTTGGTGAGCTTTGGCTGCACACACCTGGAAACATGAAAGGTAATTGTTTTATTCTTTGAATATTATGTATATTGTTGTTCTGTGATCTTAGTTTGATGCTCTTTTGCTCGGTGGCCTAGTGATATCTACAAAACCTTGCATAAATGTATTGGTAATATATGATAGGATGGATAAAATGTTACTCCTATGTTTTTGAAATAGGGTACTTGAATAACATTAATGAGACTAAGGCTGCACTAGACAAAGATGGTTGGCTGCGTACAGGGGACATCGTTTATTTTGATCAACAAGGATACTTATATGTAATTGATCGTTTGAAAGAGATGATTAAGTACAGGGGCTTCCAGGTTTGATTTGAATTCCAGACTTCCTTTTTGGTGTGAAAATTATAATCTTACTGTATGATTAAACTGTTGCACTGTTATTATTGAGTCTCTTCAGATTGCTCCTGCTGATTTGGAGGCAGTGTTGTTGTCCCATCCAGAGGTTCTTGATGCGGCAGTTATAGGGTATGTCGTCTCAGTAAATGATATTCTTGCTATTAATTCAATTTTTGTACTAGAAATTGTGTTTTTTGTGTCTAGCTGGAATATGTTCATTCAGACCTGCACTGATCTGTCGAGATAAACTTTGTTTCTTTCAATTAGCTTTTCATAAGTTTGATCTGTCGAGAATTGATAACTTGCACAAGTCCAGTTACTCGACTTCTAGGACTCTTATCCTATTGGTTTCATCATTTGTAGCATGAGAGACAAAGGAGCAGGGGAGATCCCAGTGGCATTTGTAGTTCCGAAAGAAGGGAGTTCAATCTCCGAGGCAACTCTCATCAACTACGTAGCGAAGCAGGTCATTTTCCCCCCAACATTGCTATCATTATACTCATAAATTTGTATTCTTTCTGCTCACAAACTTACATTCTTCACTTTACTGCAGGTTGCACCTTATAAGAAAGTGAGAAAGGTGTATTTTCGCACGTCTATTCCCAGGTCGCCTGCTGGAAAAATGCTTAGGAGAGAACTGACCAACTTGTTGGTTTCAAGGATTTAGATCTTTATTTAGAATGAATAACATAGTGGAGATTGGATGTGCTCTGCTATTAATAACACAACTGATATAAGAGTTTTTATTTCAAGAATTTCACTTCTATTGTTTTCTTGATATTGAGTTAGTTATTACCTTGTAATACTATAATTTAAGCTACAATTTATGTTCTGTCATGGACATCGAACAAAACACGTCTGAACTAAAACGACAGTTTGGTCATAATAAACTCCTTTACTTCCCCTGCAATGTTTGGGATATTCAAAATTCTCAGACCAAGATTAAGATCCCCAGACAATAAATTAAAAATAACAGATATATTAAACGAAAGAAAAAAATAATAACATTGGATCCCCTACATGTATTGCCAATTCAGTGATTTAAAATTGGTCTCCACCAGCAATTATACAAAATTTTACTGAATGAGTAAAAAGAAAGCTATGTTGACCAAATTATTGGAATCAATGTCTACACGACATATAAATTAAATGCTCCCCATATAATATCTTAGTAACTCAGCCACCGTGGGGGTGACCCCATTATGGTGTTTCTGCAAATACAACAAACTGAAGAAGGTGTGTGTATCCTATCTGCGTTATCTTTCATGTCACGTTGTCACTGCTGGGGCTATTATCGTTTAACTCCTGAAAAAAGGTTTTTGAAGCTTCATACGTAGACCAGCAAATTGCAGCAGCGGGAGCATGGAAGAGCATTCTGGGCATCCATCCTCTCACTAGACCTCTATATCCGTCTTTCTTTACTATTGTTCGAATAACACCCCGAATCGAACCATTAACAAATCTATCGCATCCACACACACCCTGCAATAACTCAATTGATTAAGACGGTGGTGTGAAGTTTTTCAAATATGTAAACAGAGAAAATCTTCCTCAGTAACAACATTCACAAAAACATGCCATATATTCGCACAACAGATTAATCAAAACTTTATAACATTCCATCATGTTGGGGCTTTGAAGCAGTGGTTGTAGTTGTTTGTATGCTCTAAATATATTGTTATAATTTCCTCTGAATGATTTGGAAAGAAAATGCAGTACAAAGAAGCCCTTAAATAGCCTGCCCCATTACATCATGTTTTAAAAATGTTTCTATTGAGCAAGTTCCTAGGAACGAACAAGAGATAAACTGCAACGAAGAAAGATGAGGCCAATACATGACTGAAAATTCAACTGAGACATGGCTTGAAATAAGTAAAACTCAATATTCATAAAGCTTCATTTACCAATGGTTGCTCATAAAACTGCAACTTCTCTAGTACCTAAAGCTCAATAAAGCTATTCC
This sequence comes from Galeopsis tetrahit, assembly GCA_963675135.1. Taxonomy (NCBI): domain Eukaryota; kingdom Viridiplantae; phylum Streptophyta; class Magnoliopsida; order Lamiales; family Lamiaceae; genus Galeopsis; species Galeopsis tetrahit. Next base: position 10,352,272 of record OY776125.1, on the reverse strand, counting down.
CCTTTTATACAACTCTTTCATCATAGGCCCCCTCACACCATTAGTTTATCAGGGTTCTATTGATACATATCAAAGTATTTTGAGGAATTTCTTACAGATAAGCCTTATTTTACAGGATCTTACAGATAAGCCTTGTTAATGCAGGAGTGAGACTCGTGTATGGAAATGAGTGCCTAAAATGTTACACAGATGTGAAATCTGATATGTAGAAGAAGCACACTTCTATCAACTATTAACTGCGTCCAATCCAATCTACTTAGAAAGTGGAGAACACTCTCAACGTGTCACATAAATCAACAAATATTACAGTGTACAATACATCTATAGTGAATCGTGTGAAAGAATGGAAGCCAACGATCATCAATACATAGGCAGAAGATAAAAGAATGAAACATGACACTGAACGTCGTAGCAGAGAAGAGGGAAAATGGTTGAAACATTAGAAAACACAAATTTCACCGCCTTAAGGTTCAGCTTCACTAATAATGTAGACGAAGCAATGAAGAGGCGAGGAGGGTACATCACACATTCATACCAGAGATCTTTGTTTCTGTGATACAGTAGAATAGATGAACCACCAATAATGTCTGCTAGGATGAGAAGTTATCTGAAGAACATTGACACTTGGAACTTGGAAGACCATGCCTCAAGTAGTTCAGTGAAAGGCAAAAAGAACAGAGAGATTCTGCCAGGAGAAATGTTGCTAAGGAAGATCAAAGATTATTCCTTCTATAATCTTTCTTCTCGGGACCACAGTTATTAGAGGTGCAAGGTGCTGAGGCGCAAAAGGTCTGCTGGTGCTGAGGTGCGCGTGCCTCTTGAATTTGGGGTGCAATTCTTTTTAAAAAGAATATGCTAAAGAATTGGATAAATCCTTCATAGTTTAAAGAATAGAAATAGCCATGTAAAAGCAAAGAGGCTGACAAGCTCCACATATGACATATGGCAGAAAATAAGGGGGGAAAAGTAGAAAACATAGCTACGCAACTGAACAAGCAACAGCACAGGTCTTTGGCGGCAGCAGTGGTGGTGGTCTGTTTGGGGTGGGGAGGGGCAGCTGTGGTTGGAAATCACATGGGTTTGCTTGATGTTAAAGAAACAGTGGACATTAATAAAGTTTCTTACCCTGATTTTTTTTTTTTGAATGAATGAAACTAATCCCAGTTTCAGGCTTATATTTTAGGGTTTCTTGTGTAATAAATTTTTGGGGACCAAAGGCATGCCTAAGGCTCGTCTCGACTGTAGAAGGACTCACGGAAGTGTGCACCTCTAATACACCGCCCACCTCTAAAATCATGGTAGACCATGCAGTTTTGGAGTTGGATGAAATAAAATTACTAAGGTGTAGCTGGGGGTGGGGGGAGTACTTCCAACTAAAACTATATATATGTTAGAATAACTTTGTTCATCGGATAAATGGAAAGATATACACATTAAGAAATCATTTTTTGCACTGCAGTTGCATATATTCAAACTAGGAATTGTAAATTAGCAGATAAGCTAACTAAATACAGGTGGAACATGGAAAACCCTCAACCCTTTCCTGAGAAGTAGAAGTGATACTCACTTAAACTGATGTTCAATTGACAAAGTCATCTTGTTTCTATATGTGAAAACATTCGACAAAGGAAAATTTGAACACAAGAATCGCCTTCAAACACAAGTCTAAAGAACCCACTATCAAGACAAGTTCCTTTGAAAACGTCTTCCAAACCCAATTACCAACAAGCCTTCACATATTCCTCTACTCATTATCCCACTACCTTTCCCCACTGAGGCAACCATAAGTCATAACCCCTCCAAACCCCTCACCACTATGCTATATTAGGCCTTTATCTATGATAACAGAGTTAACTGCTAAATTAGCCACAATTACAGAGCACAATATACCCCTATACCCCAAATGAATTTCATTTACACTGAGAAAATTAAATTGAAATATAAATACCTGACACTGTAACTGAGTCTTCACCACGTCAAGAGGAGTCGTCACTGCAGCAGCTAACGCCCCAGCTGCTGCCCCAGCCGTAGCATGAATTGCCAGCCTCTCGTCGCTGAGGCTGTCGGGCGAAACCTCCATCATACCTCTTTTAGCAGCCTCATAGGTGGCAAAATGCACCGCTGTGAAAGGCGCATTCATGAGCACCGTAGTCCTATAAGAAGCGTAAAAGGCCTGAACCCCCTCCTCCTTCAACACTCGCATAACGCAATCCCACACTCCTTTATACGGACTATTTCCCAATTGCAGCCTCTGCTTCACCATATCCATTGGGGTAAGTACCGTATCACTCGCAACCGTAGCACAAACCCCAGAAGCCGCGTGTGCCACATGATTATCAGGATTACCGCGGGAGAAGCTCTTCTTACAAACCTCATAAGCAGAGAAATACACGGCGTGTGCAGGGCCCGCACCAAGCGCCATAGCGCCGATCCCACGGTAAAACCCTCTAGGGCCATCCGATTTCATAATAGATTGAACTGCTTGTCTAATGCTGGCAGATTTAATTGGGCAAGAACCTAGGGCTTGCATTTGGGTTTTAATTGTGTCAACGGGGAACATGGCCATGTGTTCAACCATACCAGCGACGGAGCCGGCGATCATGAACTGCCAGAAGTGAAGTCCGTCGTGCTCCACGGCGGCGATTTGCGGGCGGTATTCGGGCTGCTGGGGGACCGGAATCAAGTCCGGTTTCTGGAACTTGGGGGAGGCGTCGGTGGCCATGGAAGACTCAGAGGAGGATTCAAGAATTCTGCTATTGAGAAAAGGGTTATCGCCATACAAGGTTTTTTATATGCAAGGAATGGTATTGAATAACATTGGAAAACTGGAAAAGTCTACAAAGGGGAGTTGAAACTAGGGTTCCAGTGTTTTGGGGATTTTGCAATTTGCAGTAAATAATTGTACAGTAGTAATTATGGAGTAGTATTTACCTTTTGTATTGCTGTGCTGTCAGCTTACGTCCACTGCAACTCTGTCGTCCTCCTTTCTGGTCGGAATGAAATACTTAGCGGGATTCTATAGTGTCCTTCGTTTGATATAGTGCAATATTTTTTGATATATATATCCTCTCTATATTTTTTGATATATATATCCTCTCTATATTTTTTAAAATTTAATTATACTCCCTCCTTCCCCGTGATTACTTTTACATGTGAAGTGGTAGCACAAAAAATAAAAAAAAGTGAATTTAATGGAGATTTTGAGGTAATTTTATAAAATTTTATGTATAAAGTAAAAAAATTAATTTATTTTTATGTAAGTGTAGAGAAAAAGTAATGACATTTGTTTAAAATTGAGGATATTGCGAGAATGAAGTTTATAAATAGTTATGTATATTTTTTAAGTAAATAAAGTAGAAGTATATTTTATAAAAATGTAGCTGAACTTTATGTGAAAATACTCCCTCAATTCCACAATTGTTTGCACTTTTATCTTATTCTCATTTTCACAATTATTTGTACTTTCCAAAAAAGAAACGTTTTCATAAACTTTACTCTCACAATATTCACATATTTACATAGAATGACATTACTTTTATTTTACTTTATTCACAAAAGTTTATAAAATTACTCCTCAGAGAATCTCCAACGCAATTCTATTTAAAGTTAAACTTCAAAATAGAGTTGCATCCCTCCTCCAACCGTACTCTATTTTAAAATTTTGAATTAGAGTTTTAAATAAAATTCACGGTTCAAAACTCTATATTTCATATCTATTTACAATTTTATATTAATAATTAGAGTTATTTTGTTAAATAATTACAATTCTATTGTTATAGTACTAATTTATAATATGATTTTAATTGTTCAATTTAATTTTTTTCGTGTGTATTATTATTACCAACAAAAAATAATGCAAAATACAATAAAACATACTCCTACATTACATATTAAATATGAAATACATTATTAAAATGGGCATACATGCATTATCTATCTACGTATAACACGACATATTAAAATAATTGTGTTGTATTAGATTACACTCACCTGTATAGTTTTACGTCATTATATGTTTCGTAATTTTATACTCCGTATTTAAATAAAAGTAATATTTGAAAATTGTAAATTTATTTACATTTTATGATTTTGATAAAATTAATACTCCTAATATTTAATTTTATAATTTAATTGCATAAATTAATTTAAATATCAAGATAAATATATTATTTAATGATCGTAATATATTGACATTAATAAAATAATAAATAGAGTAAGATATATATTTTTATGGTTGGGGAAGGTTTTTAAAATATAGTACGAAAAAATTGTATTTTGGAGTTTAGATATCTTCGAGTTTGTGGCTAGAGATGACATTAACACTCCACTCATTACACATTTTTTTTAGTTTATGTGTATATAAAGTGGTGCAAAGTGCAAACATTTGGGAAAGGAGAGAGTAATAAGTTTAAATTAACTATATTAAAAGAGAATATTTTATTTTTCTCTTAAATCTTAGGGACCTTCTATACGTAGTCAGGGTGTCGTAATGACTACCGTAGTCACTTAATCTAAGCCATTAAAAATCTAATCTAAAGGTTTAGATTTGATGACCTGTTACCTTTTGTAAATTTTACGATATGTATTGTCGTAATGTGTCGTAAAGTGTCATAAATTTGTATTTTCTATTAAATTAAATTAATTAAAATATATTATTGTAAATTTACATTTTTATCCTTATACAATAAAATAATTTATTACAACAATTATCTACACCCGCTAATTTTATGAGTTCACCCCAAATCATTTTTTACCATAGTTATCTGCACCCATTCATTTTATGAGTTCACCCAAATCATTTTTTACCATAGTTATCTGCACCCATTCATTTTATGAGTTCACCCCCAAATCATTTCTTTTTTACAACGGTTATCTACACCCGCTCATTTTATGAGTTCACCCCCAAATTATATTTTTACCAAAATTATCTACACCCGCTCATTTTATGAGTTCACCCCCAAATTATTTTTATACCACAATTATCTGCACCCGCTCATTTTATGAGTTCACCCCAAAATATTTTTTAAAAAATAATTACAATTTAAAAGACTATATTATTTTTTTATTAATTAACACTAAATATAATAAAATCAACCCTAATTTATACATTTACAATCTACAACCGAGTCATTGCCGAGTTACCGTCGATTCACCACCAAATCACTCATATTTTTAGAAAAAAAATCGTAAAAACATAATTAAAAAAAACTATCGAGATTAGGTACAACTTTTATTTTATTTTTCTTTTTAATTTTTCTTCCCATTTTCAATTTTTATTCCAAACTTTTTATTTCTTCGTTTTTTTTGTTTCCTACTTTTTTTCATTAATATAATTTTTAGTTTTAATACAAAATAATATTATATGTATGATTTTATTATAATCCCTCCGTTCCAGTGGAAGCTCCTCATGAGATTCGGACACAGAGGTTAAAAAATATGATATAATAAGTGGATGTATGAGAGGTGATGTGATTGAGAGAGAGTAGAATATAATGAAATGTGAGAGGGAATAGTTTGGCAAAAAAGGAATGAGTAACTTTCATTGGGACAAATGAATAAGGAAAGTTGGGTAGTTTTCAATAGGAAGGAGGGAGTAGTCGGTAATACAACAAGTAATAACCAGTAATACCATAAACAGTAATCAGTAATACTATTAACAATAATTAGTAATACCACGAACATTAATCAGTAATACCATTAATATTAATCAGTAAAATTTTATACAATAACAAATAATTTCACACATCTAATTATATTCAATAATACAAAAAAAAATTATCAGTAATACCATGAACAGTAAGAGTAATACCATGAACATTGAATAGTAATATCTCATACAATAACAAATAATTCCACAAATCTAATTATATTCAATAATACCAAAAACAATTATCAGTAATACCATAAACAATAATATGTAATACCTTAAAAATAATAATAATCAGTAATAAATAATTTCACATAATCAGTAATACCACAATTAATAATCATTAATATTAATTCAATAGTGTATTAATAGTAATATCGCAATCAATAACTAGTAATACCAGTATCAATAATACCAATAACAATAATACCATAAAAAAAGTGGAGAGAGTGCAGATCGGGGTGTACTAAAGAAAATAGAGGGTGCACATTACCAATCCCAATTGAAGGAAACCCTAGCCCAATGGGAGGGCACCCTAGGTCAGTAGTCGTCGCTTGGGATTTCATCAGTAAGGTCACCAGCTCCGAGTGTCGTCCGGTCAGAGATCCATCAGCAACATACTCACAGTCCTCCGTCGGGCCGTCGTCAGCCGGAGGAAGAGGCTGCGCAGGAGCAGGGTGAAGAAGACGGATGAAGCAATGTAGCTTCGATTTGGACAGAGATGAACGACGAGAGAGAGGCAGCATCGATCCGAGTGTTGCAGGCGAGCGCCGTTGATGTAGGAGAAGCTCCTGGATCGCGAACGCAAGGGAGATTGATCGAAGCAGTCGCGTCGATGGTCGAAATGAGTAGAGGATTTCGGCCACCATGGATCGTGGCCAAGATGGAAGATTATGTCGATTGTTATGGAAGTGAAGAATCGCGATTGCGATTCGAGGAGGGGTCTCGGGCTTCAGCGGTCGAGACCGAAGTGCCGCCTTCGCCGTCGAGGGGGTGGTCGGGCATGGTGGTGGCTGGGTCACCCGCCGACATGCATGGATTTCCGGCAGGTCCTTTACTCATCAAATCAAAATTAAAATTTAGGTGCACCGCCGATCGACTTTAATAAAATTATACCTATAATATTATTTTGTATTAAAATTTAAAAAATACACATGCAAAAAATGAAAAGGAAAGACAGGAAAATTTAAAAAGGAAAAGAAAAAAAAACAAGGAAATAAAAAATTTGAAAAAAAAAATTGAAAATGGAAAGAAAAAAGAAAAAGAGGAGGGGGAAGAAAAATTAAAAAGAAAAAAATTGAGATTTGTGGCTAATTTCGATAGTTTTTTATTAATTATATTTTTACGCTTTTTTTTTTTTAATATGGGTGATTTGGTGATGAATTGATTTTTTAGAGTTTATTTTATTATATTTTGTGTAAAATAATAAAAGGATAATATAGTCTTTTAAATGTGATTATTTTTTTAAAAATATTTTGGGGTGCACTCATAAAATGTGCGAGTGCAGATAACCGTGGTAAAACAATAATTTGGGGGTGAACTCATAAAATGAGCGAGTGAAGATAATTGTGGTAAAAAATAGTTTGGGGGTGAACTCATAGAATGAGCGGGTGTAAATAACTGTTGTAAAAAAGAAATGATATGGGGGTGAACTCATTAAATGAGCGGGTGCAGATAATTGTTGTAAAAATATGTTTAGGGGGTGAATTCATTAAATTAGCGGGTGCAAATAATTGTAGTAAAAATATGATTAGGGGGTGCACTCATTAAATTAGTGGGTGCAGGTAAAATATAAATAAAATTTAAAAAGAAGGGTAATATAGTAAATAACAAAATATAATTTAAATAATGCTAAAAATAACTGAAACCTATATGACAGGTAGCAGATCGTTTTTACGGTTACGACGCCACATGGCGCGATTCGACAAAGTGACTGCGTAGTCACTTTGTAAAATGTGACTACCGTAAGAATTGCCCATCTTACTATTGTTTGCATTCTTTTTTTTATTCAAAAAATATCTTACTATGGGGTGTATTGTTTCTATGTGATTTTTTTAAACTTTCAAAGTCCGGTATTATTCAATTCAATTTTCAAAAGTCTTAAAAAAATCTTTGGGTATTCAACTGTCTATAAATTTTAATACTCTATAGATTTTGTTGGATTCTCCACCAAAAATATAAATAAATTACACTATCCAAAATCTCTTCTAAAAACCTGTCTATAAGTTTTAATTTTGTTGGATTCTCCTCCAAAAATATAAATAAATTACACTATCCAAAATATCTTCTAAAAACCTAGATTTCAATTGGATTCTCTCAGAAAACTCTAAAAACAAAAGGTCAGAAGTAGAAGTAGGGATGTCAATATTGACCCAATTAGAAGTAGGGATGTCAATATTGACCCAATCCGCGGGTACCCGTCCTGCCCCGCAAGCTTTGGGTCAGGTCGGATCTGCCCGGTATTGAGAACGGGTCGGATCTGTCCCACCCCGTATGTTAACGGTCTGGGTCTTATGTCCGACCCAAGAGTATCCAACCTGACCCAAATTATTATATAAACTTTATATAGTGTATATATATATATATATACATTTTATTGGTATAATACTTTTTATATTATAACATGAAAAATATTTATATTATTGTGAATTGTTTCAATGTATATATGCTTGAAAAATATTATTTTCAACTGTGAGAAACAACTTAAATAAATTCAACATGATATGAAAAAATGGGGCGGGGCACGGGGCGACTATCTAGGACCCGTACGGGATGCGGGGCGGGTCCGGGGCATAATACATTAGAACGGGTCTGAGGCATATACAAGTGTGTTCCATATACATTTGCATCAATAATTCCAACGCCGAAGTTTATGAAAATCTATGTAGATTAATAAAAAAAAAAATTCGAAATCCTGCAAGTTTATGAAAATTCATATAAAAAAATAAAAAAAAGTTAGTCAAATTCTTAATAATGGACTCTATGATTTTATTTAAATCTATTGACTTTTCTAAAAAAATCCAATAGAATTACAATTGAATAGACCCCTTAAATCTTACTTTCTACATCCGTTATTAATTTAATAATTTTTTAAAGGAGTTTTTAATGAATTAAAATAAATTAAATAAAAAAATGTTTAATTAATAATAAGATAAAATATTTTTTTTTTATAAATATTCAAATAATAATGGAATAGAGGAGAGTATCATTTTTTTTTCTTGACTAATGTAGAAATACAAAATTTGAACTCCAATTTAAATGAAAAAAAAGGTACTAAAAGAGCTTAATTGTGATGATTTATTTTTCACTTTAAAAAAAAAATCCTAAAAATCTGAGAATTTTACTTCTAGTAATCAACATAAAATAATTTATAATTTTACATCTTGGTAAGAGAGATTATATGGTATCTTAATTTGATAAATCGAGATTACCATCGAGGGTTGGTCTCTTGTACTCAAGTACACCATATATTTGAGTGGACTTTTATTGGTCAACAGTTGACCGTTAACTTTGATCGGTCAACTGTTGACCGTTGACCAAATTTTTTTTTCGATTTTTTTTTTTCGATTTTTTTTTAACAGAAATTTTTATATTTTTCAATAATATTTTTAACTATTTTAACATACACTTTTTAGTTATGATATCATACACTTTTCAGTTATAATAACATACAATTTTTAGTTATGATATCATACACTTTTCAGTTATAATAACATACACTTTTCAGTTATAATAACATACATTTTTCATTAATAAATTATGGAGTATATTTTTTGGATATAATAACATACACTTTTCAGTTATAATAACATACACTTTTTAGTTATGATATCATACACTTTTTAGTTATAATAACATACACTTTTATTTAATAGAACATACACTTTTCAGTTATAATAACATACACTTTTCATTAATAAATCATATATTTTTCGTATATAATAACATACATTTTTCAGTTATAATAACATACATTTTTCATTAAATATAACATACACTTTTCACTTATAATATCATACACTTTTTAGTTATAAGAACATACATTTTTCATTAAAAACAATGTTGCACTTTTCAATATACTAACATACACTTTTCATTAAAAAACAAAGATGCACTTTTCAATATACTAACATACACTTTTTCAAAAAAATAAAATAAAATAAAAAGTCGAAAAAAAAATAATTAAAAAAAATCGATTTTTTTTTATAAAAAAAAAAAGTCAAAGTTTGACCTTTGACTGGTCAAAGGTCAACCGTTGACCTGTCCAAAGTCTACTCAAGTACACGGTGTACTTAGTACATACAAGACTTTCGCTATCATCAATACATAGAAGAATTTTGATTGAGATTCATGTTGACATTTTCTAGATTTATATAAGGAAGATTTTTCGACATTTTACTAATACTCCCTCCATCTTTTAATAAATGTCATTTTGATATTTTTCAACAAATTAAGATTATAAATTGTGGTCGCACCCTTCATTAATTATAACTAATTTTAATATATAAATTTTATTTGATAAAAAATGTAGTTAAGAATGTAGCTAGTATTCATAAACCAAATTAATTTTGGTATAAACAATTTTTGTAGAATTTATTAATGAAAAATATTTATGGTAAATGAATAAGGATAAAATAGTCAAAATTAAAGAAAAAATCTTAGAATGACACTTATTTTAAAATTAGTTAAAAAGGTAAAGTGACACTTATTAAAAAGTGAAAGGGAGTATTAAACTAAAAATTGTTATTGTAAATTTGTAATGGATATTTATAGATTTTTTTTATAAATATCGTTAATTTTTATTTATATTTTGAATATAGATATTGATTACAAAAAAAATTGAATATATCACAATACCATATAAATTGAATATATCCCGAATATTTTGGGTTTATTTCCATATATTTGCATTGCTATTTGCTTCCTTTAATTTAATACTGCTACATTATTTATTATATTAGGGTTTTTAAAAAAATTGAATTCTTTGAGAAGACGACAAACTCTACAATGTTCCGGTCCAACTACTCGGCCTCCGGTGGCCGTCATCATCCGCCGTCTGGCACTCACCCCCGCTGTGGTTTCAGAAATTCCGGCAACCACAACAACCACGCGACGCCGTTTCAGCGACCCCCGCATCAACACCGGTTTTCGTCTGACTTTCACGGTCGACGCCCCAGTCCACCCCGAGACCGCCCCAACTTCATCGTACAGCTCCGATACGACGCTCAACGGGTGGCGAACAGGGAAGAGACCATGGCTATAGTTCAGACTCTTAAGTTCCAACCTCAAAAATTGAACGTTATTCCGTCGAATTATATTTCAGCCTCACTTTTTTATGATCAGTGGTGTGAGGCTAGGGATACGATTGTTCAGTTGTGGCAGATGAAATTGAATGATAAAACGCATGTGTTTTTTCCTCGGCTGGTTTCCAATGTCGAAGTTGCTTCTGATAGGTTGGAATTGGACGATCGGTTGAAGGTACTGTTTTTGGAGAAATTGAAGGGTTTGAGAGAGGTGGATTTTCTGGTGCCATGGCAGAACAAATTGTGGGCTGTGTTGGATGAGCTTGATAAGGTTATGGATTTGTTGAGGAAACCGCAGAAGTTGGGCGTTGTTGATGAAATTTTGAGCACAAGGAAATGTTTGGAGGCGGAGAGGGATATGATCTTGAACAGGATGCAGGAGTTCAAGAGTGGGATTAAGTGTATTGAAAATTATTTGGAGAATGTAGAAAAGAATGAGGATGGGGATATTCCTGTTTTTCAATTTTTGGATAGAAAGATTGTTTGGGAGAGAATTTATAGCCTAATGATGAGGGAATGTAGGAGGGTTGATGATGGACTGCCCATATATGCCCATCGACGGGACATCATAAAGCAAATAAAGTCCCAACAGGTTTTCCTTAATCTAAATGATTTGATAATGCTTAATTTAGATGTTTTGATGCTTGACTGAAATTATGAATTGACATTGATTTTTCAGTTAGTCATTCACAAAGTTCCACTGAGTTACCTTATTAATAGAAAGAGAAAGTGGTGAGAGAAATGAGTGAGGTTGAGACTTGAGAGTACTTTTCTACTGAGTGAACAAATATGTCAAGAATGTTGGGCAAAAAATGTTGGATAGATGTAATCACATCTTATGGTATAAGTTTGAATATAGGAATTAGTCGGGGACATTAACCATATAAACAAATAAACAATCGTATATATCTTTTCATTTATAACATTATGAATCACACGTCATCTACTGGATGTGTAGGATTGACAACATTGATACATAAAATGCTTTCTGAACAAATTTTATTAGTTGAAAAAGTTCTGTATAATCTAAAGCCTGTTGATTACAACAATTGGAACTCTTATTTATAAATTATAATTTCTTTCGAGCTTCCACTTTTCTATGGAAGTTTTTTATTTTATTTTTGGTATCCACTATTTTGTTGATAATTTGGAGTTAAGTCTCTATTTCATTTGTGTTAGTTGCCAGTGTGATTTGACAGCTGATATTTTCACTATTCATTGCCTCAAGTTTGTTGGAGGAATTCATTTTCACTAAAACTTATCGTGCATTATTTAAGGTTTAGGAAGTTCCTATGCTGAGATTTTTTTTTTGGATCCTTTTGTATTCCCATTAGGTATAAGCATTCAAAATATTATTTAACTTTTTTTATGGAAATCTTACAGGTTACAGTATTGATAGGTGAGACCGGTTCTGGAAAGAGCACACAGTTGGTACAATTTCTCTCTGACTCTGGCATTTCTGGCCAGGAGTCTATTATTTGCACACAGCCACGTAAACTTGCTGCTATCTCATTGGCAGAGAGGGTTAAAGAGGAAGGCTGTGGCTGTTTTCATGGTCCCTCAGTTACCTGTTATCCATCATATTCATCTTTTCAGGATTTTGAGTCCAAGGTGATATTTATGACTGATCACTGCCTATTGCAGCACTACATGAGAGACAAGCAATTATCCAAGATTTCTTGCATTATTGTTGATGAAGCACATGAAAGAAGCTTAAACACCGATCTCCTTCTGGCCTTGATCAAGAATTTACTGTGTCAGAGGCCCAATCTCAGGCTTATCATTATGTCTGCAACTGTTGATGCAGATCAATTCACTGACTATTTTTTCGGTTGCAGGACCTTGCATGTGTCTGGTAGAAACTTTCCTGTTGATACTAAATATGTACCTTCAGAATCTGCAGCAGGGTTTTTAGGTTCTAAATTAGTGCCTTCTTATGTTGAAGATGTTTCAAGGATGGTATCTGAGATTATCAAAACTGAGAGGGAAGGCACTATCCTTGCATTCTTGACCTCTCAGATGGAGGTAGAATGGGCTTGTGAAAAGCTTCAAGGTTGTTCTGCCATTGTGTTACCTTTACATGGAAAACTTTCTTATGAGGACCAGCGTAGAGTGTTTCTAAACTATCCCGGTAGAAGAAAAGTTGTAATTGCCACCAATGTTGCCGAGACATCATTGACAATTCCAGGTGTCAAATTTGTGGTTGATTGTGGAATGGTAAAGGAGAGCATGTATGAACCTGCAAGTGGCATGAATGTTCTAAAGGTTTGCAGAATCAGCCAGAGCTCTGCTAATCAACGATCTGGTCGTGCTGGGAGAACCGAACCCGGGACATGTTACAGACTATACTCATTAAATGATTTTGAGTCCATGCTCCCTCATCAGGAACCCGAAATTCGTAAGGTTCATCTGAGTGTAGCCATTTTGAAAATTATTGCATTGGGCATGAAGGATGTGCAGAAGTTTGACTTTGTCAACTCCCCTAGTCCTGGAGCTATAGCTACGGCTGTCAGAAATCTCATTCAGATAGGAGCAATTGCAGTGAAAAATGATGCTTATGCATTAACTCCTGAAGGACGAGACATGGTCAAGTTGGGTATTGAGCCTCGGCTTGGTAAAATAATTCTGCAATGCTTCCGCCAGCGATTGGGTAAAGAGGGTATTGTTCTTTCTGCTGTTATGGCGAATTCTAGTAGCATATTTTGTAGGGTTGGTACAGAAGAAGATAAGTTGAAATCTGATCGCCTTAAGGTGCAATTTTGTCATCCTAATGGCGATATCTTCACATTGCTTGCTGTTTATAAAGAGTGGGAGGCTGTGTCACATGAAACGAGAAATACGTGGTGTTGGGAAAATAGTATCAATGCAAAGTCTATGAGGAGATGTCAGGACACCGTTCTAGAGCTGGAATCTTGTTTGAAAAATGAACTGAATATCATTGTGCCAAATTATTGGTGTTGGGATCCATTAAAACTTACGGAGCATGACAAAATTTTGAAAAGAATAATATTAACTTCTATGCCAGAAAATGTGGCTATGTACTCAGGCTATGATCATCTTGGTTATGAAGTGGCAGTGACAAGGAAGCATGTCCAGTTGCATCCTTCATGCTCGTTGTATAATTTTGGCGAGAGGCCAGCCTGGGTGGTTTTTGGAGAGATACTCTCCGCATCGAATGAGTATCTAGTTTGTGTTACTGCATGTGACTTTGAATGTTTCTCCTCCCTTTCTCCCCCTCCAGTCTTTGATTTCTTGAGCATGAACAGTCAACAGTTGCAAACGAGGATTTTATCAGGGTTTGGAAGTGTTCTATTAAAGAGATTTTGCGGGAAATCTAATAGCAATCTGCGGTTTCTTGTTTCAAGTATCAGAGAATCTTGTGGCGATGAACGGATAAGTGTTGAAGTCCAAGTTGATCAGAATGGCGTGTTAGTGCATGCTTCTTCACAAGACATGGAGAGAGTGATTGATTTTGTTAAGGAAGGGTTGGAGTATGAAAAGAAGTTGTTACAAAGTGAATGCTCAGAGGAATGTTTATATACTGGGGGTCCCACGGTCTTACCCTCTATTGCGCTCTTTGGGGCTGGTGCGGAGATAAAACACCTGGAACTTGACAAGAGATATCTGTCTGTTGATATATTTCATTCAAACATTACTTCACTTGATGAAAAGAAGCTGCTACATTTTCTTGAGAAGTCTGCCCAAGATCGTATTTGTGCCATTAGCAAGTTCTCAGGCATTGGTGTGGACAGTGAAGAGGACAGGTGGGGAAGGGTGACGTTTTCGTCACCTGATGCTGCCAGTAATGTCGTTGACTTGAATGAGTTTGAGTTCAGTGGTGGTTTATTGAAGATAATTCCTTCTAGAAAGCTCTATGTTGGTGATCACAAAATGATACCATTTCATTCCATTAAATCCAAAATTGTTTGGCCTCGTCGATGCAGCAAAGGACTTGCAATTTTGAAGTGCGATCCAAAGGATGTCGCTTTAATTGTGAATGATCTGTCCAATCTGGTAATTGCAGACAGGCTTGTGTGGTGTGCACCAGGTACGAAGACTACAGACAGCGTTGTACTTGCTGGGCTTGATAGGGAGCTGTCTGAAGCTAATATATATGAGGTGGTTAGGGCTTCAACAAATAGGCAGATCACAGACTTCTTCTTGGTGAGAGGAACTGCAGTAGACGGTCCTTCGCCAGAGGCTTGTGAAGAAGCTATTAAGCGACAAATTGGCCCCTTCATGCCTAGAAAGAATCAGGGCAATTGTGTCCGTGTTCAGGTGTTCCAACCAGAACCAAAGGGTGTTTTCATGAGGGCTGCAATTACTTTCGATGGGAATTTACATTTGGAGGCAGCTAGGGCACTCGAGCAAATTGATGGAACAGTGTTGCCTGGATGTCAATCATGGCAGA
Organism: Galeopsis tetrahit; assembly: GCA_963675135.1. Classification (NCBI taxonomy): domain Eukaryota; kingdom Viridiplantae; phylum Streptophyta; class Magnoliopsida; order Lamiales; family Lamiaceae; genus Galeopsis; species Galeopsis tetrahit. The sequence goes on along the minus strand of OY776125.1, from coordinate 10,336,911 downwards.
AGATTCAATGCCAGCATTTGTTTCATAGTCATGTGTCCTGTTCTGCTACTGTCTATCCTGTGATCAGTAGCCAATTGCATTCTTTGCTTTCAAGTCTTCGCCGACGGAGGGGTATGTGACATATTTATTTTAAAGTGATGCCTTCATTTCTTAGTTGCAATTTGATCATAATTTGCTGATTAACGTATAAATGTTGATTTCTCATATGTTCCACATAACTACTACTTTCCCTTTGGGTTCCTCTTGTTTTTTCCTCAGCTACTCTTATCTTAGTAGCTTGACACCATGATTTCACGTTAAACGAAACATTGTGATTCACCCTGTTAAGGTTGGCATGCATTTTTTGCATTCTTATGTGGGTACACTTTCTTCATTTGCAGGCGTAGAATGTAATCTAGAGACAATGTACAATGGCATGGGTAAAATCTCTTCTTATCGAGTCTTTATATCTGCCAGTGCTACAAAAGTTGTAGCAGACTTGAGAAGAACGCTGCAGCAGCTCATGGAAGGGACAATCATACATCATCCCGATATGACTCCTGCTGTCTTTCAAAACCTTTTTTCACGAGACGGGATCATGCTCATGAAATCCATTCAACGAGAAACTGGAACACACATAATCTTCGAGAGGCATAGAATGATTGTAAGAGTCTTTGGTTCTCCAGGCAAGATTGAGGCTGCGCAGAAGAGCCTTGTCAAGGCCCTCTTCGCCCTCCATGACAGCAAGCAACTTGAGATACACCTTCGTGATGGAGTTTTTCCCCCTGATATGATGAAGAGAGTCGTCCAGCATTTTGGGCCCGATCTTCACGGGCTTAAAGAGAAGGTGCCCGAGGCCGAGTTTTCTTTAAATGCAAGACGGCACAGTATATCTATCATGGGTGCCAAAGAATTGAAGCCACAAGTTGAAGCAATAATTCACAATCTTTCTCAGGCAAGTGAAGGGCAGAGTCCTAAGAATGAGAACGAGAATTTACATTCTTGTCCCATTTGTTTGTGTGAAGTGGAGGAGTCGTACATGCTCGAAGACTGTCGTCACGAATTCTGTCGCCTGTGCTTGGTCGAGCAGTGTGAGTCAGCAATGAGAAGGCGTGATTGTTTCCCGTTGTGTTGTGCCAAAGGTGGTTGTGGGGCCCCTATTTTGCTCTCCGATTTGAGATCCTTGGTGACTAAAGAGAAGTTGGATGAACTGTTTAGGGCTTCTCTGGGTGCATACGTGGCAGCTAGTGGTGGAATTTACCGGTTCTGCCCTTCACCCGACTGCCCTTCCGTTTACCGAGCGGCTGATACTTCGAGCCCCAGTTCTGTGTTTTCCTGCGGCGCGTGCTTCGTGGAGACGTGTACAAAATGCCACGTGGAGTATCATCCGTACCTTTCGTGTGAGAAGTACCAAGAGTTCAAAGATGACCCAGATTTGTCGCTCAAGGAGTGGTGTACGGGGAAGGACTTTGTGAAGGCATGCCCGAGCTGTGGGTGCACGATCGAGAAGGTGGACGGGTGCAACCACATTGAGTGTAGGTGCGGGAAGCACGTGTGCTGGACGTGCTTGGAGATGTTTGAGTGCAGCGTTGATTGCTACAGTCATTTGAGGTCGTTACACACAGATTTATATGATGATGTGTTATTATTATAGTCTAGCCTCCTTATAATTCACCTATCCCACTTATGTATAGTATATATAGTTAGTTTCTCTCTTTTTTTGGTACATATGTCTAGCTGCTGCAACGATATTATCTCATTTTTCTCCTACTATGTTAATTCTTAACGCCTATCATTCCAAGGAAGTTTTCACAAGGAAGTTTCTTTCTTAGTTTTCGTGTCTACATCCGTGTGAAAATGAAAACTGATATGGGACGGAGGGAGTAGTATATATCTTTTTTTTTCTTGTTCAACATAATACGAGAGGAGTACAGTACGTACATAGAACATTCAGTCCATTTAATTGTAGTATACAGTATGGCTACAGTGAAACTGTAAATATGTAAACAATATTTGCCAAGAGTTATATTAAAGAAAAATCAGTGTCCAATGTCTGGACTAGGAACAGATATTAAACTGCGAACTTGATGAACTGGCAAAAGATTTTCAACAATGGCAGAAGAAGAAGTTGTAACAGAGCCATGAATATTATTATTTTCCATTGTGAAGAAGAGCTTTCTAGCTTCCAGTGCTTGAGGTGCCATTATCGATGCAAGAATTAGAATAATCCAAACACAACTCAAACGAAACATTTTCACACGTGGAGAGAGAGATGTTTTACAAGAATATACACTACACTATAATTTTTATTTGGGGAATGGCAAGAGTTATTGGGATGTATATATAGATGCATGCCACAACTTGATTTGGTGTTCGCGGAGGAAGTTATTGGGTAGGTGTAGGAAACGTACTCAAGGTCAAGGATGTTTGTTTCGAAAATTATAATTTTAATTGATTTTGTCAAAGAGTCACATTTTAATAAGGTTTGAAAATTAAAAGAGTCGAACTCGAACGAGCTTTAATTGAGCCGTTGAGTTCGAGTAGTTTGACATTTTTACACTAATTTTATCTTTTTTTACTTATCGAGCTTGAATCGAGCTTTAGACTCTAACGAACATAAATATATGTTCAAGTTTGTTTGATATATATATCGATCTGAACTAAAATGAGCTTTTACTAAAAGATTTTGAATCGAATATCGAATAACTTGGTTTGGTTTTCGACCCTAGGAACACCCTCCAAGAGGGCGGCGGCGATTTTTTGTGGGATAATTAGTGGCATGCATGTGTGAGTGTGAGGCCTCCACTTAGACTTATTATTGGGAGTGTTCAATTAACTTGGATGAAGAATGAATGAGAAAAGCCACTCTCAAGGCCCCCCACCCTAAATAAGGGCAACAATAATTTGACCTAATTAGTTTGCACGCAACCAACAAAGATCTATTACCATTACCCTTGTTAGTGCAACGTTACCCTCCACATGTCCCACATTTTCCCAATGCCTAACTCTCTCTCTCTCTTCGTATACTAAAGTCATGTTTGATACCTTAAATTAAATCTAAATTAACTATATATCATTTTTATTGATTGTTTGATAACTTAGATTAAAGGTAGATTATGCTTTAAAATTTATTAAAGTTTAGTTATCATCCTAATCTTAGATAATCAATCTTTGCTATCAAACATGTCCTAAGATGTGTTAGAACTAACTAGTAATTCTTCCGTGCGTTGCACGACGGATTGATTATTAATAAAATTTAATTAATTATTTATATAATACATATCACTTTTAAATTTTACTGAATTTGAAGAACAATAATACTATGTAAAATCATATCATTGATTTTATCTTGTAAATGAAGCTTCAATTACATTTTTTAAAATCTATTTTCACTTATAATTATTGATGGAATATTACTCCATCCGTCTAATTATCACAAAATTTGAAAAACATTAATATAAAATAAGGTGTAGTAAAATTGATATGATTGAAGAGAAGGAATAAAACAGAGTGTATATAGAATAATTTAAGAGTAAAAGAGGTGGAGTCCAAAAATAAAATGAGATTTTTTTTTTGTGAGACATTTAAATGAAAAGATGGAAGCTTCTGACAAAATAAAGTAATTATTTAAAAATCAATATTACTAAATAGATTCATGAAACTATCTAATACAAATTTTAACTTGTAATTAAAATCTATATATAATCTTGGGAAACAAAAGTATATGTACAAATATACATAAATTAATTACAAATGTTTTTTAATAATTAAAATTTATAGGGGTATACTTAATTACAAATGATTTTTAATAATTAATTTGTAACTGCGAATAGAATAAAAAAATACTCAAAAAGTGATATAACCCAACTAAAACAGTTGGACCTTTGCTTAAAATAAAATTAAAAAAAAAAGTTGAACCCACGACAATTTGAACGAGAATTGACCAGTAGTCAACTATGTTGTTTTTATATATATATAAATTGATAAGAGTTTTAATGCATCTAATGTATACAAGACTTTATCGATTTTTATAAGTTCCATAAGTTTAGTATTGAGTGATTTAAGTAAGTTCAATCGGGATGGCAATCCCTCGGTGACTTTTGGGTTTTTTTAATCTTTTTGGGTTTTTTTAATCTTTTAAACCTTAATGTACTCGCCGTCTCAAAGCTTAATGACGAATATGAGTAGTCTAAACGAGTTTGAGACAAATTTTAAGAAAACATAATCAATTAATGAGTCTGTAGAGTTTATTCTATGTCTATTTATCTAATTGAATAAAGATATTTAATGTTATAAATTACATATTTACTTATTAATTATTATTGATATAATAGTTACTGCTTTGTTTTATTTGTTAATTAAATATTTACAAGTATCATTTAAAAATATAATTAAGTTTTCATTTGATCTTAAAATTTAAACATGTAGAGAAATGTTAAATTAATTAACTTATGGAGTATAACGTATGGGATTCAGAAGTTTGAAACTTAAACAAACGAGTAGTGTGGAATTTGACTAAACATCCTTTGTGGAAAATTCAAAGAAAAAGATCGACAACTCTTTTCCAAGAAACTTCGTAAACAACCAAACACGATTATCGCATTTCATTTTCAATCGTATGTATGAATCTGATGATACGTGTCAATTATATATGCACGTACATTAATTAGAAATAAAATTCAATTCGAAATTGAACTACATGTTATAAAAGTAAAATACATAGAAGATCCATAATAGAAATCAAATTTCGTGTTGATGTTCACAAGTTTTGAATCTACATTAAGTTAGTATGCTAGGAAAAATCAATTCATAGTTGCTTCTACGTTTCTTCTTCCTCAATTCATAGTATTCTATTCTATTTGTGTTATATATATACATATATATATATATATATATATTTTTTTTTTTGAATTTACATTAAATACCCATCCCTTTTAATTCATAGTTGCTTCTACGTTTCTTCTTCCTCAATTCATAGTATTCTATTCTATTTGTGTTATATATATACATATATATATATATATATATATTTTTTTTAATTTACATTAAATACCCATCCCTTTTTCCCTCCCCATGACTCGAACCCAGGATCTAAAGTCTAGGTAATGGTTTTCTAACCACTTGAGCTATCCAACTTCGTCATATATATATATATATATATATATATATATATATATTTGTGGATGATTATGTGGCCCAGAATCTTCAACCAACAAACATAAATGAGACAAGACTAAGTTGTTCTTATGGGTAAATGTAGAGAAAAGAGAGAGCAAAATGTTTATTTGGTCAAAAGTAATTTTATTAATTTTTTTTTTGGGAGGAAGTAATTTTATTAATGATGCTAAATGTGTTTTACAATCTAGTCAAAAGACACTTACATACTACGTCCATTTTATACTGTGTCATTACCACATTAAATATGACTTTAAATGATGTCATGTGTCCCTATTATATACTCCGTATCTTTTATGAGTTGTTCCATAATGTATAACTCGGCTCTTCCGGATTCTCCATTCCTGAAGCAAAAGTGTATAAATCTACCTGGCGTCATACTTGATGGCTGTTTTGGCACAACACCCAGTGGACGAGATACTTGAGTTGCCTCCTTGACACGTGGGACGACTTGACTAGTGTGGAGGGTTCTCATCCAACTGAGGACTTGACTGACCTGGATGTTGACATTCAAGGTGGGCGGGACGACTTAATGAGGTGGTGTGATCGAGCACATTTGTACCTCTTGACTGTTGACTAGTCTCCCTTATACTAAAACAGTAGTTAAATTAGAAATGCTCAAAAAATGAACTGGTAAGTTTTGATAGTTGCGCTCACACACACCATCAACTCGATTGCGATTTTGTTCAATGATGTTGCACACATGATTTCCTCTTCAATTACACTACGTATACACTACTTTCATGAACAAGATTGTCGCCAAGAATGTGAAGAAGGAGAGTAAGTCGTCGGGAGGAGGACGCTTTCGATTGAATCAAAGTGATGGTGGAGAGTTTTCGATGTATGAAAGCAAGATTAAGCTAGAATTTAGGAGTGCTCCTAATGAACTTTGGGAGATGATAAATCATATTGCTAATTCAGGAGAATTGAAACAAACTGATTCAGGTATGTGTAATGTAAGTTATATAGAGATGATTTCTGTGGCTCATTTCTCTTGATTTTTGTAAAACTTTAACGTACCTCTTCTATCCGGTAATATGCCTAATACTACATCAAAAAGGCTTCTTTTTTTTATTCGGAATTCTGATTTATTGATAGTCTTATTTTCCCAAAAGTTGACTTTTACTGATTGAAAAGTCAGAAGTGAGGAAGGTTTTAATGGTTTTAAGAGACGTGTGACTTCGTAATTTGGTACTTGTTTTCTTCCCTAAATAGAATAATCCCATCCCTTAAAATCATATAAAAAAATTCTGTATTGCTGTCATATTCTGATCCAAGATAGTTGATCTGAATTCATGATTCTTTGCATCACAAAAAATCCAGTCTTGAACAAGATCCAATCATGCACTTATCTTCTTGCACAACAACAGTAATTGTTCTGTTGATTTGTTGTGTTTTGTGTTTTAGCATCCAAGTTTCATCACTTGACACCCTCAAACAAGGATCACACAACCTCAACACATCATCTCTACTTGTTTCTGCTAATAACAATTTCACCTTAGGACTCTACACCCCTCAACACACCAATAACACTTACTTAGCAATATGGTTCGAAGATCCTTCCTATATCACAATTGTTTGGATTGCCAACCGCCAAACGCCCGTTCCCACCAACGCTTCTGCTGTTCTCACAATCGGCAGCAGAGGAGAGATGGCGATTTCGTACAACGGAGGAGAGGCTATTGTGATATATGCTGGTGAATCAGGACAACAGAATGTAACAGCAACTTTGTTAGATTCAGGGAACTTTGTTGTCAAGTCAAATGAATCCTCAGCTTTGTTATGGCAGAGCTTTGATCATCCTACTGACACCCTTCTTCCAGGGATGAAAATAGGCCTCAACCGCACAACTGGAAGAAACTGGACACTTTCATCATGGTTACGAAATGATGATCCAGCTCCTGGAGCTTTCACTATGGAATGGAGTCCAAGTGAAGTCCAATTCTTGGTGAGACGACGAGGCGTGGTTTACTGGAGGAGCGGTGAGCTCAAGTATTATTATGATAAGGAGGGGAAATCTAGAGTGGAGCTTGATAACTTCAACTTCGTGCGTGATGCTTTTAACTTTTACTTCAACTTCACTAATAATGAAGAGGGGTACCTCATCTTTTCAGTCATTCCATTGCCACCTCCATTCCCAACGCAAACGGTTCTTTCAGGATGGAAGCTGGATGATGAGGGGGACATAGTTGACATTTCCAAGTCTGGATTGACAATTGCAAGGCCTAGTCTTTGTTATACTGACTATTATAAGAAGGGGCCTGGTGCTATCACTGGATGTGCAGCAAGGGAGCAGCCTTCGTGTCGAAATAAACATCAGAAGTTCACATTTAAGTCTGGAGATTTTAGGCTAGATAAAGGACAAGTGAGTATATCTTCTGACAGCAATTCAAGCCTTAGTCTGAGTGACTGCATGGAGGAGTGCTGGAACGATTGCGAATGTGCTGCCTACATAAGTGGAACCACTGGCTGTGTATATTGGAAAGGCCAAAACCTCGAATTTGTGCAGAGTGAAGCAGGCACTTCGGTTCAAAAGTATTTTCTTGAAACTGAAAGCACAGGTTTGGTTCATACAAAGGGTATTTATTATCCGTGAAAATAAAAATATTAAACTTTGTTAGCTGATCTAGTCTTGAATTTGTCTATAGCAGGAAACAAGAAGCACCTGCTGATCATCCTTATCGTAGTAGGTTCAGTAGTGCTGGTCATCTTGGTTATAACTTTGTTCACTGTGAGGAAACTTAAACAAGGTATGTGTATGTGAATATTCATTGATAATCACTATTTCTCCTTTGATTATCTTTTGAAGATTTCATCTTATGTTATTGGATAGGGAAACGGAAGGAAGAATTACACGAACTGCTGACGCTAGAAGGATATACAGGAGCTTATGAGCTGGAAAATGGAGGAGACAAGGGTCGTGATCTTAAGCTTTTTACGTATGCTTCCATCGTATCTGCTACAAGAAACTTTTCCAGTAAACTGGGACAAGGTGGTTTCGGGCCTGTTTATAAGGTAAAATTGCTAAGAATTTGGTAATATTTTGGCTACTCAACAGACAAGTATCTTGAATCTTGATCAGTAGAATGTGAATCTTTAATGAAGTATCATTCTACTGCATTCCCACTATACATAAGTTATTTTTGTTTCATTTTGCAGGGAAAAACACCAGAAGGCCAATATATAGCAGTGAAGGTTCTTTCACGGCAATCAGGACAAGGAATCGTTGAACTTAAAACCGAGCTAATTCTCATTTCTAAACTGCAGCATGTGAATCTTGTTAAGCTTATCGGGTTTTGCATTCATGGAGATGATAAAATGATTATCTATGAGTACATGCATAACAAGAGTCTTGATTTCTTTCTCTTCGGTGAGTATTTTCTTCGATTTTCACACCAAAAAAATAATAACAGCATTGGCAGCTTTTGTTAATCTTCAAATTAGTGCCTAAAAATTAATTTGTTATTTGTTAGGTCATAGTCTTGTTCATGATATTGCATGTTCTGATGTATTTTCACACTTCACAACAGATCCATCTAAGAGAGAGCAATTAGATTGGCAGAAACGGTTCAATATCATTGAGGGGACTGCTCAAGGCCTACTTTACCTTCACAAGTACTCGTGTTTAAAGATTATTCATCGAGATTTGAAACCAAATAACATATTACTTGATGAAAACATGAATCCCAAGATATCGGATTTTGGTCTTGCCAGAATCTTTAAGCAGGATGACAATGAAGTTAACACAAACAGGCGTGTTGGGACATAGTAAGTAACATATGAGCTTGTACAACTTCATTTTTTGCATTATGAATTGACTAAATTGATTGTATATTTGGCAGTGGATACATGGCCCCTGAGTATGCAATGCAGGGCATGTTCTCAGTTAAATCAGATGTCTATAGTTTCGGAGTTTTAGTTCTTGAGATTGTGAGTGGTCGGAAAAATAACAGCTTCCACAACATTGAAGATCCCTTAAGTGTGGTGGAATATGTAAGTTTTTTTTCTGTTGAGATGTCTAATGCTTTTATATCTCTTTCTCTTCATCATATTTAGTCAATTATGGAAACATTGTTGCAGGCTTGGGAGCTATGGAGAAAGGATTCAACACTACAACTCATGGATCCGACGTTGAGTAATTCATGCATAATAGAACAAGTGGAAAGATGCATCCACATTGGACTTCTGTGTGTCGAAAACCATGCTGTGGATCGACCCACCATTGAAGATGTTGTATCCATGTTGAAAAATGAAAACAAAAGCTTGGCAAGGCCTAAGACTCCGGCGTTTATCACAAGAAATAATGTGTTTGAAGAAGCAGAGACGAGTACTGCAGAGAAGAGTAGAGCAAATGAAATCACAAAGTTATCAGCAAATGAGGTCACACTTTCTGAGATGGATGGAAGATAGAATACAGAATAAGTTTTAAGGTCATGCCTCTTTATTCATTGTTAGCTTTGTAAAAATTAATCAAACAGTAGTTAAATGTCCCAATTCTTATTGCTACACCTAAAAGTAAGGTGTGTAATCACATATGACAGTTTTAATTGTGTTTCACTATCTTATTTGTTAATACGTTAAAAAGTGTATATACCCCTACATTTGGCAAATTTAATTAAATAATACTCCACATTTTTGGGAGTCCCTTTGAAAAATGTAACAAAAATGGATTCGTTTATAAAAATAGTCATAGGCGTGATCACATGTATGTCTCTATTTTTTTATTTTGTATTAAATTAATGAAAGATTTAAAAAAAATAAGAAAGGCGTTACTGTCAGACACGCTCTGCTCAACACTTAAAACTCAGGTGTTAAGTCCAAGCCCACCCAAGACCATCTCTCTATCCAATGTGGGATACCTTAATACCCTCCCTCACATGAGAACATGAGACGGGGACCAGGTCGACACGTGGTTCCACAAGTGGACCATATGCCCAAGCTCACCCTCTATCCGATGTGGGATACCTTAATACCCTCCCTCACGTGAGAGCGGGACCAGACCCTCTATCCGATGTGGGATACATTAATACCCTCCCTCACGTGAGACGGGGACCAGGTCGACACGTGGTTCCACAGGTGGACCATATGCCCAAGCCCACCCTCTATCTGATGTGGGATACCTTAATACCCTCCCTCACGTGAGAGGGGACCAGACCCTCTATCCGATGTGGGATACCTTAATACCCTTCCTCACGTGAGACGGGGACCAGGTCGACACGTGGTTCCACAGGTGGACCATATGCCCAAGCCCAGGTCGACACGTGGTTCCACATGTGGACCATACCTTAATACCCTCCCTCACGTGAGACGGGGACCAGGTCGACACGTGGTTCCACAGGTGGACCATATGCCCAAGCCCAGGTCGACACGTGGTTCCACATGTGGACCATATGCCCAAGCCCACCCTCTATCCGATGTGGGATACCTTAATATCCTCCCTCACGTGAGAGCGGGACCAGACCCTCTATCCGATGTGGGATACCTTAATACCCTCCCTCACGTGAGACGGGGACCAGGTCGACACGTGGTTCCACAGGTGGACCATATGCCCAAGCCCACCCTCTATCTGATGTGGGATACCTTAATACCCTCCCTCACGTGAGAGGGGACCAGACCCTCTATCCGATGTGGGATACCTTAATACCCTTCCTCACGTGAGACGGGGACCAGGTCGACACGTGGTTCCACAGGTGGACCATATGCCCAAGCCCAGGTCGACACGTGGTTCCACATGTGGACCATACCTTAATACCCTCCCTCACGTGAGACGGGGACCAGGTCGACACGTGGTTCCACAGGTGGACCATATGCCCAAGCCCAGGTCGACACGTGGTTCCACATGTGGACCATATGCCCAAGCCCACCCTCTATCCGATGTGGGATACCTTAATACCCTCCCTCACGTGAGACGGGGACCAGGTCGACACGTGGTTCCACAGGTGGACCATATGCCCAAGCCCACCCTCTATCCGATGTGGGATACCTTCATACCCTCCCTCACGTGAGACGGGGACCAGGTCGACACGTGGTTCCACAGGTGGACCATATGCCCAAGCCCACCCTCTATCCGATGCTCACGTGAGACGGGGACCAGGTCGACACGTGGTTCCACAGGTGGACCATATGCCCAAGGTCGACACGTGGTTCCACAGGTGGACCATATGCCTAAGCCCACCGGGGACCAGGTCGACACGTGGTTCCACAGGTGGATCCACACATCGAAGTAGAGAGTTGGCTCTGATACCATATGAGAATGCCTAACTCAACACTTAAAACCCAGGTGTTAAGTGAGAGGATTGCTCAGGCTTATAAGCCCACCCAAGATCATCTCTCTATCCGATGTGGGATACCTTAATAGTCGGGCGTGCCTGTCGAGTAAAAGCTTTAATAGAGACTCAACGGTGAACCTCTGATTGTGACAAGACCCAACAAACAAACAATAATTTTTTTTTATTTGGGAATAAGGGTTTATGTTGGGAAATTTTTTATTTTAGTCCTATAAGTAGGGGTGGGCATAAAATCGAAAAAATTGAAAAACCGAACCGAACCGACGAATTTCGATTTATTTGGTTCGGTTTATTCGGTTGTTCGATTCGATTCGGTTGAAATTTTTTTAAATTTCGGTTTTTTCGATTCGGTTCGATTTATATTTTCTAAAAACCGAATAAACGAATCGACCGAACTATAAATAAAAATAAATATAATTAATTAATAAACAAATATATATATATATATATATATAAATAAAACCCATCTAATCTAACAGTAAGCTAACATTAAACAATTAAATATTCATTTTCATTTCTGTTGTTTCTTTTCCATTTCTTCCTATTCCAACAATTACATATTTATTTTCATTTATGTCGTTTCTTTTCCATTTCCACCGATTCTCTCTACTTCCACCACCACCGTTCAACATTCTATTTTTGGCTCAACTGTAGCTTCAGAATCTGTATTTAGCACGGGAGGACGAGTGCTTCGCAAAAAAAAAAAAAAAAAGTCTTTTTCCAGTTGAGGTTGAGGATATGGAAGAAATTGAAAAAAAGCAATATATTTAAATTCGGTTCGAACCGAACCAAACCAACCGAATTGTAATTTGGTTCGGTTTTTATATAATTTCGATTCGATTCATTTTTTTAAAATTTCGGTTATTTCGATTCGGTTGAAAAAAGATCAAAATCGAACCGAACCAACCGAATGTCCACCCCTACTTATAAGTTTGAAACATTTCAAAATAAATCATTTAAGTTTCAACTTTACAAAAAAATAAGTCTTCTACCTTTCAATTTAATCTTTTTTTACATCAATTTTAATCATTTATGTTTTGAAGGAATTATAATTGGCAAACTTGGTGCCACATTTATTAAAAGATGTCAGCCACATCACTATCTCTCCTTTATATATATTAAAAAAAATAGAACAAATAACACCAAAAAATACTCAATACACACCCCATAATTTTTAAATACAAAAATAAATGTATATAAAATGACTAAGTAACTCTTAAGAGTAAAATAATTTAAAAAATAACTTGAAAAAATATAAAAAAATGTGAAACAAAATAAATTTCACAAACGAATTCAAAGTTGCACGTTATGAATGATTGATGTTAATTATGTGAATCTTATTTTCCTTTATTAATTAAAATGTATAACTAAATTTAATTATAATTTCATCATTTTATCAAATATTAATAATAAATAAATATATTTCAAATAAATTAATTAATTAGTTTGGAGTAGATGCAGATAATTTTTAATTTTTTTTTCATATATATAGAGGAGCAATTAATTATTTTGGAATAGATACAGATAATTTTGTTTGTTTAACTAACATTTAATAAAATGTTATACACTGATGTAGATAAATATGTCGCTCTCGGAGGAATCGACACGTGGAAACGGGATAAGTTATGATAGTTGTAATTAGGTTAATATATTGAAGAAACAGGATTAATACACCCCCTGGGTTCGAGTAGAGGAATTAGAGGAATCAGAGAAATTGGGCCTTTGGCCCATATGTGGAGAAATTAATAGGTCTTGGGCTGGGGAAGATTTGGCCCAAGAATGGAATTATAGCCTGTCTTCCTTGGCTAAGTCCTGGGAATTGTTCAAACCCACGAAAAGAGGACTGGATAAGCTGAAGAGCCGAGTCTTCAGGGGGATCAGCCGAGTCCTTGGAGATTGGAGGTCGAATTCCTAGATATACGCCGAGAATTCAGGGAGAATAGGTCTCTCCCTCTCCGCAGAGAGGGGCCAGGTATATAAAGAAGGTTATTTTCATATTCTTAATTAAGTTATTATTATGATACATACATTTTACTGAATATACACACTGCCATACAAAATCTACGCTAATAGTGAAGGGAGACTTCACGATATTCGCCGGAATTCCCCTAGATATACAGGGGAATTTCTCTTTGATTTCGCCTACGATAAGTTCTGACTTGAGCGTCGGAGTTTCTACGCCGGAGGCCCTCTCCGGTGTACTTTTGCAGGCCATATTTGGACTTACGAGAAGATTCACACGAGGATTGTTAAAGGCGAACGAGTGATCAAGATCGTGATCGATAGTGCTCGCAAAGGAACGGCTGAGATCCGAGCGCGTTCTTTTTCGACGCATCAACTGGCGCCGTCTGTGGGAACATTTCAAGCTAAGGCGTGAGAAAAGTTCCATACTAATATGGGTGGAGGACAAGATCCAACAAAGCAGACGAAGGAGAAAGGAGATTCCACTCCTCCGCCTCCTCTTCCTCCGCCCCCTCCAGGATTTCCCTTAAATCGGAATTTAGGGAGACGTCCCATAGATCACACATCAGAAGATATCCCTCCTCCAGGTTTTCCCTCAAACCGAAATCTAGGGAAACAACCGGTAGACCACGTACCGGAGGATATCCCTCCCACTCAGGATGGAGACACACCAGGTATCTCAGGAGCATCAGGGAGTGGGATCAATAAGGATAACCCTAACACTCAACTAGAACTCTTGACCGTCTCTCGAGATCAGTTGGATGAGATGATAGCGCAATCAGTGGAGAGGATAATTGCTGCTCGAGGACTTCGCCCTCCCGAACCTGTTCATAAGGGCACACGACCAAATCCACCCGAACATGTCATTGATTCGGTCCCAGTCCCTTCCAGGAACGAAGATCTCCCTCGAAACCCAGAAGAGAAAGTACCTTCCCAGGCTGAGAGAAGCGTCCTGGAAAGACCCCTTCGGAGGGATGCAGAGAGAGTCCTTGGGGATGTCACCCTGGATACGGGGATGGGAGAAAGCACGGACGACACATATCAAGGGGCCGTCAGTGATCAGATACAAGCCCTGCGTAAAGAAATGAGGGATATGCAGAGACATATTACTGACAACGTAAGTAAACCCTCTTACACCACTGGATATCAATTTTCACCTACTATTTTACAAGACGAACTGCCCTCTAACTTCAAATCTTTAAATTTTGAATACGATGGCACTTCGGATCCCTATGAGCACTTGATGAGATTTGAGAACGCGACCTTACTGCACCGGTATGGAGAAGGTGTCAAATGTCGAGTATTTCTGACTACCTTGTCCAAGGCTGCACAGCAGTGGTTTACGCAGTTAGGACCAGATACTATCCACTCATGGTCCGAATTCAGCGAATTATTCCTGCACCAATTCGCCAGCGCTAGGAGACAGCCTAGAGCTACCCTTACTTTGTTCAACATGCGTCAGGGAGAGAATGAGAGCTTACGGGCTTTCTTGAAAAGATTCAACCAAGCGGCCTTAGAAGTACCTACAGCCTCCTCGGAGGTTAAAATCAATGCCCTCACCAACGGGTTGCGTGACGGAGATTTATTCACCTCTTTAGCTAAGAAGCCGGTTCGGAATTTCGATGAACTGTTGAGGAGAGCAGAGAAATACCTCACCCTGGAGGAGGTAAGGAAAGCTAAACGATCGGAGACCCGGGCTATAGTGGGTAATGGAGAAAGGAGGAAAGAAATTCCACTTAGAAGGCCAAGTCCAGAGAGACATCGGAGCTCCAGGAGACTGGAAAACGTGAGAAGAGAGGAAGTTGCACCCTGGAATCCCAGGAGAGGGGCGAAGAGATATACCCCTTTGAAGATAGAACCAGCCGAAGTCCTAGAGGTGGCAGGGGACCATCCAGATATGAAATTCCCCTATTCAAGAAGCAGAGGTCCCCAAAACCCAAAGTCAAACAAGTTTTGTAGGTTCCATAACGATTATGGCCATGATACCAACCAATGTTGGCATCTGAAGGATGAGATAGAGAGGATGATTCAGGCAGGCCACCACCCCCTCCTCAGAAGAGGGGAACTATTCATATGATAATGGGAGGCCCTGCTGATGGGGACTCCTTCAGGCAGAGAAAGCAGAGCGTTCGGTCGCTGAAGAATGAGAGAAATATAGAGCACCATGAAGTGGGAAAGATGGCAGAGGGCCCAGACATTCATTTTGGGCCAGAGGACGCTGGGGAGCCTAGAGAAATTCATAATGACGCACTGGTCATTACCACGGATATAGCAGGATACGATGTAGCAAGAATTTTTGTAGACACTGGAAGCTCTGCCGATATCATGTTCTTGGAGTGCTTCAAGAAGATGGACTTGAATATAAAGCTTAGACCGGTGGAAACAGCTCTGTATGGATTTTCAGGGGGAGCCATTCAACCCCTTGGTTCAGTGTTACTACAAGTAGGGTTAGGAGTTGCCCCTAACCGTCGAGTACAAGTCATAGAGTTCTTGATTGTAGATGTCTCATCTTCCTATAATGTAATAATGGGACGGCCAAGCCTGAATATTTTTCAGGTAGTGATCTCCACCTTCCACATGAAGATGAAGTTCCCTACCTCAGGGGGTGTGGGAGAGATATGTGGCGATCAATACCAGGCGAGGAAGTGTTACGTAGAATCGGTCAAGATAGCAGACAAGGCTGTGTTCCGAGGAATAGAGAGGTTTAAGGGTGGAGACCCTGAGCTGAAGAGACAGAAAGTGGGGGAGCTAATGCAAGAGCAACCCAAAGCTAAAGCGGATGAGGAGTTAATGAGCATCGAGCTCTATCCAGGAAAGGAAGGATTTACAACCAGGATAGGTACGAACATGAATCCTGAACTCCAGAGAAAGATGATACTCACCCTCCAGGAGAATGCAGACATCTTTGCATTCACGGCGACGGATATGACGGGTATCCCTCCAGAAATAGCAGTGCACCACCTGAATGTGGATCCCAAAGCCAGGCCCGTGAAACAGAAGTTGAGGAACTTCGGTAAAGAGAAGAACCTCATAGTAAAAGAGGAAATCGATAAATTGTTGAATGCAGGGCACGTGAAGAGAGTCCAGTTCCCTGAATGGCTCTCGAATGCAGTGTTGGTGTCCAAGGGAGCTGGCAAGTGGAGGATGTGCATTGACTTTAGGGACTTGAACAAAGCCTGCCCTAAAGACCACTACCCTTTGCCCAGAATCGACCAACTGGTGGATGCCACATCTGGGTTTGAATTACTCAGCATGATGGACGCATATCAGGGGTACCATCAGATCCAGCTGAACCCCCTCGATATACCAAAGGTATGCTTTATAGCGACATGTGGTACTTTCGGTTATGTACGTATGCCTTTTGGACTGATAAATGCAGGAGCAACCTATCAAAGAATGGTAGACTCGGTGTTCCGAGGGCAGATAGGCAGGAACATGGAGGTTTACGTGGACGATATGCTAGCTAAAAGTGTCAAGGCAGAGGGACATATTGACGACTTGAAGGAGATATTTCAGGTAATTCGAGAGAATGGTATTAAATTGAACCCTGCTAAATGTTCTTTTGGAGTAGGGTCAGGGAAATTTCTGGGATATATGGTGACTCAAAGAGGGATAGAAGTGAACCCTGTTAAGGTAAAGGCGGTGCTCGACATGCAACCCCCTCGGAATTTGAAGGAATTGCAAACCCTGAACGGCAGGATTGCAGCTCTCAGTAGGTTCATATCAAGGTCAGCAGAAAAGAGTCATCACTTCTTTAGAACCTTAAGGAAGGGGTCGAAGTTCGAATGGGACGACCAGTGTCAGAAAGCTTTTGAGGAACTCAAGCTTCACCTCGAACAGCTTCCGAAGCTGACAAAGCCCTCTCAGGGAGATGTATTGCTCTTATATCTTTCGGTAGGGGAACACTCCCTGAGCACCGCCCTGATGAAAGAGGAAGGTTCTGCACAGCAACCCATATATTATGTGAGCAAGGTCATCCAAGGAGCGGAAATGAGGTACTCAGAGGTAGAGAAGGCAGCCCTGGCGGTGGTGGTAACAGCTAGGCGATTACGCCCCTACTTCCTCTCCTATAAAGTTATGGTGCGAACTAATTTCCCTTTGAAGCAGACATTAGGGAGAGCAGATTTGTCAGGGAGAATGGTCAGATGGGCAGTGGAATTACAGGAGTATGATATAGATTATGAACCCAGGAGAGCCATCAAGGCTCAAGCTCTAGCAGATTTTATTCAAGAGTCTACTAGAGTGGAAGAAGAACAAGGATGGAAGGTATATGTGGATGGCTCAGCATCCGCCTTGGGATGTGGAGCAGGGATATTACTGATTGACCCTGAAGGTCAGGAAGTGCAGGTGGCTGTCAAATTCCGATTTTCCACCTCAAACAATGGAGCAGAATATGAGGCCCTGATCAGAGGAGCTAGCATGGCTGCAGAGTTAGGGGCACAGAAGGTCACCCTGTACTCCGATTCACAGCTGATAGTACAGCAGGTCATGGGGGAGTACCTCGCCAAGGATGAGAGAATGATCACTTATCTAGAAGAGGTAAAGAAACTAAAAAATAAATTCCATACTTTTGAAGTGGTACAGGTACCAAGAGAAGAAAATACGAAAGCGGATGGACTGTCAAAACTGGCTAGTTCCACTGAATTCGAGGGAGACGGAAAGGTAACCCTGTTGGTGGCAGATCAAGTAGCTACGGAAACCATGATTGGAGAGATAACAGCAGGGGATGATTGGAGGAAAGAAATATGGGAAGAACTGAATAGGGGCCAAGTAACCCCAATGTCCAGAGAGGCAAAGGCTTGGAGAAGGAAGTATTGCATCTTGGGAGGCTAATTGTACAAGAGGTCCTTCACTCAACCTTATTTGAAATGTCTTTCAAAAAGAGAAGCAGAGCTAGTGATCAAGGACATCCATGAAGGTTGCGCATCCAGCCATGAAGGGTACCAGACCATGGTGAAGAAAGTATTTAGGGCAGGTTTCTACTGGCCTAATATAATCAGAGACGCTAGAGAATATGTGAAGAGATGTGAGAAGTGTCAGAAGAATGGACCCTTGATACGGGTACCTGCAGAAGAAATGGGGGCTATGTACTCGCCCTGTCCCTTCGCTAAATGGGGAATCGATCTGGTGGGACCCTTCCCCTTGGCACCAGGAGGGAGAAAATTTCTAATCGTCGCCGTGGATTATTTCAGTAAATGGGTAGAGGCTGTGCCTCTGGCTAAAATTGAAGAGGACAATGTAATTATTTTTCTTGCTAGACATATTTGTTGCAGGTTTGGAGTACCTAGAATCTTGGTTTCCGATAACGGAACGCAATTTAATGGAGAGAAAGTAAGAAGATGGTGCGAGAGATGGAACATCACGCAGAGGTTTACTTCAGTAGCCCATCCCCAAGCTAATGGGCAGGTAGAGGTTACAAACAGGATCCTGGTCGATGGTATTCGAACACGATTGGCAGAGGTAGGAGGAAAATGGGTGCAGGAGTTGGACAACGTTCTCTGGTCCTACCGAACCAGCCCTAAGACAGCTACAGGCGAATCTCCCTTCTACTTGGTGTATGGAGCAGCAGCAGTGATACCTCCTGAAGCCAGACTCAAATCGCACCGGATCACTTATTTCGAAGAAAAGAGAAATGAAGAATTGATGAGGGAAGCGCTGGACCTAGTAGATGAAGAGAGGGAGATGGCGAGATTAAAAGCAGAAAGGTACAAGAGTCGGATCAAAGCAGCATATGACCGCAGGGTAATCCCTCGCTCCTTTAAAGTTGGGGATTTAGTCCTTCGGAGGGCAGATGCTTTGAAGAACACTGCAAAGATGGAACCCAATTGGGAAGGTCCATACAGGGTCATACAGGTACTCAAGGGTGGAGCATACAAGCTCCAAGACATGACAGGGAAAGAGATACTAAGGCCATGGAACGTGTGCCACTTGAAGAGATTTTATGTTTGAGGAAGGTGTAATTCCCCTGCTTCCTTTTTCTTTATGAACAATTTTGAATATTTACTTCGCGTTCGAATAATTGCTTCACCGGCACTCTTTTTCCCTCTACGTGGGTTTCCCCTTGGGGTTTTACCACGGAGAGGTTTTTAATGAGGCCGGCATAGGTTCCCCTTATTTGCCTATGTTGATAAACGTTTTCGATCAATGGAGCATCGGTTTTGATAAAATTTCAGCAATTTCCCTAAATGCATGTTGATATTGTGATGAGATGACTCTTATGCGTTAATTTTATGATGAAATGTTTCTCATATGTTAATATCGTGTTAAGATAATTGTTGAAGGCCTGCATGATGAGTGCTGAAATAACGAATATATTTTGGGAACTGAAATATAGCATGTTAGAGATACTGCAAAGATAGAGAAATTTACACCGACTCATAAACGCTCGAATGGAGAATACCTAAGAATATTTCCTAAAGTTCCTATTCACGATAGCCTCTAAAGCTAGGGGGAGTAGGGGATACAGCAGAAGACATAATGAACTTGTCGATAAACCCTATCCCAGAAGATTCTCAAAACCCTCACGAGGGGGTACAGTGGAAGACATAACTCTCACAAGTATAAACGAACTCTTACGAGTATAAACTAAACTCTCACGAGTATAAACGAACTCTTACGAGTATAAACTAACTCTCACGAGTATAAACGAACTCTTACGAGTATAAACTAACTCTCACGAGTATAAACGAACTCTTACGAGTATAAACTAACTCTCACGAGTATAAACGAACTCTTACGAGTATAAACTAAACTCTCACGAGTATAAACGAACTCTTACGAGTATAAACTAACTCTCACGAGTATAAACGAACTCTTACGAGTATAAACTAACTCTCACGAGTATAAACGAACTCTTACGAGTATAAACTAAACTCTCACGAGTATAAACGAACTCTTACGAGTATAAACTAACTCTCACGAGTATAAATGAACTCTTACGAGTATAAACTAACTCTCACGAGTATAAACGAACTCTTACGAGTATAAACTAACTCTCACGAGTATAAACGAACTCTTACGAGTATAAACTAAACTCTCACGAGTATAAACGAACTCTTACGAGTATAAACTAACTCTCACGAGTATAAACGAACTCTTACGAGTATAAACTAACTCTTACGAGTATAAACACTTTAACTTCAGGGAGAGTATAATCCCTAAGAACTCTTACGAGTATAAACGAACTCTTACGAGTATAAACTAACTCTCACGAGTATAAACGAACTCTTACGAGTATAAACTAACTCTCACGAGTATAAACGAACTCTTACGAGTATAAACTAACTCTTACGAGTATAAACACTTTAACTTCAGGGAGAGTATAATCCCTAAGAACTCTTACGAGTATAAACGAACTCTTACGAGTATAAACTAACTCTCACGAGTATAAACGAACTCTTACGAGTATAAACTAACTCTTACGAGTATAAACGAACTCTTACGAGTATAAACTAACTCTTACGAGTATAAACACTTCAACTTCAGGGAGAGTATAATCCCTAAGAACTCTTACGAGTATAAACGAACTCTTACGAGTATAAACTAACTCTCACGAGTATAAACTAACTCTTACGAGTATAAACAGCCTAAGGGAAAAGACGATCCCTGAGATCCTAACCTCTGGGGGATGTAATCTTTAAAAACCCTAGTACTAAGGGAGAGACTAGGAGCCCTACCAAAATCGCCAAGTAAGTACAGGGATATCAACCCTATCTCCTCATTAAGGTTCCTCTAGGAGCTTTAGAGCCTTTACGTGTTAATAAAATGCTGAAAACATGCTAGATGCATAAGCAGGATGAATATTATGTTACATATCTAATCAACAGAATTAGAGATATATGTATGCATGCCAAACAGTAATTGTGCAGGTACGATATCAAAAGAAAAGCAGAAATATCCAAAGACCTAAGGCACCATGCCTAGGCCCTCCACAAGAAAACCCCGGAGTGTGGAGTTTCCGGAAAATACCAAAAGAGGCCTTAGAAGCCTTAGCAAAAAAAGTGTCTTAAAGTATCAAACTGTTGTCAGAGAAATTATCAAGAGAGGGGAATGGTATCCTTCCCCTCAGAACCTGCTCCTGTCTCCTCAGCTTGCCCGCTAGAATCACCCCCCTCTGCCTTCTCCACCAGAGCGTGTGCTGCCACAGTAGTCACCGGAGTTGGATTATCTACGTGAACAGGAAAAGTCATGTCCTTCGCCGGTGCCAAATCATCTAAACTCCGAGCAGCACCCTTCAGCTCCAAGATCGCCTTCCTCATCCCCGGCAACCACCAAGGAGTGTTGATATCTTCCTTCGCATCTCCAGGGAACTTAGGGGGAGTATCCAGCTCATCCAGTCGAAGAGCACGGGTATACTGACCATTAAAACCAGGGGCAGAATGTTCAGCCACAGCATTAGAAAACCCATGATCAATGAAGTGAGGGATATATGCACCCATGGCCCCTAGGAAACTGCTGCTCTGAAGAAAGGCCTCCAACCACTCCTGATGCAAGGTACCTAGAAATTGTTGACCTATGGCAGAGGTAAACAAGGACTCTATGCATAATTTCATACCAGTCAGGGGAAGAGTAACCTCCAGCTGTTTAACCTGTTTACCGAACTCTTCCTTCAACGAAGAAATCTCCCCAGAGAGTGTCGCTCGGAGTGTTTTACACCTCTGATTAGTGTCCCGTAATTCTGCATCGAGTATCTCCTTCTTCACCTTCTCCAGCTCTACTTGACTTTGGAGGTCATCTACCTGCTGGAGGGACTGGAGGGCTCTTTCAGACATGTTGGAAAACAGAAGACCAAACTACACAAGAAACAACATCAAGAAGTAAGGTATCTATATTCTCTTCTATGAGTCATTCAAAGCAATATCCATATTGAAAACCTACCTGTGTGAAATTGTGGGTGGCGTGCACAATTCGCTCTTCTGGAGAAAGAGCATTAAGGGCTTCGGTAGCGGGAGTCGGAGTATAACGTTCTATAAAGGCCAAGAGATGGTCAACATTGACTTCCTCTGGAGCATCGGGAGCAACATTAGGCATGGAAGATTTGGTTTTGGATTTCTTCTTCTTAGAGGCATCGGAAACAGGAGGCAAGACGGAGACCATGGTTTTCTCGGTAGAGGAACGGGTGCGCTTAGCAACGGACCCAGTGGCAGGTTTCGCTGAGGAAGGAATGACAGGGGCCTTTGAAGAGCTTTCAGGGGCTGGAGACTTTGCAACCATCGAAAGAGGAGCAGCATCGCGAGAAATTTGGGTTAACCAACTCATAGCTGCATAAAGGAATACAAACGACATTAATAAACACTGCAGTTCGAATTGTGAAGACAATACTAAGGAAAAAGAGATGGTATTACCATCGTCGGGACCTAGGGGGTAATCGGGGCGACCGAAACCAAAATGAGAAAGGGCTCTAGGATTTTTGCAAATGCTCATTACATCGAAAAAGCCATGAGCGGAAACATTGTCATTTAGATGGTTCATCACTTCCAAATTCAGAGAAGAGCAAACAGAGAGAGGAGGACGAGGCACCCCAGGGTTCTCATAAATCCACCCTTCATGAGGAAAATCCCAAGGAACGGGGTTTGTAACAAAGAAGTAATAGTCCTTCCAGTCTTGGACTCCTTCATGGAGCTTCTCCATGAATTTTCCAGCCCTGGAAGGACGGCCAGAAGTATAGAAAAACCCATCCGCATACTTACACATGTACTGAGTTAGGAAAAGCTGGGCTGAGGGTTCGCCACCATTCCCCTTCATCAAAATGTAAAAACCTAGCATTGCTCGAATAGCATTGGGGGTGAATTGGTTGAGGGGTATGCGCAAGTAAGTAGAGATCTCAGAAAAATAAGGGTGAATCGGGAAGCGGAGTCCTGCTTTCAACTGAGCCTCCCAGAAGGCCAAGGTGTTAGTACCAGGAAAATTCGGGCGTTCCCTCCTATGGGCGGCCCTAACGGCGTAATCGGTGGGAAAGATTCCCGACCGGAGAAAAGCGGCAACACGCTCAGAAGAAAGCAAGGAAGAACCAGCGATGGTGTTTTTTAAAGCAGGGTCGATTACAGGAAACATAGAAAGAGGATGGGAAGTTGAACTTTCCATTGAAACGGAATCTGAAGAAGATGACATGGTATAAATGAGAGTAAAAGGGAAGGAATAGGTACCTGAAGGAAGGTCGGTTTTAAGGAGTGACGACGAAACAGCCGCTGGACGTGCACGAAGAAGTTAAGATCGCAAAGGTGAAAATGAAGATAGAGAATAGATAAATTTGAAATGAAGGGAAAACAGGGTTTTGGTGGAAAAGATGAATTTTGAATGATTACGCTGAAAAGAGAAGAGGGAGAATCGAGGAGAATTAAATGATCCTCCCAATTAAAAAACGCGTGAAAGACAAACGGCGGCTTGATGTTGGATATAGGCGCGTGATTACGAAATTCAAGGGCACAGTTGCGTGTGGAAGTGTAAAGGACCCAACGCTTTTTGAGAAGTAATTATTACTAGAGGGAATCAAATCAATAAGAATATTTCGAGAGGTATTTTGAGTTTTAAGAAAGGAAATGAAATATTTCTCTGGCATTTATCCCAGGGTTATTATTTTCCTACTCTCCTAAAAATTATTCATTTTATGAGAGTAGGGGGGAGTGGTTGATGTAGATAAATATGTCGCTCTCGGAGGAATCGACACGTGGAAACGGGATAAGTTATGATAGTTGTAATTAGGTTAATATATTGAAGAAACAGGATTAATACACCCCCTGGGTTCGAGTAGAGGAATTAGAGGAATCAGAGAAATTGGGCCTTTGGCCCATATGTGGAGAAATTAATAGGTCTTGGGCTGGGGAAGATTTGACCCAAGAATGGAATTATAGCCTGTCTTCCTTGGCTAAGTCCTGGGAATTGTTCAAACCCACGAAAAGAGGACTGGATAAGCTGAAGAGCCGAGTCTTCAGGGGGATCAGCCGAGTCCTTGGAGATTGGAGGTCGAATTCCTAGATATACGCCGAGAATTCAGGGAGAATAGGTCTCTCCCTCTCCGCAGAGAGGGGCCAGGTATATAAAGAAGGTTATTTTCATATTCTTAATTAAGTTATTATTATGATACATACATTTTACTGAATATACACACTGCCATACAAAATCTACGCTAATAGTGAAGGGAGACTTCACGATATTCGCCGGAATTCCCCTAGATATACAGGGGAATTTCTCTTTGATTTCGCCTACGATAAGTTCTGACTTGAGCGTCGGAGTTTCTACGCCGGAGGCCCTCTCCGGTGTACTTTTGCAGGCCATATTTGGACTTACGAGAAGATTCACACGAGGATTGTTAAAGGCGAACGAGTGATCAAGATCGTGATCGATAGTGCTCGCAAAGGAACGGCTGAGATCCGAGCGCGTTCTTTTTCGACGCATCATACACACTCCACTAAAATTTAAAAATCATTTTTTATTGCTAAACACACCCCAATTTTTTCCTATTTACCCTTTATCCCTCAACACAAATGCAAATTGAATAAAAATTAAAAATATAATTTAAAATTCAACTAAATCATTAAAACTATATATAAATTTTAAAAATTAATTAAAAAATATAATCATTAATACGAAAAACTAAATAAAATTTAAAAATATTTTAAAAAATCAACTAAATATTAAAAAAATATTTGAATGAAAAAATCAATTAAATCCAAATAAAATCTAAAAATATTAAATAAATCAAATAAAATTTATAAAATAATTAAATTTAAAATACCAATTAATGATTCAATTTTAAAAAAAAATGGAAGAAAAATCAACTCAATCAAAAATAAATATTAAAAAAATTAAATAAAAAATAAAATCTTACTTTTTATTGATTTTTTAAAATTTTGTTTTGATGATTTATTTCTTAAGAGTTTGTCTCATGTGCACAGTGTGCACGTGCACACTAGTGCACATGTCAACTCTCTATATGTTAATAAAGATGAATACATAAAATTAAGTAATTGATGTCCAAGTTATAGACAACCTTAGTAAGCTTGATGTCACAGGTTCGAATCCGGTGACTTTCATGACTTTTTTTTTTTTGTTATTATTTTTTTACTTTCAATAATAATAGTTACCACTTTTATCACTTTTCACTAATAAAAACAAAATTTCCACTTTTCAATAATAACAGTTACCACTTTTTAGTCACAAAATTTCCACTTTTCAATAATAATAGTTACCACTTTTCAGTCACAAAATTTCCACTTTTCACTGATAATAGTTACACTTTTCATTAACAAAATTTCCACTTTTCACTAATAATAGTTACAACGTTTCACTAACAAAATTTCACCCACTTTTCAATAATAACAGTTACCACTTTTTAGTCACAAAATTTCCACTTTTCAATAATAATAGTTACCACTTTTCAGTCACAAAATTTCCACTTTTCACTTATAATAGTTACACTTTTCATTAACAAAATTTCCACTTTTCACTAATAATAGTTACAACGTTTCACTAACAAAATTTCACTTTTCAATAATAATGCTTACCACTTTTCAGTAAAAAAAATTCAATAACAAAATTACAATTTTTCAATAATAAAATTACAATTTTTCAATAATAAAATTACCACCACTTTTCAATGGACTCAACTCGCGTCACTTTCTCTCTCTATCTCTCTCACCACTTTCTCTCTCTCTCATCACTTTCTCTCTTCTCCATCAATGGAGATCTCTCAACTCTTACAAGAAAAAAGAAAGTAAATTGCCATAAAAGGAAGGGTGTAAAAAAAAAGTGACGAGGAGAGAGAAAAAAAGGAGAACGAAGAAGAAACGAGAAAGGAGAAGAAACGAGAAAGAAGAAGAAACAAGAAAAGAGAAAGAAGAAGGCTGTAAAAAAAAAAGCAGGGAGAGAGAAAGAAAGGAGAAGAAGAAAAGAAAAGAATAAGAAAGAAGTTAAAAAAAAAAAGTCGTGTGCACCAATTTTAGTTTGGTGCACACGGTGCATTTAAGATCTTCTCATTTTTTAATTTCAGATTCTTATTAATTTTCTAAGATTTCTTTTCAAAAAATTAATTAATT
This sequence comes from Galeopsis tetrahit, assembly GCA_963675135.1. NCBI lineage: Eukaryota > Viridiplantae > Streptophyta > Magnoliopsida > Lamiales > Lamiaceae > Galeopsis > Galeopsis tetrahit. Next base: position 10,310,474 of record OY776125.1, on the reverse strand, counting down.
TATGTAAATTAATTATTTTTGAAGATTTAGTTAATTTTTTTAAATACTTTTAAATTTTAATTACATTTTTTTTCTTCAGATTTTTAAAGATTTCTTTTCAGATTTTTTTAAGTTGTTTTTTAAAATTATTTTACTTTTTATTTATGTAAGGGTTACTTAGTTATTTTATATACATTTATTTTTTAATTTAAAATTATGGAGTGTGTATAAAATATTTGGGGTGTTAATACTTATTAACTTTACTTTTTTTTTTAATATATATAGTGGAGAGATAGTGATGTGTCATTTTTTATTCTATGTAAAAGTTTAATTATTATAATTCCTTCAAAACATAAAAGATTAAAATTGATGTAAAAATGATTAAATTGAAAGGTAAAAAACTTATTTTGTAAAGTTGAAATTTAAAGGATTTATTTTGGAATATTTCAAATTTATAGGACTAAAATAAAAAATTTCCCGTTTATGTTTATAGAAGAGAAAAGGTACAAAACTTACCGTAGAAAATAAAAATGTGTTTGATCATTCATCCATGAAATGATTCGTTGCTGCTCCTGCGTATTTTACCTCTAAGAATATACATGAAGCCCTCCAACTAACGTTATTACTCTACCACCCACTATCTACTCCCTTATTAAGTTATTACTCCACTTCACCACTTCATTACCCCTAAAAAAAACTATTTCACTTGTCTTTCACCCTTTCATTATCCTTCAGAAGAACTACCCCTTCATTACTACTGTGTGCTTGTGTGTGAAGACAATTTAAAAGAACTACGCCTACATTACTACCTAGTACAGCTAATGTGTATTTTTTCAAAAAATTTCAATAAAAAATAAAATAAAATTATACCACCTTTCTTAAATTTCACAAGAATCTTTCTTAAATAATAATTTATCAATAATTAGGCAGTTCATAATTAATTTATAAAAATACTATATTGATGAATGTATAAGCTTAACAATGTCTTAACTATTACACATATTACGTCAAAATTCAATATACTACTTGAAAGTGTGCGTGTTAAGTAAAACAAGACTGATGCTACACTCAATGTTAGAACACTCAATGTAACATTGACTCGATTACAGAATATCAGAATACGAATAGCGGAAGACTTGAAAGTATGAAAACACAAAGACACAGAATTAACTTTTTAACATAGATTTTAATTTAAAATCTATGCGAGCCTTATGACGAAACTTTCACTAATAATTATGTGAATACAAATGGTGTGTGAACAAATATTCACAACGGAAATAAGACTTGATAACCTATCGAGTCTAAAGATGGCTTAAGTGTAAAACTTACACTACCAAAAACTAATCTAACTCTATGATCTATCTATCAAAGATGTGTAGAGAAGTTTATGTTGTACAGGAAGTTTGGATTCTTCGGCACAACGACAAGAACATGCCAATGACAATTAATTCCTAACAGGATGAACACTAGTTTAGTAATTAAAGAATGGCACTTCGATTGATGGATGATGACCACGGCTCTGCTGTATTTATAGGCGTGAATAAGCATTCTAGAACCTTCATCCATGATCTCCTAAATTTTAGGATCTTATCCTTTCTTCTTTCCAAACTGCCTTCTAGGATCTTCCAGCCAGTTCTGGACGTTTCTCAAGGGCAACCGCATGATCTACACACTTCTGCAAGCTTCCAGATCCTTCCAGTCTGGAACTGTGTAGAATGTTCTAGATCTTCAACCTGCGATGTTACAACATCCAAAGCAGCATTAGCCAGAAAACAGAATTTAGACTTAGGAAAAATAAGAAAGGTCGAATTATGATGTTGCAGCCTCGTGTGATAACATCTTCGATAACATCACCAAGTCTTCAACATCAACAATCTCCCCCAATTTGACCTTTCTGCTACAGCACACCTGATGTACATATGTAAACACATATAAACCAGTTTTATGTACATGCTAGAGTATTACCATCATATCCATGTACTCGTCAAGTCAACACCTGTTGTAGCATATGATCAAATAGTGAAAGAAACAAGAGAATATACAAGACTAAGTGGTGTTAGTACTCTGAATACTAAGTAGAACACTTGTCTTAGTAATATCTTCCAACAATAAAATGAGTAAGTAATATACTCATTTAACACAACCTGTTTCAAACAGAACTAAAATGGGAAAAACTGAAACAAGTCATAATCTGTGAAGAGAGAATAAAACGAAGTCCTATCAACTAATATAATATCAGAGCTCAAAACAATAATAACAGAGCTCAAAACAAATAGAGTTCTAAGTTCTATCAACTACTAAGTTTGTAAAACTTAACACAAAACAGTTAAATCAGTGTATCAGCATGTAGGATCATAAGTTAAAATAAAACAGTAAGATAGAAACTGAATAAGATGCATCAATTGTTGTAACAACAGCTGCAGCAACAGAAATCTGCACATTGCATCCCTTAAGATTCAGTCTCCCCCTGTCTTCAAGCATTTCCAGCAGCAATGTCTGGAAGATCAGCAAAAACCTGTTCATCATCATCAGGTTCAATCACCATTGTTGCAAGGTGTGCAACAACATTTGGATCAGCATCAGCATCAAGTTCTTCAATTCGAACTCCCCCATACTCAGTGACTCTAACATCAGGGAATGGTGCAGCAGCAGCAGCAGGTACTCCCCCTGGTGTAGCAGAAAGTTTCTTCATCCAATAATCCTTCATGAACTGTAGTTCATTGATAGTATCCTGCAAGTGAGTTAACTGAACAAGTATGAAGTCTCTGGAAATTGGAATGTGGCTTGTGGTGTTTGGGTCATTGGGAGCAGCATCTGGAATTTCAGGTTCAGCTCTTTCAGCACCTTGGATAGGAAGATCAATAACTCTATCTCCAATCATCAGCTTACGAGACACTGTAATTTGAGGAACTCTCCCCCTCAACATATCATGTCTATCCCGTTCATAGTTGTTATGTCTCAAATAACCATAGATGAGAGCCGGATAAGGCAGATTGCCTTTATCAGTTACTGTCCCAGAAAATTTCATCATGTGTGACTTGTTCGTATTTTTCAGATAAGTTCCCAAGTAGAATTTCGTTCCAAGGATTTAATTAAGTGCCAATGAATCCCTAGAATTGCAAGTTATCATGCTATTGTAGTAACTAAATGTTTTTGTTAGGATTTTCGGGAATATAAAGACAAGTACTTAACTAGATAAACTAAACACAAATAAACGAACTAAAACAAGAAAACGATATCTAACTTCCTTTCGAAAGTGCAAGGTGAGAAGGTATTGCCTCGGGTGTATCCGTTTTATAGGTCGTGTGGTGAATTATGGGGCAAAAATACATAAATTAAACCTAATGTGTTGGGAAGAACTAAAGGCTATCACTCGTGTGTGTCGACCAATCCCTTGTGAGGCCTAGGTGAACACGTGCATTGACTAGCAATTATATCGTCTAATCAATACCATAAGATCATAAGATAGTGTCTCATAAACACGTTCAACACGGTTACTAATGTTCATGAGACGTCCTTTCACTACTCTAATAGACGACCTCTAATCGAATAGTGTCTAGCGTCGTCGATCTAAGTAACTAACCCCCGGTCGGTGTAGCCAATTACTATGTTAATTCTAATTGACTAATTCAAGCTCATACACACATTCCTAATCATGCAACCTAATACGGTCGTTGAAGTCGAACAACTAAGAATGCTAGCTAATAGGGTGAATTAACCAATTGAATCATGCAAACTACCACACTAGAAGCATATACACCCAATTCCTAAGCTAATCATGCAATTGATCCATAATTACACCACATAACCACCAAAACTTCAACACCCTAGGCAATTAACACTTAGCCCATGGTTCTAGGATAGAAATCCATGGCTAGAATGCAAGAAATCACATATTCCATCACAATTAAGAAATCAAATGCAAGAAATAATAGAATTGGTAAATTGAGATGAGAATTAAAGAGATATCACCTTAAAACTTGAAATGTAGCTACAAACTTCAATTACTTACAAAGCCCAATGGAAATCTTCACTTGAATCCTCAAATTAAACTAGAATCTAAGCTAACTATGAAATGAAAATTGCAAAAATATGAAAACCCCTCCAACTATGTGTGTTTGTGTGTTAATTCCTCTCCAAGGTCTTGTGTGTCTCTCCAAAACTGAAATGAGGCCCTTTTATATGTTGCAATATTTCCAAAAATGAGTTTTTGCACTTTAGCCCTTCAAAATTGGAGAAAATGGCCGAAATACCCCGAACATGATGCGACCCGGCCGGGTGGCTCCCACCCGGGCATGCCACCCGGCCACAAGACGAAGCTTCCCAATTGTTATGCCTTGCCCGGGTCGAACCCACCCGGCCGGGTGGGTCTCACCCGGGCACAATACGAAACTCCCAATAATTTGGCCTTGCCCGGGTCACTCCCACTCGGCCGGGTGGGTTCCACCCGGGCCAAACACGAAGCTCCTCCAAATTTAACCCTGGCCGAGTTGAAGTAACCCGGCCGGGTTGATTCTACCCGGCCGGGTGGTGCCTACCCGGCCGTGTGTTGTCTTTTGGCACGTCATCTCGTTTCCTTGCATAACTTTCGCCTCGGATGTCGGATTGACTCGATTCCTTAGGCTAATTCACTCCGTTTCTTGAGACGAATCCAACCGTGCATTCCTATTTCCTGTACGGTCACTTGTGGTATGTGTTTTGCTCCAAATTTCATCGTGTTACCTACAAAAATCGACAAAACACAACCTTTCTCTCATTTCGGCTTAAACAACCATATTCAATGTATAATTCCACGAAATAAAGATCAAATGAGCTTCAAATATGCATCTTCAACGTGCAAATAACACCCTAATCAACTCCCCCAAACTTAAACCGTTGCTCGTCCCCGAGTAACAAAAGAATAAAGGCAAGAGGTTGTACGGTTGCAAATGGATAATCAATGAAAGATCCCACGTCTCCGATGAATGAAATGAATTCTTCTTTCTCAAGATACATTCTCAAAATGATCACAAGTTCATCATTGAAAATCAATCTAGTTACCCCACGCATGCTCAACATACAATAACAAGTGATGGTGATGACAATATCCAAATGCTCAAGTTCAACTAACAAGATGTGGTGTTTCTCTCAAACACTCAAACAAATTAAGGACAATGGACACTCATCAATCAAATCACGCATTGCAATTACCATAAGCTTGCCCAAGCTCTACAATCTTTCCACCACAACATGTTCAACTATAAGATCAATAGGTCTTAATCATGGACGTAACGTTGGCTCTTTGGACGGGGTATGATAAATATGGAGGAAGTGACTCGTCTAGTGGAGAATGAGAGTTGTTTTTCAACACATCAAGCTCATGCTCATAAGGTTTACACACCTTCATTCTCACTTTTCATTCAAATGCCTCACATGCAATCATCTCCTCATCTCCTCATCTTTTGTAGCCAATCACTCACCCTTTCAATTTATTTTCTTCTAAAGCACTTGGGGCTCATTGTCCCTCTTTTCTTTCTCAACTTTTTCTGTTATTTTCTCATTTTCTCCTCACTTTCATCTTTTTCTTTCTTTTCACAAACTTGCCAATTTTTTCTCCTCAAACCAAATGCATTTAAGCATATGTTTTGCCACTCTCTTTTTGTTCTCCACTAGAATTGGGCATCAAAAGCTCAAAAAGCTAAATGGTTAAACATTGTAGGTTGCCAAGAAAATGGGAACTCAAGCTCAAACGGGCTAACTACGGAAAATTTCTTTGGTTATTTGGAAAAATATGGCTAAGTGACTTGTAGTACGAAAGATGGCCTACATCATATCTCAAAGTATCACACAATTATGATCTCAAGCAAGAACTTGGGCAAGTTCTAGAAAAACAAGCAATGAATTGATCCACTCACAAATGAAATAAACCGGATTAATGCTCGGTTCAAAGCTCAACTCTCACCGGTTCATTCAATACTCAATCATTCATCAATCATCATCACACATCACTCATTGCGTATGCAAAACATCCATAGACAAATAGATGATTACAACACAAACAAGATGATCCATTCCAATCATGTACACATTCAAGGAATCAAATTCACCACGAAACATCATCAAATGTGTCTCAATGATTATACCATCTACAATTTACAACCCAATCACAATCTTAAACATTCATTCACCACACATTCCAACTCACACATAATTCAAAACAATAACAATCATCCATCAAATATTACAAATCCCAAGGAATTAATTAGAGTACATATTGAACACAAATCATAAAGGGAATGGAAAAGATAAAGGGTAAGAAGAGCTTAACCACACATTCCTCTCAATGAGGTGGTGGTTGCATTCCCGGGAAACCATATTGCATGATCCACGAGTTGAAAGCTTGTTGTTGGTCTCGTAACTCTCTCATTCCATCCTCCACCGTGGTGTGCAAGCTTCTCGACTCGTTCTCCATGTTAGTGAATCTCTCGTCAAAGCTCGTTCTCATCTCTCTCATTGACGCAGTCAATCCATCAATACTTCGCACTAGATTCCCTACACCACTCGTACCCCTCGTGTAGACTTGATCAAGATTTCTAGGCACGTTCTGAGTGGGGGCTGGAGCTTCATGATCGAACTGCCTTGAAGACGATTCACCCCTATCACGATGTGGAGGACTAGGTGGACCCTCAATTGCCTCAACATTGGTTCCTCTCGGTGGTAACTGAATGAAGAGGTCCGGGACGTTTCTTCCACTTGCATATGCGTCAATAACTTGGTGGTGTTGTGGGGACCCCATGTCCCAATTCTCGAACCTCCGATGTGAAGTCAACCCCCGATATGGCAATGGAAATACACTCTCGTCCTCTTGTATGAAAACGAAAGTCCTTCTCCTTTCATCGAACTTCAACATCCTCATCCTCTCCATCAATCCCAAGTCGAGGAGTGATCCTCCTTTAACAGCCCTTGATCTCTCAAGTTCTAACCCGTAGCTCTCGGCAATAGTTGAGATAATGCCTCCCAACATGAAATTCGAGACATCTCTTTTGACATGCCTCAACAGTTGCTCAATTACGAAGGCTCCCATGTTAAGAGGTTTCCCTCTCACCATACACCATAATACGTACAGCTCATCCCTCCTAACAGCACCCGCCTCAAACCTTCCAAAGACAACGTTTGAGAGGATTCTGTGGGCGTATCGGAACACCGGGTTCCGGATGAGTGAAGCCTTGGAGTGGCTAGGGTCATACTTGGGCCGATCATTCATGCCCCTCCGGGTCAATCTTATCCAAAATTCTTCTTCCCCAAATCCTTTCATCTCTTGAGGGGTGGTGGGAGCTACATTCATCACAGTTCCGAACATCTCGTTAATCTCATCAAAGGAGAGCTCTTGATCTTCATTTCCCATCCGGAACGATATTCCGATGGGAATTCCTCTTCTTTCCTCCTTTAGTTCAAGAGTGGACATGAACTCCACGATGAATTTCATCCACGATTCCCTTTTAATAAGTAGAATGTGCTCCCAACCTATGTTGTCGAACAACTCGTGCACATCATCCTTTATGCCCATCCTCACCATGCACGCCTCATCCGGGTATCGTGTCGGCCTACATGTGGTGTTTATTATCTTAGCAAAGGCCTCCACGTATTCCATCCCTCTATCTCCAAAATCAATTCCTATTTTCGATGGCCATACTCCACACTTTTCTTTACATAGATCATCCACACTCATCTCCCTTCTAGAACTCTCTCCTTTCGATCTTTTCCTAGACATCCTACAAATGAGCACAATCAACAAAAGTTAATGATATTCTTCAAATTATCAAAGAATTATACATTGCATGTGACTTCTTTCAATTAGACATCAAGTTTTCACACTTAATTCAAGTCAAGACATGAACTTTCCTATGCCTATTCACATACAACCACAATTCTTCTTTGATTTTCTCAAATACCAACAGTTTTCTCTCACTTTCTTCACAAAAATCATGCTCACCAAGTGTTTGTAGAAATGCTTGAAAGAAAAATCTTCACCAAACCAAACAATAACACTTCTACTAACTCCAAAATAGCATGTGTAGGCATTCTTAAACAAAATCCAAGCTTTAGAAACTAACATGCTCATCAATTAAACACAACATGCTCAAGAACACCATTTTTCTCATGGAAGCATAAATTCACAATTCTATCTCTAAATCCTTCAAATTTCTCCATGGGTATTTGAAATTAAGACTTGTTATTCAACATTTATCAATAATTACCCATAATACACAAAGCCCATGGGAGAAACACCAAAGAAATCAACAAACCCATGTCAAAATTTGAATTTTCGTCACTTCCCAAAAACATGCAAGAAAAACCTTCAAAAACTTCTAAATCATGCTCATTCTTGCAAATAAATTGGGGGAAATGAGTTACATACCTTGGGTCTTGATTTTCTTGGTGAATTCCTCAAGAAAAATTGAAGACAAGTGAGAAGAAAGCAAGAGATGAGAAAGTGCCGAATTCTTGTGCCCTTTTCAAGAGAGAATGTGTGTGTTTTGAGTGTGAGAAGGGTTTTATAGAGTGTGTGAATGTGTGGGTAGGGTTTGAGTGTAAATGGGTTTGGGTGGAGAAAACTTACCCGGGTCGAAATGCCCCGCCCGATTAAAAATGCGAACAGGCCGGGTGATGCGCGACATGGCCGGGTCGCTCCAACCCGGTCACTCCTCTTTGCTACGCGTTTTGGCCGGGTAACACCCACCCGGCCGGGTCACCTTCCACCCGGGCATTGCCATTTCTCCCATACCTTCGACTTTTGGCCGGGTAACTCCCACCCGGCCGGGTTGTTTCCACCCGGGCACCTCCTGAAAATCTCATTTTTTTGGTTTTTTTTTTTTTTGGGTCAAAACTTCACCACTTGCTCAATTACACTCAAAATCTCTTCATTCCATGACAAGTTCACACTTTCACTCCATAATTTAAATCACCACTTCATTGATCGTGCATAGTTCTTGGTGTAAATCGAATTACAATACGAACATACCCCCCCAAACTTTTTCTTTGCAAAGCAAATAAAAGTTTGGAAAAATAGTGTTGAAAAAGAGATTTTCACCAAGAACTTGCAATGATTTTCAATGGCAAACAATATTCAACCAATCACAAAATAGCTCAAACCAATATTCAAAATCATTTCACCCAACAATCAATAATGTCAACAACCACCATGCATCAATATTAAACACAAGTCAAGAATTATATGTCACACCACTATTCATCAATGACAAGTGTTCAAATTTATCACAACTCAAGCACAATATATCACAAGAAAATTTCCCTACCCCCCCCAAACTTAAATATTGCAAAGCAATATTAAGTTTGGGACGGGGTGTACCTCATGATGGCTATCAACTCCAATCTTCGTTACTTCTCAAAACTTTCATCCACGACGTACAACTTTCATCCCGTGGGTAATTTGTTACCTACCAAGAGAGTTCTTCACAAAAAGAATATCACTAATCACACTTATTTGAACAAAAAGAGAAATAAAGCAAGTAAAAATGGGTTGCCTCCCATTTAGCGCTAGGTTTAACGTCCTATGCCGGACGGAACTCCTTTAGTTCAAGGATCACGAAGCCCAATCACATGTACTACCCCCTTGTTTGGAAGAGAATAATAATGCTTCACACGGTGCCCATTCACCTTGAATTCCTCCCCTTGCTCATTCACAAGATCAAGAAAACCCGTGGGATATACTCTAGTTACATGAAATGGTCCAAACCACTTGGACTTTAACTTCCCGGGGAAAACACTTAACCTTGAATTATAAAGGAGAACCTCATCACCCACTTCGAAGATTTTCATGGACAAACGGGCATCATGCCATCTCTTAGTCTTCTCACGGAACAATTGTGAGCTTGCATATGCATCCTCACGAAATTCCTCAAGTTCATGCAATTGAAGCACCCTTTTCTCACCACACAAGTCACTATCCAAATTCACCTTTCTCAAAGCCCAAAGTGCTTGGTGCTCCACTTCAACGGGAAGGTGACATGCCTTTCCAAAGACTAATTGGTAAGGCGACATACCAAGTGGAGTCTTATATGCCGTCCTATACGCCCAAAGTGCATCCGGAAGCTTGCTAGCCCAATCTTTCCGGCTAGTGCTCACCGTCCTTTCCAAGATTTTCTTGATATGTCTATTTGAAACTTCGGCCAACCCATTGGTTTGAGGGTGATATGGAGTTGCTACTTTGTGTGTGACACCATACTTTGCAAGTAGCTTTTCCATCAATTTGTTCACAAAGTGGCTCCCACCATCACTAATGAGAGCTCTTGGAACGCCAAACCTAGTGAAGATCCCCTTCAAAAAATTCATGACGGTGTTAGCATCGTTGGCCTTAGTAGCAATGGCCTCTATCCATTTTGACACATAATCAACTCCAAGTAGAATATATGTGTACCCATTTGAAGATGGAAATGGTCCCATGAAATCTATCCCCCAAACATCAAATAATTCGACCTCCACAATGTTTGTCAACGGCATCTCATTTTTCTTAGAAATCCCTCCACTCCGTTGACATTTGTCACATCTCATCACAAACTCTTTACAACTCCGGAATACCCATGGCCAATAAAATCCGGATTGGAGCACCTTCAAAGCCGTCTTCTCACCCCCATAATGTCCTCCACATGGAGATGAGTGGCAATGGGTCATGATGTTTTCCCATTCTTCTTTTGGAACACATTTTCGGATGATTGAATCAACTCCCCTCTTCAAGACAAAAGGGTCGTCCCAAATGTAACTCTCCACATCCTTCAAAAACTTCTTCTTCTCATAAGTGTTAACACCAAATGGTATGCTTCCACTTGCTAAGTAATTAGCTATATCCGCGTACCAAGGTCCCTCATCATGAATTTTTCCCACAAATGATTCTTGGACACGGAACAAACGCTCATCCGGGAACTCTTCTTTTACTTCTCCAAATTCTTCCTTGTATTCCTTAGCTCTCTCAATCCGGGACAAGTGATCGGCTATCACATTGTCACTCCCCTTCTTATCCTTGATCTCAATGTCAAATTCTTGAAGAAGTAAGATCCATCGGATTAGCCTTGGCTTTGCATCCTTCTTTCCCATTAAGTAACGAATAGCGGCATGGTTCGTGTACACAATAGTTTTCGCACCTACTAGGTAGGGTCGAAACTTATCAAATGCATACACAACCGCTAGAAGTTCCTTCTCCGTAGTTGTATAATTCACTTGAGCTCCATTGAATGTTTTTGAAGCATAATATATAGCTCGGAATACCTTCTCCCTTACTTGCCCAAGAACTACCCCCATTGCCACGTCACTCGCATCGCACATCAATGTAAACGGTTCCGTCCAATCCGGTGCTACTAAGATGGGAGTGTGGATCAATGCTTCCTTCAATGCACTAAAAGCATTCAAACAAGCATCATCAAAAACAAAAGGGACATCCTTTTCAAGTAAATGTGAAAGGGGTTTAGAAAGTTTAGAGAAGTTTTGAATGAACCGTCTATAAAAACCGGCGTGGCCCAAGAATGAACGAATTCCTCTCTCGTTCGATGGAGGAGGGAGCTTCTCTATTGCAACTATCTTTGCCCGATCAACCTGCAAACCTTTAGAAGACACATGATGACCAAGTACCACTCCTTCCTTAACCATGAAATGGCACTTTTCCCAATTAAGGACAAGGTTGGTCTCTTGGCATCTTTTAAGCACTAACTCCAAATGATCCAAACACGTGTCAAATGAGGTACCAAACACCGAAAAATCATCCATGAAAACTTCCATCACTCTCTCAATTAAATCATGGAAAATAGACATCATGCACCTTTGGAATGTTGCCGGTGCATTGCATAACCCAAATGGCATGCGTCTCCAAGCAAACGTTCCATAGGAACATGTAAAGGTTGTCTTCTCTTGGTCTTCGGGGGCAATCATTATTTGATTGTACCCGGAATAACCGTCGAGGAAGCAATAATAAGCAAATCCACCAAGTCTATCTAACATTTGGTCCATAAAGGGAAGGGGAAAATGATCCTTACATGTAGCCTTGTTCAACTCCCTATAATCTACACACACTCTCCACCCGGTTGCTACCCTTGTAGCTATTACCTCATTTTGATCGGTTTTTATGACCGTCATACCCCCCTTTTTAGAAACAACATGCAATGGTGAAACCCATGGACTATCACTTATGGGAAAAATCATACCCGAGTCTAAGAATTTGATAACCTCTTTCCTAATGACTTCTTGCAATATAGGATTTACTCGTCTTTGAGGTTGGACTATGGGTTTAACATCACTCTCGGTCCTAATCCTATGCATGCATATAGACGGATTAATACCCTTCAAATCATCAATGGTCCAACCTAAGGCTTTCTTATTCCTAGCAAGCACAACCAACAATTTTTCCAACTCAACATCATTCAACAAAGAGGAAACGATAACGGGGTACCTCATTTCGCTATCCAAGTAAGCATACTTGAGGTGCTCCGGTAATGGCTTCATCTTTTCCTTCTTTTCTCCCGGGCTTTGTCCTCCTTCAACGGGGATATGAAGTGGTAGGATTGGAGGTCTCCTTCTCATCTCCATGGCATCCACTTCTTCTATTGAATCCCTATGAGAACTTGGCAACAAATCATTAGAGACAATCAAAGAATCACATAAAAATGAAGAAATGGAATGAGTTAAAGAAGAGTTAGAGAAATCTTCCCATTCATTTTGCACCATGTTGTCAACAACATCTAGGAAATTGCAAGACTCCACTTCTCCAATCTCTTTCAAAGACTTGTAGATTGAAAATGTGATTTCTTCATGATTGAAACTCAATTTCAATTCCCCTTTCTTCACATTGATCATTGCCTCCCCCGTTGCGAGAAAAGGTCTTCCCAAAATCAACGGGACGTGCTCATCTTCCGCCATGTCAAGAATGACAAAGTCCACGGGAAATATAAATCGGTCAACTTTCACCAACACATCCTCAACAATCCCTCTTGGTGTCTTCACCGATCGGTCGGCTAGATGCAAGGTCATGGTCGTTGGTAACAAATCCCCCATATCCAACCTCTTGTAAATCGAATAGGGCATGAGGTTGATGCTTGCCCCAAGGTCACATAACGCCCATATTGCTTCACTACCCCCGATTTCACAAGGAATAGTAAAACTCCCCGGATCTTCCAACTTTTTGGGGAGGCTTCTTTGTAGTAGAGCACTACATTCTTCCGAAAGGTTGATTGCTTGATGACTTCCAAGCTTCTTCTTGTTAGAAATCAAATCCTTTAGAAATTTCATATAGTGGGGCATTTGATCCAAGGCATCAAGAAGAGGGAGATTTATATGAATCTTCTTAAAGATTTCCATGAACTTGCTAAACTTCTCGTTCAACCTCTTCTTCATATACCTTTGAGGAAAGGGAAGAGGTACATGAGTAATGGGAACACCCCATTTGTCACATGGTACATCATGCTTCTTTTCTCTTAGCTCCTTAGCAATCTTCCACTTTGGAGTCCTTTGACTCTTTGCTTCGTCGTCCCCACTTTCCTCCTCTTTCTTTTCATCTTTATCCTCATTCCTTCCTTCAACTTCCACTTCCTCATCTTGCTTCCCTTCCTCAACTTCCTCAATCTCTTCATCGACTTTCTCATCATCATCATCCGTGGGCATTTTTGGTCCTTCATAAGAAGTGCCACTCCTCAACTTAATGGCTTTACAATGCTCTTTCGGATTCACTTCGGTTGTCGATGGAAATTTCCCTTTGTTAGGTTGAGATCCAATTGAAGTTGCCATTTGTCCCATTTGGAATTCCATTGATTTTTGATTACTCATAAGTTGGCCAATCATGGATTCCATTGATTTTTGGTTACTCGTGAGTTGAGCAAGCATCGATTCGGTAGATTTTTGGTTACTCACAAGTTGGGCAAGGATGGAGTCGGATGCTTCGGATTTCTTCTCACTTGTCTCCATTCTCTTCATGAGGAGTGCAAGAAGCTCATCCGTGGAGGACTTTCCTTCTCCACTTGGGAGTTTTGCTCCGGGATCAAATCCGGGAGGATATTGAATAGCACCTTTAGGATTCGAATATGACAAATTCTCATTCCTCCGAAAATTCGGGTTTTGAGGGGCTTGGTATTGAGGGGATGGTCCCCCTTGACCTTGAGATGATGAAGATTGCCCTTGGAATCGGTTTTGAGGAGGAGCTTGATATCCTTGGCCACGATTTTGATATGGTGGTTGGCCTTGATGTTGTCGGTTCCCTTGAAAATTTTGTGGATACCCTTGTTGACCCATGTATTGCACTTCTTCCATATGTCCCAATTGAGGATCTTCTTGCACAAAAGATAAATGATTATCTCTTGTTTGAGATAAAACATTTACCTTTTCAATGAGTGTAGACATCATTGCTCTTATGCTATCATTAGCATCCACTTGGGCTACCCGATTTTGTGCTCCACGGTCTACTCTCGTCTTGAAAGTATTGCTTGCTATCCCTTCTATGATGTCATTGATCTCCTCTACCGACTTCATCCAAATTGAACCCCCCGCACAAGCGTCAATGTGGTGTTGATCTTCCAATCGCAACCCACCAACGAACCAACAAGTTGTTTGTTCAATTGGGAAACCATGATGGGGGCATGTGATGAGAAGAATCGTAAATCTTTCCCATGCTTCTTTGATTCCCTCATTTGGACCTTGTTTAAACGTAGAGATCTTCTGCTTGGCTTCCATCGTCTTTGAAGGAGGGTAGTACTTCAATAGGAATCTTTTCTTCAAATCTTCCCACGTCCTCACTTCTCCGGCTGGAATGCTTGAATGTAGCCAAGCTTTTGCTTTCCCCGACAATGTAAACGGAAATAGCCTCATCTTTTTAGCATCTTCCGAAACTCCATTTTGCTTGAGAGTGTCTGCTATCTCCAAGAATTGAGCAAGATGTTCATTCGGGTCTTCCTCAAATCCTTCCTCTGTCCTTCCTTCAAATTGTCTCTCCCTCAACATCCTTAATAGAGAGGCACTAATCTCGAAGTTGTTCGCCTCCACCCTTGGTCTTGCCAACCCATCGTAATGCTCCCTAGGTTGAGGTTCAAAATATTCCCTCATTGGCCTTCCATGGTACACACGTTGAGGTTCTTCTATATGTGGAGGAGGAGGGACGTATTCCTCTTGAATTTGTTGAGGTGGAGGATATTGGTAAGGAGGAGGATATGGGTGTTGATGTAGTGGATATGGATGAGGTTGATGTGGTGGATAGTAGGATTGTTGTGGAGGTGGATAGGGGTAAGGATTGTATCCTTGATATGGAAAGTGGTTTTGAGGTGGATATTGTGGATTGGGATTAATGAGGTTTTGTGGAGGGTTTTGAGGTGGATTCCCTCCAACTTGATTTCCAACTTGATGATTCTCTCTTTGAAGCTCATCTTCTCCATTCGGTGGAGGATTCATCTCTTCAATGTTTTCCATCTCAAGTGGTTCCTCTATGACTCTCTGACGGTTTCTACTTCGATTCCTTCTTCTTGCGTGTGCTTCGATCTCAAGGTCTAATGGTTCAAGGTTTCCTCCACGTGATCTTGTGATCATGCACCTACAAAAGGAAAATGTCAAAGCCCACAAAGATGAACAAAAACAAACTAAACAAAAAGAAATGCTACTACCAATAACACTTAACAAACTCTAAGTTTCACTAATAACACTCGCTTAAATCCCCGGCAGCGGCGCCATTGACTTGTTCGTATTTTTCAGATAAGTTCCCAAGTAGAATTTCGTTCCAAGGATTTAATTAAGTGCCAATGAATCCCTAGAATTGCAAGTTATCATGCTATTGTAGTAACTAAATGTTTTTGTTAGGATTTTCGGGAATATAAAGACAAGTACTTAACTAGATAAACTAAACACAAATAAACGAACTAAAACAAGAAAACGATATCTAACTTCCTTTCGAAAGTGCAAGGTGAGAAGGTATTGCCTCGGGTGTATCCGTTTTATAGGTCGTGTGGTGAATTATGGGGCAAAAATACATAAATTAAACCTAATGTGTTGGGAAGAACTAAAGGCTATCACTCGTGTGTGTCGACCAATCCCTTGTGAGGCCTAGGTGAACACGTGCATTGACTAGCAATTATATCGTCTAATCAATACCATAAGATCATAAGATAGTGTCTCATAAACACGTTCAACACGGTTACTAATGTTCATGAGACGTCCTTTCACTACTCTAATAGACGACCTCTAATCGAATAGTGTCTAGCGTCGTCGATCTAAGTAACTAACCCCCGGTCGGTGTAGCCAATTACTATGTTAATTCTAATTGACTAATTCAAGCTCATACACACATTCCTAATCATGCAACCCAATACGGTCGTTGAAGTCGAACAACTAAGAATGCTAGCTAATAGGGTGAATTAACCAATTGAATCATGCAAACTACCACACTAGAAGCATATACACCCAATTCCTAAGCTAATCATGCAATTGATCCATAATTACACCACATAACCACCAAAACTTCAACACCCTAGGCAATTAACACTTAGCCCATGGTTCTAGGATAGAAATCCATGGCTAGAATGCAAGAAATCACATATTCCATCACAATTAAGAAATCAAATGCAAGAAATAATAGAATTGGTAAATTGAGATGAGAATTAAAGAGATATCACCTTAAAACTTGAAATGTAGCTACAAACTTCAATTACTTACAAAGCCCAATGGAAATCTTCACTTGAATCCTCAAATTAAACTAGAATCTAAGCTAACTATGAAATGAAAATTGCAAAAATATGAAAACCCCTCCAACTATGTGTGTTTGTGTGTTAATTCCTCTCCAAGGTCTTGTGTGTCTCTCCAAAACTGAAATGAGGCCCTTTTATATGTTGCAATATTTCCAAAAATGAGTTTTTGCACTTTAGCCCTTCAAAATTGGAGAAAATGGCCGAAATACCCCGAACATGATGCGACCCGGCCGGGTGGCTCCCACCCGGGCATGCCACCCGGCCACAAGACGAAGCTTCCCAACTGTTATGCCTTGCCCGGGTCGAACCCACCCGGCCGGGTGGGTCTCACCCGGGCACAATACGAAACTCCCAATAATTTGGCCTTGCCCGGGTCACTCCCACCCGGCCGGGTGGGTTCCACCCGGGCCAAACACGAAGCTCCTCCAAATTTAACCCTGGCCGAGTTGAAGTAACCCGGCCGGGTTGATTCTACCCGGCCGGGTGGTGCCTACCCGGCCGTGTGTTGTCTTTTGGCACGTCATCTCGTTTCCTTGCATAACTTTCGCCTCGGATGTCGGATTGACTCGATTCCTTAGGCTAATTCACTCCGTTTCTTGAGACGAATCCAACCGTGCATTCCTATTTCCTGTACGGTCACTTGTGGTATGTGTTTTGCTCCAAATTTCATCGTGTTACCTACAAAAATCGACAAAACACAACCTTTCTCTCATTTCGGCTTAAACAACCATATTCAATGTATAATTCCACGAAATAAAGATCAAATGAGCTTCAAATATGCATCTTCAACGTGCAAATAACACCCTAATCAATGTGATTGAAAATAGTCAACCCAAGATTGAAATTCCTCATTACCACAATTCTGTAAAGAAGTATTCCTTGACTCATAGTGACCTTTGTGGAGTTCGTGGATGGAATCCAATTATATACAATCAACTTATGCAAAATTTGTTGGTCCCAAGTTGAGTTAATAACGAGTAAGCTAGTGAAAATGTCTAGAGGGGGGTGAATAGACTTTTCAAAATTCTTTCGAAATATCAAAGTACAATGTGCGGAATACGAAATTAACAATGAGCCCAATTTCAAGATTATACTCAACTTATTTTCGAGAACTCTGTTCTATACTCAACTAGTCTAGATCAGTTAAGTAGTTAAAACAATTAAGCAATTTAAACAATCAAAACAGTAAAGTAAATCAAACACAAGATTTATAGTGGTTTGACAACTTGTCTACATCCACTCTCACAAACCCAGTTGTGATGTTTCCACTAAACTCTTCCAATCGAGTACAAGTGTATGTTCCTGTCTTTAAAGTCCCAAGAAGAAGACTTAGATCTTCAATCAGACTATACCTCCAGATATGTCTACGATCTTACTAGCGATTTACAAGTATCTAGCAACTTGAAAATAACAAAACAAAAACTAAAAACTTCTCTGATTTTCAGTAGTAGCCTTCTTGATTCTTCACTTGTCTTCTGGCTATCTTCCTGAACTTCAATAAACTCTGAGAGTAAACTTCAATTGAATCTTCAATAACGTTCGTAAGTAGTAATTCTCAATCTCTTCAGTAATCAGTCGTCTTCAAACGATCAATATCATGAAGTATTTATAGACTTCGAACTTCAAGAACTTAGGTAGTTGTAACCAACCTTTCTTGAAAACTGATTTGTAACTGAACCTTCTTATCCATACACGCGTTTCTTGTTACGAATTAGTTATTTCATAACTAACTTTCTTCATCTTTATCTTTCACGCGTATTTGTAACTAACTTTAAGTTGTCCTGTCTTGTGTAGTCTAGTAGATGTACTTATCTTGTAGTCCACCTGTCTTGAGTAGTAGACTGTCCTTCTCTTCTTGTGCAGTAGACTTTTAATAGAACTAATCTAGCCCTATCATCTAACCTAACAAGACTTATTACATTACATTAAGCTTTTATAATACAAGCTTAGTCAACTTATAACTATACAATGAATCTATCTATTACAAAGAAATATCATGAGCTCTATACAACATTTAAATAGCTCAGTAACAATCTAACATATATAATTATGAACAGATATGAAGTACTTATAAATCGTACTTATCTTTTAAATATAAACAGTACTTTTCTTTTTTATGTGAACTCTACTGATCTGTTCAAGATGACTTCAACTTAACTAGACTAGATTAGTCAACACTTAGAAAATATTCAAGTCTTCTTTTGGCTTATCAAAACTTTATCTTTTATCTTTTATTCATCATTTAGGACTTGTTCTAGGATTCATATCCCAACAATTTCCCCCTTTTTGATGAAGCCAAAACTACTTGAATCTTTTCTCATAAGTAGACTAGTTAAGTAGTTACCTTGTCTTTTAACATCAAAATAGTACTTTATCTTTTCATTCATTCAAAATAGATCAGTAGATATTACAAATACTTTGAATCACAAAATATCAGAGCAAAAACAACTAAACAAACAAACAAGAACTAATCTGAAAGAGTACCTCCTTCTGGGTTAGGAACACAGAATGCATCGAGGAGTCTCTTGTGAATTAGACTGATCTGATCTTCATCTTCAATCTTCTCCTTGTCTAGCAGTTCTTCTTCAAACTTCTTAACTTGATTCAGATCAACTCTTTTTCCTGAGCTTGTCATAGGAGTCTTCCATCTTGGAAAGGTCGGTATCAGAATGTTGAAATTTGCAGCAGCTGATATCCTCATGACCAAATTCCAAAGCAATTTATTCTGTCCTTCCATGAATTTGTCAAACATGACATATAACTCATCTGGACTTTCAGACTCACCATACTTTCGAATAATCCAATGATCAAGTTCCCATTGCCTCTTCACTTCGAGCCATTCTTGTCGATGCTCTCTGTCAATGAAGTAGTCAATGAACTGATCTTCCATCTCTTCTTCATTCTCCTTCAGCTTTTGCAGTCTTTCAATATGTTTTTCTATTTTCTTCTTGCTTGCATAACGACTTTCATCATTAGGATCAGCAATCTTTTGCTTCTTTTCAACTGTAGCAGCAGCAGTAGGTTCTTCAATATTCAGCTTCCTCTTACCTCGTCTAGTCTGAATTTCAGTTTCTGGAGACGCAATATTCTTCCCTTTCTCCAGTCTTTTAAGTTCATCTGCTTCTGCTTGCTCTAACTCTGCAGTTTTAACTAGCCTCCTCTTTGGCCTCCTTAGCTCTTGCATAGTAGTAGCAGCATCTCTTTCTTCTGGTTCAGCACTTGACTTTACTTCAACTCTACTTGTCTTCTCTTCCCCCTTTTTGGCTTCATCACTTGCCTTAAGAGTGAATAGACTAGTAAATCGAGTCATTTCTTCCTTTAGTGCTGCCTTCATAGCTTCAGCAGCTAGCTCTATCTGCCTTTGATGTGTTTGATCCCGACTCATCTTGTCCAGGTGATCAGCAGCAGATTCTAACTTTTGTGAAGTAACAACCAACTCATCTTTGAAAGAAGTAGCTGACTGACGTAGTAGAGTGTTTTGCTGTGTTAACTCAGAGAGAATAGCTTGAGACTTCACCAACTGAGCTTGTTCTTCTCTCCTCTGCTCATCTGCTATCTCAATCTTAACTCGGTATAAACGTTCCATTTTGCCAGATTCTTCAGCCAATGATCTAGCAAACGAGATAGACCTCTTCTCAGAAGCTTCAACTTGTTTCAGTAAAAAACTTTCAACTTCTGCAGTCAACTTCGCTCTGAAAGCTGAGTCCATCTTGATGACCTCTCCAATAAACAAATCTCTGGAACTGTCAACGAGTGATTTATTCTGTTCTATCAAAACATCCTTCATTTTTTATTGCAAAAACTCGTCTATTGCGGAATGCACAACATCTTTCAAGTCCGACTTCAACTCAGCAAGATATCCTTCAGAAAAACCTTGAGTAGATGACTGAGCTTCAGTAACACCCTTTTCTTGAGCCTTCTCAACAAGTTCATCTTCTGTAAACATTTCGGCGTCCATGAACTCATCATCTTCTACCCCAAAATTGAAAGAATCATCATCAGAGTGTTCAGACTCATCTTCTGACTGATCTGAAGTTTGAATTCCAGCTTCAACTGTTACAGCTCTTAACTCCTCTTCCAGTAGATCAGTCTGAGTTCCAATATCAGACGAGAATTCTTCAACCAGAATTCCATCAGGAATCTTTAAAAGCCTTTTGACAAGATCAACCAAGGCTCTTGGCGGAAATAATTCGGAATGATCCTTTACACCACTATGCTCCTTTTTTTCCATCTCCCAATCCATAAAATTGGAGATTCCTCCCATTCCTTGAATAACTTCGAACAGATCATCAGTGGAGGACTTCTTAAGAGCAAACCAGGTGCATATCCTTACAAGAATTTCAAACTGTTCGGACTCATAGTCGACTTCGATAGTTGAGAGCGTCCTCTTCAGATTTCTGGTCATTCGAGAACGAATACGCTTCTCTCTCAAACACATAGGATAGTAAACCAGGGAATTAAATCTAACAACAGACGGGTCCTGAGTAGATGGGGTATCTAACTCAGTTGTTGCAGTGGCAACTGGCGTCTTGTCTGCAGTAGATGGGTTGAGGGGAAGCTAAAGAAAATGTCTAGAGGGGTTCACCATATTCTGGTGAGGGAGAGGGTGTGAAAGCACTGGTTTCAACGGGCTTTGATGTGGCTTGGTTTGGTATGACAACTGTAGGAGTATCAGTTGTATCTAATTTAGGAGTGTTTTCAGGTAGGCTGGCCCTCAGCGGATATGCTGTCAGCACTTGCGAGGTTGAGGGAATAGGTCTAGGCCTAGATCGGTGTGATCTAGCCTTGGTTCGAATAGAAGTAGACGGGAGAGAGAGAGGAAATGAAACAGATTGAGTAGAAGTACCAACCTGTGTACTCAACTCGACTGGACGAGTAGGCGAATCAACTCTCACCAAAGTGTACATCTCAGGTATTTGTTCACTCGACTCTTTCTCTTGTTGCAATTCTCCATCTGACTGAGTCTTCTCCGAGTCATCTGCACCAGACTCTCCTTTTTCAACCTCTTCCAATTCTTCATCATGAGACTCGTCTTCTGAAGAACTAGATGACCCACCATACGGCATCACATCCATAGGATTTACCTCAACTTGCCTAGGAGCAGATGGCCTAGCAGTAGCTTGCTTAGCCAGAGCTTCCTTCTTCAAGTAATGCTTTAGAGGATGAAACGGCTTGCCTTTACTCCAACTTGTCTTGTTCGGCAATAGAATGGGTAGGATGATACTTAACTTGTTTCCAAAACTGACATTTGCAGAAACAACCCAGTTGGCTGAACTGGTATCAACTTGCACAAACTTCTTGTAGTACATCAATCTATCCAAGAAGAGCTTAGTCCAGTTTCCTTCCGTGATTCCATCATAGATCACAGCCATAATCCCTGCTTTCTGGGGCGTCACAGAGTCAAAACTCCCAGTAACTCCTAGCAACATTTTAGATGTAATATCAAGAAGAGTTTTGTATTTTTCCAGCGGCTCCTTCTTCTTCACCACAGGAACCTTTCCATCGCTTTTCAACTGCAGCCTTCTTCCGCAGAAAATACTTAGGTACCTCAACTCTCGACCTTCAGCATATCTCTCGATATCTATCGATCCAGATGGTAGTTTCAGCGATTCGGTCAGAAATTCTCTAGTAATCTCCACTCGCCTTCTTCCAATAAAAGCTTCAATTGAGTCGCCCTGTCTAGTTGCAGTAGCATAAAACTCCAACACTTCTTCTTCAAGAACAACCTCAGGAAATGCCTCCAAATATGGTCTCAAACCGCATCTGAAGCATTTCATCAATATTTCCTTGTTGTCCTCAGTGTGATTCCCTTTGAAAAATACCGAACCCTCCACATGCACTCTTCCTTCTGTAATGTACTTGCCTAGATCGAATCTAGCTTGCATGTTAGTACGAGCATCGAACATTGAAACGATAGACATGGTAAAAATGATTTATGAGAATCAAGAAATTTCGAAGAGGTATGAGTGCTTGAGAAGTTATGAGATCAAGAGAAAACTGAAATCGTGAGCAGTTAAGAACAAGTAAAATGGGTTTTAAACATTTGAGTTCAATGGTTTAGATTGGAAGTAGTAATCCAATGGTCAGATATGAAAGGCTTTAGAAATTCAGTTTGGCGGAATCGAGAAAATTATGTGATTTAGTATTGTGAAATTTGAAATCCGCCTCATCTATTGGTAGAATAGAGGAGTGTATTCCTCTAACCTAGCAAAGTAGAGTTTTTGGCGCGAACTAGTTATATACACCTCATTAAATGGAGTGTATACATCCATTTCTAGGTTTTTCAAACTTTCAATACTTCAAACTACATATATATCCTTGATTCAACTTGATTAAACACTTAGAATATTTGCATCAAAGGAACACTTATCTTGTCTGTTCGTGTCCATCCAGAACAGACGAGTAGACTGGTATGCACAAGACGAGTTCCCCCTTCGATTGTGCTTGTCTACTTTGATTCTCGAACGATTTCGTTTACCTATCTTCTCACATTCAACGTGTAATTGATGATACAAGTAAAGTAACAATAAATAAAATGAATATCAATCTAACGCAACGATCAAGGTTCAAACAAGACGACTGTTTCCAAACTAAAGAGTCAACATAAGGATCTTTAAGAAATCAAGGATTCCCCCTTAAATGTTTATTCCCTTAGTATTACCCTCAGCTTTACCAGCTTCCTCATCGGGTTGGATGGTCAACTTGTCTGACCTTGTATACCTGTCTGTTGAGTGAGTAGACGAGTGCTCTGCTCTTTTGTGGTAACTTGTCTATTTCTCCTTTCTTCTTAGGATTGTACCTGTCTGGTTAGTGCATTGCTATATACTAGTAGGATCAAGATCAATAAGTCCTAGACTAATGCATAATTCATGAAATCGAGCCTCAGCTAATGGTTTTGTGAAAATATCAGCTCTTTGAAAATCAGTATGAATCTTTTCCATGCGAATATCCTTCTTTTCTACATGATCACGTATGAAATGGTGTTTCACATCAACATGCTTACAACGTGTGTGCAGAACAGGATTGTGTGTAATGGCAATGGCACTATTACTATCACAGAATATAGGAACATTTGATTCACAAATATTATAATCTCTAAGCTGTTGTATAAGCCATAATAATTGACTACAACAACTACCTGCAGCCATGTACTCGGCTTCAGTAGTAGAAGTAGCAACACTTGTCTGCTTTTTCGAAAACCATGAGATGAGTTTTGTGCCTAAGAATTGACAAGAACCAGATGTAGATTTCCTATCTATTCTACAGCCACCAAAATCAGAATCAGAGTAGCCACTTAGAGATAAATCATCATTTGAAGGATACCATATACCACGATTGATGGTTCCTTTCAAATATTTCAGAATCCTTTTAGTGGTTTCCATGTGACTCTCTTTTGGATTAGCTTGGAAACGAGCACATACTCCAACAGAAAATGCAATATCAGGTCTACTAGCAGTTAAGTAGAGCAATGAACCAATTAGACCACGGTAATGAGTTTGATCAGTACACTTACCTTGTTCGTCTGGGTCCATTCTGTATGTAGGTAGCATAGGTACGCCAGCAGACTTGCATGTCTTAATACCATACTTGTCTAGAAGATTTCTAGTATACTTTGCTTGATTTATGAAAATCCCTTCAGGGGTCTGTTTTACTTGAAGTCCAAGAAAGTAATTCATTTCACCCATCATAGACATCTCAAATTTACTTTGCATGAGTGTTGAGAAACTTTCACTCAGCTCTTTGTTAGGTGAACCAAAAATGATGTCATCAGGCTCTTGGAGCTTGCTTTAGTCCATATAAGGCCTTCTTTAATCTGTATACCTGATTACCTTTGACTTCGAAACCTGGGGGTTGTTCAACATATACTTCTTCCACAAGAATACCATTAAGAAATGCACTTTTAACATCCATTTGATATACAGTAAATTTCATGTAAGCAGCATATGCAAGGAACAATCGAATGGCTTCTAGTCTAGCAACAGGAGCATATGTTTCATCATAGTCTATGCCTTCAGCTTGTGAATAGCCTTGGGCGACTAGTCTAGCCTTATTACGAACAACTACATCATTCTCATCTTTCTTATTCTTGAAAATCCATCGAGTGCCAACTACATTATGATGTTTTGGTCTATCGACAAGTTCCCAGACGTCGTTTCGAACAAACTGATTCAACTCGTCTTGCATAGCAATGATCCAATTACTATCAGCCAATGCCTCATTAATGATTTTAGGCTCGATAGATGAGAGGAAACAACACCAGCAAAACAGAGATGGACTAGATTTTTCTTGCGACTCAAAGAGTTGTCGTCTAGTCTTAACACCAACAGTAGAGTCACCAATAATATTTTCAGTATTATGCGCTGATTTCCATGTATTTCTATTTTTAACAATAATACTATCATCTATATCATGTACAGCATCATGCATGTCAACATCATTATCATCAGAAGATTTAATGGGAGTAGACGAGTCGACTAGTTTAGGTATGTCAACTGGTCTAGTAGAGTTACCTTGAGCACTCACCTTCTTCTGGTCGTCTGACTCGAGAGCTTTCATGAATGGATTGTATGCTTGAACGGATTCATATACCTCTGAGTCTTTGTCTGATTCGACAATTAGCTCAGTAGCTTTCTCACTGATCTTGTTGGTAGACGGGTCCTGTTGAGATTCTTCGAAAACCACATGTGGTGTTTCTTCCACACAAAGGGTTGAGTAGTTGAATACTCTAAATGATTTGCTAGTCGAGGAGTATCCTAAGAATATCCCCTCGTCTGCTTTAGCATCGAATGCATTCAACTTGCTTTTCCCATTGTTATGGATGAAACACTTGCATCCAAATATATGAAAATATGAAACTCTGGGTTTTCTACCTTTCCATACCTCATAGGGCGTCTTACCTAGTGCTTTATTGATAGCACTTCTATTTTGTGAATGGCATGCAGTATTGATAGCTTCTGCCCAAAATTTCTGAGGCGAATTATACTCTGTCAGCATGGTCCTGCAGGCCTCCTTAAGAGTTCTGTTCCTTCGTTCTGCTACTCCATTTTGTTGTGGTGTCCTTGCTGCACTAGTAAGGTGCTGGATGCCACGCTTAGAACAAAATTCTTTAATATAGCAGTTAATAAATTCAGTACCCTTGTCACTACGGATCTTGACAATTGACTGATTCTTCTCAACCTGTAACTTCTTCAACAGATCAGGCAAAAGTGTTTGTGTATCACTCTTCTTGTGTAAGAAGACTACCCAAGTGAACTTAGAATAGTCGTCTACCACAACAAGTGTGTACCTTCTACCGTTCAAAGTTGGAGGAGTTATTGGGCCATGTAAGTCCATATGTAGAAGTTCAAGAACTCTACTGGTTGAGAGGGATGGAATAGATTTAAAAGAACCCTTTACCTGTTTACCTTTTTGACAGGACGTGCATACATGTGACTTATAGTAGACTTCATTGGGAATACCTTCCACAAGGTAGTCTCTGGCTATCTTATTAAGAACCTTAAAGTTTAGATGACAAAGGCGTCTATGCCAGAGCCAGCCAAGTTCTTTAGGATTCTTAGTAAGTAGACAGGTGTCCCTCGGACAACTGTTCCAGTTTACTATGTACACACTTCCTTGTCTAATGCCGACCAGTAAGACTGTGTGTGTTCTTTTGTCAATGATTTCACATTTCTGACTCTTGAACTGCACCTTGTATCCACGATCACAAAATTGTGAAACAGAGAGTAAATTGTATTTCAAGCCTTCAACATAAGAAACATCTTGAATCTCTATGTCTCCATTCTGAATGTAACCAAATCCTTTAGTAACAGCAATGGAGCTATCACCAAATATCACTTTTGGTCCTTCTTGCTCATGGTAGCTTGATAAGAGAGTCTTGGTACCAGTCATGTGGTGCGAACAGCCACTGTCTATGTACCAAGTTTCTCCTGTTGAACCACCCTTCTTGTATAGATCGAGTCGACCCTGCAATAGATGATAATACATAATTTAGGTACCCTCCTTTTTTATTGGGGTCCTTGGGGGTTAGTCGAGTTCAATGGAATCCAAATGTACATTGGAGTCCTGAACAAGTTTGACCTTCTAAGCTTTCGACCATATTTGTTGCAAAATAAGACCTTGTTGTCCCTATCTGGCCTATCAGTCGAGTTCGGGTCTACTCTTTGGAGATAGCCTTTTGACTTAATCTCTACTTGAGCAGGCACTTGTCTATGATAGTCAGAGTAAGGTTTGTATGCATTAGGTCCATACGGTTTATAGACATGTTTAGGTCTTTCTTCTCCTTTGATATCATATGACAAAGGTGGAGGATATAGAACAACTTGTGTACGATATTTTGGACCTTCCTGTCTAGGTCTAGACGAGTAGAGTTGAGACTGCCTTATGAAAGGAGGTCTAGACTCTTGTCGTCTAGTCTGTACTAGTTTAGTACTCGTCTCCTCAGGATACCAGTCCTCGTATCTGACCTGATTTGGTCGTCCACGATTCCTAGTCCTTTGTTGACTTGTCTTAAACGGAACAGGCTTGTTGTTAACTTTCTTTTTACCTCCCTTGGTATTTGGAATGTTAACTTGAGCTTGTTTTGGTACAGTACCTTTAGATGGAGTGTCAATATCGTATATCATTGGTTCTTTTCCTTTATCATTAGTCAAAGAGCTTGAGATGAAAATAGTAGGGTTCTTAGGAACTTGAGTAGACGAGCTGGGTGTCTCAGCACCTATGCCTGTCTTGTCAGCAGGAGCCCTATACCTATCTGAAAGTTCAAGGTTAACCTTAGATGAGTTAACCAGGTCAGTAAGTTTAAGGTCTAAAGTGACAACCTCAGTTTCTAAGAACTTATTACGTTCTTCAAGCTTTTTGAACTTGTTTTGTAAAACATTGAATTCATGTTTCTCAGTAGCATGTGTCTTAAGTAGGTCTTGATATAACTTGTCTGTCAGTGCACACTTGTTTTTGAGTTGTCTCAACTCTTCTTGCAAGCGTTCATTTAGGACTGTTATATTAGGATCTACTTTGGACTGAGCTTCCTTAAGATCAATGATTTCTTGTCTTAAGATGATGTTTTCGTCACTGACTTCAATGAATCCCTTGTTGGCAAGTAGGAGGTCGTCTTCAACTGCACTAGTAGAGTGCTGAAGACTACTCCCTACTTTGCTACTGGCAGTGTCACTTTCATCAGAATCTGATTCATCACATGATTGAAAGGAAGTAGCAGATGATACCTCTTGGTCGATTTTAGCCATGAAGCATAGACCATCATCTACTATGAAAGCTTCATTGTGATCTGGTTCAGACGGGTAGCTAGATGAGGATGATGGCAACTCGTCTGAGTCAGAGTCAGAGTCATCATTGGCCATCATTGCCTTCTTACCACGGTTGTATCTTCTTTCCCTTCGTGCTTTGCGTTCTTCTCGATCATCAGTACTCAGGTCTGGACATTCATATATGTAGTGACCTGGTTTCTCACAGTTATAGCACACGAGATCATTAGTAGCCTTTTTAATAGGAGAGTTGTTCCTTCGTTTATCACGTCTATCAGAACGAGCGATCTTCCTACCATCAGACTCTCTATCTTGTCTGTTACCTTTCGAGACTTCGTCTCTCCTTTCGGACGAGTTTCGGTCTCGTCTGGTCTCAGACGAGTTCTTAGAAGCAGACCCTCTATGCTCTCTATAGAACTTCTTATATCTTCTGAAACGTTTATTCAGCCTATCAAACTTTCTAACCATGAGGCCTACCTGATCCTTCAGACTAAGATCAGTATCTAACTCGTCTTTCACAGAAGCAGGCCTAGTCTTAGTCTTAGACCTGTCTATCTTAGACGAACTAGCCTTAAAAGCAACGTTCTTAGATACAGCATGTTCTCTGTCACTACTTACTATGGGTTCATCTTCGTCTAGATCAAACTCATGAGCCTTTAGAGTTTGAAACATAGTCTCTGCTGTCCATACGTCTATATCTTGGGTATTCTTAACAAGCATTTTTACCATCTTCCATCGACTATCAAGGCTTTTTAGAATCCTAAGATTGATTTCACGTGGAGTATAAGATTTACCAAGGACTTCCAAGTCGTTCATGATTTTGGTAAAACGAGTATCCAACTGGTCTATTGTTTCACCAGTTTGCATATGAAATGATTCGAATCTTTGGACAGCAGTGGAAAGCTTGCTTTCTTTGATTAGGGATGTCCCTTCACAAATGATAGCTAAGCGGTCCCACATTTCTTTGGCAGTTTTACATTTTAACACTTTTCCCAGATACTCATTAGGAAGAGTGTGTAAGATGTAATTCTTGGCCAAGCTATCCAAATTATTCTGTCTCATTTCTTCAGATGTAAGTTCTGACCTTGGTTTCTTGACGAGAGTACCCACGGGTTGATTTGCGTCGAGGGCAGCAGTGTTTGGGATCATGGTCACAATTGGACCTTCAGTGATGACGGAGATCATTAAGTCATGAGTGGAGCTGAAGATGGCTTCCATCCTTAGCTTCCAATAGTCGTAATCCTGTACCTGGAACTTAGGTAGTTTGTTGGCGCTTATCTCAAGAGACATGATTTCAAGAAATAAGTGCTAAGTAGAGTTATGATCAAGAACAACAGATAAGTCAAGAACAGGGAGCACGAAAAACAGATGATACAAAAATATGATCAAGAACACGTTTTCAAGAACAGCCAAGGACCAAGACTTCACCCTAAGTCTTGAGTCGGTTATCAAGAAACAGCAGTTCGTAAACTACTGCTCTGATACCACTTGTTGGTCCCAAGTTGAGTTAATAACGAGTAAGCTAGTGAAAATGTCTAGAGGGGGGTGAATAGACTTTTCAAAATTCTTTCGAAATATCAAAGTACAATGTGCGGAATACGAAATTAACAATGAGCCCAATTTCAAGATTATACTCAACTTATTTTCGAGAACTCTGTTCTATACTCAACTAGTCTAGATCAGTTAAGTAGTTAAAACAATTAAGCAATTTAAACAATCAAAACAGTAAAGTAAATCAAACACAAGATTTATAGTGGTTCGACAACTTGTCTACATCCACTCTCACAAACCCAGTTGTGATGTTTCCACTAAACTCTTCCAATCGAGTACAAGTGTATGTTCCTGTCTTTAAAGTCCCAAGAAGAAGACTTAGATCTTCAATCAGACTATACCTCCAGATATGTCTACGATCTTACTAGCGATTTACAAGTATCTAGCAACTTGAAAATAACAAAACAAAAACTAAAAACTTCTCTGATTTTCAGTAGTAGCCTTCTTGATTCTTCACTTGTCTTCTGGCTATCTTCCTGAACTTCAATAAACTCTGAGAGTAAACTTCAATTGAATCTTCAATAACGTTCGTAAGTAGTAATTCTCAATCTCTTCAGTAATCAGTCGTCTTCAAACGATCAATATCATGAAGTATTTATAGACTTCGAACTTCAAGAACTTAGGTAGTTGTAACCAACCTTTCTTGAAAACTGATTTGTAACTGAACCTTCTTATCCATACACGCGTTTCTTGTTACGAATTAGTTATTTCATAACTAACTTTCTTCATCTTTATCTTTCACGCGTATTTGTAACTAACTTTAAGTTGTCCTGTCTTGTGTAGTCTAGTAGATGTACTTATCTTGTAGTCCACCTGTCTTGAGTAGTAGACTGTCCTTCTCTTCTTGTGCAGTAGACTTTTAATAGAACTAATCTAGCCCTATCATCTAACCTAACAAGACTTATTACATTACATTAAGCTTTTATAATACAAGCTTAGTCAACTTATAACTATACAATGAATCTATCTATTACAAAGAAATATCATGAGCTCTATACAACATTTAAATAGCTCAGTAACAATCTAACATATATAATTATGAACAGATATGAAGTACTTATAAATCGTACTTATCTTTTAAATATAAACAGTACTTTTCTTTTTTATGTGAACTCTACTGATCTGTTCAAGATGACTTCAACTTAACTAGACTAGATTAGTCAACACTTAGAAAATATTCAAGTCTTCTTTTGGCTTATCAAAACTTTATCTTTTATCTTTTATTCATCATTTAGGACTTGTTCTAGGATTCATATCCCAACAAAATTGAATATAGAGAGGTAAGATTACATGCAAGCATAACTTTCTTCCACCTCATCACCCTACCACCTGTAATTGCCTGAGCAATTATATCCATTGAAGGTTCTTCAACTTCCTCAACAGATTCAAGGTGTAAAAAGTCGTTAATCAATTCAGGGGTAAAGGGAAGATCTCTATCTCTAAATCTTACAATTCCATACCATTGAGAAGTTCTTCTACCAATGCTCTTTCTTAAACAGGAGTAAAATTCATAGACCCATGTTGCAACAAATGATTCACCAAACGTAACAGCATGCAGCAAATTTCTATCCTCAAGAAATCTAATCAAACCCTTAGAATTAAAGTCAGGTACACATATCCTACGTTCAATTAACAGTTTTCTCCTTGATAGATTGGCTAACCTATCCTCAGAGGTTTCCATTTCTACATCAGTTTCGGAAGTGGGTGTACCTTTATCACCGTTTGAGGTGTTTTCAGATTCTGAGTTAGGTTGATCGGATTCAGTAGAGCTGTTATCATCAGGGCTTTCATCAGGAACAGAGGTTGCAACCGGTGCTGGAGCAACAAGAGTAGCATCCTTCCTTTTCTTTGATTTCTTTCCTATCTTTTTGCACAGTAACATAAGAGGAACATTCTCTTCGTCAGAGCTTTCTTTCTCAGCAACTTCAGTACGAGCAATTTCACCATCGGAGCTATCCTTTTCAGAATCTGTAAAGTCCTGAATTGGAGCAGTAGCTACATCACCTGCCATGGGCTTCTTCTTTCGTGAACTCTCAGAATAGTTCACCCTTGAAAATACTCTGTTGGACCTCCTCTTTGGTTTCTTAGGGCTCCTCTTTCGTTTTCCTTTGATCAAGGATGATTTCAGAGGCATAGGCTCTGACTCAGTTGATTCCGAAAGAGAGGAACTGGTGTGGGCAGAGTCCTCTGCTTTCTCAAGCTCGGCTTCAGCCATGGGAGTGTCATTTCCCTCGGTTGCTTCGGTTGTTTCAACAACAGGAGCAGCAATAGGAGCAATTTCAGTGGGGATGGTGATTTCAGTGGTTTCGGGCTCAGTAGGGTTTTTAGTTTGGGGATTTTGCAGAGTAGAAGTAGTGATTTGAATCGGATTAGGAGTTTGAGTAGGGATATTCAATGGAACGTCTCCAACATAAATTTGAGGCATAGGAACCGAATTTAAGAGGTTGGCAGAAATATTTTGAATTACCCGGGTAAACTCCTCGATTGTTGCGTTCTGGGGAATGGTAATGGTGGTCGGAGAAGTTAGTTGCGATGGTAGTGGTGTGGCAGTGGTGATCGGAGCTGTGTTTCCGGCGGATTGGTTGGAAGCCATTGTTGCGAGAAGGTGCAGTGGAGTTGAAGATGAGGGCGATGGATTCTTATCAGCTGGAGAAGATGAAGTGAGTCCCATCTTTTTCATACTTAAATCCCTTCAAAGACTTAATGCTCAAGAAAGTAGACACGCAATTCGAAACACACAATTGCAATTTATATTTCTGGAAAAATTTCAGTTTACACACTTTAGTTTACACTTATGAATTAAGCACACACATGAGATGATTTTATAGAGTATAGAATGGAAGTTATAAAAAAAAATGTCCCACCACTTTTAGAAACTTCTGGAATGAAATCGCATGACCAAATTGTGATACCTTGATTTTCGGTCAAGAGGAGCAAAATGGGTATCCCATATTGGATCATGGTGTTAGTGGCTAAAAATTGCAGATTAATTAGATAATTAATAAATTGGCTCAAAAATAAAATACCTTTGCAAGACCTGGCAAAACAAAACGTGGGTTAGTATCCTCCATTTAATAAAATAAATTCCAGAAAATTAATTAAATAATTACAACTAATAAAAATAAATTCAAATCTTTTAATGTTGTACTCAAGACATTTTTAAATACACCTCAACACGGTTTTTACATGAATCTGCTTCATTTGTGTTGCACCTTATTTTCTTTTTCTTTTCGTGTTGTAGCACCTAGTTCATATTGATCCATTTTTCTAGAAGAGTGCATCGTAGTAGCGAACTCCGTGCCCCATAATTACTCAATGGATTATGAACATATTGATGTATTTGTTTAATCACCTTTTGAAAAGAAGGCATCGTAGTAGTGAACTCTGTGCTCCATAGTTACTCAGTGATAAACTACATCTTTTAGTATGCTAACAACATTCTTTTTATATGCATTTGAGAGGTGTAAACCATGTCTATTTTTGTACCACAAATTTCAGATTCAAAGATATTTTACAAAGGAATTATTTAACGAATCATGGAATGAATTAAATCAATCAGGATTACACTTACCCTTGATGTTGTTCCAAATGCTACAACATTTGTAACAACATCCATCTTGGTTTTTCAGGTTGTGCACATGCCAAGAGATTTCCTCAAAAATGAGAATCTCTCATGGTCAAGAGCCTTAGTGAATATATCTGCAAATTGATTTTCGGTGGGAACATATTCTAACTTCACAATACTTTTCTCTACTAAATCTCTTATGAAATAATGCCTAATGCTTATGTGTTTAGTCAAAGAGTGTTGTACTGGATTTTTAGAAATGTTGATTGCACTTGTGTTATCACAAAAAACAGTTAATGTGTCACTTTCTAAGCTATAATCATTGAACATCTTACTCAACCATAGGAGTTGTGTACAACAACTGCCTGCAGCAATGTATTCGGATTCGGCCGTAGATTGTGAGACACAATTTTGCTTCTTGCTATGCCATGACACAAGATTGTTTCCCATGTAGAAACATCCTCCACTCGTGCTTTTCCTATCATCTATATCTCCTGCCCAGTCTGCATCACTATATCCAACTAGTGTACTACTTGTATCCTTTGTGTACCAAATCCCAAGTTCACTTGTACCTGCAATATATCTTATGATTCTCTTCACTGCATTCAGGTGAGATTCCTTAGGGTTCGATTGGTACCTTGCACAAACACAAACACTGTACATAATATCTGGTCTACTAGAGGTTAAATAAAGCAAACTTCCTATCATAGATCTATACAATGTTGGATCAACATCTTTTCCAGCATTGTCTTTACACAGTTTTAAAGTAGATCCCATAGGAGTTTTCATGCTTTTTGAATTTTCAAGACCAAACATTTTAACCAAGTTCTTAGCGTACTTACCTTGTGAGAAGAATATTCCATCCTTGCACTGCTTGATTTGAAGACCTAGAAAATAATTCAAGTCTCCAACCATACTCATTTCAAATGTTGCAGTCATTGCTTCAACAAATTGGTTTAACATATTATCACAAGTTGAACCAAAAACAATGTCATCAACATAAATTTGTGCAATTAACATATCTTCACCAGATTGCTTAATGAACAAAGTTCTATCGGCTTCTCCTCTAATAAAACCAAATTCCAAAAGAAAGTCATTAAGTCTACCATACCATGCTCTAGGAGCTTGTTTAAGACCATACAATGCTTTCTTAAGTTTATATACATGATCAGGGTATTGTGGATTTTCAAATCCTTTAGGCTGTTCAACATATGCTTCTTCATTCAATATTCCATTAAGAAATGCAGCTTTTACATCCATTTGATGAAGTTTAATATCAATAAAACTTGCAATTGCTAGCAATAATCTAATAGACTCAATCCTAGCAACTGGTGCAAAAGTTTCATCATAATCAATACCTTCAACTTGTGTGTAACCTTGTGCAACTAATCTTGCTTTGTTCCTAACAATGTTACCAGACTCATCAGTTTTATTCTTATAAATCCACTTAGTTCCAATGACATTAGTGTTGTCAGGTCTTGGAACTAGTGTCCAGACTTCATTTCTTTCAAACTGATTAAGTTCTTCATGCATAGCATTAATCCAATTTTCATCAGTTAAAGCTTCATTAACATTTTTAGGTTCAATTTCAGAATAATAGCACTCTGCATTCACTACATTACATATAGAAGACATGCATAATGTTCTTACCACATCTACCTTATTGGCTCTTACTTTGCCTCTTGTCTGCACTCCAACTGTAGCATCACCTATGATCTGGTTCGATGGATGACTTTTATCAATCCTTGAAGAAATATTCCTTTTGGGAACATACTGATTATTCTGTGTAGGTTCTGTTGAACTTTCTGTCGATGTTGTTCCAGATGTTGTAACATTCGGAGCAACATTTTCAGTTTTCAGTGAATCTCCAGATTTTTCAGTAACCTCTGAAACATCTTCTTCTTCATTTCCGTCTGTAAGACCTTTATCATCATCAAACACAACATTAACAGATTCTTGAACAGTGTTAGTCCTAAGGTTATAGATTCTATATGCTTTACTATTTCTAGAATAGCCTAAGAAGAAACCTTTATCACTTTTAGAATCAAACTTATGGAGTTGATCCCTATCATTCAGAATATAACACACACAACCAAATACATGAAAGTACTTCAAATTTGGTTTTCTGTTGTTCAAAATCTCATAAGGTGTTTGCTTAAAACCAGATCGAATATAAACCCTATTAGTGATATGACATGCTGTATTCAATGCTTCAGCCCAAAATCTTTTAGCAAGACTTTTGGAAGTAAGCATGACTCTTGCCATTTCCTGTAGAGTTCTATTCTTTCTTTCAGCAATCCCATTTTGTTGTGGAGTTTTAGGAGATGAAAATTCTTGCATTATACCTTTCTTTTCACAAAAATCTGTAAACATGCTATTTTCAAATTCTCTACCATGATCAGTTCTAATCTTGCTAACTTTCAAGTTAAACACATTTTTGAACCTTTTGTAAAGAACTTTAAAAGCATTAAATGTTTCAGATTTGTCTTTTAAGAATTCTATCCAAGTAAATCTAGAGTAATCATCTACCACAACAAGTGAATACCTTTTTCCTCCAATGCTTTCAGTTTCCATAGGACCCATCAAATCCATGTGCAGCAACTCAAAACAACGATGTGTCAAACAATGTGACAGCATTTTGTGCGACACTCTTACCTGCTTACCTTTCTGGCATGGTTCACATATAGTGATTTTGTCAAACTTCAAGTTTGGTAATCCATTAACAGCTTCAGCATTGACCAGCTTCTTTAATGATCTATAATTCGCATGACCCAATCTTTGATGCCATAAGACATTTTCATTATGTTTTGACAAATTACATACATTGTTTGTTCCAATAAGATAACAATTATCTGCTGACCTAGTACCAGTCATTAAACATTCATCATCTTTATCAAGAACATAACATGAATCTTTGTCAAATTTTACATGCAAATTATCATCACACAATTGACTTATACTAATCAAATTAGCAAGCAAGCCATCAACATGCAAGACATTCTTAAGCTTAGGAAAACCTTTAACATTTAAAGTTCCTTTTCCAATGATTTTTCCTTTTGAACCTCCACCATATGTAACATATCCACCATTTACAGTAGCATAATCAGATAAGTAGTCAATTTGTCCTGTCATATGTCTAGAACAACCACTATCAAAATACCATAGACCAGGTAAACATGCTTTCAAAGAAGTGTGGACTGCATTACAGGTAACATCAGATTTCTTTTTCCAAGTAGATTTTGAGAAATGTTTCTTCGAATGTGACAACTTTTTAGGTAACAATTTCTCATCAGCAAAGTCTTTCTTCATTTTCAAACAGTAAGGACGAATATGACCTAATTTAGAGCAATAGTGGCAAACAAATAACTTTTTAAAAGTTTTAGCCTTGTGAGGTTTTGTTTGTGCTGATGCTTCAACATATGTTTTAGCATTAGCCTTCACAAACTTCACTGGATTTGCAAAACTTTTAGAAATAGATGCAGTTTCACCATCATAACCTAAACCATGATTGTTAGATTTACCAAATACCAAAACATCATTCATATCAGAAGCACTCTTTTCATATTTTCTGAAACTCAAGGTAGAACTTTTCAATTCTTCCTTTAATTTGCAGAGTTCTAAATCTCTTCTAGTAAGAATAACTTCTAGTTTGGTGATTGTTCCTTTCAGATCCTCATTCTCTTTATTCAAAGAATCAAGAGTGAGTTTCTGAGAGTTCAAATCCTCCAATAACTTCTGGTATTTCGAATCTTCTGTCCTTATTCCTGTATCATCAACAAAACCATTAAAACAGTTCAAATCTGGGTGATTTTGACTTGATGTTGTTTCTGATGTTATAACATCCAATTCAACATCTGAGTCTGTTTCATCTAGATCATCATCTAAAGAGTCATCATAATCAACCTGAGTATGAAAAGCAAATTCAATTTCTTTTGATTTAACTTTTTCATCATCTGAATCATCACTTAAGGTAGCACTAAAATTCAGTTTTTGCTTGAGTCTAGTATTGGCACATTCATTTGCATAATGGCCATAACCAGAACATGCATTGCATTGAACTGATTTTCTATATTCAGGATCATACCTTGGTTTACCTTCACTTTGTGATATTCTTGGTGGAAATTGACTCCTTCTCTTCTCTGGTTGTGGTGTTGATGTGTTGATCTGGATCTTTGGCTGAATATTCCCTTTGGACCTGTTCATTGTTTTCTTCAAAAACTTGTTAAAATGCTTAGTGAGAAAGGCCATGTGGTCTGGATTGTCATAACATAGATCCATCACATCATCATCTGAATCGACTTCAGTGATAATAGGCTGTATTTCAGCACTTTGTGATGTCTCTCCTTTAAAAACAACCACCTTTTTATCATCTTTATTTTCATCAAATTGAGTAGTGTTCATCTCATAAGTTTTAAGAATACTTACTAGCTCATTTTGACTCAATTTATCAGTATCTTTAGCATATTTTTGCATCAAATTTTTTAGGAACTGAACGCAAAATTTTATGAACTACTCTCACATTCGAAATAGGATCACCAAGAGAATGTGATTCATTGACAATCTCACTTAAACGTTCATTATAAGATGATATGGTCTCATCTTCCCTCATTCGGAGATTTTCAAATTTAGTCCCTAGCATTTGAAGTTTTGTTCTTCGAACACTATCCGAACCTTCACAATGCTCTTGTAATCTATCCCAAGCTTCTTTAGAAGTTAAACAATTAGAAACAATTTTGAACATAGAAACATCAACAGAAGTAAAAATAGCATTTAAAGCTTTAGAATTAAACCCTGCTGTTGTTATCTCGTCAGCCGTCCAATCAACTTCCTTCTTGAGTTGAACTTCATTGTCTTCATCTACTGGAGTTTTTGGTGCATCCCAACCTGTAAGTACTGTCCTCCATGCACGTTCATCAATAGACTTGATATACATGCGCATCTTAGGTTTCCAATATGCATAGTTTGTACCATCTAAAACTGGTGGCCTA
The DNA here is from genome assembly GCA_963675135.1 of Galeopsis tetrahit. Classification (NCBI taxonomy): domain Eukaryota; kingdom Viridiplantae; phylum Streptophyta; class Magnoliopsida; order Lamiales; family Lamiaceae; genus Galeopsis; species Galeopsis tetrahit. The sequence goes on along the minus strand of OY776125.1, from coordinate 10,272,430 downwards.
AGTGCTGTAGAGATGTGATGTGTTTCCATTTTTGCAAAGACACAATAAATACTAAAACACACTAATTAAAAACAAGGATCTAAACCTAGTGTCGTCAGGTATCAGCTCTGATACCAACTGAAAGTGTGCGTGTTAAGTAAAACAAGACTGATGCTACACTCAATGTTAGAACACTCAATGTAACACTGACTCGATTACAGAATATCAGAATACGAATAGCGGAAGACTTGAAAGTATGAAAACACAAAGACACAGAATTAACTTTTTAACATAGATTTTAATTTAAAATCTATGCGAGCCTTATGGCGAAACTTTCACTAATAATTATGTGAATACAAATGGTGTGTGAACAAATATTCACAACGGAAATAAGACTTGATAACCTATCGAGTCTAAAGATGGCTTAAGTGTAAAACTTACACTACCAAAAACTAATCTAACTCTATGATCTATCTATCAAAGATGTGTAGAGAAGTTTATGTTGTACAGGAAGTTTGGATTCTTCGGCACAACGACAAGAACATGCCAATGACAATTAATTCCTAACAGGATGAACACTAGTTTAGTAATTAAAGAATGGCACTTCGATTGATGGATGATGACCACGGCTCTGCTGTATTTATAGGCGTGAATAAGCATTCTAGAACCTTCATCCATGATCTCCTAAATTTTAGGATCTTATCCTTTCTTCTTTCCAAACTGCCTTCTAGGATCTTCCAGCCAGTTCTGGACGTTTCTCAAGGGCAACCGCATGATCTACACACTTCTGCAAGCTTCCAGATCCTTCCAGTCTGGAACTGTGTAGAATGTTCTAGATCTTCAACCTGCGATGTTACAACATCCAAAGCAGCATTAGCCAGAAAACAGAATTTAGACTTAGGAAAAATAAGAAAGGTCGAATTATGATGTTGCAGCCTCGTGTGATAACATCTTCGATAACATCACCAAGTCTTCAACATCAACACTACTTTTATAATGCATCAAAATTAATAATAATATAACCATAAAATATATTAAATGTCATAGAAATAAAAAAATCATGCAAGTATAGAGTTGTTTAAGTACTAACCTTTATGATGATTCTTTCTAATCTCTTACCACTGAAATTGTCACGTCCAACAACTGAAAATATTTTTAGCACATTAGTATATTGTAAACAAGTAAAAGTTATTAACAAATATGTATGTAAATAATTCTTTAAAGAGAATTACCAAATAAAATTGTTAGAAGAATAAGAGCAAGAATGAAGAAATATATATTAGAATAGAAAGGCTTATAATGGACAAATTTTTAAGTTTTGGAGAACAAAAAATTTCGAGTCTTGCAGTGGACAAATTTTACAAGTGCATAAAATTTTTGAGTTTGAAGGAAAAAATAATAGGATTTGTTTTGATTTATAGAAAGAGAGACTAATGTATACTATTGTAGTCAACCCTCGGCAATATAACGGTTAAAGAGGCCCGCGTGCCAGGTGAGCCTCTATTCAAATAATTTTTTTCCAGACAAAGAGGCTCGCCTCTCTATTCAAATAAAATAAAAAATTCAGTCAAAGAGGCTCACCTGAGCCTTTATTAAATTTTTTTTTTTTAATTTGGTTATTGAATTTTATCATTTTTCAGATTTGCCACCCACATTTAATAAATCAGTCATTGACTTAAGCACTAATTTTTTTTACACCCCCAACCCCAATTTTTTATCTTCAGTTAATATGTATGGCTAAGAAATATAAAATTCACAAGAATCGATAATAGAAAAATATCTAGAATATAAAAGAAAGAATAAATTTATCTTCAATTAATATGTATGGCTCAGAAATATAAAATTCACAAATATATAGTGATGTTATGTTAGTATGTACGAAGAATCGATAACAGAAGAAAAATAAGTGAATTGATAATTTTGAGTTCTTTACCATTAATCTTCACAATAAATGTTAGTAGATGATTATGCTCAATAATTATAAATGGGAAAATTAATTCTAATAATTTTCTATCAATTTTAGAGAGTTATTATTTTCTATCAATTTTGATGTCTCCGCCACGGAGAGAAAGTGTTTTGAATTTACAAACTTATTTTTTACATAATTTTCTCTCTTTTAATTCCTAAACTCCAATTTTTTCAATTTTTAATATTACTGTGTGTAACTTAAAAAATAAAAAAAAATCACAAATAGAGTTATTTTGAGTTTGTGCAAAGAACAGGAACAAGAATGTGCGCTCAAAACTTTTTCTCTCGATTTACGGATTTACTAACCGCGTATGAAAATTAATAGAAAATGGGCTAGTATTTTGTGAAATATTGCGCATTTCAGTCATTCACACTCACATTCTTTACAAATACACCCAGTGACAGTTCAACCCACATTTTTTATAAATACATCCACTGACAGTTCAATTCACACCCATGTTTTTTATAAATACACCCACTAGCAGAAATTGTACTTAGTCATCTTCTCCGAGCAGTTTTCGGCAACCCGAGGCCGCGGCCGAACGCTGCAATTTACGACGGCCTTAATCATTAAATATTTTATATTTCTTTAAATATTCTTTAATTATTATTATGGATCGAGATTATTTTATATTACTACATGCAATATATGGTATTATATGTTATAATGTGAGTTACTTAATCAATAAAAATTCTAGAAAAAAATACTATATAAAAGAATCGTTATTACTGTATAAAAAATTATATGTTACTACATACTTCAGTTTGAATTACTACATTGAATATGCGTTTGTTACTATATGTAACTTTATCAAATGATTTGCATTACAACATGGTTATTGTGTTTACTACATGCGATAGTATGTGTTATTACGTATTATAATGTGAGTTACTACATTAACAAAAACACTAGAAAAAATGGGTTACTAAATAAAAGAATTTGTATTATTATATAAAATAGTTTGTGTTATTACTACATAAAATAATGTGTGTTACTAAATATTACGATTTGAATTACTACATTTAATATCCCGCGTTCGGCAATAAAATTAAAGATAAAAAAATCACAGAAATTGACAAAATAAACGGGTTAATTTTTTTGTCAAAATTAGAACACAAGCGGGCCATTTGACAAATAAATTAATGGTGGCCCAATAATATATATTTTCAGCTCATTGACTTAATAAGTCAATATTTTCAGCCCAATTAACTTAATTAGTCAATATTGCATATAAGTTTTTGTGATAGAAAATAATAAATGAGTGACAAATTTTGATAGTTATTAAGTGTGGGTGACCAATCTGAAAGGTGATAAAGTTGAATGAACAAAGTGATATTTTCCCCTTTTTTTGTTTTGTTTTTATATTTGCTCACGCGGTAGTGAGTTGTCTTGTCATGGATGAATGATTGAACACGCTTTTAATTTTCTACTGTAAATTTTGTACATTTTCTCTTTTGTAAACATAAACCCTTATTCCCAAATAAAAAAAAATTATCAGAGGCTCAGCCTCTATTAAAATATTATTGTTTTTTTTGCTTTTACTCGACAGGTACGCCCGACACAATGTTGGGGTGTCAGGCGTGTGCCTTTCTTATTTTTTTTTATTTTTTTTAGTTTTTCATTAATTTAATACAAAATAAAAAATAAAAAAATAGAAGCTGATCACGCCTTTTAAGACAGACGTGGGTGATGATCACGCCTATGACTATTTTCATAAACGAATCCATTTTTGTTACATTTTCAAGAGGACTCCCAAAAATGTACATTTAAATAAATTTGCCCACACATTTTCATAAACTCTTTCTCACCATTTTTTTTTATGGAAATGTCTATACAACATCAAATCCCTTTTGACCCCATCATAACTAAACCCTTCCCTCCATTTTAGGGGGGTGTATTCAATTGAGATTCTGTTGGATTTTTTTGGACTTTTAAAATCTGGGGGTATTCAATTCGGATTTTTAAAAGTCTTTCAAAATTTTGAGGTATTCAATATGGATTTTAAAAAGTCTTTAGAAATTTTTAGGTATTCAACAATCTATGGATTTTAATACTCTATGGATTTCGTTGGATTCTCTTTCAAAAATATAAATAAATTTCACTATTCAAAATCTCTTCTAAAAAGTAGAGATTTCAATGGATTCTCTTAAAAGACTTAAAAGAGAAGAAAAAAAAAACTTTTGTTATCTATATTCTTCGATAAGCATTATAGATTCTTCACCATCATCGTGAAAAAATTATATCTCTGTATTTTATTCTTCACCATCATTATTACTATTGGACACCGTTATCTAATCGACGTCAATTCCCCATTACTGTGGTGTTCGATATATCTAAAAGATTTTTTGGTATTTTCAAATTGCAATCGATTCACAAGTTCCCATTTCAAAAACATAAACAGAGTTAGTATGCTAAATTACATAACTTCTTTAGTAAAGAATGTCGTTCTGATGAATTTTTAGTCGAATATAAAGAAGATCAAGATTCACCACATCTCAACCTGGAAGAGGAAAATGGAAAATTTGGAATTGCTTTCTCAAAAAACCAATTAGAACTGAAGCTAATGCGCAGGAAGAACAATACTAATGCTATGTGCAAAATGAAGCGGAGGTATAACCGTGATAGAAATGTAGGGAGAACTATGATAGAACTAGTATTGGTAATGCTATATGGAAAATGTATAACCGTGATGGAAATGAAGATGAGAATAATAATGATGAATAATAATTTTTTGGGTTGGTCTGTTATGGACTCGAGTGCATGCTGTGCACCCTAGTTCATGTGCACTTTTCAGTTTACTAACTTACACTTTTTAGTAAATGAGTAATAATTGAAACGTGCAACACCATTACCAAAAAGTGTAAGTCAGTAAACTGAAAAGTGCACATTGACTAGGGTGCACAGCATGCACTCGAGTGCATACTAGACCTTACCTAATTTTTTTTAATTAGTTTTGGAGGCGTAGTTTATGGAAATCCATGTAAATCAATAAAAAAATGTGTATTTCAGAATCCTGTCAAATCTATAAAAATCCTTACAAATCAATAAAAAAGTCAGTCAAACTCTGCATAGAGTCTATGGATTTTCTAAATCCACGAACTTTTTAAAGTCCAAAAAAATCCAACAAAATCTCAATTGAATACACCCCTCTTAATCTCGAACATTTGAAAAACTTGGTCCTCCAAACCCTCCACAACTCCCCTTAGCAAAACTAATAAATTGAATGGGCTCAAGTGACCCAGTACCCACAAGAACTTGTGAAGATGAGAAAAAAAGAATTAGCAGAAATCATGAATCAAATTGCTCAGCAGAATCCACACGGAATTACCAAGGTCGCGGCTTTATTGGGAATTTCTCAAGAATCAAAGTGCGGGTCCGAAGGCGACCAGAGTAGGGGAACTGGTGAAGTTGAATTTGGCAATTACTCCTATATTATTGCAATACCTAACTATGGAGCCTACAGCTTTCGGGTCACCCGCAGTAGCATTTGGGCCAAACGATTGAAAAGTCGGACTGACAGAGACAGCGTTGATCCAAGAAATTGAGAAGGTAGACTGTATAGCTGTCGTATTAGTTCATCACAATTCAAAAATTGCTGCAAAAATCCAGTCTTGGACAAGATCCAATCATGCCTTGCACAACACTACTTGTTGTGTTGATTTGTTGTGTTTTGTGTTTTAGCATCCATGTTTCATCACTTAACACTCTGAAACAACAACCACACAATCTCAACTCATCTTCTGTTATTGTTTCTGCTAATAACAATTTCACCTTAGGATTCTACACCCTTGATAACACCAATAACACTTACTTAGCAATATGGTTCGGAGATCCTTCCTATTTGACAATTGTTTGGATTGCCAACCGCCAAACGCCCATTCCCAAAAACGCCTCTGCTGCTCTCACAATAGGCAGCAGAGGGGAGATGTCGATCGCCTACGATGGAGGAAAGGCGATCGAGATATACGCAGGTGAATCAGGAGAGCAGAATGTAACAGCCACCTTGTTAGATTCAGGGAACTTTGTTGTCAAGTCAAATGAATCATCAGCTTTGTTATGGCAGAGCTTTGATCATCCTACTGACACCCTTCTTCCAGGGATGAAAATATGCCTCAACCGCACAACTGGAAGAAACTGGACACTTTCGTCATGGTTACGAGATGACGATCCAGCTCCTGGAGCTTTTACTCTGGAATGGGATCCAAGTGAAGGCCAATTCTTGGTGAGACGACGAGGCGAGGTTTACTGGAGGAGCGGTGAGCTCAAGTATTATTATGATGAGGAGGGGAAATCTAGAGTGGAGCTTGATAACTTCATTTTCGTGCGTGATGCTTTTAACTTTAACTTCAACTTCACTAATAATGAAGAGGGGTACCTCATCTTTTCAGTCATTCCATTGCCAATTCCATTCCCAACGGAAACGATTCCTTCAGGATGGAAGCTGGATGATGAGGGAGACATAGGTGACATTTCCAAGTCTGGATTGACAATTGCAAGGCCTAGTCTTTGTTATACTGACTATTATAAGAAGGGGCCTGGTGCTATCACTGGATGTGCAGCGAGGGAGCAGCCTCGGTGTCGAAATAAACATCAGAAGTTCACATTTAAGTCTGGAGATTTTAGGCTAGGTAAAGGACAAGTGAGTGTAACTTCTGACAGCAATTCAAGCCTTAGTCTGAGTGACTGCATGGAGGAGTGCTGGAACGATTGCGAATGTGTTGCCTACATAAGTGGAACCACTGGCTGTGTATATTGGAAAGGCCAAAACCTCGAATTTGAGCAGAGTGTTGCTGGCACTTCAGAACGAAAGTATTTTCTTGACACTGAAAGCACAGGTTTGGTTTATACAAAGGGTATTATCCGTGAAAATAAAAATATTAAACTCTGTTAGCTGATCTAGTCTTGAATTTGTCTATAGCAGGAAACAAGAAGCACCTGCTGATCATCCTTATCGTAGTAGGTTCAGTAGTGCTGGTCATCTTGGTTATAGCGTTGTTCACTGTGAGGAAACTTAAACAAGGTATGTGTATGTAAATATGCATTGATAATCACTATTTCTCCTTTGTTTATCTTTAGAAGATTTCATCATCTTAATCTTATGGTATTGGATAGGGAAACGGAAGGAAGAATTACACGAACTGCTGACGCTAGAAGGATATACAGGAGCTTATGAGCTGGAAAATGGAGGAGACAAGAGTCGTGATCTTAAGCTTTTTACGTATGCTTCCATCGTATCTGCTACAAGAAACTTTTCCAGTAAACTGGGACAAGGTGGTTTCGGGCCTGTTTATAAGGTAAAATTGCTAAGAATTTGGTAATATTTTGGCTACTCAATAGACAAGTTTCTTGAATCTTGATCAGTAGAATGTGAATCTTTAATGGAGTATCATTCTACTGCATTCCCACTATACATAAGTTATTTCTGTTTCATTTTGCAGGGAAAAACACCAGAAGGCCAATATATAGCAGTGAAGGTTCTTTCACGGCAATCAGGACAAGGAATCGTTGAGCTTAAAACCGAGCTAATTCTCATTTCTAAACTGCAGCATGTGAATCTTGTTAAGCTTATCGGGTTTTGCATTCATGGAGATGATAAAATGATTATCTATGAGTACATGCATAACAAGAGTCTTGATTTCTTTCTCTTTGGTGAGTAGTTTCTTCGATTTTCACACCAAAAAAATAAGAACAGCATTGGCAGCTTTTGTTAATCTTCAAGTTAGTGCCTAAAAATTTATTTGTTATTTGTTAAGTCATAAGTCTTGTTCATGATATTGCATGTTCTGATGTATTTTCACACTTCACAATAGATCCATCTAAGAGAGAGCAATTAGATTGGCAGAAACGGTTCAATATCATTGAGGGGACCGCTCAAGGCCTACTCTACCTTCACAAGTACTCGCGTTTAAAGATTATTCATCGAGATTTAAAACCAAATAACATATTACTTGATGAAAACATGAATCCCAAGATATCAGATTTTGGTCTTGCCAGAATCTTTAAGCAGGATGACAATGAGGCTAACACAAACAGGCGTGTTGGGACATAGTAAGTATAACAGATGAACTTATACAACTTCATTTTTTTGCATTATGAAATAACTAAATTGATTGTATACTTGGCAGTGGATACATGGCCCCTGAGTATGCAATGCAGGGGATATTCTCAGTTAAATCAGATGTCTATAGTTTCGGAGTTTTAGTTCTTGAGATTGTGAGTGGTCAGAAAAATAACAGCTTCCACAATATTGAAGGTCCCTTAAGTGTGGTGGAATATGTAAGTATTTCTGTTGAGATGTCTAGTGCTTTTATCTCTCTTTTAGGAAATAATGGAAATATTGTTGCAGGCTTGGGAGCTATGGAGAAAGGATTCAGCACTACAACTCATGGATCCGACGTTGAGAAATTCATGCGTAATAGAACAAGTGGAAAGATGCATCCACATTGGACTTCTGTGTGTTGAAAACCATGCTGTGGATCGACCCACCATTGAAGATGTTGTATCCATGTTGAAAAATGAAAGCAAAAGTTTGGCAAGGCCTAAGACTCCGGCGTTTATCACAAGAAATAATGTGTTTGAAGAAGCAGAAACGAGTACAGCAGAGAAGAGTAGAGCAAATGAAATCACAAAGTTATCAGCAAATGAAGTTACACTTTCTGAGATGGATGGAAGATAGAAATATAGAATACAGAATAAGTTTAAGGCCATGCATCTTTACTCATTGTTAGCTTTGAGACACTTATCTGTAAAAATATTGAATGTATAAAAATTAATCAAACAGTAGTCAAATGTCCCAATTCTTATTGCTACACTTATCTTTGAAGAGTGTATATATCCACACATTTTCGTAAACTCTTTCTCATCATTTTTCTTGATTGAAATGTCTAAACAACCCTTTTGACTCCCATCAGACACTAAACCCTTCCCTCCATTTCAAACTCACACATTTCAGTGACCCAATACCCACAAGAACCACCATTCATTTGATTCACCCAGATATTTTCCGGCAATTTAAAATTTGAAACACCATTAATTTTCAACGAATTTGTGATGATGAGCAAAAAAAAAGAAAGAATTTGCCGGAATCATGAATCAAATTGCTCAGCAGAATCCACAAATCAGTGTGTCGGAATTACAAAGGTCGCAGCTTTATTGGGAATTTCTCAAGAATCAAAGTGCGGGTCCGAAGGCGACCGGAGCAGGGGAACTGGTGGCGGCGGCGACGGTGAAGTTGAATTTTTCTTTTCTGATTTATTTTCCAAAAACTAGTTTTATTGGTTGAAAAGTCAAACTGACAGAGACAGCGTTTATCCAAGAAATTGAGAACGTTGACTTATACTTCAACAATTCGGTATAGCTGTTGTATTTGTTCATCACAAATTGCTGCAAAAATCCAGTCTTGGACAAGATCAATCATGCACTTATCATCATCTTCTTGCACAACACTACTTGTTGTGTTGATTTGTTGTGTTTTCTGTTTTAGCATCCAAGTTTCATCACTTAACACTCTGAAACAACAACCACACAATCTCAACTCATCTTCTGTTATTGTTTCTGCTAATGAGGTTTTCACCTTAGGATTCTACACCCCTGATAACACCAATAACACTTACTTAGCAATATGGATGGAAGCTACTTCCTATTTGAGAGTTGTTTGGATTGCCAACCGCCAAACGCCCATTCCCAAAAACGCCTCTGCTGTTTTCACAATCGGCAGCAGAGGGGAGATGTCGATCGCCTACGATGGAGGAAAGGCGATCGAGATATATGCTGGTGCATCAGGAGAGCAGAATGTAACAGCCACTTTGTTAGATTCAGGGAACTTTGTTGTCAACTCAAATGAATCATCAGCTTTGTTATGGCAAAGCTTTGATCATCCTACTGACACCCTTCTTCCAGGGATGAAAATAGGTGTCAACCACACAACAGGAAAGAATTTGAAACTTTCGTCGTGGTTGCGAAACAATGATCCAGCTCCTGGAATCTTTACTCTGGAATGGGATCCAAGTGTAAGAAATTTCTTGGTTAAACAACGAGGGGAGATTGCTTGGAGAAGCGGCGAGCGAAAGTATGATTATGATGATCAGGGGAGATCAATAATGTTGCTTAACAACTCCAACGTTATAGGCTTTTACTGCAACCTCACGAGTGATGAAGAGGGATTCATCCTCCTTTCAGACATACCAATTCCAAACACAACGCGAACGTTTTGTTCAGGATGGAAGATGGATGCTCAGGGGAATATAACTTCCCTGAATGGCATTGACACACTTGCAGAGCCTGGCCATTGTTATAATTACTATAACGAAGGGTCTGCTGCTATCAGAGGATGTGCGTCGAGGGAGCAGCCTAAGTGCAGGAATGAACATCAGAAGTTTGTTAAGAAGTCCGGAGACTTAAGGCCAGTAGAAGGATCCGTTGAAAAACAAATTGACACAAATTCAAGCCTTACTCTGATTGACTGTTTGGAGACGTGCTGGAACGATTGCGAATGCGCTGCCTATACAAATGGAACCGCTGGTTGTGTATATTGGAAAGGCCATGCCAAAAAGGTTGAGTTTGTGCAGAGTGTTGATGGTTCTTCGGAGCTAAAATACGTTCTTGAAACTTCTCTAATCACAGGTTTGGTTCATGTTAAGTGTATTATCAGTGAAAAATATTTGAATTCGGTTAGCTAATAGAGTCTTGAATTTGTCAGGCGCGAGGAAGAAGAAGCCCGTATGGATCATCCTTAGCGTAGTAGGTTCAGTAGTGCTGCTCATCTTAGCCGTAACTTTCTTCATTGTGCGTAAAATTAAGCAGGGTATGTTTATGTGTGTATATACATTGATTATATAGATTTCATCATCTTCATCTGTTGTAATTGGATAACCATTGGATAGGGAAAAGAACAGAAAAATTACACGAACTGCTGACGTTAGACGGATATACAGAATCTTATGAGCTGGGAAATGGAGGAGGCAAGAGTAATGATCTTAAACTCTTTACTTATGCTTCCATCGTATCTGCTACAAGCAACTTTTCCTCGGACAATAAACTTGGACAAGGTGGTTTCGGACCTGTTTATAAGGTAAATTGCACAGTATTTAGTAATCACTAGAATGGAGTATCCTTTTACATTCCCTTTTTTACACAATTTATTTTTGTTCAATTTTGCAGGGAAAAACACCAGAAGGCCAAGATATAGCAGTGAAGCTTCTTTCCCGACAATCAGGACAAGGAATCACTGAGTTTAAAACTGAGCTAATACTCATTTCTAAACTGCAGCATGTGAACCTTGTTAAGCTTATTGGGTGTTGCATTCATGGAGACGATAAAATGATTATCTACGAGTACATGCACAACAAGAGTCTTGATTTCTTTCTCTTCGGTGAGTACTTTCTTCGGTTAGCACACCAAAAATAAGAAAAACTTTTGCATCTTTTGTTGATCTTCAAGTTAGTGGACACTGCCTAAAATGTTACTATTTGTTAATTGATTCTTTTGGGACGTGATAATTCAGATTGCTTAGTTAGGTAGATGATTGAAAGAAAATGTTACGTATAAGAAAAGGAGGAAAAGGCCAGTTAGTTTGGGCTGGGTAGTAGTTAGCAGTTTAGTTAGTAGTTAGTTGGTTGAGTAGCAGTTATGTTCTCTACTTTACTTTACTAGGGGTATATAGACAGGCTTATGAGTTGTATCAGATTAGGAAGTTCATACTTGGAATTGGAAATTAGGCCGGTTGTAATCAGTTGTTCGTTTCAATATAGTTCTTGTTATTTCTTGTTCATCTCTCTACTCCATAACAGAAAATGAGGGGATTAGGGACCATTCAAATAGTTAATAATCTTGTCAATGACATAGCATATTCTGAAATGTTTTCACACACTGCACAACAGATCCATCCAAGAGGGAGCAATTAGATTGGCAGAAACGGTTCAATATCATTGAGGGTACTGCTCAAGGATTACTCTACCTTCACAAGTACTCGCGTTTAAAGATTATCCATCGAGACTTGAAACCAAATAACATACTGCTTGATGAAAACATGAATCCCAAGATATCCGATTTTGGTCTTGCCAGAATCTTTAAGCAGGATGATAATGAAGCTAACACAAACAGGCGTGCTGGTACATAGTAAGTAACATATGAACTTGTACAACTTCATTTTTTTTTGCATTATGAAATGACTAAATTGATTGTATACTTGGCAGTGGATACATGGCCCCTGAGTATGCAATGCAGGGCATATTCTCAGTTAAATCAGACGTCTATAGTTTTGGAGTTTTAGTTCTTGAGATTGTGAGTGGTCGGAAAATTAACAGCTTCCACAATGTTGAAGGTCCCTTAAGTGTGGTGGAATATGTAAGTTTTTCTATTGAGATGTCTAATGCTTTTATCTCTTTCTCAGATTCTCTTCATCATATTTTAGTCAATTATGGAAATATTGTTGCAGGCATGGGAGCTATGGAGAAAGGATTCAGCACTACAACTCATGGATCCGACGTTGAGCAATTCATGCGTAATAGAACAAGTGGAAAGATGCATCCACATTGGACTTCTCTGTGTCGAAAACCAGGCTGTTGATCGACCCAGTATTGAAGATGTTGTATCCATGTTGAAAAATGACAGCAAAAGTTTGGCAATGCCCAAGACTCCAGCATTCATCACAAGAAACAGTTGTGTGTCTGAAGAAGCAGACAAGAGTAGAGTAAACGAAATCACAAAGTTATCAGGAAATGAGGTCACACTTTCTGAGATGGATGGAAGATAGAACACAAAATAAATTAAGGCCATCTTTATAAGTTATTGCCCTATTTGGTAGACATGATGAGTTATTTGTGGCCAAGTCCAGATATCTCAATTGATCCACATATGGTGTATTTTTCAATTATTTGTCATTTGATATGTATACAATTGAATGTGTTTTTGCGTATTGGGTATAAATTTTATTTTGTCTTAGAATATTGCATGTAATGATGTATAAAAATAGTCAAACAGCAGTTAAATCATCCTTTGGGAGGTGATAAATCTTACTGCAAGTCAGGTGTATTTTAAAATAAGGGAAATAGGGAATCACTCAACTAGTTGCCTTTTTTTGGTTGGGAAAACTCTATGTGTGTACAAGAAAGTGTAACAAGGGGTTTGAATTTGTGACATTTGATCATCATCATATCATGCTCACTCGGTTATCATTTTGTTCAATGATGTAAGTAATTAAAGTGGCACATGCTGCTCAAGTAGTCTGTGATTTAAGGATAAACAGGAGAATTGAAACAAACTAATTCAAGAATATGTAAGATTATATAGAGATAATTTTGTAAAATTTCAACATACCAGTGAAATTATAACTAATTTTGATATATAAATTTTATTTAATAAAGAAGAATATAGCTAGAATTCATAAACCAAGTTAAATGCTACTGTATTCATTGTTATAAGGGTAAAATAGTTAAAATTAAAAAAAAAAAAAACCTCAAATGACATTTATTTTAAAAATAGTTAAAAAGTCAAAGTACATTTATTAGAAAATAAGGGAGTATAAAATTATTTAGAAATTGTTGTACTCCCTCCGTCCACAAAATGTAGTCTCATTTTATCCACAAAATATAGTCTTATACACTTTATGAAAATCATCACTCTTCACCTATCATTTAATTATTCAAATTATTATTAATTTTATTCACAAACAATTATTTTATTCACAATACTCTTATTTTATCTATTTTATATATTTTTTCTTTAAAATATGTGTCCCATCCCAATAGAACTGGTGGATGAAATATCAATATAAAATTATTATCACAATTATTCATATAAAATGCAACTATCTCAATTATTTATATAAAAAATTTAACCTCTACTAAACATAGCTCAAAAAATAATGCAAGCTTGAATTTTGAAGTAGATGTATATTATAAATGGGGTCCATTCCCAAATGTCAGTAGAATATTTTCAAAAAGCTAAAGTTATATATTTTTATTTATAAATATATATACTTTTTGTGGTAAAAATGGTTCATACCCTTACTCCTGTACCATCCGTCTCTGCATATACCGTATACGTGACTAAAAATAGAAAGAAAACAAAAGTTGTAAGAAAATTGCCGTATAAAAATGCAGAGATCCAAATTAAAGACACTATATTGAAATATTTAATTTGAATAAATTGGTAGTAGTAATAATTAATTCCAAAAAAGTTGTCCAAAAGCATTTGATGAATATCAGAGCACAAGTGCACAACACCCTCAATAGCACAACCTTTTCATCATCTTTTTCGTCCCACATAACGTTATTCACCACCAATATTATTACTTTCAGAATTGAGTTTGAAATTTAAAAAAATTGTAGCCTGCAGATTGATTTTTTTTATTATTTTTTTACCGTTGCTTTAAGAAAGCAAAAGAAAGGGTTACTTTGGATGAGACAAAGCACATCATTTTCAATGTCGTGGTGCTCTGTATGCTGTGCCCCCATTATTACAGTTTTGCCTTGCTTTCTTTTCACTTTTTTTTCTTTCTTAAAAACTCATAATTTAACTACTCCATAGCATGGAATAGCATAGGTGGTGGGAAATTCAAAGATAGTGTCAGTCTCTCAAATTTTATATTCAAACGACCGTTGTCTTGTCTTGTTAATTTATGAGGACTGTCTTTTTTTAAAAATTTATTTTCTTCATTCAAAAAATAAATGATGGTGTTTTTTTAATGAATAATGGAGTACTAATAGTATTACAAAGGTAGAAACATTTTTGTTCACATAAATATCATATAAAGTGAATCGATTTAATTGATTGGGTTAAGTTCATAAATACGGTTGAAAAAGTTGTGACTCTAATTGAGTTTTACCATATTTACTATTTTATCCTTAATTATAAAATTTATATTTATAGAGAGATAATTGAGTTGAGTTCGAGTTCAGGACCACTCGAACTCAACTCATTTACACTCATAATTGTAACTAATCACAAACATATGTAACTAAAGTTTACAATGCTTAAATTGATTCATGCCACTAATAAGTGCACTCTATTTAGATTAGAGTTAATTAAATAGAGTTAATTCAGAGAGAGAATAGGTCGAGCCAAAACGAACTTTTCATTGAAAGTTTGAATCGAATATATATTTTTTTAAGAGGTAAAAAAACCTACTCCGTATTTTAACAATTGGGTAAGAAAGTTTGAATCTACATTAATACATATATGTGGTTCGATTGTGTTTGGTCTACTCCCACCGTTCTGGAGGAACTTGCACCCTTTTGACCGGCACACATTTTAAGAAATGTGTAAGAAAAAGTGTAATGATTGATGTTTTGAAGGGTAGTTTTGTAAATTTTTATGAATAAAGTAAAGTAAAAAGTAGATTGAGTGTGAAAAAATAATGCATATGGGTAAATATGAGTATATTTCAAGAGTGAGTGTTGTGAAGATATTTTCTTTTATGAAGTGTGCAAATTGATACGGGACATCCATATATGAAAAGTGTGTAAATTCCTGTGGAACGGAGGGAGTATTTAATAAATTAGTCTGGGCCTGAAAGTCTTTTTAAATCCCTTTTAAACACATAACAATATAAATAAATAATCTATAAGATGAATGTGTTAAAACTAGATTTAAGGTTTATTGTGGTTGATTTTTGTAAATGTAGCTGAGCCATAGACTCCTATTAGTTGACCTATTTTCTCACCCCTTGACACAATTTTACCATTTAAATCAATTTTTTTTTTGCTTCAAAAGTAAGTTTAGTCGTAATGACCAAATACATTGCAATTTTATACTTCTCCGTATTTAGAGGTCCAACAATTTTGCGATTTAACGTTGTGTAATATTGGAATAACACGTGCTAAAAATTCAGTAGAGTGAAATATTAGTGAAACACGAAAAATGAAACAGATGAATTAAAAGGACAATTTTGTATATTTCACACGAAAAATAGAACAGATGAATTAAAAGGACAATTTTGTATTACTCCTTAACGAGACTCATTAAGGCTCGATTCGTTTAGCTAAACGAGCCGAGCTCGAGCTCATTAAGGTACTTGTACGGCCTCTGCTCCTATTTTGTGCACACTATCCTCATTCCCATTGTTTTCCCACTTATCATAAGCCAAACTGTGCCGGATCCACTCGAGCCGCCCCAAGGCTGGTTCAAAAGCTTTAAGGGTTTCAAGTGCAAGAAGACTCAGATGCAACTGTAAGTTTTTTGAAACAGTTCTCTCTTGTTTTTTTGGAGTTTTTGCTGAATGTGTGAGGAAATTAGGGTTCAAAAGTTGGTTTCTTGCATGAAAGAACTGAGTAGTTTAGACATGCAATTTTCTTTATATAATTTCAGTATGAAAAAAGTTGGCATATCCAGGTTAAGTATGTGTTCTTAGCTCTTGATGTTATGTGGTGTAGCACAACTAGTTTTGTTTAAATTATTTCAGTATGAGTATGGTGGTTCTTAGCTCTTAATGTTGAGATTGTTTAGGTTATGGTAATTTGGAGTAAGAGGAAGTTTTGCATATGTTAATTTGTGCTAATTTGTGAATGGTCTCTCGAGTAATAACATAACGGGCTTAGAGATTAATGGTGGTTCTTGTTAAACTAAGAAGTAGTGTCCATGCTTAATAACAGATATGAAGGACTAGTTGTTAAGACAATCAAAGTTGGTAGCAAGAATTTCTCCCCACTGGAATGGACTTCAATTTCTTGGTTCACTGGCCTAATTCTATCTGCACCTGTACTCGGCGTAGTCTCGATCCTCCTCGATTACAGCCACTATCAACAGCTTATAGCCGGTGCAGCTACTGGAATCGGAGCCCTGTTCTGCCTTCCCGCAGGCTTTTTCAGAAAATCGTGGATCTTTCCGCCCTACATTGCTGCCATTGTGGCGGCAAACACCATCGTGGGAGCTGCCCACGCACGACACCTTGGCCTTATGATCCGTGGTTTCACGGGCTCCACCATCACGAAAAGAGAATTTGCAAACAGAAGATCTTTTAGTAGCTGGTTGTCCCTTTACTCAACAGCAGCAGGGTGCTTGGGAGCTGCTATAATGGCTTCATTCACTTACCATATGTTGAGCCACTCAGACCATTTCACTAGTCTATGGGTTGTTTCTATATTCAGTGGCCTCACATGGGGTCTAGGAATGGTTCACATTTTCTCCACAAATAGAGCTACCGAAACTTACAACGACTCTGAATCAAGTTCTGCGCCTATGACTCATGTGCTGTCGATTTTCCAATATCCTCAGGCAGCTGGGAGTCTAGCCGGGGTTTTCCTCTCGTCTTTTATTTCAATGTGCATCTTTGGGGCAGGACTGCTTTATGCATTGGGTTACCTTTGCATAAAATCGGAGAACGTTTTGTTTCTATGGCTCATATATTTCATGGTTCCAATGCTATCTCTTCCATTAGTACATCCTCTGCAGCAGACCATGAAATTAGATGCTGAGAAAATGCAGCTTCTTGGCTTCATACTTTCAACTTTAACAGCAGGCTTTGGATTCTATTACAGAGCAACCAATTGGAGCAAAAGCCATCTCCTTTTCTTTGGGGCTGTTCAAGGCACTGCAACAGGTTCGTTCATTGCCTTGACTCGAATATGTTTTACAAAATCTATCAAGTGTTTAAAGTATTCTACCTTTTGACAGGTTTGCTGCATGCATTTGGAAGGGTTCTGTGGTTGGATTGTTCTCCTGCAGGTAAAGAAGGCGCGTTTTCAGTGTGGTTCTCGTGGGCTCGTGCACTGGGGGCATGTGCAGGATTTGCAGTCTCGACAGCCCTGCCTGGAAATGCTGGGAGGGCATTTGGAGTTTCATTTATTGCTGGGATGATTGGGATGGTTGTGTTGATCTTTGGAAACATTAGCAGTTTCAAAGGGGCAAAAGCGGCTGGACATGTCGAGCGTAGTGACAAGAGTTCTTCGGTGCGTGAATTGAGTGATGATAATTTGAAGAGTTCTATTACAACAGAGGCTCTGCATCAAGGAAAATCTCAAGTTTAACTTTAGCAACTGGTTTCCTTTTTTTTAATGGTTTTACATAAAAGTAGGTATCATGTGAGAACGTCCATAATACTTTGTAATTTCATAATTCTTTTGTAACATGTGGATGTGGTACTATATATATATTTCTTTTTTTGTTGCTTCTTGTGATGTTCAGCAATAAGAATTTCTTATATTAACATAAGCTAGAATCAGTCGGTGTTTTGTTTAGCAGTATTGACTGACATACCCAGCTGAACAGAAATTGATTTTTTTAACTATGAAGTCAATGCACTAAATTAATCAGTTTTATCTTGTAATTTTGTGTACCTAGTTCAAAAGGGAGAAAATTGTGGTGCCTAAAATCTGAGTAATCAGTAAGCAGCCACTTTTATCTTCAAGAAATCAACTGTCTACTATCCACTAATCTACAAGGCTGCAACAAAATCCATCACTAAGGTACAATAAACTCCAAAATTTTGCAAGCACATCCTTAGTTCATTGTGCTCTTGACAAACAAGACCAATGCTGATTATTTTATCATTTTGGTTTGTAATTGCCATAACACCAAGAAAAACAAAGCATATTAGAGTTGTGCTAATATCCCTTTTCTGTGAATAAACCAAGGTGTCTCTCTCTTAGCCAGCTGATCATGATGCTAAACCAATTTTTATTACACTCACACTACTACCTGAATTCCCCAGAAAACCTATCAAGTTCCTACATTTTCTCCCACTGTTGTTGAGAAACTCTGCTGTTTCAAGGGAGTAAATGGCAGAGATTCAAGAAGGGTCAAGACAAGAGCTTGAAGGAGACATGGCCACACCATATAAGCCTGTATGATGAAGTTAGGTCATGGTTCTTGTATGGCCTTTGCTCCTACTTTGTGCACACCGTCCTCATTCCCATTGCCTTCCCAGTTATCATCAGCCAAACAGCGACGTATCCACCGGAGCAAGATTGGTTGACGAGCTTTAAGCGTTCCAAGTGCAAACAGAGTTTGTAAGTTCTAAATTCTGTGTGGATTTTTTTTCCCGAATAATCGTATGACAATTTGATTTGATGGACTAACTGTAGAAAGTAGGTTCTTGCATGAAAGAACAGAGGAATTTAGACATGCAATTGCAGTATGAAAAAGTTAGCTTATTCAGATTTAAGTACATTTTATTAGCTGTTGATGTTATTTTTATTTGGTTATAGCCATTACCAATAACAGGCTGAAGGTGAATTGTGGTTCTTGTTAAACTAAGAGCCACTGCTTTGTCACAGATATGTAGAACTAGTTCTCAAGACCATCAAAATTGGTAACAAGAATTTCTCTCCACTTGAATGGACTTCAATTTCTTGGATCACTGGCCTAATTCTATCTGCGCCTATACTCGCCATCGTCTCCATCCTCGTGGATTATAGCCATTATCAACGACCTATAGCCGGTGCAGCCTCAGTCATCGGAGCACTACTCTGCCTTCCGATTGGCTTTTTCAGAAAGTCGTGGATCTTTCCACCCTACATTGCCGTCATTGTGGTGGCAAACACCGTCGTGGGAGCAGCTCACACACGACACCTCGGCCTAATGATCAGTGGTTTCACAAGCTCCACTATAATGAGGCGACAATTCGCGAACAAAATATATTTTGGTAGTTGGTTATCCCTTAACTCTACAGCAGCAGGTTGCTTAGGAGTTACCATCTTGACTCTTTTCATGTTGAGCCACTCAGACCAGTCCAGTAACTTATGGGCTGTTCCTATATTCAGTGGCCTCACATGGGGACTAGGAATGGTTCACATTTTTTTCATAAGTAGAGCTAAGGAAACTCATAACGACTCTCAATCAAATTCTGCACCTATGGATCATGTGCTGTCGGTATTCAGATATCCCCAGGCAGCCGGGAGTCTTGGCGGTGTTTTCCTTTCGTCTTTTACTTCAATGTGCATCTTTGGCGCAGCGTTGCTTTATACTTGCATACTAGATAACTTTTGGTTTGTGTGGCTCATGTATTTCGTGGTTCCAATGCTCTCTCTTCCAATGTTATATCCTCTGCAGCAAGCCATGAAAATAGAGATACTGCAGCTTCTTGGCTTCATACTTTCGACTTTGATATCAGGCTTTGGATTATACTACAGAACAACCATTTGGAATAATAAATACCTTGTTTTCTTTGGAGCTGTTCAAGGCACTGCAACGGGTTCGTTGCCATCTTCAACTAAGTATTTCACTTGTTACATACAGAATCTATTAAATGTTCAATTTTTTTATCAGGTTTGCTGCATGCATATGGAAGGATTCTGTGGTTGGATTGTTGTCCTGCAGGTAAAGAAGGGGTGTTCTTGGTGTGGTTCTCGTGGGCTCATGCAGTTGGGGCGTGTGCAGGATTCACATTGGCGACTGCCCTGCCTGGAAATGTTGGGACACCATTCGGAGTTTCATTTTGTGCTGGGATTGTTGGGGTGGGTTTGTTGATCTTTGGAATTAGACAAAAACGTGTATGAACATGGTTCACAGAATCTAAGATCCGGACCCTACCTAACAAACGTTAAAATGATTTTATATACAAGTTTTTTGTTAGATCCATTTTGTAAATGAGTCAAAAATGAGATGGGAGTTCACAATAATCAATGAGTCAAATCTCTCCATTCAACAAGAGAATAGTGAATCTTAAACCTAAAAAAAACTTCTTCAACAAGAGAAAAGTGAATCTCTCCACAAGAATAATCACCAAAAGAAACTTCTTCATATGCATGAGGCTCATGCAAGTTGTTAGATTACAAGCATACTACAATGAACCTAAAAACCATGCAATGGGAACGTGGCAGGCCTGACCTTAAACCCGGCCCATTCTTATTTCTACTTAAAACCATGTAAGGCTCATTGAACTATCTTTGTCTACTATTGAGCACTAAAAAAACTGCATTCTAGTTAGGTTCGTACATGCGCACAACTCGAATCATCATGAAGAAATGAGCTACATCAAAGTAATTTGATAGATCACCATAAGTATGCAAATAACCACCCTTTATCCAATAATCTGCAAGACTGCAACAAAATCCATCAATAAGTTGGATAAACTCTAAAGAACTGAGCTTACAAGTAACTACAAAAATTATGAGGTGGGGTGTTTTTGAAAGTTGAGGGGGTGATTCCAGCAATATTGAGGTGCTGCAGTAGATATCTCCTTTGCTTCAACCACAGAAGTTGAGCTTCTTCATTACTTTTGCATAAGCCAAAGAGACTACACCAGGTTGTCTGAGCCGTCGTTTTGACTTCTTAGACTGCAATAACAAACAAACTAACTTAATATTCTGTTAAGTTAGTAATGGTTTAGAAGTAAAAGTTAAAGTGGGGAACATTAAAAGTCACAGTAGAGCAGTGTTGGGGTAGATGTAGGAAATTGGAAGCCACTTGGATTACAGAGAAAAAGAAACATAGGAGTACTAATCGATCAAAAGAATGTTTGCACTAAATTAACATTTTTTTCTTTTGTCGAGCATAGTAAAAAAATATTTCAAAGATAACTGGCACAAGAGATGAATGACAAGTCTTTTTGTATGTAGTCTGCCCCAAAATCATCCGTATAATTGCCCGTGTGATAAATTCAGTATTAACAGAGACAGACACCAACAAGCACCTTTCCAAGAGTTTACCAATAAACTATCTAACTAGAAAGAGAGTTTCCCCCCACCAACATATGCTCCAAGTCTGGCACCAGAATGAAGGAGTCTTACTTTATCACATTTTTTTATTAAAGTAGTTGTCCCATCCTTATTTTATATAAATCGAAAATTCAGTACAAACTCCAGAAAACCTTCTTGCTGTAAGTATATTTGTATTGTACTATATAGTGTTGCAGAGTGCAGCATTAAACATTTAATACTTTCTAGCTAAAAAGTATATATCCTTGACCACAAAGCATGAACAGAAACAATTTCTGACAGACCACCATCAGAGACGTGCCAATGTATTTTCTCGAGTTAATACTCTGATTCTATCAGAAACATCGGCCCTCAAATTTAAAATCATTGACATTAACTGGATGGATCCTGAACTTTCAGTTCCCATGTGCATAGTCTCAACAATATATACCCCTTGGTTTTAATAATTATGAATATGTTCTCATATCCTAATTGAGGAATAACATCAAGAATCAACACCTTCTTTCAGCAAAAGTAGAAGTGTGAATAGAATTATAGTGTAAATTAGGGGGTTAAAAAGAGAAAGGAGAAAATCAAAAGAGCAGCATGAAAAATCTCTTAGAACATTTAGGTTGTGTTTGGATTGAAAAATTTTGGATTTGAAATGCAAAGTAGCAAATCTAACAGTGGCAGTTTGTACTTTGTACTGATATAGATTTGCAATTCATAACTTTCATTTTGAACTATTTTCTGAGTGATGTGGGTGGATTCAAAACCCACTCTAATTGGGTAGATTTGAAATCCATTCATTTTTTAATTCTTGTATTCAATCCCTCAATCCAAACACAGCTTCAGTTTTTGCAACATTTATAGGTTAATCAAGTAGAGTCTGAAACTGAGATTGAAGTGGTATGACTAGTGAGTCGACCAGAAGAAGTAGAACATAGAATAATAAGAGGAGAAAAAAAAAACAGCCAAGGAGTAATAAACAATTAAACATATGAATAATTAAAGCATAAATTAAGATAAGTCACCAAGACAAAGTAGAGATTACAATGATTAAGAACAGCAAATAAACCAAAGAAAAATCAAATAAGTAGATCAGATTCTCATTGCAGTAGGTGTCTATATGAAGATAGCTATGGACAAAGATTGTATATAGTCATATAACTGCAGCAAATTTTATAAAAAAAGAGACATATCTAGCCCTTCTATAAATTGTATCATAACTTAAAGATAACCTATTGTTTTTATGTCACCAAACAATCTCAACTTTTCCATAATTGAGGTCTATCACTAGTATCGTGATATTTTACCAAGTCAGGGGTAACTATATGTAGTACTAGTATAGCTGCCATAAATTCAAGTATAGGCAAGATAACTGCAACTTCTCTTATGTAAAACAAATAACAAAGGTTCAAGAAACCTGCTTCAAGACCCTATTTATAAATTATTTCACAATAACTCGGAATACTTAGTTCTTCATGAGAGGGATTATATGGCAAACCTTTGCAAATGCATTATGTCTCTTCCCTGCCTTCCAACGCCTGATTTGCCCGTCATGCATTACTCTAAATCTTTCTTTAAACGACCTAGTAATTGAAAGTAGTGAATAGTCAGCATTCTTGACACAGCTCATAAATTTTTTATGTAATGTGTATGTAGGCGTGTCAGACGATCAAATATCATATACATACGAGTAGCCCTTGATTTTTATTTTTTTGACTTTGGAAGTTACTGGGGTCCTAAGTTTCCAGCTGTTCTTCTTCTTCCTTTCCCTCTGCTTGGCAGCAGTGATGTGCCGTACTTGGATTAACTATGAGACAATTTCAATACGAAAAGAATGAGAAAGAAACAAACAAAATATGAGAAAAATAATATTGCTTCAATGAGCATAGAACTGAGTATATTTCAGTGGTATCCACATTCAGTTCCTGCACCGAGATATAAATAAACAACCCCCCCCCCCCCATTTAGACAAGGAAACAACAGCGTAAGTCCCCATTGCGTAACACCATCCAAAAAAAATCACATGTGAAGAATAGAAGTATTATGAACTAGAATAACAGTAGAGCACCATACTCCAGTATCAAGAGGTTGTGAAATTAACACAAACAGAGCTAACTTAAGACTAAAACTTGACATTAACCCATGAATCAATTTGGTTAAGGACTCAGACATGTGAAAGGATTTCAAAAGAAATGTGCAATCTTCACATAAAAGCAAGAAAAAACATTAGTTTATGAAAAGAAACAATAAATCCCATCATAAAAGTGCAGAATTTAAACATATCCAGATTTGGAAGATTGAATGATACCATCCCATAGCAAAATCACAGCATTCATTCAATCAATCACTAAGAATAGAATAACAAGAAATAGAGAGTGCCAGAAATGCCAAACTTACAGACAGTGGCGAGTGGGAGAGATGAGGGTGAATCTGAGAGGCATTGAGCTGGGGAGTGAAGTAGGGCGAAATAAGGGAATTGGTAAAAATTGGGGGTTTGTGGAGCAAATTGGGCGAAGTGTGAAGAGGACGAACGGGGAAGAAAGTGTGGCGGTAATGGTGGTGGAGCTTAGGAGATGAATGAAGGGCTGCTAACGAGCGGAGCCTCGAGCACCATCGCTGCATCGTCGCCGTGGTGTTTCTCTGTGCGTTTCTGAGAATGAAAGAGGGAGGTTTTGGAATCAGGCATTGGGTTTTTGGGATACTATTTTGTATAGTTTGGAGGAAAGTGAAAATTGAAATAATAATAATTGATTAATTAATTATGTAAAAGAAAAAAAAAACACATATCATGAACATTTGAAGCAAAACCCTAATCAGTAATTCACCTTTGAGTAGTTTTAGACTAAATTGTGAAATTATTGTATTTTTATCTAAGGAGGTGGAATTTCTTAATTTTTTGTTTAAATATTGACGTGCCAATTTGATAATGTTGTTACTTTGTTAGAATTGTAAACACTTTTTTTCTATCCAGTATACATTGTTTTTTTAATGATTTTTTATCTACTAATAAAATAAAAGATGAGGCTCTACTCTATTATTTAAAAAAAAAAAGTGTTTGTTTGAAAGGTGTAAAGTTGAGGAATGAGAGATAAATGAAATATGTGTATTTGGTGTAAGAATATCATTCTTAATTTTCACTAAGTTATAATGAATCAAAACACCTAGAATTTAGGTTACTTATAATATTCTCATTAGTTCAACAATAGTTTGCACATTTGTTTATTCTACGTCACATAATTGTTTACATATCTCAAAAGGATATTATATATTTATATATTTATTTTAAAAAAAATATTATTTTTACATTCAATTTTATTATTTTATTCATAAATTTTTTTATAAAATTATCATTCAACACTCCACTCATTACATATTTTTCTTAGTTTGTGTATAAAAAAATAGCGCAAACAACTGTGAAACGGAGTGAGTAATTGACTTGGTCGATATTTTTGCACTTTTTAAACAACTATACGATCCCCACAAGCGTATGGGTTCGATAGTAGTATGATAAGTATACCAAGTAAAATTTCGTTCCAAGGACTTAATTAAGTGAGAATGAGTCCCTAAAGTTGCACGTTATCATGCTATTGTAGTAACTAAATGATGTGTTTGGATTTTCGAGAATAAGCACAAAAGTAGTAAACTATATTAACTAAAGTAATAAGAACTAGTGACAAGAAATGACAATCTATCTAATTTTCTTTTGGAAAGTGCAAGAGTAGTGTATTTCCTCGGGTGTTTCCGTTTTGTGAGCAATTAAGTGAACTAGTGAACCAATTACATGATTTTACGACAAATTTGGGTCAAGCTAAAGGCTATCACATAAGTGTGCAAACCCCCTCGAAAGACATAGGTAAACATCGTGCATTGATTAGCAATTATAGGATCTAACCAAATACCATAAGCCCCTAAGATAGTGTTTCATAAGCACTTTCAACACAGTTACTAATGCTTATGAAACGCCCTCTCACCAAACTCCTAGACGACCTCTACTCGTTTAGTGTCTAAGGTTGTCGGTCTAGCCATTAACACCCCTCTCGGGTGAGCTAATTACTAATTAACTTATATTCAATTGATCAAAGCTCACACTCACACTCCCAATCATGCTACCCAACTCTCGTTGCAATAAACATAATCGAACATGCTTGCTAATAGGGTTGATCAACCAAATGAATCAATCAAAGTACAACTCTAGAAACATAAAAACCCAAATTATAAGCTAATCATGCAATTAATTCACAATTACACTAAATTCTCATCAAAACATCCACACCCAAGGCAATTGAGGATTAGCCCATGGTTCTAGAAGAGAATCCCATGGCTACAACAACAAATAACATCAAACTCATAATAAAATAACAAGAGATTGAAGAGATTAAGAAAATACCAAATTGAATTGCAAAATAGAGTAATATCACCTTGATCATGCGAATTTAGCTACAAAACGATGTAATAGACGATGACCGATGATAATCGTAGCTTGATTTGAAGTAAAAACCACTATTCTATCTAATCTATTGAAAAAATTAAACTAAAAATGAAGAACACCTACAACTATGTGTTTGTGTGTGAGAAAATGCTTGGAAAAGGAGTAAGACTCTCTTTTAAAACTCAAATTGGAGCTATTTATAGTTGGGGTAGAAGTCTTGGACGAAATTTGAACTTAGGTCCCTCGAAAATGGAGAAAATGGCCAAAACACCCCGAAATTGATGTGACCCGGCCGGGTGGCTCCCACCCGGGCATGCCACCCGGCCAAAATACGAAACTCTTGGAAAATTGGCCTTGCCCGGGTCGAAACCACCCGGGCACAATACGAAAGTGATGAAAATCTGCCCTTGCCCGGGTGGTTTTGACCCGCCCGGGTCGATTCTACCCGCCCGGGTCGATTCTACCCGGGCATGCTTTTTCGTCTCTTCATATCTCGAGCTTCCGACCTCCGATTGACTCGATTTTTTTTTTCATTCCACTCCGTTTTTCGAGACGAATCCAACGGTGCACTCCTCTTTCTAATCCAGTAAAGTATGGTTGGTGTTTTGCTTCAAATTCCCTCGTATTTCCTACAAAATCGACAAAACACAACTTTTCTCTCATTTCGGCTTAAACAATCATATTCAATGCATAATTCAATGAAATCCACATCAAAACATGCTTCACATGTGCTCCTAAAACGTGTAAATTTCACCTGAATCAGTAATTTGAATAAAATCAAAATCTAGGGGTCATATGATATATGTGTGTAATGAGAACCCGTTCAATATATGATACTTTCTCGTACACATTTTTTTTTTCATCTACATACTTGAATATGACATATATTAATATAATATGTGAGTTGGTTTTATTTAAAGTAGTTTTACTTTAAAACTGGTTCGTAACAATCATTTTATAGTAACACGAGTAATATTTTATTTATCTAATCAAACTTCTCATATTTAAAAATATAGTATAAAACGATAGTAGTAAATATACAGAGAACTGTTTGAGGGTGGGGTGACACATAGGTTTAAAAAAAGGAACATGACGATTCTATTTTCTAGTAAGAAAGTATCAAATACGCAGTACACACCAAACAAATTTGATGCACACATTTTTTTTCTACAAATCTCCTCCTTTCTTTCTAATATTAATTCATCTCTTATGCATATTGAAGTTTCCGCTAATTGAACTTTGCCGCCGGATTGTATATCAAACACATTGGTAATTGTTGGACTGCGGTTAGTTTTGATTAAAAATTCACTTTAATATATATATATATATATATATATATTGGTTGGTCGGTCTCCAAAATGTGGATTAGTGTGCAAAGTGCATACTATACACAGGAGACCAACGCTTCTAGTAACACCCCTAAAATAATAAAATTAAAGGATTAAAAATAATAAAATTAAAGGATTAAGTCGGGATGAAGTAAGTTTTTTTTTTTTTTTTTAATAAACAACATGTATTTTATGTGTTACAATTTAAATGGTCGCTTTATAGAAGAAAATTCAAAACGTGTCCTTTTTATTTTAAGAGAAATTGAGGTATATTTTTTTTTCAACTTTTTTTTTTTTTTGGATTTTTCATTTACCAAAATGTGAGACTTTATGTAAAACATCCAATATGATATATTAACCATTTTATGCACATAATTGTAGATATTAAATAATCTTCACAATCTATGTAAAAAACTAAAAAATGACAGTTAAACTTGAACGGGTATGTTTCAACAAAATAACTAATACACTTTTAAATAATAAAAAAAAAATCAGTTGTACGAAAAAATTGATTATAGGTTTAATATTTAGACAAATTATTTCATACAATGAATATATACACTTTAATTTTAATGTTCAATTTACTCGATTTAATCATCTTGTATAAGTGCAATCAATTGCACATAGTATCACCCAGTGACGGACCTACATAGGGTTCAGGGGGCCCCATGGACCCCCACTGATTATTTATTTATTTATATATATATATATATATACTTTTTTCGTTTCGTGATTATTCGTACACCTTTTTATTGAGACGTCTCAAGGTTTTTTGCATACTTATAATACGTAAATAATCTACAAAATTAATACTCTTAGGGGGTGTTTCTTTGGGGCTTTGGGTGGTTTTAAAAACCAGATTTTTGAAATCCTGGTTTTTGAAATCCCGATGAATAGTAATATGGGTGTTTCTTTTGAGTTTTGGAATAGTGAAGGATTTAACTTTATGTCAAATCAAGTTGTAAGATTGAATGCGTTTGTATTATTATATTATTGTTTGGTGAGATTATAATGATTAGTTGATTAAATGTATTATATTATTGTATTATTATATTATTGTTGAAAAATAATATAATGATTGGAGTAATATTATATAGATATAACTTTATGTCAAATCAATATGTTTGATAAGGGTGGTTTTGAGTGGATTTTGAAAACCGGTTTTTAAATCCCGAAGTAAAACGGGTTTTGGATCTTGAAATCCAAAACCTGATTTTTAAAACCAAAAGGAAACATCCCCTTACTACATTATTTTATTTTCAAAATTGTCACTCATTTTGGTTCACATTCTTGCTTACACCTCACTAAATTATCTTTTACACCTCACTAAATTACATTTAAACCTCACTAAATCACTCCCATACATTAGTTTATTTTAAAATTGTCAATCATTTTGGATCCACATTCTTCCGTACACCTCACTAGATCACATTTAAGCTGGACTAAATCAACCAAAATACTTCTCATTTATTTAACCTCACACCTCACTAAATTCCCTTTAAATTTCACTAAATCACTCAAAATACGTACTCCTCATTTTTTTGACCCCACACATCACTAAAAATTCACATTTCTTAAAAAGTTACTTGTTAAGATATACAATTCACCACAAAATAGGGGAATATGGGGTATATTTTAAGTTCTACATTTGTTGACTAATGTCTCAACGAGAAAACTCGTTAAATTTTAACATCGTTTCACTTGTTATGAGTTGAAACAGTTAAAATTAATTTTCTTTGAAACATAACAAAAGTCGTTAAATTTAAATTAATAAAATGAGGTCTATTTAAAATTTTATAATAATTTTTTATTTAGATATAAAATTTTATAATATTATTTTTTATTTATAGTAATGTAAATCAAGCCCACAATTCAAAAATTTTGGGTCCGTAACTGGTATCACCCATCCTTAAAAAGTTTTAACGAGATTTAAAATTCTTTCCAGATCCATTTTGTACTCAGGCTCATTTTCATAGGTTACGTAGTTTAAATGCCATTATTTAAAATCTCTAATTTGCTAATTTATGTAGGTATATCAAATTTCAAACATGACGCAAAAGTCGGCCAAATAAGTGATATTTTTGTAGCTTTAATGATTTTAAAATTTGACTTTCTTTGTTTTCTTATTTAAAATTAAACACTGGAAAATATTGCGGCTCATGCAATATTTCTTTAAATTTGAGGCTTAAAATTAGGTCTATATGTGGCGAATTTTTTCTTAAACTCTGGAGCATTATTTTGGAATAGTGAGATTGACTCAGTCACGAGTACATTCACGTTTTTCTGTGATACATTTTTTTTTCTTTCTTTTCCCTTTTCAAACAATATGAACAAAAAAGACCCTAATTTGTATCACCACATGACTAATTTCACTATATATAATTGAAATCTTAAACCTAACTTTCTCCCACCATTATTTGATAACATAGGGGAAAAGTGTGTCACGTTTCTCTAAGGAAAAGGACAAAAACCAATCTGTAATATTAGTACAAATTGAAAATGTGACAAAATAAAATTATGGATCGAGCCAAATTAAAAGTATGTAAAAAAGAACTGTACAAAATATTTGCGTAAGACGAATCGAAAAACTTGCTCTTAAATTTGTATTATTATAAAAGCAAATATGTGATATTGTAAGAGTCTGAGTAAACTTACTTATGTATATTTGTTTTACACAATTTTTTTTTGAGAAAATTAATTTGATTTGATTCTAATTCAAATTCGACCCACAAATTATTTTGTTATTTTTTTAAATAAAAAATATTGCAGTTACAATAGTTTGCAAACCAAAAGTAACTATCAAAATTACAAATAGAAAAAAAGTACACTTTAGTCTAATCTCAGCTTTCCTTTTTCTCACGTTACTATAAATTATTTTTATTGTAATATCAAGTATATATAGAAAAATTGCTAATCATTAAAAAAATATATTTTCTTATATTTTTTTTAAAAGACTTAATAAAAAAAATGTAACAAACATACTATTTATTACTGGACATAATATGGATTTATTACATGAATATTACAAGTAGAAAAAGCAAAAAAAAAAGTATACTTCAGTCTAATCATCTTTCCTTTTTCTCGCAGCACCGTTACTTTAATTTCCTTTTATTGCAATATCAAGTATTTATAGAAAATTTGATAATCATCTAAAAGTATACTCCATTCTTATTTAAAAAAGAAGACATAAAAAACATACTCCCTCCGTCCCACAACTGTTTGCACACTTACCTTATTTGTCCGTCCCACACAACTGTTTGCACACTTACCTTATTTGTCCGTCCCACAATTGTTTGCACACCCATAAAAGGAAAGTTCTTCATAAACCCCACCCTCACAATATTCACATATTTACACAAAATGCCATTACTTTTACTCTCTTTCCAATCACCTTTTTACTTTATTCATATAACTTTACAAAATTACCCCTCAACACTCCACTCATTACACTTTTTTCTTAAAAAGTGTGCCCATTTTGTGGTGCAAACACTTCCGGGACGGAGGGAGTATTTATTAGAGGACATAATATGGATTAATTACAGTAATCTTACACGTAACAGTCCACGAAAGTTGCACATGAGTTTATAAACAGTCTATGAACGGATAGGGAGGAGATATCGAGTACTGTTCCCATCCCCATAAATCATCACCGTACAAAGCAAGCGGTTACTGTTCTAGAGAGAGAAATATAAATACAAACTCTGAATTAGAGAGAGAAATAGGGTAAAGTACAAATCTTTGGAATGTGGGTGTATATCTGAGAGAAAGAGAAAAGACATCAAGGGAAAAGAAAATAAGCTTCGTTCTCCCTACAAAAACCCTACCTTTTATATTTTGGCCGATTAAGACTTAACCCAACTTTTTTTCTTACTCCAGATCTAGAAACTGTATTGTTTTCTGTATGATTTGTCTGGTTTTTGAGTAATACGACGGGTTTAAGCTGAAAAGGGAGGTGGGTTTTTTCTGATAGGTTGCAAGAAACGCTAAAGTCCTGATTTTGAAAGTTATTTTGCAAGAAAACTGAACTTCTTGATTTTGCGGTTTATTTTATACTTTATCTCTGGTTAGTATTACGAAAGTGGTGTTTTTTTCTTGAAATATGCTGGTAGTGCAGTAGAAGGATGTGTATTTACTATTTAGGTCTTGAGGTTGAAATGTTGGAATAATGTGTAGGCAAGTAATTTGATTTGGAATTTACCTGCCCTTGAATTTCTTTATATGGAATGTTTCTAGGCAGACAGAGACGCTGATTGTTATGCATCTCTGAGGTGTAAGAATTTTGTGAAGCTGCTGGTTTTGATCCTTTCCTGCTTTAGTTTGATTTGATCAACGTTGGAGATTTGCGCTGGAGTGGTTAGGGGTACCTGGGAGTGTCACTATGTCGTCCTTGAGTCGAGAACTGGTGTTCTTGATACTGCAGTTCTTGGATGAAGAAAAGTTCAAGGAGACTGTACATAAGTGAGTTCACTTTGTTGGTTTATGTCCTGACATTTTGCATAATTTGTCTCATTTAGGACTTTAGGTCATGTCCATTATGTGTTTCTCCGTAAAATACGATTTAACGCAGGGGACACAATGAATTTACTTATGTCTTGTATGGGATTTAGTATAAGTCTGCATTATCTGAAATGTTGGAGGTGTTGGCTCATTTTTAGCATGAAGGTCAAACTTCCACTTGGTTCGGACCCGTGCATTGTTATCCTAAGCTGGACAAAGACAAAAAAGAAAACTTGTCTTTATCTAATTTACTCCATTTTCCATAAGCTACTACTTCTATCAAAAAAGGGAAATGACAGTTGCGTGGATGTATATTGTTTTGTGTCATGTTATGAGTTAGTTGGATTTTGTTTCTATTATTTTATATTAGAACCACAATATGTGTAGGTTGGAACAGGAATCTGGCTTTTTCTTCAATATGAAGTACTTCGATGAGCAAGTTCAAGCTGGTGAATGGGATGAAGTCGAACGCTATTTAAGCGGTTTTACAAAGGTTGAGGATAACCGATATTCGATGAAAATTTTCTTTGAAATAAGAAAGCAGAAATATCTTGAAGCTCTTGATAGGTACAATTCATTTAAAAATTATATAGTAATAATTTCGTATTATGTGCACGTCTGTTAATAAACGTTGCTTGCAATTGTGTTCAGGCAAGATCGATCAAAAGCAGTTGAGATCCTTGTAAAGGATCTCAAGGTGTTTGCTTCTTTTAATGAAGATCTTTTCAAAGAGATCACCCAGCTTTTGACTCTTGACAATTTTAGGTAAGTTAAAGGCTGTATCCATATGTAGGTATCAACTTCATTGCAGACCTATTCAATTTTTTTAAAAAATAATTTTTTTATGTTTAATATTTCCAGGCAGAATGAGCAGCTCTCCAAATATGGGGACACAAAGTCTGCACGGAACATTATGCTAGTTGAACTTAAAAAGCTTATAGAAGCGAATCCATTGTTCCGGGACAAGCTCACACTTCCTGCTTTCAAAGCTTCAAGATTAAGAACACTTATTAACCAAAGGTATCAAATATCTTTCACATGTGAATTTTATTTCTTCAAGATTAAGAACACTTACTAAAACCTTTGCAATGTTCATGCAAAATTGTGCATTTTCAGTCTAAACTGGCAGCATCAGCTTTGCAAGAATCCACGCCCAAATCCAGATATCAAAACACTATTTACCGATCATAGCTGTTCCACTAGTAATGGCACACGAGTGCCTCCTCCTACTAATACTGGTCTTGCTGGACCAGTCCCCAAACCCGGTGTTTTTCTTCCTCTTGGAGGTCATGGTGTAAGTATAATGGTGGTTATTGCTTTCAAAATAAGATGCACATCTTTTGGAATCTCACATTCTAGACTTTCCTTTTGAAGCCTTTCCAGCCAGTCGTTTCTCCTCCACCTAGTGCTATAGCCGGTTGGATGTCAAGTGCAAATCCGTCTATGCCTCATGCAGCTGTTGCTGCAGCTCCTCCTGGTCTTGTTCAGACATCTAATTCTGGTCAGTTGTTTAAACTCTTATATTACCTTTTCAGAACTAGTTACATTATTAGCATGTAATGATTTAATGTGATATGTTATCCTCCATAATTATTCTCAGCTGCATTTCTGAAACATCCAAGAACTCCTCCTGGTGGTCCTGGAATGGAATATCAGACTGCTGACTCAGAGCATTTGATGAAACGCCTTCGAGCTGGTCAAGCTGATGAGGTGCTAGCATATATAACTGCTGCTCCTTATTTGTTTCTGAACATTTTGTTTTCTGCTTTCTCGCTTTTGTTCTATATAAATTGTTTGATAATGATCCACCTCCTTATCGTGACACACTGTTGATTACTAGGTTTCGTATTCTGGTTCTGCTCATCAGCCTAATATCTTTTCACCAGATGACCTTCCCAAAACAGTTGTACGCAGTCTTAGTCAAGGATCAAATGTCATGAGCATGGATTTCCATCCACAACAACAGACAGTTCTTTTAGGTTGATCATCGATTGTCCCCTTTCAGTTTCCTTAGTCAATACTTAGTAATTTTTCCTTAAACAGATTTATACTTATTATATTGCTATATTTTTCTACAAAATGGGCATGGAAATGTTGATTATAGAATAGCTTCATTGTACTCTTGGTTCTTGATTATGTGACTGACTTAATCTTCATTGTAGTTGGTACAAATGTTGGTGATATTAGCATATGGGAAGTTGGCTCGAGGGATAGGTTAACTCTTAAAACATTTAAAGTTTGGGACATATCAGCTTGTTCAATGCCATTCCAAGTGAGTACTATTGGTTATCTAATGTGCTTTGTTTCCTTTGGACTGGCCTTTCATGTTCAAGTTCATTAATTTCTTACTATTGAGACTGATCAGTGTTACTTGTCTGTTTAGACAACTTTGGTTAAAGATGCCACCATATCTGTCAATAGATGTGTTTGGGGCCCAGATGGATCTATACTTGGTAGGGGAAGTTGTCATTACGAGAACAGCACTAATTTCTTAAATTAGTGTCAATCTTGTACAGTAGTTGCTGATATTTGTCTTATCTTGCTTTTCAAGGTGTTGCTTTTTCCAAGCACATTGTTCAGATATATACATATAGTCCATCTGGAGAGCTAAGACAACACTTAGAGGTGAGAAATTCGGCCCATAATCCTCCGATTGTTTTATGTTACATAATAATGTTGAGTACTAATGACTTTTCCAATATGTAGATTGATGCTCATGCAGGTGGCGTTAACGATATTGCCTTTGCCCATCCAAATAAGCAGCTTTGCATTGTTACATGTGGAGATGACAAGACAATTAAGGTAACATCAACTTGACTTTCATATAAAATCTTGTAGGTTCTTACATGAAAACTTGTGTAACAGGTATGGGATGCTGTTGGTGGGCGTAGACTATATATGTTTGAAGGTCATGAATCCCCTGTATATTCAGTTTGTCCACATTACAAAGAGAATATTCAGGTACATTATTTTGCATATTGCTTCCTCTTTCCTTCCTTACTGGAGTCCCACATCAAATTCTGAATGAACTCCATTGTTTCATTCTATTTCATTTGCAGTTTATATTCTCTACGGCCATTGATGGAAAAATAAAAGCGTGGCTTTATGATTCCTTGGGATCAAGAGTAGACTATGATGCCCCTGGACTTTGGTGCACGACAATGGCATACAGTGCTGATGGAACAAGGTGCTTTTGGAAATCCACATTTGTTTTTTAGCTTATCAGAGATAGTCCTCTTGGCAGAGTAAAAATATCCTGAATGGCATCTTAATTTTCCTAACTATCATTGCAATCATCTTTTTGTGAAACCCAAATGTTCCAACTTCACAATTTTGTGCAAGTAACCTGATAGCTCATCTTTGGACTTCCTTTGCCTGTCTCAAGGTGATATGGATGTTTCCCTTCAATTGGAAATCAATGAGTTTTTGTGCAACTTTTTATTTTCAATAATTCAAATTTACCCTGCGGCATAAATTGTGTACATCAGTGTCTGCCACCTGAGTGATATAATCTGCATAAATTTTGGTGGGAATTAGGGGCATGAGACGCTCACAATTCTCAAAAACACCTTGCAGTTTTGAGAGCTCCAATATTTGGAATTTCCTTATATAAGTCCAATTCTCTGAAATGGTAATTTCCATAGATCACCTTATTACATGTAATGATCTGACTCGCTTAATACGACAATCACATTTGATAATTAAGCAATTTGTGATAAATTTAGAACTTTCACTTCAACTTATTTAATAGTTTGTGCCAATCTAGAGAAGGACCTCTCCAGCAAAGAAGAAAGTATTTTTTCTTGAAAGTTAGTTTAGGTTAAAAGGTGATAAAATCATTGTTTATGTATTGATCAGCATATTCCTTTCAGACTCTTCTCTTGTGGAACCAGCAAAGAAGGTGAATCACACCTTGTTGAGTGGAATGAAAGTGAAGGCGCAATTAAGAGAACATATTCTGGTTTTCGGAAGCGTTCTTTAGGAGTTGTGCAGTTTGACACCACAAGGAACCGTTTCTTAGCTGCTGGTGACGAGTTTCAAATTAAATTCTGGGACATGGATAATACCAACATGCTTACTTATACAGACGGAGATGGGGGTCTTCCTGTTAGTATTTTGGACATCAGCCTTCTCTCTAAAGCTTCATGTTTTTATTACAGGAATCCTGAAATTGTTGTGCATAATGCTTTTCTTGCAGGCAAGCCCTAGATTAAGATTTAACAAAGAAGGCTCATTGCTTGCTGTTACAACAAGTGACAGTGGAATTAAGATATTGGCAAATGCTGATGGGCAACGCATGTTGTCAATGCTAGAGTCAAGAGCATTTGATGGTGCTCGTAATCTCACTGAAGCAGTAAATACCAAAGTAATTTTTTTTCTTTTATCATCTATTAACTTGTTACTCATTTTCTTATTCATGGGTTCTAATATCTATGCGACTTTTCACCTACAGCCTGCAATTGCCGGCGCATTAGGTTCCATTGGTAATGCTTCTGCTTCAGCATCCCCTATGATGGAACGAACTGATCGAATTCCACAGCCAATGTCGCTTGGAAATCTAGTAATACTTCAGTTTTCATTTTGTTTACTACGTTTAATATTACCTTTCTAAATAGTTCAGTATGTGTATTTTACGTCTCTTGCTATGATTATTTGCTCATTTCACTTGCATTACACAGGCCACCATGGAAAGCAGCAGGTCAGCCGATGTAAAACCAAGGATTCTTGATTCCAACGACAAAGTTAAAAGCTGGAAATTCCCTGATATAGCTGATTCATCTCAACTCAAGTCTCTGAAGTTGCCTGACCCCCTCACACCAAGCAAAGTATGATATGCAGATAATTTATTGAAATCTGGCATTTCTTTGATCCTCATTTGGTGAAAGAATGTTTAATTGAATAAGAAGGATCTCAACTTTTTCTGTAGTAACTTGGTGCCTGGCTTGTTGGGTATTTTTTTCCTTCTAAAATAAATTCTACCCCTTTTGACAAACTTATAGGGTAATCGGGGTGAGGAAGGGTTGACATAATATCTCTTGATTCCCCATCTTCCTTTTTATCTGTGAATTAACCAGTGTAATAAACTGTAGATTGTGCGGTTGCTTTACACAAATTCTGGGTTAGCTGTACTAGCACTGGCTTCCAATGCTGTCCATAAGCTGTGGAAGTGGCATCGCAATGAACGAAATCCCTCTGGCAAGGTCTGAATTTCAGCGTTCAATTTCTTTGTGAGATATGACAACAATAGTATTTTAGTTCTTATCTGAATTCTTTCATATGTATTTTCAGTCTTCTACCTCTAGTGCACCACAGTTGTGGCAGCCCACCAATGGAACTCTCATGGCTAATGACTTGAATGATGCCAAATCATCCGAAGACTCCGTTTCTTGCATTGCCTTATCGAAAAATGATTCCTATGTGATGTCTGCTTCAGGGGGGAAAGTGTCCTTGTTCAACATGATGACTTTTAAGGTTTGCAAGCAACTTGACAATCTTGTGACCATTTTCATTGTTGGACTACAATTACACGATTTTACAAAATTTGTGCATTTGCATTTGAGTGACTAATGATACTGTATTATTTCTTTTCAGGTTATGACAACTTTCATGCCACCACCTCCTGCTGCAACCTATCTTGCTTTCCATCCTCAGGATAACAATATTATTGCTATTGGAATGGAGGACTCAACTATACAAATATACAATGTTAGGGTTGATGAGGTAAACTCTCTGAACTTTGATGAAGAGCTTGCTGGTTTCTTTTATAGATTTAATCTTGCTGTTTATCACATTCTCAACGGTAATCAATTGGGGATAAAGTTACTTTCAGAAATTTATAGTTTCAATAAGAGATCTTTTGCAAATCAATCTTTAGTGTGAAGCTTCCCTCCCCTTCTCCGGTTTTATTAGCACATTATATTCTACCATTTTGATAAGTATGGTTAGCTTATCTTATTTTACATTTCTTGAAGAAACTACCTTTGTCTGGACTGCTTATTATGTTTTGAATTTCTTAGTGAAACTAACATTGTAAAGGTTTGTAGTGTGAACTAAGGGTAATTAAAGTCGATGTTTGAGGCTGTTGGAACTGTCGGTCTTTGTTTGTGGCTTTCCGCTGCTTTACTAGTTACTTTAACATGACTGGAATAGTGGAATCATTTTCTGTCATCCTGAATTTTGCTTGTATGGAATTGTCAAATGAAAATCAAGCTTTCTAAAATGTCTTTTTAATCTTCTTTTAGTGATTCCTTTATTACATAGAATAGTTGAACATCATAGCTTCTGGTTGAGGTATGAGATCAGTTTGTAGATTCTTTTCTAGATCTTGGTTATAACTCAACTTCATTTATGGGACGCATGATAAATAAATTATGATTTCAGATACTCTGTTATATTTAATATATCTGATCACATCAATAGATAATGTAGCCTACAATGCTATTGGTTTGCCTGTGCTATTAGTCAAATACTTATCTTTCATTATGCAATAGGTTAAAACCAAGCTCAAAGGACACCAAAAACGAATCTCGGGGCTTGCATTTTCTCAAAGTCTGAACATATTGGTCTCATCTGGAGCTGATGCACAGGCAAGTCTTGGCCTGTTAAAGCTCTTTTTTTCCTATATATAATGTTACTAACATTATAACTTCTCTAAATTATGGTTTAATTTGTGTTGTTTTACACTGATTGATTGCAGCTTTGTATGTGGAGTATTGATGGATGGGAGAAGAAGAAATCACGGCCTATCCAGGCGCTTCCTGGTCACCAAACTCCCCTGGTTGGAGAAACCAGAGTTCAGTTTCATAACAACCAATCTCATCTGCTGGTTGTCCATGAAAGCCAACTGGCAGTTTACGATGCTCAACTTGAATGTATACGCTCGGTGAGTCTCTTGCAAGTTAAAATGAAACAGTAATAGGATAGTTACTTACATCTCCAACAGCTTCACCTTTATTGTGTATTTTACCTTTCTTGAAAAACTTGGTAACCGATGAATTACATTCAATTGCAGTGGTATCCGAGAGACTCACTCTCTGCCCCCATTTCAAGTGCTATCTACTCATGTGATGGTCTGTTGATTTTTACTGGATTTTGTGATGGTGCTGTTGGAATCTTTGATGCTGAAAGCTTAGGCCTTCGATGTCGGATAGCACCATCTGCTTACATTGCCTCGATTTCCAGGTATGCCAACTGAAAGCATCTTCTTGCATTTACGTATCTGATAGCATGCATGATTCAAGATGCTATTTTTCATCATCTTCGTCTCCTCAGATGTATTGACATTAAATTACCTTGTTATGTAGCAACGGCCCCGCGTTCCCGGTGGTGATTGCAGCACATCCGTCGGATCCGTATCAATTTGCGCTCGGCATGAGTGACGGTGCAGTTCATGTGATCGAATCATCGGAGGCTGAGACGAAGTGGGGTGGGTCGACTTCTCAAGATAACGGAGTTTTGCCTTCGATTGCATCTAGTTCTGCTATGAATAGTCAGCCATCAGAAACCCCATCAAGATGACACTTTGAATAATAATATTTCTATAAAAGTAACACGAATAGTTTTAGTCTTCTATTGTAAAGTCTTTTGCTTTCGTTTCGGCTTTTGTTCCAGCGTAGAATGAGGAGGAGGGGATAGTTGTACATTTTGGTTTTCCACAATACTTTGCTGCGTTTTCGTGCACCATATTTTATAGTTGCTTCTTGCTTTCTAATTTAAATCATACAATTTTTCTTTAACCTCTACAGTTATGCACTGCTTCTTGCTTTGGGTTACAATTCCGCATGCAATACGATACAAATACAAAAATGAATAAATGATAAGGAAATTGTAAATTATTGGGCTTATTGGGTTTGTCTTGTTAACATATATACACCTCTTGCTGACTGAAGAAAAAAAAAAGTACTAAGTTGCATTCACATTAAAGATTGAATTTTTATTATAATTTTAAGATAAAAATTTGTGTTACTAAGTTGCATTCCACATTAAAGATCGAGTTTTTATTACTCCCTCCGTCCCGGTATAAGTTAAGTTTCCCATTTCTTTTGGTTGTTTTGATTAAGAAATATGATTAAATAATAGATGTAGTACAAGTGATGTGATGGTGAAAGAGAAAATAATAGATGAGTGTGAGATGAAGTATGATAAAATAATAGATAAAGTGTAAGTGATGTGATTGAGAGAGAGAAAATCATATGTCAAAAATGGAAAAATATGAAATGGGAAACTTATTGTGGGACATCCAGGAAAGTGGGAAACTTATAGGGGGACAGAGGGAATATAATTTTAAGATAAAAGTTTGTGTGAGACGATGAAATTTTTATAAATTAGCACAAATAAACGTTGTCTCATTTGAAACGGTTTCATACACGATTTTCTCTAATTTTTTTATATTGCGAGGCCGACTAAATCAATGTTTGAAATTAACCCTTCATTTTAATACTCTGAACAGCCGCCAAATTCGCAATGAAGCCAACAAAATCAAAATAACCTAGCAGTTCCCTCTCATTTCTTTCTCGTGGAAGCCGCATCTAGAAGCTGAAGACACAGATTCTCCTGTGTGAAAGGAAAGCAACTGTTGTTTCTTGAATTGGTATGTGGTGTTAACTTGCCCCTGATCTACATTTTTTTTCTTTTCAGAGTTAGATATTTCTTAAACTGTGGAGTTGCACAGCACGTTTCTGTTGTTTCTTGCCTTGGTATGTTGTTATATTTGAAGTTTCTGAGCTTATGCTGCCTGCAGAGCTACGTTTAAATTACTGATTAATTTAGGTATCTATATGGTAGAATGCTTTTTCAGGCAGCCGTAGCGTATTATATTTATCTATTTCTGATTTTTACCAATTTTGAGACCATAGTAGGATTTAGTTGCAGTGTCGGCCATTGGATGTAGTTTTGAGAAATTACGGAGCATGAATCCTATATAATTAGAATACTATTTGTTAAGGTTTAAGTCCAGGTGATTTCTCCACTTTCATAAAAAATGTTGTCTAAAATGGGTGGTTGCAAGAATGATCTTATGAATACATCTATATTTTTGACTGATGATTCAAATTTGATATATCAGTTCTGCATTATAATCAACAGAAATGGACATCGACTCAGAAGCACCAGCATCAGTGGCTCAAGGGGACACTGCAGTATGTACCAGCTGACTTATGAATACTTCATTTGCACACCTTTATTGCATTACCTTTTTATGCAGGCAATGGCCATGTTTTTGACTATTTGTTTTTTCTCAAGTCTAAGAATATGGATGCTGACTCCATATCTGCTACAATGGGGAAACTGGATATTGGAGAACCGTCTTCCAGCTTCAAGAAAAAGCCAGTTATTATAATAGTTGTAGGAATGGCAGGTATTGGTTTGTGCGGGAAAAAACAATATTCTACTTTGGAAACTGCATTCTGATACTAGTGATCAAATTTATCCAGGAAGTGGGAAGACGACATTTCTTCACCGGCTAGTTTGCCACACTATGGCATCAAATATCCGAGGTTATGTTATGAATCTTGACCCTGCTGTTATGACTCTCCCATTTGGTGCTAACATTGACATTCGAGACACTGTTCGATACAAGGAGGTTATGAAGCAGTTTAATCTTGGACCAAATGGAGGAATTTTGACTTCGCTTAACTTGTTCGCCACAAAGTTTGATGAGGTATTAAGCTAATTACTACAAATGGGGATACAGAAATTACTTTGAGAAAGAAGTTAAAACTTTTCAATGCTACTGAGTAAGATTGTTTGCCGTTTTGAGTAATTAAGAGGAGGAATTTTTTTTCCCCAAATCTTTTCTAGTTGATGATCAGAGATTCATGCAATGCTATCATAATTGTTTTCAAAATTGCAGGTCATATCAGTGATCGAGAAACGAGCAGATCAGCTAGACTATGTACTCGTTGACACACCTGGCCAAATTGAAATTTTCACTTGGTCTGCGTCTGGAGCTATAATTACGGAAGCTTGTGCATCAACATTCCCCACAGTAATAGCTTATGTTATTGATACACCTCGTTCAGCAAACCCATCTACCTTCATGAGCAACATGCTGTATGCTTGTAGCATCCTCTATAAGACACGGTTACCACTGGTATTGGTGTTCAACAAGACTGATGTGGCACAACATGATTTTGCATTGGAGGTTTGATAATATTTTATTTTCACTCCCGGGCAATTTTAATTCCTTTTACAGGGCATCTTTTCATCGTTTGCTGCTGATATACCATATTCTATGCTGTTTATTAGTGGATGGAAGATTTTGAGGCGTTTCATGCTACCCTAGATTCTGATAATTCTTACACATCAACTTTGACCCGTAGTCTCTCCCTAGCACTGGAGGAATTCTATAAAAATCTGAGATCAGTCGGAGTGTCTGCAGTCACTGGTGCGGGGATGGATGACTTCTTTAAGGCCATCGAAGAGAGTGCCCAAGAATACATGGACACTTACAAGTACCTGAGATCTTCCTACCACACTAGTTTCGATAATTTATTGAGTAATAATCACCTTCTTATAATTTCCATTCTCTTTACAGGACTGATCTTGACAAGAGACGAGCTGAGAAGGAACGCTTGGAAGACGAACGCAGAAAAGAAAACATGGATAAGCTGAGGAAGGATATGGAGAAGTCTGGAGGGGAGACTGTGGTATTGAGCACAGGTTTGAAAGACAAGAGTGTGGAGATTGATGAAGATGAAGAGGATGAAGACGACGATTATCAAAGTGAAGATGGTTCTGATATCATAGACGACGATGAGGATGAAGATGAAGAGGTAGCTAGTTTTTCATTTTGAGATCACTATTTGAAATAGCCTACTCTTGTGTTAATTGATGAAATGAAATGAAATGAAATGCACAGTGCCTGAGTTTCTGTACATGGAACACTTGATTTTTGTTTGGCTGCAGATACTTCATCTTAAGATTTTTTTCTCCTGTGTTATTTGAAATTTATTTACTTAGTCAGATATATATACTCCTTCTTGTTTTCTATTTTGTCCGTCCCACAAAAATAGACCAGTTATTATTTTTAATATATCATGAATTTTTTATTTTCAACTTTGCCCCTCTTAAATGTATCTTGTTGTATTCAAAATTAAAATTTAGGCACTAGTATTTGTCTTGGAAAATTAGTAGACATAGGGGCAAAATGGTAAAACAAAGCAAAAAAATTGTGTTCTAACCCTGATAACTTTCATTTCTTAATTTGTGTGAAAATAATTATACATCTAATTTTGTGAAACGGAGTGTGTAATATTTAATGAAAAAGATTGATCAATAGTAACAAAATAAACTCAATCATACAATTAGATTTTAAGTAATTTAAT
Source organism: Galeopsis tetrahit (assembly GCA_963675135.1). Lineage (NCBI taxonomy): Eukaryota > Viridiplantae > Streptophyta > Magnoliopsida > Lamiales > Lamiaceae > Galeopsis > Galeopsis tetrahit. The sequence continues at coordinate 10,229,321 of OY776125.1, read as the reverse complement.
ATATTTTTATTTGTTTAATTAATTTTTTTAATACATAAAATTTGAATCAAGTTAAAATTGTGATTTTGCACCACACAAATGTATTGATTAAAAAAATGAATTAATCTTAATTTATCAATGAAATAAACTCTGAAAATATATAAATTTCTTATCTAAAGTAGTGTAACGACAAATTAAGAGATGGGTTCAGATTTTTTTACAAATATATTTTAAAAGGACATTTATGATTTTCGTACTTTTATGAAGGTAGTCAGTCGTCCAAAAACTTGAATTTATGCTTTAAAATTTATAAAGTTTAGATATTATCCTAATCTTACATATCCTTGATAATTAAATAATCTTTATGTAAAATGTGGCAAGTTAAAATACATGGGCCGCACTTATGTGCAATATTTCACGTGAAATATTATTATATTTAAGGAAAGGTCAAAATTCGTGAATCTGTAACGGGTTTGACCGGTCAAACGAATATTTCCTAAGTGCGATATTTCACGTGAAATATTAGTATATTTAAGGAATGGTCAAAATTCGCGAATCTGTAACGGGTTTGACCGGTCAAACAAATATTTCCTTAAAAATCGCGCAAAAGTCGCGCACAGAAGACTAACAGGATAACGAGTTTCAGGTCTGTGTTACTATAAAGGTAAATATATGTTACTACAAGACCAAATATGTGTTACTGTAAGTACAAATAACACATAAGTTGACTTTTCACAGGAAATAGGATAAAAAAGAAAAATTTGCTCTTAATTCGTGTTACTATAAATACAATTATATGTTACTATATAGACAAATACGTGCTATTGTAAGAACAAGTAACACACAATTGGTTTTTTAGTAACACATATTTGACCTTAAAGTAACACAGAAAACTGTGTTACTATATAAACACAAGTGTATTACTTTATTGAGAAAGATGTGTTACTGTATAAATAAAACACCATTATTGAGAGGGAATGAGATACCCACATTAAAAAGACGAAGAACAGTCATTGAAAACACAAAAAACACAATCATGCTGAGTAGTTTATCGATCCCTACAATTACAAAGACATAACTATCAATAATTAATTGAAATAAATCTGTGTGGTATTATTGTTGATTTCTCCCATTATTTCGAGATTAACAGATCGAAAATCTGAATAGTAGAATTGATAAGATTGAATTTTCTGAGTTTTTTTTTTTTAATTGAAGGGGAGAATGAGAGAGAGGAGAATGAAGAAGAGGCTCAAGAAAGAAGAGGGAGACGCGACGCGCAGAGGCTGAAGAAGAAGAGGGGGACGCGCAAGAGGAGGAGAGAGAGAAGAAGTCTCACTGAAGAAGAGGAGATCGGCGGATAAAAACATAAGAATTAGTCAAATTGCACCATAATACTATTGTAAAATATTGTATATAAGTTTTTAGCTAAAATTTTAATTAAAATATCCCATGCACTGTACAAAAAATCAAGTTAAAAGAAGATAGAGCTCGAAGTGTTACCTCTGCCGTTGAAGTTCCACAATATACAATTGAGTCAAATAAGTGTGATTCACATTTAAATATACCATTAAACTACTCAAATTCAATTAAATCCACCAGAGTTGGCCTAATGATGTGCAACTTGAAATTTTGAAATAGGTTCTTTATAAACTTTCAAGGTGCAAACAATTATTAATGGATCAATTCGTATAGAGTTTTGTTCTAGTTTCAATTATCTTGACTAGAACAGTGAGATTGATCCTCTGCATAAATTAATTTGAATTTTAAGTGATTTTGATAAATTATCTATTATTCAATTAAATTTTTGATCCAAAATAATATAACAGATAAAAATTTAGCTCAATTGTAACGATTGATTGTATATACACTAAAAAAATTAAATGTCATTCTACATTTTTTTTTTTCTTAATTTTGACAATTTTACCACTATACATTATACTTCCTCTATTTTCTTTCACTTGATTTAAACTTTTTCCCTTTTAAATATAGTATAAATCAAGATAAACTTTATTATTGTATACATGAATATCACCTACAATATTGACCACATTCATTACTAAACATAAATTTAATATTCATTAATTAAGGGTAAAATTGTCCACGACTATATATATTAATTTGTTGAAAATTGTTAAAATGAAACTTAATTAAAATTAAAAGTGAATGAGTATATTTTTTCAGTTATTTGTCGAGACCTAAACAACTCGTTGGTTGTGTGCCAGGGCGATACATTATAGAGGGTACGTGACTCAATCTTAGCCGTTGAATAGTCCACGATTCAGATCCAATCACCACCCTTAGAAATCCACGGTGGCTACCACATCGGCCTTCTCTCTCTCTCTCTCTCTCTGCAAATCCCGGGACAACGACACTGCAATGTCGACGATCTCACAGACAAAGCCCTAATTTTTTCTCCCAATTTCCTTTCTGAGATTATACGTACCAAATATTACAAATTGCCTCACTTTTGCCCCTTTTTCTGAAGCTTAATTTTTTAATTGCAAACTTGTTTGAATTATCGATTATAGTTAGGTAAGGGGTGGGGTTCCAGCCGTTGTGTAGCTGAGTTGACTCACTGCCCGAGTTGGACTCGTTCTTATTTTGATGTAACTTTTTTAAATTCATGATGTCTAATTTTTTATGTTTGACAAGCTCCGTAATCATGCTGATTTAGGTGAATTTCTGTTGAAGTATGTGTTTGGTTTATCTATCTTATTTTTTTCGGATGATTTGCTAGTGTGTGCGTGTGTGTTTTATTATGTTTCTGTGTGTATAATTTACAGCTTAAACTTTCAAACGGTTTCATTAAGTGTGACATTACTTTAATGATTGGAGAGTTTTCATCAGAAATCTTGAAGAGCGTTCATTTTCCTTTACTGCAAATGGATTGCATGTGCTTCATTGTTTCATGTTCTTTTTTTTTATTATTATTATCTATTATTAGGATGTACTAAATTGATTGTCAGTATTGTCTGTTGAAGTTATCGTCTTTTTGTGCACACAATTTTATGTTTACCATGATAAGATTTTTATGTAATTTATTTCCCTCAATTGGTGAATGGTTTCTATCTGGCTTTTCTGTGACAGAATGGTTTGGAGTGTACACTGGTGAATATAGGAGCAAGTTTAAATCAAGTCATGAGTAGTAGTGAAGTGGATAAAACCCCCAAGGAGGGGAGAGAAGCAAAAGAACCCAAAACTCCTACTCCACAGGTATTATTTCAGTATGCCTATATGTATATATGTGTGTGTGTGTGTGTGTGTTTGTTGGTTGTTTTTGTTTTATGTATCATATTTTTTTAATTTTCAGGAGCAGATTTCTGCTGCTTCTGGTGCAGTTGCTGCTGATTGGTCTGGGTTTCAGGTCAATATGTTCTGGAAGATATCCACTTGCCTTTCACTCAATTGATTGACATAGTCATAGTTACAGGGTTTTCATTGTTGTTTTTGCAGGCGTATTCTCATATGCCTCCACCTGGTTTTTTGGCTTCGAGTCCACAGCCACACCCTTACATGTGGGGAGTTCAGGTGTAAAATTTTTGCTCTTTGAAAACTTTAGCAATCAGACTTTGTTAATGACACCACGTCCGCATGAAGTACCCTTTGTTGCTACACAACCCAATTTTGCCTAGCTTTGGTCGTTTTTGGCTACTGAACGCTTTCTAAAATTGTTTCTTTAGTTGGTTACATTCTTACTTTTGCATTTTGCAGCCATATATGCAACCGTATGGCACTCCACCGCATCCATATGTAGCCATGTATCCCCATGGGGGTATATATGCACATCCAACCATGGCTCCGGTACTTTCTCGCTGACCTTTTTTTTTATTGCTTTGTTATGCTCATGTTTTTCTCTATAGACGCTCCTAACTTTGTCGCTTGTCTTTAAACTTATTTAGGGATCTTATCCTTTTAGTCCTTTTCCCATGCCTTCACCAAATGGTACTGCTGAAGTCTCAGTGAGTCATCCTAGCACTTATATCTTCTTCCTTACTTTGGTCATTTCAAATTGTGGCGCTCAGAAAGTTGTCATGTAATTAATCTGGAATGTATTTCAAATGTATGTAAAGGGCAATGTTTCGGGCAACGTGGAGACAGATGTAAAGTCCTCTGAGGGGAAGGGAAAACTGCCTGTCAAAAGATCCAAGGAAAGTTTGGGAAGTTTAAATATGATTACTGGGAAGAGTAATGAACCTGGCCAAACATTAGGTGGCACAGAAAATGGCGTACATCCTAAAAGGTATGGAAAATACATGGGCAAATAAAATGAACTAGTAATGGGACACGAACACATTAGACTTTTACTTGAAATGTATGAAGATGCAGTATTCTGAAATTTGTGTTCTAATCTTACTTAAATTTAAGGGAATATCTCGGAAACTCGACTCATATATACTACTCCCTCTGTCCACCAAAAGTGTGCTCAAACTTTTAGGTACATATTTCAAGAAAAAATTGATAAAGTGGATAAAATAACGGTGTTGTGGGGTAAAAATAAAGTGACTGTTTCCACAAAAGGAAATGAGCACACTTTTGATGGACAGACAAATAAGTAAAGTGAACACATTTTTGGTGGACATAGGGAGTATTTGTAGTCGCATTTAGATTTTAGGAAAGATATTGGAAATTTGCTTGATATAACTATTTTCCTTCTATTACTGGTCATTCGTGATACTTTTTAGTGCTCGTAAACAGATATTCTATCATATACTCATGCACTACACGTTTTCATTCTTTTGGTCTCCTCCTTCCTTTTTCCATAAAATGGTCTCAAAGACCGTTTGAGTGCCTTTGCCCCCAACCCTAAAAAAAACTTTGATAGAAAATTTCATAGATCAGTTTGGGATAAATCGAATTCACAGTATACTTCTTCCGGATACTGATTACCAAGAATTTGAATAAAAATAAATAGATTTGAGAAAAAATCATTATCAACAGAAATTGTTAATTTTTTTAACTTCTCAGCAAATTTGATATAGAATCAGGATCTACAAATCTAAATCTGAGGGGCCTTCTTTTTATCTGGTTCTTGTAATCTTTTATGAAGTGTATTTGTCATCTCAATCCTTTATGCTAATACAATATGCAGTGTGGAGAGTGCGAGTGAAGGTTCAAGTGACGGAAGTGATGCAAATTCTCAAAATGTAAGTTTCATGGTAGCTGAACTGTTTTTTGGCAATAAGGCAATACTTTGTTTTTTGCTTTAGAGAAGTATAAAGCGGGATCTATCCAGAAAGAAAAAGCAGACAGAAAAGGGACGATTCACTTTTGTATTATCTTTATCAACCTTTTTTCTTAATGAGTTTTTTTTAGAGAAAATAAGAAGTAAAACTGGTGTGGATGGACTTCTCCTTAATAAGTTTCTTGTGGCTATTGGATATATGGCTTCTTAAAATGTTGTATCCATAAACTGCTATATCCCTCAAAATTCTCAGGATTTGAGCCTTGCAAATGATAGAATATCTGCAAATTATGAGATCACTTTAGTTTATCATCTCTCTGCTAATTTGTTCATATACTTACAATAATAGGAGTCCCAAGGGAAGTCTAGTGGCAGGCCGGATTCAGGTGTGGTTCTTAGGACATCTACTCTTTTCGCATAATCTTAATATGGTGTCTTCTGTTTTTTTACCCTGTTGTTGTGCTATCTTATAACAGCAGAGCCGTCTCAAAATGGGAGTGTGGCTCATAATTCTCAAAATGGAGGACCTAACACATCTCACTCAATGTCAAATCAAACTATGTCTATGGTGCCAATTTCAGCAGTGGGCCCCGTTAGTGGTGTTCCTGGTCCCACTACCAACTTAAATATTGGAATGGATTATTGGGGTGCTGCTGCATCATCGGCTATGCCTGCTATGCAAGGGAAGGTGCCTGCTGCTCCAGTTGCAGCAGGAATGGTCACTACTGGCTCACGAGACAGCATCCAGTCGCCGATTTGGATTCAGGTTTTTTTTTTCTTTATCTTCTTCTGGATGATAACCTTATAGATGAACACTTAATTTTAGCTTTAACCTATTGAAGAAGGTGGATGTTTGTAAGAGTTGCTTGTTACCTTTTTCTCCTCCCTGTTATTTGCTTACATTGGCCCACCATATATTTCTTTTCGGAGTGCTAGATGTATTTTTTCTGTTTCCTGTAAGGTATTACCCAAAGCTTGGAAAGAAATCCTTATCTGCCACTATAATTACTAGATCTTAGGTGTAACGTAAAAACTGGCAATTATGGAATGATTTAAAGATAGGCCAAGAAAGTGATATTTGGTTTTGATTCAATTAGGAGTTCACATTTTACGTATAAGAGACTTCTTAATATTGGTTGGCGTGCTTTTCAAGGCTGGGTGAAACCAGTGTCCTGTTTTGGCACATGCAGATATGTGATAATAACTTCAGATAATTTTCATTGTGTTATTAGTATAATCAATTGTACTATTTTCTGTTTGTCACTAATTAAGTGAATTACTCTCATTTGTATTGCTTCCTTCTTCAAGTTAACTACACCTTATGATTTGAGAAACTTCAGTTTTGTGTATAGGAGTTCAAGTGTTTATGGTGACACATCTGATTATATATACACTTTTGATTTAATTTCTTTCACTTCCACGTATCTTCTGTTGAACGTATTAGCTTCTCATCCATGTTTGGTAATATGAGGTTTTTCTGTAATATGGTGGCTTTTATGTATTTTGTTCCAATACCTTAACCATCTATACATTTCTTCTGAGTTCAGGATGAAAGAGAGCTGAAACGACAGCGAAGAAAGCAGTCTAACAGGGAATCTGCTCGTAGGTCCAGATTGCGCAAACAGGTTTTTGTCAATCAATTACCATCTTTCTAGCATTTGGTAGAGATTCAATTATATTTTATGCTGTACTCTTTGTCTTTTTTCATGGAATAGGCAGAATGTGATGAACTGGCCCAGCGTGCTGAAGCTTTAAAAGAGGAAAATGCATCTCTCAGGGCTGAGGTGGCACGTATGAGGAGTGAATATGACCAAGTTGCTGCTCTGAATGCATCTTTAAAGGTATTACTAATAATTGGATCAATAATTCTATCAAAAAAATAGTTGGATCAATAATTCATCCTCTTATTTTTATTGAGAGTTGCTAAATTTTATTTTATAGGAGAAGCTTGGTGAACTTTCTCACCAAGAAGATCCAAGGTGCACTCTGGATGATCAACACTCGGAGAATGACAACACTCAATAATTATGTCACACGGATTAAATGATAAGTGGCCAATGAATTTTATATTTGTGTTGCTGCAGAATCAGTTAAATCATCACTAAAGCTAACTTTTCGTGATAGGAAACCGAATATTTGCATAGTATGTAGCTAATATTCAGCAAAGCTGACAGTTGGTTTAGTCTCAGGCTATCGAGCTCGCTTCGCCAGTGTTTAATGGCCGGGGGAGACAGATGGTACATAGAGAGAGTTTGTATATGTGCTTTACCCCTAATTATGTTAAAAGGGTTACAGCCTTAATTCTCTTATTAATTGGTTAAGTTAATTTGAGTATGGTTGGATGGAATAGGTCAACTTGGAGAGTTCAATAATCTGTATTGCTTATGGATTGCCTTGCAATACTGCTTTGCCTTTAATTTGTCCTTATATATTCTATGCTGTTTTGTTTTAATTTTGTTAAATGTTCCCTTAAAAAAAAAAACTGCTAAATTATCTATTAAAGATACTGTCAATTGCACATATCCTCTTAAAGACATAACATTTGTTTTCATTTTACATTCAAATAAGCTTCCAACGAAGTATCTTTCGTTGACTCAATCCATATAAGAATTAATATTATTATTTATTACATAAAAAATTAAAACTCCATTGTTCATGTTTATGGTGCACATAATACTTTATCTTATATTAATCTCTATCAGTATACACGCAATCTAACATGTACAAACTTTATTTGTTAAAAAGACCAACATATATATAAGTAAATCCTGTTTCTATCCAATAAATATTCAAAATTAAGTTAGTTTCACAAGATGAATGAGCTAGCTGCCGATTAGGATGAACAACGAAACATATATCAACATAATCAGACGTCTTGAATCAAGAATCGCAAAATCTTTTTAATATAATAAAGTGCAGGGAAATTGGTTGGTGAAACACAAAAAGCGTTTCCACCAGTTCCATCTTTGGAAGTACACAAAGTACAGTTGCAGCAATAACAATTTCAAATTCAACGAAACACAAATAGACGTGCTACGTCCCTCACACAATCCTCTCCAATTCCCTTGCATAACTGAGTGTTTGGTTGATCAGTTGCAATGATGGGATCTCCTTGCAAGGGGCAGACTCTTTGGCTCTTTGGAAATACAAGAAACCATTTTTAATCTCCCACTCAGGATGTTCCTGCATCAATAGTCATTGTTAATGCTCCAACATTGAGTGACAAAAGGATAATCAAGAACACTCATCACGGAAGCTTTTAAGAGAGTACAATTTGAATCTTATGATTGACATAACTTAATACGGTGAAGGTTTGAATAGAGAAGCATACAGCAAATTGAGTGTTGGGTTAGAAGAAAACAAGCAAAAGGTGAAAGTTTACCTCCTGAATATATTCTAATAATTCCTTGTCAGAAGTAAATAGCAGCATTTTCTTTGCATCATTTGTCGAAAGAGAGTCATAAGCCTTCTCACTGCATCCAGATATCTCATCCCTAACAATTAAAAACAAAATATTATGCCCCAAATTAATTAGGAAATTAGATTTTGCACTAAAATTGAAGCCAAAGGCAGTTGGAGATTCAGATACTTAGAGCATTACGAAAAAATTAATTAGATGAGATTTTGCACTAAAATGGAAAGCAAATACAGTTGGAGATTCAGATACTTATAGCATTCACTTTCTCATGGGTCATGGCCCTTATTAGGTGATATCAACAGAAACTTGATAGCTAAATTGTTAAGCCTAGAATTAGCCAATTTGTCTTCTTGTGGACCATGAGAAACACAACTGGCATCTACAAGCTGACATCGATCCCACAAGGATGCAGTATCTGTATAAATACGGTAGTAAAAAAATATGTTACCTGACTGTCTTTGCTAATAAGTCCATGAAATAGACGTATGTTTCATGAGGCACTGTCTGCCTGGCAGTCAACACACGGTTATAAGCTCCTTCCATGAAGGATTGCTCCAATTCAACAGCATGCTTGATGCAAGGATTCTCCAAAGCACTAGGTGACAGTAACTCCAACTCGGTGTGGAATTCAGCAATTCTGTTTTGCACTAGGAGTCGAAGAAGGTTGAGACCTAAAATAGGATACTCCTGAGGAGATTGTGGCAGACGACCCCTGCTCAATCACATGAGAAGGGTCAGAAAGCATTGCCTTTAAACCAACATATTCAATTGAAAATCAATAAAAGAATATTTTTTACAGCAAGAAACTTGAACAAGAATAGTATAGAAGTGCCTCAGACATTTAAGAACAGTTAAAGCATAGTGAAACATGGATATAAGTTTAAAGCCACACAATATCATGGTAAATCTTCAAATTAGTGTACCTCCTGAAAAAGAAAAGTGCTCTAAAGTAGGCAGTGATTCATTCTGCTGAACTATAACAAAGCTATAAAATCTTTTTGCCCCCATACTAAACCCAAAACCCATTATCAGTATAATAAGGAGTGCCCAGCTTATTTCCATATATAATAAGGAGTGCAATACCACACAATTCGTCATAGCTCAAGTAACATAATAACTATAAAATATAAAGGTTCAATTTTTATCGTGAGTTAACCTTCTTTATGAAACAATACAATGTTATGACTACCGACAAATTAACTATCCACAATGTTATGACTACCTACAAATTAACTATCCAGTACTGCTCCTTAAGACCACATGAAGTTTTTAAAGAGTAAGTTTACATAATTAAGTTGTTCGTAGACAACTACATGAAAAACTCAATTCAATTCAAAGCCACTTTTTTTGGTCCCATCAAGTCCTCACACAAAGACATTGCCTATTGATACATGCTTCAAATATGGAAAGTTACCGAGCATCTGTATAATAAGGCTTCAGTTGGAAAAAGTCCCTTTCAAAAGCATCCTGGTCTTCAATCTTCACACTTAGAACAACAGCATGCTCATATATGTCTCCTGAAAATGGTCAAAGTTAGGAGAGACATTCCGTTTGTAGAGAAAAGAAATAAGTAGAACTACCAAATAAGATACAGCATAGAGGAGAAGAAAACTATACTAGCTAGTGTCAATTCATGGACTGCATTTGGCGTTTCTTCAAATAACGGAGGTAGACTCCTAAACCCCGTCAATGCAACCTGCCACGTTGAGTAAACAATAAGTAGCTATCAACAACAGTGTCGAATAATATTCCAAAACATTTACTTTGTTTTTTTACATGTAAATAAAAGAACCCCTAAAAATTAGGCATCCATCACACTCCATTATTCAACTCAATCACATAAAGCCTTATAGGGTCTCAAATCTCCATCAAGGTACCGCTTACCACCAGACTTAAAACTCCAAACACCATATCCTTTGTAATAAGGCATTGCTTTCTTTCCTTTTACTTTGCTCATTCATTATAAAATCAAACAGAAAAGTGCCTCCTCATTATGCAGAGACAGGAAAATATAAATGCCTGATTAGTTAGAACAACAGTTCTAGTTTTCCCTATTGAGTGTTAAGTGATTTCCCTCTATAGTTTTTTTTTTTTATCATTTACCATAGAAACAACAGTAGTTACACTTCATTTTCCTCCCCGATTCAACTCTATTCCCCCCATCTCAAACAGAGCCTTGAGAAGATGAGGCCATATGAGAATTCCAGCCCCGAAACAAATATTCCATTAGATTCCTTTGTAAAATCATAAACCGTGAAATTACAAATTCATCTAGCCACACAATCGATACTACAGAACTAAGTATTTACTTGAGCCAACATTCTAATAACTTAGAGCTAAAACTCATAAACTCAATTACTAAAGGAAAACTAAATTTCTCACAATCCTGTCAATTGAATAGGGTCAATAGGTATACAATAGGGTTTAGAAACACCTGATATAAAATGACAATACACCAAATACAAATAAAGTGTAAAAAAAGAAGAAAAGAACACTGATTCAAAAGGATTAACAATCAAGAAGCCAATAAATCTTACATACGCGTTTGAATTTTGAAACATGTAAGTAGTACCTTAAGCTGCGAGAGTAGATTGGTAGAAGTATCAAAATCCTTCCTTACAACCGCCGCTTTGAAACGTTCGAAGATCTGTGAGAGCTCTGTAAGTTTGGGATCCATCTCTGTATTTGCGATTTACTGCAGTGAGTTTCTTCAAAACTAAAGGAGATACTCTTCTTTCTGAACAAGAAAAGCTTTAATAGCTAGTACCGGGCCGGATCATCTTGACCCGTTGTATCTTACTGGATATCCTTCCAAGAAAAGCCCATTGGACTTTCTGTTTTATTTATAGAAGTTAAATATCCATCATTTTTAAATAAATAAGCAAATATATTCTAGAGAGAATTTTATGTTATATCATAATTAAAAATATAAATATGTTATCACTCTCTCTTCACTAAAATTGTCTATTTCAAAATTCCTACATTCAACATTCTAATTAAAAAAATCTATTTTTTCTATTTTAATCTCAAAATTATAATTTTAAATTTTAAATTATACTGTAATTATTATTTTTAATGAATGTAAGTTTATCAAGAATGATGGATAAAGAAACTATTTGTAATTACTCCGTATTATTTTTAATGAATGTAAGTTTATGAAGAATGAAGGTAAAGAAACTATTTGACTTTATGAATCATTGTGTGTGAATGTATATATAATTTTTTTTTAGATATGGAGTGTGAATGTATTCTAAAATAATTTTAAATTTTTTTTTAAGATATATAGAGTATTATTGAGGATTTTAGAGAATTTTTAGTAATCGACAATAAAAAAAAAATCAAATAGAAAGTGTATTCTAAAATAATTTAACAAACTTTACTTGAAAAAGTTTTAGTAATTGTCAATAAAAAAAAATCTAAAATCTTCCAATAAAATTTGATTAGTTAATTTAAGTGTCGGATAAAGATATACGTTGACTTAGTTGAGAAAATTATGCAATTATGTGTTATATAATAGTTTTTAATAATTGAAAGGAAAAAAATTTAACTGGAAAATTAAATGCTATTTTATGCGTTACTAGAAAGGGACCTTCTATATTTAATACTAACTCATTTAGAAAGGGACCTTCTACATGTAGTCAGGGTGTCGTAAGGTGTCGTAATGACTACCTTAGTCAGTTAATCTAACCCATTAAAAATCTAATCTAAAGACTTAAATTTGATGACCTGTTACCTTTTGTAAATTTTACGGTATGTATTGTCGTAATGTATCATAAATTCGTATTTTCTATTAAAGAGAACGTGTCAAACATGGAAGTTTTTGTTTTGTAAATAAGGATATGATTTATCAATTTATAATTATCAATAATTTACCATAAATAATTTATATTTATAATTATTTGTAAGAATTATAATTATTTCCAAAATTAGAGTGTGCATTGTCTAGAATTCGTGCATTACCCATAACTTACCATAAATAATTGATATTTATAATTATTAGTACGAATTACAATTATTTCCAAAATTAAAGTGTGCACGGTGTAGAAGTCGTGCATTACCAATAATTTACCATATATAATTGATATTTATAATTATTTGTAAGAATTACAATTATTTCCAAAATTTAGTTGTGCACGGTCTAGAAGTCGATATGGGTCGTTCTCTCGTTTATCGGAGTATTCAACACATGTTATACATCGATATCCATGTTCTACACAGTACTCGTATAAAATATCACATGGATCTAGGATAATGGTCGGTAAGGTGTCGTTAGTGACGGTAACGACCTTCGTTCCGTTATAATGTTACACGGGTCGTTATCTCGTTTTCGTGTGTCAAATATGAAACTTAAGTTTCCCGATATCATCATTTTACAACCTAAACATGTTTTTAAGAATAGAACGACATGGTTAACCCCAAATTTAACGTCTTCAAAAATTTTACAACCTAACATGTTTTTATCTAAAATTTAAAACATGTATTTTATGTTGTTTTTAGGCCGCAATATTTGAACGGGGTATTATTATTCTTTTTTTCTAAATTTCAAGACATGTATTCCACGTTGTTTTCAGGCTGTAATATTTTAAAAAGGTATCCTTATTAGTAATCTTGATGCAAAAAGAATAATTTGAAATGACTACATTCTAAAAGTCCCTTGTTGCTTCTTGGAGTGAGCGAGTCGAGATTGTAGATTGGAGAAGCAGAATTAGTGAGAAAAACTCATTCTTGCTTCAAACCTGATAATGAATTGAATCAAGGATCAAACGGATTTAATTGATCGACCCTCGAAGAAAAGCCCCTTCTTGTTCTTGGAGTGAGCGAGTTTGATTGTAGAGTGGAGAAGTAGAATCAATGAGAAAGATTCATTCTTGCTTCCAACCTAATGCTTCAAACCTGCTTGTTAATGGCGAATCAAGGGACAAGGATCACGAATTTGTGAAAACTCTTAAGAATGTGCAGACTGAATTGAGGAAAACAAAATACCTAATTACTAATTTAACAAATCTATTTTTTAATTATTATTTGGATTGATTTCATTAATTTTTAAAATAAGAATAATTGTATTACAAAAGGTTAGAACAGTAATTTTACCTAATATATACATGTATATATTTTTAAAATAATTTAAATAAAATAAGGGTAATATAGTAAATAACAAAATACAATTTTAAAAATGATATAAATAACTTTAAAATTGTATAACAGGTAGCAGGTCGTTACGACGTTTACGACGCCACGTGGCGCGATTCGACAAAGTGACTATGTAGTCACTTTGTAAAATGCGACTATAGTAAGAATTGCCCTACTAGTACTTGAAATGTCACAATTCTTTAAGGAAATGTTTGTTTTGGAATGAAAAATTCAACACAGTTCTACTTTCGGTTCTACTTTAAAATTTATATTTAGAATTTTAAAATCTTATCCCACAAATAACTATAAATATCTATAAACTCTATATAGATACATATAATAACATATATAAAATTATTTTATAATGTTCTTTCTTATTAAAAATATTTTTAATTTTACAATTAAATTATAATTTTATTAATGCACATTATATTAAGGGCTAGTCTTGTATGAAATATTGCATATATGCATTTCAGTCATTCACACATGTTTTTTATAAATACACCCACAAGCTTAATTCACACACACATTTTTTTATAAATACACCAACAAACTTAATTCACACACACATTTTTTATAAATACACCCACTGACAGCTTAATTCGAAATTTTTTATCCGTTTATTTTACTCGTTTCTGTAATTTTTTTATCTTTTATTTTATTGTCGAACGCGGGATATTAAATGTAGTAATTCAAATTGTAATATGTAGTAATACACATTATTTATGTAGTAATAACACAAACTATTTATATAATAATACAAATTCTTTTATTTAGTAACACGTTTTTTCTAGTGTTTTTATTGATGTAGTAACTCACATTATAATATGTAGTAACATATATTATCGAATGTAGTAAACACAATAATCATGTTGTAATACAAAATGTTTTATTGTAGGATGATGCGAAAAATATTACTAGATCATTTGATAAAGTTACATATAGTAACAAACGTCTATTCAATGTAGTAATTCAAATTGTAGTATGTAGTAATATATAATTTTTTATGTAGTAAAACAAATTATTGCATGTAGTAATAACACAATTTTATATAGTAATATTGATTCTTTTATATTTTTATATTTTTTTTATTGATTAAATAACCCACATTATAATATATAGTAACATATATTATTGCATGTAGTAAGATATATTATTGCACGTAATACAAAATAACATTGACCCATAATGATTAGTATTAAAGAATATTTAAAGAAATATAAAATATTTAAGAATTAAGGTCATCGTAAATTGCAGCGTCCGGCCGCGGCCTGAGGTGATCGAAAACTGCTCGGAGAAGACGACCATGTTCGATTTCTGTCAGTGGGTGCATTTATAAAAAATGTGGGTGTAAATTGAGCTATCAGTGGGTGTATTTATAAAAAATGTGTGTGAATTAAGCTTGTGGGTGCATATTGCATATAAATTTTTGTGTTATATTAATATATTAAAAAAATATTATAATATATAAAAGTATAAGGGATTAAAGTTTTTTTAGTTCTTTAAGTTGGACTAATTTTGAATTTGGTCCTGATGAAATATACATTTTGATTATGGTCCCATAAGTTGTCTAAATTTTGAATTTAGTTCAATTATCCGTCATTGCAGGTAAATGAATCAGTCAAAAGTACGAAGGATGACAAGGTAATGAATAAAACGAAATCACCTAAACTGACAAACACGAAAAAAGTCCACTAGGAACAACATAATCTGGAGTTACAACACCAATCACGTTTCTTAATTTATTCTTTCAATGGGTACATATGTACATTGATGAAACGAAAAATGAGAAGAATAAAATATCAAATTCAACTGTTTAATATGAAAGAAGTAATAACATATAATATCCCTACCATAGCAATAGAAGTGATTGTGATCTTTGTGGGCATCTTTCCATTGTCACTTCTTAGAAACATGGCTTCATAAAATGGGAAGCTATTCAACACTCCAAACCCAACTATCAACATTTGGATGAAATAATCTTCTCCCAACTTTCCTTCTCTCACCATATACAACACTCCAACAACAAATGCAATTAGATTCCAAATGGCAGCCATTGTTAATGGAACAAACATAGGTGATGGAATCCCAAACTCCAAAATTCCTTGATCGTATCTTTTACATTGGTCGACGTGCATCACTTTACTCGTGATGTTGAATCCATGTGTCTCCATGCCTAAACACTTAGTTATATATTCTATGGTCCCAAATGTGAAAGATGAAGGTGCTCTTATGAGCCACATTCTTTGATCACTCCACCATCTTTCAAATGTGCCTTGTGTAGTAATGAAATCACACCAATCTTCTCCATATGCTCCCACAAAAAGAAATATGTACAAGAACCATGTCTCACCAACCTGAAAAAGTGTGGTGAATGTAATCTTCATTATTACAAGTAGTTCATGCAATTGATCTTACTTAAATTTAAAGATAAATTTACATGTTTCACTATTATTTATGCCTTGGACAAAAATGTAACAACGCAAAGGACTAGTTTGGTTCGCATGATAAGATTACTCGGGACTAATAGGGTTAGTTAGGATTGTTATTTTTATGTTTGGAATGATGAATTATAATTTTTAAGGTTTGTATGATAAATTATTATTGAGTGTTTGGACTATTTGATTAGTGTTAAAAATAGACTGATTTACAATAATGCCCTCCCATCTCATAAACAAAATAATATGGTTGGTTATGTGTTGATTTTTAATTTTGGTTAACTAGAAGAGGGCATTTAATTTCGATAAGTTAATTTTTCTGAATTATTGTCACACACCAACCTCTTGAGACAAATATTTCAGATCTTACGAGATAAAGGGAGAGTGTTTATCGAGCTGTTAATAGAACTCGAGCATACGACCCGCAAATAAAATGTGAAAATATATTAAACTATATTTTCTATCCAGCCTAATCATGCAAACCAAACTAGCTCATTACCATTCAAGAATGACACATGAAATGCACTAAATTTACCTTTGGAAAAATGGAGAGTTGATGAAGTAGAGCCAATGAAGGGAGAAAGGCATATAAAGTAACTGGTATGGACCATATGGGCCAAAAGGCATAGTGAGCATACGCTAGACCCATTAAAAACCCTAAATTTCTTGTACCATAAGTTAATGGGGTGTACTTAGAAAAGGCAACCTCTAGAAGCCCAACTGACCATCTCTTGGCCTGACCCAGTGCATCATTTAAAGAAATTGGAATATCACCCAAAAATGCAGCCCTACTTGGATTACAAAATACTGACGTCCATCCTTCACATTGAAGTCGATACCCCGTATAATAATCCTCTACCAACGATCCATATGGAAAGCCCAACTGCATTAAAAAATAGTGACATACATAAATGCAATATTGCACATGAAATATTAGCATAAATTAGGAAAGTTGTAGAAAAACTCGTCGGTTGAGTCGAGTTGACAGTAGGTCAAACAGATCTGTCCAAAAAATCGTGCAAAGCAAACAAAAAATTTGCTTCGAGCTCTGTGTTACTATAAGAATAAGTATACATATTTACACTTATAGTAACACACATTATCTCTTACAGTAACATAAACTTGAGAGCTAGTTTTTAAATTTGCATTGCATGAATTTTATAAGAAGATTCATTTGACCCGATTTCGACCCACAAATTTTTCTCCCCCTTCTCTAAAATTGCATGTATAGTATTTCAACTAACTTCTAAATAATCTCACACAAAAATTTGTTTACCTTTGAACCCCAATTGCTTTGGTTCTCATAATTGCAGCCGACAACATGATGGGCCAGGCCCAAAACTTCTTTTCCATTGATGGGCTTATCCACTATATGATGTGGGCTGAGCTCTGGGGTCTCTAGGTGTACATAGGAAGTTGGGCCTCCAAAAAAGGCCCGACGAGAGAAAAAGCAACCAGTTCCAACACAGTTAGGGCCTTGAAGCCCATCAAGTCCAATTGAATTAGCAAGAAAGAGACGTATGCGCTCAGAAGCATATATATCAGCCTTGTTAAGCATATGATAACGCTGTGGAAACTGGACGTAGGCATAATTCGGCCCATTGGGCTTGGGCTTTTCAATAAGATAACACAACGCCTTTTGGATCGTGGAAGGGTCATTCGAATACATATCACAGTCCAGTGTTAAGATAATGGGTGAGTTTGTCATGCTACCTGAAACTCGGAGCTTCAACATAAAATATTCAAAATAAGAAAGTTAGCAAATACGGAGTAACTCCCTAGTTGTCACCATTTTGACTTTTGACCTCTAAATTTTTCGGACATTGAAATTAATTCCCTATGTTCACAAAACTCAATATTTGAGTATTTATATCGTCATTCCATCTCTATTTACTGATAAACTGACTAAAATAATGAGTTTTGTAAACATTGAATACTAATTTCAAATTCGAATACAACTTAAATGACAAAAAAAAGTATTTTCCCTTGATTTTTATGTACTATATCTAAAAATGGCTTTTAAAAAACAGTACTTACCAGAGCATTTAGGGCACCTGCCTTAAAGTGATGTTGGCTGGTCTTGCTTTTCTCTCTAGAGAGATATACAAGATTTGGCATGGCTTCACTTGAATTGTCGACGTTCGTTTTATAATTTGATAAAACTTGAATAATAGAGGGATGATTTTGTCGACTAAAATCTTTTGCCCAATATTGCCCCAAAATTTCACGTTCTTCTTCACTTGAAATGTATTCATCGCTTATTTTCCCAATTTCCACTGCATTTTCTATCTTCATTTTCATATTATCATACATCACCTGCATCATATATGGCACGTAAATGTATTTTAGTTAATGAATATTACGAAGATTATAGTTACATACGAAGATAATATCAATTTTAGTCTTGTAACTTAAATCGAGTTCAATTTTAGTCCTGACAATATCAATTTTAGTCATATAGTATATAACTTAGTCGGATTTCAACTTTAGTCTTGTAACTTTACACTAATATTGATACCTTCCGAAAAAGAAAAAAAAAAAAGGCAAAGTTACTGATCTAAAGTTATACTCGGCCTAAATTACATGGTTAAAATTGATATTTTTTCATTATACACATTATAAACATGTATTAAAATATTATATATATTACTCCCTCCATCTGTCAAGCTTCCCATTACTTTTGAACACACGTATTAAGAAAAGTGATTAAATTATAGATATAGTACTGATGTGATTGAGAGTGTGTGAGAGAGGGAGGTTTAAGAATAAAAAATTAAAAGATGTTTATAAAAAATGTATGAGAAGCTTATAGACGAACGAACCAAATTATAAAATGAGAAATTCATAAGCGGATGGATGGAGGGAGTACAACAAACAGTACAGAAGCATATATAGTTGCAAATAAATAGCTAGAAAAAGTTGGTCATGTCACGAATTCTTGGCATTTAGCATCATCAATAACAAACTTATTCGAAAAAACAAGTACGAAAAAAATTAATTAAGTAAAGCATACCTTAATTTCCAAAGTGTTAGCACTTAGATGATAATTAGAGGTAAAATAAGCATGAGGGCACCTCTCCATGATATCATTCTCCCTACAAAATGGCAACCAAAACTTTCCAAATTTAGCTGCTTCCATGAAAGCAAACATGGTAAGCTCTGACCCGCCGTCGTCCGACACGTATATCGACAGCTTCTCTGCCGGATAATCATACGCCATCACCGACAACGCCGTGTTAACCACGTTGATCGGTGGCTCCTTGAACGGATCCGCCGTGCATATAAATATGTCAACGGACGGGAAGTCTTTCCGGTCCAACACTTTCTCGAGATTTTCCGGAAATACTTCCCTTTGGACCGGGTTCACTCGAAAGGCCTGTTTGGTGAACCACATGAAACCTAGTATAGCATCGGAGATGAAGAGAGAGAAGGATATAATGAAAGAGGGCAGAGAAGTGGAGTGGAGAAGTGAGAGTGTGTGGTAGTAGAGGAGGCAGAGTATAGCCGAGGCGTACACCGCCGCGAATAGGCGGTTGATGTGGCGGCGGCGCAACGGGCGGACGGAGTGTAGAGTTGTGGTGGTGTTCATTTTGTGCGAGCTAGGTTGAAAGAAGTACGCCATTTATATATAGGCCATTATTGAGATTATCAATATCGATATTGAGAAGAATTGGATAAACATGATTGAGTCCTAAGAATTGTAACAACTAATGAAATTAAGAAACGTCTGTTTTTATAAAATGATTAGTGATATAAAACAAAATAACAATACAATATCTATACTATTATACAACAAGTCATGAGACTCATCAATTGATTAAATTAAACTTAGAAAGAAGTTTGTGAATTTTGCATGGATATACTTCATTAAGTTGACCACATTTGTGCTTAGAGAATTAGTTACGGTGGAAACGGGGAGTATTAAATATATATAGCAACGTAATTTGAACATTGTTATTAGGGTAGTTAGACTAACAACAACCTAATCTGCTGTCGTTTAAGGCTGTCCTTGTCATACACTCACAACTAGACAAGGCCCTGCCCAGTTAGACGAAAAAAAAAAAAAAAGAATTTGGTCAGATAAGATAAGGTTAAATATTCTAAAATAGATTATTTAAGTTCTAACTAACTAGGCTTAAAAAAAAAAGTTCTAACTAACTATAAAAATATTACAAAATATAATTTTGAATATATTGTAAATTTAGATATTGTGATCTATTAATGTATTTTTTTTTTAAGTATCATGGATATATCGCAAAATATCGTTCAATCATAGTATAAAATTTGATAAAATTAAAGTTAAAAAATATATATCGCGGATATATACGGCTGGATCGAAGAAAAATGAGGAAATGAAGAAGATAAGGAGGATTAGGGTTTAGGAAAGTATAGTTTTAAGAAATGAGAGGGAGATGATCTCACCTGGCGTGAAATCAATAAAAAACGGGGGACATTTAGCCGTGGCTTAATACGTGTATGTATTCTTAGAAGGTCATAATTTCCGTTAGTTTTTAGATGGAAATTAGTTGACTAAAATATATTAAAAAAAGTAATTATAATTAAAAAAATACAAAAGATATTTTTAAAGCTAATAATAAATAATATATAATTAAAATTAAAATCAATATAATTTAGAAAATTAATATTTTTACTCTATATTATGAAATTACACTAATGTGATTTTTTTTATATATAATCTGAATATATTTCTTTTTAACCCAAAAATCTGAATATAATTAAAAATTACTGTAAAATAATGCAGTGTAAATTCTAAAATATAAATAACTTTTGAAGAATTTTCTTTATCAAAACTAAATTCAAATTTAAAAATAAACTATATATATATATATTTAAATATAATCTCAAAAATTAAATTAATTTATAACCCCATAAATTAAGAAATAATTTAATAATACAAAAAAGAAAATCAAGCCAAATAATTTAATAGACATGTTTCAAATTTAATCAACAAATTTTATATTTTAATCAATCATATATTTCTAACTAAAAAATTTTCTTCTTTAATTAATAATTTAATTTTTGCACAATTTTTTTAATATTTTTAATATTTTTAATATATTTTTTTTAATTTTGTGGTTAGAGACGGAAATTTCCGTCGGTAATCATAATTTTTTAAATTTTTTAATATTTTTTTAATTTTTTAAATATTTTTAATATATTTTTTTTAATTTTGTGGTTAGAGACGGAAATTTCCGTCGGTAATTCCGTCGGTAATCTTTTTTTTTTTTTTTTTTGTGATTGTCGACGGAATATCCGTCGGTAATTACCGACGGAAAATAAATTCTGTCGGTAATACCGACGAAAAACAATTTCCGTCGGTAAATCGGTTGACTTTTGTAATCCGTCGGTATTTCGCAGTTTTTTTGTAGTGAATATTGATTGAGAGTAGTTTTAGATTTAATAAAATAACTTATTTTCATATTATATATAATTGATTTTTTAGATATATTTTTCATTTATTTGAAATTAGTTTTAGCTTAAGTAAATTAACAAATTTTATATATGTTTGGTGTCAAAATTTTATTAATTTCATTTTTTTCAATTTTATTTTTTTGTCAAAATTGTTATTTAGAAGAAAAAAATTATTTAGATTTTATCAAATTTAATATAAATATTTTAAAATGATTCATATTTTCTAGATACAATTATTATTTTAATTTTGCATTATAATTATTAATTTCATAATTGAGTTTAATTTTAAAATAAGATTAAAAAGTGTATTAAAAAGTGTATTAAAAAGGATCGAAAGTGATATGATCTCATTGTTATAGGATCAAAAGTGCAATTTAATTTTAAATTATTTACATTTGTTTTGTTTTGGTTCCATTTTCGTCGAAAAAAATTACTGGACAGTTGTATTCAATCGGAAAGTGTTGAGTGTATAAAAAAAAAAATTTTAAATTTCAATATAATAAAATAAAATTCATATCATTATTTTACAAAACTAAATTATTATATTATTAAAATAATTCTTTGGAAGTATATGAATTTTCTAAAATAATTTTATTAAAATAATTTTCTGGAAGTATATGAATTATTAAAATAAATTTATTATATTATTAATTAAAATAAATCATATTTTTCCTGGTACAAAGTATATGAATTTTCTAAAATTATCCATTTTCCCAATACACAAATTCTCTGGGAGTACATGAATTTTCTGGAAGTGTGTGAATTATTAAAATAAAATTATTTGGAAGTATTTGAATTTTCTGGGAGTATTTTAATAAAATAAAATTATTAAAATAATTTATTTTATCTTAACAAAGTATATGAATTTTTGTACAGGAGAATTATTAAAATTATTATATTATTTAAATTATTCTTTGTACGTACCAGATTTTTTTATAAAATAATGATTATTGTATTATGAGACTAAAATAAAATAAATTTTAAAAAATTAGAACTAAATTAATACATTTAACTTTTTTAAGACTATTTCAAAAAAATTAAAAAGTTACAAAACTAAATTGATTTTTTTCCCAAAGATAAGTAAACCCTAAAATACCCATTCAAGTATTAACGTTCACCACACCCATAGTTACAATGTTTAATGACTTATTTGTCATACTACTTCTCCTTATGTTCCACAATTGTTTGCACTATTTTCTTATTCGTTATAATTGTTTGCACTTTTTAAAAAAGAATTTTTTTCATAAACTCCCCCTCATAATATTCATATATTTACACAAAATGCATGTCTTTGCTTTTACTCTCAATCAAATTATTTACTTTACTTTATTCATAAAAGTTTACAAAACTATCCCTCAACACTTCAGTCATTAATTACACTTTTTTCTTAGTTTGTATACTCACTTTTTTGTTGAAAATATTTATAAGAAATGACTTTATTCTCCTTTATCGCTCGTCTTGGTTTGTTGACGACGATGATACACAACAAGTATACAGGAGATGTACTTGACAAAAATTAGAACAGGAGTATCATAAAATGTGAAGTAATGTACAATAATTTTGACAGTTATGCACTTCTCCTTAATTTAACAAGAACTGTAGTGGAGCTAGACTTTGTGTGTAGGGGGGCGATTAACACTATTACAAAAATATAATAGATAAAAATAAATGTAATTTGACCTCATTCATCCACATAATCAACTTTATTCATAAACAAACAATATTTCTTTAAATGTGTAAAAAAGAAATAAACACACTTTCGTTTTGTTTCAGCTTAGAAGTGATTAAATAGTTTCAAAATTGTTAATAGTAGCGATATGAAAAACTAAGAAATAATTAATAATCTTTTCTTTTTTTTTTTCGTTTTGCAAAGGGTTATTATATTTTTAAAAAAAATTAAAAAGGTTAAAATGGAAATAATATAAGAGCATCCACAATGGGAGGTAGAAGTCTCATGTAAATTCCTACTTCTAACTCAAATTAAGTAGTAATTCATGATCTTATATACTTCTTTCGTCCACAAAAAATATGTTCATTTTCTTTATTTGTCTGTCCATTAAAAGTATGTTCATTTTCTTTTATGAAAACAAATACTTTAATTTTAAGGTTTGACTGTTTAAGCATACTTTTAGTGGACATGGTGAATATTTTAAAATTAAGTAGACAAAAAGAAAAATGAAAATTATAAAATTGGATTGAGAGAGTATAATATTATTTATATATATATATATATGTGTAAAATTACTAAAATACACTCGAAAAAATTACAAAATTAGTGGGGCCCCAATGTGCATCCGGCCCTGACTGTAGTGGTAGATATTGTATCAAGCATCATAGCATCTACAAGTATATAAAATTCAATTTTTGTAACTAATCAATTACTCCCTACGCCTCAAATTAGATTTTACACTAATCTAAATACAAAAACTAAGAACAAATAATAAAGAAACAATAAAATATGAATATTGTGTAATAAAATGTAATAATATGGAGGTAAATTAGTGATAAACATTTTTTTAGAGTGTGAAAACTAAACTGAAACGAACTAAAAAGGAAAGTGTGAAAACTGATTTGAAACCGAAGGAATAAATTATAATTTATGGACTACAAAAAATCCCAGTGCCAACAAAGGTCTTGGCGATGACTATTTTGTTTCGCTAAACACTCGTCAACCTTGAATGGAGAGTGTTTCCCCTTATTTGTGCCCTTCCCGTCGGGTAATTTCTTTTGTAGTGCAAATCACTTGCTCATAATTCAAGAAAATCATAATATAAGGTGTTGAGCTCATAATTCCCAAGTGATCAAACCACATTTATTAGTTTATTCTCTCAATGTGTACATTGTCTACATACATTGATGAAACGAAATATGAGAAAAATACAACATCATCAAATTCAATTGTTTAATATGAAAGAGGTAATAGCATATAATATCCCTACCATAGCCGTAGAAGTGATTGTGATCTTTGTGGGCATCCTTCCATTGTCACTTCTTAAAAACATGGCTTCATAGAATGGCAAGCTATTCAACACTCCAAACCCAACTATCAACATTTGGATGAAATAATCTTCTCCGAGCTTCCTTTCCCTCACCATATACAACACTCCAACAACAAATGCAACGAGATTCCAAATGGCAGTCATTACTAATGGAACAAACATAGGTGATGGAATCCCAAACTCCAAAATTCCTTGATCGTATCTTTTACTTTGGTCGGCGTCCAACACTTTACTCGTGACGTGGAATCCACGTGTCTCCATGCCTAAACACTTAGTTATATATTCTATGGTCCCAAATATGAAAGATGAAAGTGCTCTTATGAGCCACATTCTTTGATCACTCAACCACCTTCCAAATGTGCCTTGTGTAGTAATGAAATCACACAAATCTTCTCCATATGCTCCAACAAAAAGAAATATGTACAAGAAGAACCTTGTCTCACTAACCTGAAAAAGTGTGGTGATTGTAGTCTTCATTATTACAAACTATAATCACAAATTGAGAGAAAAGTTATATTAGTTCATGCAATTGATCATCTTACTTAAAATTAAAGTTCATTAGACAAAAAATGTAACAACATAAAGGGCTAGTTTGATTCGCATGGTGAGATTAATGGGGTTATTCATGATTAGTTAAGATTGTACTAGTCAGGATTGTTATTTGCACGTTTGGATTGATGGATATATAATAATTTCTAAGGTTTGCATGATAATTTATTGTTGAATGTTGAACAAAACATGCAAATTTGTCAAACCATATTTTTTTCTATTATATCCAATCTTGCAAACCAAAGTAGCTCAAAGTAGATTACCATGCAAGAATGACAATAAATTTACCTTTGGAAAAATGGGGAGTTGATGAAGTAGAGCCAATGATGGGAGAAAGGCATATAAAGTGACTGGTATTGACCATATGGGCCAAAAGGAATAGTGGGCATACGCTATGCCCATTAAAATCCCCATATGTCTTGTACCATATGTTATTGGGCTATACTTAGAAAAGGCCACCTCTAGAAGCCCAACAGAACATCTATGCGCATGACTTAGAACATCATTTAGAGAAATTGGAATATCACCCAAAAATGCAGGCCTGTTTGGATTACAAAATATTGCCCTCCACCCTTCACATTGAAGCCGATACCCCGTATAATAATCCTCTACCAACGATTCATATTGAAAACCCAACTGCATTCAAGAATAATGACGTAAAATATTATATAAATCGTTTTCATAATAAGACTTTATCATGAAAACAAGATTCACGGTCTTAGGCTCCTAAATCATGATAAACTATAGTATATAGTAAACATAGTTCACAAATTTTGTTTACCTTAGAACCCCAATTGCTTTGGTTCTCATAATTGCAGCCCGAAACATGATGGGCCAGGCCCAAAACTTCCTTTCCATTGATGAGCTTATCGACTATATGATGTGGGCTGAGCTCTGGAGTCTCTGGGTGTACATAAGAAGTTGGGCCTCCAAAGAAGGCCCGACGATAGAAAAAACAGCCTGTTCCAACATAATTAGGGCCTTGAAGCCCATCAAATCCAATTGAATTAGCAAGAAATAGACGTTTGTACTCAGAAGCATATATATCAGCCTTGTTAATCCCATGATAACGCTGTGGAAATTGGACGTACGCATAATTGGGCCTGGGCTTTTCAGTAAGATAGCACAACGCCTTTTGGATCGTGGAAGGGTCATTTGAATACATATCGCAGTCCAATGTTAAGATAATGGGTGAGTTTGTCATGATACCTGAAACTCGGAGCTTCAACACAAAAAATGAAAAAGTTAGCAAATAACTTAGAATTTAATCATAGAATACTAATTTCAAAGTCGAAAAACTTACTAGAGCATTTAGGGCCCCAGCCTTAAAGTGATGTTGGCTGGTGTTGCTCTTCTCTCTAGAGACATACACAAGATTTGGCATAGCTTCATTTGAATTGTCGACGTCGTTTTTTGAATTTGATAAAATTTGAATAATAGAGGGATGATTTTGTCGACTAAAATCTTTAGCCCAATATTGCCCCAAAATTTCACGTTCTTCTTCACTTGAAATGTATTCATCGCTTATTTTCCCAATTTCCACTATATTTTCTATCTTCATTTTCATACTTTCATACATCACCTGCACGTAAATGTATTTTAATTATATATGTGTGTGCACATGATTCACAAAATAGTTAAATAAATAATGAATATTAGTAAGAATATAATTACATACGTTTTATACATGTATACAAATATATCATCAATTACAACAAACTCAAAAGCATAGTTGCAAATAATTAGCATCATCAATAACAAATTAACTTATTTCAACTATATATAATAGTCGTTGGTCCAACGTAACACCAAAATAATTGTACAATAGTCTGACATAGTACATTAATACACTTCCTTCGTCGCACGTTTTTTTTCAAAGTTGATGTGAATGTGACACACAAATTCTGAAATATGATTTTAATTAGCGATTGTAAGAAGTCACATAAATGAAGAGTATTTCAAATAATTTAATTAGGTGTAAATGAAATTTAATAAGTTGCAAACTAAAATGTAAACTCAAATGATATTTATGCGTTATTTTCAAAGTATGCAAAGAATCCATTGGATTATGTTATGATAACTAACATATACCATAATTATGCTTTGGAGTTTCATTTAGAAAAGAAAAGAGAAAGTAGTGGGTGGGTCAATGACAAATTTAAACTCAAATACTCCTTTCGTCTATCTATAAATTTTTTATTTTGTCATTTTGATTCGAGCGTTTATAAGCTTCACATGCACTTTTTATCAAATGTTTTTTATTTTTTTATTTTACATGTTCTCTCTATTTCACTCTCTTTCAATCACATCACTTGTACGTACTATGGAGTATCAATTATTTGATCATTTCTCTAAAAGTAACGAAAAATTTATAGATGAACGATGATTAAATAATTAACATATAGAAATGATAATATGATAAAAATGCACTAGCTATGACATGATATTTGATTAACGTACTTAATAATGAGAAAAGAGGGAACAATGAAATTCTACTTGTCTAATAATTTTGAGGTACAATAATTTGCATGTCACTGTCAATTCAATTCTTGAAGGCAAAACACCAATGATTTTTTTTTTATAAAATAATGAAAGGTCAATTCCTAGCTAGCTATCGACATTGTGATCCCCACCACGTGGAATTAAATTAATTAATGCAAGAATTTTCAAATACTCCCTATGATGCATGTAAATTTATTTTCTTTTCACTTTAATGAGAAGATTATGTTTACAACTTTTATAGTAAAAAGTTTTCAATAATATAAATTAAAAATTAATAACGTGACATATATAATTAAAAGTTAATTTTTTGTCATTAAAGATATGTACTCCCCCCGTTCCATAATAATTTTCACACTTTTTTTCAGAACATTTTACAATAATTTTTACACCATTAAAATAGAAAACGCATTATAAACTTCACCTTCACAATATTCTTAATTTCATACTAAAATGTCATTACTTTTTGACTCACACATACACACAAATCAATTTTTTATTTTTACTTCATATATATATAAATGTTTACATAATTACCTATTTACCCTTCAAAACTCTACTCATTATTAAACTTTTTAATTTACGTTTCCACCTACATGTCGAAAGTTATTTGGAAACGAAAGGAGTAGCTTATTAAAAGTAAAAATTTATTAGTGTTTAGACTCACTTTGAGAACTGCAGTAAATTAAAACATGCATGGCTAATACTTTTTCGTTTATAAGTTTTTCATTTTGTTATTTTAATTCATGTGTTTATAAATTTTTCATGTCCTTTTTAATAAATATCTTTTAAATTAGACCATTTAAATCTTCTAGTACGTACTATTTTATTTGATATCATATATATATATATATATATATATATATATTTTGGAATCCATTTATATGCATTCCAATAATTATAACTTCGATCAATAGCATGAATAAATCGAAAAAATTAATTCAAAGATTAAAATGAATTTAAGTAAATTAAGCTTATACCTTAATTTCCAAAGTGTTGGCACTTAGATGATAGTTAGAGGTGAAATAAGCATGAGGGCACCTCTCCATGATATCATTCTCCCTACAAAATGGCAACCAAAACTTTCCAAATTTAGCTGCTTCCATGAAAGCAAACATGGTAAGCTCCGACCCGCCGTCGTCCGACACGTACACCGACAGCTTCTCTGCCGGATAATCATACGCCATCACCGACAACGCCGTGTTAACCACGTTGATCGGCGGCTCCTTGAACGGATCCGCCGTGCATATGAATATGTCCAAGGCCGGGAAGTCTTTCCGGTCCAACACTTTCTCGAGATTTTCCGGAAATACTTCCCGGTGGACCGGGTTCACTCGAAAGGCCTGGTTGGTGAACCACATGAAACCTAGTATAGCATCGGAGATGAAGAGAGAGAATGATATAATGAAAGAGGGGAGAGAAGTGGAGTGGAGAAGTGAGAGTGTGTGGTGGTAGAGGTGGCAGAGTATAGCTAAGGCGTACACCGCCGCGAATAGGCGGTTGATGTGGCGGCGACGCAATGGCCGGAGGGAGTGTAGAGGTGGCGAAGCGCCTCTAGTTGTGGTGGTGTTCATTTTAATTTTGTGGGAGAGGTTGAAAGTCAAGTAGGTTATTTATAGACCATTATTGAGAATTGAGCAGGATTACTTTTAGGACATGTTTCATAGTAAAGATGGATGAATTATTTCAGATTTGGATGATAACTAAATTTTATAAATTTTAAAGTATAATTTACTTTTAATCTAAGTTATCAAACAACCAATAAAAATAATATATAGTTAATCTAAGTTTAATTTAAACTATCAAACATAGTCTTAATATATATATAAATATTTTAACTAATTCGGAGATCAATTTCACATTATTTATCTGTGAGGAGTAGGGATCAACGACCTAATATGATCGATAGCTCCATTTATATTCTTGGAGGAAATTTAATTATGTTTATCTAAAGAGTTTTTAAATTTCATACTATTTGTTCTTGTTGAGATGGAATAGTTTGATTGGTTACATTTGGATTCTTATTGCTCAAAAATAATATTATCCCAAATAAACTTTTTGAGATGGTATAGTTTGATTGGTTACATTTTTTTTATTTTTTTTTTAGGGGTTTACAAGATCAAAGTTAAATGTCAATACAATTTTGCGTCCAAATCTAATGATCTTCAAATCAAGACAGACAGTCTTTTGCGTCACGGTCGCTGTCCCATCCAATCGTAAGAAAGAGGAAATAGAGTGTACACTTTACTCCACATGAACGTACATGTCTCCATTCTCAATACGAGACAACCCCACACTAAAGTGTTCTCATATTAATAAACCGAAAATAAAAAAAGGAACAAAGTTCTACCAAATACCATGACCTATGAAGCATCAAACCACTCAAAAAGGTCCAAAAGTCCCACATAGGGGAAAGCAAATCCCACACAGGGGAGAGCAAATCCCACATAAAACCCAAAGTTCCACACAGGGGAAAGAGAGCCCACAAAGGGGGAAACGAAAGCGTACTACCATAAACAACCACTGAGCCAACACCACAATCCCATAACCGGGAGAATGGCCGCATGAAGAGAACATAGGAAAATAAAAAAACGATGCAGAAAGGAATAAACTAAAAGAAAATCAAAAAAATTAAAGCAACCTACAAAGCAGTAAAAAAAAAAAAACGGGATCAACAGGTGAACTCGCCGATCGGCCACCGTGGCGCCGCCAGAAAAATTTATCTATTGATCCCAACTAGCCTCTGAAAAAACTACATAAAATTAAGAACAAATTTGAGATAAAATCGGTTAACCGGCGTAAGTGGTGTCGACGGTTGTGGAGACGGAGACGGTGCTACGGTGGCGGAAGTAGTACTACGACGAACGCAGTGGATTAACAGATTTTTACGGATCTATGCATGCATATAGTGATACCGTAGAGGATTTCGTCGGAGAAGAGAAACAAACGGAAAAATTGCAAAAAATAAAAAAAGGGTTGGTCTGCTATGGACTCGAGTGCATGTTGTGCACCCTAGTCCATGTTGCATTTTTCAGTTTACTGACTTACACTTTTTGGTAAATGGTGTTGCACTTTTCAATTATTAAATTGTATAATAATATCTTTAGTAATAATTGAAAAGTGCAACACCATTTATCAAAAAGGGTAAGTCAGTAAAACTGAATAGTGCACATGGACTAGGGTGCACAACATGCACTCGAGTGCATACTAGACTTTACCATTAAAAAAAGGATCTAAATCGCACCTAATATGCGTGTTTTTAGGAGAGAGAGAGAGACTCACGTCCCTAAAATCGCACCGAAATCGCACCTAATGTGCGTGTTTTAGAAGAGAAACTTTTCACACATTTTTTAATTATTAATTGAAAAGGTTTCAAATATATCATACACACCAAATCATTTGGTTTGGTGATTTGGTGCATATGTTTTTTATTCTATTTTCTCTCTCCAAAACTCTAGTTATGCGCTGCATCTACCAATCTCTTTGTGATTCATTCACAATGAAGACACACACTATGCCCACGGCCTACGTCAATACTACAAAGGGCGCGGCTAAAGGCACCCGAGGATACTATGAGTACATCCACGCGATGAGAACACACACAAAACGGATGAGAACACCCACGTGAAAAATTCCAAAATCTCCTCCTTTTTCTTAACCCTAATTTTTCTCCTATTTTGGTACACCCACCAAATTTCTCTGCTCTCTCTGTCAATCGCCTCCTCCCTTCCTCCCACTCTCAGGTGGCCGCGGCCCACCTCCTCACCCCTCCGTTTGAAGTTTCTTCCGCTGCCGTGACCCCTCCGTTTGAAGAGAAGACCAAGCGACGCGGCCGCCGTCACCCCTTAACTTGTCTCGTTTGTCAACACTTTTTTAAAGCACTTTACAATACGAGCCCCACAAGCGTATGGGTCTGATTGTAGTACGTAAGTACGACCAAGTAGTTTATTCGTTCCAAGAATTTAATTGAGTGCAAGCGAAGCCCTAAAGTTACAAGTATGCATGCTATTGTAGTAACCACACGTGTTTGTTTGGATTTTTGGGAATAAGAACAAAAGTATTACTAGATTAACTAAAGTAATGAGAAATAGTGACTAGAAACAACAAGTTATCTAACTCTCGTTGGAAAGTGCAAGAGAAGTGTATTGTCTCGGATGTTTCCGTTTTGTGAGTAATTAATGAACTAGTGAACCAATTACATGAATTATCTATGAATTCGGATTAAGCTAAAGGTTATCACATATGTGTGCAAACCCCCTCAAAAGGCATAGGCTAACAACGTGCATTGATTAGCAATTATAGGATCTAACCAAATACCATAAGCTCATAAGATAGTGTTCCATAAGTACTTTCAACACGGTTACTAATACTTATGAAACGCCCTCTCACCAAACTCCTAGACGACCTCTATTCGTTTAGTGTCTAAAGTTGTTGGTCTAGCAATTAACCCTCTCTCAGTTAAGCTAATTACTACTTAACTTCTATTCAATTAACCAAAGCTCACACTCACACCCCAATCATGCAAACCCAACTCTCGTTGCAATTAACTTAATCGAAAATACTTGCTAATAGAGTTGATCAATCAAATGAATCAATCGAAATACAACTCTAGAAACATAAATACCCAAATCCTAAGTTAATCATGCAATTACTTCACAATTACACTAAACATGCATCAAAACATCCACAACCCAAGTCAATTGGAGATTAGCCCATGTCTAAATTAACAACTAGAATAAAACTCATGTAAATTAAACTACAAAACATTAATGAAATTGAAATTATTAAATTAAATTTGCAATAATAGAAAAATATCAACTCTTGTCCTCAAATTCTTCAAAACTAACATTAAATGAAATACTAAATTAAACATTAGTTAAG
This sequence comes from Galeopsis tetrahit, assembly GCA_963675135.1. Taxonomy (NCBI): domain Eukaryota; kingdom Viridiplantae; phylum Streptophyta; class Magnoliopsida; order Lamiales; family Lamiaceae; genus Galeopsis; species Galeopsis tetrahit. Next base: position 10,196,813 of record OY776125.1, on the reverse strand, counting down.
AAATGAAAGAATAATTAAAACTATTCAGTGAAGTGTGGAGTGGAGGGAGGTTTTCTCCCCCAATCAATGGGAGTTGCTCTGTTTCGTGCCCTCAGCTTCTCGCGTATTGGCTTCCTCTCCTGAATTCGCTACTGTATGCTGCATTTTGTTTCCCAATTCACTGGGCCGAAGCCATCAAGGGTTGATGAATGGGCCTTTTAAAAATTTAGTGAATGACTGTGGGCTTTTTCTCCATTTATTTATGGGCGCGGCTAAAGGCACCCAGATTTTCTATGAGTACCCCCACCAATTATTTTTTTAAACTTTCAGAACCTGTGAAATGTCCAATATACCTCTAGATTAAAATTTATGAAAAAAATAAGGATGAGTACACCCACTCATTCTATTTCACCACCTCCACCTCCACCTCTCCACCACCACCACCACCATTCAACAAAAAAAACTCCAAAATTGCAACAAAAATTAATCCAAAACACCAACTGTTCGAAAAAATTTCCAAAACAAACATGTTCGAAAAAAAATTCAAAACAAACATGTTCGAAATTTTTTCCAAAACAAACTCAACGTGTTCGAAAAAAATTTCAAAACAAACTCAATATGTTCGAAAAAAAAGATTGAACATTTTGTTCGAAAATTTTTTCAAAACAAAATCAAATTGTTCGAAATTGTTTCCAAAACAAACACAATATGTTCGAAAAAAAATTCAAAACAACTTAAATTTGTCCGAAAAAAAAAATCGAACATCTTGTTCGAAATTTTTCCCAAAACAAACTCAAGTTGTTCGAATTTTTTTCCAAAACAAACGCGCTATGTTCGAAAATAATTCTCAACCTTCAAAAAAAATCCTAATTTTTTTTCCCAGAAAACCCTAATTTTTTCTAAACCTAAACTTACCTGTTGTTAGTGGCGGCGGCGAGGGGAGGAGGGGGTTGGCGGCGGCCGCGATTGTGGGGAGGAGGGAGGGCGGCGGCCACGAACGAGGGGAGGAGGGGGGGCGGCCGCGAACGAGGGGAGGAGGGAGGGCGGCCGCGACGAAGGGGAGGAGGGGGTGGGCGGCGGCCGCGTCTGTGGGGAGAAGGGGGTGGGCGGCGGCCGCGTCTGTGGGGAGAAGGGAGGGCGGCCGCGACTGTGGGGAGGAGGGGGGCGGCCGCGAACGAGGTTGCAGGGGAGGGCGGCCGCGAACGAGGTTGCAGGGGAGGGCGGCCGCGAACGAGGGCGGCGCGACGGGGAGGGCGGCGTTGGCGGAGTGGAAGAGGGTGGGCAGCGTTGGCGGCGCGACTGTGGGTGTCTCAATTTTTGAGAAAGAGAGAGGATGAGAAAGGGAGAGGAAGAGGAAGGTTTTATTTGAAGAGGGCATTTTTGGTTTTTCCAGGTGGGTGTCCTCATCCGATTGGCGTATGTCCTCATCTCCTGGGTGTACTCATAGGATCGCCGGGTGCCTTTAGTCGCGCCCTTTATTTATTTAGCAGCTGATTATTTTTCCTCTCTTTCATATAAATGGGCCGCCAGATTTGTAAAATGGATTGAATGGGCATGAGCCTCCTTTTTCTTTGTTACACACGCTTAAGCAAAGCAAATTGATTGCTTTTGAGAAAGGGTTGGGGTATATACCCATCCAGCTTTGTTTAATACACTCCCCCGATATACGCACTCCCACAAAATACACATAAGATAGATGCACTCCCCTCTAAATTGTCTATTATACCCTTTCTTTTAAAATTTTATAGGATAAATACACACCCCTTAAAACCTCATTATCTTCATCTTCTCCTCTTCTTATAAAACCCTAAAATCATTCTCTCCTACCTTCTCCCACAGCCGCCGACGCCAACCGCCGCCGACGCCAATCGCCCAGCCGCCCACCGCCCAGCCGCCCAACCGCCCGTCGTCTAACCCAAGCCCTTTTTTTTTCTTTTTCTCGCTTGCCGTCCAGCCCCCTTTCCCTCCCCGTCCGGCGCCTCCCCTCTTCTCGTCCGATCTCCCGTTTCAGGTAAGATTTTTTTTCTCGGTTGCACAAGGCGGTGGCGGTCGATCTCCCACTGCCTAGCGCCGCCGCCGCCGCCCTACCCTAAGAAGCGCCGCTTCATCCTCCCTTTCGTCCAGCCTCCGCCGCTCGTCCGCCGCCCCAGGTAAGCATTTTTTATCGACTCTTCCATTTTGTTTCTGTTGCGTCTTCTCCAACTTTTTTTTTTATTTTTTTTTATTTTCGACAATGTTGAGTCGATTAAAAACACTCCCGGCACAAATTATTGTCGACGGAAGTATATTTGGTCGACTCAGTAATGTCGAAAATTTCAATTTTTTTTTAAAATTCTTTCGAAATATTTTTATTGACAGGAGTGTTTTTGGTCGACAAATTATAGTCGACCGGAGTGTTTTTGGTCGACAAATTAGAATCGATCGGAGTATTTTTGGTCGACAAACCAATGTCGACGAAAGAAATTTTGATCGACTCTGGTTTGTCGATTTCTTTTTTTTTTCTACTTTCTATGTTATGTTTTGTTAATTTCTGGGGTTTTAATTGCCGTATGTATGTATTTGGACATTTGGTGTATGTATGTATGTATGTAATTTCTGAGTATTTGGAAATTTTGGGCATTTGTTCAACATAATTTTTGAGTTTTTGGGCGGCGGCCGGAGGTTCGACGGCGTTCGGCGAGGATTAATACTTCTCAAATTAGGGGCGAGGATTAATACTTCTCAAATTAGGGTTAGAGTTAATTTAATTTATGAGGGAGTGTATGTATCTTTTTTTATTTTATTAAAAGGATAAAACAGACATTTTACATGAATATTTAATTAATAAAACTGAAGGGGAGTGTATTAAACAAAGCTGGAGGGGTATATACCTCAACCCTTTGAGAAATTCATTGAATTGCTGCCTTCTTAAATTGGGCCACCTAAATCGGCTTGAATTTCAATATATTCTTTTATTTTATTCTCAAGTCCAAGTGCATTTCTTACTCATTTCGATATATTCCTTCAATCGACTTCACAATATTATTTGAGGCGTGATTTGCTTTAAAAATACTCATTTTTTCTACAAAATAGCAAACTACATCATTTCTCCAAATCAAGTGCAATTAGTCAAATTAGTATAAATAATGCACGAAATTCAATAAAATTATGCAAATTAAACACATGAATTTCAAGCAATTTTCACACTAATCACCCCTCCTCCAAGCGACGCGGCCGCCATCGCGAACCCTCCCTCGTCTTTCGCACGGGCGTCGTCGCGCCCCCTCCCCTTCCTCCTTCAAATGCCGTCGCGGCTGGAGGTGTGTGCAACCCCTCGTCCCCTCCTCCGTGTGAAGCGGCCGTCGTCGCCCCTCCTCCGTGCGAAGCGACCGCCGTTCACGTCGCCGGCCAGTCGACGCGGCCCCTGAAGAAGACAAGTAGGTAAGTTTTTTATTTCTTGATTTAGGGTTTTTTTAAAAAAAAATTAGGAATTTTAGGAAAATTTGGGAATTATTTTCGAACCTATTGAATTTGTTTTGGAAAAAATTTCGAACAATCTGTGTTTGTTTTGGAAAAAAATTCGAACGTTTTGTTCGATCTTGTTTTTCGAACAAATTTGAGTTGTTTTGGAATTTTTTTCGAACATATTCAGTTTGTTTTGAAAAAAAATTCGAACATATTCGGTTTGTTATGGAGAAAATTTCGAACAAGTTTGTTTTGGAAATTTTTTCGAACATTTGGTATTTGTTCTGGAAAAAATTTCAAACTATTATTTTTGAACATGTTTGTTCTGGAATTTTTTTCGAACATGTTTATTTTTGTTGAAATTTTGGAGTTTTTTTTATTGAAGATTGGTGTTTGTTTTGGTGGTGGTGGTGGAGATAATTCTGTGAAATAGAATGGGTGGGTGTACTCATCTTCGTTTTTTTCATAAATTTTACCCTAGGGGTATATGGAACAATTCACATGTTCTGAAACATTAAAAAAATGTTTGGTGGGTGTACTTATAGAAAATTCGGGTGCATTTAGCCGCGCCCTACGACAAATCATGCCGGATCCAAGGCAATGTGGATTTCATATTTGCTAATGGTGGGTTAAATTATTCTGTAAAAAGTATAATTCTTACTATTTACTATTGAGAAGTGGTAATTCATTAATCAATCGTCGTTTATTCATCTAGGCTGTTTTCGGATTTTTGCCCTTTTTTGTGTTCTTTTTTTTAATTTGCTTATGAAAAATTCATTAATCAATCGTCGTTTATTCATCTACCAGAGACCAAGGATGAAATTATCGGTATCGGTGGAAATATCGAGACCTTAAATTTATGGAAATATCGACGGATATGTTGATATCGAATATCGATATCGGTAAATTTTAAAAATTGAAAAAATTTAATAACAAGCCTTTAGTATATAAAATCAACAAAATAATTTGAATACATTTAATATCAATGATAAATTTATATAAAATATAATCTACCAGAGACATTGTACATATCTTAGGTTTGTATAACCATTTGGACAACAGTTATTCTGTTAAAAATTTCGCTTTGACTAATACATATTAATTTATCAATCTTCAAAATGTGTATTAGTGTGCACGGTGCATACTATGCACATGAAACCAACTCTTATTAATTAGACTATTGTGTATTTCAAAACGCATAAAATTTGGAATCTTATACCGCTTCCTTTCCTCGTTAAATTACACATTTATTATTTATACAAAAAATTTAAAAATATGGAATAGTATTTAATGTGTTGTGAGATATTGAGATAGAGGAATATATGAAAAATAGAAATAAGTGAGAGATAGAATAATGAAAAGATAAAAAAAGATAGTGATGAGACTAAGTTTGCCTCACGGCTGAAAGACAAGCCTCGAACATGATGATCTTTGGACAGAATGAGCTGCACAAAAATCGAATCAGAGAGGGCTTCGTTGACAAACCTCCAACGCAAAAGTCAACTGAATTGTTATGAAAGAATAGAGAGATGAATATCAAGAGTAGTGAGCAAGAAATAAATAAATGATAAAACAAAGGGTATTTGGATCTTTTTAAGTTTTAACTTTATTAAAGTGATAAAGTAAGAGTATTGTATACTAATGACATAATAGGTTAAATAAGTGAGAATTTAAAAGTAAAAATTGTGAGAAACTTTTTTTATACATGTAAAAACTAATTTGAAACGGATAAAACAAAAGGTGTGAAAACTGATTTTGAATAGCACCAAATTATTTTAAGTAGAATTTATGGACGAATTAAGGAAATTGTTCAATTGTATACACATCATGTCAAATCACATACAATAGTAACAATATATACTACCCAAAAAAAATCGATGGCCTTTTTCTTCTCGTCAACCTTAAATGAGGAGGGCTTTCCCCCGTTAACCATTGAATGATTTTTTGTAGTTTAAATCACTTGCTCATAATTCAAGGAATTCATAATACAGTATAAGATGCGGAACTCATAATTCTAAAGAGATCAAATCATGTCTCTTTAGTTTTTGAAAGGAGAATATTTAATTTAAAGGATTACAAGATAACGAATGAAACTGAAACACGGGAAAAGTCCACTATGAACAACACAATATGGAGTTACAACATCAATCATGTCACTTAGTTTATTCTTTCAATGGGTACATGTACATTGATGAAACGAAATATGAGAAGAATAAAATATCAAATTCAAATGTTTAATATGAAAGAAGTAATAACATATAATATCCCTACCATAGCAATAGAAGTGATTGTGATCTTTGTGGGCATCCTTCCATTGTCACTTCTTAGAAACATGGCTTCATAAAATGGTAAGCTATTCAACACTCCAAACCCAACTATCAACATTTGGATGAAATAATCTTCTCCCAACTTTCCTTCTCTCACCATATACAACACTCCAACAACAAATGCAACTAGATTCCAAATGGCAGCCATTGCTAATGGAACAAACATAGGTGATGGAATCCCAAACTCCAAGATTCCTTGATCGTATCTTTTACTTTGGTCGGTGTCCATCACTTTACTCGTGATGTTGAATCCATGTGTCTCCAGGCCTAAACACTTAGTTATATATTCTATGGACCCAAATATGAAAGATGAAGGTGCTCTTATGAGCCACATTCTTTGATCACTCCACCACCTTCGAAATGTGCCTTGTGTAGTAATGAAATCACGACAATCTTCTCCATATGCTCCAACAAAAAGAAATATGTACAAGTAGAACCATGTCTCACTAACCTGAAAAATTGTGGTGAATGTAGTCTTCATTATTATAAACTATAATCACAAATTGAGAAAAACTATAGTAGCTCATGCAATTGATCTTACTTATATTTAAAGATAAATTTACTTATTTCACTATTATTTGTCCCTTTGACAAAAAAATGTAACAACCTAAAGGACTAATTTGATTCACATGGTGAGGTTAATAGGGTTAGTCAGGATTAGTTACGATTGTACTGATCAGAATTTTGTTATTTGTACGTTTAGATTGTTGGATTAATGTTAAAAATAGCTTGATTTACAATAATATTCTTCCATCTCATAAACAAAACAATATGGTTTGTTAATGTATTGATTTATCTGATTACTTAGCTAGAAGATGGTATTTTTTCGATATGTTCGGTTTTTTGGATTATAGTCACACAAACCACTTAGAACAAATATTTCGGATTTCATGGAGTCAATAGATAAAATTTACCTTTGGGAAAATGGGGAGTCGATGAAGTAGAGCCAATGAAGGGAGAAAGGCATATAAAGTGACCGGTATTGACCAGATGGGCCAAAAGGCATAGTGGGCATACGCTAGGCCCATTAAAAGCCCTGCATTCTTTGTGCCATATGTTAATGGGCTAAATTTAGAAAAGGCCACCTCTAGAAGCCCAACAGACCATCTCTTTGCCTGGCTTAGTGCATCATTTAGAGAAATTGGAATATCACCCAAAAATGCAGGCCTGTTTGGATTACAAAATACTGTCCTCCACCCTTCACATTGAAGTCGATACCCCGTATAATAATCCTCTACCAACGATCCATATCGAAACCCCAACTACATTCAAGAATAATGGGATAGCAAAATATTATATAAACTTTTTTTATACTAAAATTTATCATGAAAACAAGATTCTGTCATGTAAACATAATCACACAAATTTTTGTTTACCTTAGAACCCCAATTGCTTTGGTTCTCATAATTGCAGCCGGCAACGTGATGGGCCAGGCCCAAAACTTCTTCACCATTAATGGGCTTATCGACAATACGGTGTGGGCTGAGCTCTGGGGTCTCTGGATCTACATAGGAAGTTGGGCCTCCAAAGAAGGCCCGACGAGAGAAAAAACAACCAGTTCCAACATAATTAGGGCCTTGAAGCCCATCAAGTCCAATTGAATTAGCAAAAAAGAGACGTATGTGCTCAGAAGCATATATATCAGCTTTGTTAATTCCATGATAACGTTGTGGAAATTGGACGTACGCATAATTGGGCCCATTGGGCTTTTCAGTAAGATAGCACAAGGCCTTTTGGATCGTGGAAGGGTCATTCGAATACATATCACAGTCCAATGTTAAGATAACTGGTGAGTTTGTCATGCTACCTGAAACTCGGAGCTTCAACATAAAATATTCAAAATAAGAAAGTTAGTATTTAATTTATATTTACAAAACTCAGTATTTCAGTCGCAAATATAGGTTAATTATTATTTGATTTGAATACTATCTGAGTCTTTCACACTATCAAAATTATCATCAATGTCTAATATATCATCATCTTCAAATTGGATGAATTACCACTACTTACTAATTAAATAACTAAAATACTGAATTTTGTAATCATTAAGGACTAATTTCACGGTCAAAAAACTTAGAAAAGAAAATAAAAAAACCAGTACAACTTAAATTGACAAAAAAATTACTTACTAGAGCATTTAGGGCCCAGCCTTAAAGTGATGTTGGCTGGTCTTGCTCTTCTCCCTAGAGACATACACAAGATTTGGCATGGCTTCATTTGAATTGTCGACGTCTTTTTTTGAATTTGATAAAACTTGAATAATAGAGGGATGATTTTGTCGACTAAAATCTTTTGCCCAATATTTCCCCAAAATTTCACGTTCTTCTTCACTTGAAATGTATTCATCGATTATTTTCCCAATTTCCACTACATTTTCTATCTTCATTTTCATATTATCATACATCACCTGCATCATGGCACGTAAATGTATTTTAATTATATATGTGTGTGGGCACATGATTCACCAAAAAGTTAAATAAATAAATAATGAAAATTAGTAAGAATATAGTTGCATACGTTATATACATGTATAAAATATATTATCAATTTCAACAAACTCAGAAGCATATATAGTTGCAAATAATTAGCATCATCAATAACAAACTTATTTGAGCTATATATAATAATCGTTGGTCCAACGTAACACCCAACAAAATTGTAATAGTCTGACGTAGTACAATACACTCTCTCCGCCACACCTTTTTTTATAGTTGGTGTGCAACGCAAATATAATATTATTAAAAAAAATAAACGATTTTAATGATGTAAGAAGTTAAATAAATGATGAGTATTTTGGGTGGTGTAAAAGAAATTTTGTTTGAAGTAAGCTCAAAATGAGTGATAATTTTTAAAATAAAATAATGTTATGTAAGTATTAATTTTGTGTGTTATTGTTATATCGGAGGTCTGCAAATAATTTTAGAACAAATTAAAAAGAAAAATGTGTAAATAGGTGGGGAATGAATGGAGTTTAGAGAAGAAAAGGAAAGGAAAAGTAGTGGGTCAATGGCAATTTTAAACTCAAACAATTAATTAATATAATACTCTCTCCTACCAACAATAACTTTCACATTTTTCTTTTTACTACCTTTCACAATAACTTTCACACTTTTAAAATAGAAAACTTTTACCTAAACGCTTTTATTTATTTTATACATAAATATTTACAAAATTATTTCTCAAAATTTAACTCATTATTAAACTTTCTTAATATATGTGTTAATCTACCTATGAAAATTATTATTGACGACAAGGAGTACGAACTATAATACTCCCTCCGTCCGTCTATAAGTTTCTCATTTTACCATTTTAGTCCGTCCGCCTATAAGCTTCCCATACCCTTTTTGGTATGTACTTTTTCTTACACTTCACTTTATATTTTACTTTTTCTCTCTATCTCTCTCCTTCTTCCAATCACATCACTTGTACTATATCTATTATTTAATCACTTTTTTTAATCTATGTGCCAAAAAGTAGCGGGAAACTTATAGGCGGATGGAGGGAGTACAATGAAAATGTAGTGATTCAATATGACTTGATGTTTGATAATTAGCAGAGGAAAGAAAACATATGAAAATTCTACTTGCGGACTTGCGGTACACCAATAATGTTGCATGTCATTGTCAATGTCAATTCTTGAAGGCTAAAATACAAATGGTTTTTTTATGAAATAATGGAGGGTCAATTTCTATCCCCAATTCCCCATTATGTAGAATTAATGCAAGAATTTTCAAAATTATTATGCATATAAATTTATATTCTTATAAACGTTTCTCTAAAAAAAAATTATCTAAAATGATAGAATTCATATTATTATAGGTATTCTAGTTAAAAGTCATAATTTTATGTTATTAAAGATTTTTAATAGATAAATTATAATGAAATAATTATGTTGTAGTTTAATTTTATTTTTTGTTTAGACCTTGAGAACGGTAGTAAAACCTAGCTATTACTTATTTTGTCTCTTCGAAAGTTTATGATTTTACAATTTTGAATCCCACCAACACTAACAATCTCTTTCCTTTTTTTTTTTAAATCTCTTGTACAGTTGTACTTCCGATTCCACAAGTTTTCCAGTTTTCTTTTAAGAATCTCCCATAATACGATTACATCACTTGTACTATATCTATTATTTTTTTTAATTAAAATATCCAAAAGAAAGGGGAAACTTATAGGGTACGGAGGAGGGAGTATTATTTTTCCTATATACTCCCTCCGTCCCTGTCCGTTCCGTGACAGAGGGAGTATCTTTTTCACGAACAATTTTAGGGAGTACTCTCTACGTTCCACAACTGTTTGCACACTTACCTTATTTGTCTGTCCCACAATTGTTTGCACACCCATAAAAAAAATGAAACTCTCTCATAAACTTCACCCTCACAATATTTACATATTTACACAAAATGTCATTACTTTTACTCTCTTTCCAATCACATTTTAATTTTATCCATATAACTTTACAAAATTACCCCTCAACACTTTACTTATTACACTTATTTCTTAAAAAGTTTGTCCATTTTGTAGTACAACACTCGTGGGACAAGGGAGTATTAAATATGCGTAGATATACTATTTTTCATTTTTCTTTTCATGATTGGTTTTCAATTATTTGTACCTCACACCGACCGAATCTGTACACCATTTAAATCTACTAGTACAATTTGCTGAGGTACAAATAAATGATTAATATTTCTTTGTCAAAAAAAAAATCAATATTTAATTTTTTAACAAAAAAATACAATAATTATATATATATAACTTCGATCAATAGCATGAATAAATCGAAAAAATTAATTCAAAGATTAAAATGAATTTAAGTAAATTAAGCATATACCTTAATTTCCAAAGTCTCGGCACTTAGATGATAGTTAGAGGTGAAATAAGCATGAGGGCACCTCTCCATGATATCATTCTCCCTACAAAATGGCAACCAAAACTTTCCAAATTTAGCAGCTTCCATGAAAGCAAACATGGTAAGCTCCGACCCGCCGTCGTCCGACACGTACACCGACAGCTTCTCCGCCGGATAATCATACGCCATCACTGACAACGCCGTGTTAACCACGTTGATCGGCGGCTCCTTGAACGGATCCGCCGTGCATATGAATATGTCCAAGGCCGGGAAGTCTTTCCGGTCCATCACTTTCTCGAGATTTTCCGGAAATACTTCCCTTTGGACCGGGTTCACTCGAAAGGCCTGTTTGGCTAACCACATGAAACCTAGTATAGCATCGGAGATGAAGAGAGAGAAATATATAATGAAAGAGAACAGAGAAGTAGAGTGGAGAAGTGAGAGTGTGTGGTGGTAGAGGAGGCAGAGTATAGCCGAGGCGTACACCGCCGCGAATAGGCGGTTTATGTGGCGACGGCGCAACGGCCGGACGGAGTGTAGAGTTGTGGTGGTGTTCATTTTGTTGGCCATCCGGTTTTGTGTGAGGTTTAAACTTTAAAGTCAAGTTGGTCATTTATAAGTCATTACTTCTACTTCCCCTACTTTATAAGGATCCCGATTGTTATTTTTTAACTTAATTGAATCATATTTAAAATAGTAAAATAATATTTTATTTATTCTCTTAAAATATCTCAATATTAAATTAAAAATTATCACTTACTAATACACAGTAATACTCATATGGTTGAATGGTTATGCAAGCAAAGTTATCGGTAGATGACTATTTTGGATATATGACGTGAGAAAAAACTTCTCACCGAACAGGATTTATTTTGATAACAAAATGACTTCGAATAAAGTTATAGGATTGAAGGATTTAGTAGTTTTATCAAATTTTTTTAATTTTTAAATAATGACATTTTATATTTAATTAAATAAAAATGAGCTCACCTAATTTAAATTCGTTTTTAATGAAATTAGGTTTGAGATTTGGAATAGAAAGTCAAAAAAAAAATTAAACAGAAGTGATGGTCGTATATCACTCAATTAATACTAGATATATATTCGGTGAAATGTTTATCTAGAAAAAAAATTTTATTTTTTATTATTTCTTCTTTGAAAACAAGATAGGGTCTGTTAATTTGGACTGCAGTGTAAATATCACAAATTTTGAATAATAACTTATTCTTGTTCAATTTAATTTTTTACTTTAATATTTGATTCAATTTACTCAAATATCACCCTAAATTAATAAATATTCATTCAAATTCAAAAAAAAATATATATAATAAATTTGAACAGAGGAAGAATATTACATAATCTTTTCTCTAATTTTCTATGGCCATTTTTCACAGTTATTTTTATTTACATTTATTATTAAAAGTAAAAGATGTGGCACTCTTTTTAATTAGAACAGAATTTAATCTATATCCTTATATACTAACATGATTTTAATTAAACTGCTGTGAAATGTTCTCTATATTATTTTAAAGTACTACACATTTTTATGTCTAATGTTCATAATTGTTCCCCTAACAAAAAATAATATTGTATACTCAATAATATTTCATCACTTCATGTAATTATCTTAATTTCAATTTCATTGTTTTATTCTTCATTTTAAGTGACTTTATCTTAATATTGTATACCTCATGCACGTACGAAAATTATCACTTACTAATACACAGTAATTAATACTCATAGGGTTGAATGGTTATGCAAACAAAGTTATCGGTAGATGACTGTTTTGGATATATCACGTGAGAAAAAACTTCTCACCGAACAGGATTTATTTTGATAACAAAATGACTTCGAATAAAGTTATAGGATTGAAGGATTTAGTAGTTTTATCAAATTTTTTTAATTTTTAAATAATGACATTTTATATTTAGTTAAATAAAAATGAGCTCACCTAATTTAAATCCGTTTTTAATGAAATTAGGTTTGAGATTTGGGATAGAAAGTCAAAAAAAATTAAACTGACATTATCTTTTTGATAGATTGATACTATAATTTAAATAAGCAATATTAGAGAATAGTTTTGGTGAGGATTATTTAAATAAGCAATAATTTAGAGAATAGTATTGGTGAGGATTAGGGATCAACTTATATAATACTATGATATTGAATATATTTGTCCAATTGTCTTCCCAATTTATCTTCTTGATAAGGAACGTGATGGTTGTTATCTTCTTGATATTAACAGAAGTGATGGTCCGTATATTACTAAATTAATACTTAGATATATATTCGGTCAAATATTTATCTAGAAAGTTTTTTATTTTTTATTATTTCTTCTTTGAAAACAAGATAGGGTCTGTTAATTTGGACTGCACTGGTTGTAAATATCCACAAACTTTGAATAATAACTCATTCTTATTCAATTTAATTTTTTACTTTAATATTTGATTCAATTTACTTTGAATAATAAATATTCATTCAAATTCAAAAAAATAAATATAATAAATTTGAACAGAAGAAGAATATTACATAATCTTTTCTCTAATTTTCTATGGCCCTTTTTTTAATATTCTTTTAAAAAAAATTAAATTTTTTTTTTAATTTCCTTAAATTTTTCTATTACTTTTCACAGTTATTTTTATTTACATTTATTATTAAAAGTAAAAGATGTGGCACTCTTTTTAATTAGAACAGAATTTAATCTATATCCTTATATACTAAATGATTTTAATTAAACTGCTAAGAAATGTTCTCTATATTATTTTAAAGTACTACACATTTATGTCTAATGTTCATAATTGTTCTCCTAACAAAAAAATAATATTGTATACTCAATAATATTTCAAGTGACTTTATCTTAATATTGTATACCTCATGCACGTACGAAAATATTACTCCGTATTAGACAAAGACTCACATATTACAACCATACATAAATGACAACACATTCTCTTATTCAATCTGAGACAAGAGTTTGTCGATATTGTTGAAGATGACATGAATTATCAAATATATTAATTATTATTAAATATATTTTAAAATAATAAATTATATAAAATCTTAGTGGGTCTTACCCTCGTTAATTAAATAATTACTGATAATAACATCTGCAATTCTAACTTCCTCAAACACGTGTTTAGATATCAACCTTTGTACGCCTCTACTACTAGCTTAATTTTGTAGTCTAATCATGTTCAAAAAAGTCCTTGCTTTCGGTAATTATTAACTTATGCATAATTTTACTAGATACTTATTTGAAGATCATTAGTAGTAATAGTTCATTAAATTTAAGTGTACTAATATAACAAAACAAACTTCATCATACTTTTTTTTTTAACTCAAATCTCACTAAATTCTTTTTAAACCCACCAAATCATTTCATTTCAGTAACTCACTAATTCAGTCAAAATTGGGGGTTAGGGTAATGACTAATGAGTCAACTCGAGTTAGACTCGAACTCAAAACAAGTAGTATTATGTATTTTTGAAATGAATATTTAATAGGTAGATAAATTCGAGTGAACCGTATAGCCGGAAATGTCCTTTATCTTCATTGATTAGATTAAGTTGACAAAGTATATGAGACATTGGAAAGTGACCACTACGTCTACAATTCAGCCGAAATGTATGAATGAGCAAGATTGCAGATTCCAAAGGTAATCAATCACCTGCACAATTGATTTGGAAACTTTAGCATAAATACAAAATATTTAAATTGGATCCACATACAATATTCTTCTACTTGATATGGAGTATATCAATATCTAAAAAGGGAAAAATTAAGTGATTTTGAAAATCTTCTTTTAACTCTTCAATTGAATTTTTAACCAACTATATTAAAATCGAATTTAAATTATGATTTAGTTACATCAATTTCAACATTGTTATTCCGTAGAGTTATATTTGGAATACCTATCTATAATTTGCATATAGTAGAATTAATTAACAATTATGCTGCTAAGAGTTGTGTTTGAAACGATTTATATGGGTACGTAATCTGTACAAGAATGAAAAATGAATGACGTGTAGTATTATTAAAAGATACAACATTTAAAATTTAATAGAGAACGTAAATAAATAAAACCATTGATTCGTTTCTTAAAAAAAATGAAAAGAGAGCTTAATTTAATAGACCAAATGGAAATTTTGTTTTATTTTCATAACACTACACACTCTACTTTGAGGAGCCCACCAATAGACAACCTTTCACACATCACCATGGCACCATCACCCACAAAAGCAGGCACAATTGTGTTATAACTTGGAATTAAAATCATGCAATTCAAAATATAATGTTCCTAAAGTGCCTTCGCTTTGTTTTATTTTTTCCATGGAAAAGAAAATGTTATCCCTCCATTTTATAATATATGTTATTTTGAATTTTGAAGTATTTTTAAAATACATATCATTTTGAATATCATAAATATTGTCTATACCAAAATTCTTGACAAAATTATTTATTAAAATTAGTTACTAGTTATAATTAATGAAGAGTACTGTGGAGATAAATTTATAACCTTAAATTGTTGTTAAAAGTCAATGACATATATTAAAAAAAATGGAGGGAGCATAATTGAGTCGACAATGTTCTATTAAACCATGAAATTTTATGAGAACTTTTTTATTTTATCTAGGAACTAATTTGAAATTCTCTCTCGAAAGAAAGAAATTAGGTAAAGTCTAGTATGCACTCGAGTGCATGCTGTGCACCCTAGTCCACGTGCACTTTTCAGTTTACTGACTTACACTTTTGGTAAATGGTGTTGCACTTTTCAATTATGAATAAAAATATTATTATACAGTTTAATAATTGAAAAGTGCAACACCATTCCAAAAAGTGCAACATGGACTAGAGTGCACAACATGCACTCGAGTCCATAGCAGACCAACCCAAGAAATTAATATGAATATTTGATGGCCCTGGCTATATACCCCTCCAGCTTTGTTAAGTATACTCCCCCTACCCATTTATTAATATAATATTCGTGTAAAATACCTAAACTGCCCTTATATTAAAATAAATTAAAATAATCATGATAAATACACTCCCCCACTTTTAAAACCCTAATAGTTGTCATCACCGTTGCCGACTCGCCGCCGCCTCCTCCGTCGACCAATACCAACCCATTTTCTACACAAAAAATTTAAAACATAAAATAAAAATCAAAAACATATTTTCGACAAACCAGGGTAGACTGAATGCATTATCGTCGACAACAATTTGTCGACGATAATACATTTCGTCGACACTGGTTCGTTGAAAGTTAAAAAAAAATAAAAATAGAAAGAGGACTTACCTAGGCGGACTGTCGTGTGGAGAGGGGGAGCGGAGCACAACGAAAGAGGGGGGAGGAGGTCGCGCTACATGGCCTATTTCCATGGCCGATTTAGGGCAGAAATTAAAAAAAAAAAAAAAAAAGAAAGAGAGAGAGAAAGAAGAAGAGGGGGAAGCCGACCGCGTGAATGGGGAAGGTAGAGGGGGCGGCGCTACGATTGGTGGAGGCACGGCGGCCTGGGAACGGTAGTGAGTTGGCCGACCTCCGTGGCCTATTTCCATAGCAGAAAAAAAAATAAGAAGAAAGAAAGAAAGAAAGAGGAAAAGGGGCAGCGGTCGACGAAGGCTGGAGTGAGGCGACGAGTAAAGGGGTTCGGCGACGGGGGCGATCGTGCCGGCGGCAGGAGCGGCACCGTGGCCGGCGATTTGGAGGGGCGATGGCTGGTGGAAGATTTGTTTGAGAGATAAGAGAGAAAATGGAGGGGGGAAGAATTAAGGTTTTAATGGGGGGTGCATTTCCTATGCCATTGAGGAAGAGGGTAATTTGGATAATTTGGAGGGAGTACATCTAACGTAAGTCATTTTTTTGGGGAGTGTATGTATCGGGGGAGTATACTTAACAAAGCTGGAGGGGTATATAGTCAGTGCCTATTTGATTGTTAAAAAAGTACTGGTTTATATTTGGGCTGATTCGAATGAAAAAAAGTGCTGGATTTAAATTGGGCCGATATTGGTGCGTGGCTACTGGCTAATATCATATTCTCATGAGTTAATTATTTTCAGTTAAAATGCCCATCATATTTAAAAGTTGAAAAAGTATCATATTTACAGTTTCACCTTATTCATCGACAATATCAAATGTCTAAAAGCAAACAAAGATTTTTCTTCATGTCATTTTCATGTACTAGGTTTTTATCACCAATTTAGATGCTTAGCCACCTTGATTGTTACACAAATCATGAAAATGTAAAAAGACTAGGGGACTTATCCATTCAAATTTACCAGAAATTTGCATAATAAAGCAATCTCGTTTCATCGAATCAGTCAAGTTACACAGCCAAATGAAAAAGAAAAAAACCTTCAAAATTCACCAACACAAATACTAATATATACAAATAGTGAATGAGAATGGTTTCTTCTCATCCATCTTCACCATAAGCACTCTACTGTACAGATTCTAATTCTAATCAGTCGAGGATGATCATGATCCAGTCTTGTTAAACCTGAAAACTGAGTCAAAAGATTCACTAAAGAGCATTTACCTGGATTAGTCCACAACCCTCGGTCAGCTTCATTGTTGACCGAAACAACAAGCCACTCAAACAACACCTAATGCTTATCCTCGCAGCTTTCTGCAACACAAATCTGGGCCGTTTCTGGCAGAAGGGTAGCAAAAAAAGTAGACCTTAATCCCCGAGACTTTCCAGGCTAAAGACAGTTCCTTCACATTCGGCTGTTGGTGAAAGGAGCTTGTTGCTTTTCATTTTCTTCACATCTTGGCTAGAACAAATGAAAATCCTCCTAACCATGTTGCAAAATTCACTGCACAAATATTGTACCATATATTAGACATATGAACTAAAGATGTTTAGTGATGTGTTTGAGATGAGCCCACTTACGTCCATGGATCATCACCCACAAGCATCATATCCCCTTCATCATCTGTAAACACAATTTCCCATTTATTTCTTGACTGCAGCTCCCCCTTAATTTCAAACATCTCTTCAAGTTCAGTTATAAGATCATCATACCCCTTCAACGTTGTCAAATCCACAGCTCGGCCAACAGCAACCCCTTGCATTTGTACCTTCTCAATGGAATTTCAGACCAAAATGCACAAATGGATGTAAGTTATCGTTCAAGGAAAGTACAATACATCAGTTCTATGAAATCATTCAGGTTTAGATTTTAATTATTATGTTATCATAATATACCTTGGTGCGACTTCTGGAGGAGTTGCTCTGTCTACTCTGGACCTCTTTTGTAAGTCCTTGCAAGTGATCAAGTTTTGGATCTCTAGCATCCTTTGTAACACAAGATTTCTGTTCTAAATCACCTGAGGAAAGTATACTTGGAGCGTACACTTCACCAGCATCATTTGAAATATCAACTGATTTTAAAGTTACTGTTGATGGACTTTTTAAATCGAATCCAAACAATCTACATGAGGGAAAGGCATCCGGATGTCTCACATCAGTACAGGCAGATGCTGGGGCATTGAACTGTTTCCCTGAACTTGGAGCAGAATGGTTTGAAATCACAGACCAAGCTGAAGCACATTTGCTATCTTCTGTTTCTTCACCATTCATATTTGAAGAAGCATTAACATGGAGGGAAGAGTGGCGTGCTCCATCTATTGGTGTACTGTTATTGCTGTGTTTTAGAAGTGCGGCTCCAGTATCTGTTTGTTTAGCATGCGAATTAGCCATATGTATGGTCCCTGTCCTTTGTCCTTCAAAAGCACGATTTCTTTGATGGGCATCATGAGTCAGATTCCAGGTTGGTGATGCTGTTGAAGCCATAGTTTCTACAACATTTGAAATAAGAAATAAACTATGTCAAAATATTCAAATATAGCAATGAACAGAAAATATATATACTTTTTGGAAAGCAAAACTTACCAGGAGCAGGAATTTCAATATGTGGTCGAAGCCTTTTATGCTTGAAGGCCGGTGGCTGAACCAGAGTTGTTGGGACTGATGCAACGAATGGTTCTATCTCCCATGGAGAAACCCTATCTGGCCTTGGGATCGATGCGGGTTCATCCCACTGAACCTGTTCATACATTTTTTTTAAGTGAACAATTTTGATCTTTGATGAACAAAAACAAAAATTCTTGAATAAACAGCGAAAAAAGACTGACCTTCAATGTTCTCCATTTAGAATTATCCCATTGAGGAGAAATATCCTCAACTCCAATGATTGTACCGGAAAACCTGAAGGCTCAGAGAAATCAAGAGAACTTTCAGTGACTCAGGAAACTAGCTTCTACAATAATCAACATCTATAAATCAACCAACCTTCTCTCAGGAGAATCTTCCCCCTCAAAACGCTTCTTGAATCTCATTCCGACTCCAAAATCATGGTTTACAGCTTCAAGGTATTTGTTCAGGCTTATTATGAACTGGCTTGTTCTAAAATGCAAGACAAAAAAATTCAGATAAGAAGATTGCATATACAGTATTACAAGAAAAAAGGATTGTAGTTTGAGTTGTTAAAGGAGTTCATGTTTCAGACCTTGGCTTGTAGAAAACAACGAAGAAAGTCTGAGTTATAACAGCATGAGATGCAGTTGCAAGCACTCCCAGGTGCATGCTTTGACTTGATATCACTGATGATGGCATGGAGCTTTGTTGACGAGCATACCGCCTCACCCCAACACGCAATTCCCCAGTTTCTTCCCTAGAACAACAAAGTTGCAATGATGAACTCAATTTACAAACCAGAACCCACACAAAGAATTAGTTGATATTATATGATTAGTGTATAACAAGTAAATACCTCAGGAATACAAAAGAGTCACCAGCAACTAATCTTTTAGAAGTTACGAACGTACTCCAACCTGTTGTAAGCAAATGCCTCCGAGGTTGACCTGTTCAGTTTAAACCAATGTTCATTTCAATCTCCATTCACAAAAGTAGTTCAACAAATTATTTTATATCAATGGTGGGTAGAGCAAGTGACTTATAACATAAGAACAAGGCATACCTCTAAATATATGCTTAAAATGCCATTCAGTTCCATGGAGATCCTTGGCAATCAACTCCTGAGTCGGAGTCTGCTGCTTCATATCCTGAGTTGAGACCAGTCATAGTCAACAAATGAAGAAAAAAATGCAGAAAAAAAATGTGAAGAAATATGCATACATAAAAACACCCATAGATATACAGACAGACAGCAAACAAGGATACAATTGAGAAACAAGTATATTGGAGAAAGATAAATCATTACCAAGGGAGGAAGGCATTCGTTAGCATGTTTACGAAGGACAGAAAATCCCCCATGTGTGCTTGTATCAGATGCAGTCAAGACTTTGCAGAATGAGTGAACTGCAGGTCTGGGAGGCTCGTCAATAGGATTGTCAGGACTTCTTACTTCAGTTTGCTACAACAGTTCATCAATTATACGTTTAGCTAATTTTAATTGCAAGCCATAAAAAATACCAGCTACATTTTCGAGCTGAACCCAACAAAAGAACAAAAGAAAAGAGCCTGCCATTAGAGATTAGAAGGTGTAAATGAGTTCTTACCTCTGCTTCAGGCATCAAAGTAATTTGTGCATAAACTTCATCAGTATCTTTTTCAGCCTAAATAGTAGAACAAGCAAAGAATTACTCACCATTTTAAAATTCAATTGACAACTGTGTAATCTTTAATAGCTAAGTCGAACAAAATTAGTAATCATTGAAATGGCACAATATTGCCTATACCTAACAAACAAAGAAACATTAGAATACTCAAATCGCACTTTCCTAAACATAGCAATTACCAAACTCAGAACCAAAAGGCAAGAAAAAGAAGCTGTAAAGACCCAGCATACCAGTAGCCGAATGTCAAGTACACTACAAAGGATCTTTGAAGGCAAATTGAACATCGGTATCCTCTGATCTAATTCCTGATTTGTAGATGCCTCCAGCTAGCAAGCATAAAAAACAGCATGATTTCAAACATCAAACAAATAGAAAAGAAATCCCATGAAGGAAAGTAAAGAAATCAACAAATATTCAACTTCTGACTCAAAGATCTGAACATTTGTTCCAACCTCCCCCAAATTATAAGGGGGGAAAATTGCAAAATAAAATAAAACTCACTTGTTCCATGTGGCCTTGTGGGAAATAGTAAACTCTTTCTCCAGCTTTAGGAACATCCACCAAAGGACCTGCACAAGCCCTCCATAGCTCTTCATACAGCCCATCCTTTGCTCCATTCCCTGAAAATTCACGAAAAAATCGAAAACCCTTAAATCCACCGAACAAACAAGGAAAATCACCCAAAATCAAAATAAAACAAGGTTAATTAAAGAAATTTGACCTTCAGCTGAAAAACTAGTATGCTGCTGTTGAGAAATTGAACCACGGTTCGCCATAACTGTGCCAATATGCACACCTTGTTTGGACTAGAATAAAATCCTCAAAGCCTCAATCAACGAACAGATTAAGAATACAAAATGCACCAAACTTCGCCTGCCTCTTTAACCCAGCCCTAACAAATCGATTATTTACAAATAACCACTGCTCACAACAAACCCAGCAAAATATGTGTTGAAAAGTGCAACAGCAGCAGCAGGTGGACTAAACCTTTGGGTAGTCAACACGGAAATGAAACTTTGTTGTTGAGAAATCTGAAATGGTTTTAGTTTGTGCAGGGAGAAGATGAATAGCAGAAGAATCAAAGGAAACGGCGTCACGGTATCCGAAGAAACAGCTTAATATACGCCTTGATTTGTTGCTTTTTCTCTCTCTGAATGTAAAATGTATTGGTTTTCACACAACGTGGTTTCGTTGTCTCCTGTTTTCACTGCACACACACACTGCGTGTTCGTGTGCATGTGCGTGGTTAGCCGGCCCACACTAACTAACCCTAGTTAAAACCCTTAACTAGGGTTCGACGGCTCCCGTGACCACCATTTTTTGGTGGGAAATTTTACTTACATTATTCTAATCCTTTTTTTATGTTTAACATTACACAAACAAATTCAAATTCCTTGCTATTTTTCATTAATGGCCCGGTTTGTTTTGTAACTATCATGTCCGTCCGTTCTAATTCGAAATTTTACATCTGTATTTCATCATTCAATTTCATTCATTCTCAAAAATATATTTTCTCTATTTCACAATTGTTTGCACTCTTTTTTTATTCGTCTGTCCCACAATTGTTTGCACTACTAAAAAATGAAACTTTTTCATAAACCTCACCCTCACAATATTCATATATTTACATATAATGTCATTATTCTCAACACTCCACTCATTACATTTTTTTCTTAGTTTGCTTGCCCATAAAATGGTGCAAACAATCCTGGGACGGAGGAAGTACGTATTTTTTTATTGTTATAATAATATAACATCATACATGTTTACACAATTGATTTAACATAAAGTTACATTATATAATAAAACATCACTCGTTTTTAATTAATTTGACATAAAATAAAATTACATCTTATTCTAATCGAAATCTCAAAACAAACACACCCGGCCCGATTCTACGTAATTCCAAAACAAACATACCCCCAAGTGACTCACACATTGCCTCTTTTTTACTTTTTCGCTAAAAATGCAAATTAAAGCCAGACCTTTTCAAATAAGATTATTGAAATTATCTTGTGTTGTTGGTGAGTAGGGGTGTCCAAGTAGTGTTGAGCTCGAAACTCGACTCGATTGTTATACTCGAAGTTCGAAACTCGACTCGACTACTCGTATATAAATATAAATGATGTATTAATGGTAAAATAGTAAATATTGTTCAAGATCGATTAGGCTCGCGAGCCTTTTGAGCCGAGTATTTATGAGCTCGAACTCGAACTCGGTAGCTAATCGAGTAGCTCGAAACTCGACTCGACTCGATTAACTTCGAGTCGATTTCGATCTTTTTTCAAGTCGAGCACGAGTAGCTTGCGAGTAGGCTCGACTCACTTACACCCCTATTGGTGAGTTTAACAAAAACTTGCATGAGACCGTCTCACAAATCTTTTTTCGTGAGACGGATCTCCTTTATTCCATATTCTAAATTTTTTAGTTGGACAACCTATTATTTTCCCTAGATTTTATGTTTGTTAAAAATATTACCATTTTTTATATAAATATTGTCACCTTTTAAAATGAAGTTAAAAAAAGAAATAAAAAACACATCTTACGGAACTCATTATGTGAGACGATCTCACCCAAACTAAGTGGGTGCGTTCTTATACTTGACATGGTAAAAATTGATACCTTGATCCAACCATGAGTAAAGTGTTATTCCAAATTTTTACATCGTTTTTTTATTATATTATTTAAAGCTAATTTTAGTTTTGTAAAAAAATGGAAAACTGTTTATATGTTCATCATAAATACTGTTCATTAATTAGATTTAAGTGAAAGGTGGGTGATATCACATGTTATTAAAAATATATGAAATAATAATAATAATAAAATTGATGTATTAGTTGTCCAATGTTAATGCCTTTATAAAGCGACACCTACTTTTAAATGGGGGAATAGTTCCCCTAAAACTAGACCAAAATATAAATTAATACTACTAGTATCATTGATGACTATTCAATAATTCAAGTGTAACAGTTAGATGTTTTAAATTTGTGTCACAAATCCAGTTGAGGAAGCAAACAATGGGTATGTCACAAGTTTTCCCCATTGATAATATAAATAAATACTTTATTCTAATTCATTTTAGCTAAATCGCCTAAACTCCTAATTAAGTAGTGTTTGGCTTGGTTTATTTTCTTTGTTTGAACATAGATGATAAGATTTTTTTTTTGTTTTATTAGCTTCACAACTTCTTTATCATTAAATATACTACTCCCTCCGTCCTAAATTTACTTTCATACGTAGATAGATACTCATATTAAAAAAGTGTAATAATGAGTGAAGTTTTGAGAAGTAATTTTGTAAAGTTTTATGTATAAAGTAATAAGTTAATTTTTATGTATGTGTGGAGAAAAAAGTAATGTCAATTTGCTTAAAATTGAGGATATTATGAGGGTGGAGTTTATAAGAATTTTTCATTTTAAGAGTGTGAAAGTTATTGTAGAACATTTCAAAAAGAAAAATGTAAAAGTAGGTGTTAGCTAAAAATATTTAGCTTGATGATACATTTATGAGTCATTCTTGTATGAAAATTTTAGCCACTTATTCATTTACAAATACTTTTAATTTTTGATAAATTGATTGTATTAATTAACTAAGATATACGAACCCGTAAAATAATTATTTTAATTTATAAAAAAAATGATGGTACTTTTCTATGTTTTTGAATAATTGACTTTTGCCCTAATCTACCATATTCATGTTACTTGTGCTTTTGCAATTTATTTTATCAGTTCCACGATTATTTATATATGATTTTTCATAAAAAAAAAAATATAGTTAGTGGAGTATTGATGGTAAATTTATAAATAAAGTGAAAAAAAAATGATTGAGTTTAGTATAAAAGTAAACATTTTGTATAAATATATAAATATTGTGAGAATTGAGTTCAAGGAGATTAGAGACGATTATATTTCAAAATTTTATACTTCAATCTTCTCAAAATCAAAATTTCCACACTTACTTTAATTGTTTATCTCACAATTATTTGCACACTTTTAAAAAATAAACTCTTCCATAAACCTTACATTTACAATATTCATATATTTACATAAAATGTCATTACTTTACATTCATTTCAACTACTTTATTTACTTTATTCATACTCCCTCTCCGTCTATAAGTTTTTCATTTTATCATTTTGGTTCGTTCGTTTATCTATAAGCTTTTTATACTACTTTTTTTGGCAAATATCTTTTAATTTTTTATTTCTATCCTTTATTTTATATCTTACATTTATCTCTATCTCCTTCTCTCTCAATCCCACTTGTATTATATCTATAATTTAATCAATTTAATGAAAAATTTATAGGCAGATAGTGTATTGAAGTAATACAATACTGTTTGCTCTTACCCATCAATTTTATGTAAAGTTAATTTTCCCCTACTAAATTAAATACATGTAATTAAATATAAATAATAAATGGAGTATATTGTAGGATTAATAAATGAGGTTTGAGGGGGTAACAGCGGTTGTCGGAGTGTGTGTTCCGCGGTAGGCAGCACCCTTGCCTGGCTCCACTTCACCCCGGCAACCCTTTTTTCGTATTATTTTTAATCCGGAACACTCATTTGACCCGTACGTTTCAAATAATTACGAAGACTGCCACTGAGGGGAGGGAGGGGGGCCCTCATAACAGAAGGGCATGGGGTGAGTGTGGGGTAGGGGTGATTCAGAATCAGTGGTCCTGGTCACCAGATTAATCCACGTGGCCTTCTATCACCACTCATTACATTGGACCACACCCCTCCATCTCGTGACTTGCTCTTACCCCTAAATTTCATTTCATATTTTCCCAATCAATACCATTTCCGGATTTTTTTTATTTTTTATTCTTAAATTGTACTCCCTCCTTCTCATATTCCCTCCCAAATAAAAGTTTTTCATGAGCTTCGAATACGAAGGTTGATATAATAAGTACTCTTTCTGTTCATGAAAAGTAGTGTCATTTGTCTTATATTATTTGTCCACAAAATATAGTCACATATCTTTTACAAAAACTATTACCCTTCAACTATCACTTAATTACTCAAATTGTCATCAACTTTATTCACAAACAATCACTTTATTCACAATGAACTCACAATACCCTACAATACCCTTATTTTATCTACTTTATCTACCTTTTTTTTAAAATATGTGCCCCATTCCCATGGGACTACATTTCATGGATGATTAGAGTAGATGTATTAGAGATAATGTGGTTGGGAGAAAGAAAAATATATTGAAATGTGAGAGAAAATATTTATCAAAAAATGAATTGATAACTTTCATTGGGACGGACGAAAAAAGAAAATTTTGTAGCTTTCACTTGGACGGAGGGAGTAATAATTTTCATATGTTGATAAACACACATATTAATAAAATTTAATAATGAGTGAAGTTTTGAGGAGTAATTTTATAAATTTTTATGTATAAAATAAAGAAATTAGTTGA
Organism: Galeopsis tetrahit; assembly: GCA_963675135.1. Lineage (NCBI taxonomy): Eukaryota > Viridiplantae > Streptophyta > Magnoliopsida > Lamiales > Lamiaceae > Galeopsis > Galeopsis tetrahit. Next base: position 10,171,197 of record OY776125.1, on the reverse strand, counting down.
CTTTTGTGTATGTGTGGAGAAAAAAGTAATGACATTTGTGTAAAATTGAGGATATTGTGAGAGTAAAATTTATAAAGGATTTTTCATTTTAAGGGTGTGAAAGTTATTGTGGAACAGATGAGGGAGTACTATTATTTCACAATAACTTTCACACTTTTTTTTGGGTCGTCTCACAATAATTTTCACACTTTTAAAGTTGAAAAATTCTTTATAAATTTCACTCTCACAATATTTTTAATTTTACACAAATGGTCATTATTATTGACTCACATATACACACAAGTCAACTATTTTCTTTATTTTATATATAATTTTTACATTATTATCCCTCAAAACTCTACTCATTTTTTAAGTTATGTTAGAACGAAGGGAGTAGTACTCTTTTCGTCTCTTACTTAATTTAACATTTATTATTTACAATGATTTTAAGGTAGGAGTTGTTTATTGATATTAAAACGAATAAAATTATTTTTTATGATAGTTAAATGGTCAATTAAAGTGAGTAAAACAAAAAAAAAAAAATGAGAGGAAAAAAAATTACATGGGATGTAATATTAATATGTACGAGGGTTGTAGTTAAAATGAAATAAATTATTTTTTTATTTCTAATAAATGTCAACTTAGGGCGTGTTTGCAAACTCTACTCACATCTTAGATAATAAAAGGTAGTCATATAAAAAAAAAAAAATTAGGATCGTAAGCTCATAAGTCGAATCAGAGGCCGGAGCGCCATTAAAATCTTGCCTGCAAAAATCCTCATTAGGAACAAAATTCAGGTGAAGGGAAAAATGTACATTCCTCTAAAGATTAATTTTTTTAAATACAGATAAAAAAATATAGGGTAACCCCTCCCAACATAATCAAGGTCAGTCTTGGCCACAATATCAGTACCTGATTGATCTCTTTAAAAACGTGCGAATATCGAATATGCATGTCCTGCGTAAAAGGGGACATAAATACTTCTCAAAAACTAAAGTTGAGTGGGTACGTTTTGTAAAAAAATGATTTTGCCCCCACCTTAAATTTACAAACACCACCTAAGTAAGTACTATATTTATTTTATAAAATACAACTTAAATATATATATATATATGAAACCCGAATTAAAATCAACGATTCCAAAACTGTGTATAAACTTGTGAAACCTACGAACGCTCAACATTGTTAGATTAACGGTTTTGAACTAAAATACACGGTTTAAAATATTTTTCTAATCTATTATCTATACGAAAGAGAGTAACAATTAGGAATGTGAATTGGTTGAGTCAATTCAAACTCTAGACCTAGCTAATATATACTCCGTAGTTTGTTTGTTTTTTTGACAAATATATAGTTGTTAGACTCGTGTTTTGCATTTTACACGTAATAGATTTTTAAGTAGAATCAAGTCTGGTCATTTTCATAAATGAAGTGGGGGCTCAAAGTTTGTTTAAAACAATTTAAAGATTATTTTACTTTAAATTTATTAGAAATTGTATTAATCTTATAACATTATTACATGGTTTTTATTAATATAAAATGTATTTAATTAATATACTACACAATAATTTTGATATTCTTAAAATGATTTTTTTTTATAAACTTCACACTCACACTATTCTCAAATTTACACAAAATATATCATTACTTTTGACTTCACACATACATACAAATCATTTTTTTTTTTACTTCATATATAAAATTTATAAAATCATCTATCCTTCAAAACTTTACATTTTTTAATTTATGTGTCTACCTATCTATTAAAGTTAGGTCAATATTTAATGGGTAGTTTGAGATGTATTGCAATGTAGGGAAAACAGTTAAAATAAAGGGAGTAATCACCCACTAATAATAGAATAAAGAAACCTAATAATATGACTATAAGTAATTGATATATTGACCTGAATCTTCCTTGAAATGGGGGAATATGCATCTTCTAAAGCTAATTACACCAAAGTCATACCATTATTCCCATGTTGAATTAGACCTAATACTCACTTCCTTCAAATAAAGTTTGTACTCAAAATGCCCATGAATTGTTTGAGTTGAAAAACAAAATCATTACACTTATACCAACTCATAACTCATTTTACAGACGGATCAATATTTGTGTCATCACCTAACAGAGGGACTCAATTAAAATCAAAGTAAAATAACATTGAGTTAACAAACATTGTGTACCAATTGATATTTGTTACTCTTTATATATGAAAGTTACATTGTAATTTTTAACCCTAGAATTTAGTTTGCATATCTTTATCTTGAAGGAATTTATGTTATCCATTATTTAAAAATCTTGAGGGTCAATACTATTTAATTATTTTTATCGATCAATATATATAGGACTATTCTAATTATAAATTCACCAAATTTCATAGAATTATAAGTTACTACATTTATGACTTTTCGCCCATATATAATAAATGATGCAACAACTTGTATTGAATATAATCCTAACTTCCATTTATTCAGTAGTTTTTTTTTTTAATCATAATTTCATAACTACAATTAAAGTTATATAGGGTGGACACACGGGTCATGACTATATACAGTACACTAGTTGGTTTTATATTTAAAAAATCATGAAAATTTGATGTTACAGGGTCATTCATATCTAACAAATATGTAATGTGTGCATATATTTTAATATTTAAAAAATAATATATCAATTGATTTATTTCTCTATAAAAATCATGGTACATGAAGATTGAATGAAGGTAATAGACCATGCAATAATATAAAATTTAGCACAATTATTTCACCCAACTGTGTTGGAGGATAGTGTCTTAAATGTTTTACCTTTCAATGTGTTCCAAAAATAAGAGCTTACTTTAAAATGGTTGGTGTTGATATAATGATGAACCAAATTTTAGATAGAGTAATAAAGCACAATAATATGGTATAAATTAATAGTAGATAAGCAAATACAAAATTATTGATGACTTTATAAGAAAAAATAATATTTAGCCTTGCGTTCATAGCTAAATAATTCAAACACCTAAAAAAAGGTAAATATATTTCTATTAAGAATATGTGAATTATATTCGTTGATTTTTATTCATCTCTTTAAAGACATATGAACTTAATTTGTGATATGAGTTGCGGATTTTTACTTCAATTTAGTAGAAGGATTTGACTTACAATTCGTCGATAGGCAGAAGTTGATAGAGTTGTTTGATATTTATTTCATGTGACTGAAACTCTATTTTTGCACTGTTATTTATAAAACATGAATGACTTAGAGAAAAAAAAATTTAAAAATAAAGAAAAGTATAGTCTCAAATCTTGGAATATATTCTTATCTTTCAAAATAAAAATTCATAACATATCATACATATGACAGTAACTTTAATAAAATTGGGATGCCTACCCTAGGTATATACTTATATATGAATGGATAATTTAAATATTTCTTGTATGTGTTTCTATTTTTGGGAAACAAGAATTTGACAGTGGTCAAACAATGTCAAAAAAAAGGAAAAGGGAAACGGAAAATATTTGAGCTTTTATATATGTGGATGAGAAAGTTTTGTCCGAATTAATAGCATCAAAAGTGACAGCTTCTCCATATACTGGAAAAAAGAAGTGGTTTCAATAACAATTTGATGACTCAACATAATAATAATAATTCAAACTTTTTGTGTTTTCCCATCCCATATCCCACCACTTGTCAATCATACCCAAACTTCTTACTCCTATCTATATATATAAATATATATATTGCTGAGTAAAAATAGAATTTTATTAGAGTATGGAGTATAACGGGTACTCAACTCAATAATACAATTCTCATCAAAATACAGTTTGAAATAAGTAGATAGAAAAAGTAATGAACTTGTTTTCCTTCTCTCCCCGATCTGGTGCATGTTAGACTCAATCGTTTTTGTCTAGACATTTCCTCCGGCCATATTGTCGTCGTTTTCTCTTTCAACCCTTTTATATGCTCAATTGTCAAACTTATCAAAATTATATTCACTCATTAATTAATGTTGTATTTATCTAAATTCTTTAATGAGAATGATAATATAATGTAAATATTCAACTACTCACTTCATCCACGAAATATAGTTCCATTGAAACAGAATACATGTTTTAAGAAAAATGTAGATAGAGTAATTGTATTGTAGGATTTATCGTGAATTAAATATATTTTTTATTTTTTTTTAGCATTGATAAGACAAATATTTTTATGAAATGACCCATCAATCATAAATTAGAATAGTATTTGATATTGGTCTACCAAACAAATGAAAGTGGGGGGAGTGTGCAATGGGATGAAGAATCCCCTCCTCACAGGGATCTGTTTTGAAATTTTCTCCTTTTCCTATGAACTGAGTTCATAATTTTTTTTTTTTATATAAATAATGAATTTAAAATGAAATATAGGGAGTAACTAATTAATTGTTCAGTGAAATACAATTGATACTGATTAAAAAATATCATATCAGAAGTAATAATTTTAATAAAATGTGTAAATTCAAACTATACAATCAAGATGTCTAATAAGGTGTCCACAGTTGAAGTCAAACAATGTTTTTTGTTTTCCAGCCATTTATTTTTTGTAATTTTCGACTACTATTGTTGAACTGATAAAAAAAGTCAAACATTTTTCATGCATGTAGGATTGAAAATTTGAAATTTGGAATTTGATATTTTTTTTGATTTAGCACGATAGATGAGACAAATTCATACAATAGGACGTATATATACAATCGATTACACTCAAGTATCACACAACGGTTGAATTTTTAAAGTTATAATTTTATCCCTAACTTTGAAGTTACCCAATTTAAGAATAAAAGTAGTATACTGTAATTATGGTGATTTGAATTGTAACCCGGCATGTATATGCCAAACAAATACATTAAATATTTTGGTAGTGTAGTTTAAAGTAATAAAAGAAAATTTTAAACAAAAGAACCCTAAAATGTGTACAGATTTTGTGATGTTATTTACTATTTTCTACTTTAATTTGTCATCTTTGAAACGAACCAAAGAGAACTAACTATCAACTGGCTCGTTTTTTTTTTTTTTTTTTCAGTTGATGTGTAATACGGAGTATGCATTTTTTTTTTCTTCAAATATATCACCCAATCGCATTTTGTATTATTGCTAGTATTACTTGAGTTAGTATTATGAATTGAATTAATTCTCAACCACTTTACAAATTCAAACTTTCAGATAAAACGAAATTCTTTCAATTAGTCTATGTTTGAGATTCAAACTTAACTCGACTTAGCTTGTTAAGACTTAAACTTGACTTGATTTGTATAGATAAACAAGACGACTTTGAGTTCATTAGACACTCCTCGACTCGTTAGGTTCAATAATTAAAAAAATTCTTTTAATTTCATTAGACTCGTTAATTTCGACTCGACTCGATAGACTCATTATATATAGCACTTGTTTAATTGTTTATGAGTCGATCAAGCTTCATTTTTTCTCTCGACAATGTAATCGAGCCGAGTCGAATTCTGCCTGGATAACATTCTCGATCCATCACTATTTTTTTCACATTAACACGTTAAATAAAAACACAGACGTATGTGGACCACCGAAAAAATCTTATTACCTACCTTTGATATATATGAGGATGCAAAAGAAGAGATAATGTCAGCAAAATTGTAATACTTGTAATTTAAAATTGGGGACGTCAGCACTCTTCTTTTTATTAATATTAATTAGTAAATGGATTAGCGTGGAATTAAAGATTAAGGCTTAAACATAAACCAACTTTTTTAGCTTTTGAGTGGACAAGGAATACAAAGAGTCACGACAAACCAATTGCATTCAGGCTATGTGACTCTCTCCCTGTCTAATTAGCCTACAAATTATTATGCCAATTATATAAAACCTTTAATTAATTTTAATATGCACAATTTTAATTTTAATTTTTTAAACAAGAATCCCTTTACCTACTTTATGATCCGACCCTTCAATCCTTTCGAGAGTTGTATCTTACAAATTATACTAGTACTTAAATAAATTTAAAAAATAGACAATTAACAAATTACAGGCATTACTATTATTTACTTGTTGTTTGTTTTGGTTGAAAAATAAACTAATAAAAAATACAATAGTTCCCTATTTTCCTTTCTTTTTTTTTTTTAATTCATAGTTTATTGTAAAAAAATAATATAGTTAAGTGGTTTATAATTTCAGTGATAATTTAGTGAGTTTAAAGCAATTAGCCCTTGAAAGAATGACGCAATGTATTTTATGTTTCTTTAAAAAAATTTTTTTATCTATTTGTAATTTTGTATTCTAAGTACTTAGTACGGAGTAGTATTTATTCATCTATACTATATATATAAAAAAAATTAAATGTCAATTAAAATAAATTACTTCAAGTTAAAAATATAAATTTCACTCCAAGGTTCATGCTAGTTTTATCTAATTATTAGTTAAATATTTAATAACGTAAATAGTTTTTGAAAGTATTATTAATTATATCGTGGGATGTTATCGACCAGATAAATTGAAATATAATTAATTAACTCACAGTACAAAATGTAAAAAAATATGGTCAATAATTGAAATTGAACTGTTGAACCATGTTGCGGTACATTGACTGGTCCAACCAAAGCCAGGTTTACATAAAATAAAAACAGGTCAATTAATTAGGGCACTATGAATAAATTAAAATAAGTTTGCTTCATAAATAAACTATTATTCTGTTATCTTGACAATTTTACTATTATTTAATTCCAGTGACCAAGAATTAGGAACTTATGTAAACAGCAAAAAATCTTGAAAGCAACATAATTATTTATATAGTTAATAATGTTGCGACATATGAATCTCTAAAAAAACATTGAGATTAACAAAATCTTACATAGTTAAATCAAATAATTTTCATTATATATATTATGAATTATTGGAAAATCAAAATTCCCTTCTATGTCTCTTATTTGACCGTTTAGATCTGTTTAATCTCATAGATTTAATGTTAGCTTACCTACCAACAAAAAAACAAAAAACAAGGAAAAAAATGAAGTCCTTGATATTGAAAATGATCTACTTATAAATTAAAGAGGGGAGAAGTGACAAGTCATATTTTGCAATATTTCTAAATGAAGCTTCTTCATTCATTACTAGTGATTTAAACATCTTATGAGTTTGACTTGTAGGTAGGGCCAACACTGTTTTTTAAGAATTTTTAAAATTCATTATATAACCATAAGAATTATGCTATGGCATTTTTAAAAAATTGATGGAATAAAATGAGGCGTGTTCAAATTCAAATTCGCATTAACATACGTTATGCGGCAGTGATTTGAGTCCTGGTCAAGCTAACATTTGTAGAACTCGCTCACCAAGTCGTCTCCTGGTCCAACACGTATTCATATTAATGTACATATAGACCCAAAACTCGACGAGTCTCGGTTGGGTTCTTGAATTTTTTAGCAATCTGACTTAAACCCGTTCCATTATCATCCTTAACCTAAGTCGCTCACCAAGTCCTGGTCATGCCCACATTTGTAGAACTCGCTCACCAAGTCGTCTCTTGACCCAAAACACATATTCATATTAATGTACATATGGGTTGAACTCCACGAGTCTTGGTTGGGTTCTTGAATTTTTTAACAATCTGATTTAGACCCGTTCCATTATCATCCTTAACCTAAAACCGTGCTTGAATGAGCCACTAATCCAGCTTAAACTTTAAGTTTTCATAATTTTATTTTAGTTTTACTTTAAAATTAATTGGAGTTAAATAAAACTTAGATGTTATTAATTATATATTTGTTTGTTTTGTAGTTGTATGAATATTGTAAAGCCACCGGCCGGAATAAGCTTTCCACAAAGATAAGTCGGTCTAATTCATATTATAATATAAAAAGAGTGTCATGAAAATGGCATCATTATCCTTAAATTAAATAAAATTAGTTCATTTGATTCTCAAAGCATATTCCATGCCAAGTTAATTGTCTCCAACTTTGGAGGGCCCTAAATAAACAAATATATACAAATTTCAATTTTCAGCAATTTGATAATTTACAAGTCATTGTTACAGTACTTAATGAGTTAATTTCAACTTAGCCATGTGACATTACTGTTAAATGTAGTAAACACCTCCACTTGCTATGTGTACATCCATCTTAGTGGCTCATAAACATAATTATCATCTAAAAGCTATATATATATCTACACAAATATTAAAATATATGTGTGTGTAAGTATAGAGTATAGTATAGGTTGGGTACAAACTTTACGATAAAGAAAGAAGTTTGTGTTTGAAAGCTCATATGAGGGCTTAGCTTTGCAAATTGCAACTTTATTTTATTTTTTTAGAAGGAAAAACTCGTTACGATTTCGGAAATCTCCAAAGCGCGTTTTAAACAAAAATCGTTATCTCCTCATATTCGCGAGGAAGTATGGAAACATATGTAAATTTTATCAACGATCATGAGAACTCGGTCTTATAAAAATATGTGTAAACTTTACCGACGATTATGAGAACCTAATCTTCATTCTTGAAGCCGATAGACAAATACTCCACAAGAAAAGTAAAGTTTAATTTAGGTATTGAGAAACAATTAACTTTGCAAATTAAATAAGGTACCTTCTATAATAAGCAATTAAGCATCTCCAGAACCAATGTTTCCCCAAAGCGATCAGCAAGTTGGTGTGTGTGAATTAAGCAAGATTCCTTGTGAAATCCAACATAACTCAAATTTGACATGCATATTCTATCATAAATAAAAATAATTTATGTTAGAAGTTAACTCTATAATTAGAAACCCATATATATATATATATATATATATATATATATATATCAATTGGTGACATTTGGTTTATTTATTTATAATAATATTATATCGCACCATTACTTAAAAAATCAACATAATTAAAATTCATACAAATTTAATCCAGAAAGAAACTCAAATTATGTTTTTTTTTTAAGACACACTACAAGAAAACTGCAATTTAGCCGCGAAAAAATTTGTCGCTAATTCTAATACTTTCGTCGCTAACGTGAGTTAGCGATGAAATAATTTTGTCGCATGATTTGTTGCTATACGCCCGTCGCTAACGTGTTTGCGACAAAAAAAATTAATTTTGTCGCAAATGTTTGCGATGAAAATTTGAGTTTCGTCGCAAAATATTAGCGACGAAAATTTGAGTTTCATCGCAAAATATTAGCGACGAAAATATAAGCTTCATCGCAAAATGTTAGCGACGAAAATATGAGTTTCATCACAAAATGTTTGCGAGGAAAATCAAACATTTGTCGTAAACACGTTAGCGACGGGTGTATAGCAACAAATCCCGCGACAAAATTATTTCATCGCTAACTCACGTTAGCGACAAAAATATTAGAATTTTTATCGCTAATATTTGGCTATGATATCCGATTTACGAATCATTCTCTAAACCCACTTCCGTACTCGACCAACCCAACCTGCACCCACACCCGACCCGCCCCAACCCACACCCGACCCACCCCAACCGAACCAATTCAATCGTTCTCTAAACCCACATCTACACTTGACCCGCCCCAACCCGCACCAACACTCGACCCGCCCCGTCCCAACCGACCCCAACTCAACCCAACCTAACCCGACCCGCACCCACATAACCCCTCCCCCATTTTATTTAAATAAATATTTTATTTGGTCTTAGTGAGAATTGATCCCGGGTGGATGGGCGCCCATAGCTGGGCGCCTACCATTCATGCAGACAGCTCTTTGGTTCAGTTTTTAATATTAATTATATATGTATTCAATTGTTACTAATTTAGTTATTTTTACTCATTTAATAATTTATTTCACATTTATTAATTGATTAATTTTTAACTTGTAAAAACTATATATGTATATATACATGTGTATATATATTGTAATTTTTAAAACAATTCCAATTGTAAAAAATCAATGTACGTTACTTTAACAATTTAAAAAAAAAAATTATATTACAGCCAATCTTCATTCTCCCATCTTTAATTATGTCCATCTTCATTTGCATCATCATATTTATAAATATTTTTATAAACATTCATACTGATTTATAAGACATAAAATTTGGAGAATTATTAAAGATTTAATTATATAAATCGATTTTCTTGATTTAATAAGCATAGTTGATTTAATATTAGCCACGAAATATAATTATCATTGTTGTTCTTATTATTAACAACAAAATAAAATAATTTGATAAAAGTGTAGCGATAAAATATTTTAATTTTGTTGCAAATATTAATTCCAAGAAATTAGCCACAAAAAATATATTTCATCGCAAAGTAATAGCGACTAAATATAATTTTCATTGTTGTCCTAATTATTAACAACAAAATAAAAGAATTTGTTGCTAAAATATTTCATCGCAAAAAGTAATTTCAATAAATTAGCCACAAAAAATTATATTTCATCGCAAAATATTAGCGACAAAATATAATTTTCATTGTTGTTCTGATTATTAACAACAAAATGCAGCAATACATTGCTAGTATAGCGATGAAATATTTTAATTTCATCGCAAAAATTAATTTCAATAAATTAGCCCAAAATTTTCTATTTCATCGTAAAATATTAGTGACGAAATATAATTTTCATTGTTGTTCTGATTATTAACAACAAAATGAAGCAATTTGTTGCTAATATAGCAATGAAATATATAAATTTTGTTGCAAAAATTAATTTCAAGAAATTAGCCACAAAATTTTCAATTTCATCGCAAAATATTAGCAAGAAAATATAATTGTCATTGTTGCTCTGATTATTAACAACAAAATGATGCAGTTTGTTGCTAATAAAGTGATGAAATATATAAATTTTGTTGCAAAAATTAATTTCAAGAAATTAGCCACAAAAATTTCTATTTCATCGCAAAATATTAGCAACGAAATATAATTTTCATTTTTTTTCTGATTATTAACAACAAAATGAAGCAATTTGCTGCTAATATAGCGATGAAATGTATAAATTTTGTTGCAAAAATTAATTTAAAAAAATTAGCCACGAAAATTTCTATTTCATCGCAAAATATTAGCAACGAAATATAATTTTCATAGTTTTTCTGATTATTAACAACAAAATGAAGCAAATTGTTGCTAATATAGCAATGAAATATATAAATTTTGTTGTAAAAAATAATTTCAAGAAATTAGCCACGAAAATTTCTATTTCATCGCAAAATATTAGCGACGAAATATAATTTTCATTGTTGTTTTGATTATTAACAACAAAATGAAACAATTTGTTGCTAATATAGCGATGAAATATATATATATATATATATTTTGTTGCAAATATTAAATCTAACAATTTAGCAGCGAAAATTTATATTTCGTTGCTAAAAATTGATTTTAGCGATGAAATTTAGATTTGTCGTAAAATTTTCGTCGCTATTTCCCCCATTTCTTGTAGTGACATAAAAGTCATAATTATTGATTTTGAATGAAGATTTGAAGAACCCTAAATTCAATAAGGTGACCGAAGAGAAGGAATAAGTGTAAATTGTGACAGGGTAAATAATTATATAACAACAAAAGAAAGATACAAAGTGGAATTGTTTTGAGGTAAAATCAAAGTTTTCAAACCTTAATTTAATTTTCTTATGACTTTGGATGTGTAATTTTTTTTTTTTTTTGTAGCTCCCCTTGCCACACAGTGCTTCCTACATTGCATATTACAAAATACAAATAATTTAAACTGAAAATGTATGTTTAATTAAATTGATGATAATTGAACTCCATTATTTCTTGAAAAGTGTAGTACGTTTGCACTTTTGGGTTGCAAATTGATGATGACTAACAAGATGACGTTGAATGAAATATATACATTTAATTATTCAGAACTTTCATCGTAACTTTAAAATTTATTTATGTTCACATTAGATTTTGGTGATGTAAAAATAGCTTTTGGTTAGACAATTATTTGTTTATAAGTGAAGTAATTAGAAAGTAGTTAACAGAAGATTCGTTTCATGTAGTGCTGTAGCTAGAAGCTAAAAAATGTCTGAAATCTTGCTTATTTGGTTTAATTACATTAAATAAAAATTCCCAACCTTGCTCCTACAACTTAATTTATTCTACTTCGTCATTTGATTCAGCTTATAAATAAATTCAGCTTATAAATAAAAGTATTTTGTCTTTTTTTTTTTTACGAATGTTATGAAGCATTTCTGAATATTGCACACTAATTTCTCAAATTTCAAGGATTAGATTTTCTTCTCTCTCTTAATTTTAATCAATTTTTTAGCTTAAAAACACAATATTCGATTTTTTCGTCCAATGGTTTATATGTATTTTATCAGATAGTTTTTCTCCCAAGTGTAAATTATTTTGATTAGTGAATACTCCAATTAGAAGAGGACAGATGAGAATGAATGGTTCATTTTCTCATTTGATTAAATGTGTCGGGGAAGACTATGTCAATTCAATTTAATTTTGTCTCTCACTGTTTTGATTCTTGATTAAATATTTATTGAAAACGAAAGTTGAATAGTTTTAAATTGTTTTTCATATGCAAAATTCTAGGTATGATTTTTCAGAGTTAATCTAACTACTACTAAAGATGGTGAAATTTTCGTTGACTAAGTCATATTTTACACATGTTTGATTCCCAATTTTAAGGACTATTTTTTATTTTTTTAATAAATAGGACCCTCCATTCCTCCCAATAGTTCAAATCCACGTTGGATCGTGATTTTATCACTTATTACACTTTTTTATTTGATCTTTGAACCTTACAAATAAAAAACTCTTTGTATAGAAAACTAGAAATGAATCAACAAACGGTAATTACAACCCTTTTGTTGGGTTTCGATGCCGCCGGCCGCCGCCGCTCGTCTCGGGTCTCTTGAACTGACTCAGACACGGGTCAGTTTGTATCAGGATGTAGTAAAGATAACTGAACTAAAATGGGTAGCACTTCACTTTGTTCTCTCACTCTCCACTCTCACGTTTTCATCACATGTCACCGACCCTTTTGTGAAAGTCCAATGATCAAAACAAAAGTTGGGCTGAATCCTAACAACTACAGATTTAAAACAGGTTTTTGGTTTTCCACCAAGTTTGATCAAAATTATTATAAATTTGAATTAAAAAGATTCATGGACTTAGCTTAGGGGAGTTGAATCTTCAACCAGTCAAATTTAGGTGAATTATGTGTTTGTGTACCCCATGTGAAGTACCCAATAAATTTAGTGCTCAAACCAACTTGATAAATTCAATGATTACCAACCCATTTTTGATGGTTAAAACTCTTTCTATCTAAATGCCTCGTGCTATAACTATTCCACCTAAACCATCAAATTCATTCTGCTTTGGAAACTGATTTTAATTGAATTTAAATATAAAGTTTTTAAATTTTGGAAGAATTTGTAATATACATAATCAACTTTTAGATTAAAAAAAAAAGTAGTACTAATAAGACAAACTAAATCAGCAATTTTCTATCTCCTTCCACATTTTATTGCACTAAAACAGTTTAAATAAGGCCAAACACTGCCCAAATTAGACCAACAGTGTTATTAGTTATTACAACCTTCTTATTCTTGATACATAATGAATGTGCTCAATAAAACTAATCCAACAACACATAATCTCCCCCGGAAAAAAGATACATCTCGTGTCATTTTTCGTTCGTATATAGTCCCGTAGAAAATGCATATATGGAATAAACACGAGCATCCTCGTAGGTGCAAATCTTTTTAAGGCTTATACGGAGCAAATACGACGACAGAGTTGTGCCCTCCAAAACCAAACGAGTTTGATATAGCTACAAAGATTGATCAAATCGAATCATAAGAAGGTGCATTGCATGAAATTATGTCATGGAGTAGAGTGACAGAATATAAGATGACATACCAACATTAATTTCGTGTTGTTTCTTTACGTTTGGGACAGTGTCGATTGTGACTTGGGATTCCAAGTCCTGCGCGTAAAGTAAAATGGAGTATTAGAAGATGTTACGTACAATTTCAGAATATACGAAAAATAATCGTGTTATTGTTGTTACATATTGGTTGATTGTTGGATGTAACCACCCAGTGTTGATTGCTTTAATAGTAGCTATTGCTTCAAGTCCACCAGCTGCTCCAAGGCCATGTCCAATCATTGACTAATCAAGAAAATTAGAGCAAACTTAGTAACCTAAATTAGCCTAATTAGCCCTAATATGATACACAAATCATTTTAGATATAAAATTTAATTTACCTTAGTACCATTCATCTTTATCTCAGAGGTATCTTTAAACACCTTTTTTATAGCATTAACCTCTGCTAAATCTCCAGCAAGAGTTGATGTTGCATGAGCATTCACATAGTTTACCTATATATAAATTAGTATCAATATTTAAAAAAAAATGTGAATAAATATATCTAAGTCTACTAATAAAATAAACAAACCTCTTCAGGGGACACCCCTGCATCTTCCAAGCTCTTGACTATGCAGGACGAAACTCCGAGTCCATCGGAACGAGGGTCCGTCATGTGATGAGCGTCACAAGTGACGGCCCCTCCCAAATACTCAGCCACGATGTTGGCTCCTCTTTTCAATGCATGCTCCAAGCTCTCCATAATCTGATGATCAGGTCGATTTTCATCGTTCATAAGTATAATCGAAAAATATGAGCATTTTGATCATACTTATAAATTTATAATAGTCATAAAACCATATTTTTTAAAATGTGATACTTCGTATGCTAAACATTTTAACTACGTGTACTAACCAGTACACCAGCACCTTCACCAATGACAAAACCATCGCGATTCTTATCCCACGGCCTGGATGCTGTTTGATGACCGTCGTTTCTTTGAGACAAGGCTCTGCAGGCGATGAAACCTCCGACTCCAGTGGCGGTTACAGCAGCTTCTGTACCACCAGCTACCATGATATCAGCATCACCTCTTCTGATGTGATTAGCTGCATTGTTGAAGCAGTAATTTGCAGTAGCACAAGCAGTCGAAATCGAGTAATTTGGTCCCATTAGTCCTGTCTCTATAGCCAACAATGCAGACCCCATATTGGCAATAGAATAAGGTATGAAAAATGGAGATATTTTCTTGTATCCCTTATTCACTAAGGACTCCACTCCATTGCTGAAAGCTGTGATCCCTCCCATCCCCGACCCCACCAACACGCCTATTCTCGTCTTGTCCATCTACAACACACGAAAAATTAGGCACACACAAGCCTAATTTGGTACTAATTGGCAGGTTTATGCAACACAACACAACACCAACTATTCTGACAGTTAATTACTGCCTGTTGAAAAACAATAGTACAACACCAGCTACTCTGGCAGCAAACTGCCAGAGTAGCTGGTGTTGCGTTTAGAGTAAACGAGACGTAAACAATAAGGTGCAAAATGCTCACAGTTTCAAGCACTTGTTTTCCTAAGTTAGCATCATCAAGTGCTCTCAATCCGGATACCAAACAATACCTCCAAACATCATCCAAACGGCGATCATTTTTGCCATCAATGTAGCCTTTAGACGAGAAATCGCGTATTTGGCCTGCAAACCTCACTGAATACTCGGAAGCATCAAATCGATCTATTGGAGTGATTCCACTTACTCCATCAAGAAGTTTGTTGTAGAATACATCAATGTCACTCCCAAAAACGGAAACCAGTCCCATTCCTGTTATCACGATTCTCTTCTTTGGGTCCGTTTCTCTCTTGGGAGCTGAAACTGCTGGAGAGGCCATTGCCTTGATTCTCCGGCATCTTGCTGCTTACAAATGACAACATAAAAATCAACACAAGATTAATACAGAGCTAAAACTACTAAGTATGATGAATGCACTACAAAAGGGATTCAAATCCTACACTAATCAAAATTAGGCCCAGTTCGACAGGATAGATTAGTCCAAGATAGATGTTGATCAGGTTCAACATAGATGACTAATCATGGCTAAAAACACGACACATCATTTGCAATTCAATTTGATCTGACTGAGATATTCAAACCTGACTATAGATATCCCAACATATCTACCTGCAGAAGTTGAGATAATTCGCTTGGTTGGTCCAAGTTGGATTTTTTCAGCTGGTTTGAGGCCAGTATAGTGAAGCATTGAGGCCCCATTTGCAGAGGAAGATTCTTTGGTGTTGTTGAAGATCAAAGCTGCTGAAGAAGAAGCACAAGTAATGGACGCCATTTTTGGACCAAGAAAAACTTACACTAATTATAAGTTTATATATTAACAAGGGGAAAGTAAATTAATAGTGGTGAAACTAAATAAAGAAATTAGTTGAAGGAGTTAACAATGGAGTTGTGTATTGGGGGATCCGCTGCCTATGTCTACACAACAAAACTGACGATGAAAGCTACTGCTAAATAGAATTAAGCTGGTTTTGATTTCATCAACTTATGAACAACTCCTTCAATTATTACAAATTAATTTCCCAACTGTTTTTGAGGTACTTTACTATTAATGATTGTTAACTTATACTCAACAAACTGTTAGGAATAGATATTGTCGATTGTCGTCTATGTTGTAATGTACAAGATCGTTTCACTATTTGATATATTGACATTCATTAGATAACACGTAATCCCTCCTTCCAATTTTATAAATATTTTTTTTGTCCAATTTTATTATTCTCATTCTTTATTTGAAAATTTTACTTCGTAAATCATCACTTATTTATTCAAATTGTCATTGACTTTATTCATAAACAATCACTTTATCTATAAATGAATTCCACAACATTTTATTATTAATTGATCAATTTGATTATTTTGTTTAATAAATAAATGTTTTGGGAAGGCCCATCCATATTTGAATTGGTTGGGCCTAAGCTCGTAATGGGGGTCCAATTAGTATCCAATAAATTTATAAGTCTATCAAACGTCCACAAAAGGTCTTATATTCGATGGTCGGAGAGTGTTATTTCAAAAAGGGCGCGGCTAAAGGCACACTGGATTCCTATGAGTACACCCAGGTAAGTTTTTTTTTTTTTTTTAAAAAGGGTGTTGCGAAATGACGTATTTACCCCTTCTGGACATTTTTAAAAAAAATCACCGGATGAGTACACCCACCTCCTTTTCTAAACGCGGGAATGCAGAGAGTCATCACTTTCTCTCCATTCCAAAATTTCCTTTTCTGCAAGTTCGATTTTTAGAGCGAAGATGGAGTCGAAAATGGTCGATTATGATGTAATAACTACGAGTGGTGGTGCCAAAGACTCATTTGTAAGTTATTTATCATGTTTTGAAAGTTTTTTTTTTTAAAGTGAAAGAGTTTTTATGTTTAGGGTTTTTTAGTGTTTGTGTTGGTGTTTATGCTTGTTTTTTTTCATCTTATGACTTTATAGTGGTATGTAGTTGAAATAATATGCATTTAGAACATACATTTTGACATTATGTATTGCATTTTTTCGTTTTTAAAAAAAGCCCCTTTTCGCGACTGGTTCTGCGAAGAAGACGACCATGTTCGTGTTGTCCGAAAAAAAGTTCAAAATAAATATCTTTTGTTTTGAACTTTTTTTCGAACATAGGTCTTTTGTTTTGAATAATTTTTCGAACATGAAGCTTTTGTTTTGAACTTTTTTTCGAACATGAAGCTGTTGTTTTGAACTTTTTTTCGAACATGAAGCTGTTGTTTTGAACTTTTTTTCGAACATGAAGCTTTTGTTTTGAACAAAGTTTCGAACATTACTTAATTTTTGTTTTTTTGAATTTCAGAATTTGGGTGATGAGAAGGACGATGTTTGGGTGGATGAATATTGTCTCGAAGAGGAGTACGAGGAGTACAATTATGATAATGAGTGGGTGAATGACTCCGTTGTTGAAAGGGAGAATGATGATGTCCAGGGTAATGAAATTGTTATGGACTACACGGACGTCTTCACGAATATGGCTTTGTTCGAGTCTCGTGACACACTCTTGTCTTGGGTGCGTAGGACGGGGAAACAACACAACATAATTATTGTTGTGAAGCGGTCGGATAACGACCAAGGTATTAAAAAAGCTCGTATATTCTTGACGTGTGAGCGTGGCAGTGTGTACCGTAAAAAGAAGAAGCCTACAACTCATATGAAGAAGAAGGCTAAGAAGAACGAGGTGGTAGAAGAAAAGAGTGGAAAGGTTATGGGCACCAAGAAATGTGGGTGTCCGTTTATATTGAAGGGTACAGAAGAATCTGAAATGCAGTGGAGATTGGAGGTGAAATGTGGTACACATAACCATCCAATATCCTGTTACCTTGAGGGTCATTCTTATGCCGGCCGCCTAATTATCGAGGAAGAGGACTTCGTTGTCGAAATGTCCAAATTACACGCTCCTCCTAAATCTGTATTGATGAGGTTGAAGAAGAAGAATGAGAACAATCACTCGACTCTTCGAACGATCTACAATGTAAGGTTGAAGCATAAAATCCATCAATATTGTGGACGTAGTCAGTTGCAATATTTGATGAGTCAACTTGTTGAGCAAAATTACTTTCATGCCACACGAAGATGTGAGAAGACAAACACTCTTAACGATTTGTTTTTTGCACATCCCGTCTCACTCCAACTGGTGCGTGCTTTTCCGAAGGTACTCATGATAGATTGCACATACAAGACGAATAGGTATCGGCTACCTTATTTGGAGATTGTGGGGGTTACATCGACTGGGATCACATTTTGTGTTGCGTCGGTGTACCTAATGGATGAGAAAGAAGAAAATTATCTATGGGCATTGGAGGTGCTTCGAGATGTGTTGGGCTCATCTTCTCTTCCCGATGTTATTATCACGGACCGTGAGCTTGCATTGATGAATGATGTGGCTAAGAAATTTCCTGAAGCCCGTCATTTTTTTTGTACATTCCACATTGATCGGAATGTATTAGCCAACTGCAAGGGTGCATTTAAAGATGTAAAAAAATGGGAGGTATTCAACTCTCATTTCAACTATTTGTGGAGGTTCGATACCCAGTCCGACTTTGAAGAAGCTCTTGCTAAGTTCAAGTCCAATTTTCCGAAGAAACCATGAATTACGTGTTGAAGAGTTGGATTACCCCTTACAAAGAGAGGTTCGTAAGGGCTTGGACAAATGAATTTATGCACTTTGGCAACACCACAACCAACAAGTTTGTTTATACTTTTGTCTTTATTTAAATTATTACTTTAATTTGTAAGTTGCCTAACGTTTTAAATTTTCTCTGATCAGGGTCGAAAGCCATCATGCCGCCTTGAAAAGAACGCTCGACAATTCCTTAGGAAATTTTGAGACGTGTTGGGAGAAATGTCACACTCTATTCGAGGCATGCCATGTTTCAATTAAAGCCTCATTCAAAAAGAGTTTGAATGTTGCCCAACATAGGTTCTCATCAAATGTTTTCAATTATTTACGAGGGGTGGTATCGTTTGTGGCTCTAGAAAAGATCTTTGATGAAATCAAGGTGATCAAACGACCCGGATTCGATGCTAAAGAGTGTCAGCATATCTTGAGGAAGGTGTACGGTTTGTCCTGTGGTCATGAGATCGAGGAGTATGTTTACTGTGACAAACCGATACCCGTGAATGCCATTGATCCCTTTTGGAGGAAGCTGGATATGGAGCCTACCCTAACCACCACACCGGTTGACCTCGTTCCCACCCACAATAAAAATCGGTTTAAAGATGTCGTAGACGATATGACTGAGGTTTATAAGAGCTTCTCTCCGGAGGAGCAACTCATCTTCTTGAAGCGTATGATGGAGCTTGCAAACCCTGAGACTACGACTCTTATTGAGCCACCTCCTAAGGAAGACACTCGTGGTCGACCCAAAAAAGGAAAGAAGAAGAAGAAGTCTGATGCGTCCACCAAACGTGAGCCGAGCCTATTTGAGCTTGTAGAGAGTCAAGTTACAAGTTGCTCGGTACAAAAGGAGCAGACGGTCATCACTATAGATAACTCGCTCTCATCCCCGTCCTTCCAAAAGAAAGGGATTCCTAAAAAACAACCGGTAATTCTCAGCCCTTACATGTTTATTTTGGTGTTTTGTAGATGTGTTTTTTTTTTTTTTTGTAGATGTGTGTAATATTTTGGTGATTTGGTTGTAGATGGTTGTATTTTGGTGATTTGGTTGTACATGTGTAATACTTTGTTGTTTTGGTTGTAGATTGGTAATATTTTGGTGTTTTGGTTGTAATGTGCGCAGGTATCCCGTCGTCGTACCCGACAATCCCAAGGAATGGACTTTATCGGTAATTTATCGATCGAGCATCAACCCTACATTATCGATATCAAGAATGTAAAGGGTGACGGACACTACGGTTTTCGAGCAGTGGCTGGGCTTATGGGATGGGGTGAGGATGAGTGGGCGAGGGTTCGAATGGACTTGATGAGCGAACTGTCCCGCAATCTAACGTTGTACAACAACATGTTCTTGTTGGATGATTACGTCCATGTTGTACTTCAAAAATTGAATTGCTTTACGGAGTTTGCACATAAAAAACATTGGTTCACTTTGCCGTACATGAGATATCTAGTGGCGTCACACTATAATGTGGCGGTGGTGGTTCTTCATACCCGTTTATCCCTTACGTATCTGCCGTTCAACAAAGAACCTCCTCAAGAACCGAGAAGTATTTGGTTGGGATTAATTAATGAGAACCATTTCGTCCAGGTATTTGATTGAATTGATTTAATTAATTTATTTACACGTATATGTTGCATTACGTATATATAACACATAAATCTCGAATGCGTGTAGGTTACGATGGGTGCTAGGCGCACTTTGTCCCCGATCATTAATTCGTGGAAGCATGAGGGTCAACACATTTCGGGCGGATGGAAAAATGCACATGCGTCCGGAGGAATTAATTAGATGATAGTGTATGGATGTAGTTACCATCTTTTGTTAGTTTTTGTGGTTAAAAACTTTGGAATACTTTTGTCCTTCTGGTGTAATTTGTGTACAAATTGTCAACAAACAACATTTATAGATAATTTGTGTACAAATTCTTGATGTGTAATATTTTTGGAACATGTATACGGTTTCAACGTTACAATGGATGACTGTGTAATTTAATTGCTCTATTTTTTGAATGGTTTATCGTCTTTGAATGAGGCACTACAATTGTGTTAAAACCTATAGTTGGGATCATTTTTTTTTCAAAAAATTGACTTTTGTTCGAAACAAAGTTCCCAACAATAGGTCCATGTTCGAAAAAAGGTTCCCAACAATTGGTCCATTTTCGAAAAAAAGTTTCCAACAATAGGTCCATGTTCGAAAATTTGTTCCACGCGTTTTACTTGGTCGAATTTTTAAACCAAAAGTTTCTGTAACGAACTTTTTTTCGAACATTGGGGCAATGTACGAAAAAATGTTCCCAACAATTGGTCAATGTTCGAAGACAAGGTCACAACAATTGTTCCATGTTCGAAAATTTGTTCCGCGAGTTTTACTTGGTCGAATTTTAAACCAAAAGTTGTTGTAATGAACTTTTATTCGAACATTGGGGCCATGTTCGAAAAAAAGTTCTCAACTTCATGCCAATGTTCGAAAATTTTCAGCGAATTTTACTTGGTCGAATTTTAAACCAAAAGTTGATGTAACAAACATTTTTTAGAACATGGCCCCAATGTTCAAAAAAATGTTCCCAACAATTGGTCAATGTTCGAAGAAAAGGTCACACCAATTGTTCTATGTTCGAAAATTTGTTCCGCGAGTTTTACTTGGTCGAATTTTAAACCAAAAGTTGTTGTAACGAACTTTTATTCGAACATTGGGGTCATGTTCGAAAAAAAGTTCCCAACTTCGTGCCAATGTTCGAAAATTTGTTCCGCGAGTTTTACTTGGTCGAATTTTAAACCAAAAGTTGATGTAACAAACATTTTTTCGAACATGGCCCCAATGTTCGAAAAAATGTTCCCAACAATTGGTCAATGTTCGAAGAAAAGGTCACAATAATTGTTCCATGTTCGAAAATTTGTTCCGCGAGTTTTACTTGGTCGAATTTTAAACCAAAAGTTGTTGTAACGAACTTTTATTCGAACATTGGGGTCATGTTCGAAAAAAAGTTCCCAAAAAACGTGCCAATGTTCGAAAATTTGTCCCGCAAATACTACAAATGTTCGAAAATTGTTATTGTTCGGCAAATTTGTCCCGAACGGTCTTCATTTTTTCGAAAATTTGTCCCACAAATACTACAAATGTTCGAAAATGTTTATTGTTCGATAAATTTGTCCCGAACGCTCTTCATTTTTTCGAAAAATTGTCCCGTACATAGTGGGTGTCCTCATCCATATAACTTTACCACGTGGGTGTTGTCATCCGAAATTTGTAAAAACCATACAACATTATATATAAACCATACTATAACATTATTAAAACCATACAACATTATATATAAACCATTCAATAAATACAACATAACATTCATAAAGTAGTCAAGTTACCATACATGTTAAAACACTAAATTATCATAAAAGTTACCATACATGTTAAAAAACAACATTGTCAAGTTTTTGTTCAAAATGATACAAAACAAGTAACGCCTCAAGAACGCCTAGCCCTTCCACGTCCCCAACCACTTCCACGTCCACGACGTGCACTTGATGATGATAGTGCCTCTTCTCCTACGTCATCCGAAGTTTGTCCACTAAGCTGCCTCACAATTTCTTCAACCTTTTGCATTACCCCATCCATTGTTAATGGCTCGTCGTTCCTCCACTTGTGCAACAACATGTTCAGCTCAACCTTTGAAAAATCTACCAAGTGCCATGACTCGGCCCTACGTGGAGGCTCACGAGGAGGAAGTCTCCTGTTAGAAGGATTTGAAACGAAAGGACGACCGTTGGCGAGGTACCAATCAATATAACCATCACTGCAATCCGAATCTTGGATACAACGCTCACCAAGTCTATCCTCCGTAAGCATGTGTGAGTCCCATGTAGAAAAGTACTCCGCCATAGCACCCCACACTTGTTTTCTTGGATGTGGAACCGGTTCTCTTAACACGGGCAGCAAGCGGCTTCTCAGGAACGGTTTGCACGTACCCGAACTGTCTGAGCACTCTATCCGGCATGTACGACTTAATAATATCTCCGCACACAATGCACCTATGAAAGTAAGATACCTCATCCAATTGATAATTTTCTCGTACGGGGCAATATGGATTCCAATTAACCTACAACACCAAATTAAATAAAAAATGCGTATTTATCTTAAAAACAAATAAACAACAGACAAATATATTAATTTTGTTAGTAACGTACCTCGCTTGCTAGGAGGGTATCTAATCGCTCTCTAAAGCCTCTTACTCGGTCGACGCAGGGGCCTGTATGAGCTTCGGGTGAATAACGCATCGGCAGTGGATCCGTATGGGCAAAGTCTGGATTATGAGGCGGCAATATCAAAGTAGGGAAGTGCTCATAAATCCAAGCCTACAAGTACAATATTATTAGATTAATATCAAATGAAAAACATGAAATATTAACAAACTTATTTAAAATACTTAATACCTCCAACAACGTAAGGTAACCACCAATCTGCCTACACTTGAACTTTGACGCCATCCCCAATTGTCTATACAAATAGGCAAGTGTTGCGTTACCCCAAGCATAGTTAGAAAATTGTGCTATGTCGTCCATATACTGCAACCACTGTACGTGAACACGAGTACCACTTTTGTCCGGGAACAAAGTGGTCCCAAACATTTACAACACAAACGCTCGTGCTGAATACAACACCTCGTCCTCGTTGTCTGAGGACATCATGGGCACAAAAGTCTCCCTTAGCCACGCTAGCTTCACAGAACCCCCTCGTTGCCCACTTAATGCTTCCTTGGCTTCTACTAAGGTTAAACCCAAATATTTCATCAAATAATCTGAAGCCAAAATATGTTCTTCGTAAGTAGACTGCACCGGGAGACCATTAACTTTCAAACGCGTGATACAGTAGACATCATCAAGAGTGATTGTCATTTTCCCGAAGGGCAAGTGGAATGAGTTGGTCTCTTCGTGCCATCTCTCAACGAAGGCTGTGATTAGGTTCTTGTTTAAATACTTGTAAGTTGCACGTCTAACATGAATCAATTTAGATCCTCTCAAAAACCTCCGCCAATGACGCCAATTCTTTTCATCGTCGAACTCACAATTCAATAGTTTGGTCACATGACAGTGACACTTCAACACATCTCACTCCTCACCCAACCATATGAATTTGGCTACATGGTCTTGGAAGCTTTTGAGAAGGGGAGGTGCGGTTACCAATGGCCAATCAACATTCACAACTCTTCTTTCTTTCTCTCCCTCATCATCTCCCTCCGCCTCTTCCTCTTCCTCGTCATCGTTTCCCTCATCTACTTCCGGATCTTGTGGAGTGGCCTCTTGAGGGTTGGCATCTTGTGGGTTGGCTTCTTGTGGATTGGGCTCTTGAGGAGCGGCTTCATCGCTAATATGTTGCTTCTTTTTCCTGTTGGAAGCAGTCGGTCAAGCCCTACTAACACCCTCTACAAAAACCAACACAAACAAGTCATGTTCGAAATTAAAACCAAAACAAACAAGCCATGTTCGAAACCTAAACCAAAACAAACAACCCATGTTCGAAAATTACTACATGTTCGAAACTAAAACCAAAACGAACAAGCAATGTTTGAAAATTATACCAAAATCAACAAGCCATGTTCGAAACCTAAACCAAAACAAACAACCCATGTTCGAAAATTACTACATGTTCAAAACTAAAACATAAACAAACAAGCAATGTTCGAAAATTATACCAAAACCAACAAGCCATGTTCGAAACCTAAACCAAAACAAACAACCCATGTTCGAAACTAAAACCAAAACAAACAAGCAATGTTCGAAAATTATACCAAAACAACCAAGCCATGTTCGAAATTAAAACCAAAACAACCAAGCCATGTTTGAAACTAAAACTGAAACATATAACTAATGTTCGAAACTCAATCCAAAACAAACCATACATGTCCGAAAATTAGTTCCGCACAACCATCTAATGTTCGAAAAACCAGTCAACAACAGTTGATTCGTGCTAAACTATGCCAATTAGATGCCCATTTGTTTATTTTCATCCTAACACATCAAAAATTTATACATTCTACACATAAACATGATTATAACACAAAAAATCAACCTTAATCAACACGTGCATGAATTAACCCCAAATTCAAAAAACAAAACCTAAACCCTACAACAATAAAATCAATGTTTCAACCAACAAAAACCGAAATTAAACATGCGTCCTACTCTTCTTCTCAAATATAAGCAAAAAAACTAACCTTTACCCATTTTTGCAAAATAAAAAAAAACGCTGCGAGTGGTGCGAAAATGGAGTGGGGGAGAACGGTGCTTTGTCTTTCTCTTTTTCGATGTCGCGTGTAGGTAGTGGAGAGTGGGAGTGATGCGAAAATGGAGTGGGAGTGGAGTGCTGCGAAAATGGTGCGAAAATGGAGGGGAGAGGTTTGGGGAAGATGGAGGGGTGGGTGTACCCAATCGAGAGAAGGGAGGGAGGGAGGGAGTGCGAAAATGATTAAGGGCATTTTTGGGTTTTCCAGGTGGGTGTACTCATCCGATTTGTGTGTTCTCATCCCCTGGGTGTACTCATAGGAATCCAGGGTGCCTTTAGCCGCGCCCTTTCGAAAAACTTGATTTTTTTTAAAAAAAACTATCAATTTACTTGGCTGTAGAGGTTGCAAATATATAGTTGGGTGAAAACTTATACTTGTGTACTTAATTGCATGTTTAATTATATATTGAACTATATAAATTTTGACTTGTTGGTCAAAATTCAATTAAATAATTGAAGATTTAACCAAATTAAATAAATTAATTTGTATGGTAATTAGTATGTACACAATTACATACAAAAAATTATACACTCAATTGTATGCATATAATAATTTGTTTAGGAACAATACCTAAAAGTCTAGGGGATGTTTCTTTTGGGCTTTGGGTGGTTTTAAAAACCAGATTTTTGAAATCCTGGTTTTTGAAATTCCGATGAATAGTAATATGGGTGTTTCTTTTGGGTTTTGGAATAGTGAAGGATTTAACTTTATGTCAAATCAAGTTGTAAGATTGAATGAGTTTGTATTATTATATTATTGTTTGGTGAGATTATAATGATTAGTTGATTAAATGTATTATATTATTGTATTATTATATTATTATAGTATTATTATATTATTGTTGAAAAAGAATATAATGATTGGAGTAATATTATATAGATATAACTTTATGTCAAATCAATATGTTTGATAAGGGTGGTTTTGAGTGGATTTTGAAAACCGGTTTTTAAATCCCGAAGTAAAACGTGTTTTGGATCTTGAAATCCAAAACCTGGTTTTTAAAACAAAAAAGAAACATCCCCCTAGCGTATAAGTCGTGATCAACAATATGGCATTGGATTTTTCTCTCGCTTTTTTTATAAGGATTTCAAAAAATATTCATTATTTATGTATAAAGTGGACCAGTTAGAAGGTATTATGTGAAATATTACAGAATACACTTATTAAATAAATAAAGAAATTGTGTATAAATAAATTAAATGATAATTTGAATAAATAAGTGATAGTTTGAAAGAAGATAATAATTTTTATTGTATTTTGAGCTATATATTATGTGTATATTTTAGTACTATAGTGTATATATATATATATATATATTAGGGTTCGATTTTCATGTAATTCAAGACCATTAACTAATTTTGCTAATTATTATTACTAGTATTTTTTTTAGAGGAACACGCAACTTTATTCGGTGATAGTGATCCAAATAAAGTTGTGTTTCATCTTACAATATTTCAGAAACCATACAAACAAATGAATCACATTGGATAAACTTAAATAAATGATTAATAATACAAATTAAGCAAGTTATATGCACTACATAAAAATTAGGCCCAATCAAAATAAGGAAACATGTGGATAGTGACTCCACCAAATTAATAACACTAATCAAGTTAAGTGCAATAATCGTTTAAAAATTAGGCTTATCATTTAAGGAAGCATGTGGACAAAGTTGGATAGCTCAAGTGGTTAGACCACCACTACCTAGGCTTTAGATTCTGGGTTCGAGTTATGGGGAGGGAAAAAGGGATGGGTACTTAATGTAAATTCAAAAAAAAAAAAATAATAAATTAAGGAAGCATGTGGATAGTCAGATTTACACTCGTGACCCCACCAAATTAATTGGTTAATTAATTTCAATATATTGATTGATATGACTCCTCCCAATTGTATGGATAGTCAATCCATTGTGGTAAGTGATACCGATTTTAAATGAAACATTAATGATTAGTTTGGATTGATGGATGGGATAATGTGCGATAAATTAACTCACCCCTCCTCTATGATTAATAATTTCACATATGCATTAAAAGTAGTATAAAATTGTTAGGTCTTGCATTAATCCTGGGCCATAATCAATCAAACCAAACATTTGATTAGTTGAGAATAAAAAGTCAATCAAGCCTAATCCAACCTAATCAAGCAAACCAAACTAGGTCTTATTGTAATAATAAACAGTATATTATATGGAGTAAATTAGATTTTATTATCTTCTTCGATTGAAAATTAAGATCTGATACTAATTTCAACTGAAACATGTAAACTAATATAATCGAAATCTATAGAAATTTATATGAGGAAATATAATTGGATGAGAGAAAAGGTCTTAATTGTGGTGGTGTTGCTTTCTTTGTTAGATGACCTACTTACTAATGATGCTTGCCGACAAAGTGGGATAGCTCAAGTGGTTAGAGCACCACTACCTAGGCCTTAGGTCCTGGGTTCGAGTCATGGGGAGGGGAAAAAGGGATGGGTATTTAACTTCCATCAAAAAAAAAAAAAAAAAAAAAAAAAACTAATGATGCTTGCCAAGTCAAAACTGCACCACTAATTTAATTTCAGCCAAATTTCCGTTTGTTATTGGTTGTTGATAAGTATATAAACATTAATACACCTGCTTTTGAATTATTAATTTCTTATTAGTTGTTCAACTTTATTTTTATGGACTCAATCAAATACTAGCATTCATTTAAAAAAAAATGTTGTGAGGTCAAGAAATTGAACGAGTTGCCAAATTCAACAAATTGAACATACGATTTGAACGGTGACTATTTTGGTGGGTTCTAAAAAATGTATTCATTGATGTTGTTCAAATATAGTCCTTACAAATTTCTTCCTCCCCGAAAAGCTTTTATAGACGTAAAGACGCACGAATTAGAAAAGTCGAGTAATTGAATATGACTATAGAGAGTGTTTTAACACATTAAGTTTAAAAAATGAATTGAATTGTATTATTTGTATGTGTAAAATAAAAAAATAATGACATTTTATGTAATTTTTTATTCGTTTATGTGTGAAAAACTTATTTTGCGACTTTAGAAATCATACAAATTATTATGTAACAAAGTATTACTTTAGTGATGCATACAAATATTTCAATTTATTTGTGTAAAATTAGGGGAAAGATAGAGATATTTCTTGAGTTTTACTTTTATATATTTTTACTTATTATTTTATTAGGTACTTATTTGAATTTTACAAAAAAAATTATACAAGAGAAAATGAATGGGACGTTTGAATAAAAAGACACAATTTTCAACTATTGAAAATTATACTATTTTTTAATAATGAAAATGTATTTTTATTTAAAATTAATTTTATACTTTCCTATAATATTTATAAAAAATACATTTTAAGTAATTATTCATGCTCAACTTTTGAATGAAATGAAATTATTTTCATGTTTTAAATCTTTAGATTCTCAATAAAAAACTAATTTAATTTATATTAAATTATCCATTCAATAAATTTCATTTTTAAATGATAGAGATGACAATTTCAAAAATAAAAAAAGTAAGAACATTTATTGTTATTGGATGAATTTTATAATTGTGTGAAATATTAAAAAATAGTACTCGTAATACAAATACAAGAAAGAGATGGGGACGAATTGTAAGACACGTGTAAGCTTCCTCACCGTAATACAGAAGCAAAAATTAGTAGTATCCCATAGTGTGAACCCATTCTCTCCCTTTCCTTTCCTTGGAATTTACTGGACTAGATGACTCTGACCTTCTAGAAAAATTATTATTATTAAATCTAAATAAATCACGAAAATATCTTTTTATACATTTATTTATGTTTTGCTTCTTTTTAAAACTAACGTAAAAGACTTGGTCCATGCATATTTAATTTATCCCGAAGAAAATAAAAATAAATGAATAAACAAAAAGTGAGATCCATGAGTTCACGACTCGCAGTAAATAATACTCCGTACTGCTAATATTCTAACCAAGTGAGGCACTATCTCATTTCCACCCAATTTTAATATTTACACAAAATGTCAATAGTCAGACAATTTTTTTAAAATATACTCCCTCCGTCCCAGAATTTTGTGCATGGTTTAACTGTCACGGAAATTAAGAAAATGAAATATAGTGATGTGTATTGTAAAATAAATAAGGGGTATTATTGGTAATTTATTGACTAAAGTGGGTGAAGATTTAACTAAAGTTATAAATTGAGTTAAGTTATGGGCCCAAGTAAAATAAATGAGGGATAATATTGGTAAAAATTATGTGAGTTATTTCCTTTTTTAGAATGTGCAAATAATGTTGGGACGCCCGTTAAAAAAAGTGTGCAAATAATCACGGGACAGAGGGAGAGGGAGTAACATTTTTTAGAAGTGATTCTAAAATGCAATAAAAATGGAAGAAATTTTGAATTTAGACAAAGACTAGGTACCACCCTAACTTGTTAATTTAAAAATTGAAAAAAAAAAGAGAAAACAAAAAAATAATAGGTCCATCTGCCAGGAGAGCCTTTTACACGGTTTGCGAACACATGAAATCAAAAGACTTGTGTGCCAATGTGTCTTTTCATTCCCAATAATTTTTTTCTCTTGTGAAGACATGAGTGCCAATCTCTTAAAAAGTTAATAACCCTTACTCCTATCATAAAAACCAATGCATACCTTTCTTCCAATTACAATACCTCCCCATTTCATCGGCCAAACTTGAAAATGTCTCAAACCCTTTTTTGTTTCCATTTTACAAACTCAAAAATTGTTCACCGCAACCTTCTTTTAAATTCGAAAATTTATCAACGCCATACCTTTCCATTTTACAATATTTTTCTTCTTCTTATATTAGTGTTAACTTAATATATTTACTAAATAGTGTATTAATAGATAATATAATAATGTAGTTAGAGGTAAGTGAATAACTAATGTATTATTAGGATAGCTATAATCATAATTTTAAATAAATGTATTAAAAATACTAAACCCATACAAAACAATTTTATTTATAAAAAACATACCTAGACCCATACGAAGCAAGTCCCAAATTGCGATTATTCACCCCGAAAATTGGCCCTCTTACATTGATCAAACATTGGGAATGTAAATGTCCATCTGCCACACAGGCCTTTTAGCGCGCCTGCTTGTGTTGTCCCATCCCGTCTAAGAGGCTCTTCTGACATATGAGTCTCTTGTTATTTTTTTTATTTTTTTTCCGATTTTTAAATTAAGAAGTTAGGGTGGTACCGAAGCCTTTGTCTAAATTCAAAATTTCTTCAATTTTTTTTACATTTTAGAAACCACTTCTTAAAAAATGTTACATTTAAAAAAAAAATCCAAAATATCATTACTTCTACATTTTTTTTTTATCACCTTTTTACTTTATTCATATAACTTTATAAAATTACGCTACACTGTACTTATTAAACGTCCAAACACTTACTGGACGGAGGAAGTAGTCGAGTAGAGTATAGAAGAGTCCACGTCAGCTGCCCATACTTAAAATGCCGCGTTTTTGCCGTCACCACTCACCACTCACTACTCACCTAATTCATAAGTAATTTTTCTTGTTCCTTAACCTAGTAGCTTTGACAATTTTACACGCTATTCTCCCCCCACACCCCTTTCCTTGAAATTTCCTCTTTCCTTTTTATATATCCCACACCGCTTCTTCTACTTTCCCTTCATCTTTCAATTTCACACCATTTCTCTCAACAATCAAAAATGGAGAACAACAACAATCAATCCTCTTTCTGGCAATTCAGCGACAATCTTCGTCTCCACGCCAACAACTTAGCCGATCTCTCACTCAACGA
Organism: Galeopsis tetrahit; assembly: GCA_963675135.1. Classification (NCBI taxonomy): domain Eukaryota; kingdom Viridiplantae; phylum Streptophyta; class Magnoliopsida; order Lamiales; family Lamiaceae; genus Galeopsis; species Galeopsis tetrahit. The sequence continues at coordinate 10,140,201 of OY776125.1, read as the reverse complement.
TTCCATCTGGAGCTCCAACTTCACTAAGCGCCCCGCCCAGGAGCGCCGCAACTTCGACTTCCGTCACGGCGGCGACGCCGTCCCCCCTCCCGGTAACAACGATTTGAAGTCCGATTTTAACATAGGCTTCAACAACGATGTCTGGAAGGCGCCGATTAACGACAGTTTTAATGCTAATCTTAATTACTCCAATTTCGGATCCGGTTCCATCGGGTTGAACGGTGGGTTTAACAAGGGGATTTACTCTGCGCCTTCCATGAATTTTAACAGTTACAGTAAGGGCAAGGGTTTTGCTAATAATGCGACAGTCAATGGGAAGATGATGAATAAGGGAGTGAATGAGGACATTTTTGGGGGAAAAATTGGGAAAAAGAATAAAGGGAACAAGGAGAGTAAAAAGGATAACGATGGGGAAAATAAGACGGCGGTGGATAAGAGGTTCAAGACGCTGCCGCCGGCGGAGGCTCTGCCGAGGAACGAGACAGTTGGAGGATATATTTTTGTTTGCAACAATGATACCATGGCGGAGAATCTCAAGCGCCAACTCTTTGGTATGAAAATTTTCTTCTCTCTTTTTATGATTTTTTTTTCTTGAGTTTCTTGCATGTTTAATTAATCTGAATTTTGTGTTTATTAAGATCATGTGAATATATTAGAGCTTTTTAATATATGATTTTGATATTTGTATGTAGATCATGTGAAGAATTATTTTGGTTTATCGTGTTTCTTTACTGGAATACTTCATTTTGATTATCTGTTGTTGAAATTTGATATTTTTAGAAGATTGATTTGATTTTTAAAAATAATTTCTTGGAGTTTGGTGAGTTTCTGACATGTTTAATTAATCTGATTTTTGTGTTTTTTTAAAGATTATCAATTCTTGGTGTATATTAGAGTCTTTTTAATATAGTATATGATTTTGATATTTGTATGTAGATCATGTGAATTATTTTGGTTTATTGCGATTCTTTACTGGAATACTTTATTTTGAATTTCTGATGTTGAAATTGTATTGGAAAATTGATATGTGTGAAAATTGATTTTCCAAATGAAGGATCTACCGAATAGTTTTTAAGGATTGATTTATTCATTTTTGAAGAATTTCATTGAGTTTCTTGCTAATTAATTTGAGTCTTTTTTAAGATGATGATACATTAGAGTTTTAGTAGTTTTGTGTTTGTGATAACCATGCTTGGAATCAATATCTTTTGGAATCTGCAAATTTATTTCTTACCTGTAATCTTAATTTGACAATTTCAGGGTTGCCTCCCCGCTACCGGGACTCTGTTCGATCCATCACACCAGGATTGCCCCTCTTTCTTTACAACTACTCCACCCATCAGCTCCACGGGATCTTCGAGGTTCGTGACGAGTTTGTGTTTAGTGTTGTCCAAAATTGACAAAGTTTTGAAATTTTCTTTATAACTGATGTTTTGGTTATTCTATTCCTCAGGCTGCAAGCTTTGGAGGCACCAACATTGATCCCTCTGCTTGGGAAGACAAGAAAAACCCTGGCGAGTCCCGCTTTCCTGCTCAGGTCCGCGTTGTGACAAGGAAGATCTGTGAGCCTTTGGAGGAAGACTCGTTCAGGCCAATTCTCCACCACTACGACGGACCCAAGTTCCGTCTCGAACTCAACATCCCTGAGGTAATTGATACTCCTGAACATCATGTTGCAAAAGGACTCATCTTGTTCCATCTTATGGATGTCAAATTAATTATGTTTTGATTTTGATTTGATATTGCAGGCTCTATCCCTCTTGGACATTTTTGACGAAAACAATCCTTGAACGATCTAGTCCCCGACGAACAAATTTGCAGAAAATATCGATCGATGGGATAAGAGAGAAGAGAAGAGTTAGATGTTTGTTGTTTTGATTGTAAATAAACATACCAGTTTGTAATGTAGAGGAGTTTTGGATACTCCATATATTATAATATACATATACAAGTATATAAATTATGGGTTTAAACTTTAATCTGTATGAAGGTGAATAACTGGAGACAAAGGATGCAATAATTCTATGTAATCAATATTTGTTGTGCCATACATTCTTGTGTTGCTTGATTCTGACAAATTTATTCCCTGCTTTGTACTTTGTTGTCTTGTGCTGTTTCCAGCCAACTTTGATACTTCTGGTTGGAAAGTGTAGTGATCTTTATCTTTTATTCTTTGCAATAAATATACTGTGTTTTTTGAAACATGAATTTGCACATTTCTATCTATTTAATTTTATGCATTTTCTATTTGCAATTATTTAATCCTAAATCAGGTGGAATGAAAGCTGGTAGACTAAAAATTCAATTCGAAAATAAAGAATTTATGCATATCACTTCAAAATTTGGTTCGCAATTACAATTTTAATGGTATAATTAATTTTTTTTAAAGAAGTAACCAAAATTAATAACAAAGTAATACGTAAAACATATAAAGCATGAACTTAATTGCACGAACAAAATTGTCAATATATCAAAACTCAATTTTTATTCGTATAATGTGTTGAAAATCTCAGCTTTGTGTTTACATTCTAAAATATAGGATTCGGGAATGGTCTATAGCACAATTAAAAAAAAACTCAGTTACTTAGTATTATTTTTAATAAAATTAAGCTTCTAATACAAAATTAAGGAATAAAAGAGAATATTCCATTGTTGACATTAAACTTTTAGCCACAAATCATTATTTTTTTTACCAAATTAATATTTAGTACTCCTATTAAACAAAAGTTTGATAGATGTCTCACACACACAGTTGGGCTGTTGCTGTAAATTGGAGATATATAATACTAATGTACTACCTGATGATGAATTAAAAGAGGTTTGCGTGTTTTGTAGGTCAACTTTGATAGTTCATCACTACCCACATATAACCATATTTTGGGTTAAACAAGTATTAAACATTTTTTAAAAATTAATGAATAAATTTTGATATGTCCCAAGAAGATTGTGTCCATGATATATATGTCATACCAACTCGTGCAACATTTAGAAACCTAATATATAGAATATATAGACAATGAGTTAAGAAAGCTTATAATCATAGTTAAATAGAGCTTTAATTCCTACACGAGATAGATGACCCTTTCCCTGAAAAAGATAGATGGTATACTTATACCTTTTCTAATTATAGTGATTTTTTACTCCATTCTTAATATAGAGAGAAAGTACATGCAAACTCCTGAATCATTACCTTAGCTAGGTACAACTAAGTTTTCTTAAAGTACTTAGAGGTAATATTTCAGGGCCCCTTTTTCATAAATATATAAAAATTAATTAATTATGTTTCACTTTATTTTAAAAATATTATGAATACAGACTAATTTCGGATTGGTAAACTAAATATGAAGCGAAAATGATGCTGAAAAATTGAAATTGGATTCATTAGCTCTAGCTCTTAATTTATGTCAATTACATAGAGAGTCTCAAGTCAATTAAATAATTCAAAGCAAAAGAAACAGAAATTAAAATAGCATGTCACTACTTGAATTGGTCATACGAGGACTCATTTTTGGAATTGGATACATCATTGAAACTTTCAATGTATATTGGATCAGCATCAATTATATTGTAGTGATATTGTTAGGTGACCAATTCACAAGCTTGTCCTCTCCAACTTACCTAAATTAAAACTCCAAAACTTAATAACACGATGTAAACCTTACTGCAAATTAATAATCTGTTTATTTATGTATTGAATCGTTGATATGTATATAGAATTAGGATAAAATCTTAACTTAAATCATTTTCATCAATTCATTTACATTTTACGTGTACTTTTTTTAAACAAGAAATTAAAATATATATTAGAAAAGTTGATAGTAGTCAACATTGAATGACATGAAGGTTAGACGTGATGTTTTATCTTAAGAAGATTAATCCACTTGAGCTTGATAAGTTTAATTTTATTATTTGTGTTATTGGACCCTTTATTTGGCTTTGCTTTTTTGTTAGAAAGTGAATTTATTCTTTTCAAAATAAGATTTCTCTTACTTATGAATTGTGTGGTTTAGCAAATGTAGTACTTTTAAATACAGTAATAGATAAAAATTATCATCAAGGGGTCCATAGCTCAGTGGTAGAGCATTTGACTGCAGATCAAGAGGTCACCGGTTCGAACCCGGTTGGGCCCTAATGTTTATATTTTTTTTCCCGATTTTGAAAAGTTATATATATATTTTTCATTTTACCTTAATTACATATTTTTTTTTTCCCGATTTTGAAAAGTTATATATATATTTTTCATTTTACCTTAATTACCATTGTTTTGGATTGTAAATTCGAATTTGACTGCAGATCAAGAGGTCACCGGTTCGAACCCGGTTGGGCCCTAATTTTTATATTTTTTTTTCCCAATTTTGAAAAGTTATATATATATTTTTCATTTTACCTTAATTACCATTGTTTTGGATTGTAAATTCGATTTTGAAATTTTAAAATCTAACTCATCTTCTACTTTAAGATTTTAAAATCATAACTATAAATTCTACAAATAAAATGTGATAAAAAGATTATAATTTAATTAAATATTTGTCACAACGACAACGAAAACAAGGCATCGTCTACCTACCTTAAAAAAAAGAAGATAAACGAGTTGAAGTTCCTTTAATATGCAGCATTGAGCGTATGGCCTATTATCAGCCGAATTGAAGGAAAGATACTAACAAACAGGCACAAATTACATTCAAATAAAATTAACTAGTTAGTCCATAGCAAAATGAGAGTGGCACGACACGTCTTTAAGAGATACTGCTTTCAGGCCAAAATGACAATCCCATATGTACTAATATCACTGTTTAGAAAAGGTAAACAATACTCCTCCCCATCGGTAAAGAACAAAACAGACATACGCCATGAGACGGGATCTCCTTGGAGTTCATCACCTGGATTCCATCTTCTTGATGGCCTTCTCTATTGCAGGTATATTCTTCCTGAACGTCGCCCACTGCTCAGCTGTTAAGCTTATTCCTGCAGATTCAGGCCAAATACTTTGCTTTTTAGTGAAATTATACACAACACCAAATATGCAATAACTAACTACCAATGCAATGGACAGAATAGCAAGGGCATTAAGATCAAAATATTTAGATTACCAAACAACCTCACATCACCTACAGGTAGAGAAAGTAGCATCAATGAAATTTATTATAAGTTGCATTATTTTGCAAAAAAAATAAAAAATCATGGTCATACCTCAACTTATTTACATAACCCCTTCACAGTTATCGTTGCACTAGATTTTTACATTTTAACTCAGTAAAGGGTCATTTCCTATCTAAGTGATACGGAGTATTAACAATTAGTTTTAAAGGATGACTAAATGCCTAAAATGATATAATGATCCAAAGCTTCAGCTAACTAAATGGAATTGAAATAAAGAAAAGAGAGAAAACAGTATATGCTCCTATTATTATATAATTAAAAAAATGTAGCACGTATATCTGGCCGCAACCAAAAGAACCTGCAAATCAAGGTCGAATATCAAACATTTTTTTTTTTCTTATACACTAAGTAGAGATATTAATTTTGGAAATGATCAACCTCGTGTATCAACCATGATGGGAATCCAAATCTCATAATCCCCAGCAATTCACTGGAGTGATATTCATTATACCAAGGAAAGTTCAGCAAAAGCCCCTAAAGCACTTTTGTATTTTTTTTTATTAGCCTCCCAATATTAGAAGTATAAGAATGAAGCAGAAAGTAGGATCAAATTCATCTTTACAAGTTTAATTTTCTGAGAAGCACATTATATTTGGACCATTAAAACTATAGAGACCAATTCATATGTTCGTGAATGTGAATATGCAAGTCAATGTTAATGAGGGATTGCACAAGGAAACTGAATGTACTATAACACACACTCGCCAATAGACATATTAACGGTAGACCGATCTTGGCACAGGAAAACAAAGAATCCATGGTAGACACTTTGGGTTGAACACTGCATCACCTTGCAAATCCAAAACAATTCATATAAACTTGTCATAGAAAAACAATTACCTTTAGCTGTTGGGAGCTCTTTGCCATCTTTCTGGTAGTACTCCCTCATTGAGACCAAAGTTTTCCCTCTAAACTCAGATAATGTCACCCTTCTCTTGTTTGATAACTGAACGAGTTGAAAAGAAAATAACAATGAACAACAGATCAGAGGGAGGGAAAAAAAAAGATCAAACAAACATTTGCAACTATTAGAAAGTTAGAAATAGAAGCTAAATCTTAAGTTGTGATGACTGCGCCACATCACAAGAGGTTTTTCAGGAATGGTTTACAAGTAGCTGTGAAATATTGACTATTAAATTCCTGAGCATTTGAAGATTCATTTCAATGCAGAACAACCGTACATTTTATGGAGTGTGTTAATGTTAGCAGGAAGAAAACCAAATTGAGTCTGAACACTAAAAGGAAACATATGTATTACCTATCATGATGTAAGAGAAACAATTTCTTGAACCTGTGTTTCTATCAACCCCAAGTTTGAATATATCAACTCGACATCATTATAAACTCTCACCCTCCCTGCTACTTGTTCGCCGGTAAACAATGAAAACCATAATCACAAAAACGATACAATAAGTTACATCATCTTATCTCTTAAATCTCCACCTACAATGTATTATCTATGAACCCTCAAATACTAATGTGAAGTTTATACCATGTCAAAACACTCAGTATTACCGGTGCACAGTTTTCTATCATGTAAAAACCTAAAAATCAGGCGATTAAGTGAAAATCATGGGGAAAACAAAACCATTATTGAAATTAACCAGCAAAGCAATTTCACATTTGAATTAGAGATGTCTACAATTTTTTTTTCTTAATCTAAGATATAATCTAGAAAACTGAATCTATTACTTTGAAAAATATTCAGAGAATTTCGAAAACTCACGCGGCAAACTATGAGGCCGCCCTCATCATCGTACTCTTTACCGCCTCTCTTTTTACTGCTTTCTTCTTCTTCTTCCTCTTCTTCTGGTTCCTGCTCCTCCTCCGCTTTAGCCTGTTGGGTGAGGTAGGTTTCGACGACCTGCCTAACAAACTTCTTCCGAGTCGGGTCAGAAAGGTCAATTCCGAGCTTTTCAGATGCGGCCTTGCGGATCTTGTGCTCCGTGGCTTCGTCCATATTTGAATTCTTCAGAATTTCCAAAACCGTTTCCTCGATTTTACTTTGGGTTTCTGTGTCCATTTCTCCCAAATTTTCTGCTGTTGTGTTGGATTATTTCGAGTAATTTGCCGCCTTTGTTTTGGTGTATGAAATTTTATGAGTTTGGGGTTTAGCAGAAATGACTGTTGGAGCAATTATAGCATATACTCGGGAACACCTGCACCCTCATTCATTCATGGAATTTTAATTCTGGATGTACAGTAGTCGCTTTTTTATAATTCTAAGTTCTCATATTATTTTCACATCTTATCATATTTTATACATACACATCTTTTATTTTTTAATTCTGGATGTACAGTAGTCGCTTTTTTATAATTCTAAGTTCTCATATTATTTTCACATCTTATCATATTTTATACATACACATCTTTTATTTTTTGAGAGTCATACTCATCTTATTCTGAAACGTGCTATGATTTAGGATTTAAAGTCAATTTCCAACAAATGAAGTGTATTTATATTGTTATATTGAAGACATGATTGATTGGATGACTGCGAATACTATGCTCACTATGGTTGATTGCATTATTTTAATATTATATCTGTGTATAATTCATATCAGAATATTCATGCACCATAACAACAACAAAAACTAATGGAAAAAAAAAAGAGAGAGAGGTTATATATTAAAGGGCCTATCAGGCAATAAAATTTCAATCATATAAACCATGTAAAATTAAATGGAGAGTTCAGTCTTCTGTCCCAAATTTAATCACATTTCTCAATTTCAAATGGTAACATTATAACCCACTTCTTCTTCAGATTCGAGCAAAACTTCAACTGTGCATGCATCTAATAACCACAAAAAAACTGTCAAGGACAACAAAGCACCAGCCAGCCAAATATTGAGATTTCAAACAGCAGGGGAGAAAGAAAAAAAGTACTAAGATCCCCCACAATAGATCTTAATATTTTTCTGAGTAATTTCTAACTAGGATGATGAATCTGTACCACTTTCCAGTGTCATCATTAACAACCGATTCATTCTTAACGTCTTGCATTTACCACCTTTATACATGCAAATGTTGTTGGTCACCTCCTCCATTTATGAGCAATGCTGAATTGTGATGGTGCACCATATACCATCTCCCGTTATGCAACTCATATACATTAGTCACGTTAAATGGCCTAGCCCCTATGTCATCAACGTAAGCTTTCATGGTCACCCAAGCCATACTTGGAAGCACACGAGCCCTTACATCTCTAACCTGAAAGTCAGCAACATTGTTCCAGGAAAAAGCCATCTGCCAGCTCTCCATCACTGCATTGTAACTAGAACAAGAGTTGACAAACATGTTAGATGATGATAAGACAAGCAAACATAATCAAACCCAAACAGGTTAAAAAAATACACGTAACGAGATGTGGACTAAATTCACATCACCCAAACATTATTCTCATAACTATGTACCCCCATTAAGTCAAAGATACAATCCAACGGAGGCCAGATTGCCCATTTTACAAAAGAAATTGGACATTTAATGTAGAGATGGAGGGATTCCTGAATACATAACACTGTCACCCGTCTACCACAAGATGAAATTAGCCTAATGTTTGTAAGCCACATCACGCACGAGACAACTGACAGGTAAATTCTCAAATAGGCTTTTGATATAGCAGTAACTTCTTGTATCATCGTTAAGAATTTGAGAGATGGAAAAGAGATATCAAGAAAGAAGCTCAAATCTAATGAAGTACATTGTCAATATGGCCAACCATGTCGTGCTATACTAAATAAACCTACAGAACATTCATCTTTTCATTTTTCTTTTCTTCTTGCATTGGTATTGAGAAAAAGTTGATAGATAATTTAGATATATTACTTGAAGCAAATTATAATGAGAAATATATTTATTAAGACTTCTGCTTGCAATCTAAAATGAAATGAGCAAATTCCAGAAGAACACAGGACAGATTAAGGGAATTGACGCGCATCAATTAAACATCATCTCTTGCAAGGTAAATCATTATAAATATATAACTTTATTCATGGATAGAAGCAGCATACCCACTAAACGACTGGCCACTTGCATGAAAACACTTCACATAATCTGTATTAAGCCATAACTGACCCATATCTTGGAGCAACCTCTCTTTGACAATCCTAAAAAACTCAGCATTTACAGTAACAATAGCTCTTGTAGTAGCATAATAAGCTTTCCATCCATTGGGTGGTGTCACACTATCTTGCTCCAGAGTGAAATCCTGGTACAAAAAGAAAAAGAAAAGCAACGAAAAAATATGAGGACTAATGACTGAAATATGAAGCCATTTTACTCCAAATATATGAACAAGAAACAAAAGACTTTAATCGAGAGAAAAGTTAAGCAAATGGGCGTGGTTACTATCTGCATGAGAGTATAAACTTTTCACCATATTCCTAAGATTTACGGAGATTTAATACTGCACCTAAGAACACAATTATCTAACATCTCCATTGGCAATTTACCTTAAAACTCAGAGCTTATCAAAAGGGGAAATAAGCAAAATGATATACTGATAGTGTAAGAGATTGTGCGACGAAGTATCAGTGATAACATAAAACAAATCCTTGAGATGAGGACCACAGAGAATATCTCTGCCCCAACCGTTGTTGCCACAATATTAATGATCAAAGGTAATTCCTAACTCTAGAGAACTCCTATTTAAATAGACTCAAAGACCTAACCCTAACTTAAGCACCAAGTAACAAAAGCCCACACCTATTTATTCTAGACTTAATTAAAAAGACTCAATTAAATAAAAAGCTCATTACAAAATTAATAAAAGATAATTATTAGATGTGTATCATATACTCAAGAATATTTGAGCAATTTTATTGGACAATATGTACTCAACATTCTAAAGTAGTCAAAGTACAACTTTCAAAGTTTTATTAATATAATGACCAACCTATAGTAACGGTAAAGCTGCCAAAGAAAGAGATTCATAACCATGAACAATGGATTAATAAGAGATCATGAGTTATAAATCACAGCACTTAAATAAAACACGAAGTTTTTTGGACTTAATCATTCATCCGCCCAAGTCAATGATAATTCAGATAAAAGGAAAATTTCATCTACGGGATTCTTATGTAGACTTCACTCTCTTGTACTATAAGTTACCAAAAAACAACTTTGGGATCTTAAGAACTTTATTTTCTCAGCTGTAACTTAGGACAATAGTCATTAGCTTTGGGAGAACAGAGAGAGGCAGGTATCATTGGTGAATACAAGGGTTCATGATAGAGAGACAGAAGTAAAACGAAAGCTCTGGTCTCCAACGGGAGAAGCGCTCATTAGTAGCTACAATTAATTAGCATAGGCATCCTAAATTATATTTCGGTAAGAGACAACGCTAGAACAAAAGAGAGCTTCATTCTTTGTTCCTGTTTCGTTCTCCCTTCGAGGTTTTTCCCTGTTCTCTAGGTGACGTCAATTTAAAAAATAGATAAGGTGCCCCACCCCCTGTTGATTCATTTTTCCAAGGAAAACTCAAGTTTTCTGCATGTTCACAATCTTATCATTTAGAGAAAAAATCAAACTGGGGTTAAAGTACTTTTTGTCATAAAAATAACATTGAGATAGAACTAAGTAATTAACTAGGTAGCATTCTCGGTAGGTCTGTAAACATGCATTATTTGAAAGTAACATTTCTTTAACAACTATATTAGGATCTCTGGATATTTGCTAAAGTCGATAAGAGATTTAAAACTTAATAAAACTAAATGCTACTACTTGTGTGAACAAGAACCTGAAACAATTGAATCTACACTCTTAAACACAAGTAACCAACTTCTTGCTAGTTTCATTTAACCATGTGATGATAAAATCAGACATCCACAACTTCTTTTAATATGCCCAGTTACTTATACAAAAGTCCGAAATGGGAAAAAGAAAATATCCTCCAAAACCTTAAACTAATGTAAGATAAATAAAATGCAACCATATTAGATGGTTTGGCAGTAAGATAAACACCTTTGAAATGGAAAGCCATTAATATATCGATGAAACAGTAAACCTATAAAATTCAAGCATACACATGTGTACACTGTGCACCATGATCCAGACCTGGTACAATTTCTTGCATTTGGATTTGCTTCCCAAGCATGCAATGACACACAACATGTAATGATTTAATTCATATTAAGTTCCTTGACTAATCATAAAACTTTTACAGATATTTTTTAATTTCTTTAAACAATTAAACCAGGTAGCATCATATCTCAGCCTCAGTTCAAAAGTAATCAAATTAAACTAAAACAAGTAAACCTCAAACACAAAATAAATTTACTGACTAAAGAATTTCAAGAAAACCAAACCTTATGATAGAGCGCCTTCCAAGCGTTGTCATCATTGGCAGCTCTCCGCATGAGCGAATTCGTCATGGAGAGGCGACAGAGGCTGGGAAAATCCAAGTAACTGAGAGCATGTGTAGTGATCTCCGGCACCAGCTGCTCCATCATCGAGGCTCCTGTCTGCCTATCGATTGCCATCTCCACACCATTCTCATTGGCACCAACAGTACCATTCAATCGCGCGGTCATTTCGTCACCCCTATCAATTTCCCTGTCCTCACTCGGATTTGTAGAATCACAGGGCTTTTGTTTTCTCAACTCAGGTGTAGTTGGTTCTAATTTCAATTTCCGGAAAATTACAGCAGTCGCGAAAATGAAACAAGAAAGGGTCGCTACTAGGGTTACCAAAAACGATGAATAATCGACCGTAAGAAAAGTGCTAAAAATTGTAAAATCCATTCATAAGTAAAGGAATTAGAGTTCAAATACCGATTGCCGAAATTCTTGCGATTCATGAAAGGGGTGCGAAAAACGACTCAAAAAAATCGAGAACAAAACCCTAGGTTACCTTGTACTGTGATGTAGAGGAAAATGTGGTTTTGCATGTGGTTTATGTGGGGCACAATTTCAAGGGGCTCTTTTTCTCTCTTTTGTTTTCTCTTTTACGAGGTTATGGCCCTTTGTTGTAAAACCCTAATCAATGGAGGGGAATTGTAGCGGTTTAGAGTGAGAGTGGCGAGGAGAGAGAAAATTGATGGTTTTACAACTGAATTCATTTCAGGCGAGGGAAACCGTACAGATCAAATCGGGCCGCAAATAAGGTTCCATATTAGGGGTATATTTGTCCATTCCCTTCATAAAATGCATCTATATCCCGCACCATTAAAAAATACGGAAAATCAAGTATTTGGATTTATTTAGTATTAATTAAAATATTTTATGATTGTAATTCATCAATTAATTCAAAATAAAAATTAGTAATTATTAGTAAAGCTTTTATCTTAAGCACAATTCCTTTGCACCACTTTTTTTTTTTGTTTCTAGACATTGATTATTTTTTGATCACATAGGTAATCTTATACCGTAATATACTCCCACAGATGGAATACATTTATAAATAAAATAATTATTTTCAATAGAGTTAATAATTTAAGAAATTATAAAGATATTTGAAAGGTGAATATTTATTCTATTTTGGTTATGAAAAGTACTACCAACAATAGTATAGAACAAAGGAAGTACTAATATTTTATAGTTTTTAACTTTTATATAAGCATATTATAAATTTATACCCTATAAATTATATTATTATCTATACATGGTTTATACTTTAATATAAAGTATATTATAAATTATATTTTATAATATGATTAATTAAATGCGCTATGATCAATTTTAAAATTCATGTTAGACATTTAACCATATACTGTATATCCAATAACTCACATACATGCCTAGATCAAATTATTTTATAAAATGAAACTATTCTCTTCCTAATATTTTATTGAAAGAAAGAAAGCACAGACATGATTCTTGTCAATTTACACATGTATTTAGAAATGTGGTATTAAATGTGTAGAAAATTGTTAAGGGAGGTAATGAATACTGACAAAAAAATAAATTTGGTGGAACACCAAAAATAACAAAATTGGTAACTTTAGAGTAGACGGAAATGAGTATGATTTATTCCAATCCAATCGATTATCAAGCGTCTCGTACTATATTACAATAATAACGAGCCTAGAATGGGAAATTGAGCAGTTGAATAGTATCTGTAAAACAATCATATTCATGAAGGATGTTAAGCACCACAATATGCAACAGATGATCCCAAAAAAGAAGCCACAAGGCCCACAACACAACTCTGGCATAGAACTGCAACTCAATCTATTTGGGTCCCATTAGAAACGAGTTCAAAATTGTCTATTTTAATGTGATTTACACGGTAAATACTAATTGATGAGCTATAAACCTTCGATGCAATACACTCAACTGCCCCTCAAAGAATGAAGATATCGAGTTCAAGACTAACACAACTAGGAAACTAACCGTAAATCAAAGGTATGAGCATTGTCGAACTACAGAAAACGAGTATTAAAATCCATCCCCTATTCGACCAAATAACACCACTGAGCGTAGGGCTGAAGAAATATTTCACCACCCTTTCAAAACTTATCTTGAAAATAGCAATGCAGGCGAAGCACAAACACATTGTCATAATAGCGAGTTCTTTGTTTTCCAAACTCACTTGATCGTGTAAAACCTTTTCAATCTCTAATCTGTACAACAGTTTCAGTTCAAGGGGCAAGAACGTGGAAACCACAAATTTAATTTTAATCAGTCAAAATTAGTCATCATCACAAGAAAACACAATAAAATTAACAATTGAGGGACAATAAAAAAATGTGAAAACAAACCTCAACATGGTATTTTGATCGACCAATAGATCCATTTGGGTAGAGACGACAGTTCTCCACGACTCCAGCTCAAAAATTCCTTTTTCCTGAACAATAACGTAGAACTAGAGTAAACAAACCACACAATTACCTAAACTTCGTATACGTATCAATAAGTGGTAAATACCATTATTTCCTTCCATTCCAAAAGATCCTTCAACTCCAATTTAGTTTTCTCCAACTGCAACGAAAACTTAGATAGCTCTTTCTCGAGCATGGGTAAATAATCTACCCTCCTTTTGTTAAGTTGTTTGATATACTCTTCCAGCACTGATAAGTTCATCTCGAGTACTCTAACCTTTTGTAACACTACCTTTAGGGCAGCATCAGCATGCAACCTGTTATTCGAATGTTGCCTAGGTTTGAGCAGAGTATCAGGGATACTACTCACAGGCACCAGTTTCTTTGGTGTATCAGAAGTACTATTTTTCTCCTCATCAACACTTCCCACTCCCTTATTCACAGTGTCTCCCAAATTATGAGCAGCATCATCTGTTGCAAGATTGTTAGAACTTGGTTCTGGGGGTATTATAGGCAATGTAGTGGAATCAACATGGGGCAATGCCTTAGATGAAGGCTCAGCCACAGGAACAATGAGATCTTCAAGCATTTGTTCAATAGCATCGACACCAAACACCTCTACGACACTTAACGTACAGTAAAATTCCGACCCATAATGACTTTGCAAATTCACTTTCAAATATCGAACCCACTTTGGTTCAGGCAGCTTAAAACTTTGTGCATGCTTGGAATTTGCAGCAATAAACGAGCCCAATATATCCCACGTCTCAGTTGGGTAAACCAAGCTGCCTGATAACTCGAAATCTTTAAAATTCGAGGAATGGTGCTCAAAATTCGCTATTTTCACAGCATCAACTAAAGTTTCATCAACAAGTTCAATGATGAAAAACTTTCCCTCAGCAGAACACGGGTTTCTGAGATATTGATCGTGATCCTTGCCTAATACATTGCTTGCACCCTTTGCTTCCTTATTATGGGAAACGACTTTTGCACCCTTTGAAGCTGCTGCATAGTTGTAGGGTGTCCCGTCTTGTTCGAGCCTATGGGTTATGTTGACAACCTGGCGAAGAGAACTACTCTTTTCTTGAATGGAAATGTATTTGAACTCATCAAGATTGGGATAAGTCAACGGACTTCTTTCATTCTGTTGAGGTACTGGTTCTCTTTTATTACCACCATCTTCACGTGGCGACATTTGACACATATATGGATCGTAACCTAGGACAGATGATGCTAGGTTTTCTAATTGACTCATACCCCTCGTTGAGTTCTCCATTTTTGGAGGGGTAGCAGAGTTATTAGTACTCACAGGCACATTCTGCTTCATCACTACACTAGTGGGATAATCATGTTCATTTTCAGCAACGGGAATGGGAGCAGCATCGTTCCATAACTTCACATCAGGACATTTATTATACATACTTCCATTATAAGGAAACAAATCACCTGAAAATTATCAATTCCAACCCACCACAATGAAGACATGAACTAAACTTGCATTTCAATTTACTGCTACAGTCAAAAATCATTTTTCATTGCTGGTTGTATAAAATTACCACATATCAACAACCCAATTATAGGCTATCAAGGGAATATCTCATATCCAATTCAAAACCATTAAACACAAATTAAAGCAACTTGCTCGAAAATCGAAAACAGAGGTTTCAGTAGTAAATTTTCAATCCATGAACACATGATCCGAAAAGGAAACAACAGAATAAAAGGGAAAAAACAGGGCATACCTTCATTTCCTCGAGTGACGCCAAATTTACCATGAAACAATACAACAACACACCAAAAGGAGAAAAATAGAGGAAAAGAGAGGTCGCAAAAGGTTTTCCTTTCAAAATCGTCCTCTAAATCAAGATTCTTAGCCCTATTTCTGCACAATTTGGGATTCACTTTTGTGGGTTCAACGTTGCGAAGTTTCTTCATATCTCATTGTTTTTCTTTCCTGCCTAATAATCCTAATTCCTATACATATCTACACCATTCCGTGCCTATGCTGCAAATATTAGAAAATCTATTGAAAATTCAATTTTGTATATCCGTATCGTCAAGAAAATGTTGTTTCATTTGCATATTTTGGATTTAATTACTTAAATTATTCGTTGTGTGATTCGGTATTCCCCGAGTAGCGGAAACTGCATACTCAGGTCTATATTCTTCTTTTTTATTAACAAAAATTAGTATCAATTTATTTCAATTTTATAGGAGTATAACGTTAATTTTATAATCAATTTTCAATTTACTCATGATTTTTTTTGAAGCCGTTTGTTGTGTAAATTTACTTTTTTAATTACCGATTAGACATTTTTTTAATTCGATTCAGTGACCCTTATTACTACTTAATATCGTGTTCCACAATAAATTTCACACCTCACTCTCACAATATACATAAAAGTCAATTCATTTTTTAAATTTCACACCTCACTCTCACAATATACATAAAAGTCAATTCATTTTTTAACTTTATACAAAAAAAGTTTACAAAATTACTACTAAATTCATTTTTCTTATTTTGTGTATCATTATGTGAAAGAAATCATTAAAGGAAAAAAGCATTTTTAAAGCTCCTGCGTTTACCAGTAACACTAGTTGACCAAAATTTTAAAATTTGTAGCTAATTTAAGTAACTAAAGTGATGGCAAATTTACTAAAAAAAGGATTAAAGTTCGCGATTAAATTGAAATTCGACCAAAATGTCGTGATAATACAAAATTAATCCTTTTATATAACCATAATATCATGAATTGATCAATTGCACTGCCACTGATGTACAGTACAGCACACAGCTGACAGCCCTCATTTTTAATAATCCTCACTAAAAAGGATGGCCTTTGATGATAACATCTTCATCTATCTCTTCATACCCTATTTTCTGCACTTTTTTGTTTTAGCCAAAAGCTTTGATATATTCGAACAACTCAAATAATCCTAGGACTAGAAACCCTACAGACAAAACAACAATAGGCAACGCGTCTGGAAAAATGTATGTTCAAAAGGCAATCAAGAGCTTATCAGATGAACCCCTGTTTCTGGACCAAACTGAAGATTGATCATGAATTCAACAAGGAGTACTCTAATTCGTTACCCTCTGTTTGCTTCTGTTCAAAGAACGGAAGGCTCCCTGGATCTCGTTCCTCTAAAACGAGGCTTGTAGGAGTTTGTGGAGGATAGTTATCAAGAATAAAATCAATTTCATCCCCACTAACGTCTTTCTGGTCAAGAACAACCTACAAAATGACAGAAATGCAGTCAGAAACCTCAGGCTCGTATTCATCGGAACAAAGAATAAAGCTAGACGAGGGAATAACCTTAACCGTCTTGATTAAAGCAGCATTATGCTGCCTAAGCAGGGTGACTGTCTTTCTGTACATATCACGTATAAGCTCTTCCGTCCTCCTTGCTATGTCGTCATCCATTTTGAAGTTGACTGGAGGCTCTATCAAATCATACTCATCGTATAGAGAACCCTCAAAGTCGAGCCTGGGCCCCACAAATTTTGATCTCTTTCTCCATGGAGGGGGTTCCCCGTGCACTACCATTGGCTCCTCCAAATTCCATCTATAATGAATAAACAAGGAGCTTAAAATAAACCAAATGACTAGTGTGTATTTTAAAAGGTATTGGTTGTTTCACTAAGAAGTATTAGTTTGTTCGTAATAGTTGTTTTGTTAAAAAGTAATAGTTGTGCACCAGTTGCACCGTGCAACTGGTGCGCCCAAGTGTTACTCAATACAATAAACGAAGACCTACATGGTGATAATCTTACGAGCCAGCCAGGATGCATCAGCAAGATAACTGACTGATGCTTTCGAAGTGTCTCGTCCAAAAATGACCTCTTCAGCGGCTCTACCTCCCAGTAAAACCTTTCATAAAGAAATTGTTCAGCAAAATTATGATCACATTTGTAGTATAAAACGAGGAGAAAATGGTAATTTATGAGACCTGAAGACGGTGTAGTAACTGAGGTCTGCGCTCAAACATGTATGACTCGTCATCAAGACGGTCAAATACAACTTGAGAGAGGGTCTGCAAGACACATTTTTAAATCATCCGTAAAATGTAATTTATGTATTATATAGAGATGGGAAGAGAAAAAATTCAAATGAAAAACCTGCCCACGAGGATGAATAGATAGACGATCACAACGCTCGACTTTTGCATTCTCAAAACGCCTTAGCAAGTGAGATGTTAAAGCGGTCCCGACTTCTACAGTAGCTCTCCTGCACTGCCCTTGATGACCTAGGTCTACCCCAACACGCTTGGGACCCACTGTGAGACGGTTAACTGCATCATCCATATCAGGCTCAAGAATAGAATCATGACCTTTCCTTACTGCCACAAGAGCAGCTTCTTGAAGAAGCTGTGCCAATTTGGCACCCGTCCACCCTGATGATAAATACAAAACAACTCAATAAAATTAGTTTTCTTGCAAACAAGTCCTTGAGGTTTGCATTTTTATTACAAACACCCCTTGTGCAATTTGCAATTAAGCAAATGTCCGGGACCTATATGTAATGGGGCTGAACTTCTAAATTTTGTGAAATGGTGAATTGAACCTTTCTGCAATAGAACTGTTTAAATTATGTAGAACTAAAATTCGATTGCATACCTGGCAAGTTGTTAGCGTAACTCGACAGATCGACTGTATCCGACAATTTCACATTCCGTGCATGAACTTTTAAGATGTCCAATCTCCCTTTTGCATTTGGGGGACGTATTCTTATCTGGAGGATAATTGCCATTTAACTTTCAAAAGAATGTATGCATAGATATAGCAAGTTATGCAACTTTGACAACAAAAGAGGTGCTTGGTAATATACAGGGAAGTGGAGATGAGAATGGGTATTGATAGTAGTGAGAAATGGGGTTTCATTCCTCGAGTTTAGGAGAGGAATGGTCCATCCCCTAACATGAGGTTTCATTCAATTTCTTTATATTAAATCATCCAACCAAACACCTCTTTGTTCAAAATAACACACCTTACGATCAAAACGACCTGGTCGAAGAAGGGCTGGGTCTAGCAAATCCTTTCGATTAGTAGCACCCAAAAATATTACACCTTTGCCTGTATCAAACCCGTCTAGTTCTATCAACAGCTGGTTCAATGTAGTTTCCCTTTCTTGAGTTGCTGCATTGTATGAGTGATCTGTTGATTCACGGAATATTCCTTGACGCCTATGCATCAAAAATTAAAAAATCAGATCAATATGGATGTAATTAATTACAATACAGAATATTTGAACTGGATAAGGGAACAATATTCAACACTCATGGTTTCACAAAAAAAAACACAAGTCTAATAATAATAAGGTTTCATGTTATCATTGAAGTAGTTTGCAGGCATTGAATTACAAAAAATGGGCCAGAAAAACAGATTAACAGCTAGTCTTATTACTCGTCAAAAGCACATGTGTCAATTATATGAAAATTCAAACTGTAAGCAATTTATGTTTCATAAACAACTACAGATAGAGATATCTATGCTTCAGCACAAATTGCTGGTGCAAGCTCAGTGTCAGTTAAGAATCTCCATACCTTGTAGCCAGTGCATCAATTTCATCAATGAAAATGACAGATGGTCTATTTACCTGAAAAGAACATACAAAATCAATTAAAATATCAAATTTACCTTCTTTACAACCAAACATCTGCAGGAGAAGTTTTCTTGTAATCCTATAGAAGCTGTTTTTAGCAAACAATATAGATGGTGAAATCCTAGTTCCCCAATTCTGACCTCATCTCTGTTGAATTCAGAGAAATTCCTCCAAATCTACTATACTCATCAATTAAAACGAGAATGTTAATGGAATAGGGAATGTCAATGACTGTTGTAGTTTCCAGCCTAGACTGACGAGGTGAAAGATAACAGCAACCAAAAATACAAATATAAGTTGTCAAACCAGCTGTTTTAACAATACTAAACTTGATATCTCTCAGAAGCCCAGAAAATATTTTTTTTTTTTTTGCAAAATATACTTGATTACATTTTTACTCCTATATCTTACCTGATGTATGACAGAAAAGTGTTTGCCATCTTTAACATTTTGGTCGTGGCAAAAGACTCTAGCATTATATGATACGGAGTATATCACAATTCGGGACCAGATAGCAGGTCTTTCACAGAGCAAAAGTTTGTTTTACATCAAAGACAAGTTTTTAAAAAACAATTAAATACATAAAGCATAACTTGTTCAAGGTATATTGTCATGATCAACCATACTTATGTAAAATTGACATTTGTATCAAGTCTTGCATACAACAAAGTTGCAGCAAAAGAGAGTTAACAAGTTACCTTTGCTCTCTTGAATAAATCCCTGATACGAGCAGAACCAACACCAACTAACACTTCAACAAATTCCGATCCAGCCATTTGATAAAATGGAACACCGGCTTCACCAGCTATTGCTTTAGCAACCAAGGTCTGGTGATGTTTCATTTGATTATATAATCATCATAATATTCACAATTCATGTATCTAGAAAAAGAGACAACTCACCTTCCCACATCCAGGAGGGCCCTCAAGAAGTACTCCATGAGGAGGCTTTATCCCCATTTTATCAAATAATTCAGGATTCTTCAAGTACCTTACCAGCTGATAAGCAGCAAAAAATATTAAAAGAAAAGAGAGAGAGAGAAGAAGTTTCAAGTTCTGTCATCAATATGCATCAACTCTTAAAATATCAGGCTTGGAAATATACGTGATACGCTAAATATAGAAATCATAAGAACATATAAAACACTCTTTCACCTAATAATATTTCAGTTTTCAAAACAAACAAGCAGTCCAAGAGTTGGCAGGCAATTTAACTAACATCGAGAAAGGGAGTTCTGGTTAATTTACCCACAAAAAAAAACACTTATTCAAATTGGGCCAAAACAAGCCTAACGAATTTGTATCTTCCTTGTCAAAAGTTGCAAAAATTCAAGAGATTTGTTACCTCTTGGAGCTCTTCCACTGCTTCCTCAATCCCTGCAACATCATTAAACATAACCCCGGTAGAACCCTGAAGACATTATTAAAATGTTAAAAGAAATACAGGATGTATTTAGAGAAACTGACAGCAAATACAAGTAAATTGAGATGTAGAACTAACATCAACGCGCGCTTGTGGCTTTGACTGAGAAAATTCAATGCCTTGCCATATATCCTACATGATGTAGAAGCAGCAATGATACCAATCACAAACTGTTAACTACTGCAGGAATATCAAAAGGAGAAGAAGGAAGGCTAACCCATTTTCTGAAATTCTTAGGTCTTCTAGAAAGGGTAAAACGGACAAGAAGCACCATTGTCAAAAAGACCAACATGATTGGTTTGAGCATCTCAATGCTGGCAGAGACCCCACCGAAAGTGTAAAGTTCATACAACTTCGATGAAATTCCTCCATCACCAAAAAGATCAGCAATATTGTCCCAAATTCTTTCGAAAATCCCAAATATGATACCCAAAAACAGCTTGAGGAATGGCTTGGTCACAGGCCATACAACATATGCAGTCGCAGCATAGACAAAACCAGTAACTGCAAAAACTGCTGAAGCCAAAAAGCCTCCAACAAGGACTGCAGCTGCAGCCATTGCAGCGGTTACTACTCCAAGTTCAACCATCATTCTGCTTGATATCTTAGATGCTACTGGATGAGGATAATTCGGCAGTTTTCCTACCCATGACTACAGTAACGGATAAAGCTGTAAGAAAATAACAAGAGCATAAAAGGAAAGAGAAAGTTTTCAAATTACAAGTTCTCACCAAAACAGGTAGTAGTTGCCATTGATGTTCATTGATTTATACCAAATACTTCATGTTACACTATTAGGAAAATTTTGGCCCAGATAACTAATTTAGGGGATGCAATTCCATAACGAGTTTATCAACTCTATAATACTTCAATTGAAAAGGTTAAAAGGATGCATCACTTTCTTGACTTTTTGACAGCTATAACTCAACAAATGCAATATCCTGCGTCTTGTACACGCAATCGAACTCAATTAGGTCTCATAATCTAGTCAAACTAACCTCACACACATCTATTCAAAGTTTCAAACTAAAGTTATTAATCATTCAATAACAGGAACCTGATACAACGTTTGAAAAGTACTTCAGAGACACAAACTGGTTACATAACAAGCATGGAGTTGTGTTGTACTGCTTAATCAACTGTTACTCTATTATTAGATTTGGACCTAATGAATTTATCATGGTTCCTTGCATATTTTGCTAGCACAGCTTTGTAGTCACCGTGTCTTTTTACCAAAAGCAAAACTGTAATTGAGAGACTAGATGGTAAATCATCGGGTCATCTTAGATGTAGCCCTGTCTACGAAAAAAGTTAGAATAATATCGAGCCACAGCAAGACTACGGCATTCACAATCTAACATATACATTATTCCTCAAGAATTTTTTTTTGGGTATTCTTTCCAAAATATTATTAAAATATTTCTCGGATGGTACATCACACAAGCATGTGAATTCTAGAAAAACAGTAACATAACAAATATGGATACCATCATTTGCTTCTCTATTTCATTTCGCGGTCCCTTGTATGCCTCTAAAACGTCTTGCACTTGTTCTTCATCCAGTCTCATTGCCCTATAAGGTATAACCAGAATTCATTAAAAAGTCAAGCATATAAATCACAACATAACCCAAAGCATCAAAAACATTTCACACCAAACACACCATTTATGGCTGTGCAAGCTTGTTTCACCAGGTATTTCTTTCAAATCGACAACAAAATCCCTGAACCCATAGTTACCAAGCCCTCTGTCCTCCTTGAAACTGACCAACTTTACCTTATCATTCTCGAGGTACTTCTGAAAATCCTCATAACTCATTTGTGGCAACTCCTTCACATTCTTATCAAACTCCTCTTCTTCAGATAAATTAGCCCCGAAAACTTGCTCTGGTACATAAAGCTTCCCTTTGTACTCCCTCAATAAATCCTTCAAATGAACCTCCCCATCAGGCTTCACAAAATGTGACTCATTGCCACTCTCCTTATCAATTTTACTTCTCAATTCCTTCAAACTTAATCCCTTTAATATCTCCGAGACCCTATCATTGAAACCCTTTTCACGCAAATCCTCCTTCTCTTTCAATGTGTATAACTTATTCCCAACCAGGTATTTGGGCTCAATTTGGCTAGGGTTTTCCCTCAAAACCCTAGTCACAAAATCCTCATTTCCGGCACCGGAATTTGAATTTGAAACGGCTTTCGGCAGAAAAACACGTGGGTGGCTATGAATTTGCAGTCTTTTGGTGGGTTTGAAGGAAAGATATAAATTCTTGCGCGGGCTATGATTTGGGGAAATCGTAGGAAATTTAATCAAGGGCTTGGCAGTTCCCAGTGGTGTGGAATACATGTTTCTTAGCTATAACTTTTGGGCATTCTTATTTTGAGAACAAATATAGAATTTACATCAACTCGAAGTTGAACTTTATAAACAAATCAAGAGAAAAATCTCTCAATGGAATTGAACATGGATATACAGAGCAGGAGAGAGAGGAATGGGATAGAGTTGGGGAAGGAAGAAGATGGAGTCAGAGAAAATCGTCCATGGAAACACGATTTTCAGTCGTAAGTCGGTAAGTGAGTTTTTTTTTTTTTTTTCCTTAAATTATTTTCTTAAAAAAAAAAATTTGCCCTGTGTGAAGAATAGCACGAAATTTAATAAGGGTGGGGCTACTAATACCCCCAACATATGTTATACATACCTCAAATATTTTAAGACAAAAATAGACATAAGTAAATTTAGTAACCCTATTAAATCTATCAAAAAATTCTACGCATCCCAAATAATTATAAACACACCTCAAATACCTTATTCTTAAACCCTTCCTTCATCATTTAACCTTCAATCAACGTTTTTCTACACTGTTATAACCCATAAGCATAATTCTTAAAAACCAACTTTAATAATTAATATAATGATAGTTAATGGTTACTAACTTACACTAAACGAAAATTACAAACTACATACCTGAACAGTATAAAATGCAAACAACATATAGTATGCATTAGCGTAATTCTATTGTGCGTCAATTTTGACCGTTCACCTGCTTGGCTTGTGCGTGCGGCTGTTTCGGTCGTACACCTTCTTGTGTGTACGGCTATTTCGGCCGTACATCTTCTTGTGTGTACGGCTATGTCGGCCGTGCACCTTCTTAATTGTGCGGCCACGTTTTCAGCCGAACGGTTTTGACAGAAAAAAAAAAAAATAGACAGCAAAAATTACAGAAGAAAACATCAGACACAAAATCATACCCAATGTATTTTATTTTGATTTTTGTACAATATAATCACTTCAACTCATTTAACAATTAAAAAAAATGCAACAAATCATATAAACCCTAGAAATGTGGGGTATGTTTAGTAATAGGTAAGAAGAAATAAGGTTTTAACTTTTTTTAGGAAAAAAAGGCATGAAAGGAATAAATTGGGGTGTGTTTAGTAAAATAATTTTATTTTTTAATTTAAGTGGGATGTGTTTAACATTTGGGGTGTGTATGGGTGTTAATAGCCCCACCCATTTAATAATTAACCTCCTCCTTTTTTTAGAAGTAATATTTTTATGACTTTTAAAAAATAAAGGTAATATTTTTATTTCTTCAAAAAAAAAAAGAAGTTAATATTTATAAAACTTTAAAATGTTCAACTTCAACATCTATAATATACTAATATAGTTCTCGCGTGTTATATTAATTTTAAGTCAATGTACACAATGTTAATGTCACTTATTCTTTAATTAATAATCTTTTTACATAAGTTAATTACAATTCTTATAAGATATTGTACTATCTTGTTCACAAAGATTTAGTATATATATATAGTGTAATTTATGTGTAAAATCACATGAGCATATACGTCTAGCATATTTTTTGAAAAGGTAATTCAATCGTGGACTGAATGACGAACAATGCTAAAGAGTCTTTTACATGGTGGGATTGCCCTCCGGAGTCTATTATCACTATGTTAGCAAAGGATAAGCACCAAGAGTACTTTAGATTTTCTTAGAGGAGCATCCATTTTCCTTTGTCGAGATTTTTCTTTAAGGAGGGTTTTTTTCGAAAAGGATTTTAATGGGACTCCGACCTCTTGAATGGATTGTATTCTATAAAAGATCTAATTTCATTCATTATGTGTATTTAAAAAAAAATTGTATTTCAGTAAAAAGTATTAATTGTGTACTAATTACATTGTACAACCATGATACATAAAATAAAAATAATTATTACAACATAACACATACATTTCATCATTCAGATTGAATCCTTGATGCATCTTTGTTTCTATATGAAATAGTAGCAGAGAAGTTAGCATCAAATAGGCTGAAATTGGTCAAGAAATGTGCAAACCAACTTGCAGAGAGTTTGGGAATCCTCTTCATTGTACGACGATCAACATGATATAATCCAAATTTGGGGCCATATCCACTCGACCATTCAAAATTATCCATCAAGCTCCACATTATATAGCCACGCACATCAGCCCCGTCCCTGCAAATTTGATCAACGTGTTTCAGAGGAGTTAACACAGTTTACGAATTCGTGATGTATCAGCATCACATATTCAAATATTATAACACTAGAAGAGGTGGGTTTATAAGATATTAAATCAGTTGATCAGGCCATGGTAACTTAAGTACATGTATAGCTGGAGAAACGAGCTCTCAGCACGAAAAGCCCTCTATAATTTCCAGCTTTATGAAAGGAACTGTAGCTTGAGTAGCAACTTCTCAATAATTTAGAAGTTTAGTGCTTAATGGAACTTAAATACCTTATAGCTTGAGCAAGGTGTGCAAGGTATGATTGGTGATAATGAATTCTCTCGACATCATGCTGGAGGTTGTCATCTTCGTTGGCCAGAGAGGAATAACCTGCGATCGCCATCAGATCAGCTTCAATACAACAATGAAAGATGCAGTCATCATTGAGATTGAATCATAATGGCATTTATTCTTCAGTATCTAATACTATTAGACATTTCAAGGTACGGAAACTCTCAATTTTTTAAGTTTTTCCATAGCCTAATACAAAATTATCACTAACCGAGCATAAAGGATTAGTGACATGTGCAAGCCAATTGGTAGGTGAACATGTATTTATATAAGAAAGACAAACTAAAATGTGCCTATTTTTACCATTTTCAGTGATAACCATTGCTTTGTTATGGTATCTCTCCTTGACATAGTGGACAATGCCTTCCATACCTCTTGGAAACACAAAGAATTGAGCCATTCCTGTCTGCAAGAGGAATTGAGGAAATGGTCTTCGATTAGTCAAAAAGACTAGTAGAACAAAAATCTCCATTTTGATAAATCAAAATTGTTTGTCAGGGATGAAGTATCAAAGCTTCGTACCCGTTCCCCTATTGGGACACCATTGCGCTCGCCACTAGTGAACACGAAGCCTCGGATTGCACGGTCACTACCTTGGATGCAGCTAGATTCGTTGCAGATGCAACCAGAATGAATACAATCCTTAGCATAAAGTGTTCCATAATGGTTTAACCCAATAAAGTCTATGCTATCTTTCAAAAGCTCTCTTTCCTCCAAAGAAAACTGAGGCAATTCACTTCCAAGATAATACTTCATTTCTGGAGGGTAATCACCAAATACGAGTGGATCCAACGTCCTTTTAACAACATAACAAACATCATATATCTTAAAAAACCAAACATTTTTTACTTCATTTATGACTTCATTTTCTTCGCTGGGGTGGGGTGGGGTGTATATTATTAAACTTACCAACCAACATTAAAAGCTAGTGCCCTATCTGCAGCTTCCTTATCATTCTTGTCATCTGTCATTGGTGTGAACATTTGTGAAGAAATAGTAATGCCTAATATACCATCCACTTTGGACTGCATCAAGAAACTTAGAATATAAGAAAGAGCAACAAATGTAAATCAATCGAAGACCTTCTTTTATGCAAACTTAAAAGGTTGACAATTAATAATACTTGCCTTAAACCTCTCCCGATGCAACTTAACAGCTTTGGCATGGGCCAACAACATGTTGTGCACTACAATCAGAGGCTCGACATCTGAATTTCCAGATACACAGTTACCGAAAGGAGGCGAACATCGAACAGGTGGATATTCTGCCCTTTCATAGGACAATTCTGCATATAAGCTGGGTTCGTTGATTGTTATCCAGTACTTCACCCGATCACCAAAATGTTTGAAACATGTTTTAGCTAAATGGAGATACTCTTCCCTATTAAACGGAGAATAAATAACCATTTAATAAACAGTATTCACAGATAATCCCAGTTAAACTTGAACATGGCTGGAAAAGGGATAAATACTTACTGCATCAGAGGACTAAGCCAGCCCCCAAATCTGTCTTCAAGTTCTTGAGGATATTCGTGATGGAAAATCGTAACAAATGGCTGAATTCCTGCATTCAATTGTACCGGGTATCAACTAAAACAGGCTACTAAGTTTAATTGAAACGTTGAATAATAAGATCATTATTAATATGAAAATGACCTCTTAGTAGAAGATTATCAATAATTTTGTTATAAAAGAGAATAGCAAGTTGGTTAACTTCACCAAGTCTCCCTCCTACATTCATAATAAGGAAGACAGTATCAAGAAATCAAACACCAAAATCATAAAACAAATAAAAGAAAATCCAATCCAAACTTCAAATAGGAAAGTTCATACTAGGAAGAAGTCTACTCCATGAAATCGAAAAGCGGTAAGCCGTCAATCCAAGCGAATGGATTATCTTAATATCTTCCTGCGATTGGTTAATTAAAAATAGCGACAAAACAGAAGCTCCAATCACTATTGCACCCTCTCAAATGATCATCAATTTTAAGATTAGGGAAACGAATAAATTGCAGGAATGGTACCGTACAGTAAACAAATGGTAATGATCATCAGCTATATCAGCATTGCTCCCATCGATAACATTTCCTAATTATTTCAACCATATCAAAAACCAAAATCCGCAATAAAACGTGAATAGATGATGGAATCTAGAAAATCTTCGCAATTAAGAAACAAAACAAAACACAGTCCATCACTGTTTACCTTCTGTTAGGATTAATGCAATATTGGATGTCATCTAATTCTATCTATCAGAAGAGTTGCTATTGTTCTGATCTTGGAGTTCAGCAAAGTTGAGTTAAGGAGTAATTCAACTGATAAGGTTTAGTGGTCTTGTTAGGAGTCAACTAATCTGAAATTGTTGAGTTTGGACAACTCTGCTAGACAAGTTATCTGAAGTCAGTTCAGGAGAGTTGGGGGCCAAGTCTGCTGAAGACAGTCTGCTGAGACAAGTCTGCTTAGCCAAGTCTGCTGAGACAAGTCTGCTTAGACAAGTCTGCTGAGACAACTCCGCTGAAGTCTAGATTTTCAGAGTTAGTTAATTCTGGTTTTTCTGTTAGTTAGTTAGTTGGTTAGTGGCGGTTATCCAATGCATTGTACATCTATAAATACACCATCTAGTGCATAGGTTGTAGGTTACTGAATATGAGAGTTTTGAGAGATCAAGCTTAGTGAATACTTGTAATCTGTAACTTTCATTTGAGATTAGTGAAGAGAGTCTTCTATCCTCCGTGGACGTAGATCATTTGATCGAACCACGTAAATCCCGTGTTTTTCTTTGAGTTCTTTATTCGTTTCAATTCATTGCGTTTCTAGTTGTCTTGATTTATCATTTGTAAGGAGTTGCTTTGTGAATACAATTCCGTAACAATTGGCGCCGTCTGTGGGAAGTCGAAGATAAAGTCAAGAATCAGAAATGGGCTCTGTGAAGTTGGAGATAGAGAAATTCAATGGTAAGACAGATTTTGGCTTATGGAAAGCCAAGATGAAGGCTCTGCTGTCACACCATGGGCTGAAAGAGGCCCTCACTCCTCTTGATCCTGCTGCATCCGATGCAGACCAGGCCAAGAAAGAAGAGCTTATGGAAAAAGCTTACAACATTGTTGTTCTGAGTTTGGGAGACAATGTGTTCAGGGAAGTTATGAAGGAGAAGGATGTTGTTGCTGTATTTGAGACCCTTGATGATCTGTATTTGACACAATATTTGTCAAACCAGATGTTTATGGAGAGGAAGCTCAACAATTTCAAGATGACAGATGATAAGACCCTTGATGAGCAGTTAATAGAGTTCATGCAAGCTGTTGATGATCTTGAAAATGTTGGAGTCACCTTAGATGATCACAAGAAGTCTTTTCTACTTTTGGAGTCCTTACCACCTTCATATGATAGCTTCAAGGATGCTTTGCTGATTACCAAGGAGGGTAAGGCAAAATTTAAAGAAGTCTTGTCTATTCTGAAAACTAAGAGTTTACATGTAGCAAACTCAACCAAGAAGACCAAGAACCAAGCTGAGGGTCTTAATATCAAACTTAAGAATGACAAGAAAGGAGGGCAAGGCAAGAAGTTTCATGCCAAGCCAAATCAAAAGAAGAATGGGTTTGTAGCCAAGAGCAGAGCTTGCTACAAATGCCATAAAGAAGGACATTTCTTTAAAGACTGTCCTGAGCATAAGAAGTCTACTGATCCTGCCAAAGCTGATGTAGTAGAGGCAAAAGGATATGATAGTGCAGAAGTCATGAGCATAACAGATAGCAAACTTGTTAATGAATGGGTGTTGGATTCTGGATGTTCATTTCACATGTGTCCCACCAAATCCTGGTTTCAAAACCTGGAAATGATGGATGGTGGATCAGTTCTGTTGGGTAATGATGAAAGCTGCAATGTGAGGGGTATTGGCACTGTGAGGGTGAAGATGTTTAATGATAAACATGTGATCCTGACCAATGTCAGATTTGTTCCAGATTTGAAGAGAAACCTTATA
Organism: Galeopsis tetrahit; assembly: GCA_963675135.1. Lineage (NCBI taxonomy): Eukaryota > Viridiplantae > Streptophyta > Magnoliopsida > Lamiales > Lamiaceae > Galeopsis > Galeopsis tetrahit. The sequence continues at coordinate 10,110,457 of OY776125.1, read as the reverse complement.
TCTCTTGGCACACTAAATGCTTTGGGTTATGAATTCAAGACTGAAAAAGGATGTTTGTTTGTCACCAAAGCTGATAGAATAGTGATGCAAGGGAAGAAGTCTAATGGTCTATATTCTTTAATTGGTGAGACAATCACAGGTGCTGCTGATGTTACCATGAGTTCTGAAGATGCTATGCTTTGGCATAAGAGGCTGGCACATGTGGGTGAGAAAGGTCTGATGGAGTTATCCAAGAAGGGGGCATTCCACCAGAAGACATTCAAAAGCCTGGAGTTCTGTGAGCAGTGCATTCTTGGCAAGGCCAAGAAGAAGTCATTCCAGAAGGGTGAGCACACTACCAAGTAGCTGCTGGATTATGTTCATTCAGATGTTTGGGGGCCATCAAGAACTGAAACCATTGGTGGAGGTAAGTATTTCATGTCAATTATAGATGACTATTCTAGAAAAGTTTGGGTGTTCATTCTCAAACAGAAGAGTGAGGCCTTTACAAAATTCAAAGAATGGCTACTTGAGATAGAGAACAAGAAAGGAAAGTCCTTAAAACATTTGAGGACAGATAATGGCCTTGAGTATCTATCAGCTGAATTCAATGAATTTTGTAAAGAGAAGGGCATTACTAGACATAGAACTGTCCCTCTTAATCCACAGCAAAATGGATTAGCAGAGAGAATGAATAGAACTATTCTAGAACGGGTCAGATGCATGTTAGCTGATGCTAAATTACCTAAAAGCTTTTGGGGAGAAGCTGTATGTACTGCATGTTACTTGATAAACAAAACTCCCTCATATGCTTTAGAAGGTAAAACCCCAGATGAGATCTGGTATGGCAAGTTGTCTGATTATTCAAAACTTAAAGTGTTTGGATGTCAGGCATATGCACATATTAGACAGGATAAGCTTGAGCCAAGGGCTCTGAAATGTATATTCATTGGCTATCCAATAGGTGTCAAGGGCTATAGACTGTGGTGCCTTGAACCTGGTCATAAGAAAGTGATAATCAGCAGAGATGTTGATTTTAATGAGAAGGTAATGGGATATCCTCATAATGGAAACTCCCATGACCTAGATGGAAGAATTGTAAATGAGTCAGAAGAGAGTTTCTCAGCTGAGGTGGAGTTTCCCACATCAGGAGAGTTGACCCCAGAGGAGGTGGACAACTTTGCTGATACAGGAGACAACACCCCTGATGAGGTTGTTCCAGAACAGGTCCCAGAAGATGATCCAGAAGATCATTCAGAAGATGAGGCCATGGAGGACAACCCTGCTGATCTGAGAAATTACAGCCTTGCAAGAGATAGGCTCAGGAGGCAGATTCACCCCCCATCTAGGTTTGGTCAGGCTGATCTTGTGTCATATGCTCTGATCACAGCAGAAGAGGTGGAGCATTATGAGCCAAGAAACTATAAGGAAGCTATCACCAGTCCTGAAAGAGAGCAGTGGATAGCAGCCATGTCAGAAGAGTTGCAATCCTTAGAGAAGAATGAGACCTGGATCCTTGTGGAGAAGCCAGACAACCAGAAGTTGGTCAGTTGTAGATGGCTGTTCAAGAAGAAGCTTGAAGTTGGATTTGGTGGTGCTAGAGAGCAGATCAGATTCAAGGCTAGGTTGGTGGCAAGAGGATTCACACAAAGAGAAGGCATAGACTTCAATGAGGTATTCTCTCCTGTTGTTAAACACTGTTCAATAAGATTACTTTTGTCTAAGGTTGCTCAAGATGATCTTGAGTTACATCAGCTAGATGTTAAAACTGCATTCCTACATGGAGAACTAGCTGAAACAATATATATGCATCAACCAGAAGGGTTTATCATGCCTGAAACTCAAAGTAAGGTATGCTTGCTTAAGAAATCATTGTATGGGCTCAAGCAGAGTCCTAGACAATGGTATAGAAAGTTTGATACATTCATGCTTTCTATTGGTTTCTTAAGAAGCAAATATGATGGATGTGTATATATTGGTAAACAAGATTATCTAGAGAGCACCTATCTACTGATCTATGTAGATGATATGTTAATAGCTAACAAGAGTATGAGAAAGATTACCCAGCTGAAGCAGCAGCTGAGTAGCAAGTTCGAGATGAAGGATTTGGGTGAAGCCAAGAGAATATTAGGCATGGATATTCTCAGAAACAGGAAAGCAGGGAAGCTGTTCTTGTCCCAGAAAGGTTACATCCAGAAGGTGTTGAGAAGATTCCTTATGCACCAGTCCAGACCTGTTAGTACCTCATTTGGCCAGCAATTTAAGTTGTCAGCCAAGCAATCTCCTCAAACAGCTGAAGAGAAGAAGCAGATGCTTACTGTTCCTTATGCAAATGGAGTAGGAAGTCTCATGTATGCTATGGTTTGTAGCAGACCAGATCTTGCCTATGCTGTTAGTATGGTGAGTAGGTTCATGGGAAATCCAGGAAAGCTACATTGGGAAGCTTTGAAGTGGATTCTAAGATATCTGAATGGTTCAGAAGACTTAGGATTATTGTTTGAAAAATCAGCTGATACCAAGAGACCTTTGATTGGATTTGTGGATTCTGATTTTGCTGGAAACATAGATACAAGGAAGTCTTTATCTGGTTATGTGTTTACATTGTATGGCACTGCTATCACCTGGAGAGCAGCCTTACAATCTATGGTGACCTTATCCACAACAGAAGCTGAATACATAGCCTTAACAGAAGCTGTGAAGGAAGCAATGTGGTTGAAGGGCATTCTGAGAGATTTTGGCATATTTCAGAAAAGTGTTCCTGTGCTGTGTGATAATCAGAGTACAATTCATCTAGCAAAACATCAAGTGTTTCATGAGAGGTCAAAGCACATTGATGTGAAGTTACACTTTGTTAGAGACATCTTGGAGAAGAGCATTGTTGAAGTTCAGAAGGTAGCTTCAGAAGAGAATGCAGCTGATATGTTAACTAAGGCATTACCAAGCAATAAGTTCAATCATTGCATGGAGTTGGTAAACCTTAGCACCTGGGATGTTCATTAAGAAGAGAATGGACAAACAGCCTTGAGGAGGGCTGGGAAGAAGGCAATCTTGCATTAAGGTGGAGAATTGTTAGGATTAATGCAATATTGGATGTCATCTAATTCTATCTATCAGAAGAGTTGCTATTGTTCTGATCTTGGAGTTCAGCAAAGTTGAGTTAAGGAGTAATTCAACTGATAAGGTTTAGTGGTCTTGTTAGGAGTCAACTAATCTGAAATTGTTGAGTTTGGACAACTCTGCTAGACAAGTTATCTGAAGTCAGTTCAGGAGAGTTGGGGGCCAAGTCTGCTGAAGACAGTCTGCTGAGACAAGTCTGCTTAGCCAAGTCTGCTGAGACAAGTCTGCTTAGACAAGTCTGCTGAGACAACTCCGCTGAAGTCTAGATTTTCAGAGTTAGTTAATTCTGGTTTTTCTGTTAGTTAGTTAGTTGGTTAGTGGCGGTTATCCAATGCATTGTACATCTATAAATACACCATCTAGTGCATAGGTTGTAGGTTACTGAATATGAGAGTTTTGAGAGATCAAGCTTAGTGAATACTTGTAATCTGTAACTTTCATTTGAGATTAGTGAAGAGAGTCTTCTATCCTCCGTGGACGTAGATCATTTGATCGAACCACGTAAATCCCGTGTTTTTCTTTGAGTTCTTTATTCGTTTCAATTCATTGCGTTTCTAGTTGTCTTGATTTATCATTTGTAAGGAGTTGCTTTGTGAATACAATTCCGTAACACCTTCAATGTGGCAAAAAGCGTCCCAATTGCTTTGACTCCTACCGTCTTCAAGGACTGCTCCTTCCACCTAAACAAAGGATTGGGATAAAGATAAAGGAAGAGGTAATTCTAGAAAAAATTATGCATAAAAGAGAGAAATTAAAGTCAAACTTGGTACGCAGAAGTGGCAGCTCCGAAGAGAAATCCAGGTGGAAAATCCGATCTCCTGACGTCGATTTGATCTTCATTGGAGGATTTGTGTGCAGAAATTGCAGCTACAAGTCAAATTAAGCCATGGGTGAGACTCTGAGTGATGCATGAGAGTCTCATTTTTTTTCATGTGCCCCAAAAAGGAAATACAGATTAAATTCAACGATCTTTTTCAAGTAAGTCAACATTTAAAAATGAATTCGGGTTACTTAAATGGGTCAGCAATTTGGCCCAACTCTTATGAAAGCGGGCTTTGTTTTGACCCACTGTTCGGGCTTGAGGTACGTAGGCCGGACCACTGTTCTTTGTTAGGGGACTGACTATATGCACCTCCAACTTGGTTAACTGCACTCCCCTTTCAATTTATTAATTTAATAATAGTGTAAAAAACCTAAAATAACATTTAGGTAAAATATCACTACTAAATTCACCCTATATTCTATAACCCTAATTGTAGTTGTCGCCTCCTCCACCACTTTCGACCGCCGCCACCACCATTTCCGGTAGGGATGGCAATGGGGCAGAGCAGGGCGGGTATCTCAATATCCAAACTTGCCTTGCGGCCTGCGCATATACGCATCTGCCCTGCCCCATGATCTGCTACGGGGCAACATTTTATGCCCTGCCCCGCGCGGGTACCTACCCTGCCCCGCTCTGCCCCACGCTTGATATGGGGCAACATTTTTTAGTCTCGCCCCACCCTGCCCTGCCCCAAGTCTCATTTTATATGTATATAAATTATTTAAAACGATATAAACTAAACATTAAAATTCATCATTAAACTAATCTAAACTAAAATAAATATTGGTATAAATTAGGGTTAGTTTACTTAATTAAATTATTATATATTTATATATATATATTTAAATTCGGTACAGGGCAGGGCGGGGCAGGGCAGAGCAATAAATATGTAAACTCATGCCTGCCCTGCTCTGCGCGCGGGGCGGGGCTGACTTGCCCCATTCTCAGAATGGGGTAGAGCAGGGCAGGTCAAAATCTCTCGGAGCATGGCGGGGCAACTCCGGGGCAGGTCATTTTGCCATCCCTAATTTCCGGTGGCCAACTTAACCAAAAAAAAACCAGAAAAAAAAAACTTAGAAAAAATCTCATTTTTTTATAATATTCGACAAATCAGTGTCGATCATATACACTCTCGTCGACAATAATTTATTGATCAATTTTTTTTATAAATAATGCAGAAAATGAAAAAAAAAAAAAAAACAGAAAAACAATCATAAACCTAAAATATAGACTTGGGGTGGGGCGGTCGACGGGGCGGCAAGGAGGGGTGCGACAAACAAAAAAAATGAAAAAACTTAGAATAAACAAAATAAAACCGCAGAGAAAAAAAGGGGGAATAGAAGGAGGAAAGCGTGAAAGGAGAGGGAGAGTGGGAGGGGTGCATCTATCCTAATCAAATTTGGGAAGAGTGCATCTATTGAGGGAGTGCAGACAACTAAGTCGGAGGTGCAAATAGTCAGGCCCTTTATAAACTTGGCTGAAGCCCATTATCAAAATATTGGATTGTGGACCCAAAAATCATGTGAGCCCAATAGCTTGTATAAATTAACACATCACATCAGCAAGTTAATAGTATGTCGGTAATTAAATTAATTTAGAGCGTGGTAGAAGAATTTTTGTTAGCCAAACAAGTAACAACCAAAAAAATAAACCATATATTTATTCTCAAAGTCAACGTAAATGCATTATGGATTGAATGAACGCGACACGTACCTAACTATTATTTGTCAGAAATATTTCTTAATTGACATGTAGTAATAATTCTTATTTTTTTATTCCTGTTTGTCTAAAATGCATTATCCAATTTGACTAAAATTAGGGTTGACAATTAACAAGTGTTATGAGAGGGAGTGATAATATATTTTTTTCATGAAAAAGTATGAACATTTTTACAAAAATAAGATCGTTTTAAACACTGGAACGGGTAAAGTGATATAGTAGAATGTGAAAATATTTTATATATTTAAAAGTTCAGCCAAATATGTTTATAGAAACAAAAAGAAAAATATTATAATATCATGTATTATATATTTTCGATTTAAGAAAATCGAACTTAATTATATAAAATAAAGAGTTTTGCATATGTAATTTTAAAAAAAAAAAAAAGGACAATCGCTTCCCCTAAATTTTGAGTCGTGTATCAACCCATATGAAGAGATATGAAGAGATTTGTGAACCGTTGTTTAGTCATTAGAGGTTATTGAAAAAATTCTCAATTACATTATACTTTCTGTGAACAATGAGATATGATGAAGTTAAATTGGTGAGTGGAGATTGACTTGTATTTATAGGAGTAATTACATTGTAACTTAATTACATAAATTTAGGAAGAGATAAATATAAAAGGTAAATACAACAATGTCCTATATACAAGGAATGTTTGACTATTCCTTAATATCCCCCGTCAAGCGATGCGTGGGATGAGGGAAAACGCAGAGCTTGGATCGAAGGAACTCAAACGTCGTGCGAAGAAGACTTTTTGTGAAGATGTCGGCGAGCTGGAGATGCGTGGGGACAAACTACGTGGACAGCTTTCCGGAGGTGACGAGCTCGCGAACAAAGTGACAATCGATGTCAATGTGCTTGGCCCGCTTGTGAGCCACTGGATTCTGGCTCAGAAAGAGGGCACTATTGTTGTCGGAGAGGAGAATAGGGCGAGCAGGCAGAGGAACACGGAGCTCGTGGAGCAATGAAGTGAGCCAAACGACATCGGCAGCTGTGTTGGCTAAGGCACGATACTCCGATTCACAACCGGAGCGAGCTACTGTAGGCTGTTTCTTTGCACTCCAAGAGACCAGATTCCCACCTAGGAAGACTGAATAACCATAGGTAGAACGACGAGTTTCCACGCATCGAGCCCAGTCGGCATCTGAGTAGGCGACCACGGAAGAGTTTGGACGACGAGTGAAGGGGAGGCCATAATTGATAGTGTGTTTGACATAGCGAAGAATCCTCTTCACGACCGAGAAGTGGTCGCTGGTCGACGCCTGGAGAAACTGACTGACATGATTTACCGAGAAGGATAGATCAGGTCGAGTGATGGTGAGATATTGGAGGGCGCCTACCAAAGAGCGATAAAGCGTCGGATCCGAGAATGGATCGCCAGTGCTGACCAGGGTCTCACCCGCGGCCAAAGGGGTGGCAATGGGCTTGGAATCTTGAAGATCTGCTCGCTCAAGAATTTCGCGAGCATATTTGGACTGCCCGATGAACAGCCCAGAAGAGGTGTAAGAGATTTCCAAACCCAGAAAATAGTTGAGGCGACCAAGGTCCTTGAGGGCGAACTCCTTGTTCGCCCGAGCAATGAAACGAGCTAGTGTAGACGAGTCGTTGCCAGTGACAATAACATCATCGACGTACAAGAGGAGGTAGACAACCGAGGAGCCTTGAAATAGGTAGAACAGCGAGGAGTCAGATTTGCACTCCTTGAAGCCTATGCAGAGCAAGAAGAAGCTGAACCGCTGGAACCAAGCTAAGGGAGCTTGGCGGAGACCATATAATGCATTTTTCAATTTGCAGACATGATCAGGGAGCCGGGGATCGACAAAACCAGGGGGTTGAGCCATAAAAACTGGTTTCTAGAGAAAGGCATTCTTGACATCGAGCTGATGGAGGGACCAATTGAAGCGAACAGAGAGAGCCAGGATAACCCGAACAGTGGTCGCCTTAACAACGGGACTGAATGTGTGAGAAAAATATGTGCTAGGGATTTGGGTAAAGCCTTGGGCGACCAGTCTGGCTTTATGCCGCTCAATTGAACCATCAGACTTGTACTTGGTTCGAAAAACCCATTTTGAACCAACAATGTTCGTATTCCGGGGGCGAGGAACAAGATCCCAAGTTTTGTTAACTCGCAGAGCATCGATTTCCTCCTGCATGGCAGCCAACCATTCAGGAGACTTGGCGGCCGATTTGAAACCACGGGGTTCTGAGGAGGCAGTAAGGGCACTAATCAAGGCAGTGGAGGCCAAGTTCAGAGGATACTTAGGTTTTAAAATCCCAGATTTTGCTCGCGTGATCATTTGGTGCGTGGACCGTGGTTGCCGTGCTGGGGGGTCAATGGTCGGCTGCGGCTGCTCGGCCGGTTCAGGGGAAGCAGGTGGCCCCGCAACAGGGGCTGGCAAAGGATGGGGTTCCTCGCCAGGGTCAGAGGAGCATGCCGAGCAAGGGATGGTCGCAGAGGGAGGAACAGGCCCTGGCGAGGGATCAGGTGAGGATTCAGACTCCGCATCCAGAAAGGATGAGACCACCTCACTGGTCGGCATGGGCCGAGCAGTTCCTTAAAAAGGGAAGCATTCTTCATCAAATATGGCATGGCGAGTAATAAAAGTTTTTGAAGAACCAGGATCAAGGCACCGAAAACCCTTATGTTGGCTACTGTATCCCAAGAAGATACATGGTCGACTGCGAGGAGAAAGTTTGTTCGAGGCATAGTCTCGAAGATAAGGGAATACTCGACAACCAAATGTCTTAAGATTTCCATAAATGGGCACAGTGCCGAATAAGACCTGAAATGGTGATAGGCCGCCCAAAAGTGACGACGGAAGTCGGTTGATGAGATGAACAACAGTGGCAAAGACATCAAACCAAATTTCTGACGGGGCGCGAGCATGAAACAACATAGAGAGTCCAGTTTCAGTGATGTGTCGATGTTTTCGCTCAGCGCGACCATTCTGCTGAGGGGTGTAGGGGCATGCCATACGATGCTCTATGTCGTGCTCGGCCATAAAGCTGCGAACAGCTTTGTTGACAAACTTTGTACCACCATCACTCTAAAAAACTTTGATGTTCGAGGAGAACTGATTGCACACATACTTGTGAAAGGCGACCAAAGTTGCGAAGAAATCTGATTTTGCTCGGAGAGGATATAACCAAGAAAAACGAGAAAAATCATCCACGAACACAACATAATAACAAAAACCAGAAGTGGCAGTAGTAGGAGCAGGACCCCAAAGGTCGCAATGTACTAAATCAAGAACTGCAGATGCACATTTTTCATTTATAGTGAATGATAATCGTTTACTATTGGCCAATTGGCAAGGGGTGCAAGTTTTCGGATTTGGTAAAATAGAACTAATAGATAGATGCCCTAATCTATTTAAATCTTTAATAATGTCAAAAGGTACATGACCCAAATGGGAATGCCATAAATCAAAAGAAGCACAAACGACACCAGGCTTTTTCAAAGCAGCGACCAAAGCTGGGAGCGCCCGTTCCAACACGTACAACCCCTGCTCACATCGACCCTGAGCCACCACCTCTTTGGTAGCCCGATTCTGAATAACAAATGTTTTGTCAGAGAAGCAAACATCAACCAGAAAGTCAGACGTGAGCTTGCTAATGGATAAAAGGTTCTTGGTGATGTGAGATACAGCAAGAACATCTAGAAGGCCAATATCCTTAGAAAGTGAGTGCAAACCAACACGAGAAATTTGTAAGGAATTGTCATTACCAACAATAACCTCACCATTACCAGAATAAGGGGCCGAGGAGTCCAGGTGCGAGGTACTGGGAGTCATGTGGGCCGAGGCTCTTGAATCAACATACCAATCCGAGGAGGTCGGCGAGGAGACGGAGCAGGCCGAGTGAAAAGTCTGAGCAAGGTTGGCGGATGAGTCCTCAGACAGATGGGCAGATGGGCGAGCAGGCTGGCGAGGAGTTGGGCCGCGAACAAAACGTTGATGGCATTTTTTGGCATAGTGCTCGTCGCGACAGATTTGACAGCGGGGGACGAAGGCTTTACGCCCTCCGCGACCACCAGAAAAATCGGGGCGACCACCACGAAGAGGCCCAGAAGGGCGACCACCAGTATAATCGCGTGGATTCGGGCGAGCAAAGAACGCGGCTGGAGCAAGCTCAACTGGATCAGGCTTATTCATGATCTCAAAGGCAATAGCCTGATGCAGTAAGTCACAGAAAGCTGGGACAGGCGAGAGGGCCATTCTGGTGTCGGCAAATCCGCTGAATTTGGGGCCAAGGCCCCGTAGAAACCAGTGCGACATGTCAGATTTGTCGACTGGCTTACCAATAGCGGCCAGTTGGTCGCATAACGCTTTGAAACGCCAACAGGAAGGGAATCACGCTTGAGGAGAAGGAGCTCCTCACGAAGCTGAGTGATGCGTGACTGGGAGGAGTGGTTGAAGGCATCCTCCAGGGCAAGCCAAGTATCGCGGGCCGTGTCACATTGAACGACCTCGGCCAGAGTTTCTTCAGTGAGGGAGGAGAGAAGAAGAGCAAGGACCTTCTGATCCTTCGATTTCCAGGCAGCAAAGGTAGTGTGAGTAGTGGCGGGGGGGCGGACGAGCCATCCACAAAATCAAGAAGATCGGCACAAGTAAGCATCGGAACAACCTGCTTCTTCCATAGGAGGTAGTTGGAAGAAGAGAGTTTTACCGTTACCATATGAATGAGAACATTCATTGGAATTGATGATTTTGCCATTGAAGAGAGGTAGTCGAGGGGGACAAGTTCGAAAAAATAAGGCGGCGGCGGCACGCAGAAAGAGAGAGGAAGAGAATTAGGGTTAGGATTTTAGGTGAAGTGTTTAGGCTGATACCATGTGAACAATGAGATATGATCACCGTCGAATGGGTGAGTGGGGAATGACTTGTATTTGTAGGAGTAATTACATTGTAAACTAATTACATAAATTTAGGAAGAGATAAATACAACAATATGTTTGACTATTTCTTAATACTTTCACACTTTTTTTATTGTGACATTTCAAATCATATAAAATACACTTCATTTATTTTATATATTCAACTACTAAATCCCATTTTTCTTAAAGAATATGTCTATCAAAATATGTAAATTATCTCGGGACGGAGGGATTACATTAAATGTTGTAAATAATCAATTTTTATAAAGAGGGCTTCATTATTTTTAATCACTTTTTATAAAGAGGGCTTCATTAATGTTTAAATGTCAACTACGTACATAATTATAGAAAAATTAAATTTCTGAGTTAATATGCAAAGCTGTCTCGTCATTCTTAAATATACAACTTTCACTTTCGGCTGAAAATAAAAAAATGGAAAAGAAGAATAATGGAGTAAAATAATGTCAAACTACATGAACATTAATGGTTTGACCATGTCAACGTTCAATTCAAACGCGGAAACATACTAATACACCAATTATAATAATATTGATCTCTAAAAGTTGCTAAAGATGTTTTCAAAAAAAAAAAAAGTTGCTAAAGATAGTCTCATTTAACTTATATTTTTCATTCATAAAATATAATTTAATGGAGTATACTTTATGAAAATGTTCAACTCTCTTCAACAATCCCTTAATTAATCTAAATAATCATTTTATTCGCAATACATCATAATATTATTATTTTTTCTATTTTATCTACATTTTTCTTAAAATATATTCAATGTGACTATATTTAATGAATTTTTTTATTTGTATTTTTCAGTCGAACTCGTTGCACATGACTTGTCCAAATATTTCCAATATATACAATTGCAGATTTCTTTGTCGATTAAAAAAAAAAAATACGTGTAATGTACCAAGATCTTATAATTGGGATTAATATTACACAAAAACTTATACTCCTATAAAATATAAATAATTAAAATAAAATGAACTAAAAATTTATATGTAAAACAGTTAATTTTTTTAAATTATCTTAATTTAGTATATTTTATGGGTGAAATATTTTATATAAATAATATTTATATTATATTAAGCCCGATATACATATTTAAATGGTATTGAACTCGATCTACTTCATCAAATTTGCAAAATAGATTTTACACTCATGATAACTCTGACATGTTAGTGATGGATATGAAACCGCATTGACCTTTTGGAACGTGGAGGCCAAGAAGATTTTTTTTTTTAGTTTCTTTAATTATTTTTTGCAAGATTAGATTCATATATCTCTTTCCTTAGTTGTTGGAATTGTCTTTTATTTCCATCAGCATTAGTTTCTATCTTTGTTTGCATTGTTTTGGGTTATTCAGTATTAGTGAGTTGAAATTTTGAGTTTTTCATTTAGCAAAACACCGAAAAAATATATCAAAGTGTTCTTATGTTGTGAAATTTCATAATAGGTAAAGTCTAGTATGCACTCGAGTGCATGCTGTGCACCCTAGTCCATGTGCACTTTTCAGTTTACTGACTTACACTTTTTGGTAATGGTGTTGCACTTTTCAATTATTACTCATTTACCAAAAAGTGTAAGTCAGTAAACTAAAAAGTGCACATAGACTAGGGTGCACAGCATGCACTCGAGTTCATAGCAGACCAACCCTTCATAATAATAAGAAATTGAATAGAATGCATGTCGAAAAACATTAAGAAATATAGAATTAAAATTGAATATAGAATTACATCAAATTGAATTGGGAAAATGAATATAAGAGAAGATTTACAAGAGTAAGATATAGACCTGTCAAAACGGGCCGGCGGGGCGGGCCAACCCGTTTGCAAGGCGGGCTACCAAAACTCCAACCCAACCCAAAAATAGGCGGGCTACCAAAACTCCAACCCAACCCAAAAATAGGCGGACCGCGGGTTTTGGCGGGCCAACTTTTTTTTTTTTTTTTACAAAATATTTATTAAATTTATCAAGAAACATAAAAAATTACTGTATATATATTTATTTGTATAATATATTATAAATATAGTAATAATATACCTATATATTAAAGTGATATAATTTGTTATGCGCTAGAGTTTTTAATATTAGTTAAGTTTATTATATATTGTTATTAAATAAAGTTGGATAGCTTAAGTAGTTAGAGCACCATTACTCAAACAGTAAGGTCTTGAGTTCGATTCCTAGAAAGGACATTATTTTTTAATTAAATATAAAATTTAAAAAAAAATCAAAGAATGGCGGGCCAGCCCGCCAAAGACCGCGCCAACCTGCGAAAAACCGCATGCTTCATAAACTGCTTTTGATCTTGGGAAGATGGGGTAGAGAGTATTCAAATTATACAACTCATGCATCTAAATAGTGGTGAAAATTCCACCAATATTAAAAAAAATGAAAATAGAACACAAAGAGAAAATGCACAAAATTTGATTCGAATCAAGACAAAATCGAATCTAAACCTCACGAGTATATGCATCTAAATAGTGGTGAAAATTCCACCAATATTAAAAAAAATGAAAATAGAACACAAAGAGAAAATGCACAAAATCGAATCTAAACCTCACGAGTATATGCATCTAAATAGTGGTGAAAATTCCACCAATATTATAAAAAATGAAAATAGAACACAAAGAGAAAATGCACAAAATTTGATTCGAATCAAGACAAAATCGAATCTAAACTTCACGAGTATAGAACCCGCAAAAAAATGAATATAAAACTTAAAGAAATGAGTATAGTAATAGAACTCTAATAATTCGAACCAAGATGAATATAAAACTTAAAGAAACGAGTATAGAAACTCTAATAATTCAAATAAAGATGAAATCAAATAAAAAACTCACAAGCATAACCTAAAAAATAAAAAATAAAAAATATGATAGAAATCTAGATAGAATTTGGCAGAAATGAAACTCGATCGTGTTTATCTCATATTTTATATTTCATGCTCCGTTACATAATCGGTTCTTACTACTTGAATTATTCAACCTTATCTCATTTCACAAGTTTAAATCAGATTTCGAACTTATCTAACAATTTATTCAAATTATGAAATTCAATTGATAATTAGTCAGAAGAAATACGGAATTGATTTAATAATTTGGACAAAAATCTAAGCAATTAAGCTGTACATTAATTTAAAATCTCATTCTCTTTAATTAATTAGTGACGGTTTGTTCCCTTTATAACAACGAATCGACTAATCACACCTGGCAATTTGCTGGTATTAGGTACAAAGTGCTACCACATCAGCATGATAAAACTATTTTCCCTCTAATAAAATATAAATCAATTAATTTCACATCTTCAAACATTTAGATAGGATGAAATCTTTTCATTACAAAGAATTCTCTAAGTATGATTAGTGCCTTAATCGCCGGATAAAATAATAGGAAAAAAATTGTAAATATGGTTAGTGGATAAGATGTTTAAATTTTACTCTACATTATGAATTTGTACAAAAATATTTACGCCGTGAAATGAGATTATTAATCAGAGGCCGGTTTTGTGATTGAGATTCTAAGCATATTCTTTTGTTTGAATATTCCAAGTTATAATAATAAAGTATTGGAAAAATATAATGGAGGAGTACACTGTACACAAGAAGTCAGAAATTTGAATAAAGAATTGTGACAAATAAATCTGTAGATAGGAAGAATCTCTATAAATATGACCTTATAATTTTGTAGGAGTACAAGTATTGCACAGGTTAATACCTTCACCAGAACAAGAAAAAGTAAACTGGTGAGTTCATGTCTCTAATTTCTGTTGTCTCTTCGGCTCTATGATATATCTGTATATATCCAGATTATATGCATGGATTTGAGGATGATTGTAAGAAATTATGATTTTTTTTTCATGAGCCCTTTTTTTTTTTTTTTGATGATTTTTTGTATTAATGTAATTATTGCGATGAATTATGGAGTTATTAATTAATTAACACTGAAAAGTATGTGCCTTTTTTGACATTCTGTTTTTCCATGTTTCTGGGCCAGACTTCAAAAGTTGGAACATTATTACATTTGACTTGTTCCCATTGTTACAAAGTTTTGTTTTTCTTTTTCAAAGTCTGTTCACACTTATTGGTGTTTCAAGAATTGATGAACTTTCAAGGTTTAATTAATTCAAGATTTGGGTGATGATAAGTTGTTTGGATCTTTTTGATACATATTATGAGATATTTATGATCAGATTTAGATATCTCAATTGACCCATATTAAATAGCCATATTAAATAGCAGATGTGTCATTTGATTTCGGTCATTTGATGTGCACAACAATATGGATCTTATATTTCTAATCTAACTTGTTGGTTTCTCATATGCTTGATGATTGAATTCAGAAAAAAGAGATTCCATCTATTTTGCATTGAGATTTAGGATTACTCCTTAATCTTTGTTTTTTTTGTTAATTCTTGCAGTTGCATAGCATTTGCAAATTCTTGATTATATCATGCGTTCATTAAGTAACTGCTTTTGCTTGACGAAAACGAAAAGTGGGCCCGGTTTTGAGGGCCGTGCAGTTCTTGCTTCCGAAACAGCTTGTGAGTTTGACTCGTGACATTTTTCGACTTATTTTGTGTTGTCTGAATAATTGCACTGAGGAATCATAAGTATTGATATTGACCCCTTTCATGATACATACTGTCAAAATTTGAAATCAATTTTCATTCAAAATTTGAAACTCTTGCAGTCAATGTGAATGAAGTAGAGGCTCTATACGTTCTGTTCGAGCAACTAAGCAGTTCGATTACTGAAGATGGTCAAATTCACAAGGTTCGTTTCCGCTGCGATTTTCATGCTCTGTTCATTCTTATTGTTCAATCGTTCATTAAGTGACAAGATTATTTGGTTTCAGGAAGAATTCTTGCTTGCACTTTTTGACAGCAGCAGCAAGAAGAATCTCCTAGCAGAAAGGGTCTGTATATCAGTATATGTAATCAACAAACTTCTTTATTTTTGTTGATAATCTAACACAAATTTATGTTCATCACTTCCACAGTTGTTTGAGCAATTTGATCATAATCACAACGGGGTAATCGAATTTGGAGCGTTTGTTCGCTCATTGAGCACCTTCCATCCGGACGCTCCTGTGGAAGATAAGATAGCATGTAAGATATAGCAAATATTAAGATATTCATTAGTTGTTAAAATACTTACATAATAAGGATTTTATTTATTTATTGCAGTTTCATTCAAATTGTATGACCTCAGGCAAACCGGGTTTATAGAAAGAGAAGAGGTAAATACTTTTGCAAACATGATGTAAAACCAGCTACTCCTTAAAGATTAATAATTATCACTTAATTCTGAATATTTGTTAATATATACTATCTTTCGATTATTTCAGTTGAAGGCAATGGTTTTAGCTACTCTGAGTGAATCAGAATTATCCCTTTCAGATTATGATGTCGAGGCAATAGTTGACAAGGTAGTAAAGACTAAAGAGCCCCCCCCTCTCTCTCTCTCTTTAAACTTCTTTGTTAACATGATACTTTGTGCTTACAGACATTCCAGGAAGCAGACTTAAAAGGAGATGGAAAAATAGACCCAGATGAGTGGAAAGAATTGGTAGCCAAGTATCCTTCTCTCATAAGAAACATGACTCTTCCACATTTAAGGTTAGTCGAGCATCTACGACTCCCCCTACTCGTCACATTCATCGCAATAACTTGGTTTTTCTTATATATAATTACTCATTATTCATACAAAATTTTATCATATTCCAGGGAGATAACTCTAGCGTTTCCACACTTCGTAATGGAGACTGAAGTTCTCGATTCAGAACTCGTCTGTTGAAGCCACAAACATATTGGAGGAAGCAACTCTCCCAGATTTTCTCGTACAAACAGTAGAGCACAGATAAATACAATACTATTTCTTGAATCAATTATATAATGATATTGCATTTTCATTGTCTGAAAAACACCAGGCTTTTGCAGAGTTAGGGTATTACAGTATTACTACTGTGGAGTGTTACTAGATGTGTGATTCCTATTGCTGCCCCCAAATGTGTAAACACGATATTTTGTAGTTCAATCAACGTTGTAATACAAAATGCTTGATATTTACATCATAAACTGCTATTAAAAAAAAAAAAACGTCCACGTGTTTCTTACCGTGTTTGAGTTATCATCTCATGCAAGCTCATGGGATAGCACATATTCGAGTGTAGATTAGACCAGACGTTTTCTGCGAGTATCTCATTCACAGCATCGGTAGGATGAAATTGATCCCACCAAATATGATTAGAAGCATCCGTACAAGCCATTTCAGATGCAATGCACACTATCCAACCCCGATATTTCCCAAACCCACAGCATGCATCAGTCGTTACATTAAACCCTGAAAAGGGGACGACAAATCAACATCAAACATCTGTGATAAAAAATCCAAGATTCAAAATTCTTACCATGACGATGATGATTCTTTATTATGTCCATTGAACCTTCAAATGCATCACAAAACACTATGTTGGCTTCTTGGAGCTCCTGGTTAAGTTGATCAACCATGAATCTCATAGCAAAGTTGAACTCTAATATCATGTTGTTTATCGTGTGTACACACTCCCCGTTCTTGCTCTCGTACAACCATAGGTAATACGGAGCGCATCCCAGAGGAGCCAGTCCCATTACAACCACATTTCTTACGTTGGCATAGTACAGGTTCTGCAAGACAATGTCATCTAGATCGTTCAAAACAAGTTCCAATTGACATAGGAAAGGGCCGAGCCGTGTAGAAACTAGAACGTGAGGATAAATACATCACCTCAATCTCCTGCTTCAATGTCTGTGCTAGG
The DNA here is from genome assembly GCA_963675135.1 of Galeopsis tetrahit. Classification (NCBI taxonomy): domain Eukaryota; kingdom Viridiplantae; phylum Streptophyta; class Magnoliopsida; order Lamiales; family Lamiaceae; genus Galeopsis; species Galeopsis tetrahit. The sequence goes on along the minus strand of OY776125.1, from coordinate 10,093,128 downwards.
AATTCATTGAAATTCCAAGGGAGATACAGAGATTGAACATTAGATACATTACGGAGATAGTAGTGTATGTAGTCATTGCTCCCGATTGAAATGTAGAATACAGAATTCGAAATAAGATCATATGCTGCATTCTCTCCCATGCTGAGGATGAACTGCTGAAATGTGTCCATCACCTGCTGAATTTGCTGAGTGAGAGAGATGTGTTGCCCCTGTAAAGACAGAAATACACACAAAAATGGACAAAATTAGAACAAAATATCAATAATGACTTGAGGGCTGATGTTGAAATTTAGTACCAATTCAGAGCCACTGGAAAAGATAATCCCTGCACCAGCAGAAGCATAGTTGACTCCTTGAACCATATCCTCAATAGACCCCGTTTGGCTTAGATAACTCGGCACAAACGGAAGCCCGAGTCGCAATGCTGTTCATACCCAAAACTTGTATAGTTTTCAGAAAAGTCTAAAATCAAGAATTGAGGCGGAATTCATCAAGAGCTCAAAATAATTCTTACTTGGAGTATACTATTCAGCTTCAACACACTCAACAAGCATGATTATCAAAACTGAAGAACAATTAACCTAAACCCTAATTTTCCCATTCATAAACCCCACAGAAACTTCAAGAGTTATCTGAAAATCACTATTTAAAACAACCAAAATGACTTCGAGAATCATCTAGCTGACAGAGGCAAAACTTACCCAATAGCAAGCAAAACAACAATTAAATTTCGGCATTGATAAAACGCCCAAAACGGAAAGGAGAATTTTACCAATGTAATCAACAGGAACTCTGCCATTGCAAAAACGGCCAGTGGGTCGATGAGTATCGAAATCTCTGCCGTAGGGAGGCCTATCGGCGCGAGCAAATGTGCCGAGAAAATTGTTGGTGCCGCTGTCGACGGAAGAATCTCCGATTACGAACAATGCAGGAACCAGAGAAGAAGAATTAGGGGATTTGGGAGCTGGCGCTTCAGCTGGCGGGTTGTTATACATGAGATCGGGAAAGAGTTGATCGATGAATTCTTGAGGGTATTCAAGAGGCGTAGCGGGATCAAGAATCAAGATTGTGACTACAAGTAAGAGGATTTGGATTGTAGAGAAACCCATCAGAGAGAGAGGGGGATGCCCCTTCGAGAAGAGAGAGGGAGAGAGTATGTACTGGCGGGCTATTTCAGACGGTTGAATTAAGTGTGGACTTCCTGAATTGCCCTCCTCGTGGATATGTGGGGTTTTGTATTTTTTGGATCAAATTAATACTATGTACATTAGTTGCACAGTGAAAACGATTATAAAGGTGAAACATGACAACATTTTTAATTGAAATGTGATGTTATTTTATTTTATGTCTTTAATTTAAATGTACAAGTTAATATAAGTTTATATAAACAACCACAAGTAAATAAACTATGACACTAACTTTAACTGAAACGTGACACTAACTTCAATTGAAAAGCGCTTGAATTTAAAGTCTTTGCAGCAAGTACATGCGAAATATTATCATTTCTTAATTTAAACAGTATAAAGTTGTCACATTTTTTTTGAATTTTTTTTTTTTTATCTCTGCATGACTAGCTTTTATACTCCAAGTGGACAGTCCCCAGATCGTCGTGAGTCAACATGAGATAGTCTGAATCTTCTGATTCACAATGATGTAACGTCATCGATTACATCATTTAGGGTATGTTTGGTATATACTTGCAAAATTCCAGCTTGAACCAGAGAGCGATGTGATATGAGAGAGTGAGCCATAATTTTGTGGTGAATCGTGAATTCCAATTTCAGAGGAAATTAAATTTAGTACTCCCTCCGTTCCGGAATAAACTTCTCATTTCTTTTGGTTGTTTTGATTAAGGAATATGATATAATAATAGATGTAGTACAATTGATGTGATGGTGAGAGAGAAAATAATAGATTAGTATGAGATGAAGTATAATAAAATAATAGATAAAGTATAAGTGATGTGATTGGGAGAGAGAAAATATTTTACCAAAAATTGAATGAGAAACTTATTGTGGAACATCAAAAAAAAAAAAAAAAAAGGAAAGTGGGAAACTTATAGTGGAACGAAGTGAATATATATTACATGTGCCTAGTCATTTTGTCCGTCTATACGGCGCCCAGGGGCCATACCGAGGAACATGTGTCGATTAGCATAAATTTGGGCTCTCTATCGACGCCTAGCACCTAGGCAGGCTTAGACGCCAAATTCCGCATCAATAATTCTACCATAATACTCTCATCTTATCAATCAAACATAGACAAAAGTCAAGTTCATTTTTTTACCATTCAAAAAAATTTCTAAAGGATTTTCTCAGTTCCACTGCACCCGAAACAAACAAACATATCCTTAGATTTATGTCACATAATATCATCTATCGAATTTTACAGATATGTGCATAATAATTTAGGGCATGTTTGTTTTGGGATGAGAAATTCGAATTCAGAATTTCAAAATCCCACCCTATAAAAATCTATAAAATAAAAGTCAACCCTATAAATACCTACAAACCACCTATAAAATCTATAATCTTATAGTATAAAGTTAAATCATACCCTACATAAATCCCAAATCAAACACAAAACACAAAAAAAAGTTAAACCCTACCCTACATAAATCCCAAATCAAACACCAAAACACAAAAAATATTAAAATTTTAAAATCCACTAAATTTTAAAATCTTCAAAATCCCAAAACAAACATGCCCTTAAATTAAAATAACGTTAATGTAAGGAAAACAAATCCCTTCCAAAATATATATGATCCCCAAATCCGTACTAAATATCTTTGCCAAAAAGGAGATAGGAAAAAATCATGGGAAAATTTCTCAAATGAACAAATTTTCAGTAACTTTTCACTATAAAAATTTAAACTTTTGATAAAATAAAATCTTCTACTTTTAGTTGATGTGATATTCAGTGATACAAATTGTAAGACTGCAGCAGCACTATACGTTAAAGTTAAACAATCTTCCTAGACACGCAACGGGAAATAGCAACGGGAAACCCTCCGGCGAAAACACACCAAATGCAGGGCCTCTGGTCGGAACACTTCGCCGCAGATAAACTCACAACCACCACGTTAGACATTTCTCCTACCCACTACCTCCCGCCGCCGCCGCCGCCGCGTCAGTATCAGTTGTGTCTACCATGTCCCAAGTGCACCGCAACTCTCCGCCTTCGTACGGCTAAATCTCAGGAAAATCGAAGCAGACAGTTTTACACATGCCCCGCCCACAATGTGAAGTCTTCATTTCTGCTTTTTTGTAATTTCAATTAAATCGTTTTTGTTGGGTTTCTTAGTCTTGATTTGTGGCGTGTTTTGAATTTAGCACAAATTCTTCAAGTGGGCTGACGAGGTGAATCCCGATCAATTAATCGATGTGCCCAATTGTGGGGGTTGTAGTGCCGGACCTTGCCGGGTCAGGCGGGAGACAATCGGACCCAACGCGGGTCGGATCCTGTTCATGTGCAGAGTTAAAGAGGTACTATTCATCAACATTCTTTTTAGTGCAGTATTAAATGTTAAACGCCCAAATATTACACAATTAATTGAGTCCCATATGCTCTCATAAGTTGAAGCTTGGATTATTGTTTCAAAGTTATCTTTAATTGCTCTAGTAGTTGTTCACTTTATAAATCTGTAGCTTAGATTGCTAGCCTGCATTGGAACAATTTAAGGTGGTGCCTGAATAGGCATTTATCAGTTCGATGCACTTTTCGTGTTTCATCACGTGTTCCTTTCAACACGTGTCGCCCATAGCGATTACTAGTTGCTGAATACGAGTACTAAAATTGTAGTAACTGGTGATATGATGCTTTATATCCTTCAATTCAATTTACGTCTCGTAATATGGTTGAATGAACGAAGACTAAGAGCATGCATTTCCTACACTAATCAATCTCAGTTTGTTTCATCCATATTTTAGTTGACCAAATTATTGTTATAATTTTCTTAATCTTCCCTCTATTCCAAGAGATGTTTAATATCTGGAGAAGCTTCATGGGAATGCCAGGTTGATGTATGCTTTGTATCTAAATCATCTATAGGGTGAAGGATCTTGTGGCTATAGAGTTTGGCAAGATGAGCTCGAAAAGTTGAAAATGGGCCAAGAAGATGAAAGGATAAGTTCTTTCCCATCTACGATTAGCTTTGATGACATCAATACCACAAATATTGATTTGGTTGAGGATGGCATGAACGTAGATATTGTGACGCCCATGATTAACACTTCAGAACATCCCCAGTGTCGTGAAATGATATCTCCGAAGATAGGTCAATCAAAATGGCAAAAAGATAAACCTAATGAATCTTCAAGGAGACCTTGTAAGAGATCATGTTATGGAGATTAACTATTCCGTCTTGTAGCATTAGGCCTTTCTTGAAATTATTTATGATCTATCTGTTTTCCAGGCTCTTCCTCGCCTTTGGACTCCCCTTTTGTGATGCAAGACGAGGTTCTGGCAAATAATATCGAATCGACCACAAAAAGTAGGTGCAGGAGCCACGGGGGAGTTAAAAGCTATAGCAAGCCACTAAAAAAGTGTTGCAATACTTTAAACTACACTCCAGTGGGGCAAGAAAAGACGGTGGTAAATTTCCCGTGTCGTCAGAATACTGAAATTTTTCGTGCTGCTATTGATGTACCGATCCTCAGCCAGACAAGAATTAAAAATGTTATTTCAAAATCAATTTCACATGTATTTTGTGAAGCTGCCCAGAACCTTCAAAATGTCCTCCTTACCCTTTTGGAAACAATGGATGTGAAAGACCATGTTGCCATGAGAGAAGCAGCAGACGCTACATTTGCTGCTTTGGATCACCTGCGCTGTGGTGGCCAGGATTTCAAGAATCGTGTAAACGAATTCATTCAGTGTGCATCGTCGTTGTCTGAGATTGAACAATCTATGCCCACGAACGATTCATATCAGAGGTTAGTCGAGCGATGTTCTAGTGAGAGAACAAAATTAGAGGAGATCATTTGTGTTCACGATGAGACAATCGACTCTGTGATTAAGAAAAAGAAGTGCCTAAAAGACCTACAAGAAGAGTTTTCATCAACCAGGGATTGGCAAATCGAAGCAGAAATATGTTGTTCTGTGGCCGAGATGAAAAATATGGAGCATGACCTGGAGCAGCTATCGAGAAACAAGGAGGAATCAGAGGGAAAATATTTGATTGCCTTTAATGAACTCGAAGAGTTGAACAAACTCTTTGAATGGAAAGAAGCAGAGTCTAAGGCTGCGTATGACCGGGCAAGAGAGTTGCTTCGACCAAGTTAATGTACCGTGTCCCTGGTGTGCTTGTTAATAACATCATATATTTCAACTCGTCCGAACTAGCTTTTAATAAGCTTTAGAGCATTCACCAGTTTGATGTCTATATCTGGCTTGTAATGTATATTCATGTGAAAACGTCTGACTCGTCATTACAATAAAATTGTTTATTAAATCTTGTAATTCTCGGAATGGTCCTTCTGTAGAAGTTTTATTTTCCTTTCCTTTGTTTTCTTATATTTAGGCTCTTTTTGTTATCTGTAAATTTGTCAAAAGATTCATAGCAATTGCATGAGATGGTTCCTCCATTTGGGGATCTTAAATTGAAGCCAATAGCTTGGGTGCTTGATTTTGTGATCGATTCATTCTGTTCAAGTTTTCATTGGAGTCGAATTTTATTTAGTTGTATGGTTATTCTTCATCAAAAAAAAAAAAGTTGTATGGTTTATTCTATGATTTTTGTATGTAGAAACAATAGAAATAGTGGAACTAAGAAAACTAGAGTTGTCCCACATCGACTATAGCGGAAGACAACAAAGGGGATGTGCTATAAAATCAAGGCCTCTATTATTTTAAAACTCATACCTTTCTCGGCCTTTTGGCTAAGATCAAGTGTAGTATCTGTTCTTATCAGTTTAATATCTGATATGTGGGCCAATGGCCCACACGATATTAAATTTATTTTTTGAGGGGAAAGGCCCACCAAGGTAGCTTGCTGCCTGGACCTTCGCGCGTCGCCCATGCTTTGCACTACTGCACGGGCCTGGCGCACCCCACCAACACCAGTTTCTAAAAATTTGTACAGTTAATTCATACTCCTAAGATTCACTGCGATGAACGTATTTTTTTTACTTTTCACAACTTGTTTTACTTTAGTAGTAAAATAAACTCCTTTATTCAAATTGAACTCTGTAAGCTGAGAAGACATATATTCCATGAGGACAAAATTAACTCTGTGCAAATAATTCAAATATCCTTGATTATAGTGTAGCACACTGTAGCAGCCTATGGCTATGTTCCAGCACTAGACGTTAAACAACCTTTTTATACACGCGGCGAGCGTGCCAATTTTCAAACAGCAACGGGAAACCCCTCCGGCGAAATTCTCCACCAAATGAAGGGCCTCTGGTCGGAACACGTCGCCGCAGATAAACTCACAACCACCACGTTAGACACCTGTTCTACCGACTACCTCCCAGCCTCCGATCAACCCGCGCCGCCGCCGCCTCGTCAGTATCAGCGGTGTCTACCATGCCCCAAGTGCACCGCAACTCTCCGCCTCCGTACTTCTAATACTCCCAAAAACCCAGGCAGACAGTTTTACACATGCCCCGCCCACGATGTGAAGTTTTCATTTCTCTCCTTTTCTTTTCAATTAAATCTTTTCTTAGTCTTGATTTGTGGGGTGTATGTTATTTAGCACGAATTCTTCAAGTGGGCAGACCAGGTCACTCCCGATCAGTTCATCGATGTGCCCAATTGTGGGGGTTGTAGTGCCGGACTTTGCCGGGTCAGGCGGGAGACAACCGGACCCAATGCGGGTCGGATCCTCGTCATGTGCAGAGTTAAAGAGGTACTCTTCATCAACAATTATTGCTGCATTTTTTGTGAAATGTACTGATTTTCTTCGTTTAAATCTGTGTGAATCTTACATTTTGAGAAAGATTTTAGTGCCCTCAAAAATTCAGTCTACTCAAAGTTTAGATAATTGTTTCAAAGTTATCATTAAATGTTATAGCTTGTTCATTTATAAATCTGTAGCATACAGTAATTTCTAACTAAATCCGCTTAATTGGAACAATTTAAGGTAAGGTGTTGAACTGACTTGTTTGATGCTTGAGTAGGCTTTTATCGCTTCATTTCTTTGTGCACTTTTCATCATTTGTTTCACTCTCTTGATCTTTTAAGAGACTGGTGGAGTATTTTTTAACATTACACATGTCATTCATACTTGCGATGGAACGCCAAATGGAATACGTACTAAAATTTTAACAAGTGATATGATGCTGGCTTTTATATCCATTGAGAGAGGTGCTATTCCAATCCTTCAATTCAATTTACGTCTCGTAGTATGGTTGAATGAACGAAGACTAAGAACATGCATTTCCCACATTAATCACCCAGGCTGCTTCATCAGTTGACCAGATTATTGTTTATATTTCTTAATCTTCCCTCTGTTCCAAGCTCAGTAAGGCTAAATTTCAAGAGATATATGGGAAAATCATGTATTACTGCATGACTTAAATTTTGCCTAGAATTATTATCTGGAGAAGTTTCATGAGAATGCCGGGTTGATATATGCTTTGTATCTTTAATCATCTATAGGGAGAAGGATCCTGCGGCTATAGAGTTTGGCAAGATGAGCTAGAAAGCTCAGAAATGGGCCAAGAAGATGAAAGGATAAGTTCATCTCAATCTACGATTAACTTTGATGACATTAGTGCAACAAATATTGATTTGGTTGAGGAAAGCAAGAAGGTAGATATTGTGACGCCGATTAACACTTCAGAACATCCCCATTGTCGTGAAATAATATCTGTGAAGATGGGTCAATCAAAATGGAAGGAAGATAAATCTAGTGTATCTTCGAGGAGACCTTGTAAGAGATCGCGTTATGGAGATATAAAAGGTACGGAGTAATAAATTTACCCTTAGGTCTTTGCGTAAGTGTGTATATATCTTGTGTAGTACTGTATCTCTAAGTTAATGCATTCTTGCAGCTTCAGGTTCATTAATTTCTACCCACTCTCTCAAAGTAAGCCTGCCCGCGCACAATGTGCCAATCAAATACAGTTGGATAGAAGACGCAAAACGACAAAATTTAAGTAGTCAACTACTTGGTTGGTGGGGACGGCTTGCTTTCCATCCGATGCCTTGTTTGATGACGTATACATCAGATCCATTCACCTACTGTAAGTTTGCTAATATATCCATTCCTTTTGTTGTATCTTCTTATGGTTAATAAGACAATTAACTACTCCGTCTTGTAGCATTAGGCCTTTCTTGAAATTATTTATGATCTATCTTTTTTCCAGACATTTCCTCGCCTTTGGACTCCGCTTTTGTGATGCAAGACGAGATTCTGGTAAACAAAAATATTGAATCGACCACCCTAAGTAGGAGCCGTGGGGGAGTTAAGAGCTATAGCAAGCCACTTTTTCCTCTAAAAAAGTGTTGCAATAATTTAGACTACATTCCCGTGGTGCAAGAAAAGATGGTGGTAAATTATCGTGGGAACCTTCTGGAAGCCGAATGTGATAGCAAGCCACTATTTTCCCCGTGTCGTCAGAATACTGAAATTTTCGGTGCTGCTCTTGATGTACCATCCCTCAGCGAGGCAAAAATTCAAAATGTTATTTCAAAATCAATTTCACATGCATTTTTTGAAGCTGCACAGCACCTTCAAAACGACCTAATTAGCCTTCTGGAAACAATGGGTGCCAAAGACCATGTGGCCATGAGACAAGCAGCAGAAGCTACATTTGCTGCTCTTGGTCACTTGCTGTTTGATCACCAAGATTTCAAGAATCGTGTAAACGAACTCATTCAGTGTGCATCATCGTTGTCTCAGATTGAACAGTCTATGCCCACGAATGATTCATATCAGAGGTTAGTCGAGCGTTGTTCTAGTGAGAGAACAAAACTAGATGAGATCAGTTGTTTTTACGCTGAGACAACTGACTCTGTGACTAAGAAAAAGAAGCGTCTAAATGATCTGAAAGAGGAGGTTTCGTCGACCAGGGAATGGCTTTCCCAAATCGAAGCAGAAATATGTTGTTTTGAGGTCAAGATGAAAAATATAGAGCTTGAGCTGGAGGAGATATCGAGAAGCAAGGAAGAATTAGAGGGACAATCTTCGATTGCTTTTAATGAACTGGAAGAGTCGAAGAAACTTTTTGAACGGAAAGAAGCAGAGCTCGATGCTGCTAAGGCTGCATATGACAGGGCAAGAGTGTTGCTTCGTGGACGAAGTTTAACCTAGTAATGTAGTATCGGTTTAGGGTTTAAGGTTTAGGGCCGGACGCTCAACGTAGTTTTTAATCAGCTTTAGGGCATTCATGCCTATATCTCTGTCTTGTAATGTATTCTCATGTGAAAACGTGTGACTCGTCATTACAATAAAATTGTTCATTAAATCTTTGTACTTCTGTAGAAGTTTTATTTTCTTTTCCCTATATCTAGAGTCTCTTTTGTTTTTTTTAGAGATGATCTCTTGTAATTTTAGAATTTGGTCTAACGTAATGTGGTGTAAAACTAATAAGTATAACGTAAAAGACAAACCTCACATAGGAATTGACAACACGAGTTGTATCATACAACTTGTATGTTTTCATCTGTTGGAAAAAATAGATGTAGCGGTACTAAGAAAATTAGAGTTATCCCACATCGGCCATTACAGAAAGGCAACACAGAGCAAGTAGTATAAAAATAGGCCTGTGATTGTTCTGTATGTCACTAAAAGGCAAGGGTAATAGTTACCAAACCCATAAACTTGTCTCACAGTGAACTCGAAAATTTAACTAAAAATATTCAAAATTTAAAGGGGGCTGCACGTTGGAGATTGAGTGTTCGCATCTATCTTCACTTTTCCTTCGAAAATCGTCCTGGCATTGAAAGGTGTGAGCAAACAATCATAGACTCATTAACCTCAAAGCAAGCTGAACATAAAGATCATACATTAGCAACTCACATTACCAAATCATGAAACATGCTCAACATTATATTTTACATCCATATGTTTATACTTGATATAAGATACATATAAAAGCACATTAACCTTGTTTAGGAGCTACTCGAATGTAATCATTCGATCAATCCGTATAACATACATTTTTTACAGTCTCAATTGTAGCACATGTCTTCATATTTAAACATGCATATATGCAAACATTCATGAAAGACAATAAATCATATGAAATACAAGTAGACATTATAGGATCCATAGAGAGTTACCCCACCTAGTAATTCTCCTCTTAGTTTCAAGTCCTCTCCTATGTCACTTTTGCCTACTCCTACAACAAGAAATTCTACCACTAAGTTCTCACTAAGAGCAATAATCATAATACAAACCGAAAAAATCGAAGATTTTGGCAACTGTACGAAAAGTTATGGAATTTGGAAGCTAGTCCACCCACAACAAGGGTTCTTCCTAACTGTGATTGGTGATAAATGAAGATCGAACTCCGATCGCGAATTGAAAAACTGTTTTGGAAAGCTCTCAAATGGAAAGGTGAGGGTATGTGCAAGGTGTGTGCAAGAAGAGTGCTTATTCCATAGTGGTGTGTCAAGCTTGTGCATAAAGATTGGTTCTCTCTATGAGTGGGTTCCTTACTAATTGGTCTCATAAGGGTGTTTGCTTAGTGAAAAGATGAGTTTGATTTTTGTTATTGTTTGGTTTATAAGATGTTGGATAGGATTGAGAAAAAAATAAGTGATAGTGTGAAATCATTATAATATGAAAAATAAATGTGTGTTTTGGGAAATAAACAAGCCTGAGAAGAATGCAAGAGAGTGTTGGTATCATAAGTTGGGATTTGGATGGATTCTGAAATCTGACTTACATAATGTCACAAACACATACTCCATCCGTCCACATAAAGTGTGTTTGTTTTTCTTTTTGAATTGTCCACATAAGTGTGCATCTTTCCATTGTTGGAAAATATACTTTAACACACTTCATTTCTATTTTATCTACTTTATACATAAATAAACAATATTTTTTAAAACATGTGCAAAAAGAAACAAACACACTTTACGCGGAGAAGGGAATATGTTTTAGGACTTTGAAGTAGGATTTTTAAAGTTATTGTAAGCTAGAAACAAACATACCCAACCATGTTCTTTTTCGGCCTGCAAGATCAGGATTTGGAATTTTGTCACATTTCAGGTTTTTTTAGGGGTGTTACAAATTTTATTTTCTCCCTCCCATCTATTTTTTTCTATTTGCAAATTCAATATCTCTATCCAAATACACATCAACTTCTCTTATACATTTACACCTCTATTATATCACATTACTACTTTTCTCTCACTCCTCATTCTGTTTCCTACATTTCTTAAATAATAAAATAATACGTCATTGCCACTCTAAAATATTAATTTGATATAAAGTTTCATTCACCACTACAAAAATATTGGCCTTACTCACATGTTTACTATTAATGGGAATTGCCCCCATCTACTTTATTATCATTGGAATTGGGGACATATTCTCCAATTCAAGCCCAATAACAATATGTTATTTATCCTCCATAATCAACATTACTAAAATAAAAAAGCAAATAACTCAAGGAGGGATAATATTTTAAAAAAATTTGATTTAAATGTGTAGTGGGTATTGAGATGTTATAGGAAAGAGAAAAGATAAAGGATAAAGAGACGTAGGAAGATATAGAGAAAAAAAAGATAGTTGTAGGGACACACTTTGACATTTTAGGAAATGAGTAGCTTATGTTGGGATGCTCGTTTTAGCAGAATGACTAACTTACGAAGGGGCATTCTCTCTAAATAAAGGTAACTCTACCTATGAACCATTGCATTTCAAACATTAACAACCACTTCTAATTTTCTACATTTAAACCACTCCCTAGAACACAATCACCTGCCACTGCCCCATTAAATCAATATATAACTACTCAGAATCAACTTCAAAGATTAAGCGACTTTAATAGCTTGCATTAAGAGAGGCAAAGGGAGATTAAAAAGTTGAATATTCTCTGCTGCATTTTATTATATAAATGGTTCAGAACAAGCCTGGTATCCATTTTAACAACTCCATAGGAAATTAGAACATTTTTGCTAATTCCATCTTCTCAAATCTTGCTGATAATTTTGTAGCAAAGGGAGTAGTTATACAACACTTATAATAATGCATAACGTTACAAACTTGTGAGCTCCATCTTACTTGGAAGCTTCGTAACCATACGGGTTCTTGCTAGCCCAGTTCCATTGGTCCCGGCACATATCATCAACGCCGTATTTTGCCCTACAAACAAAAAATGAGCAATCTAATGTTGTAGGACAGCAATGTGACAACATACACACAGTTGAAAATAGTAGTATTATGTTTTGGAGTGAAAAGTGAATATTATGAAATTGGAGTTTAGTCTTCTAGCTTTGCATGTGCTGACCCATTTTACTACTTTTAAAGGATTTCTCACCCCTTTTTTGCAATAATATGTGTTATGAAAAGAAATACTACGAAAGCCATTATAGACTTACTTCCACTTCAACTCCCGTTCAGCTTTGTCAGTTTCGCCATACACAACCTCTGCATCACCCGGTCGTCTAGCAGCATTCACCATTGGGATTTTCTACAACCACCAGAATATTATAAGGTTATGATTGTGTTCAAGTAACTAAATTACTTCTAGATAGCCAACGTGGCCACGCTGGAAATTAACCATATTACATACGAATTTCAATGTCTTTTTTCATTTGACAGTAACTTAATAATTAGAAGAAAAGTATGGCTTTATTGTTTTCCTTCCAATAGAGACCAAAATTCAATCTCAAGGGTACCAAGGTGCTATTATGTGCATTATTCTTATTGTGTGAGAGAGAACACAAGGCGAATGTAATCATAGAAGGCATGTATATGTACGTTATGTATATTGTTTTCAACAACTTACCTTTCCAGATGCCTTCTCAAAAGCTGCTACCATTTCCAAGACAGATGTACCCTTCCCTGTCCCAAGATTGTATACCTCACATCCTGCAGTTCGTTCATACCATCAAAATTAAGCCACAAAACATAACAGCCATTTATTTGCAGACTACACAGTTATTTTGAAAAGTGAAATGAAGCATTAATATGGCGTGGGATTGCGGCTGTTTTACACAGCAATGTCGGAAAGCACACAAATTTGCTATTCCCTCCTTCTCATTTACTTGACATCGTCACATCAAGTAAAATGGGATGGAGGGAAGTATTAAACATCACTACATCAGAAATTTAATAAACAGTTTTTAGCTAATTCAAAAAGTCCTGTGGAAATATACCAATACTACAACAACAAATGCAAATCAATGTACCTAGGTGAAGGGGGAAAAGGAGAAATACCCTACTCAGAGCTCATACCTACAGAAGGATCAGAGATCTTGTTCAAAGCAGCAATATGGCCATCTGCTAAATCCACAACATGGATATAATCGCGCACCTAAAAATTGGCATATCCAAATCAGAATTTAGTACAAGCCCAAAAAAGGTAAAACATCATTATGTTTATGCTGGATTACATTTTCATAATCTGTTTTCCTTAATTTGGGTTTTATAGGGTGTTCCCATCCTAGTATTTACAAATGAAAAGTGCATATGAACAGTAATACTTAATGGGAACAAGAAGTCATATGCAATAATGTGTCTACAAACGTTCAAATTGGGTGCACTGGAGTCCAAAAATAATTAATTAAGGGGCTGCTTGGTTTGAGATAAGGGATGAGAAAAGGAATGGTAATGATAGTAGTGAGAATCGGAATTAGTATGCTCCATATAATTATGATGTTTGGTTGATGATGAGGAATTACTACCATCCCTATTTAAATGAATAGTTCTATTAAAAAATGTGAGATGAAAAATATAAAAAAAAAAATAGCAAAGGAATGAAAAACCTATATACCAAACACATTTTTTTGATTCCATTTCTATTCCCCACCTTTAAACCCCTCAACCAAACATGCCCTAAGAGATCTAAATCGAGAGCTAAGCAAGGTACTTACCCCAGTTCCATCCTTAGTGTTGTAGTCAGTTCCATAAACTGTAAGGGCAGGTCGCCTTCCAACAGCAACTTGTTGCACAAAGGGCATAAGATTGTTTGGGATCCCTCGAGGATCTTCACCAATTTTTCCACTAGGATGAGCACCTACTGGGTTGAAGTACCTCAGCAAAATTATCTTCCACGTAGAGTCAGATGTGTAAAGATCACGGCATATCTCTTCTATGAAAAGCTGCCAAAAAATGTAATTTGTTAGGTGATCTTGCTAATACCACAGCAATAGAAACTACAACGCACAAATAAGCACACAACTGGACAACATGGCTACACATCCTAAAAAACGGTATTCATGTTTTCTCATCTCCTCAGTGGAACTGAACAGCAGCATTAATACCATCATTCTAAAAAATGTATTAAAATGAATGTTAAATTACCTTTGTCCGTCCGTAGGGGTTTGTAGCACTAATGGGAAATTCCTCCGTGCATGGAACCACTTTTGGCCAACCGTACACAGTGGCAGATGATGAAAACACGAGCTGAAGATTAGGAATAGAAAAATAAGAAATTGGTTAAAAAGAGAATTAATTCAAATTTCAAGTAAAAAATGGGCTGTAGGAAAATCAGGACAAGTACCTTTTTACATCCATGGGCAGCCATGACTTCCAGCAGAACAATTGTACCAATAAGGTTATTGTCATAGTACATCAAGGGTTTCTGCACACTTTCTCCGACTGCTTTTAATCCAGAAAAATGAATAACAGCTCCAAACCTTCATTGAATGCATCAAATTCTCAATATGCCAAAAACATGCAAAGAGAAGCTCAAATATCTACAAAAAGCAGCTGTCTTCTAAAGATTAAACCTACACAAAAGCCATATTTTCCCAGATGATCCATAATTCAAAGTCTCTTTTGATAAGAAAGGATGGGGCTAGTATATCTATGGTTCACAGTATAAAACCAACAGAATAAGCCTATATGCCACTGTGTGGATCATATCTCACGACTGTGTTTGGTCTATAGTCTATACTCTATACAATGTTCGCACTCAGTCAATTGTGTATTTAAGTTTCTCAATTGGTTTCTTTCCAATATATTTTTTTTAAATTCCCCATCCTTTCTTTATTCAAGTTAATAAATTAAAAAAAAAAGTCTCCTATGCACATGTTCAATCCATTTAAATCACATTTATCTGATTTTTAACATATCACCGGTTCACAGTATTATGTTAAAGAAACATAGAAATAATCAAAATTAATGCCCAGGCCATTTTTTCTGTCCTTTGGACCTATACATTCGAATCTCTGCTGATAATATTAGCTTGTGAACAACAGAAACTCAATAATACGAGCTCAAGATGATTATGTATGAACACCCTCATGCCCGTCAGAAATTGTATAAGTCTATATCAATTAAAGAAAAAGATGTAGAGAACTACTGTGCCATATTTTATTAAAGAAAAGAGAGTTTATTTTCTTTTCATGCATTACAGTTTGGAAAAATAGATGAAAATTTAAAACATCCAGTTTTCTATTCCAGAGTTTCACAATATCAGGAGAAGAATGGGATAAGGTCTTTATGGCAACAGTTTTATAAGGAAAATAAATAAAAAAATCGACAATTATACTTTATTTTCCTAAAAAAGATCAGGATCCAAAACAGAGCATCATTCCACACTCATCAATCAAAGATTCTTTCCCAATAGAAAAATCAGGTTTATAACACATAACATAACGAAGAAGAACTTACTTTTCAGATGCAAAAAGCTTCTCAAGTGCAGGCTTATCCCGAAGATCCATCTGCAATCAAACAAAAATCAGGGAATAAAACTACAAAGAATAAAAGCTCTGCATCCAACATGAAATTACAGTTTAATATAACCAAGCCAAAACTCTGAAACGAAGATACAAAAGTAAAATGATGGAGCAGCAGGATTCCCAAAATTAGATCACTCATCAGTCCATACAAACTCCGATTGGATTGAGAAACATCCAAGAGTTATTCCATGAAAAGAAAATGTAGTTCAACGATCAAAATCACTGAGGTCTTGTTTGATAGCTAATATTAATGGTAGATTAATTCCATCTCAGTCCCTTAAAGGTTGTTTGATAGTTAAGATTAATGGTAGATTATGCTTTAAAATGTGTAAAATTTAGATATCATCATAATCTTAATATAATCAAGAATGTGTAAAATTTAGATATCATCATAATCTTAATAATATAATCAAGTTTTAGCAATCAAACAAGCCAAACAAGGCCTGAAAGCATTAACTATCTAAAATACAAAGCCAAAATCATCCAAAACAACACAGATCAATCAAATAACAGAAGCCTCATAGAATCCCCATAAATTCTCAAAACCAACTAAATGTAACTTAATAGTAATCAAAACCTTATGGAATTTGAGGTTGGAGCCATGTTTGCCAGCGAGTTCTTGCACCCTCTTGAGGGCAACTTCAGAAGAATTGTCCAAATTATCCACCACCACAGCCTTGTAACCGCCGAGCAACAACTGCAGCACCGTGTGAGTTCCAATGTACCCCGCACCCCCCGTCACAAGTATACTAGACGACATCGTTCCGAAGAATTTAGCAATAAATCGCCTCCAACAAAATACCAATTTATAGAAAACAATGAGGAGAAAATAGAAAGCAGAGCGAGCTTGAATCAGAGTCTCTGCATACAATATATATATACAAGTGAGTACTAATGACAAAACTGATATTAGGCCCATAATTATTATTGTTATTTATTAAAAAAAGCACCTTTCAGATCAATGAAAAATATATTTATGGAGAAAAACAGAGATGGGTCACGTGAGATTGAGAAATTCTTGTCTTCTTGCAGTGGGTCGTGGATTTCTTCGCCGATGCATTTCTGGGTCGTACGCTTCAAATTATTCCATATACCAAAATCAATTTACAGATTTCTTTTCTTGAGAATAAAGTTGATGGAAAGTGCAAACTTTCGTAAAAAGGTGATTGAATTAGGGTTTATCTCATTCAGATTCTCATCTTTTCACATTTTTGCATGTCCAAAAAAAAAAAAAGAAAAGACTTCAAGTAAATTTTTGTAGATTTATTTATTTATTCTCAATTTAGTCTTAATTTTATCGATGGGGCGACCATGATTAATTGTGATACGATGGTTAAATTTGTCGTAATAAGGGCTCCGGTTTGTCATACAAGAAACACATTGTGCAATTGATATTTTCTAATAAAAATAACTCATATTTTGTAAATTAATTAATATTGTTTACTGAAAATAATAGGAGTATTATAATTGAATTCTGCTCCGACTATAGAAAAGTCGGAATAAAACGCATAATAATGTTACTACAAAATAACAATCGCGATCTACTTACTTTTAAGTTTCAATAAAACGGAATACCACAATTTGGTGTATTTTGGCAGTTTCTTCCATCTTTTCTTCTTTATTTATTCGAAACCTCTTTCCTTTTATTTTGTTTTTTTTACAATCACATGGAATCGCTTCTTTAAATAATTTTATTAATAAGGTGGTTGGTTTTGATATCAATTTATTCAACTATAGTACTTGATTATCATATTTAAACACCACATGCAATATAGTGCATTAAAGAAAAGTTGAAAATTTTGTGGATCTTAATTGGGCTGTCAAACATGCACAAAGAAAAATAAAATTCAGTTCTTTAGTTTGTGTCATTATAAAGACAAATATACGGTTACTACATATTTACAACATTTTTTTACGTAGTAACACATGAATGTTCATTTAATAGTACTAAATGTATTCATATAATAACACATTTTTCGATACCTTATAAACATTCATGTTATTGTAAACACTCAGTAATTATTTATGGAGTTACACACTTGTTCTTTTTTTTTTTCGAACACTATATATACACTTGTTCTCAACACAAATATACTAATTACATATTTCAATATGGTTTATAAGTGATTGTGCCATACTAATGTAACTTTGAACTAAAATTGACTAATATATATATTTGAACTAATAGAAAACAATGATAGAAAAGTATTAATTCACGAGATGAAAAATATTAATTGTATATTAAAAATGTACTACTCCATATTGTTCAGTCTACCAATTAATACTTCATATATAGCAATACTTCTCATTATATATATATATATATATATATATATTATTTGTTTGAATGAGTCCGAATTTAAAGGGTAGAAATTGAGTTAAAATTGTACCAATGGCGCGATGCAAGTTATCAGTAGAAATGCTTGCTTAGCCTTCACCTTTCGGTGTAAGAATATTATAGGTTCCAAGGACTTTATTCTTAATGGATCGGATGAAACATAAAGCAAAGCCTATCAAACTAACTTTAGCATATTCTTGTATCATCCATCTTTTATTAAACAACAGAATTGTGTATTGAGTAATCAAAATCAAGTGCATATTTGCTTAACCCACTAAAAATGGGTCCCACCCAACAAACATAATCAGCAGCACCCACCAAGATTGCTAAAATTGGCAGCAATTCCGGTTCAGTTGCATCTCTCTACATCACCTAACTGTGATGGTTTATGAAACCAAATATGTAAACATAACAAGTCCTTCTGTATGATTACCCAATTCCCCTTTCATCTTACACATAAATTTGGTACTACCAGCTCTAATATAGTCATTTCACACCCCAAATACTGAATTTTTGGGTCACCAGAATTATATTACATAAGAATAGATATCCATCAAGAAATATCATATGTACATTTTTACAAAACCTTCCAAAAGATTCAATATCTCGGAGAAAATCTGTATTAAACGGACAGCGCCTTACCCAGATTCTTGAACGACTAACGCTCTGAAAGTTGTTCAGCAATGGCAGGATCAGAACTAAGAAGCCTCTCGGCTTCATCATTTGCCTCAACTTGGATTCTCCATTTCTGCAAATTCATCATATGGATTTTCAGTTTATAATATATGTGATTAGGCTTTGTGAGATGGTTTCATTTTTTCTTGTTAAATGAATTGAACATAATAACATGCCTCTTCAAGATTCTCGATTTCCATGATTTGCTCTATTTGTTGGGCAATATTCTCCTGCACGAATGAAATGTATTACTGAAGTGAGATTATATTTTCCTGAGAAAAATGACATCAAGACCCAGAGATATGCAGACGGAATATACCACATTGTTGACTGCTTCAGCAGCAACAACATCCAACTCCAGTTCAACCTCGATTTCAATCATTGAAGAAATCTGAAAAAAGTAAACCATAATCAAAATCATACTAGCATCATTTTTATTTTTATTTCAGAGTTTATAATTATTTTGTTGATGACATACTCTAGCATAGCTTTCAATTAGTTCAATCCGATTCTTGAGTGAGTTCTCCAAGCCTTCACGTACCTTTTTCACTCTACTTCTTCTAGCACTGAAATCGATGTAAATAACTGCTCTAGGAGTGAAGTTGAGAAATAGGTCAAGGGAAAGGAAGAATGCATACCGATAAGAAGGTTCTCCAACAGCATAAATTTTGTTCTCCAGCTGGCACATACGAGCAAGCATCCAAACCTGTAGGCCATTGTATTTCTTAAGTATAATTAACAAAACCATGATTGAAATAATATTTTCTAGCATAAAACTTAGACCAGCAACCAAATAACCATAATTATTCAAGGATTGAACCTCATTTTCTGCAGCCTTCTTCAACTCCTTGATACGAGACTGAAGAACATCATACTGAGACAATAGCTGCTGTCTAATGGATGTTACATCCACTGATCTCTGGGGAAGCTGATTTCAAACAGATTTAAACATATAAGCATCTCAGATTGCAATAAATTCTTATTTGATTTCAGAAAAGACATAGTATTAGATAGCTTTTCAAGAAGTCGTATTTTCTTCGTATGTAATCAGGTTAACTAATACTTATCAAAGTTTTACATAATGCATACATGTGAAATCTAGAGACACGATAAGTTATAGGCTTGAAATACTTGAAAAGGATAAAATAGTGTAATCGATTGTTCGGGTGATGCAAACTTCGCATGTGGGATTAAAAACATCATTCAAGCTGAAACTCATGTAAAAGTAGCAGAACTTTGTGCAAACTATTTTCTGATTCCAGAAACTAGGTCCAACATTCATCTTTGGCATGCACATGCTGGTAAAATTTCATGGAAATGGAAAACTATTGAGGATCATCATGGTAACCCAATAATGAAAACAAGTTCTTGGGCAATGGGCATAACTCATAAACATGTCCCTAAACTATCAACTTTTGCTTGATAGGTCCCTAAGCATCGTTTCAGTATCGAGATTCTTTTTCGCAAGCCATTTCTGGTATCCATCACCTGAAGTATTAGGGTTAAAACGACTTGCACAAAACACATCTGATATTAATAAAATTTACGTGTATTAATCAAAAAATTATGTCAATATTCGTCTCGAGGGAACTTGTGAAATAAAATTTCAAAACTTGAAGAGCCTTTTTAAAACAAGAAGTAGTTTAAGGACCTATAGAAACACAAATTGACAGTTTAGGGATCTGTTGATGCAGAATGCCTAAGTTCTTGAGGCCCCTAGTTAGCAAGAGACCTGCCTTGGTAAGCTGAGGAAGAACTAGACTGTTGAAAGTGACACCCATAGCAAGTGAAGAAACTGCAGCAGCAGCAATTAACTGAGGCAGGCTAGGATCGATTATCCCTGAGGCAGCATCCCCAGTGGCAAACACCACAAGAATAGGAAATAGGACAGATGGAGTCAGCATAGATTTGGCCGCATCTTTAGAGGGGGCTCTCAGTAATCGAGATTCTCTACCATCCTTATGATTTGTCAAGCACATGGGCTCCCCAGGGTAGAAATTGGGGACTCTGGGACTCAACTTTAAAGGGCCCACCTCTCTGAAAACACTTGATGGAGTTGCTACAGCAACAGTCACTCTTTCTCCTTCCTGGGCTGGGAGATCAACTGTTTCAGTGGCAAACCTGTGAGTTCTTGCCATTCCAGATGGGGTCTCCACCTATACGAAAGGAGAATTTGTAGTAAATCAGAACTAAGACTTTCAGAAGGAATTTTAAAGAAAGGAGAGTGGTTTCTGTGATGGGTAAATTTAAATTCTCAAATGGAGAGATTATTGCCACCAAAATCAGGAAATGATAACATACAGGCTTCACGTATTCCAACATTCCAATATAGATGGAAAGCCTAAATCAAAACAGTGAAGGTAAGGACTTATGGGAATATGTACCACAATAGAGTGAACGGCAGCTGGAATATTTTGCTTCATTATCTGCAAGAATTGTAGCCCTCGTTTCCATGCAGGGACATCCATGCTGCGTTCGGCAGTAGGAGATCCTTAGAACAAGTGAATATCCCAAGATCAACACCGTATACATTTATACTCTATAGTTATTGATTGAATAATGAATAAAAACATGTTTCTCTGTTAGTGCAATGAGGAAGGATGTGGAAAAAAAAATGTCTGTCCTTGACCTAAAACACTCCTCTATGTGTTCAACAAAATAGACAAGAAAATAAATGAGAATAGTTTACCTAATCTCTTCTGATTCTATGGCAAGGATGTTGCCAGAAACTAGTTCGTACTGATAGCGGCAGTTTGAGCAGGATACAAGCTGGAATGCATTGTCCATATTAAAAACTAAAATGAAATAAACAACCATAATGTGCGAAAAGAATAATGAGCTTGATGACTTGGTCATGTCATATTTGATCACAGCTTCAAGAATATCATGAAGCAATCATATGCACACCTCTTTTATTGAATACTTCTACACAAATAGTCACAGAGAACATGTTGATATTGTTCCTAACCCTCTTAAAGGAAACCAAAAGTAAAATGGTCATCTCTCTGTAGACTGAAAACGTCTACAGAAGAAACATAGGTAGGATCATGAGATTCATTTTGACAATGAAAATCCGTAACTTTTTGGTTACAATATGTGCACACACATTTTGAGACATTTAAAATTTAAATAAATATGGACTCAGAGATGCTCTTTTTAAGTTTTATCTACCCTTTAGGAAAGCACTAAACTAAAATTATAATTAATTTTAATGTGGACACATAGCCATAGCATTTATCTGGAGAGTTAATTAATTTTAAAAGATATACACTAACTATTAGAGGATGAACATGTGAGTGAGAATGAAAGCACATGCCTGAATGCCTTGCTGGGGTTGAGCAACAGCAACAGCTATCTTACAGCTTGGGCATCTCACAACCTTACCAAACGGAACCTGCAAAATGGTTCACAGAGATTGTTGGTTAAGATCGCTCTAGCCACACTCCAATAGATGTTTCATCCAAAGAAGAATGTATAAACTTCCAAAAATGGCCTTAAAACTTCCACAACCTAGAAGTAGCAATCTCATTAGAGGTGTTTTTCTCAGGTCTACTATGTCAGAGCTTTGCAAATTGAAGGATTTAGAGATGGTATGTGCACAAATTGTCCTAATATCAGCAGAATTTATCAAATTAATTTATATCGCAATACGAAGGCTATATATTGATCAAAAACCCCAAGAGTAAAAAAGAAAACTATTTCAAAAACAAACAACAATGTAACAAACAATATACCAGAAGGAAGGGGCAAGACATGTGTCTATTTCACAAGGCAAACTCTACAACGTTGTGTACATTGGTAAATAATCCCATGAGATACGCACATAATTGCTTATACAGGAGTAAATATCCAAAGAGAATCATACCACGATATACAGCAAT
The DNA here is from genome assembly GCA_963675135.1 of Galeopsis tetrahit. Lineage (NCBI taxonomy): Eukaryota > Viridiplantae > Streptophyta > Magnoliopsida > Lamiales > Lamiaceae > Galeopsis > Galeopsis tetrahit. The sequence continues at coordinate 10,070,427 of OY776125.1, read as the reverse complement.
AGATAAAAACATAAAAGTAATTAAAAAATGTTCTGGGCAGTTACATCCAAACAACAATCAGTGATGATTCAAGATTCAGACGAATTCATCACTGGACGATATGAAGAAAGTTCTATATTCAAGATTCAGCGAAAATCATACCATTGTCAGTGACTAATCATATTGACAATACCTCTTCACCGGGAGACACTCCCACTCGGCAGACACAGTCAATCATTCTAAGGGCATCTGAAACCCTCAGTGATGCTGCAAGACCCTTGACCAGTAACGTATAAGTATGCACATCTGGCCTTGACCACTTCCATCTCTCCACTGAATTAGCATTCTCCAACAAACCTTAAAAGTTCCCACCCCAAATGGCAAATTTCAAAATTAAATGCATTAAGGAAATATTGAGTTGATAAGTACAGTCATGCAAAAGCAGAAGCAAAGCATATCAAATTGAAGTAAAACATTTGTCTGGAAAACTCATCACTTTCCAAGCACACCCCATAAATTTTTAGACAAAAATAGAGACTATTTAATGTAGGCTAAGCATTCTGTTTGGCCACTTACGATAAGCATTTTGTTCAGGCCAAGTGGCTGTACACTAAGGTTTGGGCTGTACAGAAAACAACTTAAGAAATAAACTACAGCAGTAAAAGTATTACTTATAACTTTTCAAACTGTTTTCATAACAACATTTCAATTACTTCCAACAAGTTAATCATCATAATCGCAATGTTGACTAATAAGAGCATGATGGCAATTGGCACACACTCAGACAAAAGCATTAAAAATTACGCACCGGAATCGAAGCTGGAGCGCATGGCGTAGAATACAGAGAGAGCCAAGTCAACATTGCCACGATCGAGCGCCGCCAACATAATCGAACGACAATCAACAGCACTAACAACGCCTCCACTCCGGCGCTTCTCCGAAATCAAAGACAGAACCTCGGCCGCGTCTTTGGCGGCGGAAACACGGGCCAATAAATCATCATCTAAAAGCTCCGACGCCAACTTCCCTTCGTCCGGCGACGAAGACACGTGACTATTGGCTGCTGCAACCAAATGCTTATAAATGAGAGAACCAAAAGGCAACGGTTGGTTGGTGGGAAAGAGGAAGCAATGGTGAGTGTGCTTGGGTGGGCAGTAGTAGATTGGGAGTGGGAGTAAAGGAGAGGAGCAGCATGAGTGAAGATTCATGTGTTCGGTTGATGAGATTTTTAGAGAGAGAAATTGAGAGAGGGTAGCATCACCATTTTCGACTTGTGGATGAGGGATGAGAGGTTGTGTTGCGTTGTGATGAACGAAATTTTATGGAAACTAAAATTTTAAAAAAAAATGTTTTGGAGGTGCGGGGAATCGAACCCCGTGCCTCTCGCATGCGAAGCGAGCGCTCTACCATATGAGCTACACCCCCGATTGATATATTTTTCAATATCCAAATTTATACTTCTTATTTTATCTGGTCATAAGTTTTTTTTTTTAATTATTAATTATAATATAAAGTAGATAAGCTCATGTGAGCTACACCCCCGATTGATATACATTTTTCATTCAAATTTATAATTTTCATCTGATTGGATTTTAAGAAAAATTGATAGTTCAAATATAAAGTTTAACAAATTTTATATTTAATTGAATTTTAAAGTAATTTTGATGAGAAAATTGTGGTCTTATGCACCATGAACACGTTGGAATTTGATCAATGATTTTTGGACTTGGTTTTAGTCGATGTTTTTTACTTTTTATTGGTCCTGTCATTAACTCTAGCGTTAACTCTAGTTGCAGATGTGGTCCCATAGGATCCAACAGTTAACCCTCGTTGCATTTTTTTGTTCCACACGATATAAACTTGGGTTATTTATTAATAAGGTCATTTCACTACTAGTTTTATCTAATAAAACCTATAATATAATTTCTTGTCTAATAGCATCAAATTGAAAACTTTGAGACATTTATACCCTTCAATTAATTTCAAATAAATCGGATATTTTATAGGAATTCAAAAGTCAATTATATACCATAATTATCATAATTATCCGATTAAGGGAGAATTTCAAAAACAGAGAAATTTTAGCATCTTCCAAAGATTTAAAATTTTCCTAAAAAGTAGGTATATCTAAAATATAAAAAAATTTCTAAAAGATAATCTTGTTAAACTTGGGGTTTTGAGAAATCTGCAATTCAATCTACAGGTTTAGGAAAAAGCTTCTGCAAAAACGGCGAAGTGTAGAAGAACAGAAAAATAGAAGCGTATGTATTATCTAAACATATGCATATTGAAGTTCATGTGAATTACGTTCACTATTATGCAAACTAAAGTGCATTTCGACAATTTTACATAAAACACATGCAAACTAAAGTGCAGTCTAAACATATGTATATTGAAGTTCATGTGAATTACGTTCAAGAGTATGAAAATTAAAGTGCATTTTAATAATATGCATATTGAAGTACATGCAAACTAAAGTAACGTCATTTCAATGCATATTCCATCACTTCAGAATCAGTACAACCAAAGCTTAAACAAAACTAAAAAAAGTATAGATCATAGCCTAAACAGAAAATTCAATTACCTTAAACTTCAAATCAAAATCCAACAAAACCTCAATCCTAATCTCCTGCCCAGTTCTTCGCAATTGGATCTGGAGCTCATCACCTTCGCGATCTCGATGACGTCATCGAACGAGATTCTAAAACGATCTCGATCCACTTCAACCACGACATGGAATTGGGGTGAGATTAACACATGGAATTGATAATATCAGAAAATGCAGAATTAATACTCATGGAATTGAAAATGAATTCCAATTGTATAACCTAATTAATTGAACCCGATAATTAAGGCAGAATAAAAATCGGAAATAGGGAGAGTTTTGAAAATTTAAATCTGAATTTGAATAATTTAATGGTAATTATGATTTAAGGGTAATTATGGGTTTTTATCTCGAAAATGAAGCAAATAGACAAACTATTAATTAGGCGTTGCAATTAGATTAATGTAGGGTGATAATGACCCTTTTAGTAAAAAATCTCTATAAACTTTAACATATTTGCAGGTTTGGTCTCGTACGATTTAAAAAACTACTACTATTATTTTACATTTATTTTTTACAAGGTTAAAAATATTGAGACCAATTAAAAAAAATTACACATGTAATAAATTTACATAAAATATACCAGAATAATATACAAAATTATCTCATATGATATTTATTGACATTTTTTCAAGAAAAAAATTCAAAATTCTCTGGATAGATTATCGACTGGATAGGTTTGTTAATTTGAAAAAAGTAAAACGATTTTAAAATAATTTTAGTTTATTAGAAATTGAAACTCTCGATTTGCCCAATTTCCAGACCACTTGAATTTAAAGAAAACTTAACCCAACTCAACTTCAATTCCATCCAATAGGGAGAAATTTGTTCTATGGATTTCAAATTCAACATTCAAATCCACTCCCCTTATTTGAAATAAAAATGAAAATCCATCTATTTTCAAAACCTTAAACTCAAACACAACCTATATGTTTGTTTATGAAGTATAATAAATTGATATTGAACAAGCTTTTAGCAAATAATCGCAAATCAAATATGAGCAGTTTTAACTCGATTTTGTATAACAGAATGGAGAAAGTATTGTGTATTCTGTATTAAAGTAAGAAAATCGCAAAACTATAACTCCATTAACATTTACTTGAGCCTGAACCATGATAAAATGCACTATACAAAATATAAAACATGACACTGCTGACAAAGGCAGTAAAACATATCAATAGATTTGAAATTATAAGCTGAAGTAAATGAGTAGGTTCCTAAACTCAAAAAAGGTCGTCAACACAGACGTACAAACATTGTTTCCTCCCCTACGCGCAACATAAGTATCAGTTGCGAAGATGATTTCTTGCCCACGGCACCCTAGGCTGGCCACCTCCATTTCTTCTTGCTACGTTGTAATTATTGTTATTATTATTATTATTATTCTGCTGAGAAAACACCCGCATCCTCTGCTCCTTCATGTTAGCAAAAAGGGAGTCCAACGTTTGAGACTTCTGCTTCGACGCTGCATTCATTTGTTGAAATGGTTTCTGCATATTCAGAGGACTACCAGCATAAGACACCAATATTTGAAAACCTAACCCCCAATCATAAAACACAATAATATGTGTGTTTTCTTGTACTCTAGATTCAAAGGAGGCCAATGACTCTAAATATACTACCAAGTATTAAAAATGAAGCATGCTACCTTCACAATGAAACCACCTCGATTTGCAGCAACCTTTTGCCCAGCCATTGCCCCAGTCCTGCGCCAACAAAGCAAACAAAAATTGAAGATACAAAGAAATTACAGGTGGAAAAGCACTGACCAGCAAAGGCATCCCACTTGGAAAACTGTTACGGTTCAGGGAACTCACGCACCATAACAGACAAGCAGAGTTATTTTTTATTTTTATTTTTTTGATCGGTAAAAGCTCACAATTCTATTTACAATTAATCTTTGCAGCTCATAACCAACAAACGTACACCAGACCAAATCAAATCATGTAATCTTATAATTTAATTCTAAAGTACACATTCAGGTCAACACCTAGAGACGAGCTCCTTTCAGATGAGCCACTCCATCCATAAATAGTCTGATATGCATGACCCACTGAAACTTATTTAATCTTGGTAAGTAAGCTGACCCACCCTCTGAATCACCAAAATCCTTAAACAGGCTTCTGAGAAAACAATTTTACTAGTCATATGATCCACTGTGAGGAAATACTCGAAGACTGCATGATCGCTTCAAGCTAGTGAAAAGTCGTTAAACAAGCTGTGTGCATCCAGCCTCCAATAAGTACTCTGAAAGGCCATACATAAGTTCGAAAGTTGGAAGTGCTTACTAAAACACGCATTTGAACCAGAACGACACCATACATAGATGTTACACCACACACCACAATTCTGCACTCGAACCATCAAGCATGGCCTAAACAGAAAAATTAAGCAAAACTGCAGAGTTTTAGAAAACTAATGGGTTGAGATGGTAATGCTCTATATTCTCTTCGTCCTTGTTGCACAAGCATGCCAATGGATAGGTTGCAGTGGAAGGAATGGCCAATAAAAACCAATTTCCAGATACACCATCAAACAAGTTGATTTTCCAAGCATGGTTCAATTGGCAAATATCTTCCACTTGAGATTTCACAATCTCAAAAAGGCACAAACTTAATAGCAGCAGATGCATACTTGAAATTTGTTTTATGTGGTTCAAAATAGATGCACCACGACTAGCTTTGTTCACAACTATATTTCCATGCATGAATTTGATTCGTAGTCCAGTTATGCAACAGCAAGGCAGTAGTCCGGCTTCCAAAATCCAACCAAACGGTAACCTGCACTTCCTACATGTATGCATGAAAACCAACTACCAATAGGAGAGATTCTATAGCTTTAAGGGCATCCTTTCATGTCAACATGAAATCTCAGAAGCAACCCAAAAACACCCCAAACAAGTGCAGGTGAATAACTGCATGATTTTCAAAATAGACAAGCAGATGTAGAAGCCAGAGCGAACAGCAAACACCACAAATTACCTGCACCAAACCAAATTATCATTGTCAAAGCTAGCTAGCATCACATTTTTTCTTCACCTTCAATAATGTCAATTTGTGGAGTTAAACAATAATAACTCCAACCATAACTGATGGAAGTACCTTGGTTTATTTACATTGAAAGCCCTGCCTTGGTTGAAAGCCCTGCCTTGGTTTAAAGCCCTGCCTTGGTTAAAAGCTCTGTTACTGATTGGAGCAACAGCAGCCTTTCTAGCAGCCTCAGATGCCAGAGGAAACGAATTTCCCTTGAAGTTTGACCTCCTTTGAGCAAGAGCTCCCTGTCAAAAGATAAACATACCATGTGAAAAAATGCTCAACAACCACCCGTCCCAACCCAACTCCTGAATTAAAACAAGAGTAAGAAATGAACAAAGATAGTCAGGATCAAGATGTTTTGTAATTTGGCACTTACTTGTCTAAGAGATGACCGAGTGTCCATAAATCTTCTAGCTTTTAGAGTTTTATCTTGAGCAGCATTGGCACCAAATTTCTGGGCCCGGTTCTGCAGGGGATCAAGTTCAGACTATAAATATAAGATACTGCAGAAAGGATACCAAGAATCAAAGTCAACAAGAAGAATAACAGGGGGGCAATCTTACTGAAATGCGTTGCTTATTAGGTTTCATGGTGTTAGTCTTTGACATTTTAATGATGTCATCTGCATAAGAAGTGGAAGTAAAATTAAAAAGAAGCTTCTTGACATAAACAGAATAAGTATACAAGATTTTTCATTTGCGCACCTAATGTCATGTCCATTTTCTTCTCAGTGAGAGCAATCGCTTCGGTAGTCAGGGGTTTGGCTGCCATCTGAAAGAGAAGATACCCAATGTAAATTAATCATACCATAAATCCATAAGCTACAAACTCAAAAGAAAGCACCAAAGAGCAGTCTTCTTTGGCATGAATACCATATGTCTCCTTCTCTACAGAAATATATTCACTTCAACTAGCATAAATATTTTGATATCAGTCCTTCTCCTCAACATATTAAACTAGTACAACCCCAGGACAACAGAGAGAAATTCTGAAATAAACAGACACATAGATAAACCAAATTTAACAACTCTGCCTCGGGAAATAAGAGAGACCTGTGTGAACAACATCACTGGTGTTCTCCAGAAAACAAATCGAGTCCATGAGACAACATGCTACTAGTCTTAATATTATTCTTTTAACATAAAAAATAAATAGTCCAAAAATTTTACATCTTTCCCTCTCCCTCCCCGATAATTTACTTTTAAAAACAAAAATACTACACATTCCGAAGAAAATTGTCCGCATAATCATTAAAAAACTGCAATTATAAAAAATAGGGATGAAGATGATATAACCCACTCTACAACCCCCAGCACACACACAGTTTAGTAGTAGTGGATAAGCCATTACTGATAAAGCATCCGGGCACGAATTCGTACAGACACACAGTAAATTCCAACAATTATACAGAAAGGGAGAAAAAGTTACCCGTTAATTAAGCAGCTGTTGAAGTCCGAAAGGAAAGACTTGGGAAAACGCTAGGTTTAGGGTTTGAAGAGGATTCGCGACAGCTGAAAATCGAGCAGCAAAGCCGATGATGTAAAACTAGGAAAACTATGATAATTGTTTATTATATTTATCTTGTGTGGTTGGGTCTTCGGTATAGGAAGAAGAAGTCGCGATATAGTCTGAGCGACTTTAATTGCTTTTATATAGGTTGTCTGCTTCCGAGGCGGCTTGCTGACCAAGAAATTTCCTTTGCAGAATGGATTTTAAGTTTTTCTTCCATTTTTCCTTTATTGAATTTTGGGAGAAATTTCCTTTGATTGTAAGGGTTTTTTCCTTTATTGAATTTTGGTAGAACGGTGAATTACTGATTTTTTTAGTTTGGAGGTGTTATTTTTGGTAATTATATCTATTAACTTTTTTTCATATGAGTACAAAAGATATTTAATCCATAATATACAAGTTTAAGATTAACAATAGATTAAGGATTACAAAACCAAGTTCAAATTGGCGTAGGATTCAGATTTAGAGGCGTGTTCCTCCTTGGGAATTGAGTAAAACAATTACCATTATCAAGTTCAAACTAGAATTTTAAAATTGACCTAAATTTCATATTAAAAAAAAATACATAATTAAAATAGATTAATTAACGGATAGGGTAAATTTGTATATTTCAAATCAAATTTAGGACAAATTTAATCATTGAACCCAAATACCCATTATCATGTTAATTATATTTCGTGTATGTACTTCTAAAATCCACACTTATTCAACAGCCTAAAATCCACCTTATATTTTCTAAAAATGAAAAAACACTAGAGAATAGAGATAAGTATTTAAGTGATGCACAATCAAAAGTGGGGCTTTCCTGTGCTTGAAGAATACTCCTAAACAGATTCCAGAATTACTGAAAAACATAAAGAGAAAACAAAACAATTGACGTTTCCAAAAATGTAACTCAAGTTGGATAATTCTATTATTACAGCAGTATTTCAGCTGGATAATGCAAATAGGAAGCTTATTTATTATTCAGATAATTTTGCTTCCACCAATCAACCTGATCGCAGGAAATAATAGATTATATAGTAGAAATAAAAAAGAATGTCATCAGTTGTCGCCATAGATCCACTTCTCAGAATTGCTTGTGTAACTAACCAACTCTTCGGGTTTAAACCATAGCTTGATTTCATCCTTTGCAGTCTCGGGGCCATCACTTCCATGAATTATATTTCTGGAAGAAAAAACAAATGTTGCATATTAGGGCTATTCTGGATTGAGAGCAAATAATTTAATTGATTATTTCTGGCAAAGCCTTTTACGCATACAACTGATTTGCATTTTGAAACGGAGTGAGTACTAGTTTGTCAATACTAGTTGTTTCATTCAAAAGTATTAGTTATTATACTAGTTGCAACTGTTTTGCAGAAGACCAACTCTTTAGTTCCAGCAACTAAGACAAAAGGGGTTAGAAGAATACCTCCCAACTACAACAGCTAAATCTCCTCTGATGGTTCCAGGTTCTGATTTCTGAGGATCTGTGGCTCCGATGAGTTTACGACCGTACTTGATCACTCCCTCACCTTCCCAGACCTGAAGGAGCAATTTGTTACATAATGTTTTAAAAGTTTTGAGTAGATAAAGCAGGGGATTTGAGCACTTCTAACCATGGCAACAACTGGTCCAGAGCTAAGGAAATCACACAGCCCGTTGAAGAAAGGTCTTTCACTGAGGTCGTGATAATGCTTCTTGGCAAAGTCCTTTGAAGGAACCACTACCTTTATGGCCACAAGCTTGAAACCTTTTCGTTCAAATCGGGAAAGAATTTCTGAAATCTGAAGAAACAACAGCCACTTTGTTATTTTTGAAATATGTAGCAGGTTCCGATAAGCACTCTCTAATTATAGGAAAGGATGGAGGATGGGGTCCAACTATAGATGTTCTGTTGTTTTTCTTGGCTTAATGTAGACAAACTATGTTAACTTGGCCAATTTGAAAAAGGGGACAAAACAAATTAACAATACAACTGCACATAACAGAATAATATGCTACACATCAAACATATAGATAAGGTTTAAGATGCGTGAATTTTCAACAAGTGTGACAGTAAATACCAATCCTCTTTGGACTCCATCGGGCTTGATGGCAATAAAGGTTCTCTCCATCTGAGGAAAAGCAGAAAAATGGAGTGTCAGTCAGCAGACAAAACTTATTCACGAAACATGTGCAAGAAAACAAGGCACTATTGGTACATGTACCTCGGCAGCATTGGCCTCTTGTTCATTAAGCATGAAAGCTGTAGCACAAGGAAAGGAAAGAATGATAAATGAGAATTGACTTTGTAAGCTCACAATAACAAGACACTTGAGATTAGGTTTACTGGCTAAGAACTGAAATGTGAGCCCTTAAGAAAATTTAACATGGACTACAGATAATTCTGCAAAATATTAAGCTCATGAAATTTGCTACAAAGTAATCTAGTATATCCAAATGAAATATTGAGGGTGAGGTAAAGGGTCGCAACAGGGAGCAGCAACAGATTTTTAGGAGTTATTTAAAAAGTTTAATGCAGTCAACATTTTCTACATAACAAACAATACACACAGGAAGGAAAACCATTTAAAAACACATATAGGACAAAGTGTGTTCAAACAACCTGCTGCTGGAAGGGCAAGAGCACCCGAAATCCAACCTCCATATGCATTTCCAGAGGCACCAAATCCAGCTAGAGATGACACTCTTCCTCTGCATGAAACTGCAGCCGCTGCACCTGCTGCTCGCCCTCCTGAAATACAATTTTTCTAAGCTTCACTTTCTGGTTTTGAGCATTTTTTTATGTATTTGAATCACATAACACTAACAGATCGATCAGCTTCAATATTTTAGATTGAAATAATGGTTCTTTAACAAATATGATCCTTGATAACAAGCTATTGCAATCTACACATAAATAGGAATGAATGCTGGTACAAAACAATAACCTGGCCTCTAAAGTGAACAGCTTAAGTGTTTGAAGGAAGCAAGAAAATCATTTTTGAGAATACAGTGGAGACGAATGAAATATAAGGTACATTGGCTAAGTTATGGAACCCAATTAGCTTCTTTGTAGATCACTCTTTTTCAATTTATATCATCAGATATAAGAAAAGTCACTAAATTTATCCAAGAACACACAACATAATGTCCCGCTAAAGTGAACTACAGAAGAATAAAACATAGTAATTACTTTTGTTTAGAAAAAATCCATCCTAAATCCTGATGAGCTTCTACTTTTGAATTATTACAAACCCAACATATTCTCAACAGGTTGTTAACAATTTGATTAATAAGCTTCATAATCAATTAAAACTATAATTCATTAAATATCTGACGTTAGGCAGTACATAACGATAAAACTTCAACAAAATCAGTTGATTCAAAAAGAATACCAGATTGAGTGACAACAGAAAAACCATAAACTTTTGTACATTCATCAAACTCCTATTTACATACTAAAAAGACATATTTATAAGAAAACATCAAAATAAAATTATTAATCCTTACCAAAATAAAACTCATAATCTTGCACAATAAAATTATTAAATAATTAATAATTAGAAAATACAAATTAATTAACATTTGTACCCCCACTCTATTTTTTTCAACCTTCTCATCCACTCCATCAAACAAATATCAGATCGTAATAAAAAAACATGAAAAGAATAAAGCATAATATTTTTGTACAGAAATTCATCTAATTAAAGATTTTACTTCTGAATCCGACGCAATACAAACTGACATCTCAATGTTAACATTATATTAACAAGTTTCATGACGCGAACGAACGCCGTCAACATGGATCATTGAATATACATCGTGTTTTCCATTTAATCAGTGTCCTGTATAACAGATGAACATAAAATATCTACATTTCACCATTCTCATCAATCAAAAAAATGTTACCTGAAAATGCACGAGAGGATTGCTTAGAAGCAGCGGCGACAAAAGATCTGGCTGATCTGAAAATCTGAGACCTCATTTTCGAAGAATGTTAATACTAGGTTTGGGGACTCTGAGAAGTGAGATTTGCAGTTTTTGTGAGTGGGTGGGAGTGATAGAGTGATATTGATAATGCTTATGTATTTTCCCGTGCCTAACCAACTAACACCGTGTTTGTTTGTTTGTTTTTTTGAAATGTGCTTAACACCGTGTTTGTTATGAAGTTTGAATGATAAAAAAAACAATAATTTGGTTTATGACCTAATTTTCATGATTAAAATATGATATCTGCATTTTCACGCCTAACCAGGTTAGTTAGTTGGTAAAATAGAAAATCCTAAGCCGAATTATTGGGCTGAGAAAAGGTTCCCACTCTGACTTTCTCCAAGTAAGTCTTGCTATATTACAATTTGATCTCAAAAGTATGTCTAAATTGCCTTTTTTTGGCCTTTTATACCCTTTTTCACACTTTATCCATCTTTATGTCCTTTTGAAGAGAGGTAAAAGGAAGATAAGATATGCCTTGAAAAGTGGGAATACAATACTACTGTGTTGGATAGATCAAGCTAATATAGATACTATTTGCTTTCACTCATTTTTTGAACTCATGTTTTAAAAATAATTTATAGTTTAATTATAAAAAAATATATTTTTTAAATAGTTTATATATTATCAACTTTATTAATAAAGTAGAAACGATGCTTAAAAGTTAATTATTTAAATAAAATGAGCATAATTTTTGTAGAAAAAAAAGAGGACCCGAGCACACTCTTAATGAACATAAATTGCAAGTTTTACAAATTGAAAAATAAAACTAAAAAATTACACAGGTTGCATTTAAGGGTGGCTGATTTCAAGATTTAAGAAGTGAATGAAACTTGCAATTTATTTATTTTAGAAAATTATTTTAATTCACTTGTGAAATTTTGCCTTTAAATATCTTACAAATTACATCATATTTTAAAGATTTTTTACAATATTTGGTTGCATCTACCACCAAAGAACATTTTATTCCAACTTTCCTAAAAACAAAAAAAAGTTTAGAGCCTCATTCGATTTCTCAAAATGCAAGTGGAAAGAGAAAAAGTCACATAGTGCTCAAATTAGATATTCAAACATTAAACAATCAGATTTTCTGAGAAATTTTGCAAATTGTAATGCTACCCTACTGCACATCTGGTAATTGCACTTATTAAGAAAAGTTGTGCATAAGAAACAAAAACTAAACACTACAGTAATTTGAATTCTGACAAGATCATGATGTTATTCCAGGTTGAAATAGTATGTACAACACAATAGACAATAGTGCCAAGATTCATTTTCATCAATCCATGATAGCACCTTAAACCTAGACATATATACGTACAAAGGGAATTCATGAAAAATATCTACGACTTGTCTGAATTGTTAACATCCTTAGAACTCAATGCCAGCTTGCAATCACTCTGCAATGCTTCCAACCATAGCTCAACCTGAAAAATGAACATTATTGGAGCATGTTGATAATAGTACGAGAGAAGTGGCTGAACGAGGTAAACTCGACGTACCTGTATCTTAGACTTGCTTGCGCATTCATATCGCAGACCGTGACGTGTTAAGATATAAAAGCAATATCTAGTTTCATCATCCTCGCGTGTTAGGGAGGGCAGATGGCCAATTTCAACAACATCTGATAGGAGGGTAGAGTCTTGAGGACTTAAATCTGCAACATAGATTAAAGATAATAAAAAAACATGATCAATTGATCAAAAATTGTGTAGAGGAAGGTCGTTTTCAAGCGATCACTTTACAAAAGTACGTCATTATACAAGTCAAGCACTATGTGCACCATTGGATGAGACGTATGCCTATAAATATAAGAGAGTACCAACAATGGCCTCAATTCTTTCTTTCATGATCAGCAATAACTGTGTGATTAATGGTAAATGCATAAATTTTGTTTTGGTAAAAGATTTTTTTTTAATAGCAAAATATTTGTTTCTACAATTAGTCAATAACTGGTATTATAAAGTCCCAGTTAAGTGAAAAGGCTAAAAGCATGACTTTGGAAGCTTCAACAGAGATAATAAGCATGGAAATATAGTAAGCATAGAGTTGAATCAACTACCGGTGGATGTCATGTACAAATAGATGCACGATCCGTGAAGGACAATAAAGCGTGGAATCCAATCGTCAACTTCAGTATCATCTATTGGAGGTTCTCCTGGTAATGCCGCCCATCTCTATGAAAAAGAACAGAATAAATGAAGCACATAATTAGAGATGTTAAAAGACAAAAAAAACAAAAACATGAGAAAGATCAACATTACCATCCGTAAGAACAGATAGCCTGATAGACGAGCGGATCTCAATATTTCATCAATGTGCTCCAATCTGTGCACATGAAAAACAGCCTAAACTTGAGCAAAAGAATTGTCAAACAAGAAAAAAGCAGGAAACTGGTTTGCAAGCTTGCTTACTGAGCTTTAAAGTGGGATTCTCTTTCTTCTAAAGCAGCTATTTCTGAACGGAGAGATTCCACCTCCACAGCACTTAATACAACCTGCGAGTTATAAGTATTGGAGTTGTCACAAAATGGGAAACTGTATCCAATTGATTAATGGCAAACTATTACTATATTTTACCTTATCTTGATCACTTGCACCTAATTTCCAAGAGAGTCCCCTTAGACTAAACAAATTCAACATTGTGGCACTTCTTAATCTTCTGCGAGCCCGCGTATGGCTATGAGAATTGAAACCTAAACTAGAACAAACACATAAAAACCAATTAATTTTAAGTCACATTAATTCATTTTCCTTAATGGAGTCCTCTAAGACAATCACCACCTTAAATCCGTCGATGATGATGAAGATGTCTGGCTTGAACGAGATTCTGAAACGGAAGGCGATGCTACGAAATAATCAGGAAACACTTGTATTCCTCGAGGACCATCACCCATGAAGGCTACCTTCACCAGCAAGACCTATACCAATCACATGTAATAAAATAACGTAACTATCAACAACGCATTGACCCAGCTAAACAGCTCACCCACATAAACCAAAGCATTCATATGATCCAAAATTCATACTCTCTATGTCCCAAATCAGTTTTCACACTTTTCTTTTTTGTCTATCCCACATTAGTTTTCACATGAAGGAAACGAAGTTTCTCACAACTCTTACCCTCAAAATTCACACTTATTTACCTTCTACGTTATTACACAATACCATTAATTTATAGCTCTAATAAAGTTAAAGAACCTCGATACCCTTACTAAAAGTGTTTCCGTACCCAAATCAGTGTGAAAACTAATCTAGAACGGAGTAAGTATTACTTAAAAGCAATTTACAAGAGCCTGAAGCTAATCATGAATCATGATCCAATAAATTAAATACTAGATTCTTCCCTGCATTTACTAAAATTAAAAACATAATTTCAGAATTTCGCCATAAAATACCTAAGTTCTCCAACTATTTACAGCAGAAAAGATCATGAATTAACTAGGGAAGCCTAAAAAGACAGGGGAAAAGGGGGAAACTGGAACCTAAGTTAAATTGACCAATAAAACCAAACAAAATATACGTGATCTTGACAAAAGCTTCAACAAAATTCGTTAAATTTTCCAAAAAACGTGATTAATGAACGCTCATAACAACAATTCAGAAAACAACAAATACTACGGACTGTTTGCATAAATTAACTTAAAATCATATTAAAAAAAAACGGAAAAAGGGCTGCCTCAGTTGATTAAATTAGAAGAAGAAAAAGTAATTGCAGGGAGAAAAGAGCTGAGACCTTTGTTCTTCGAATGATTAAGTTGCAGAGGTAAGATGAAGAAGAGAACTAAGGTAAAGTTCCTTGTCTCGTTAAAAAGCTGTAGACACAAATGCAAAACTTGTTGATGATTGATGTGGCTGCTGTGTTTTTCGTAATGACATATTTGCCCCTTATATTAAGGCAATTATATTTTTGACTAGATGACAATTTGGTAAAAGGGCTTGTTACTTAACAGCCAATTAAAGTTATATAAAATGTACCCTCAAATTTTTTTTTATATAAAATGGAGATATGGACACGACGTGATTATTAAATATATATGCATGCACACATAATATTTGGTGCAATTGGTTATCTATATAATTGAAATTGAAATCAGTCGACCAAAATTCACAATTTGATTCAAGTTTTTGGAGTATTTAGTCTGCACGAAAAGTGTGTTCACTTGTTGTTTTTTAGGTCCATAAAAATATGTTTATTCTATTTAAATAGTTCACTTTTAAATATTTTTTTACTTTTTTAGGTTGACGAAATTCTTTCATTCGATTGGGCCTCCTCCAAAAAAAATAACAAGATTTAGTATCTAACAAATATATTTTTTACTGGTTATCCCAAATATATTTTTTATAAATAAAATATAATGTGTTATGTACCAACTACCAAACAAGGCTCCTACACCCACGAAATAAGGTCAATGCTAACATTATTGGCCCAACACGGCCCTCTTAGTTGGGCCATAGGCCCAAATTCAACAAGTGAGAATGGCTTGGGTTATATGCCCTTCATGAATGTTAGAATTTACCACCATTTTTTTAATTAAATATTCATATAAAATATATATTTTATTCTTTTAATATAATAGGGACAAATAGATACACTCTAAAATTAAAACTAGCCCTAATTCTAATTCTAATTCTAATGGGAGAGGCAACCGCCACACTTCTGGCCACCATTGCCGCTACATCTCCGGACGCCGCCACCGTCCCACCTCTGGTAGCCACCATCGCCCCAAACAAATTTTAGAAATTAAAAAATAAAACTAAAAAAAAAAATCTTATTTTCGACAAATCAAAGTCGACCAAAAACACACTCGTCGACTCTGGTTTTATCGACCAAAAACACTATCGTCGATAAAATTATCAAAAGAAAATTTAAAAAAAATAAAAATAAATTGAAAGTTTCAACAATAGTGTAAACTTTCGACTATATATTGTCAAAAAAAAAACAACATAGAAAAAAAAGAAAAAGGAACACACTTGAGGTGGGTGCGGCTGTAGTGGTCGAAAAAGGAAAAAAAATAAACAAGCTTGCGTTCACGGCGGCGAGTGGGTAGGGAATGGGGTGGAGTTGTATGGAAAAAAAAAGGAGGAAGATGGGTGGAGCAAGCATGACCACCGATCGTGGGTGCGGGGGTGGGGACGACGGGGCTGACGGGTGGGATGGGGGACATTTTTTTAAGGGGGAAGAAGAAGAGGAAGTTGAAAAAATAGGAATAGGGCTTTGTGGGTGGAGTGTATTAATTAGGTGGGTTTTTTTTTAGGAAAATGGGTATTATAGATAATTTAGGAAGAATGCATCTATAATATTTCAGTATTGAGGGGTGTGCATATATCGGGAGGGTATATCTAACATTGTTGGAGGGGCAAATAACCCACGTGAGAATTTATCAACCAAATCTAATTTCACTTAATATTCCACTATATAAACAATTGACATGTGTAAATAAAAAAAAATTAACTTTTAATAATAATTATGACGATAAGTGTTGCGGACCCAGATTATTTAGTGAGGGGGACCAAAATAAAAGGAAATGAAAAAATTAAAGAAAAAATCAGTCCAAAGTATACTACTAATATATCATACATATATATGTGGGAAAAATATTCTATTAGTTGGTCATACATATATATGTGTGTATACAATTTGTTTACATGATATTTATTTTAAACCACATGCCTACATAAATATGAATTACGGAACTTTGAACTTAATTATTATTTTTATAGATATACATATACAATTGTACATGACATATATATATATACACCTTTATTTTTTTCCGAAAAAATGATACTCCTAGACTCCTAGTAGTAATTGGAAGAATGTTGAGGGGGCCAGGGCCACCCCAGCTTGGCCGTGCGTCCGCCCCCTGTGTTAAGAATCTAAATGGCAGAACATAGACGTAGAAGAATGAAACCGATAATGAAGTCAAGTTTGTAAATAGACCTCACGCAGCAACGTCACTCCTCTTTAATTGATTGTTTGTGGAGTTTTACTTTAATTTTGGTTTTATATCATAACTATCCATGTAAACCTAAATAGATATATTGTTGTATGCATCCGCTGCCCAATATAATTTAAGTGTGTTATTAAATAATTTGTACTCATTATTTTGCTAAGAAGTACTAGTTGATCAATATGAATTGTTTTCATTGACTATTGCTGCATACATTACATTGTACGAATAATGTACATGAGATTTACTCGTGCCATAACTCCTTTATGTTACAATAATAATGAATAAAAATACTAATCATTATCTAAATATATGAACTTTGGATAGCAATTGATACGTTTGGTGGGTGGTTTACGAGTGACTAATGTTGTTAAACGAATTGAGTTGCTCGTGAGCTCGATTCAACTCAATTCGACTCGATAAGGCTCAAACTCTATTCGTTCGTTAAATGAGTCGAGCTCGCTAGATACTCAATTAACAAATGATCTGGTTTGGGCTCGATTTGTTATAGTCGTTAGACTCGTTAATGAGTTGAGTCGAACTCAATTTTTGATTCGTCAATGTTATTGAGTCGAGCCAAACTCAGCTCGATAAGAGCTCAAACTTCAAGTACTCGACTCGAATAACAACGTTATGAACAACGAAAGACTTGATAATATCACGGAGTCTCTCACCACTCTAACATGCCAGGAGAAGGAGATAATGAGAATTTGAAACTTTTAGGGCATGTCACATCAAGACGGGGACGTTACGTCTCTCGTCTTGTTCTAGTTCGGGATTTCACATTTGAATTTCACCATCCAATTCTAAAAATACAATATATTTTACTATTATAATAATACAACAACATACATTTATACACAACTTTTTTGACATAATGTTTTATTATATAATATAGGATCACACACTCTTACACAATTGATTTGAGATAAAGTTACATCATTTCCTACTCAACATTCCAAAACAAACATACACGGTCACTATTAATCAGAATTTACTCATCCAAAAAATTTCAACAAACATGCTATTATATTTTGACACATTCATTAGTCGAGATGAGAAATCTAATTTCTAAGTTTTTGTGGAAAATTAGATTTGGGGAGAAAGTGAGATACCAGTTTTATCCTTAGGGTATAAATTGTATGTACATTATTTTTATTAATATTTAGTAGTATTATTTGCCTCTATTTCTATTTGAACGGAGTATCATTTTTATTATATGATAAAATAGACTTTTTTTTGGGGGGGTGGTCAAACGTCCAAGAGGTATGGGGTGCAGTATATCGAATCTGTTCTTCTCTTGTCACACCAACGACTTCTCCATCTCATATCTATGATTTGGTAGAGTCCGCACCCTGTTGAGCCAACATATGTGCCTTCCTGAGATCAGCTCTAGGACAATATTTGAATTTGCACACTACAAATTCGTTAGCCAAAGAGAGAACATCTCTCACTAAGCTATCCTCCAGTCCTGCTGATCTTATCCTCTTCGTACATAGAGCAACCGCCTGTTGGGAATCAGTTCTGATCTCCACTATTTGAATATTTCTATTGCGTGCTATTTGTATGCCCATCAGAATAGCCATCAGTTCTGATCCGAGAGGTCCTCTTTGGGGTCTTATCTTTTCCGAGAATTCTATTATTTTCCTCCCATATCCAGTTCGGAGGACCCCTCCTACTCCATATCTCCTTTCACTCTTAGTGAAAGCTCCATCTACTTCCAAAATATAATTTTGAGCATCGACCGTCTCTTCTATATTCTTCTCCCTCCTTTGATGTTGTTGTCTCTTATTCTGCTCCTGAGCCTGGGTTTGATAGCTATTTAAATATAGTAACATTTTCCCGTCATGCTATCATCCATGCTTTTCTTTTGATTCGTCGTAGAGTGTGTGATTGAACATCTTTCTCTCCATATTAACCACGCTATCATTATGACCCTTTCCAGGTCAGTTGTGTTCAACTCTTTCCTCATATATTCTAAAAATTCCACTGTACCAACCCCCTTACCCTTACTTATGACCTCTTTGAATCCAGCCCTCTTTCAGACCTCCTTGATTCGATGACAGTGGAATATGGCGTGTGTAGTAGACGGATAACTGTTGCCACATAGTCCACATATCGGATGGACCAGAATATGTCGTCTCGCCAGATTCCCTTCTGTCGGCACAAAGTCATGATACATCTTCTAACAAAAAATTCGAATCTTAGGGGGAATTTTAAGTTTTCAGATGCATTTCCACTAATTTTTGCTATTAGTTGATGACGATGAAGTTACCTTCTCCTCTTCCTGTCTTGATAAAGAGATCCCTTTGATTTATCCAAATTTCACCGTATATTCACCCATATCCTCATCCTCCCAGAATCTCCAGTCCTCCTATTCTTTCTTTCTTACTTGGGTTCTTAGAATACCTTCTGCCTCATGAGAATAAAAGGCTAATCTAACTATATCCTCCTTCCATTCCCTGTTCTCATCCAAAATAGACTCAATGTTGATGGAAACAACTAAATTTAAGTTTCAAATGGTATGGACCTAATTAAGAAAAGAGAATACAAATTTTTTTAGACAATGTAATCTTAGTTTTCATTATTGTAAATGCAAGAAGACCATGGTAGCCCAACCACAAATTTCGACGGGTCTACCCAACTACAAGGATTGTAAAAAAAAAAAACGAGATTGTCTAGCCAAATTATGTGCTAACAAATTTGCACACTTCTTTTAACAAAAAAAAAAAAAAAAAAAAAAAATCAAAATGGTTGTTGAATTGAGCTAATAAAGCCCTGCAACCAACCACATAATCGTCAAGTATATAATCATAAGAATCCGTCGAATTTAAATCATCCACAATCACTTTAACATCCCCTTCCAAGATAAAATAGCCCAATTGTAAATCTTCAACCAAGATAGGGCCTCAAAAAACCCTATTGCTTCACCAACTTCAACACCCACACAACCCTATTGCATCCACATTTACTTAAAATATATTTAAATAATTTTATATTATAATTTATTTACTAATTGGAACAAAATAGAATTTGTATATAAATTCAAATAATAATTTGATTTGTTGTTTATAACCTAGTTGGAACTTGGAACCAAGGGCAATTGGTTGTCCGCACCACAAACCCCAACCAAGGCCAGGGATAATATTGTCATTTCGTCATCCAGTTATCCGCGACGCCCCAATACGAATCACATTCTAATTACGCAGCAAACAACAAACACATCAACACTCGCCTCCGATCTCTCTTTCTCTCTCGCAAGTTTTCCAAAACTTTCTTCGCGTTTTCTCTATTCATTCTGAACAATTTTTTTCCTTAAATCTCCATACTTATACCAATGCATTAATAAATAGGGAGCGGTTCTTGCGTAGATAGATTCCCCATTTTTGTTCCGCCGCAATCCAGCGATCTGAGAGGGGTCAAAGTCTTCGGACGCATAACGGCGATTTTCCGGCGTCGGTATTACAGATTCCGGTTAGGTTTTTGTATTGGGATTGGAATCGAGGTATTTCGTGAGATTTAATTAGGTAAAGTTCGAATTAGGGTTTCGGGTTTCTTCAGAGTTAGGCTTTTCTCTCGCAGTTTTTTCGGTGAATGAACTCGAGTCATTGAGGGATTCTCGGGTTAATATTGTTTGATTGGTGGCGTTTTATTGAAATTTAAGTTCCCGTGGTTTGTTTTGTTTTGGGCGGCCGGAGTGTGAAACCTAGGTCTTTTTGTGCCAAGTTACAGACATGCCCAGGAGTTCGAAGCACAAATCGCATAAACAGAGTAAACATAGCTCGAGAGATTATTCGGATTCTGATGAGGATGCAACGAAGATGAAAGAAAAAAGTATTAAAGAGGAGAATCCTGTTCGAGGTCATCGGGATTCAGCATCTGGTGATAAGCGAAAAATTTCATCCCAGGCGCGAGAAGGCAAGGACAGTAAAGATCTGAGTTCTCATGGGAATGGTGATGCTGTGGGGGAGTATGTTTCATCCAAACGGCGGAAAGAGAAAACGGAAGTCACTGTTGGTGGTGATAGGTGGAATGGAGGCGGAGATGAGAGGGGGGATAATGACAGGAATTTAGATAAGGAAATCCAAAAAGGTGAGAGCCTGAAAGTTGATAGTAAAGTGAAGGAGAACAGTAGCAAAGGTGAAAGCTTGAGAATCGAGTCAAAAAGTAAGAGTAAACGGCATGAGAGTGGAGTTTCTGGTGACAAGAAAGAAGATAGTTTAACATCTGTAGTGGTGGACAGAGAAGAGAGTAAGAGTAAAAGTGAGTCAAAGCGGAAGTCTGAGAGGGATTCTTCTTCACGGAAAGAAGGGAAGGAGTCGAAGGACAAGGACCGCAGGTTGGAAAAGGAAAAAAGTGGTGGTCAGGAGAGTAAGAATGGTGATGCTGAGACAAAATTTGTTGATACGGATGTTGTGAAGAAGCAGGGGACACAGCTGGGGGATTTCAGTGAAGAGAGACAGGGTAAACGTGTTCGAGAAAATACTGGTAAGGTAACTTTGTTGATGGTATTATACTTAGATGATTGACAAAATCTCTCTGTTGATGTGCTGCTATGGATATTCTCATTTTATTAATGTGTTCAATTCCAGCACATTCAATAATTTTGTGCCTTTGATGTTTATCAGCTCTTTAATCTTCCACATCATTTTACTAATCCTTCATGGTTTATATATGAATGTATTTACATCAGTTGTGTTTGAGCAATTGGCCTCTGACATGAAAGTGCTCCATTTAACTTTCTGGTGAGCAGATGTGATCTACTGCGGGTGGATTTGTTGTTACCTAAGATTGAGTAATATCATTGATCTGGTGGTCTAGAATAGAATGCTTGTCATTTCTGTTGTTGTCAGGAACTGTACAATGCTTTAAACACCTGAAAGTGGAAAATAAATTTTGTTTATCAGAATGATGTTCTCAGCCTCTCAGATTCCATGATGTGTCTCACTCCAAATTTTTGGTTGGTATGATTGTGTTGACATCCAAAAGAGGGTGTTTAAATTTTCATTTAGAACCTTTGTCTTTTGCCTTAATGAAAGTTAGGTGAATGCAACGGAGCTAGATGCTCATAAGAGCACGATAGAAGAAGTTCTTTGTAAGATCAATTACTCAGTAGTATCACAATTAGTACAATTTCAAGAGACTCACCTGACAATGGGATTAAGCTACTAATTTCTTATTTGAAAAGTATTACTTGTTTTACTTGATATGATTGTTTTTCTGTTATATATACCGGTGTGTGATTGTGGGTCTGTTCCTATATTTTAAGTTATTAGCTGATTATTATGATTTCTCTTTGTTAATGAATTGTTATTGGGGATAGATTGGTCTTGTATTGGTTTTTCTCCCCTTATCTGTTAGTTCCCTGGCTTCCCATGGTTTTAGAAGCAAACATGTTCTTTGAGATTTTGTTTGTCATGAGACACTAAAGAAGATGATGCTTAGGCATGGAAATGTATATGTTGCTTTTGTGACACTTCTAATTGTGAGATTTTTCTGCTTGAAATTTGTTTGTATCTTCATAGTAATCTTTAGAACTGTACAGTCATTGAAAAGCAATATTTGGTATCTCTAATTTTCA
This sequence comes from Galeopsis tetrahit, assembly GCA_963675135.1. Taxonomy (NCBI): domain Eukaryota; kingdom Viridiplantae; phylum Streptophyta; class Magnoliopsida; order Lamiales; family Lamiaceae; genus Galeopsis; species Galeopsis tetrahit. The sequence goes on along the minus strand of OY776125.1, from coordinate 10,047,808 downwards.
AATTTATTTAATTTTGTAGATCGTACTGTACTGGATGAGTCACGAAATTCTGAGGTGGAGAAGGATACTGAGAAAAAAATACGCAAGAAGCGAGAAGGTTCTAGTGAAAGAGAGAAGTATTATGATGATTATAAAGAAGGTGATGAGAGACGATCATCCTCAAAAGGTGATCGTGCTAAGGATTTGAAATACAGAGATGATAAGCACAAGGATGGAGGGTATGCAGATAAATATCAGGAAGATGGCCACAAAGATGATAGGCGAAGGGATGAGAAATACCGAGAAGAAGCTGAGAAGGATTATAAACATCAGGATGATAAGTATCGTGAAGAAGGTGAGAAAGATGCTAAACGCAAGGATGATAGGCGCAAGGAGGAAAAACATCGTGAAGATGTAGAACGTGATAGCAGAAGGAAGGATGAAAAGAATCGGGAAGGCAATGAAAGAGAAGGCCGACGGGATGACAAGTATTATGAAGATGGTGATAGGGACAATAGACGCAAGGATGATCGATATCTTGAGGATGGTGACAAGGATTTCAGACGTGGGGATGAAAGGTATCATGACGATGGAGACAAAGATGATAGGCGAAGGGACAATAGTTACAGGGATGATGGGGATAGAGATTATAAGCATAAGGAAGACAAATACCGAGATGATTCTGAAAGAGACACCCGCCATAAGGATAGTAAGCAAGGGGATGGATTTGATCGAGATAAGAGATCACGAGACACCAAGTATAGGGATGAACGGTCCTCGAGAGATCGGTCTGGTGATAAGTCTGACCTTAAGCGTTCTAGGGATGATGGTTATTCTGCTGATCATTATGCCAGAAAATCAAGTGCATATGATGATAGTCCGACCCGTGATGATCGAGCATCCAGGTACCGAGATGATCAAGGTAGGAGAAGAATTAATGAAAAGGAGGATTGTGTTGATATTAAATCTCGAGCCACAAAGGATCAGAGATCTGATGCTGAGAAGAAAAGTGCGAGCAGTGCAAGAATTGATCCCGCCACTGATAGAGGAAGGTCAACTTCTAGAAATGCTGATGTAGAACTTACTTCTAGCCATGGTAGAAGGCGGAGTTCACCCACCTCAAATTCTCATGCGCCAAGGGATCACCATAGGTACTTGTGTACTTGCCATTAGCTTCTCATCACTAAATTGATTAACATTGCATTGCTGAGAATCTGTTCTTATCATTACTAAAGCAAACAAAACATTTTCATAATCTCGAGCATAGAGGGTACATTATTCATAATATTGACGCCATGTATTTCTTAAGATATAATGTACTTGGAAGTATTATTTCAATGTTGAAGTTATTTTTGGCTTTGAAAACTCTTCAAAATGAAGTCATGCATACAATGACTATCTGGAGTCGGGTCAGTATTCTCCAGTGACTATTTGATGGATGTAAACTTTGTCATTGCTAGAGTAATTAATCTTCAAAGTAGCAGTGAGGGTGAAAGGAAGCACTCAAATGTCTTTGACTTGTTTCGTCTAGCTACACCCCTTTTAATGACTTATAATGTTCTTTTAGAATGATATAAAACTCATTAATAGTCCTACAGTAAATACTTTGTCATATTCCATGAAATGACTAATGATTCGTTGGCCTTGTTCGACAGACCTTATTTCTTTAGTATCTTATCTTGGCTGAGAAACACTTATTGAACTTGATGTTGCCTTGTGTTTCTCCCGTAGCTTAAGTTTAGCATGCAGTTTTCCTTAAAATAATATTATGTTATATATGACATGCGACACTAGCATACATGTTCTCACATCTGCTTAAATGTTTTTCAGGGCTCTGAAGCAAGATGAGTCCAAGTATAGAGATTATAATTATGAAGAGAGAGTTCGGCCTTCAGCTAGAGATTATGTTGGTGCTAGTGGAGGATCTGAAAAGGCTTCATCCTCTCGGTCAATTGAGAAGCATGGTCAAAAAGATGATGGCCATTTTGCAGAGCTGTCTGGTGAAAGGCGTCTCAAGTCTGATATACGTTCGTCACCCTTGCAGCTAGTGGATAAATCTCCATCTTCAAGTACTGATCGGAGACAGTTCAATAGGTCTGACGTAAGACGGAGTATTGATCTTGAAGATTCAACACGAAGGAGTGGTGGTTCTCGAGATTGGAAAGATTATACTGGTAAGGAAGCTAGGGGAAGCAGGGAGTCGGGCATGGATGTACTTCCTGGGGAAGAACTTGTACCCACAGATGCAGACACTTCATCTGTTTCTTCACCTTTTGCAAGAAACAACCATTTTTCTAACAATTCTAAGTCATTGCCCCCTCCTCCCCCCTACAGAACAGGTTTAGATAGCCCTTTAATAACAGGCTCAGGTGAAGATGATGGTAGAGGTAAGTCCAATATGCGCCATAGAAGGATGGGCGATCCTAACATGGGAAGAATTCAAGGAAATCCTTGGAGAGGTGTTCCAAGCTGGCCTTCTCCTGTGGCAAACGGTTTCATGCCTTTCCCACACGGCCCTCCTCCCGTTGGTTTTCATTCAGTTATGCAGCCGTATCCTGCTCCCCCAATGTTTGGTGTCAGACCATCAATGGATTTGAACCATCCCGGGGCTTACCATATGCCCGATGCTGACAGGTTTTCGGGCCCAGTGCGTCCAATGGGATGGCGCCAGGTGGATGATTCTTGCCCCCCGATGCACACCTGGGATGGTAGTAATGCGGTCTTTGGAGACGAGTCTCATATTTACGGTAGGTCAGATTGGGATCATTCCAGGAATTTACCTGTTAGTCGAGGCTGGGAGGCAAGCGGAGATTTTTGGAAAGGACCAAATAGAACTGAAAACATGGAGATGCCATCATCTGAAAAAGAGAATATCTACACTAGAAGTGGAGATGATGCTTTGGCAGGACAAACTATTCAACCAGCTAAAAATGAGCAAGTTCAAGTTGATCAATTGGCAGATAGCACTGATGTTAGTCAGGCGGTGAAGAGCTTCGAAAAGAATGGTATCAAGGAACTTCTTACTATTCAGAAGGATGCTGACAATGTTTCTAAATTGTCGAGAAAGGATGAAATGCGCCTCTTCCATCATGTTTACCTTTCCAAACTTGACATTTCTGCAGATCTTACTGAGCCTGAATTGTTTAATAAGTGCACAGGCTTGATTGATATGGATCAGGGATTATTCTCTGCTGTAAATGATGCCAAAATTTTATATATTGAGGTAAAGCTGATTATGTGTTTCATACTCATTTGTCCACTTCAGATGTTACCATAGTTATTCCTAATTTTGTTTTCCCTTTTTACTTGACAGGATATAGAAGCTGATACGGCATCTCATAGACTTACAAATTATGCACTGTTTGGATCTTATGATGATTCTGTTTTCCAGGTACATTTTCTGAACATGCATATTCATTTTTTTATTTTGTGTGAAGAGGAACATATTCTATTGTAATATATCAACAACCATGGTTTCAGTACTTACAGTATATGATATTTACTGATTCAATCTGTTGAACACGTTATTGCCCTGTGCTGTGCATTGCCAATTTATAACTGCTTAATGAAACAAAAAACTCGGTGGCACTTTTATGTCTGTGATTTGTCAGAGCCTTTTTATGATTACCTTCATTTGCAAGACTCTGTAGGTTGATAATATAATCCATTTATTAACTTAAAAGACTTGAAAGGATTGTCTGATGACAAATGTCTTTGCTTTGTTATTTGAGGTAGCAACAGGGTGTTGAGAAAGAACAAAGTAGTTATTCCTTTATTTAACCACTATGTGTTCAGTACTAAATAAAAAAAAAGATCTGTCTGTATCACATATGTTGGGTATGAAAAATTAAAAGCTTTAATGGCGGTTTGATTCGGTTCGACACTTGGGAACAGCTGTAATGTTTTTGTGTTCACTGCTCCCTAAAAATAACGTGCTCTTACTTTTGTCATTTGTTACACTGCAGAAATCAATGTCTCTTTATAAGAGGCAGAAAGAACACCTTTTGGCTAAAGATGGCGAGAAACTCAATATACAGAGTAAATTCATTCCAAACTCCGTTCAGGAGAATGAAAATGTTGAAGATGACAAAACTGAAATGTTTCCAGCAGATGACATGCAAGGTGTGGAGGGTGCTCTTCCATACATAGCGGTAGAATCGGTAGATCCTAAGAATGATATGCAGGAAAGCGAAGAGATGATTGTGACACCAGTTGGCATCATGACTGAAAAAACTGAAGGTCCTGTTTCTGCTTTGGAACATATCAACGAGGAGGTAAAATCAACACTTGACCCGGGCCCAATGGAGATTGATGTGGAAACGATTCCTGAAAGAGTTGAAGGATCTGATATGGCCTTGGAATCTGCTAGTAATGACCAGGAAATGAAATTGGTAGATACTAAGTGTGATCCATTGCTTAATTCTGATATGTTCTCTGAGGCATCTGAGGCAATCGTGTCTGGGTCAGTCAATTTAAGTCGGATACATCATTCTCCTGAAAGTACACATTGAGACAATTTAATTTTTCTGAGGTTTTGAAATGTGGACTTTAGTTATTTCTTATTGTCTCATTATTATCTCATTATCTCTGCGGTTGTTGCTTATCTGGTTATCAATAAAACTCTCGTGTTTGTTCGTCTGTGTTTCCTCCTCGGCCTGAAAGGCTCTGTTTGGTCTTTGGATTTTGGTGAGGAAAATATTCTCATCATGAATGATAACTTAAGTGTTTTACAGTGTGTTCCTTAACCTTTTCCTCTCCAAAATCCGAGTCCAAACAAGTTCACCTGACCCGAATTTGCCTGCTATAAGATGCTCTCTCTTAGGCCTACTTCAAAGGTGTTGATCTATCAACTATCAGGTACGCCCGCTTTTCTTTGCTTGTAAGTTATTGGATGTTACTGAGCAAATAGGTTTGAGAAAAATTACATCATTCATCTCAACTTCTTAGTCAAAAAATAAAAATTTCCTTGAATATTGTTTTCTTAATTCAAGATAGATTATTGAGGTTGTATGATTGCTTATAAGAAGTATTTACTTATTTTTTCTATAATATGGTTTTGATATTTGGAATTATGAGTGTGGAGGCGTAATTATATCTTCACTTTTTTTAATCAAGGGGAAAACCATTTGAAGTAATTAAACACTTATGGATGAAGTCTTCATTTTAATAAATTTAGGAATGTTGATGCGTCGTCCCTTGCTTTGTTTTTTTGGTATATGATGGATTTGCATCCTGTTAATTTATTAAAGTGTAAATTTTGTGAATTTTTTAATATCACATGAAATAAATTGGTAGGATCCGAATCCCTTGAAACTTTCAAAATTTATGCTCAGTTTCATTAAATTGGATTAACAAGAAAATGTAAATTGTACTCTTTTCTTTTATTTTTGTTGGTCCTGTCTTCTTAATTTACACGTACAATTTTTGGCATATTTAGATGAGGATAATATTGTAATTTTAAATGAATAATTATGACTACTAATTACTTAACACTTCATTGGTTTATAACATGACACGTTTCTCAAAATCATATTAATGTGGCCATTTATAAATTTTCACAAACTATGCTTGGAAATGTAAATTAGACAAGTAAAATCTCTTTATTATAACTTTATTTAGTAAGGGTTATATTTTTTTAACATAGTTTTTAAAAATTTTTTTTTTATGGAAACAAATCTTTATGATTGGGCATCTAAAAATGAAAACAAGCTTATATGATTTGGACGGAGGTAGTAATTTTTATTTATAATTTCATTTAAGATAATTTTTATTTTTGATTTCATCAGTTTTTGATTGTCTCTTATTTTTATTTATGATTTGGTCAGTTTTTAATTCTCTCCTATAATCTCTTATTTACTTATTGTTAACTTGCCAAGTACTTTGTCGTAAGTGCCATTAATTGTGAATTTTATATTTTCTAAAATAAAAAATACCCCCTCGCACTTTTATTTTTAGAACGTCCCATAATAACTTTCACACTCTTAAAATAGAAAATCCTTTTTTATAAACTTCACTTTTATTATATTTTCAATTTTATACAAATGTCATTACTTTTTCTTTACATATACACAAAAGTCAATTCATTTATTTACTTTATACATATAAGTTTATAAAATTACTCCGTAAAATTTCACTCATTATTACACTTTTTTAATATTTGTGTTCATCTCCCAATAAAAATTACTCGTACTTAGTATTATGGTATGGGGAGTATCTTTTTGGCAGTATTTTGATTTTCGGAAACTTTAATTGTGAATTTTATATTTTGGCCCCTTGGATAAACTTCTCGTCAATGATTTTTTTATACCTTTTAGGCTCTTGGAAGGATTATATTGTGAACATACTCGTGGGTCCCTCTGATGATCTATTTAATTTTTAAAAAAAATGAAATTTACTTGTTCCAAGGCTTCTTGTTGGAAATTGACTTTGCAACCTACCATATTTTACATATTTTAACATAACCTATTTGAATCAAGATACCAATAAGTATATTGCAGATCAATATGACCCATGTTTGGACCGTAGCAGAGAAATTGGTTTCATTTGATTAAGGTTAAAGACTAAGGTCATAGCTACAAATTTATACGGTACATATCATCTCAAGTATAGACCATCTACAAACTCGCGGGTAATTAAATTAGAATATAGACCGTTTAAAAATGAGTAATACTTTGAGTTCAGTTTCTAATTGAATCATAACTGGAAAGCCAAATCTTTGTTATGGTTGAATGATATTTTTTTTTTTTTAATTTCACATATCACCAAATGTGTAACTTTTGCCTTGAGGGAAACATAATCTTGTACAATTCATTAATTGTAGTTGTGACTTTTCCTTCTTTTTTTTTTTTTTGATATGAGTTGTGACTTTCTTCAAGGTAGTGTTTCCGTATAGAATATGAATAATCTTCTTATTGATGTTTTCCTTTTACCACAAGCAAACATTATTGATTTTCTATTTTCTATTTCAATTTCGTTGTTTCATTTGAAAGATTATCCACAATCAAGAATAAAAGACAAGTGTCACTTTTCCCTATCAAGAAAGATGAATTCAGTTGAATTAATTGGTTGAGTGCACGTAAGCAATATAGATATGGTGCACAAACTCATTTGTGGTCAATATTTCACCTTCAAAACTTGGTGTTAACTCTCTTCACTCTTCTTTTCAACTCTCACACAAATCCATGGCTGCTTCTTTCCATCTCCAAAGCCCCCTTCTTTACAAATCCCAGTTTCTTGGCCAAACTAATCTAAAAAATCACAGTCCAAAATCTACATCTCTCACACCCCCTAAACACCCATTCAAGAACACCACCACAGCCAAATTCAACCTCTACGAAATCCTAGGTGGCAGAGGTCTTTGCAATGGTGAAGAGGGAATCCAACAAGAACTCAAGAAAACTGTGTCAAAAGAACCATCACAGTCACAACAAACAACCCCACCACCATCATCAGAAGAGGAGCCATCATCAGGTTTCAAAATACCAGAAGATGGTTTTGGAAAGGAGCTATTAGGCCTCACCGGTGGATTCCCTGGCGGCGAAAAGGGGCTGCAGAAATTCATCGAACAAAATCCTCCTCCTCCTCCTCCGAAAATAGAAGAAAGTCGGGCCGAAATAGGGTTTGATCAGAGCTTAGTGAAGAAAGCAAAAGCACCGGAGTTGCCGATGCTTTTGCCTGGAATGATTGCCATTGTCAAGAATCCCAACAATCCATACTACATGTCCTGTGGGATTGTGCAGAGGATTACTGATGGAAAAGCTGGAGTTCTGTTTGAAGGCGGGAATTGGGATCGGTTGATCACGTTCAGGCTTGAAGAGCTCGAGCGCCGCGAAAAGGGCCCGCCGATGGTGAGTCCCAGATCGGCAATTCTTGAAGGAATGGTGGAGAATTCTTGATTTGCTCTCTTCTTTCATCTGCTGTACCTAAATGTACATAACTGAAAATCAACATGTTTTTACTCCAGCTGTATTCTACCTGAGAGTATAAGTAATAATTCACCATTTCTCAAAATCAAATTTCTTTGCATATATCTTCATGATCGTTTTAACATCTATAACACAACGGGCCACAGTTTACAAGACTCAGTTACTCCATTAAAGCAAATGTAAAGCACAAGTGAGTATATAGAAACATTAGTCAGTTCACTAGTATTGATTATACAACTCTTCACAGCCAATACCAAATTGATATCAACTAACTTCAGCCGAAAGGTTTATAGCACCATAGGTGCATGTTATTCAAGCAAGTATATCTCAATATACGAGAGTTATCAAACAAAGACAAAGTAACACAATCAATTTAAATACATTGGTGTCCACTACACTATAACTCCACAAGTTAATCAAATTTGAAGGCTTTTGCCGCAAAATCACTTGGCTTCTTTGAATGTTGTTCTCCATAAGCAAGGCTCTCGTAAAGAATCAGATACAGCCGCCCAACTGCCAAAACATATAAAAGGGGTCAAGCAAGAATTCTGGAATATAAAAACACTAGTTTCAAGTCTAGAGAGATCTGTTACCAAGTGAGCACAAATTTCAGCAAAAAAGGCAGATGCAAGCATTTGATACTCCCTTTTTTTTATATATACTGTATCTTTTAATTGGCAAGGGAAGGTACACGACAATTCCAAAATCAAATTTTCAAGTATGCAAGATATGCCGACTTTTGACAACTTGAGGTCAAATTAAAGGTGGTCTGATTTTAAGAAAGCAAAGTAAAATATCCTTAATCAGATAAACTGGACAAGTCACTTATGAAGACAACTGAATGACCAAACAAATGCACCAAACTTTACAAGCCTCTAAAAGTACAGAAAAGATATCTCCACATTTTATCCATTCAGTGATCTTACATACCATGATAGAATCAATCTCCTCTTGAGACACTGGAGTTCTTTTTGGCTGATCAGAAGCCTTTCCTCCCACCGACATGGATGGAACCCTTGAGAAAAACTTATTAACAAGATCATCACTCTTGTAAACATCATCATTCACAGACTTTTCATCGATCTGGCGCGAAGTACCTGAAATGGAATCGTTTTACTATTTAGATACTACTCCCTCCGTCCCATAGAAACTTGCACACTTGGGTGGGCACACAATTTAAGAAATGTGTAATGAGTGATGTTTTGAGGGGTAGTTTTGTAAAGCTTTATGAATAAAGTAAAGTAAGAAGTAGATTGAGTGTGGAAAAGTAATGGCATATGGGTAAATAAGAGTATATTTTGAGGGTGGGGGTTATGGAGATATTTCCTTTTATGGAGTGTGCAAATTGTTGTGGGACATCCATTTATAGAAAGTGTGCAAATTTCTGTGGGACGGAGGGAGTAGTATCTTTTATAGACATGTAAAAGAGAATGATCATGGTTTATGACCCAGTGTAAAACATACTCCCTCTGTACCACTAAGATAGACATGAACAAATTTTCACACAGATTAAGAAGGCATATTAAATGTTACTAGAATTGTGATTTTTTCCTATGTTCTTCCCATTTACCCTTACACAAGATCACACAAAAATTTGGTCATATGAAGAATATTTAATTCTTTCAACAAGAAAACTGGACTACAATTTGGAGCACACGAAAGTAGAAAGAAAGTCTACCTTAGTGGTATGGTTGGAGTAAGTAGAGACAATAACAGGGAAGGCCAACAAGTGAAATAGAAACTTAGAGAGATTAAAACAGCAAGGATGGGGAAAATAACTGGAATTCAAAATTTACAACAATCTGGTACTTGAAAAACTTCTAATAACCATATATGCAAGAACATAACAATTCATTCAGTCAGTGTACATGATGTTACCTAAAACATTACATCTAATGTTGAGATGCTCAAATTTGTGTCGGAATATTAAATCTTAAACATTAGAAATTACACAAAAAATCTCAAACATTTTTTCTTATAAGTAGAAAATTGGTAGATTATAAGCCCAATATAACTTTTAGTAGTCAAACATAAAATATGCATATGCATGAATATAGTCCAACAGAAACAATCAAGAATAATGAATTGCTACTCATTCTGATACCAGTCCTCAGAAAATCTGAATTTTAATAAAAGAACACCACGTTTTGATGCAATTTACGTATCTAAAGGCAACATCTATCCAAATTCTTTGCTATTAATAAATTTTCGAACATATCAAATACCCTACACATTTGTCCACCAAATAGAATTTGTATGCATTTCAAACTTACGATGCTCACAAATTCCTTAACGTAGTTAATCCAGCTGGAATATATTTATAACAACCAATACACTCTTTGAATTAATGATGAGTAATTTCCAGATATCAAAATTTATGTACCTAAAGTTTTCAGGAAGAAAAATGACAACAGATAAATGCAACACAAGCAGCAAGACAAAAATTTAATCGCATTAGCGACAGTTTATAGAGACTAAAACAAGAAAATTGTTAGCACTCAGCCGTTTGACCTTTCATCCATTCACATAATCATACATGCATTTCTCAATACAAAAAAAAAAGTAAAAAGAATCCACAATCGATAAACAACTAATAATATGCTAAGTTCCCTGTCAAAAAAAAATAAAAATGCTAAGTTCCAATTAATTATCCAACTATTTGCAAATATAGACAAAGTTTTCAATTCTCGCCGCTCTGTTTGGTACAAAGGTCTTCATGAGTATTGAAAAAATCACAGAAAAGTAAACGCAAAGTCAAAGAATCCGAATCCAAATCCAAATCAAAGATATTTTGCAAACAGAAAAGGAAATACCAGATGATTTTGGATGCCTTTGAGGAAATTTGATGCGTGGGATTCTCTTCATCGTCTGCCCCAATTTCTGCCTCCGCGAATTTTTTGTGTGTGAGGATGAAGAATTTCTATTGCCCGGAAAATTATTTATTTCCAGGTTTTAAGTTACAATTCCGATCTACTGAAATACGAGAGGTAAAAATTGGGCCTAAAAGTATAGAGGCCCAAGAGGCCCAATATGTAGTGAACCATAACTAAAAGCCCAGAACCTAGTAATACATGGCCCAATTTTAGCGAACCATAATTAATGGGCGCGGAAAAAGGCACCCAAGGATACTATGAGTACACCCACCGGGATTTTTTTTAACGCAAGGGTATGAGAAATGACGTTTGTACCCCTCCTGCACTTTTTTAAAAAAAAGGACGAATGAGTACACCCACCGCTATTATTTCACGACATAATCATCTCCACCACCACCAAAACAAACACCATTCTTCAATAAAACACAAAAAATCAACAAAAAAAATAATAAAAAATTCTTAAGATGTTCGAAAATATTAACCGAATAAAGTTAAGATGTACAAAATTTTTTACCCAACAAACCCAATGTGTTCGAAAAAAATTCATGAACAACTTTCATTTGTCCGAAAAATTGGACATCTTGTTCAAAATTTTTTACCCAACAAACTCAAGTTGTTCGAAATTTTTTAATGAACAAACTCAATATGTTCGAAAAAATATTCAAAACAACTTAAATTTGTCCGAAAAAAAAAATCGAACATGTTGTTCGAAATTTTTTCAAAAACAAAATGTTCAAATTTTTTTTCAAAACAAACACAGATTGTTCAAAAATGTTTCAAAAACAAACTCAATATGTTCGAAAATAATTTCTGAACATCTAAAAACCATAATTTTCCTAAAAACCCTAATCTTCCTACAATTCCTAAAATTTTCAAAAACTTTCAAAAATCTACCTTGAAACAGGCGGCGGCGTAGGATTCACCCTTCTCCAGCGGCAGCGGCGTTCGAAGAAGAAAACGCGCGGCGAGCGGATGAGGGCAGGGGGCGGTACTGGCGGACGATTCGCCCTTCTCCAGCGGCGGCAGCGTTCGAAGAAGAAAGTGGGTGGCGGCGTGGGGAGCGAAGCGGCGCTGTCGCCGCGTGGGGAGGGGAGGAGTGGCGCCGCAAGGGAGGGAGGGGTGGTGGGCGGCGACAACGATTGGGAGGGAGGGGGAGGTGGGTGAACCCTTTTGTGTGTGAAGAAGGTTGAAATGGAGGAAGATAAAAAATTTAATTAGAGTTTGAAATGAGAAGATTATTTTTTAGATTTTCACGTGGGTGTCCTCATCCGTTTTGTGTGTCCTCCTCGCGTGGGTGTACTCATAGTATCCTTGGGTGCCTTTAGCCGCGCCCATAATTAATAGTTTCTAAGGCCCAAATAAAAATCCGAATTAAACAAGGGTACGACTATCTGCACCTCTAACTTGTTTAAACACACTCCCCCGATTGATGCACTTCCCCCTGATTTTAATTAGGATAGATGCACCTCTCATAAATTGTCACAAATACCCTTTTATCTATAATATATCTTCTTCTTTTTTTTAAATACAAACCCTAAAATTATTTTTCTCATTCTCCATCCCAAGCCACCAAATCCCAAATCCCATGCCGCGCACGATACCAGTACCAGGTATCGAAAATATTGTCGATGAGAGTGTATTAGTGTATATAATTGATCTAAAATGGTTTAAATTAAAATAAGTTTTTTTTTCGATCAATCAGTGTCTTTCATATGCACTTTCATCGACAAATTGTTGTCGACGGAAGTGTATATGGTCGACACTGATCAGTCGAAATTTATAAAAAAAAAAATTGAGATTTTTTATGTTTTTTTTTGGTTTGATGACCACCAGAAATGGTGCCGACGACGGTGGCAGTAATTAAGTTTAGGGTTTAAAGGTTAAACAAGAAGTGCAGTTTTTCATTTATTATGTAATATTGCTTAAAGGGTGTTTTAGAATTTTTATATGATTATTAAATTAATAAAATGATTGGGAGAGTGCATATTTAAACATATTGAAGGTGCATATAGCTTACCCATTAAACAATCCAAATACAAAGGCACCGTTTGGTGGATCCGTTTATGGTCAGACAGAATATCCTTAATGGGTCAGATTAAATAAAAAACACTGTATTTTTTATCATTTAATATATAAATAATTGAGTATATTTTTTTTGTGTTAATTGAAAATTTTATTATTTTGTTTGATTAAATATTAAACATGTATTTTAAACAAAACCACTCATCTATTTTAATTTAATACACTTTATAAAATCGGCTCTAATATTCTGAAGACTAGAATCTAGTCTCTGAGTCAATGGTAATTGAAAAGACAGGGGGAACATAAATTATCTAAACAGAAAATCCTGTGACTCTCAATCCTTTGGAATTTAAGCAATAGATATGACATTATGATTCAATAATTCAGCAATAATTAAACCACATTTATTAAGGTTGATATTATTGTACACATAATGTACTCCCTCCTCCTCTCCTACTGATATAAGTTTCTCACTTTTTGAAGTATTTTAATTTAAAAAATAATAAAATAATAGATGTAGTACAATTGATATAATGATGAAAAAGAAAATAATAGATTAGCATAAGATGGAGTATGATTGAAATATAAAAAATTGACAAAAAATAGAATTAAAAATTTATTATAAAACATAAAAAAAAAATGAAAAACTTATAAAATTTAACATTTTGTAATAACCATAATCTCGTCTCGATTCGAAGTTTATTCAGTATTTGTATGATTATTATAGTCATTTTCAAGAAAATGATAATAACGATTATTATTAAAAATTGTCGAAAATTCTTGGTATGACTAATCAATTGAAATATCAATATTGATATATATCAATCGATCAAAGTCTCCGTGGAGTCTACTCCTTTTTAAACATAATTGTTTTTTTAAGTATACCTAGTTTTATTAGTTCCTCTGTTCAATTTTATAATTTTTCTTTGAGTTGGATATGAATTAAAAAAAAAAATTATTTATGTAAAAAGTGAAAATTTGATGATGAAGATAAAATAGAAATAAAGTAGTGGAGGAAGATAGTATTTCCATTTTAAAAAATAAGAATTATATAATTGAATAGACAAAAAAAAGAAAAAAGAGAATTATAAAATTGGTCAAGAAGGAATATTTAAAAATAACATAATTTGTGTGTTGTTTATTTTAAAATCGCTAAATAGTGGCGTTTTATATGCTAAACCCGTAAACCGTGACATCTCTTATGCAATTATACTAAACATTAAAACTTTAAAAAAAGTTCACACAAAAATTCGAATTTAGGTAGTACGTTTTTTACATAAAAAAGGGGCTATATAATTAACCTCATTCACCGATTGTAAGAAAACTACTGTTCTAAACCCTCGATTACTGCAAATTATGCATTTGAACGAGTCAAATTAGGTTTCCAAATTCCACAAATACTGTATACTAATCAAATGTTGGGAATGAAAACAAATTCACAAATTCCACAACATATACTAATCAAAATAATGTTGAGAATGATAAGACTAATTTAGACCATCGTGCAATTAACGTCAATGCTTGCTCATGCACATTATTATTATTATTTATTATTTATTATTATATATACTCGATCTCTATGCCACTCCACACATTTATCATCTCAAAACCTAATTAAACACAAATGCAACATTCCATACAAACTCTCTCTCTCTCTTCTAACCTCGTACTTAAAATGGAGTTTTTGCAAAATGTTCTCAAATATGTTACAACAAGTATCCCAAATTCGAATAAGCATAAATTCGACGACGAGTCGAAAAAGAATGAAGGTGGTGATCGGAGGGTGAAGAAGAAAGTGCAGTTTGAATCAGAGCCGTTGATTCAAAATGGAATCGGTAGGGGCAAATCTGGAATTCAACTCAAGATTTTGATGACAAGAGAAGAAGCAGTTCAGTTACTGTCCAAATGTAAAGATAGAAAAGAGGCTCTTCAATTTAAGGATGTGGCTAGTGAGATAATTCATCTCCCTAATAACCGGGTTCGAGTTGTTTGTAACTCCACAAAGAATAATTAATTAATTTTTAATGTTTTTATTTTTATTTCTTCTCATATATATCTTGTAGGCTTTCATAAATTTGCATGTCCATGGATTGTATCACACGAGGTTTCTATTGTAATTTCACACCATGCTCATACAGTCATACACGATGTATTTTGTTAGATCTTGATTATTCTTACACAAAATTCAAGATATTATTATGCTAGTATAACAATTTATTTTAAACAGGCCGATTGGGTTTCAATTTATAATTTATAAGCTGTTTTTTTTTTCCCTCTCTTTATAAAACAAATTATAAGCTGGTGTACAATCGGCCCCCCTCAGCATATATTATGCATAGTAATTTTTATAAATGTTGTACTGACCTAACTTACTAAAGATAAAAACTACTATGCTATATAAATTCTACACTCCCTCCTAATCGAATCGAATTTTCATTGAATTCAATTGGCCCCGGAAATATATATAGGAGATATTCATATGTTCTAAACTGTATTTGAATTTGTTCTTCATTGTTTTACATATAAAAAAATATTACACTCAACATTGAGATCATGCAGCTTGTATTTTAAGTGCAGATATTAAATTAAATCCCTAATTATTATCTTGACTCACAAGTCAATGGAGAAGAATAGAAGATACAGTGTAAAAATGACACTCAAGATAAATTAGAGGGCACTCTCTTTAGTCATGACATGATCGTGATTGGTGAGAGGCATGCAATAACTAGCTAGGGTAGAATTAGAATGGTAGTAGAAAACTAGATCATGGGTACCATACGACATTTTTTGGCTAGGTAATTCATTTATTATTCTTTTTAAGTTAAAGTATTTTATTATTCTAATAATTTTGTGGATATATCTTATCAAGAGAGAAGACTTTAATTTTAAACAACTTTTGTCCAGAAGGATTGAAAGAAAAATACATATGAGTAAAAAATTAGAGATGACAATGGGTCGAGTTTAAATTTGGACCCGCATTAAACTCGTCCCGCATGATAAGATATATGGATTCGATTAAGTGGGCATGCATATGGAACGAATCGTAATATTTAATATATATATGTTTCAATTTATATAAACTTATATGCATATTATATATATATATATATATATATAGTTTTTAAAGTATAAAATGAATATGAAATATTATTTTAAACAACTATATACGGGACTATTTAATTCGAATTATGCAATATTAAAATAAAGATGCTATATACATTAAAATTAGTTTAAAAATAATTAAAATTTATATGGGCATGGGGCTAGTAAGATTTGGATGAGTATTTAAATAGAATGGAACATATCCTACTCCTGAGTATGAAATTTTTTTGACGGAACAAATCTTGAAACAGAGCATACCCACCAGTTACCATCCCTAGGGATGGCAATGGGACGGGTATGCCCTGTCCCCAGGATTCGTCCCACCAGAAAATTAATTTCCATACTCGGACCCGTTCCGTCCCGCTTAAAAACTCGATCGGTGGATTTTACTCGTCCCGTATAATATTTTTTATTTTTTAAAATTAATGTAAATGTATACAATATATTTATTTTATAAGTTGTGGAACTTACTATCAAATTATTTATATAGTTTTGTATTTCAATTTATAATATATTAGTATAGCGTGCACCAATGATTAAAAAGAAAATAAGGTGCAATTATTCAAATTTGAGTATTAGTGGTTCAGTATTTTTAAAAGTTACTCCTATAGTAGTTGTTTTATTAAAAACATTAATTTATTAGTATGAACGTACCACTATTAATTATTTTTAAAAGAATTTTATTTCTATCTAAAAGTTCAATTCAAACTTTGTTAAGGAAGAGACTTATCGAATCGAGTGGACAATTTAATGGGGGAGTTCGTTTGACATCTGATCACTCAAATCAGAGGACCGGCCTTGTTACAGTTTCTTCTTATTTTTTCCGTCTAACCTTTAAATATAAAATTGTGATTAAGCAAATTCTTTGAACTTTTTAAGGTTTTTTTTAATTCAATTTTTTTCACATCAAGTCATTTGACCAATCTATTAGTTACATATATTTTAATTAATTAATAGTTACCACATGTACAGTTGAAACAGTCTCTTGACTAGTTCTAATCGATTTCATATATATACTCCACCACTAAACATTTTTCCTTACAATATAAATAATTAAGTAGCAATCAAGACAAATAAAAACTTAAAAGTTTGATTACCCCATGCTATTCTCTTTGAACCAGTCAATATTTTCACTAATTATATAGTGCTTAATTGTTTAATTAAAGTTAAAGTATATCTCAAGGCATTGAAAATGAGAACTTAAACGTAGACTTGGAAAATTTCGAGCAATTAACGTGTGATAATATTATTATCGATTGAGATTGTTAATTACTCTAGATCACCCCACGTTATACTCCATGCCACATCTCGTTACACATATAAATATATGTTGTTTTTGCTACTAACTTCATCTAAACATTTAATCAACCACAAAATAATTTTCATCCAAATTGTATCTCTTTTCTTAGCCTTGTATCATTTCTATCTAAGTTAAAATGAAATTCTTGAATTCTTTTCTCCATCGTGTTACTGGGCGTAGTACGCCAAAATCCAACCCTATAATACACGAATTCTACGGAGACGAGTCGAGAAAGAAGGGTGGCAGTGGTCGTCTCAAGGTGAAGAAGAGAGTGCACTTTGACTTGGATCAGCCCAGCTTGATTCCAAGTCCAAGGGAAAGGGATGAAGAAAATGATCATGAAAGTAAGAAAAATTATGAGAAAGATGAAATTAGTGTTAATTATGGGAGTCAAATAAAGATTTTGATGACAAAAGAAGAAGCTTCTCGATTTTTATCAAGATGTAAAGATGAAGGGATTTTTGAGTTGAAGGATTTAGCTAATGAGTTGCAGCTTCAACTTCCAAAATAATCGTGTCGATTTCATCACTACCGCCAACAAGTATTAGTTTTTTTTTTTTAATATTAATTTTATTATTACAATTATTATTATTGCTCATTCTTTTGGGATTGAATTCACTGTACATGATGATCAAGGATTGAAGCGTGAAATATGATGTTTTCTCGACAAATCAGTGAAATGATTTAATGCAGACCCTTGGTGTAGCCGAATAGTGATATAAACTTCAGTTGATACTTATGAAACGAGTAATATTCATTTTTTTTTATATATAAAGTTATAATTCTACACCACCAAACCAATTCCTCCGATTGGTACTAATTACTATCCATGGAGAGTAAGAGGTAGTATTATATTGTAAAGAATAATGGTAATAGGAGTGATCATGGTTGTTACTATAGTTGTTAGGATATTTGATACCTTTTATTGAGCTTCATGCTTTGATGTTAGTTATGGAGTAGTAGTTAGTTGTTTTTGAAGTTAGTTGATTATGTTTGTTAACTAGTTGGTTTATTAGTTTTGAGTACGTAGTTTTAGTTTACAACATTGGTGCCTATATAAGGCTTTTGTTATTATAATTGTTGGAGGGTTGAAAATTGAATAAAAGTTGTGTATGTTTCTTTTGGTTATCGAAGGTTTACGAATTTGAAATCTTATTATTTTTTCAGATTATGACTTACGTTGCATCAGTTGATATCCAGAGTTGAAAATGATGCCTCCCAAACGTTGAGATAAACTATCATAATGAAATAAAACACAAAACTAAAAGAAATAATAGGTGGAAATTAAATTAAATAAAGCAAACGTTGTCCCTTTCCTAGAAAAGAGACCACAATAGGCAAGGGTGGCTATGATACTCACATGCTAGATCGCCCATGGTTTTATTCCTCTGCTCATGTACGATCATCAAATAAGATACTCCATAGTTTTTTTTTGTTCCACTTGACTAACTTTTTTCTACTTAAATTAAACACGTATAGAACTTTCTATGTACTAACTTGCCATGTAGCATTAATTTAAAGCAAAACTATAATTACTCAATCCCTCTAAAATAACTTTAAGTAACACACAAATTAATAAAATGTAATAATGAATAGAGTGTTGAATGATATTTATGTAAGTGTTTATGTATTAAATAAATAAAAAAGTTGACTTATGTATGTGTATATATGCATGAATAAAAAATAATGATATCTAGTGTAAAATTAAAAATATTGTGATTGAAGGTGAAATTTATAAATAATTTTTCATTTTAATTGTGTGAAAGTTATTGCGGAAATTTCTCAATATTTTTCGCATTTACTCATTGACTGCCTTGTATACTCCAATTACTACCGTACGTATGCATTACGTGTGCGATTTTGGATCAATGAGTACACATAAAAAAAATATTAGTAACTTTTTTTTATACTGTCAATGAGCTTATTTGGAATTCTACATTCTACAATACATGCACCCTGATAATTAAATTAAAGAAAATAATGATATATTATATGAAATCAGATATTAAAATCAAGAACCCAAATCCAAAAATTTGAAGCAAGCCATAGTAGAGATAATTTAAATGCCCAACTAACTTAATGTGAATCCACACGTTGCATTCCCACAATAGGAGTACTGTATAAGTATGTACTAACATTAACTTATTGTTGGGCTTAGGCCCAAGTGTTTTGGCCCAAGGCCTTAACACAAAAGGCCCGTAGCCAACTTGTTGCCCTAGTTGTTTATATCTTGGCAGCCTCCCACTCAAGACTGATTGGAGTCATTCTTTCTTCTCTCTCTTTGTGAAGTATAACAAAGAGTTAAGTGTGAAAGTCTTGAGGTGGAGAGTTACCGTATGAACAACTTGGTTCTCTCTCTACGTATCCCAATCCCAGGTGCCTGAGCCTGTGTCTATCTTAGACGACGATTAGACCCAACAGTGGTATCAGAGCCACGGGTCGTCGTCTGCCGCCGTCTCTGTGACGCCGCCTCCTCTGTGGCGGAAACCTAGCCGCCGCCGCCGCCTCCGTGGCGGAACCCTAGCGCCGGCCGCCGCCGGCCGTCCCTGCAACATTAGCGCCGTCGCCGATCGCTCCTGCAGAAGCGCCGCCACCTGTCGCCTGCTGTCCTGGAGCCGCCGTCGCCGCTGTCCAGGCTGCTGCCGCCTGTCGCCTGCTGTCCTGTAGGTTGTAGCCGCTGCCGTCGCTTGTAGCCTGAAGCCGCCGTCGCCGCCGCTTCACTGCTGGAAAGGTAAATTTTTTGGGGTAAGTTTTGGAGAGTGTTTTAATTTCATTTCCTCTCCTGTATGCTCCCATTGAGCTTTTCTTTTGCAGATAAGAAAGTTAATTCATTTTTCTTATTTCTGTTGTTTACTGTTAAGTTTTTTATCTGTTTATTAATTTATATTAATCTACCTAGTTATTGATTTCAAACTAAGTAAATTAATATATTAGTATTCTGATATTTGATATTCAGTAGATTGGTTTAAATATTTTTTATATTTATTTAATCCCTTTTTTTAAGAAATAGACAGATTATTGTGTCTTGAGTACTTTCGACCGGTGAATTAGTATTTTCTGCGGCACTCGTGGGATCTGCCCCCGTCATTGACGGGAATTAGGCAGCACGTTTGCTTGGTCCCGGGATTGCCTTGAAGATTCGTTTGGTGAATTTGAGACTCTTACCTAGGGTCTCGCTCTGGTAAATTGGCTTTGACCTCTCGTTTATTAATTTCGTAGCATAGCCCCTGGCCGGGGATTATTTGCTTGGGATTTTGGTGTTGTAGATTTAAGACTTTGTGATTGATATTTGTTATCTCTGTTTTGTGGTCTTGATTTTGGTGACCTGTGTGTGCCTGCTTCCGCTTGCCATTTACAGTTTCTCCCTTGCATATTTCTTGTGGTTTTTTCCTTGTATATTTTTTTTTGTGTGCTCAAAGCTGTGTAAACAAATGGCCAATAATACTCATACGTATGTGTTGGCCCCCTTTAATGGAAAAGGTGATTTCAGTATTTGGCAACAGAAAATGGAATGCATCCTAATCCAGCAAAATGTTTATGCAGCCGTTGACCACTGTTATGAGGACGATGAAACTGATAAACAGAAAAAAGTAATGAATAAACAAGCTGTGTCTTCCATAATCTTGCACTTGTCTGACTGTGTGCTTAGAAATGTTGGTGTGATAAAAGATGCTAAAAAGTTTGGGAAAGGTTAGAAGAGTTGTATACTGAAAAATCTTTGCCTAGTAGAACTTTCTTGCTCGAAAATTTTTTTCAGTTTAAACTTGACTTGAATAAAGAAGTTGATGAAAATCTGGATGTTTTTAATAAACTTATTCAAGATATTAAGCTTACGGGTGATAAAGGCATTGATGAGTATACTCCTGTTGTGTTGTTGAATGCTATTCCTGATACTTATAGTGATATGAAGTCTGCTATTAAGTATGGTAGAGATATTATTACTCTTGACACTGTAGTTAATGGCTTAAAGAGCAAAGAGCATGAATTAAAATACCATGGGAAGAGTAGTAAAAATTCTGGTGAAGTCATGCATGTTAGGGGTAGATCTTCTACTAGGTTTCATAACAAGAAAAAGCATGATAATAATGAATTTGTTGCTAAGAAGAAGTCTTATGATAATAATCGGTCTAAGTCTAGGAATCGTAAGTGCTATAACTGTGGTGAAACTGGTCATTATTACAAGGAATGTAGTAAGCCTAAGAGGAAACAGCATAAAGAGCATGCTAACATGGCTTCCTACTCTAATCATGATGGTGATGTTTATATGGTGACTGAAATATATGATGAACAATGTGTGAATTCTGTGCATTCTACTTCTATGTGTGAAAATGAATGGCTTGTTGATTCTGGTTGCACGTTTCATATGTCCCCATTTAAAAATCTATTTTCTTCGTATGAAGAGGTTAAGCATGGTTATGTGTCTATGGCTAATGAGAAAAAGTGTCATATTGCTGGAATAGGTGATGTATGCTTAAAACTTGACTCTGGTGTTTCATTTACTTTGAAAAATGTGAGGCATGTTCCTGACTTGAGCAATAATTTGATTTCTTGTGCTGCATTAGAAGATGATGGTTATGAGGGAAAATGGGGGAAAGGTTGCATGAAAATTTTGAGGGGTTCT
Organism: Galeopsis tetrahit; assembly: GCA_963675135.1. Taxonomy (NCBI): domain Eukaryota; kingdom Viridiplantae; phylum Streptophyta; class Magnoliopsida; order Lamiales; family Lamiaceae; genus Galeopsis; species Galeopsis tetrahit. The sequence continues at coordinate 10,025,986 of OY776125.1, read as the reverse complement.
TTGGTGCTTTTCAAAGCTGTTAAAAGAAACAACTTGTATGTTTGCTTTACAAAATCTGATTCTTATGTGAATTCTGTGAATGTTGTCAAAACTGATAAGACTGAATTGTGGCATAAGAGATTAGGACACATGAGTAACAAAGGGCTTGAAATTCTGCATAAATCTGGTGCATTCGGTGATGAAAATCTGTCTTGCATTCCATTTTGTGATTCTTGTGTGTTAGGAAAGCAACATAAAGTGAAATTTCCTGTAAACCCCTACCCTAATACCTCTTCTTGCACTGATATTCTTGAGTACTTGCTTGCTGATGTTTGGGGTCCTGCTAGTGTGCCCACCCATGGTGGAAATGTGTACTTTCTATCTGTGATTGATGACTTTTCTAGGAAAGTTTGGGTTTTCTTGTTGAAAAACAAATCTGATGTTTTTGCAAAGTTTAAGGATTGGAAAATTCTTATTGAAAATCAAACTGGTAAAAAGATTAAAAGCCTTAGAACTGATAATGGTTTAGAATTTTGCAACAATTTGATGGATAATTTGTGTGCTAATTCTGGTATTAAAAGGCATAAATCTGTTCCTTACACACCTCAACAAAATGGGGTTGCTGAAAGGATGAATAGGACTTTGATGGATAAAGTTAGATGCATGTTGGCTGCCTCCGGGCTTGCTAAGAAATTTTGGGGCGAAGCAGTTCACACTGCTGCATACCTAATCAATAGGTCTCCTTCCGTGCCCCTAAAAGGTAAATGTCCTGAAAATGTGTTTTTTGGTAAAAGCATTGATTATTCTAACTTGCGTGTATTTGGTTGTGCTGCGTTTGTGCATCAAAAAGCTGATAAGCTTGAACCTAGGTCTAGGAAATGTGTTTTCTTGGGTTACCCTGATGGTGTTAAAGGTTATAGACTGTGGCGTAAAGATGATCATGGATTTAAGGTTGTAATCAGTAGAGATGTTGTCTTTAATGAATCTGATTTTCCATGCTTACATGCTTCTGTGTCTTTACCTGAAAATGAGACTGCTCCAAGTGAGGTGGAGCTGCTGCCCCATTTATCTAGACCTCATAACGTGCAAACTGATACTAATCACGCTGATATTGATGCTGAAAACGATGTTTTACATGCTGAAAATGATGTTTTACCTGCTGAAAACACTGATTTACCTGCTGAAATGCATGAAAATGGTGCTGAATATGTGGAAAATGTGCCTGAAAATGTTGATTTGACTGATTATCAACTTGCTAGGGATAGACCTAGGAGAAATATTAGGCAACCCACTAGATTTGATAATTTTCACATTGATATGCATGCTTTTAATGCTTTTGAGTCTTGCCATGATGAGCCTAAATCGTATGATCAAGCTTTAAAGTCTAAAAATTCAGTTAAATGGTTGAATGCTATGAAAGAAGAGATGAAATCCTTGCATGTTAACCAAACTTGGAATCTTGTACCTAAACCTATGCATTGTTCTGTTGTGGATTGTAAGTGGTTATTTAAGGTTAAAGATGAAACTGAACATGTTAGATTTAAGGCTAGATTAGTGGCTAAGGGTTTTACTCAAAAAGAGGGGATAGATTACACTGAAATCTTTGCTCCTGTTGTCAAATTTACCACTGTTCGCATAATGCTTGCTCTTGTTGCTCATTTTAATTGGGAACTTAAACAAATGGATGTGAAAACAGCATTCTTGCATGGTGATTTGGATAAAAAGATTTACATGAGACAACCTGAAGGATTTGTTGATCCTAAGAACCCTGAACATGTGTGTCTCCTTCGTAAGTCTTTGTATGGATTGAAACAATCTCCTAGGCAGTGGAATAAGAAATTTGATGAGTGCATGATGTCTTTGAAACTTAAGAGAAGCTCTTTTGATCCTTGCTTGTACTTTAAGGAAAGTGCTTCTGTGCCTTTTTTCTTGCTCATATATGTGGATGACATGCTTCTTGTTAGTCCTTGTGTTAAAACTGTTGAGCATGTTCAAAAGTGCCTTTATGATAAATTTGACATGAAAGACCTTGGTGATGCTAAGAAGATCTTAGGCATGCATATAGAAAGAGATAGGAAAAAGCATATTCTTTTGCTTGGTCAGATTTCATATGTTGATAAGGTTTTGAGTAAATTTTCTATGTCATCTGCTAAATCTGTGAATGTTCCTCTTGCTGCCCATTTTGTGTTAAGTAAGACTCAGTCTCCCATGACGAAGTCTGAAAGTGATGAGATGAAAAGTGTGCCTTACTCCAATGCCATTGGATCTGTGATGTATCTCATGGTAAGCACTAGACCTGATATTGCATATTCTGTTAGTTGCTTGAGTAGATATATGTCTAATCCAGGTATGCCTCATTGGGAGGCTTTGAAGTGGCTACTTAAGTACCTTAAGGGTACGATGGAGGTATGTCTTAAATTTTCTAAATGTGCAAATGGTGTGAGACTTGTTGGGTATGTGGATTCTAACTATGCTAATGATAGAGATAATAGGAAATCTACCACTTCTTATGTGTTCACCCTATGTGGTTCTTGTATTAGTTGGAAATCTCAGTTACAACATGTTGTTGCTTTATCTACAACTGAATCTGAATATATTGCTATAACTGAGGCTGCTAAAGAGGCCATTTGGTTGAAAGGTCTTATTTCTGAAATTGGTTTACTTGAAGGTGAAGTGGTTGTATTTTCTGATAGTCAATCTGCTATCCAATTGTGTAAGAATCCTGTATACCACGAAAGAACTAAACATGTTGATGTTAAATACCATTTTGTACGTGATATAATTGAAAAGGGCATTATTGATCTTGAGAAAATTGCTTCTGAGTTTAATCCTGCTGATATGGGCACCAAGTGCCTTTCTGTTGAAAAACATAGGTCTTGCATGAGAACTTTGAATTTTGATTCTATTGATTAAAATTATTTTTTGCAGCCTCTATGTTTATTATGTTTTATGTTTTTGTTTGTGACTTGTGTGTCTAAACTGTTATTGTTTGTGTACTTTGTGTCCAACGTGTTTGTTTGTGTTTCCCTTGATAGCTTACTTGGCATTTTCTATTAATGCCTTGTATAAACTTTGTGTTTGTTGCTTTTGCAGGTGCAATGTGCGTGCAATGTGTGTTGTGTGTGGGTGTGTGTGTTAAGGCGATGATGATGACCTGTGGATTGTTTGGATTGTAGAGGGGATGGCCAAAAAGGTGGAGAATTTGTTGGGCTTAGGCCCAAGTGTTTTGGCCCAAGGCCTTAACACAAAAGGCCCGTAGCCAACTTGTTGCCCTAGTTGTTTATATCTTGGCAGCCTCCCACTCAAGACTGATTGGAGTCATTCTTTCTTCTCTCTCTTTGTGAAGTATAACAAAGAGTTAAGTGTGAAAGTCTTGAGGTGGAGAGTTACCGTATGAACAACTTGGTTCTCTCTCTACGTATCCCAATCCCAGGTGCCTGAGCCTGTGTCTATCTTAGACGAGGATTAGACCCAACACTTATGCTAAAAAAAATTAATTTAAATCAACTATATAAATCATGTATATATTAATAATTAAATTATCATTAAATAACTCAATTTTAAATTTGTATAATAATAATCAAATAATTAATGATGTGAAGAAGTAAAATAGAGTATATAAAAATTTGAATAATAATAATCAATTTTTATTATATCTACTGCACAAAAAAAAAAACCATTAAATCTAAAAAAAATCATGAATCACTAACAATTGATAATTCAAACAATTATAATAATCAATAGAAAAGTAAATTATTTGATAAATATATTATTTTTATATTCTAAAAAAATAGTATTTTCAATTAGAATATGGGAATAAAATTAGTGTTAATTAATGGAATAACAATAATAACAAAAGATGACATACGTATATATATGAGGGAGGTAGAGACAGGGGGAAGGGAGGGGGCACACGGTAAGAACTAAGAAGGAAAGTAAGCAGTATTCTGCTTTGTGGTGAAGCCAGTGTCCAACAGTGTCAGTGAGCATGCTAATTATTCAAAAAAAAAAAAAAATCTGTTTTAATAAAAGTTATTATTATTATTTTTAAATAAATTATTCTCTTTCTCATTCTATTATATTCTAGCTCCTCAATCACATCACGTCAACTAATACATCTACGCATTCTATCATATTTTTTAACTTTCGTGTTCAAAGCTCATGAGTAGCTTTCACCGAAACTGAACAAGTATTACACTTTTTTTTTTAAATGAAAGTCGGTGCTTTCCTGAGTCCAGGCCAACGACATGGACCAAAATATTAAAAAGAATTTATGTGGAATATCCTTCTATTAAAAGTGCGCAAGTTAGGTCTAATGAACCTTTTCACCATAATCGCGTTTAAGCAAGTTTAAATTACTTTTTAAAGTATTATGTCTCCTAAATATATGAGATGAATTAAAATACAAGAATTGAAGATTTAATTCAAATTTAAGCTGGCAGATATCAATAACTATTTTAGTACCAACAAACAAGTAACGAGATTAATTCTATATGAAAAAATAACGAGCCTAGCTAATTCTATATGAAAAAATATTGTATGGGATTTCATACATGAGATAAAAGTTGAAACATGGATTGTATCAAGTTTTCTCGAATTTGTAGGGACTCATCATTCACTCCATCACAAAATCTGAAAATGAATTTCGAATTTTGAAAGAATGCCCTTATTTTATTGAATCTTTTCTTAAAAGAATACATGGTTTTATTTTAGGAAGACCAGGCAAATAGTTTTGGTTTACAAAGACATAGAAACGGTCAAAGTTTCACAAATCACACCTAAACAATTCTTCCATTTAGATTAACAATTTGATTCTTCTTTTTCACTTTTCGTGTTTTACTGATATTTCACCATTTTTAACACGTGTAGTCCCCAATATTATACAACGTTGATTATTTTTTAATATATAGTATAACACAATCATCCATATAGTGAAATAACACATTTACTTTATACATAAACAATTAATATTTTCCATTAAATCAATTATATTTATTAAAAGGATGGAGTAATATATTTAGGCTTTAAAAAATGATGAAAATGAAGATGTACTCTAGTTGGGCACACATGACACGGATGAATATTCCACCAAATATTAATTATTCTTGAGCGCGTGTCTATATATTATATATATATGGCTTATACATGTACTATTTGTGTATCTTTACATGAAATGGATATCCTACAACAATATTTTTTTCAGTATGATAATACCCCTCCTCCTCCTCAACAATCCAACCCTAAAAATATACAAGTATATGACATTGAAATAAAGAAGAAGAAGAAGAAGAAAGTGTGTGAGGCTGGAAAAGAAGAAGAAAAGGAAGATATTTATTCAAGTGATGAGTTGTATTTAAATGGGGAGAAATCATCATGTGGGAGTCGTTTAAAGGTTTTCATGACAAAACAAGAAGCGCTTCGATTGCTGTCCAAATGTGAGGATGGAGGGGTTCTTAATTTCAAGGATGTCGCCAATGAGTTGATTCAAATTCCTAGTAATCGTGTTTCTCTTCAAATTCCAACTGCCCATCTTCTTTCAACCAAAAAACTCACATGATCTATTCTATTTTCAAACACCCATTTTCCTTAATTCGTTAGCTCATTCTTGCCTTGTTTTGTTCCAGTTTTTCCTTTTAATTGTGTGTTATTGTAGTTTTAGTGATTTCACACACGTTTAAATTCAATTTTTATAGAAAGCAACCTCATTTATATTAGATTCTTTAATATAAATGAATTGATTTACGTCTCACTACAAATTCGAACTTTTAAATTAAACAAAATTTACTAAATTTTCATGTACATTCCTCCGTTCAAGAAATATTGATTATTTATTTATAAAATAGATCGATGTGCAATAAAGTGATCGTACATAAATAAAGTGATATATATATATATATATTTTATGAATAAAAATATATATATATATATATTTTTTAGACATTCATCAAACACTAGATTCCTAACTCAAATCATATACTGTAATATTTTAAAATCGTACCTGTGTTTATTTTCATTCATACACTAGGGTACCTGTGTATTTATTTTTGCTATAAACTAATTAATTTTAATTATATAGTAAACAATAATATTTGTTTTTAATAATACTAATTGTACGTAAATTATTAAGCGCTAGCTAGACCAATACAACCCAACCCGATCCACCCCGTCTTAGATTTATTTTCATTCATATAAATTATTTGAATTTTGTTATATAAAAGTATTCATTATAAATTTGTGTTAATATTGGTTTGTTAAAATCGCCACTAAACTTCAAATCAAAACTAATTATATATATATATATATTATATTTATTATATGTTGAAATTAATTATATACTTTAATACTATATGAAAACTGTATTTCATTTAGGACGTACGTACGCATCTACCGACACTTAAAGAATTAATAAAAATATGTTCAATATTTTATAGTTATTTATGCACAATAAAATAAGTACAATACGTCAGTGTGCTCTTGAATTCGAGTTACCTGGATAAATTTGTGGTATAAATTTGCTCATAAAAGAAATACTATGAAAACAAGTAGGAGTATGTAGGAGTAGCCAACTTTTCCTCCAAACTTCCAAGAAAGAGACAATATAATTAAAGGCAATATTCCATCCGTTTATTATTGTTGCTTTTATTAATTAAAGGCAATATTCCATCCGTTTATTATTGTTGCTTTTATTGTTTCGTATAAAATTAAGAAACATTTTTTAACAAATTTACCCTTAATTATCATTTATCATTAAATTAAGATGGAGAGAAAATAAAAATAAAATAATAAAAGGAAAATGTAATAACATGCTTCAACTAGACATGTTCAACAGGAAGAAATCGCCGGTTTCGGTTTTGCGTTTTTTGTAACCGAAACCGAACCGGCAAACCGTCGGTTACGGTTTTCTAACCGCCGGTTCGGTTAAAAACCGGCGGTTAGGCAGTTTTCTCTCTCTCTCTTTTTTCTCTCTCTCCGTTTTTGCTCGTTTTCACTCCGTTTTCGCTCGTTTTTTTGTTCGTTTCAACTCTTTTTTTAAAAACTATATTACTAGAATTTAATAAAAAGTATATAACTTAAATTTATACATAAAAAATAGAAGAATTGTGTATTAAAAAAATAAAAAAAACCGGCAAACCGGCGGTTTCGGTTTGCCAAAACTTGCAACCGAAACTGAACCGCCATTTTTCGGTTACGGTTCGATTTTTGAACCGTAACCGGTGATTAAAAACCGCCCATGTTTAGCTTCAACTATCAAGAAAGAGACATGAAAAATAAATTAAGAGGAGAAATGGTAGGCATTTACATAGGGGTAATTTAGAAAAAAACGTGGTAAAAATATTCTAAGCAAACAAACTTTTTTAACACAAGATTTAAAATTAAAATCAACAAATAAATGTGCCATGCATTAATTTTAATTATTCCTCTAATTACGTATTATCACCAAATAAGATCGAAAACCTATTAGGCAGCAGGGGTTCATTATTGACTAACTTTTACTAGTAGGGCACCCGTGCCAAAATATATTAAAATATGTCAAAAAAATTTTAATTTTAATATTTTTATAGTGTCACCGTGTATTCATTTTAAAATATCACTAACTTATATTAACATATATATATATATATATATATTATAGCACAATTATAAAATTTATTATTGTTAACTAATATTTATTATACTATATTGAATTTTAAAATATAATAAAGAATACAAATTTTAAAATGTTTTTAATATCTTTTCTAGATTAAATTATTAATTTTTGAATCTACTTAAATTAATGTCTTATATTATACAGTATAAAGTTAACATATAAATATGTATAATTAATGTCTTATAATTAAATATATGTATATTTATGATATGACAAAATAATTAAATTACTATATATAAAGTGTAATATTACAATAATTTTGGTAATGTAAATTACATTCAATTAAATAAAGAAATAATCTAATATCAATTGTAATTTAATACAGAATAAATTAAGAAACTATTATAAAATTTAAAAATTAAATTATTATAAATTCATATATTTCTAAAAACTTCATGAAACACTAATAGGATATTCAAACCATGACGTTTTGTCATTTTAGATACAACTACATATAATTGACCATGACTAAATACAAACTTTTTCAAAAAACACCTACATGAGAAAACATAATGATTGTCCTTGACTTTTATTAATAGTCATAACATATGACACAATTAACAGAAACTGTCTACGCTGAAAATTGAAAGACAATCTAGGATCAGAAAGTGTCAATCTAAGTCGCGGTGTCAATACCAATTGTCCACCACTACTTCCAGTTATAACATTAGCTTCAAGAACTTTATCACCTAATTTGGTTATAACCAACCTACCAATAGAACAAAATGTCACATTATAAATTTATAAATATAAAACAAATACAACATTTTAAACGACAGAAAATAAATGAAAATATAAAGAGAACGATCCTAAAAAAAAAAAAAAAAAAAGACACAAACATGGTTCCATTGCATAGTCCAATTGAGTGATCTATATTTCTCAATAATATCACTGGTGTTCCAATTTTCAAATTCAATTCATATTTAGGTACACCAAAAGACTTCAAACAATTCAAAAAATTAGGAGTATGGACATTAATTAGGCAAATTATCAATATTCATATCAGATCTGCAAGGACTGACACAACTCAAATAATTACGTGATTCATTTTCAATTAAATGAATCATGTGCTCATTTATTGATAACGTGGGTGCAAGAATAACTCTACTTTGTAAATAGTCATGATCATCCATCATATTCTTAAAATCAGGATAAATGCTATCAACAATAGTAGAAATTAGATCATCATCAGACTTTAGCAGAATATCCTTAGGAATTTGTACATCACATCCGTACTCAGTTTCTGACCCTATACTACTACCATCTCCAATAGATGATATCCATTCAGAAAAAGAATGCAATTAATATCAAAGCAATTATATTGCTTTTAAATTCATCTTCACTAGTTCTTAGTGAAGCAAAGCGTTTCTGTATCTACTTTTAAGTAAAACGCGTTGCCCCTCCGCGTTTGTCTTTTCGTAAGCTTGGCAAAGTGAAATAATTATATTTAATCATTGTTTATGAGATATATATAAGGATTACGAGTGCCATAAATAAATAAGGAAATAAATATAAATTATATATTTAAAAATATATTCAAAGATAAAAAGATTTTTACTACTCCTATATTTCAAAAGATAAATATATTTTTTTATTATATTCCCTAATTTATATTATGAATGGCTATCCTTAATGGTTGTACTGTTAGTTCGTGAGGGTTAATGCAGAGAGTAATCACTCAGCTTGGTTAAATTTAATATTAAAATTTAATATAATTGCTTTTCCTCGAACTAATTTATTCAAACCTTAGGAAAAGCAATTAATTTTATCGGTAGTTAGATGAATTTCAACAGTTTAGGTGACGACTTTTGCAATGATCTCGTTAGTGGACTGTGGAATTTTTCACCGACTTTAATTTCAATTGATGGACAATAAAATTGATCCCCAAATTAAACTATTTCTGAGCGTAAAATCGAGACATAAAAAATGCTTATATTCCAATTTTAATATTTCACATTTTAATTTAATATATAAATAATTGATATGTGTTATATTAAAAAATAATCAAATTTCTATACATAATGAAACCAAAAAAAAATGATATGGGTAATTTTTTAAAAACAAAAGTAGGGGAGTATTAAATACTGGAGTAGAAATTTCGAGGAAAAGTGGGTCCGCCAAGCAAATTCCTCGATGCTAATCGCCTACTTTCCAAGTGCAGAAATGGAGGGATTCTTCAATTTCAAGATGTAGCTCAACATCTCAAAAAGATACCTAATAAATATATTCCTCTTCTTTCCCACAACACAAAATATGAATGATTATAATCAAATATTACGATTTCTGTTTTTTTTTTTTTTTTTTTGGGTTTGAAGCTTATAAGATAGAGAGGAGAGTGTTCAATTTTAAATACATTGCAATGTTTATGTTGCATATATAATAGGAGTATAACATATTGAAAGTACCGATTGTTTTTCTAGGAATTGTAATAAGTGAATCATAATTCATAATAAAGATCATGTTTGAAGATTGTTATATTAATCTATGACATTGTTATATATATACAACAATATTTTTTACACTGAATATTTTGGAATTGTAGCCATTTGTATCAGCAATCACACATGATGCATTAGATGCATCGTGCACCAGTGTACAACTAATACTCTCGAACTTAAAAAATACAAATGAGTGGCACAGTCCACATAATACATGGAAGAACTAGTGTTTATTGGGTGATTTGAATAAATATAAAATTAATAAAGTAGTGGAGTACAACAAAATAGGGGGGTTGGAATAATAATAATAAAAGAAAAGGAAAAAAATTGTAAGTTTGAATCTGTCAATAATGAAAACAATAATTGAAGAAATTGAAGGAACAAAATAAGAGTACTGTGGCTAATGCAACAGTGAATGCATACAGATACAGGTAAGAGCACGCAGTGCATGTCATAATATGGCATGTTACGCTGCACCCAAAATCCTGTTGTTAAAATTTTTATGGAGGAGTGAATAAAGGAAAAGCAATTGCACAGTGGGCGCGTGCACGACAAACGACAATGGTTGTCACTAGTCACATGCACAAAATTCCAGAATCAAACACAGATGAAACAGAGATTCCATTTATCAAAAGCAGATAAGTTGACGAAAAGGAGAACCATCTTAACAACTCTAGCCCGAATATCAAAGCAATTATATTTTTCTGAATGGATATCATCTAACTAATTTCCCAGGTTAATATAATTGCTTCATCTAATAATTTAATATTAAAATTACTATTGCGTTAATGCAATAGTCGTCTCTTTGCTTCATCTAACTAGTAAAGGGGAATGCAATTATATTTTGGGTCTTTTGAATAAATTAGTTCTTGAAGAATTGGAGGAGGTTGAGACATATATGGTTAATGTATTTTTCCTTGAGTGCAACACAATGAAAATTTTGGCCGATTTGAAACTTGGCCGCACTTTAACCTTTCATCCTACCAGAACATTGCACAACAATATTGACAACTATGAATATGATCTCGAATATCCCAATAGTGAACAACTTTTCAATTAAAAAAAAAAAAGCAAGTGTTAAAACATGTTCAATAAAACGATACTTAATAATTAAAATATAAATATATATATATATATATATATATCCATATACATAATATTAAAAAACTAAAATGATTAAAAAATATATATATATGTGTGTGTGTCTTAATATTTTAATATATGAACACATGTATCATCAGGTTTTAGTTCAACAATCTCGAAACTTTTCTCATTGAAACTCATTAATTCTCTGAATAATGGATCTCTTGCTTGTAATTCAACAATATTAGTATCATCACAAGTCAAATCAACTACAAACGATGAAGCTTCATCTAACATTGATCATTGTCTTGAATTGTATTGACAATTAAAACTTTTATCATAACATAAATAACTTGACATTAAAAACCTCGAACCAATTATTGTAAATTTATAAATATTAACTCTAAATGACTAACTATTATAAATTTATAACGATTAAATCATAAAACTTGATACATTATATAAGATTAATTATAACATTGAAAATTACATTATATATATAATAAAAAATTAAAAACAAACAATTAAATATTAATTAATAAAATCATAAACAAATACTCCCTCCGTCCATGAAATGTAGTCTCATTTGCCTCATTTTCTTTGTCCACCAAATGTAGTCTCATACACTTTATGGAAATCATCACCCCTCAAACATCATTTAATTACTCAATTTGCCATCAACTTTATTCACAATGGACCCCACAATACTCTATAATACCCTTACTTTGTCTACTTTATCTACATTTTTCTTAAAACTTGTGTCCATCCACATAGGACTACTTTTGCCTTTTGTTGAATGGAGAGAGTAATTGATTTTTTTTAAAATTTTCAAATATTAAATTTAAATCAATCAAATTACTCAGTTTAATAACCTAAGAATTAATCATAGAATTTAATAGATTATATAAAAATGATTATAAAATTAAAAAATTGAATGATCAACGCTATACACATTATAAACAATTAACTCTAAATTAATAAAATATATATAATTATTGAAAAAATATAAATATTTTTTAAATATTAACTCAAAAACACTCAAATTACTAACTATAATAATTTAAACATTAAATCTTTTAATTTAATAAGATGCATATAATTAATAAAATTAATTGAAAGGAAAGGGGATGGGTGGGGTGGATAGGGGTGTAAGTGAGTCGAGTTTTGAGGTTCTCGATTAGCTACTGAGTTGAAACTCATAAATAATAGGTTTGAAAGGCTTGTTCTCTAATCGAGATTGGATAATATTTACTATTTTATTATTAATATATAATTTATATAAATATACAGGTAATTGAGTCGAGTCGAGCCGAGTGAATATAGAAGAAAGAGATAGAGAATAAAAAAAAAAGAACAAAAAAGAAAAAACACTTGAAGCTAACACCTCAAATATGCATGTGGCTGCTCGTGAGACTTCAATTTACACATGTAATTGTGGTCAACATTAGACTGATATTTTTAGAAGATGATAATTACACACCAAAATTTGACATTACTTCTAAGCAGTTAATAAGATTTTCTATTTTATCATTAAAAATAACAAATGGTTCAATCCATCTACACGGAAATACTATAATCTAAACCAAGCACAAACTGACTAAAAGGTATAAACTAATTTATAAAAGATGATACACGTTCAATTTAGTAATTTTGTCCGAAAATTGAAAATCCATCTTACTTGCCTACATTCAAATTCACATGAGCATTGGTTGTTTATATTTATAGGTTGGTGACCGTCAGTTTTGATCTTTAATCATCAATTTATTTTATATAGTGTTGGTATAAAATTCAATTTAATTTATATAGTGTTGGTATATTAATAGGATACTCGTTTAATATATAACAATCTATAACAATTTGTTTCATTAAAAAAGAGTATCTATATAAAATAAATATTATAAATGATAGTATAAAATTATTAAATAAATGTAAACTTAGTACGTTATTGAATTGATAATAAATAAATACGGATTCATATTTGTATGAATGTCATTTTTTTTTAATTTGCAATGAACGTTTCTTTTTTGAAAGGGAATATTAGTTGTATAATGTTACGTATGTATAAATGGATGTTTGATGAATGTTAAAGATTTTTTTTTAATTAATATAAATATCTAAAAGGAAAATATTACCTATGGAAGTTTTCCTTAATTTAATTAAAAAGATTGAAGACTTGTCTGTGACAATTAATTCTGGTTGACTTTACTTTTCAATGAAGGAGCTTTATATTTGCATTAATGAAAATTGGAGATTTATAAAAAGTATGACAATTAATTAAGTTAATTGTTACATAATTGAATCAACTAATTATGCGGGACAATTAATTAGGCGAAAATAATGCAAGTATGTTAGTCTAAAGAGTAGTATTTTACTATTTTAAAAAAAAATTAATATTAGTAATATTGTATTTAATCTTTCAATTTAATGGGTTCATTTTCTAATATGGTATGACTATTAATTAAATTCGCATAATTTATTTTCTAATATGGTATATACATTTAGTATTGATTTAGTCGATTGACAATATTGATAATAAAGAAAATGAGTAAACATGTAATAAATAAATTACATTTAATTTAGATTCAATTCTCACAATTTTCCCATAAATATTTGTCACGGATCATATGAGTTTCTTTGCAATAAAACTTCGACATAAAGTGATTTCAATCATAAATTGACTGACTGTTCATCAAAAATAGAAATTATTATTATTATTTGGTCGAGCAAAGGTAATTATTATATAAATATATCAGATTTAAAGTCTTACATATAGTACCACCCGTAACAGTAGTACCAGATTAATAAAAGAATAGTAGTACCAGATTAATAAAAGAACAGTAGTTAAATTAATAGATAAATAAAAGAAGAGAAAACTCCAATCCACTTTCAAGCTAGGCCTCATATGCGTAGAGAAAGGTCTTAGGAACTCTGAACAGGTACTGAGAGTCCGATTCCAGACCTAAGTAAAAAAAAAAGTTACAATAAAAAAACTGGTTAGCAAAGATTGTCAAGATTAAATAGTTCGAATGTCATAAATGTCTTATTCAAAGATCACTCGAACATTGTCTAATATTCAAAGATCACTGAAACTTATTTTTCTTGATTGTAAATGTTGTTAAACTCTCTTCGTTTGTACCTCTCAAACAACAATTTAATCGAAATGAAATAACAAAATAAATTCAGTATTTATTACAATTTGAGAGATTAAATAAGTTTAAGATCTCCAAACAATGAAACAAAAATCTTCAAATACTCTAAATCTTCATTAATACAAATAAAAGTATACAACAATCCTTGAAATCTATATAAAAATATTCAACAATAAAATCTATACAAAAATCTCCATGGATACAAAATATATATATATATAGCAATCCTTGAAAACTATACAAAATTCTTCAAATACGCCTTAAAGTATTATGCATATCTACATCTTTCAGAATAATAAATCTGAAATTTACAAAAAAATAATTTGAACTCTATAAGAATAGAATATAAAATTGAGAAATGAAGTGATGAAAATGAAAAATTCAAGGATGGGTATAAATGACCTACAAAAAAAATTGATTCTATAATTATGCATTTGATCTAAAGGTTCATAATTCATCAACTAAAATAAACGATCAATATGAAGTTGGAATTAAAGAAAATATTAATGACAAATAATTGCCAAACTTACCTAAATTAAGAAAAAGAGAATTGAACGGTTATAATGAATTGATGAAAATATGATCAATGGTCCACATGTTTTTCCAGCCAAATTAAAAAAGGAAATTTGTAGGTGTATTATATTGGTATAGATTCTTAAAATATACATACATTGTATGACATAAATATTAAAACATATATTATATAATGACAATTATAGATTTTAAATATGTTAATATGTGAATTAATAAAATAAAGGTATCAAATATATAAATAAAATAATTTTAAAAAATATATTATCACTAACTTGAAGCATTCCAACGTAAAAATATGATCACAATTTCAATAACATTTTACATTGTTTATATTTCAATTAGATTAAATAAAGTTGAATCTTCAATAATATATAAAATATAATCATAATTATTAACATTCAAATAATATTTTTAACAAATAAAAAATTAGAATGATACTTGGGTGCAATTGGTTATACATATACAATTGAAGTTTAGTTTCAATAAATTGGGTCAAATGTTGAGGTCAAAGATTAAATTGAACATTAAAATTCAATTGTATCTATACACTCAATTGCATAGATAAGTTGCAAAACAAACAACTCAAAATCAAGAACTAAGTCTTGCAGCTAAAACTATGCGCGAACGAACCAATAACTCCAACATTATTGTCATCAACTTTTCAAACTATGATTTTATCATTTTTACGAATACTGGCATCTGATACTAACTTGCATTGGTTATATGATAGTCGAATTATATGAAATTATTATGATTGTGCAGATACTTAACTAAGTAAACTTACACAATCAGAGAAATAATATTTATTTGCAATGAATTCAGATTCTTTTAATATATATATATATATATATTCAACATCAGTATTCAACCGAGATTGTTTAAAAAAAAATATTAAAAACTATATAATTAAAAAAATGACATTAAAAAAACAAATAAATCAAAAATATCTCACCATGTAACTTTAATAATTTGAAGCTTGGATTTTCGATTAGTTTCATGTTTCCAGCCTCGTTCAATGATCCAAATAGACTCTAGTAATAATTTGAGAAGACAAATTTATTTGAACATAATATTATTTATAAAAAATTTGAACAACTTTTGCTAACTACAATATTAAATGTTTGAACTATCTAAAATTGTTATATAATAATCGTTAAAATAAAAAATAAGAAACAACATATAATTGTTGTTAACATTATTGAAATATAATGCAATGAATTCTATAATATACACAACCATTTATACTGATGATCTGTTTTAATCAATTAAAAATCATCAAAATACAAAATAATAGAAAAAGTGTTGAAGACATCATAAAATAAAAGTTATAAATTTAACTTTATTAATAACCAACATGTTAATAAAGCTTCCTAAATTTACTTAAAATTTTCAACTTGCATCACTATATTTTTGAAAAGTAGAAACATTATCATGTACAAAAAAAAAAAAAAAAAAAATCACACTAACCAAGTAAGAGTTTTCTACCTCGGGACAGAGGGTTCACCATATCTTATAAATATCCAATTAAAAGTTGACACTTCATTTGACTTTATCATGTGCGATTGCCGATTGCACTTCATCATTAGATAAAATATTTAAATTTTTAAAAAAAAATAAAATTACTGAAATATCCTTATATTATTTTTTAAAATTATTCCAAGAGTTTTTTCCCAAATTAGTTGGACCGTAGATCTCAAGGCCCCATGAGAAAACCCTGCTAAATTTGAGCCTAGTCCGAACCCAAACCGGGCCCGACTCGTCCAGCTCGAACAACAACCCGATCAAACACAGATCGGAACCGACCCGACTCGTCATAACCCGAACCAATTTGGTTCTGATCCAACTCATATCGACCCAACCCATTTTGGGTCTGGTCCGACTGGCCACAACTTGACCCAGTCTGGGCCCGATCCAATTTGAATGAAACATACATCCCAACAATTGTTTATATGTAATTTTATAATTAAATTTTTTTATTTATTTTAAATTAAAATGATATATTCGTAATTGTTTATTTATTAATTTAATTCATTAGTAGGGCGATGCACAACGATTGCATTTTGCATAGGGCAAACGCACTAATGCGAAGTGCAACCATATAGAATAAAATATATATATACGTTGGATCAATGATCTAATGGTATTTGAAGCATGGTTTATTGTAAGGCGGGGTGAAGTCCGTCTTACCTTAGAAAGACCCAACCAAGTAACCATATAGAATTATAAAAATTTATAAAATAATAAAAATCATACAAATAGGTAAACATTAAAAACAAACACACACAAAAAATTAATTAAATTGTTTATCAAAGGAATGAATTGGACCACGATTCAAAGAATGACAACATTTCTCATTCATGCTAAATATCATAAAATATAACATACCTACAAATTAAATACTCCTCAAAATCCTGGCAAAACCACGTGTCTTCATCCTGAAATACTTTAACAGAAAAAAATGAGGGACATGTGAATTTACAATCCGAAAATATCGAATAAGATTCATCTCATCTATATATATTTTTTCACAAAACTTTAAGATAAATGTTGCACTAAAAAATAAAATGATCAATAAGCAAATACTCTCTCCGCCCCCAAAGTGTTTGCACCATAAAGTGGACACACTTATTAAGAAAAAAAGTGTAATGAGTGGAGTGTTGAGGGGTATGTAATTTTGTAAACTTATATGAATAAAGTAAAGAGAGTGGTTGGAATAAGTGTAAAAGTAAATGACATTTTGTGTAAATATGTGAATTTTGTGAGGGTGGGGTTTATGGAATATTTCCTTTTTAAGGTGTGCAAACAATTGTGGGACGAATAAATAAGGCAAGTGTGCAAACAATTGTGAGACGAATTGTTTGCACTACCCAAAAATGAAACTTTTTCATAAATCCCACCCTCACAATATTCACATATTTACACAAAATGTCATTACTTTTACCCTTAATCCAATCATTCACTTTACTTTATTAATAAAAGTTTACAAAATTACCCCTCAACACTCCAATCATTACACATTTTCCTTAGTTTGCGTACCCATAAAATGGTGCAAACAATCCTGGGACAGAGGGAGTATTAGATTATAATAATAAAAAAATTACTTAACAATCAACCTTTTTTAATATTGAAATTTGTTAATTGACAGGTGATTGAAGATGAATAAAAAAATAACATGAAGAAAATTATATTAGTCTTACAACGTTTAAATTTGATCGTCTTTAAAATAAAATAAAACAAAACGACATTAATATAATTTCATTATTTTAAAAATATTATCAATAATAATAGAATGTTATATATAAATAAATGATATCTTTGGACAAATAAATATATAAAAATATTTGTAATAAATATTAACTCAAAAAGTAAGCAACCCATCCAAGTATTAGACAAAGTGGGATAGCTCAAGTGGTTAGAGCACCACTACCTAGACCTTAGGTCATGGATTCGAGTCATGGGGAGGGAAAAAAAGAGATGGGTATTTAACTTCCATCAAAAAAAAAAAAAACCATCCAAGTATTATGTCATATTAGTGCTTTGTTATCTTCAATAAAAAACTAATCGATGAAACTATCAATATATGTATATGAACCACAAGAAGAATGAACTATAGTTTTTTAGCAGTGTATCATGAACCACAAGAAGAATGATCTATAATTTTTTAGGAGTGTATCATGAACCACAAGAAACTATCAACATATGTTAAGAATGAACCACAAGAAAAACTATCAACATATGTATCATGAACCTGATTAAATGCTTAAAATTAGGAGTGTATTTATTTCATTAAATATTTAATTAGAAGATTATTTATTATTATATTGTTTAATGGCATTAAAGATACATTTAATTATAATTGTTGACCAATACAATGATTTGGTCAATTTTACTAAATAAAGATATTATTAATTATATTAACTTAGTTTTTATCATGTCCAAATTTTATATGCGTGTATAATTCATGGTGGTTAAATTACGCTCATTAAGTAACTAAAGGGGTATACAAGTTTTTTCATCATAATTTATTGTATTAAAAAATTTAAGAGTAGAATTTAGTACATAAAAAATGTACACAATAATTAAAAGTGTATTTCTTAATTTAATCATAAACTATGTAAATAATAAGTAGGAATAAAACCATAGAGTCGACCACTGAGGCTAATACATTATAAATAATTAGTAACTTTACATCAATTCATACTTTAGAAAAATTGCTGCTAATACATCATATCTAAAAATTTAATTAAAAAATTGAATGACTTTTTATTATTGGAATTTCAAAGAAAAATTAATTAAAGGCCGATTATTATTAAATTTTACTTTGAAACATTATTGCTTATGTTTTAAATTAGAGTTCAATATATTGTATATAGATTAATAGATTAACGTTAATATATTTAGTTTATAATTTTTATTATTCTTTTTTTTTCGAATTCATAACTTTTATTATTCTAAATTTAAGTTTTTGTAAATTTGAAAACAATTTCAAATTACCTAAATTAATCTGCAATACCCAAGATTACAGAATGTTTGACTATTGCTATGTAAAAGTGCATAAATTAGTAATGATAATGCCCTTGTTATAAAGTGCACAAATCAAATATTGGTTGATTATACATAGTGTGAATCGTCAAATTTGATTATATGAGATTTAAAAAAAAAAATTATACACAAATACACTGACTAATTTAATGATAGTATAGAAGGAGCAGGAATCCTTTACAAAATGTGAAATTAACGAATTAATCAACTCAATAAATATACAATAAGTAAAATTTAATACATCAAAAAAATCAATTGAATACGAACACTAAAAACTTGTTGAAACCAAAAAAAAAATTAGAAAATGAAACTTAAAGACAAAAGAGAGTATTCATTTATCAATATAACAAATAATATTTGAAGATTCCACAAATCATACATGAGTCTATATGAATAATGAAATACACATAAATTGGAGAGTTTAAATACTGAATATGAATACAAGAAAAACTGACTAAATCTTCAACCCTTAACGAAAAAAATTAACAGCGGAATCTTCAAAAATTTTCATCTTTAACAAATCTTCAATCCTTAACGAATTGATAACTAAACTACATATCTACAGGAAAATAAAAAAAAAAAAAAAAATCGATTATAAGGAAAGCTAGAAAAAATCTAACCTAGAACAATACATCTGAAAACATAATAATAAAAATTACAACTACATTAGAAATTTAGAACAATAGAGAAGAGAGAAAAGTGAGAAGATGAAGATGAAGATGAGATGAGAATGAGAAGAGAAAACAGGAAATTTATAGAAGAAACGTTACTAAATTTAATCTTTTGATCCTATGGACCATATCTCATGAAGATGATATCAATGGCCAATTATAAGGAGAGTATTAATGATAATTAAATGTTAAATATATCATAATTAACAAAAGAAAAAAATGGACGATTGTGATCAATTGTTGAAAAGAGAATCAATGGCCAGAATTGTTTCCCACCGAAATTAAAAATGGTAATCCGTAGGTGTATTATATATTTATAGATATATTTGTCTTAAATATGTACACTTTCTATGTTAACGTACAAAACGATAGTTGTTGCACAATAATATTCTTAGCATCGACTCCTTGACTGCGGATTGAATGACCTTTAACTTATATAACCACCATATGAACTCGCACCACCTACTGGGGAGCAAAGAAATTACAATTTATTTATTTTTCATTCTTTTCAACAAAAAAAAAAAATTAAAAAATTGAGTGGGTCAGTTATTTTTAGATTCATATCAACACAAAATATTTGTACATTATAATAAGGTACACATAATTTATACTAATGATAATGAAACTGTCATATATAAGGAACTTATCATTGGATTCAATATAAATAAAAAACATTAGTATTTTATAAATATGAAAAGAGTGTAGTGTATGTGCAATATAAATTAACACACTTAATATTTATATTTTATAAAATTCACAAATTCTCACTACTTGCAAATCATGTAAATTATCTGTTCATAGTTAGTTACGGTTTACTTATATGTACTTGTGGATAAAAAGTAAAAGACAAAGAAACGTTCAAAGTTTCATAATATAGATAGATAGTACTTATAGTGTTTAGACCTTATTGTACATACTTATATGCTTTAAAAAATGATGCAAGTGAAAATGCGCTTTATTTGGTACACACCAAAGATCCCACCAAACGTTCTTGTACCTGTCAATATGTATATATATGTCTTAACTAATTTCATTAATCTTCGCATTCACCATCTTAATATACAATACTATTTCTCTCATATCTACCTGAAATGGATATTCTGCAACAATATTTTTTCAAAGACGATAATACCCCTCCTCAAGGAACCAAGGCTAAAGCAGTATTATATAAAGATATTGAGAACCAAAAGAAGAAGAAGAAAGTGCATTTTGAAATCCAGAAAAATTCAGAAGGTGGAAAAGAGAAAGATGGTGTTTTTGTTGATTATTTGAATAGGGAGAAACGTGGGAGTCAAATAAAGATTTTGATGACAAAAGAAGAGGCACTTGGATTGCTGTCCAAATGTCAAGATGGTGGGGTTCTTAATTTCAAGGATGTCGCTAATCACTTGGCTCAAATTCCTAGAAATCGTGTTTCTCTTCAAATTCCAAGTCATAATATTGCTGATGTTGTTTCCTGCAAAAAGGACAGATGATCGAGCGATTTTCCGTATTAATAAATCGTGTCATCCTTGTGCAAGTGTTATGCGATCCATGCTAATCTTCTCTATATCGTTTCAATTTTATCGGATGTCCCGAAAGGACTGCAATTCATTCTGGTGTGTGTATGTTGTTGTAGCCTGTGTAGGGTGTAACATGAATTTAAGGCATGAGAATATATTTCAGTTGCTTGTATACTTAATTAAAACTGCCCTTGTGAGACCTAATAGATCAATTTGATAACCTTTTCTAATTATAATTGTTTTTTTTTTTTAAGCTGTAAGACCTCAAAATTTATTCAAACGATAAGCAAACGTCACTGAGAAGACTATCCACAAATTTAGGAGATTCGACCCGTATAAGAACTCGAGCTTCGAGCAAAAGTATGGGCCATTATATTGGCACTAAGAGGATTATATAAAAGTACAATATAAAAATTAATAAAAGGATAATATAGTAAATATTTTGGATGAATTTATAAAATGAGCGGGTGTAGATAATTGTGGTAAAAAGAATTGGGTAAAAAAAAATTGGGGTGAAGTTAAAAAAATAACGGGTGTAGATAATCTCCTGGTCCATATTCTATTTTAGTGATGTATGCATGGTACACGCGAGGGCACGCAAGTGTGACCCAATTTTTTAACATTAGTATTTTATCTTTAAATAAACACTAGATTAAAATACTACAGTATAATTGAAAAAAACAAAAAACTTCAGTGGACGGTTTCCTGATAATGCTACCTCAAACCTTGAAGTTTGTAACTATGTATAATTTTATTTGACTTCAGAGTATTAATTTTGGGGTAACACTTATTTTTTTAGTGAAAAAATTAACATGTTAACATTTTAATTAAGCAATTAGTATCTTTTTAAAATGTACATAAATTATATGAAGCACTTGGTGTATTCAAATTTTTGTGTAAATTTTCAAAAGTTGTGACAAGTAATATTTTTAAAAGCTTGTGAAAAATAAATTTGGAAGAAAATCATCCACATGTGTACAAGTTTGTGAGAAATAACTCGAACCGTGTAAGCCTAATTTGTATGGGCTGAAAAATTATTATTTAATATTGGGCCAACTGAGCCCAAGTACACTTTCGACCAGCCTCGTATTTATTTTCACTTGGGGCGTGGGTTATATTCCCCTCCAGCTTTGTAAAATATACCCCTACTCCATTTATTAATTAAATGTGCAAATAAATATATACCCCTACTCGTATTTATTTTCACTTGGGGAGTGTTAAAAAAAAATAGGACCGGATTAAAGATCGGAACCGGACCGACCGGTTAGATTTCGGTCCGGTCTCCGGTCTTCCTGTCCGGTTCGATTTGGACCGGAAATTTTTTTTATTATTATTATTTTTTAATTTTTTTTATATTTTTTTTTACTAATGCATTCTCAATTATTTTTCAAAACCATGTAATTGGTGAAAATGTGTTGAGATCTATTACATTTTTTGCAAATATATAATTTAACAAGTATATTTAATTTATTTTTAGGGTCAAAAGATCATTAATAATAATGTAAATAAAATTCACATAGCAAATACTTTAATTTTCATATACAAATTCATCAATCTTTTTTCTTACTTCCATAAACTTTAAAAAAAAAATTAAAATTTTTTTTAAAAAAAATCCGGTCTGAACCGGATTAATTACGGTCCGGTCTCCAGTCCGCCATTTAGCACACATTCCGGTCCCGGTCCGGTCTCCAATCCGCCATTTAGCACACATTCCGGTCCGGTTTTAGACCGGTGCACACCCCTAAATGTGCATGTAAAATACTCCATTTATCATTTTAGTAAAATATTCATTAAATAGATACATTCCCCCTCTAAAATTGAAAACCTAACTCTAACCCTAATTCTTACCGTTGTTGCCAACTCCCACGGCCGCCACCTCCGATGCCGTCCCACCCAAACATTTAAAAAAAAGATACTGATTTATTGAAAATAAGGTATATAGTCGACAATTTTTCGATAAAAATTGCTCGAAAATAAACATTATCGTCGACAAATTGTTGTCGACGATAATGTGCTAATTAAGTGGAAGGACAATTGGAAATTGTACCAACATCATTCGCTCCACTTCCACGAAAAAGCGTGTTAGGACAATGACAATTTAATGGATCGCGTTCATTCTATTTTTCACTCCACTTCCCATTACCATTAGTGATCATGGGGTATTGGTGCAATTCGATTGGAGATCACTTGTGATTATCTACCAAACACACCCTTTTCTAGTTTACACCACCATCTTTTCCTATAAATGCATCTAGGATTAATGTTGAAGCTTATATCTCTACATATAACTTAACACTAGTAAATTACTTTAATTTACCTCCAATTTTATTTTAATTTAATTAATTTAGAAGAAAATGTTTGGTTTTTTTCAATCTTTTTTACCCTCGTTGAAATCGAGAAATCAACAATTTGGGTGTGGAAATGAGTTGAATTTAAAGACACCAAATTTTAAAAAAGGTGAGCATGAATTGTTGCCTTTGCTTCAAAGTGGTGAAAATAGGGAAGTGAAAAGTGGGAGTAAAGTGAAGGTTTTGATGAGAAAAGAAGCTGCTAATCGCCTACTTTCCAAGTGCAGAAATGGAGGGATTCTTCAATTTCAAGATGTAGCTCAACATCTCAAAAAGATACCTAATAAATATATTCCTCTTCTTTCCCACAACACAAAATATGAATGATTATAATCAAATATTACGATTTCTGTTTTTTTTTTTTTTGGGTTTGAAGCTTATAAGATAGAGGGGGGAGTGTTCAATTTTAAATACATTGCAATGTTTATGTTGCATATATAATAGGAGTATAACATATTGAAAGTACCGATTGTTTTTCTAGGAATTGTAATAAGTGAATCATAATTCATAATAAAGATCATGTTTGAAGATTGTTATATTAATCTATGACATTGTTATATATATACAACAAATATTTTTTACACTGAATATTTTGGAATTGTAGCCATTTGTATCAACAATCACACATGATGCATTAGATGAGTGTACAACTAATATTGTTCAGTGAAAATAACTAATACTCTGTGACTTAAAAAAATACAAATGAGTGGCACAGTCCACATAATACATGGAAGAGCTAGTGTTTATTGGGTGATTTGAATAAATATAAAACAATAAATGCTCAATTAATACATGAATTTCATTCATTCCGAATTGCAACGTATATCTACTACCTGTGGAAGTCGACCCAATTAATCTTGTGTCCATATGGTGACTCGGTCCAAACTTATTCAATTTTCAAAATTCTACTGTTTATGGGTAGGCTTTAACCATAAAGTACAATACTATACTGACAAAATAACAATACGTATAATGCAATTAAAAAAAAATGAGAAATTTATGGTTAAAGCCTTAAAGGTGACAATTTGCATTGTCTTTCTTTTTTTCAATGTTTGGTTGGTGCCAATATTTATTTATTTGATGTGGGACAGAAAAACTTTGGATTTTAGCCCGTAAAAATAGCGACATAGGACGTGAGATTCGCCTGAATTCAGGAACTAATTTAGGTTCAAACTCCTCTACAAAATTAATTTTGTTATTAAACTTTCTCCAAATTATTTAATTAATTTTCTTGCATGTTACTCCCTCCGTCCCAGAGAAAGCTACCCAACTTTCCTTTTTCGTCCGTCCCAGAGAAAGTTACCCATCCCTTTTTTGGTAACTATTCCCCCTCACATTTCATTATATTTTCTCTCTCCCAATCACATCACCTCAAATACATCTACTTATTAAATTGATATTTCTTAACCTCCGTGCCAGGAGCTCATGGGGAGCTTTCCCTGGGACGGAGGGAGTATATTTTACCACAAAGTGGATCGGAGCAGGTGGACAAAAGATGTTGCCAATGTCTTTTTGGACGATTTGTCACACATAATTTGCAACAAATTGAATTTAGGCGCTAATCAAGAATTAAGTTGGCCAATATGAAGCTAAAAGAAATTATTTAAAATGAAATATGAAGCTAAAAGTAGTTATTTGAACATGAAAGCTGCAATATACCAATATATATCCATACTGCAAAAGCAAATTACACAACTTTTAATTACAAAATATATGGCTAGCTTTCCTCCACAACACAAACTATTAATGCCATATCAAAAACCAGCTAATTGATGATGATACTAAATTCTAAAATTTAAAAAAAAAAAAAAAATCATAGTACCACTACTTCAGGGGTCTCAAGTATACTGTCCAAAGAGGGCTTCCAAGTAGCAGCAGCAGTGTCTCTATTTCTTTGTATCTCTGCTAACATATCCTCAATGTTAATATTCTTGTTTCCTTCATTCAGCTGAAGCATTAACCACTCTAATTCCTCCTTTGTTAGCACTAACTTTATTCTCATTTTCCCCTTTTTTTCAGCTTCTTCATCAGATTTCACCTCTTCTCTTTTGCATCTTTCTATGCAATTTCCCATGATATTAATTATGATGAAAAACAATAAGTTGTGATGAAGAAATTATATAAGGGAATAATAGATACTCCACCACTGTATAGAGAGAGAGGTTAACAAGTGCATGTGAGTGTGGGCTCATATATAACAAACAATTCTGACATACATAGTAATATAGAATAGTCATCAACTTGATCATAACCATATATTCAATATCTTTTGTCTTTTCCCTCTTCCAATCCCCTATTTAATCTCTCTATGTCCTATTTGTGTCGGTAATTATAAAATACTATGTATTCATTAAATATATAAATTGATGCCAAAACTTTAATATCCATCTCAAATAATTTGTCCTTTCCTTTGACTTCATACTTCATATTAATTTTACCTCCATATTATATAAATCGTTTTTATACATGTATCATGAAAATATGATCCGTAATGCAAACGGGTCACTGATGCGGGTCAGATATAATATACTAATCAAAACATCAGACTTGAGTCCATGATTCCCCATAAGCTTATGGTAATCATAGTTCATACAAAATGTACTCCAAATATATATATATATATATATATATATATATATAAAAAAAATTATAAATCTGTAGTAATTTATAGGGAAGAAATTAAATTAAAAAACTCATAATCTTATACATGAGTATCAAATAGGTGATGCAGTGTGCATGATAAAACAAACAAGAACAAAAATTTGTTAATTCAAAAAATACCCTAATTTCGATAAAAATGAAGAACACGTCTTCAGTACGTAATATAAAATTTTCAAAAGCTGTCTTCCATAAAGTTTGGAAAAAGTTTAAATTCAAAACCCTAAAGTCACAGAAATCAGAAATTACACAAAAACTCCTAAACAAATTGAAAAGTGCAAAGTGTGGTCACTTAAAAAATCGAGTTTCGACTCTCAAAATTTCAAATTTTAGTCCAAGTTCTTTGATTTCTAAACTTTTTTTTATTACATCTAAACTCTTTAATTTTTTAACGTTGAGATCAAATAAGTCTCTCATCTTATACAAATATTAGATGCACAAAAATAAAGTTCACGAGGGTCTATTAATATTATAGTCTATAGATAACCTAGTATATACATTGTACTACTAAACTCGGTTTTTAAAATTAAAGTCGGAAGTATAAATAGGAGTATATTTTATGAGAGACCCTTAAGTAGAGATTCCTTTATACCAGATCAGATATTTTATTAACTACTTTTGTTGGCTAAATTAATTAATGCTTGCATAATTCGTACTATTTTATCTACCTAATTTGTACATTTGTGTCCTTCAAGAACATTATTGCTACTTGAGAATATATATATAGTCAATCGAAATTTTAATTGTCTATTTGTCACTTTCTCGCAATAATCTTACACTATAATTAATATAACCAAAAACTTGTGGTATATACATAATTACTTCAAATTTTATAATTTATATAATTAATCACCTAATTTACTTTAAAATTTGTGAGGCTTCTTGAGGCCCGTCAATCCTTACTCGGAGTTGAAAAAGTTTTTTCTATTACAAAATTTTTAGACCCAAGCTTGACTCATAACCTATTATAAGCTCTGTCGTGATACTAATTTGGGCATCTTAATTTGCCGGAGTTCTGTTAAATTTTTCGTTTTTCTTCAATTGGAGAATTCTTAAATTCATGTAGACTGTAAATGTATTTTATTTTTTTAATTGTGTTTACATTGTTCCCCATATAACTAAAGGTAAAGTCTAGTATGCACTCGAGTGCATGTTGTGCACCCTAGTCCATGTGCACTTTTCAGTTTTACTGACTTACACTTTTTGGTAAATGGTGTTGCACTTTTCAATTATTACTAAAAATATTATTATACAGTTTAATAATTGAAAAGTGCAACACCATTTACCAAAAAGTGTAAGTTAGTAAACTGAAAAGTGCAACATGGACTAGGGTGCACAACATGCACTCGAGTCCATAGCAGACCAACCCATAACTAAATTGCATCGATTATATATATAACATAAATTGACTGCTTTATTCACCAAAGGAGTCAAATAGTAACTGCGGGGTCGCTTGAAAGAGTCACTGAGAGTGATAGGGCAATATTTCAATTTATAAAGTCATTAAGAAATTAATAAAATGCATGAAATTTCCAAAAAATGTCAAAACCTAAACAATTTTAATAGACCACGCAGGGTGTGTTAAGATCTTTGGATTGGAAAGGAAATCAAATTTCATTTAATTATTTTTCCTATGCATGAGACTATGACTTGTAGAAATTATGGCAGGTAGAATTGGTCTAATTAATTATATATTTTAACTAAGTGAACGCTAAATTTCTAATTATAGGGGTTTCACCGTCAGACGATGTGTGCTGAATATATTATTTTCACAAATGAACGATACTAGACAAATTTTATTTTTGAAAATTTGATCAAGAAAGTGTTAGAAAATAGCTCTAGAGAAAAGGTGTAAGAAAATAATAATCAACTTATGACATTCGAGAGTCTAAAATTACACCGTTGCACAGTTGGATAATTCAACATGGTTGTCTGGTTGATTCTATACAATGGTGACAACTAATTTTTTGATACTTTTAATTTTTATTTAAAATGTAATATTGATTTATATAAATATGTGTATATCATATGTTACACCTGTGAAACCATTCAACGCGTGCGTGTCGATACATACGTGGTTGAAGCTCAATGTAGTTATTTTGATGTGTGTGTATAGTACATATATGGTCTAAGAAGAAAAACTGAAATTATATGAAAGTCTAATGAAATACATTTCTTGTCACATTATAAGAAATAATACTTCTAAGTAAAATGCATTACTTTACTCGAAAATTAACACTATTTTTTTTTTCGGAAGGTAGTTGTGTGAGACTGAGTACCAAGTACTCTTTCTGTCACTGACTTAATTGAACATTTGTCTAAAAGTTCGTCCCGACTTAATTGAACATTTTCTGTAATGAAAATAAACCAACTATTTTCCTTTTAACTCTTCATCTCAAACATTTTAACATTACACTCTATGTCATTACTTTTCTCAATACTAAAAGTATCTTCTTTGTTTTTTCATTTTAATTGACCATCATACCTTCATCAAAAAAAAAAAAAAATTAAATAAATAACTCACACATTAAAACTCTATGTTAAAAGCAACTGAACATGCGGAATAAATATATCAATAACAAACATATAATATAAGATGTACCCTAAATTATGTAAGTTTACATGGAATAAGGATGCACATGGTCAATCACGGGTAGCAACGTTCACATGGATTTGTCTTTTTAAATCCATTAATGGAGTAATTGACAACCAAAGCAGTTGAGTCTTTAAATATTTTCTTCTTCACAAACATAACATTGTCGTTATTATAACATGTTCCCACCGAATTACATATACAAACTCAATTCACAATTATTCTCACCTTAAAAAATTTGACAATTTATAATCTCTTTTAAAACCATCCTAAAATCTAAATCCACAACCATATTATACCTACTGATCAACAGCTAGAGAATTCGTACGGACAATGCTGTGGCACTGAATACCTAATAACCAGAAAATCAAGAATTGGTATAACCCTTTCAAGAAAAGAAAAAATAGAATTGCTATAATGCTATGTATAAAATTTTATATAATTTTTTTAATTTATGTGAAATTTCAAAAGTGACCAATAAAGTAGAAAGAAATGTGTAATAATCTAGTGGTAAACTTATATGTAAAATAAATTACTAATTGTTATAGGATCGTTATTATTGTAATAAATTATAATTATCATCATTTTCTTTTCTAATAAAAATGTGTGTCAGCATGACTACATATGATGATGATCATCATTAATGAATAATACTACTATTCAATGAGATGGATGCGACTCATTGATTGTGTGGTCGTGGGACTCTCTATGACGTCGTTGAAATATGCTAAAAGATTAGTCTCTAGAGTATTAAAACATGCATTGCAGGCAGGAATCTCAAATTTATATATACATTTTCTGTCCCAGAATGATACTCCAAAATATTGTATTTAAATGTGTAAAATGTTCAAAATACATTTATTTAATGAATAAACTATTGCTTATACTTAAAAGTTTATAGATAAAATTCAAAATTTTAGGCACAATAAATTTATAGATAAAACCCTACTACATTTGTATAAAATCTAAGAAATTAGAAGAAATTTAAGGATGTAAATGATCTAGAATTGAGAAATTTGGGAAGCCAGATTAGTAGGGAATGTATGCATTGGTGCACAGAAAAGATATGAAACATCGCAGTTTGAACACCAGAAGCACAACAGCATACATCCATTAAAGTAGAGACATAAAGTCCATGAAGGTTACAACGAGGTTCCAAATAAATACATGCCATCATCAAATATAAGCAGTCTAACTACACCAAAAGGTCGAAAGTTCCACTAAACACTCAAGGACAGGCTTACGAGAACCTGTATCATCATAAGACTTACTGAACCTGTAGCATCATATAACTTACTGTGGGCGTTTCCTCTTCTTGGCAAGGTTCTCAAAGACTTGCTGAACGTCTGCAGGTGTGATAGGCTTTGATGGATCAGAGGATTCCTGTTAATTAAGGAATGTCAAGATAAATCTTTTATAATGAGAGCATCAGATGCAAAATAAATATGG
The DNA here is from genome assembly GCA_963675135.1 of Galeopsis tetrahit. Taxonomy (NCBI): domain Eukaryota; kingdom Viridiplantae; phylum Streptophyta; class Magnoliopsida; order Lamiales; family Lamiaceae; genus Galeopsis; species Galeopsis tetrahit. The sequence goes on along the minus strand of OY776125.1, from coordinate 9,995,392 downwards.
AAAAAATATATACCACAAAGGCGCAAAATTCATTCTTCATGTCATTGATTCCACTTGATAATTCCATCTTGGCAACATGATGTAGGTTATTGAAGAAGCTCTGTTCTGCACCCTCTTGTTTCTGGATATTCTCGTTCCTTAGCTGCTGTGCTATTCTCTCATACTCAGCAATTGTATCCTCTTTGTCGGTTAGGAATCCGATTCCCTTCTGGACATAGAATTCAGAACAGTTGCCGCATGTGCAGAGTGATTCTCGCCAGTTTCTAGAAAGAAAGAGGGGCTTGGGTTGGTCGATAGTTGGAGAATGTCGAGCTAGGTCAATTCCAATAATACACTTGCTACTTGGCCCAGCAACTTCATCTGGTCTAGTTTCTGCTGGTATTTTCTCAGAATTGACATTATCTACAGCAGAATCCAGGGGAAGATTTTCCTTCTCAGCCTCCATTGGTGATGACAGTGGAGGATCAATTTCATTTCCAGAACTTGGTGCTGTTATAAGTTGAGGATAGTAAGACAAAAAGGAGCAAACTGCTGCACACCCTTGGCAGATAAAATCTTCAAATAGATGCTCACCATCTTCGTCTTTTGGAATCTACGTTATACAGCAAAAAATATGAGCACAAGTTCGGACATGTACATATTACAAAATGCAGTGAATATACTGCCTTATCAGTGAAATGAGCCATGCAACTGTAACACCATATAGCAAATACATAGATCTTTCTTGATGCCTATAAAAGTAAAGACATAGCTTCTGTGTTCCACAGTACTAAACAATTCAAGAGTAATACCAAACTGAGAACAAAGTTGCAACAAATGGTTATGAACCAGTTAGATATATGTTATTAAATTAGTGACATCAAACAGAACAGGGCTGTCAAAAAATGATTGTTTCCATAGCTGCTCAAGAGGCACATCACAGAAAATCTCATCATTAGCAAGTTATAGGGCTGAGAGATGAATCAGATGATTATCCCAATAAATTATATATTTGTATATGTGCATAACAGTACACTAATAATCAAGGAAAGACTGCACAGTAATTTGTCTACTGATATTTAGGACCAATGCATCAAAACCATTGAATGTCAATGGACATATCCATGAACTTCACCAGTTTTTGCTAGGGTAATTAAATTCTGTAAATTATCTGAGAAATAAATATTCAGCAAGAATGGTAACTAGATATAAAGAATGAGAAAAATAAGTGGAAATATCCTTTTTACGATAACAAGATAAACTTCAAGGAAATCAATAGCAGAATAAAAGTGTGGAGGAGCATTGCCAGTGAAGAAATGTTTACAGCTATTGTGCACATAAAAAGTTCAACATGGAAAAGGCTGGAAAATTGTATCGGGGAGAACTACAAAAATGAGGGAAAATAACATACTAATAATTAAGCAATAAAGGGTTGTGGGATGAAGATGAATGTGAGACTTCACATGAGTATTCTGAACAAAATATTGGTTGTAAGGCGAAATGTGGAAGAACTTAAAGGGCAAATGAGGGGATACTAAAAGTGGTAGATAATCATCCATCCAAATAATTCAATTTAAATCTAGAATTCCTTTTTTCCACTAAATAAGTTTCATAAAATTATTCAACTGCCAATAGTTCTGACCAAATGTGGTAGCAAGATGATACAGCTATCCAAGCATTTAATGTATGAAATTAGATAGATGCATCCCAATTAAATGAAATCATGATATGCAATGCAAGCACCATTAGCTGATATATGATTCCCAACATGAGAAAAATATTGCACTTCTTTTGGAGTGAATGTGTGACCAAAATGGGCAACTGACCTTATCAGTAGACTGAAGTCCAATATGTTCATCATGGAACCAGTCCTCGCAAATACAGCACTGAATCATATCCGGTTGTTCTTCAACATTTGGATCAGGGTAGGGCAGATCACATGTGCAGTAAGTACCTTTGAAATTATGATTGTACGCATTGTTTGAATTCTCCACATCTTTGCTTGCCAAAAGCTTGCAGAAGAACTCTCCAAATTTTGAATTCCCACAATCACACCTAAACCGTCTCTTGGTCCATAGTTCCACAACCTTGTTCAAATAGCAAATAAAAGTAGTCAAAAAACAAGCTAAAGAGTAATTCAAACCTCATTCAGCATTTTTTATACGCAGAAAGAAAACTGGTGAAGAAAACATGCAGAAATGTATGCACGATTCCATAGTTGAAGTCTAATACCACTGATTTTGCACAGTACCACACCTCAGCACATCACTGACCATTCTATTAGTTGGTAAAAGAAAAGGGATACCTTAATAACACAAGGGAATATAGAAGATTTTCGGGTAAGGCACATAAAATGGGATGTTAAAAATAACACCCATGCATAGATAAAATTTGAAATACAAAAACAAGGTCTCTCATGTTTGGTTTGGGCTTAAATGAGATCTACAAAATCTGGCTTGTGAAAACTTTTAATTTGAAAATCCATGAATAAAAAAAAATATGTATGCTTGTTTTGAGATTGTATATGGTAGGATTGTGAAAATGTAGTGTGTATAATGATTGAATTATTGTGTAATAATTGATGTGTTGAGTTGAGAGTTGAGAGTTGTGAAGATATGATAGATATATTGTATCGGAAGTAAAAAGTAAACGGTGGGACCATAAAATAAGTAGATGAGAAATGAAAGAGAGAAAATAGGGTAGTAGGTGGAGATATAGTAGGATAGATTGGGGAATCTTGTATTTGGAAGCTCAAACCAAACAAGCTACGGCTTGTGAAATCCTTAAACTGGATTTGTGAAGTCCAAACCAAACAAGATTCCCACATTTTAGTGCAATCATAACATTGGACGTTTCCCACATCCAAAGTCAGAAAACAGCAGCAAATTAAAACTACATCATTAAAACAAAGACAAATTCAAGGATTTTTTTTTTAATGTGGAGGGCGGGGGTGGGGGATATTATTACGGGGCATCCAAGTAGTACACAAATTTCACTTGAAACATTAAAATTGGATAAAGAAAATCCAGGACTGTGACAATCAAAAGTGTAAAAAAATAAGAAACTTAATTGACCTGGCATTTACCTCATGGCCTTCATGGCAAGACAAGCTACAGGCAGTGCAAAACCCAGCATTACCCTCAGGAGTGCAAGTCAAGCATGAGAAAATTGCCTGCCTCTTCATATATCCTTTGCTATAGGTGCACTCCTTGCCTTCATCACCTCCAAGGATCAAATCTGCTTCCTGTGTGATGTATTTATGGCAAAGGTAAAGAAATAACTGACTGTCAAGAAACAAAAACGGCAAGAGAGGTACATGGAATCAAAAGAATTTAGTCCCATGATAAAAACTAACTTAACGACCTCATAACTGTCTGTTAGAGCAAATTTCAATAACTCCACATAGGAAACAATCGGCCAAAAAGTATTTAGGCTGATGTCTTCATTACGTAAGTCCAAAAATTTTAGCTTCTTAAAATACAACATTAATTCCGTCAAATATAAACTGACACTGACCGTAGCCTGAAAAATTAGCAGGTTTTGCCACAAGCTATTGAAGTTGTGAACTATAATAATTGAAACACTTCGAACATGTACAGGATTTCCAAGTGATGGGTCCAAGATAACTACTTTAGGCTCTTTAGAAGAACAATGAATAAACCCAGTGGTGGAGCTAATGGAAACCAGTGGAGGATGGATTCTAATGACACAAAAAGAAACAGTAAAAGCTGATTTTTTAAGAGAGACATTCATTACGCAATCATGTACAATTGCAGGACCCTTTGAACATAGTTTTCTCTCTCTTCCTACTTGACACTCTCTGTCAAGATCCACACTAACTTGGGTTTTGCATGATTTTGACTTGTGAACTTAAGTAAAAAAAAGCTTGTCTTAATTTTACTTCATTTCTTCCCATGCATGCCTAAAGTATCCCTTTGTCACCAGTTATCTTTGTTGTTATGTACAACCTATATTTTCTCATCATTTGTTCATTGTTAATAAGGGCTTCAATGTTTACAGTGCCATATATTTTCCACATCCATCATTAGTCACTAATAAAATAAATGCTTAAACCAACAACAAAATGCTGAATCAGAATCATAAGAATTGTATTGACCATTAAAAGGATATGTACAATCGGAGAAACAAGAGTGCCCCAACTTGTAAGAAGCAGTTGATCTGTACCAATGTCTATATATCCGTATTAACTGAAGAGTTAAGACTACCAGGACTAAGTCAGGGTTATAAACAGGAAAGTTGTACAAATGTCATGTACCATCTGAATAAAAAGGCATACAAGCTTCCATCTAAGGCATGTATTGCATTCTGCTCATTTCTGAAGTTAACTTTAGATGATGCATATTGACATGGTGTGCAAACAAGGTTATGCAATTCCAAATTTGGTTATCAGTCTTTTGTATCCTATACCTACAGAAATTAATCACAGATTCCTATAGCTCCACCATAGCTAAAATTCATGTAAAGCACAAGCCCCATTTATAATCCTCACAGAAGACAAAAGTTAAGAAAAATCACATTAACATCAGATAACAAATAATTAATTACACAAGCCAAAAGTTTTCAAATAAATATAAATTTGAAAATTTCCCAAACTCTACGAAAGAATCACTCACCAGCTCCTCTTCTTCAACAGCTTTGAGGTACTCCGTGATAGAAACCGTGGGCTCACTCTCAGTCTCATCACAGCACACCTCGGTCTCCTCACACTTCTCAGACATTTCTGCAAAACCTTAAACAGAAAATGCAACAAATTCGTAACTGAAATCCTCACCACGAAAAAAGAAAAACGTTATCGTTCGGATCGCGAGTAAATTAAGTAAACTTACTTGTGTTACAGAGCCCGATGAGAAACCCTAGAGCGTGGAGAAAGAGGGGAGAAAAGTAGGATTAAAATTTGTGAAAACGAGGTTATTTATAGCGTGAATTCAATTGAGGTGTAAGGTTGTGGGAGATAAGATCGTCATTAAGAAATTGAGCGCGCTCCTGCAAGTAAGGCGTTTTCTGAATATTTGTGTGTGTGTGTGTTAGGTTTCTTTTATTGAAAGAAACAAAGAAATTGAACATATTCGACTGAAATTTTGGGGGCTCATCAAATTCCCGCCAAATGAATGGAGCCCCATTTTTTACTAGAATCAAATTGTAGCACTCTTTTTTCAATTTTTAAGTTCATTAATAATAATATAATTAAATTTTGGTTTCGTATAAATAATAGGAGTAGTATTAAATACCAATTCTATTGACAAAAATAAACATAACTTTCGCAATTAATTATAAATTTGTATGTTTACAGACCATTAATTATTCGTCCGTTTTTTTTATAAAAGATATGTATGTTTATGATTCTTAATCATTAAAATAAATAGAGTGTATTTAATTTGATGGTGACGGTGGTGGTAGCTGTGAGGGTGATGGGATATTATATTAAAATTGGTCGAAAAAATATTTATCCATCTAAAAATTGACTAAATTTTGAATGTAACCAAAAATTTGGGATGTCCTTAAAAAATTAAATTTGAAAACTACTACATTTTAAGGGAAATGATGACATTTTAATATTAGAATCTCATCAACCACCGAATACAAATGTATTGAAGTTTTTGTTTGTAACAGTGCAATCTCCTAATTAACTTTATCCCATATTAGCAGTTCTGTTCCTAAATATAATCGAGCTCTCAAGTTGTTAATATGCTAACCAAATTATTGTTATACTATCTCATCCAATTAAAAATAAGTTTAATTCGATGCATAAATATACTGTAAAGATCGACTTGTGTAGAATGGCAAACTATTTCAAATTAACACTCACTTTTTTTAAAGGGTTAATACGGTTTGCTTTCAAATCTATTTTACCCAATAACTTGGGGGAAACTTTCTAAAAAAACGAAAAAATAAATAAATAAATTGGAATATTGTTTTAGGTCAACGTTTCCATGATTCCATCTAATTTTACCCCCTCCCTAATAAACCAGTAGGGCTGTTATTCGAGCCGAGCCGAGTCGAGTCGAGTATTTGAAGTTCGAGCTCGGCTCGAGCTCTTAACATTGGCGAGCTAAGAAACGAGTTCGGCTCTTTAAAGGGTCTAACGAGCCTATCGAGTCGAGCCGAGCCTAACGAGCCTAATAGAAATAAAAGAAAAAAATTAGATATCGAGCCTAATAAGTCGAGCTCGAGCCGGCTCGTTAGTAAATCGAGCATCTAACGAGTTCGAGCTCGGCTCATTTAACGAACGAGCCGAGCCGAACTCGAGTCTTATCGAGCCGAGCTCACGAGCGGCTTGGTTCGTGTAACAGCCTATAAACCAGAAGTCTATTCAAATAAGAATGAGAAGAAAAAAAAAATTATTGGATAAATGGGTGCCGAGGGCCGAGTGAGCCAGCCGGCCCAGCCCATCAAGAAGCAATTCTGGAGGCCTGCATGCAAGTTTATTCCTTCTCCATGCAGGACGTCAATAATAAGGTTTGGCGTTGGCTATATACCCCTCCAACTTTGTTAAGTATACTCCCCCACCATATTTATTAATTTAATAATTATGTAAAATACCTAAACTACCATTACACAAAAATGTTCATGATAAATACACTCCCCTACTTTTAAACCCTAAATCTAAATCTAATCCTAATTTAAAGAAGAGTCGCCGCACCTCCGGTCATCGTCGTCGCCGGTGCACCCCATAGAGGAAAAAAAAAAGTTAGAACTAAAAAAAAAACAATTTCGACACTGGTTTTTTGACAAGAGTATTTATATTCGGTAAATCAATGTCGACAATGTATTTTATTTTAAAAAATAAAAAAAATCGACAACTCTTGGTCGATAATATACTCTCTCGTCCACAACGATTTGTCGATGAGAGAGTATATTATCGACAAAGGGTTGTCGAAAATTGAAAAAAAAAACAGTGACGGGAAAAATTGCAAAAAAGGGGAAAAAAAAAAGGACGGCCGCGCGGCCGCCGTGAGTAGGGGAGGAGGGTTTAGGGAGGAGGTTGTCGTGGGAGGGACACGGCGGCGGCGGCGCTGGGCAAGAGGCGGCGCCGCCGCCGTACAACAGAAATAAAATAAAAAACTAAAACTTACCTGCTGGGCAAGGGGGCGGCGGCGACTAGCAGCGCGCGCGAGGGAAAGAGAGCGACGGGCGGCGCTGGGCAAAGGGGCGCTGCCGCGTCGCCTGAACAGAAAATAAGAAAAAAAAAAACCTACCTTCAATCTTCGGCGGCGAGGGAGGCGCTGGGCAAGCGGCGGCAAGGAAGGGGCGGCAACGAGGGAGGCGCTGGGCAAGCGGCGGCAAGGGTGGAGGCGACGCTTGGAGGTGGAGGCGGCGGCAATTTTGGGAGAAGAAGAAGAGTTGTGGAGTGTTGGAGGAGGAAGAAAGAATTAGGGTTTATGATTTAATAGGGGGAGTGTATTTATAAGGGTAGATTAGGTATTTTGTGGGGAGTATATATAATTTTTTAGGGGTACATGTATCCAGGGGGTATATTTAACAAGGCTGGAGGGGTATATAGCCAACGCCTAAGGTTTTAGAATTCGAAATTGGTAGTCGAGCAAATTGGAGTCGTGTGACGATCGCGCTTATAGTTTTTATTTTTAATATTTTATCTGTAAAATTCTTAAATAAACCTTAATTTAACAAAAATGGAAAATGCACAGATGTTCATGAAAAAATTAAAATTTGAAAAAATGACGCAGAAGAAATATAAAACTGCATTTTCACAAAGCAATGTGTATTACTTAGAAGTTAGAACCTCTTTTCTCTTTAGAAAAGTATGTAAAATCGGATTAATACACTAAAAAAAAGATGAATAAAAAAGAAAGAAAGGACGCATAGGTCTGCCTTGACTATTTTTTTTATTTTTTTTTAATAAAAATTGTGTATAGAGACAAAATCAAGTTGGTGCATATCATAAGTACTAGGCTTAGACACCGAATTTTCCATTATTGGTGTATAGGGGGGAAAAAATAGTGTAGGTGTGAGATCATTCATCTCATCATGCAACTGAGTAAAACATAATTTTAAAACAAGAATTAGTATGTTAAAGATAAAAAAGAAAGAGAAAATCAAGACAATTTATTATGTTGTAATAATGTTATTGGCTTTGATTCGTTTGACAAATTTTCAAAATAGACTGCCGAATTGCATGAAAATCGAATGATTTTGCTCTAGTGTAAGGATTTATATAACATGATGCCATTTGATTTGTTTATGCGATTATTCAGACCACGAGTAAATTTTTTACTTGATAGTTTCAATCATGAAACGATTACACAAAACAATTTAATATATTTACTGCTAACGTTCATTAAAAAATAAATATATATATATATATATTAAGCTACAATGAAGAATTTAACATTTTAATAATCTACTCTTTTCCCCCTATAAAACATTTCATTAGCAATAAGTCTAACATACTTTTTTGACAAATATTTTTTCTTTTTCTTAATTTATATGTCTAAAAGTAATAAAAAATTTATAGACGAAAATTTATATGCCTAAAAAAAAAAAAAAGATTAAAATTGATTCTTATTGGACAATCAGAAAAATTTAACAGGGTGAAGCTCTGCCTCTGTGTACGGACGCCTAAAACCCTAAAACCTTCCACTATGTGCAATATACACACAGAGGAGGTACGTGTTACCCGCCGCCTCCATTCCCCCTCTCCTTTCTCCACCGTCGGCCACCCCCCATATCCACCAGCCATATCCCACCGCCCACCATCCCCCCCTCTCCTCCTCCTCCACCACAACCCCCCCCCCCCACATATCCCCCAGCCACGTCCCGCCGCCCCCCTCTCTCCTCCTCCGCCAGCTAGCAGGCCGCCGCCTGTCCCGCCACCCTGCATCGCCCTACTCTCAGCCGCTTATGGCGTCTGTCTAGGACCTCCATCCGCTCTCATGGCCGACGTCCCAGAGCTCGACGGTGCATTGTCGGTAAGCTCTCCCCCTGCTTCCTCGGTCGCCTCCCCCTGCAGCGATCGACGTCGATCGTCTCGGCCCTGAATGGTCGTCCCTTCCCCACGACAAAGTGTCGCCCTTCAATGCCACGACTCCCCCACCCTCCTCGACCGTCCCACCCCGCCCTTCGTCGCCCTTCCCCTCCCCTAGTAGCCATCTGCCGCCGCCCTTGCGGGAGCAGGAGGCTCCCTCAATGTCGACTGACAGCACGCAACCCTTACACGAGCAGGCTCCAACTCTAACGACCCCTTCGTCCTTGGCCAATTTCTCCCTTGGTGAAATTGCTCTTGCTAAACTGCCTATAGCTCGGTTCGCAAGACTAAGCACCTTTTTGAAATCTCTTGATCAATTCGTTCCCATCGGTGTCCACCTCCCATCCTTGGAGGAGCACTTTCCTGGGTTCAATGAGTTTCTCGAACCGTTCGTTGGCTCTTTACCTGTGATGTCGTCTCCTACCTCGTTTGTGTCTGCCTTGGTCGGACAAAGCACCTCGGCCCCGCCTTCTTCCGAGATGCCCACCTTGACCGTTGGCAAGGGGGATTACTTCACAATCTCGATCGATAATGCCACGTCACAGGCTGGAGTGAACGGATTCAAGGATGCTTTGATTGGTCGCTTAATCAACCCTCGTGGAAAAGCCCCGACCTCGTATGCTGAGCTGTCGAAGAGGCTCGTCGAGTCTTGGTCCCTCCATGAGAGCCTCTATGTTGTGCCAATCGGAAAATGATTTGTTATTCTCAAGTTTCACCTTTAGGAAGAGCGCGACCGTATTTTTAGGAGACGAGATTGGCAACTGGGCCCAGGTTCCATTCGCCTTTAAAAATGGTCTCCCAATTTCAATCCGAACCAAGCGCCGACCTCGACGGCTAGGGATGGCAATGGCCCGGGTCGGGTCGACCCGTTCGGGTCACATTGTGGGTTGGGACAAATCGGGACGACCCATTATAAATTTTTAAAAATATTTTTAAAAAGTTAATAAATATATTTTTAAAAATATAATAAAAAAATTTAGATTTGTATTGAAAAATAAATAAAATAGTTTTAGAAGCATGTTTATAAATTTATTTTCAAATTATAAAGAGGTGTTAATATTGATATAAATTTTTAGATGAAATATTTGATATTATGTTTTATCAATTTATATTAACCTAAAAAATATATATGAAGGTGAATTATTGTTATATATATGTTATATGTATTAATAAACATGTTACATGCAAAATATTGAAGATATATTATATTTATATGTATAATATATATAAAAAATTAAATATAAAAACGGGTCACGCGTTGAGGGTGATACCCGGACCCGTCCCATTTCGATACGGGTTCGGGGCGGGGCGGGTTGAAATTGCCATCCCTATCGACAACTCAAGCTTGGGTACGCTTCCTCGGCCTCCCGATTGAACTTTGGCAGTCCACGGTTCTCTCGGTTGCGGCTTCGGCGGTTGGCAAGCTCATTAAGATGGTCAGTCACACAACAACTAAGGCCATGGCTTAGTATGCTAGAATCTTGGTCGAGGTGGATATGAAACAACCTTTTTTGGAACGTCTAGTCCTTGAATGTGAGGATTGTTCGGTGACGGTGGCGGTTCTTTATGAGCAGCTTCCGGAGTTCTGCAACCACTATAAGGTAGTTGGACACGCGTCTGCTCGTTGCGCTATGGGACAGGCCCCGCTGCCTCCTCGCAACGACTCCCATGGTAGGACCCGGCACAGAAGACGATCGAGGCTTTCTCCATCAGACCTGCAGCCCCGCAAAACCCCTCATCGGATATTGAAGTTGATTCGGTCATAGTGAGCAACTCCTTCTCCAGTCTCAGCATGGATGAGCCCTCAGAGGATCCTGTGGTTGCAGCGGCCAACAACAATCCGAACTTGGAGGCTACTGCCAACGACGTTCCTTCCCCTACTCGGGCAGCCTTGACCAGTTCCACGAAGAAACATAGTAGCCTCAAGATGCCTAGGGTGAGTCTATTCCACCATCAAACCCCGGGCAAGGCTATCAATGAATTCAAGGCTAGAGTTTGCACGAACTACACTATTAGCCAACCAACAGGGCTTGATAATGATTTCACCCACGTCTCCAAGTTTAAAGACAGTAGGGGCGATGCATTTTACCCTCCATAGTCCTTCACCCGATTTCAAATTCTTAGATTGATCAATTTTTTCAAAATTTATTATCGTTTTTATTGTTAGATCGTATTTAAGGGTATACCATTTTTCGATGGTACCCCAACCTCTAGTTTCGACTTGTGAACTTATAGTTTTTATCTTTTCTTTCTTTTTTTAATCCAAAAATATTTTTATTGTCCATCCAGCTCCACCTTAAACTAAACTTTAATCTGAAGTAATTTAATCTAGTTGTCATTATTATAAATTGAATCATTTTCATTTTCAAGAATTGCACTAATCTAGAAAGTCCAAAGACTCATTTCTTCAAACTCAAATAATCCAATCACTTGTCGGTCCTCCCAAACAATGCTTAAATAAATCATCCATCACATTCAACTGTTAGCTAACCCCTAAGTTCTAACCTTTTTCATTTAAATATAAATAAACGGCCTAATTCTTTATAATATTTCAGGGCAGAGTTGCATAACTCTGCTCAACCATTCATAATCAACAACAAATCACCAAACCTAAATGGATTCCACACCTCTAATCCTCCTCCTCTCTTCAATTCTCATCACGATTCCATCTTCATTCGCAGATACCTGCAAGCCCGATTCATGCGACAGCTTTCCCGGGCCCCTAGTCCGGTTCCCTTTCCGTCTAAGAAACCGGCAGCCGGCCCGATGTGGCTACCCGGGCTTCGACCTCTACTGCAACAATCAAAATCAGACGATTCTGAACCTTCCAGAATCAGGGGAATTCGTGGTGGACCACATAGATTACACAGCGCAAGCTATTTTTATCAACGACCCGGATTCGTGCCTACCGGGTCGGATCCTGAACTTTAGTGTGGCCGGATCTCATTTCCAGGGCGCGTATCCGAGGAATTATACTTTCTTAAACTGTTCTTCGGATTATGTTGACTATACGGGGACGCATTATATGCCGATTTTTTGTTTAAGTGGGCGAAACTACACCGTTTTGGCTATGAGTTCGCGGTGGTCGTCGGCGCCGCCGCCGACGTGCCGGAGAATAGCGAGCGTTTCGGTGCCGTTGCAGTGGACGCTGTCGCAGTTTCATTGGTCGTCGATGGATTTGAGGGAGGATCTGGAGCTGGTTTGGAGTGAGCCCGAATGCTCGGGCTGTGAAAATGAGGGTGGAATTTGCGGGTTTAAGGGTGATTCGGGCCTCGAAATTGCTTGCTTCAGGCCTTCTAAGGGTGAGTTAATTAATTTCAGATTTTTTTTTATCTAATTATATTAGTAGACTTTGGTTTTTGTTAGTTTTAATATGGAATGATGATTTGATTTGCTTCGTTCGTCTTTACTTCGGGCCACGGAATGAGGCCCGGTAGAATGAAGATTGAAGATGAACAATTTTAGGGAGAAAAAGGAAACGGGATTATTTTATATAAGTGAAGATTAAGATAGAAAATATATGGAATATAATCTATTAAATTAAGATATTTTCAGCTAATAATTTAGTTGAGGAATGCTCCATATCATAAAAATCTAGATAAATTAGTGTAAGATAGATGCATAATCGAGTTCAGCATAGATTCATAATCAACTATAAAATAAAATTTATACAAACGCATTAAAACACGCTCGATTGTGTGTATACCAAATGATTGTAAAATATCATTTGTAATTTAATTTGAATTAGTTGAAATATTTGTGATTGACCGTACATTTCTCGACATATATACACTGTGTAATTGAATTAATAGTGTTTATACACAAAATCTGCCTCTAGATTCAAGGTAAAGAGTTTGATCTGTTTGTATGATTTTCTTATTAATTTTGTCGATTCCTAGTTCACATAACAATTAAATATATATTAAAATAAAATTTACATAAAAGAGAGAGGCTAAAAGTGAAGCTGATTTATTAGTATTATATAGTTCGAGTTAATAGATTGAATTTATCAAAGTAGTGACTAGTGAGGCATGTTACATGTGTCCTAAAGTAGTTAGTGCCTGTGAAATTGTGAACCTACCAATGAATGTCCACCACGCAAGTGACACACCTACCCAATCAGCAATTGTGTTTCGCATGTCTCCATCCCTCCCTTTATTTAATTCTCATTTTAGTTGCATACGAGTTTAACAAAAAAATTGTTTATATAAAAAATACTGTAGAAGTTTAAGAGCGTGAATAAAAAAAAAAAAAAAAGTAGTGCGTTTGTAGTATTTTCACCCATTATTTAGAAATTGTAGTACTTTTTTCGGAAGAAAATAAGCAAGATTGTAAATAGGATCGTTTGAGGGTAATTATTGTGAAGTGCCAACTTAATTAATAAATGGGAGTTGGTGATAAATAAACTACTTTAATGTGCTTCTCAAAGCTTTAGAATAGATTTAAACAAGTTGTTTGGACTAGTCAATTAGTGGAAGGTGGGATATGGTTATCTTTGGTGATGAATTTTTGACAATGTAGCATACGTCCATAAATATGATTAGGGTCTGTTTGGACTGGAGTGTAGTAAAACAGATTATTCTAAAAGGCTCGTCGTCGGCCACTACTTTAAATTTCCTTGTACTTACAGTATTTTAAATTAGATTAGTTTGACTGCCGTTTAGAGTTGAAAAAAATATATCACTTGCACATACACAATTAGTTTTTTTTTTTTTTAAATATTTATTGTTATACTAAAAAAAAGATAGTTTTGCACCTGTGGCATTTTTATTTCTATAATTTATTCAGGGTTGAAATTTTAATGTAGTAGGTTTACCTAATTGTCAGTAGCATATATTATGACCTGCTTCTTATACAGGTTGACCACCACATGTGGATATATGGCCATTTGTTGTAAGAGATACCAATTCAAAATTAATCAACTAATTTGAAAATAAATAAATTAGATTAATAGATAAATGAATATAATTAATATACTTTTATTCGTTTCACAACTCAAAAATATTTCATACAAAAAAAAAAAAAAAAAACTATACAACAATCACAAAATCCAAATTTAAACATTTATGAATAACATGCCGTGTTTCCTAACATTATTACTATACTTAATACAGGTCTTCCAAGAAGTGCCAAATATGGCATTATAATTGGAGTTGGAATACCGGGCCTAGTATGCATTTTCGGGCTAGCATGTTACGCGTGTGGCCTTGTTCGGGCTTTTAATCTAAGACGTCAATTGAATCCCGATCTCCCCACTATAGTTTTCGATCAACGACCAACTATTAGGTCTACCAACGGGCTCGATAGGCCGACTATCGAGTCGTACCCAACGACAGTGCTTGGGGAAAGCTGTCGGCTCCCTAAGCCGAGTGATGGCAATTGTCCGATTTGCTTGTCCGACTATCAACCAAAAGAGACAATAAGAAGTATTCCGGAGTGTAATCATTATTTCCACGCTGATTGCATCGACGAGTGGCTCAAGCTCAATGGCAGTTGCCCTTTGTGTAGAAATTCACCGGAGAGCTCGATAGGGACCCCTTGTTTTTCGATCTCGGTTTCTTCTTCTACTTCTTCTCCGTCTACTTCATTGGAACGTCATTAGGAATTCTCAATATTCTCATTGAGATTTAGACCATTTTTGTGTATATAATTAATTATATATGGACATGAGGATGATTGTGAATTTATTCTGCATAAATCAATAATTACAAATGAATGAATTTATATGTACATATAATTGATCGCATGATTGATTTAATTGACACAAACACACAAGAACCTTTCCTAAATATTGAAGTGCAGCATAAGGGTATTGAAAATCACAAAATTGTAGACATATGAAACTTGATTGAATCTTTTAATACAAGACACACCAGACATAGTTGAGGTCTTGAGATACATAGAGCTTGTTTGCTTTGTTGGATTAGGAGTACTAGTTTTATCTCATTTCTATTATGCATTTGGTTCGTGTGACACCGAACTCTGATGGATGGTCAGCTTAATAAAAAAAAACTCTATTTATCACATGAATGAGGGATAATTGATCACATTGAATTAGTTGTCTCATGAATGAGGAATAATTACTTATATATCTTGTCCATCAAAAGCAAACAAATTCAGAAGTCACGGTTTGAATAGTTTGGATCCTTGAAAGGTTTCGTTAGGAATGGTGGTAGAAGGGTTAGTGGGGCCCAATTTCCGTTTCACCTCCACAAAATTGGGAAATCTCGGTTCCGTTTCTAGACATAAAAATTAATATTAAGGGAATAAAAAATTTATTTCAATGATTTTGTGCATCAATTTTTATTTTAATGTTCAGTGAAGTTAAATTTGATCTAAAAGGTAAGTTAAATAACTTTAGTTCATATTTTAATCTGGACACCAATAATTTTTTTTTCTTTAGCATTATTATATGTATAAATAAATAGATTACTTAAACAACTTCATTCTTCATTAGAAACACATTTTACAAGTGCTTATAAATAGAAGAAAATATTAAAAGCATTACATATAAAAGAAGCAAATTGGAGAAAAATATTTATTCATTAGTGATGAAAGAATAAAATTAGACCTGAAAAATCGTGCTATCGTGTCGGATTTTGTGTCGACACGATAAGGTCAAACACGAACGCGACACGACACGATAAAGATATGTGTCGACACGATACGAGATGATAACAACACGCAACACGATAACGACACGATAAATAAATAAATTTAAAACTGCATTTAAATATATAAAAATTAATATATTTATATAAATTTAAAAAATTATGGTGTCGTTATCGTGTCATTATCGAATACGCGTCGTTATCGTGTCGTGTAATATCAGGTAAATAATAAGTTAACAGAATAATGGGCTATCTATTAATTTTATCGTACTTATCAGATCGACACGAACTCGACACAAAATTTTTGTGTCATTGTCGAGTCGACTTAATAACGACACGAACCCAATAAGGTCAAACACTAACTTTCAATTTTCGAGTCGAATTATTATTGCATCGAAAATTGCCACTTCTAAATAAAATCAAGAAACAACAAATTTGCTTCCATGAGCCAACCCCTATTCTCGGTTTTCAGATTTAGAGTTAATAATTTGAATGTGTTTCATTGCTCTCACAAGGGTAAAAACGGTATTTTGGCCTTCTTTTGTAGTAACTATTAGTAATAGGGAAAAATATGTTGCAGTTAGAAGAAGTACAGACTCCCCATTTATTTGCAGTGGGATGATCCTTGAGCAATGAAACAAAATCATGTAATTTCTCTCTCATTTCTGTTTGGCAACAAATACAGATAGTACGATTCATTCATATTTTCTCTCTGATTCATCCATATTTTCTCTCTCATTTCTGTTAGGTAACAAATACAAATAGTACAATTCATACCTTTCAAAATGAGATTCGAAAACACTATTCAAATCATTTTCGGGAAGATTAGTCTTGTAGTCTTGCAGAATCAATGGCGTTCAGGGGCAGCATCACTGCTAGGGCGAAGTTCTTTTACCAACAGCAACAACGAGTTGCTCCTTCGTTTTCACTTATTAATCGCAATGATAGTGACCGTGAAGAATTGCATACCGGACCTGAACTCCGGAGCTATACGCAGCAACGTTTATTCGGGACCGGAAATAACTTCAGCAATTTCCATAAGTCAGTGAATGTGTTTCAGGATAGGAAATTTGCTATTCCCGCGGCTTGTGGACTGGTTCTAGGTAGGAACTATTCTAGTGAAAGCGTCGGAGAAGGGGCAGCTGATAACATTGAAATTTTGAATGATATGGCGGGTGTGGTAGCGGATAGGGCGGCGGATGTAGCGCCGGTGTTGAATGAGGTGGCAATAGCGGCTGCAGATTCCTACTTTCCAGTTGCAGCTCTTCAGTACTTGATTGGTTATGTGCACTGTTATACAGGATTAAACTGGTAATAGCATATAGTTTTTTATTATAACTATGTTTCAGCTTCTTTTTTGTGTTTTTTTTAGTGCTTTTGTTATGAGAAATAAGTTTGTTTAGAGGTTTTTTTACAGAACTCCGTAATGTTTCTTATTTGCTATAGAATGGGAGTAGATGTGAGATTGCATATCCTGATAAAAAAAAAAGATGTGAGATTGCATATAGTAAAAGTGTTCTTTTCATGATTGATTGTCTTCTTTGTATTAACCGAAAGGGTAATAGAAATGTATTTGTGTATGCACATTTTGAACTCAAAGATGTAGATCGAATTGTTGTAATATTTAGTTAAACTGCGTAAGTATTGTCAAAGGGATTTAACTAGTATTTTTGGTTTAGGTGGGCATCGATTGCTGTGACAGCTCTTTTGATTCGTTGGATTCAGATTCCTCTAGTGATATATCAGATAAAAGCCTTTACAGTGAGTTCTCTATACACATCTTTTCTTCTGTGCACTTGGGGTTTGTTTGTTGTATCATATGGTGAGACGATGTGTCTTCTTACATATATAAACAACTGATGATCCTAGAAATTTGCTAACACACTGTATCCGCAGTGAAGAGGAAATGCTATTATTTCATATATACCTTTCATTACTCTATCACAAGTACATAACAAATTACTATTTCCTCCAAACTTCCCCGATCCTTCGTATAAAAGGAAAAGGAGAAGATTGAAGAAAGCTGTGAACATAATTTTCTCGATTTATGAATGAGCCGAGCTCATTATTAAAAAAGAAAAATAGAACATGCCAATAATAGGAGGTGAATAGTTCTTAGTTTGGTAGAGCGCAACATGATTTTTCTCTCCTTTGGGTGATGGACACAAGTATTACATGTCGTCTCAACTGGCCCATGGGGCAGTTTCAAGCCGATATGGAGTTATGAATTTTGGAAATTACATTTCTTTTTCATTAGTTTACTCGAAAATGACTGGAAACTGTGATTTTAAATTAAATGAATATGAAGACCTTTTCACTTCTATACTTCCTATAGATTTGGATTCTTGTTGATTTGGACTACTTTTCAATAAACGAAGGTTGCTTTTTCACCATATATACATTTATCCAAATCCCTTATGTTATATTGGTATATTGTGTATAATGGCATGTCAACATTGTATTTGAATGTAACCTTGCTTTACTGTATTGCTTTCTGTATCTAATTACAGATATGTGGTTCTAAATCTTGTGCAGATGATCGTGCCACGGCTGCAGGAAGTTCTTGATGTAATGCAAGAGAAGGTATGAGTTTCAGACTTAGGTTTTCTACACCATCATGTTGATTGTTGGTAGACTTGCTATACATGTGCTGAAGGTTCTTGATCATGTTCACTCTACTGACTCTATTTTGGAGTTCCATCCATCCTTCTACAATTATGTTCATACTGATTACTTGATTTTGTTGCTTTTCTTTGACAGGTCAAGGACCCCACAGCAGCAGTTGATGGAGTTTACACAAAATTGCGAGCAATAATGAATGAGTACGTGTTTTTACGTTCTTATTAATTTAGAAGACACCATCATGTCTGTTATCTAACCCTCCTTGGGTACTATATAAGGATCACACTATGCTAAATAATTACTTAAATGTTTAAAAGGGATGATTATCACCATTATCAATATGGGGAAAAAAAGGAGAAAGAAACGGAGAAGAAAATTGTCTAATCCGTTGTCAACAATTTAAAACACTTGGTGATACCAGTGGTGAGCAAAGCCAGATTATATGGCCTTTTATGATTAAAGTGTGCCTGAAGTAATTATGGAGATAGCTATGTTGCACAGTTGCATTTGACCTAATACTGTATTACTTGAACAAAATTTAATTTTTCCTAATGAATGTTAAAAGTTAATGAACAGTTTAGCATCATTTATTAATTTTGCTGAGGTAAAGAAGAAAAAGATGGGTGGACTCACACAGACAACCACTGATAATGGGATAAAACATACTCAAAGTGGTTATTTGATCAGCTTTCATGTGGCTGGATGGATCAGACTCCTGACTTTAAGAATGATACTTTTTAGGCACAATGCAAAGGTCCTTATAGTATCCACATTTATCTTGAAAGGTCCTTGTATTTTTATTTTAAAAAACAGAAGTATTGAAATGTGTTTAATAAAAACTCCAGAAGTATTTTTATTTTAAAAAACAGAAGTATCTCCAAAAGACATGAGTTTAATAAAAAGAAGTTTTCACGGAAGGAGAAAAAGGACCTTGTGAAATCATATTTCAAAAAAAAAAAAAAAAAATCCTTTAGGGGCTTTTAAAAATAAAATATATATTAGGGATCTTTTGAAATAAAAGTTGATACGTTAGGGCCCTTTAAAGCATTATGCCTACTTACTATGCTATATTCCTCTTCTCCCTTTTGGGGTATTAGTTTTTTGAATGGGAGAGACACATTAACTGATCTAATTGCATGTGCTACAGGCACGGTGTACTTATGGCCACCCCTTATTTGGGAATTCTAATTTCAGCTCCCATCTTTTGGAGTTTCTTCTTTGCTGTGAGATCACTTACCCTTGCTTATATTAATTGCTTCTACTCTCCATATCTCCTCTCTCACTCTCTGCTATGACTTAACCTATCTTTCCTAATGTTTTGACATTATCCCTCGTCATTTCTACTCAGATCAACACCATGGTAGAAAAAGTTCCATCTTTTAAAGAGGGTGGAACATTATGGTTTACCGATTTGACAACTCCTGATAGCCTGTATATTTTTCCGGTTTTGACGGCGTTGACATTTTGTGTTATGGTGGAGGAGGTCAGCTTCCTTTTTCTCTTTCTTTATGTACTTTGCTTGTTACACTTACACTACAACCAATTTATTCATGATATCTTAACCGAAACATAATGCCATTGATGTTATTTTTATTTTTTTTGGTCAATTCTATTTTCTGCTATTTATAAATATCTAAAATTACAAGTCTACAATATATAGGTCCCCTTCCTATGGGTTAGTTGGTTAGTTAATTTGTTTTCTGCTAGTGGACGATGATTTCTTTGTTTGTGCTACATAATCTATTTGACTATGCCTCAAATGTACGGCTAACATGTAGCAGTGATTGTTGGAGAAATTAGGTTTATTCAATTTTTTAAGATATTTAATTGATTATTATTTAATCAATTATTTGAGGGTATGGATATTTAATTTTCGAGAAATTAGATTTGATGATGAGTGGGAAATTAATGTATGAAGATTAAGACTTAAAAGTGATGTATTGGGATTAGTGCTAATAACTATTCCACTTTGATAAATGTGAGAATTAATTCAATTAGCCACGCATGCCGCCGTCCGGCCGAGCTGCGTCCGGATTCGTGGGCCTTGGGCTTGGCCTTTTCCTGTAAAACAAACACGTCCCTTAATGTAATTATCTCGACGTAATTATCTCGACGACACAAACAATTAACTCCAAATAACCTAAGGTCGTAGTTCTCCTCATAAATAATTACCAGTTTCTTAATTAAACAATTAAATGTCACATATTTTTATACCTAATATTAAACCTCCTCACTAGATTTATGATTTTTTTTTATAAGTAACAAATATCTTATTAAAGTACTGAAAGTATAAGGGATGAGAAGTCACTTGTACAAATTACAATCATAAAATCTTACTCGATTTATACCGACACTCATCTCTAACTAAATAAGAAACATGAATACCTTTAAAATATCTATGGCCTGACACCCAAAGAGCAACTCTAAATTTTATTTTACCCCAAACATCCTCTAAAGAAATCTCTTGTTTCTTTCTTACAAATTGGACCAAAATACAATCAACTTTGCCTTTCTTATTAGTTAGGTTGCCCAAATTGGTCAGTAATAAATCTGAAGCTGAATCTTAAATAAATTAATGATTAATTTATCAAACAAGTTTAATTATTGGGCAAATAATCAAACATGTATGAACATGAAACCAGACAAGACATGAACTTGAATTAGAATCAATTAAGTATCCAACATAAAGTTTGAATAAACTACTCACATCCTAGGCAAATTGTCTAGCTAGAAAAAGTTGCACTTAAATTTATAGACATCAATTCCAACATGTTTATCGTAAACATTCAAAAATAAAAGAAAGAGAACTCTTGAATACTGATGGATCTTCAAATCTTTAATTCAATGTCTTTTAGTTGCATTCCTGGTTTTCTTCTTGAATTCCTCCAATGCTTCTCCGAGGACGATAGGTCAAATTTAGGATTTGTGAATGTTAGCCTTCTGCAGGAGTATATGGCGTTCTTAAGTCTTGACCGAACATGATTCGGAAAGCCAAAAAAGGAAACAATTTCTTTTTCCCGGACATCAGCATGAAACTCTAAATTTTGCCCATTTTTTTCCGTTCATTTCCGATCTTCATCCTTTTGATTGCATTGACCCTTTCATTCACTTGGGCTATTTTCTAGCTCAAATTCTTCACATTCGATGGCTCATAATTACTTCCCAATCATCACCTTGGTCTAAATCTACCTGAATACATTAAATCCCAACAAAACAGACCAGGTGTAACACCTTTTCCAAAAACAAAAAAAGGCAATTATGCCGAATCTCATTGAATGAGTACTCCGTAGAATATATCTAAAAAGAGTGAAATTCAGCACAAATCATAGGCTCAATTTAGTCAATTAACGCATGATATCTTACTTTAAATAATTTGGGCTTAATTAATTTTTGCTAGAAACGTGTGGAGGATTTCTAACTGTGAAACAAAAACTGTCTATATAAAAAACCTTGCTATTCAATTAGTTAATAAATATTAGTATCAAAAGTCCCCATCTAAATGCATTTTCCAATGAACGTCATGGTTTCTTAGTTGTCTATGGAATAATGACCTAATTCTGATTCTTTTTGAAAGTGTGCGTGCGATATACAGAGATGTTGTCCTTAGTGTTGGCACACACGAGACAACAATGAGCAGCGGAAAATAAAATAACACTTTGCAAAGAGTATTTCAAAAATTGTGTAGATTAAATAATTAATCTACACGAATCACTTATATTATCTCTTAATATCAGTGAAACCAAATCAACAACCTTGAAAGGTTTTGAACAATTACAACTCTAATCGAGTTCGAAAAGTTACTAGAAAAGAATACGAAACTATCTCCCTAATAGATCTAACGTATTTTCCTAATAAACGACTATGATTAAATACACAAGTATTCGGGCTTATAAATGTGCACTAATCTACAAGAAAGAACAATGTGAATTTCAATCTAGAAATGTCACGATTTCTATTAATAGGAATGTAGCTTTTCTTTCTTTCTTGTTGTATTTGGAATGAAGGCAGTGTGGTCTATTTATAGGCTCCAAAACGAACTGCCTTCCAACTCCTCCAACTCCTTGATCAATCTTGGCCATTGGATCAAAAGGTAGTTTCTTGAAACTTCCCCTCACACTCCATAATTGTAGGAACTTCCATAGGTGTGCTTAGAAACTTCTCACTCCCATGCAACTGCTTGACTTGGGTGTTGCCCACGTCTTCTACCTGCATTTGGGACATCACTAAGCAACACAAGTTAAGTAGGAGTTAGTAAAGGGAGAAAGGGCAAATTCTGATGTTGTGCTAGGTGTTGGCACATTCAGTACAACATGTAACTGAAATGTTGGATAATAAGATACAACACCTATTCCAACATCAACAATCTCCCCCAATTTGACATTTCTACATCAACACCACTGAATGTTCACACATTCAGAATATTGACTAAGAAAATAACAATTTGACCTTTCTACATCAACACCACTGAATGTTCACACATTCAGAATATTGACTAAGAAAATAATACAAGGGATATTTCAAAGTAGAAATAATCATAAGTATTTAGTCAAATAAAAAAAACGGCATCTAAGTCAAAGTAATACTTAGATTTAAACCAACATAGAACAAACTAAAAGTAAATTGTTTCTGGAACAGAAAAGATAAAAACATAAGTACAGGCTTTACACAGAGTGAAGGAATAATAAAACAACAGTAAAGGGAAGGATTGGGCTGATTATATCAGCTGCATCTTCATAGTCTGCACGAACTCCCCCATACTTTAAACTCCTCCCCCATTCTTTCAAGCCTCTCTTCAAATATTGAGGTCTCCATAGAGGTCCTCAAGGTCTTGTGCTTCATCATCATTGTTGGCAATCTCAGCTTCATTACTTTGAGCAGCATCAGTAGATCCTTCCTCTTGGACTTGGTGGTCTGGTACTGGAACTGCAGCTTCATCAGGAATGGGAGCAGGAATGTTGTGAGCATCAGCATCATGTTGTGAGCATTAGCAAAAAAAGTCTATCTCCAGCAAATTATTTGTGTTTCAAATTTCAAACAATCCCTCTCAACAAACTGCCAAATTTTCTCCACAAAGGCTTCAAAACCCAACTCAAAATGGTAACAATCACAGAAATTCCCAACTCTCCCACACCTGGTTCAGCATCGTTCGTCGTTGGAACAATGGTTGTTCCTGTTGAGCCTGAATCGTCTGCCTTACCACTGGTGGTGTACAACCCACTCGACATCCGAAGCGAAATGGCACATGCAAAACTCCCTGAATCCGTAAGTGCCTCTCCAATTGATCGCTCATCCTTAAAATCA
Source organism: Galeopsis tetrahit (assembly GCA_963675135.1). NCBI lineage: Eukaryota > Viridiplantae > Streptophyta > Magnoliopsida > Lamiales > Lamiaceae > Galeopsis > Galeopsis tetrahit. The sequence continues at coordinate 9,971,875 of OY776125.1, read as the reverse complement.
TCCACCTTTCAAAAATGTTTTCCACTTGGAACCTCCTTCGAGAAATTGAAGAAAGCTTACCAAGCCCTAGCCCGTAAAACAACATCCCCAACCATTATTTTGGAGGGAGAAATTCTGGATAATGCTATGTTCCAAGACAATGTTCCAGCAGTGGAGAAAAGTGATGTGGAGATGGAAGATGTCTCCTCATCTGATGGGGAAATTTTGGCAGCGAAGATAGCTCGGTTGAGGCAAAAGAGGAAGTTTTCCACTACAAAGAGAAAAGCCCCTGTTCCAGTTGCTCGAAAATGGCCCGGAGGACGCCGTGTTTCCTACAGAACTCTTGGGAAGAGAGTAGATTACACTGGGAAGAAGAAGCCTAGAACAGACGGAGCAAAAACTCAACCGATCGTTTTGTCGAACTCAGAATCTGAGGGGGAGCCTCGAGATGTCAATGACATCATTGACGAATTTACTGAAGCCGTAGATGTTGTTAATTCAGATGCAGTACACACCAAGACTCGGGCAGCTCGCAAAAATCCAAGAAAAGCCCGAACTGTTGCCCTTCCAGTGGCACCATCCGAAAATTCAGACTCCACCTCCTCTTCTGAATCGAGTTCACACTCCTCTGATCATGAGAACAAGGTACCCATCTCTTCCGACCCTGATTTTAGCAGTGATGATGAAATTGCATACAATGATCACACAAGTGCCTGCTATAAAACTATTCGAAATCGAATCATCCTCAGTGAGCGAATTCTTAAAATTTCCGATTTTGAAGAAGCAAATTTGATGACTTGGTTTAGAGAGAGATCATTACTGGATGCTCTCCTTATGTGATAGATTGGGTGCATGAATTCTATGCCAATATTACTGCAAAAACAGGAGATACAAATTCTAGAAAATATGGGTGTGTGATGTTTCGTGGACTTGAGATAATTATCACTCCAAGGATAATTAATAGGATGTTAGGAACTAAAGTCATGGAGGATCCTGTGGTTACTGATTTTGATATGATGATTAGTGTTTTGACCGGTGGTAGAATCACTAGATGGGTTCCTAAGTTGCTTGCATCCCGTTTGACAAGTCTATACTCAGTTCTTCATAAGATAGTCTGCTGCAATTGGATTCCGACAACGAACAATACCACACTCACTCAGGAACAGGCTGTATTGCTTTTTAAAATTGGCCACCTTAGGCAATTTAATTTGGGGCAAGTCATATTCTCTAATATGATGAACTTTACCTGCACAATGCCTGGAAAAGGCTTGCTTCCTTATCCCTGCCTGATCTATAAGCTGCTGGTTGACAAGACATTTACCCGATTGGATACTGAAGTTATCAGTAGCTATGTTCCAAGCTTCACGATTTCACCTCAACTTCTTCTTCGAGGTGGAGAAAGGATAGTGGATTTACCTATACCAGCTTCTGCTCCCAGAAATGTTCAATCAGATATGCCATCAACCTCCACAACACATCCACCATCAGGTTGTGTTGCATCTGTCTATTTATCATCACATTTTATTCTAAGACAGGTAGATATCCTTCAAGGAACTATCACAAACCTCCAAAGCACAGTTGAGGATTTGATGATACAAAAGCAATTCTGGCAGGAGCTCCTTTCCACCTCAACAGGGAGAGTACATGATGCTGATGCTCACAACATTCCTGCTCCCATTCCTGATGAAGCTGCAGTTCCAGTACCAGACCACCAAGTCCAAGAGGAAGGATCTACTGATGCTGCTCAAAGTAATGAAGCTGAGATTGCCAACAATGATGATGAAGCACAAGACCTTGAGGACCTCTATGGAGACCTCAATATTTGAAGAGAGGCTTGAAAGAATGGGGGAGGAGTTTAAAGTATGGGGGAGTTCGTGCAGACTATGAAGATGCAGCTGATATAATCAGCCCAATCCTTCCCTTTACTGTTGTTTTATTATTCCTTCACTCTGTGTAAAGCCTGTACTTATGTTTTTATCTTTTCTGTTCCAGAAACAATTTACTTTTAGTTTGTTCTATGTTGGTTTAAATCTAAGTATTACTTTGACTTAGATGCCGTTTTTTTTATTTGACTAAATACTTATGATTATTTCTACTTTGAAATATCCCTTGTATTATTTTCTTAGTCAATATTCTGAATGTGTGAACATCAGTGGTGTTGATGTAGAAAGGTCAAATTGGGGGAGATTGTTGATGTTGGAATAGGTGTTGTATCTTATTATCCAACATTTCAGTTACATGTTGTACTGAATGTGCCAACACCTAGCACAACATCAGAATTTGCCCTTTCTCCCTTTACTAACTCCTACTTAACTTGTGTTGCTTAGTGATGTCCCAAATGCAGGTAGAAGACGTGGGCAACACCCAAGTCAAGCAGTTGCATGGGAGTGAGAAGTTTCTAAGCACACCTATGGAAGTTCCTACAATTATGGAGTGTGAGGGCTTTGATCCAATGGCCAAGATTGATCAAGGAGTTGGAGGAGTTGGAAGGCAGTTCGTTTTGGAGCCTATAAATAGACCACACTGCCTTCATTCCAAATACAACAAGAAAGAAAGAAAAGCTACATTCCTATCAATAGAAATCGTGACATTTCTAGATTAGAAATTCACATTGTTCTTTCTTGTAGATTAGTGCACATTTATAAGCCCGAATACTTGTGTATTTAATCATAGTCGTTTATTAGGAAAATACGTTAGATCTATTAGGGAGATAGTTTCGTATTCTTTTCTAGTAACTTTTCGAACTCGATTAGAGTTGTAACTTCCCCTTGGACTTGTTGGCAATCTCAGCTTCATTACTTTGAGCAGCATCAGTAGATCCTTCCTCTTGGACTTGGTGGTCTGGTACTGGAACTGCAGCTTCATCAGGAATGGGAGCAGGAATGTTGTGAGCATCAGCATCATGTACTCCCCCTGTTGAGGTGGAAAGGAGCTCCTGCCAGAATTGCTTTTGTATCATCAAATCCTCAACTGTGCTTTGGAGGTTTGTGATGGTTCCTTGAAGGATATCTACCTGTCTTAGAATAAAATGTGATGATAAATAGACAGATGCAACACAACCTGATGGTGAATGTGTTGTGGAGGTTGATGGCATATCTGATTGAACATTTCTGGGAGCAGAAGCTGGTATAGGTAAATCCACTATCCTTTCTCCACCTCGAAGAAGAAGTTGAGGTGAAATCGTGAAGCTTGGAACATAGCTACTGATAACTTCAGTATCCAATCGGGTAAATGTCTTGTCAACCAGCAGCTTATAGATCAGGCAGGGATAAGGAAGCAAGCCTTTTCCAGACATTGTGCAGGTAAAGTTCATCATATTAGAGAATATGACTTGCCCCAAATTAAATTGCCTAAGGTGGCCAATTTTAAAAAGCAATACAGCCTGTTCCTGAGTGAGTGTGGTATTGTTCGTTGTCGGAATCCAATTGCAGCAGACTATCTTATGAAGAACTGAGTATAGACTTGTCAAATCATCATATCAAAATCAGTAACCACAGGATCCTCCATGACTTTAGTTCCTAACATCCTATTAATTATCCTTGGAGTGATAATTATCTCAAGTCCACGAAACATCACACACCCATATTTTCTAGAATTTGTATCTCCTGTTTTTGCAGTAATATTGGCATAGAATTCATGCACCCAATCTATCACATAAGGAGTGGCAAATAACAAAGCATCCAGTAATGATCTCTCTCTAAACTAAGTCATCAAATTTGCTTCTTCAAAATCGGAAATTTTAAGAATTCGCTCACTGAGGATGATTCGATTTCGAATAGTTTTATAGCAGGCACTTGTGTGATCATTGTATGCAATTTCATCATCACTGCTAAAATCAGGGTCGGAAGAGATGGGTACCTTGTTCTCATGATCAGAGGAGTGTGAACTCGATTCAGAAGAGGAGGTGGAGTCTGAATTTTCGGATGGTGCCACTGGAAGGGCAACAGTTCGGGCTTTTCTTGGATTTTTGCGAGCTGCCCGAGTCTTGGTGTGTACTGCATCTGAATTAACAACATCTACGGCTTCAGTAAATTCGTCAATGATGTCATTGACATCTCGAGGCTCCCCCTCAGATTCTGAGTTCGACAAAACGATCGGTTGAGTTTTTGCTCCGTCTGTTCTAGGCTTCTTCTTCCCAGTGTAATCTACTCTCTTCCCAAGAGTTCTGTAGGAAACACGGCGTCCTCCGGGCCATTTTCGAGCAACTGGAACAGGGGCTTTTCTCTTTGTAGTGGAAAACTTCCTCTTTTGCCTCAACCGAGCTATCTTCGCTGCCAAAATTTCCCCATCAGATGAGGAGACATCTTCCATCTCCACATCACTTTTCTCCACTGCTGGAACATTGTCTTGGAACATAGCATTATCCAGAATTTCTCCCTCCAAAATAATGGTTGGGGATGTTGTTTTACGGGGGGCTTGGTAAGCTTTCTTCAATTTCTCGAAGGAGGTTCCAAGTGGAAAACATTTTTGAAAGGTGGATGATTTTAAGGATGAGCGATCAATTGGAGAGGCACTTACGGATTCAGGGAGTTTTGCATGTGCCATTTCGCTTCGGATATCGAGTGGGTTGTACACCACCATTGGTAAGGCAGACGATTCAGGCTCAACAGGAACAACCATTGTTCCAACGACGAACGATGGTGAACCAGGTGTGGGAGAGTTGGGAATTTCTGTGATTGTTACCATTTTGAGTTGGGTTTTGAAGCCTTTGTGGAGAAAATTTCGCAGTTTGTTGAGAGGGATTGTTTGAAATTTGAAACACAAATAATTTGCTGGAGATAGACTTTTTTTGCAGTGAAGCTCGCTTAGGTAGAATGATTACAACCTGCAAAAGTAAAACATAATTAATATGAGTTAGACCTTTCGACTTCTGGAAGAAAGTGATAATCACAAACATATAATTTAATCCTACCAGTTTGTGAATTAAAACACTTATGCCAAAAATATAATCTGGAATTTGTGATGCAAAAACAAATGTAAGCTCGATGGTATAAAATAGCATTCATGAGGTCTATTTATAGAGGGATTCAAGCGGGAGATGAAACACGATTCTGTATGTGGAGAAATGGAGAGAGTGGAAGAATTAACTTATGTCCATAAGAGTTCGTGATGTTGTGGAGAATAATTACTGATAATTAATAAATAAAAGAAATAGATTAAATAATAACTGAACAAAAATAAAAAAATTTAATCCATATAATTATTTGCAGATAATAAAAATAATAATTATCAGAAATTAATTAATTCAATAAATAATCAAAATCATAAGTCTGAGTCAGGTGTTGAATAGATTGTTGGCATTTTGTACATCTCAACACAGTTTTTTCATGAATTTACTTCATATGTGTTGCACTTTAATTTTTATCACATTTACACATTGATCCATCTTTTCAAAAGAGTGCATCGTAGCAGCGAACTCCGTGCCCCATAGTTACTCAATGGATTTGTGTTTAATTTGATGCAATATATATCACCTTTAGAAAAGAGAACATCGTAGTAGCGAGCTCCGTGTCCCTAATTACTCAGTGATTTTTAAAGCATCTAATTTGTGATTTCCTTTGCATTTGAGAGATTGTACAAGCTTTTCTCATATTCCACATGACTCAATTTAAGACTTTTAGACTAAGATTATAAAGAATTATGTTAAATCCGACACTTACGAAATTTATACAAAGAAATAATTAAATGAACCAATCTGGTGTTGTCCCAAATGCTGCCGCATTTGGTACAACACTTTTGATGCAGTGTTCAGATATTGCATAATCCAAGAGACTTCCTTAGAGAAGAAAATCTCTTATCATCTAAAGCTTTTGTGAATATATCAGCAAGTTGTTTTTCTGTAGACACATACTCCAACTTTACCACCTCTTTTTCAACTAGATCTCTTATGAAATGATGCCTTATACTTATGTGCTTAGTTAAAGAATGTTGCACTGGATTCTTTGATATATTTATGGCACTAGTGTTATCACAAAAAACAGTTAAAGTGTCACAAGGTAAACCATAATCACACAACATTTTTTGTAACCAAAGTAATTGTGTACAGCAACTCCCTGCTGCAATATACTCAGATTCAGCTGTGGATTTTGATACACAGTTCTGTTTTCTGCTGTGCCAAGATATGAGATTATTTCCCATGTAGAAGCAGCCACCACTGGTGCTCTTTCTATCATCAGCATCTCCTGCCCAATCAGCATCACTGTAGCCAATTAAGGAACAATTTGTGTCCTTGCTGTACCATAAGCCTAGGTCACAAGTTCCTGCAACATATCTAATTATCCTTTTTACAGCATGCATATGAGATTCTTTTGGGTCAGACTGATATCTAGCACATAAACATACACTAAACATAATATCAGGCCTTGTAGAGCTCAAATAAAGAAGACTACCTATCATTGATCTGTACAATGTTGGGTCAACATTTTGGCCAACACTGTCTTTACTCAGTTTCTGAGTTGATCCCATAGGTGTTTTCATATGTTTAGCATTCTCTAAACCAAACCTTTTCACAAGATTTTTAGCATATTTACTCTGTGATATAAAGATACCATCATTTTCCTGTTTGATTTGCAAGCCTAGGAAATAATTTAAGTCACCAACCATGGACATTTCAAAGGTTGATGTCATTTCATTCACAAACAGTTTAAGCATATCATCACAAGTAGAGCCAAACACTATATCATCAACATAAATTTGAGCTACCATAATATCATTTCTTTCATGCTTAATGAATAGAGTTCTATCAGCTTCTCCTCTAGTAAAACCAAATTCAATCAAAAAGTCAGTTAATCTTTCATACCAAGCTCTAGGTGCTTGCTTCAAGCCATAAAGAGCCTTTTTTAACTTAAACACATGGTCAGGAAATTCTGGATTTTCAAAGCCTTTTGGTTGCTCAACATATGCTTCTTCCATTAAGATTCCATTTAGAAAGGCTGCTTTAACATCCATTTGATATAGTTTAATGTTGATAAAGCATGTAATAGCAAGTAAAAGTCTAATGGATTCTATTCTAGCAACTGGAGCAAATGTTTCATCAAAATCTACTCCCTCTACTTGAGTATATCCTTGAGCAACAAGCCTTGCTTTGTTTCTGATAATATTACCTATTTCATCAGTTTTGTTTTTTAAAATCCATTTAGTACCAATAACATTTGTATGATCTGGTCTAGGTACTAAGGTCCATACATCATTCCTAACAAATTGATTCAACTCTTCATGCATAGCTTCTACCCAATGTTCATCATTTAAGGCTTCTTTTACTGTTTTAGGTTCAATAGCAGAATGATAACACTCATGATTTACCTTGTTGCACACAGAAGTCATGCAAATAGATCTTACCACATCTTTTGGATTTATATCCAACCTTCTTCTGGTTTGAATTCCAGTAGATTGATCACCTATAATCAGCTCCTGTGGATGATTCTTTTGCACTCTCCTTGAAGGGGTTTTATGCAGATTGTACAGATTTTCTGGATTTTCTGTAATTTCAGCAGATGTGTCTGTGAGTGTTCCCTCATTCTGTTCATCATTTTTGATCTGGTCTGTTCTGTCAGCAATTGTTGGACTATCAGCAAGGTCTGAGACATCCTCTTCAATACTGTTTCCTGTAATACTTAAGTTATCATCAAAAACCACATTTACAGATTCTTGGACAGTATTTGTTCTGAGATTGTAGATCCTATATGCTTTACTATTCCTTTAATAACCAAGGAAAAAACCTTTGTCACTCTTAGAATTAAATTTATGCAATTGTTCTCTATCATTTAGAATGTAGCAAACACAGCCAAATACATGAAAATACTTAAGATTAGGCTTTCTATTATTCAGTATTTCATAAGGTGTACTATTAGAATCTGTTCTAATCAAGACTCTATTAGAAATATGACAAGCTGTATTTAGAGCTTCAGCCCAAAACCTTTTGGCTAAATTTTTAGAACATAGCATAACTCTAGCCATCTCTTGAAGAGTTCTATTTTTCCTCTCTGCTATCCCATTTTGCTGGGGTGTTTTAGGTGATGAGAACTCCTGTAATATACCTTTAGATTCACAGAATTCAGTGAAGGCACTGTTATCAAACTCTCTTCCATGGTCTGATCTAATTCTACACACTTTAGAATTATAAACTGTTTTGAATCTTTTGCATAGAGTTTTGAAGACAGAAAAGGTTTCTGATTTTTCTTTTAGGAATTTTATCCATGTGAATCTAGAATAATCATCAACAATGACAAAAGAATACCTTTTTCCTCCTATACTATCAATTTCCATAGGACCCATAAGATCCATATGAAGCAATTCAAAGCAATGTTGTGTAGAACACTGTCCTAACAGTTTGTGAGAGGCTCTTACTTGTTTGCCTTTTTGACATGGTCCACAGATGTGATTGTCTGAAAATTTCAGCATTGGCAAACCTGTAACAGCTTTGAGTCTAATCAACCTACCAATTTGTCTATGATTAACATGCCCAAGTCTATGATGCCATAGTGTACTCTCATCATTTTTCACATTATTGCAGCTCACTTTGGATTCAATTAAATAGCAATTATCAGCAGATCTATTACCCATCATAATGCAATCAGAATTTTCATCTAGCACATAGCAAGAATTTTTATCAAACTTTACATGCAAGTCATCATCACATAATTGGCTTATACTAATGAGGTTGGCAAGTAATCCATCAACATGTAAAACATTTGGTAATCTAGGAAATCCAGGAACATTTAAGGTTCCTTTGCCAATGATCTTCCCTTTAGATCCACCACCATAAGTAACATTACCACCATTATAAGCTTTATAATCAGATAGATAATCAATTTGACCTGTCATATGTTTTGAGCAACCACTATCAAAATACCATAAACCAGGAACACATGCTTTCAAGGACATATGCACAACATTACATTTAGTATTTTTAGAAATCCATTCTGTTTTCTGTGAATGTTGCTTTGGATGTGGTGTCATTTTAGACAATCCAGAGGCATTTTTCTGTCTTTTTAAACAGTAATAAGCTTTATGTCCCTTTTTAAAACAATAGCTACACACAAGTTCTTTCATATTGACATAATTTCTCTTTAAAACAGTAGCCTCATTTTTATGCTCAGTTTTGACAAAAACAGTAGATCCATTACTTTGAGAATTAGGAACAGTTTTACCTTTAAAACCAATACCTGCTTTCCTTGTATTGTTGAGCAGCAGTGATTCATCCAATTTTGCTTGTCCTTCAGAGAATTTCTTGAAGCTTAAAGACACTTCCTTCATCTTTTCTTCAAGTTTTTCAGTCTCACAATCCTTCTTGGTTAGAACACTCTCAAGTTTTAAAACAGATTTTCTTAAATCATCATTTTCAAATGTTAAAGATTTGATAATGCGATTTAGTTTTTCAGTTTCAGAATATGAAATGTGTTTTTCTTCATTTGTCAAAGGATTTTCATAGGAATATTTTCTGAAATCAAGAACAGATACTTCTAGTCTATCTTTTAGATTATAAATTTCTTTATCTTTCTTTGTTAAAAGACTTTCCAGTTTGATCACAGTGTTAGATAAGTCTTGAATATCAGCAGCTTTTCTGGATGTACCTGTCTCTGTAACAGAACTTGTGAAACAATTAAATTCTGGAGTTTTATTACTCAGTGATTTCTCAAATGATGGCTCATTTGTCTTCACATCATAATAAAAATCATCCAAATCATCATCAAAGGTATCATCATAAATAATTCTAGCAGAAAAAGCTTGTTCAATTTCTTTTTCAGGATCATGCTCAACATCAGATTCATCACTTAAAGTAGCACTGAAATTTAGTTTCTTTTTCAGCATAGTGTTAGCACATTCATTAGCATAATGACCAAATCCAGAACATGCATCACATTTAACATTCTTCCTATAATCTTGGTCAGACTTAAATCTGTTTCCTCTTTCCAATTGTCTAGAAGGATTAAAGGTGTTTTTCCTAATAGGCAATTGTTGATTATTAGTAATCTGAACCTTAGGTTGAAAGTTGTCTTTAAATTTTTTATTCTTCATGAAGGTTTTAAACTGTCTAGTCATAAATGCCATGTAATCAGGATCATTAAAATAATCCTCAAAGTTTTCTTCATCAGAATCAATTTCAGTAACATAAGGGGATTTTCCAGAACTGGATGTTGCAGATAATGATGCATCATTTTTTAAAACAAGTACTTTCTTTTCATTATCAGTTTTTTCAGATATGTTCATTTCATATGTTTTCAAAATACCAATTAATTCATTTTGACTTAGCACATCTGTATCTTTAGCTTCCTCTATAGCACATATCTTAGGTTCAAAACGTTTAGGAACTGATCTAAGAATTTTATGTACTAACCTTGTATTAGAGATTGGATCACCAAGAGAATGAGCTTCATTTGAAATCTCAGTCAGCTTTTCATTGTAAGATGAGATGGTCTCATCTTCTTTCATCCTCAAATTTTCGAATTTTGTTCCAAGCATACGAAGTCTGGTCCTTCGTACACTGTCCGATCCTTCACAATGTTCTTGTAATCGATCCCATGCATCCTTGGATGTGACACAGCTCGAAATGATTTTGAACATTGATGCATCAGTTGAGGTAAAGATTGCATTCAATGCCTTTGAATTGTAACTAGCTGTTGTGATTTCTTCGGCTGTCCAGTCGAACTCTTTCTTAATTTGGGCTTCATTGTCCTCATCCGCAACAGTTTTTGGCTGAGTCCAGCCAGCAAGAACACTCCTCCATGCTCTTTCATCAATAGATTTGATGTACATCCTCATTTTAGGTTTCCAGAAGGCATAATTTGTGCCGTCCAGAATTGAAGGTTTTAGTGCGGGCGAAAGTGGATACTCCATTGCAAATAAACACACACTCTAAGCAGAATCTCTACTTAGTGTATCAAGTAGTTGGCTCTGATACCAACTGAAAGTGTGCGTGCGTGCGATATACAGAGATGTTGTCCTTAGTGTTGGCACACACGAGACAACAATGAGCAGCGGAAAATAAAATAACACTTTGCAAAGAGTATTTCAAAAATTGTGTAGATTAAATAATTAATCTACACGAATCACTTATATTATCTCTTAATATCAGTGAAACCAAATCAACAACCTTGAAAGGTTTTGAACAATTACAACTCTAATCGAGTTCGAAAAGTTACTAGAAAAGAATACGAAACTATCTCCCTAATAGATCTAACGTATTTTCCTAATAAACGACTATAATTAAATACACAAGTATTCGGGCTTATAAATGTGCACTAATCTACAAGAAAGAACAATGTGAATTTCTAATCTAGAAATGTCACGATTTCTATTGATAGGAATGTAGCTTTTCTTTCTTTCTTGTTGTATTTGGAATGAAGGCAGTGTGGTCTATTTATAGGCTCCAAAACGAACTGCCTTCCAACTCCTTGATCAATCTTGGCCATTGGATCAAAGGTAGTTTCTTGAAACTTCCCCTCACACTCCATAATTGTAGGAACTTCCATAGGTGTGCTTAGAAACTTCTCACTCCCATGCAACTGCTTGACTTGGGTGTTGCCCACGTCTTCTACCTGCATTTGGGACATCACTAAGCAACACAAGTTAAGTAGGAGCTAGTAAAGGGAGAAAGGGCAAATTCTGATGTTGTGCTAGGTGTTGGCACATTCAGTACAACATGTAACTGAAATGTTGGATAATAAGATACAACACCTATTCCAACATCAACACTTTTCTCTAGTACTTTGATTCAGGAACATTTTCATGCTTTGCTGAGTCTTCTTTATCCTAGTGTTCAGATTTGTTGCAATCAGTTCTTTATCTTGGTTCAATAATTGATCAATAATCCCATTTCAGCGCTTTTTGCAATGGAATCCTAATGTTGGTACCACAAGAACTGTCATTAGGGTCTTTGCAGGATCGGCAATCCCTTTAATTGCAACTTTCCCCAAGGTATGTTGTTCATCGTCTGATCAGAGTGCAAAACTTTACATGCTAATTGCATTTTTTTAATTTCTACTTCGAATGCTCACTATATTTATTGATTGGATTAGGATAGTACTTAAATTAGAATTGGACATACCTGATCTTACATTACCACTAATTGATACTCCGTATTATCAAGCTCCTCTTGGTTGTCTATCATCTCAAATTTCATGTTGCTGTTTTACGTTCTTCATAAGCATCATAATTCAAACACCATTGGCGCTTGTTCTCTCCTTTCTCTCTGATAAGTTGAAGCTTTATCTTCTGACTTCATAGAATGGAATGGACATTTTTGCTTTATTTTTCATACTGTGGGAATATGATATCCTTCTTTATTTGTGGTCATAAGCTGACCCTTTTTTCTCGTTGATGTCGAGTACTATGGTGGTATGATAATAAACGTAAAACTGGTTCAACCGATTCATCAGTAAAATCCATAATTTTATTTTGCATGTCTAACAGGCTGTATTCTGTCATTGGATTACCTCCATCCTCTTTTCAATGGCATTTGCATTCGGTAAGTCCTGTTTAGCTTTTCTGTTATATTTTTCTTTTTCTTTTTTGGGGGCACTAGATCTTTTCAGCTTATGTGTGTGTGTTTGTGTTCTTTGTTTTTACTCGTGTTTTCAGTTATGAGGAAACCTGAAGTTCAGAAGTACTTGGGAATAGTGAAGCCTTCATTCCCTTCAACTAATCAGAAGAAACCTACTGAAGTTCGAGGAACGAAGAAGGGGAAGAAAATGTGACGAAGAGGTAAATTAAGTGAAAAGACGCTCCATTAAATATAATGATTTTTTTGTGCTGTACTAATAATGCATTCAAGTCAATTATAAAATATTAATAATATTTTATTCTATTGGACCATGTTTGATAGCTAAAAGTTGAAGGTAGATTAACTCCATCTCAATCCTTATATAAATTGTTTGATAACTAAAATTAATGGTAGACTAATTAGATATCATCTTAATCTTAGTTTAATACGTCTTAGCTATCAAACATGGTCTTGATAAAGTTTGTGGCAAAATATCTAATAGTCAGGGGCCCTAATTTGGGTCTGGACCAATGGATTTTCAAGTGTAATCCGTGGTGCTCAATGACAAAATTGTGGCAATGTATCAATGTTAAAGTTGAATTCTATGTATGGGGAATACCAAAGTCATTAAAATTGCCTTTGGGAAGGTTGAATACTTGTGACAAAGTATCAATTGTAAAATGGGCAAAATATATATGACAATGTGAATGTTATTTATAAAGTTTTAATTACTTGACTATTTATTTTTAGTATTAAATTTTGAATAGCTTCACTCCGTTGAGTGTGTGCTTGTATGCTCACCCCAATAATTTATAATTTCAGGTTGGAGTTGAACGGTGAGGAGTGGTGATGAGAGGTTATCTTGGTTTAATTTATTTAAGCCAAAAAGATTATTGTTTATGTTTAATTAACTTGAATTATATGGTTTTTCTTTAGGAATTTTTTATTTGAGGAGTCAAATGTGAACTTTCCACCTGATTTTATTATAACCGTTTTATGCTCTGCTATATAGATTCTTTATTTTACTGTTGTGATTTTAAAATTTAATTTTTACCATCGTTCGAATGAATTTTTCAACCACTTTCTAAAAAGTTTGTATTTTTAAAATTGGAACGTGACAAGAGCTTAGTTACATTCAAATTGCAATAATTAATTAGTTGTACATTAAATTATTAAAGGGTTTTAAAACTATTTAAGTTAATTTCACTCTTACTTTTTTTTAAATAGAGCCTTAACTTATTACTCCCTCCATTTTTTATTAAATGTCATTTTAACTTTTTTAATATTTTTAAAATAAGTGTCATTCTACATTTTTTTCTTTAATTTTAACAATTTTACCCTTATAAATTATACTACCTCCATTTTATTTACCTTGATTTAAGTTTTTTTCCTCCAATGAATATAGTATAACATAAATCATGGATAAATCATAATTATTGTATATATGAATACCGCCTACATTATTGACCACATTCTTTACTAAACAAAAATTTAATATTAAAATTATTTATCATTAATGAAGGGTAAAATAGTCCATAATTTAATATCTTAATTTGTTGAAAAATGTTAAAATGACACTTAATTAAAAATGGAGGGAGTGTTTTGTTTCTAATAGGTTTAAATTGAACTTATTAAGACAAATCTGCCCTTTTTCTTAATTTGAAAATTTTCGAATAATAATAATTGACTGCAAAATTTCAAACTCACATATCTATTCGACCTTTGATAATTTAAAATAATAATCAATAATAAAAAAATAATATGTATATGGAAGATTAACACAACATAAATGAAAAAAAAAAGTAAGTGAATATGATAATGTGTATTATAATGCATATTATTGAATATATGCGTATTATAGTGCATATAGACAATGTATATGTATATTGAAGTGCAATTTGATAATATGTATATTGAAATGCATATGAATGAAATTTTATATAGAAGTTATTGAGACTACCAACTAAGTATGAAATCTTTTCCTTCTCACGCCTCCGCCACTTACCGCCTCTTTCACCGCTGCAAATCTGAAAATTAAGCAATGGGATTCCAATTCCACGCCATTAAATTGCCCAAAGTCGTCTCCATAACTTTCTTCCTCGAATCCCACAAAAGGACCCCACAAAAGGACTGCATAAAATTATGATTCTCCAGTACCGAGATTTTGTCGTTAATCCCACAAAAGGACTGCATAAAATTGAACAAATTCTCCCCGGCCTTCATGGCCATACGCTCAATCTTACTCTCTACCGCCACGTCAAGCGACGTCAGCGCTGCCAAATCCTCGACCGACACACCAATCTTCGCCGTCAGAGGAGAGGCATCTGGCGCCGTCAATTGAGGGACGCCACCGCCTCCGGGCTCCGGCTAGTGATGCGAAATGAAAAATGGTAAATGCTACCTATGGGGAATATAGATTGAATCTCGATATTGAATTTCCTATTTTGATTTCAATTATGATCGAATGTGAGAAATTAATTCTTCGAAATCGAATTTGGAAAAGTCAGAGAATTTTCGAAAAAATGCCCTAAAATTAAGGAATTGATCGATGAGCTGCAAAAATTATAGAATTTAAAATTTGATTTAATTTTAAATTTTTGAAAATAATGTAAGATACGTATATTAAGGGTATTTTTGATTTTTTAACTCTAATTTGAACCTAATATAAACTTTTTAAACTTGTAGTTTTTATTTGTTTAAGGTGCTATAGAAATAACGGAAAAATTCTCATTATTAAATTGTAAATTTTAAAATGTTGTATATTTTTATGTAATTAATATATATTCAAATTCTACGTATGCTTCTATTGAAACTTTCGACCAAACAAAGACCTCATTGACTGTCAAAAAAATCACTGAGGTTCTGTAGTTAAAAAATATGCTAAAGATTTACATAGAATTGTAAAAATACTTGAGGAATTTATGTGTGATTAAAAAATCATTTCAAAACACTTACTTGGATCATAGACTCCTAAGTAAGTAGGGACATCCTACATGTAGTCAGGGTGTCGTAAGGTGTCTTAATGACTATTGTAGTCAGTTAATCTAAGCAATTAAAAATCTAATTTAAAGGTTTAAACTTGATTATCTGTTACCTTTTGTACAATTTACGGTATGTATTCATCGTATGTGTCGTAATGTATCATAAATTTGTATTTTCTATTAAATTAATTAAAATATATTATTGTAAAATTACATTTTTATCCTTATACAATAAAATAATTTATTATATTTATTAATGTAATTAAAATATGTAATGTTATAATTACATATTTACCCTTATGATATTAATAAAATTAATAACAAAAAAAAAATCAAATCAATTTATTAAAAAAAAAAAATCAAATTAAACCTTAAAGTAATCAAATTCATTAAAACTTATTTAATACATGCGTTTTCAATTTCATCCGTTTTTTCCTTTTTGCGACCCATCATCCGCCGCCTGCTAGCCTCCGCCGCTCAGCTTCCGCGCTGCCTGCTAGCCGCCGCCGACTGATTTTGAAATTCTTGTTAGAATTTTCGATTTTCTTTGATTGATTTTGTTTACGAGTTCTATGCTCGATTTCTTGAATTCTACACTCAAACTTGGGGTTGTTAAAATTGGGGTTGAGTTGTTTAGTAGTAGGGGTGGGCAAAAAATTGAGAAACCCGAAAAATCGAACCGACGATTTTTGGTTTATTTGGTTCGGTTGTTCGGTTCGGTTGAAATTTTTTAAAATTTCGATTTTTTTGGTTCAGTTTATATTTTCCAAAAACCGAATAAACCGAACCGATCGAATTATAAATAAAAATAAATATAATTAATATATATATAGAGAGAGAAATGATATGGAGCTACTTATGGATATGGAGTCAAATGATGACTTGGCATTATCCAAGTCATCATATTAACTTATTTAATTAATCTAAAATATGAAAAATATATAATTGCACGTATATCTCAACCTCTATCCATAAAATTAGGAAATAAAATATTCGAAAGATTTTTAAAGATTATTTTTAACGGGTTTTAGTATTACATAATTAATAAATATTACACATTTAATTTATTTATTATACTTTACTTAAAAAAAAAATCATTCATTTATATATTTTATTTTTTTAATAACAAAATATAAAAATTAAAGTTCTAAAAAATAATGACTACATTAATTTACATAACTCTAAACCCCTAAACCCACAAACCCTTACCCCTAAAACCCTAAACCCTAAATTCCTAAACCCCTAAACCCCTAAAACCATAAACCCTAAACCCTAAAACCCTAAATCCTTAAACCCCTAAGCCCTAAAACCCTAAAACTCTAAACCCTAAACCCCTAAACCCTAAACCCTAAAATTAATGGTTTATGATTTAGAGGTTTATGGTAAATTAATGTAGTCATTATTTTTTAATTCATTATTTTTTATAATTTTAATTTTTTATTATTAAAAAATTAAATAAATAAATGATTTTTTTTAAGTAGAGTACAATAAATAAATTAAACATGTAATATTTAATAACAGTAGCTTCAGCCTTTAGCACGGGAGGACGAGTGTTTGATGCATATTTAGGAGTTCATTAAGTTCTAAAATAGTGCAATGTCTCGTGCTCAAGATTGGCTACACAAAAAAAAGGTATTTTCCAGTTTTATGTAGAATTGAATTTCTTAAAATGTTTATTTGTTTAAATAATTTTTTTTAAAGGTATTTTCCAGTAGAATTGAATTTCTTAAAATGTTTATTTGTTTAAATAATTTTTTTTTTAATTTTAGGCAGGAAAAATTCGGTTTGAACCGAATCGAACCAACCGAATTGTAATTTGGTTCGATTTTTATATAATTTCGGTTCGGTTCATTTTTTAAAAACTTCGGTTATTTCGGTTCGGTTGAAAAAAAAGTCAAAACCGAACCGAACCGACTGAATGCCCACCCCTATTTAGTAGTAATTGTTTTTTAAATTGACTCAAATCAAATAGAAACTTGATTGATCAACAAGTGTTCGACAAAATGTCTCAAAGAAAATTTGCAACCGAATTTAGCAATTTAGCAAAAGGAAGTGGGGACGACAAAAAACCTAATTTCTAATTTTAGATTAGTATTACTATCACACTATGTAGGGAATATATTGTGGATGCGTGATGTTTGAGTTTTTGTATTTATCATAAGTTTAAAAAAGAATGCTACTGAAGCAATTGTCTATTTTAATGCCTCGTTCAAGTTAATGAAGAATAAAATGATATCTCAAATTCTCTTAAATTTCATTTCCAGTGGAAGAACTCATACTACAAACTTCATTAAGAATGTGTCAGACTAGATGGAAGGGAATTGAGGACGACAAAAAACCTAATTTCTAATTTAACTAATCTATTATATTTAATTATTATTTGGATTGGTTTATTTAATTTTTAAAATAATAATATCTGTATAAAAAAGCGTAGAACAATAATTTTACCAAATATATATATGTATATATTTTTAAAATAATTTAAATAAAAGAAGGGTAATATAGTAAATAACAAAATACAATTAAAAAAATGATATAAATAACTTAAACATGTATAACATGTAGCAAGTCGTTACGACGTTTACGACATCACGTGGCGCGATTCGACAAAATGATTATATAGTCATTTTGTAAAACTTGACTAAGTTAAGAATTGCCAAAGTAACTTGGGCTTTATGTTCATTGAAAAACATTTAAAAAACTTACGTATATTAATTTTGAATCCTCTCAATTTTGAGATGCTTCATCAAAATTCTCTAAACTTAAATATCTTAAATTCTATAGTTTTGATTTTTTTTTTTTTAAATTTAAAATTATTTTCTTTGTTCCTCTTTATTCTCTTTTGTGATTTAGGTAACTAGTAAACACAAGTTGCCTCTAATAAAATAAATAAAATTGGGCTACACTTATATGCAATATTTCATATAAAATGTTAGTATATTTAAGAAAGGGTAAAAAATTCATGGATTTGTAGCGGGTTTGACCGGTCAAACGAATATTTCCTTAAAAGTCGCGCGCAGGAGGCTAACATGATAACGAGTTTCAGGTCTGTGTTATTATAAAGGTAATTATATTTGGCTAACAGGATAACGGGTTTCAGGTCTGTGTTATTATAAAGGTAATTATATTTTACCGCAAAACCAAATATGTGTTACTGTACAAATAACACATAAATTGACTTTTCACATGAAATATTAATCCAAATTAATTTAAGGAAGGATAAAATAGAAAAATTTGTTCTTAATTCGTGTTACTATAAATACAATTATATGTTAGGACAAATACGTGTTACTGAAGGACAAGTAACACACCATTGACTTTTGAGTAACACATATTTGACTTCAAAGTAATACATAAATATGTGTTACTATATAAACACAAGTGTATTACTTTATTGAGAAAGATGTGTCATTGTATAAATAAAACGGAGATACCCACACATTAAATGAAGAACAATAATTGAAAACACGAAAAACACAAACATTTTGAATAGTTTATTTTGTGATTAGCAGATTAGAAATCTGAACCGTTTCTGAAGATTGTTTTTTAAATTTTTTATTGAAGCCTACAGATTTCAGATTTCACGCAACATGTGCAGAAGATAAGGCATCGCACAAAAGAAGGAGATCGACGCAGAAAGAAAAGGAGGAGAGAGACTGGCAGAAGAAAAAAGCATAGAGAGGAAGAACGATACCGGATAAGAACATAAGATTAGGTCATATTACACGGTAGTGCTATTTTAAAATAGGGTTAATTGCAAAAAAAAATCACAACCTTTCATTCTGTTGCAATTTAATCTAAACCTTTGAAATATTGCAATTTAAATCATCACCTTTTACAATTTTGGCAAATTAGACTTCCGGGCAGCACCTTTGTGCCCGAATCTGACGTGGCAATCCTATGTGGCTTCCTATAGACAAAACGACGTCGTTTTGTTCAAAAAAAAATTAATAAAATCTAAAATCCTATGTGGCTCTTTCTATGCCATGTTCGTATTTAAATAAATAAATAATCAAAATTACAAATCATAAAACAAAGAACATGGATTTATTCAACGGATTCATTCTTTCTCTTTATTTCAGGCGGTTTCAATACTCAGAACTCAGAAGATTGTATTAATGGTGATTTCATCGCCGATATATTATGTTACAACTTCAATTTCATTTCCACCGTTCAAAATTCGACTCCATTTTCATTTTCCCCAAATCAAACGAACCCTAGGGAGGAAAGAAGAATGATTTTGGACATGGATTAGAAGAAGAAGAATGCTCTGCCCTATATAGTGGAAGCCGGTGAAGCGGTTCTTCACGAGCCCGCTCAAGAAATTAAACCCGACGAAATCATGAGGAAAGCACCTGGGATTGACCTTGCTGCTCCTTAAATTGGCATTCCTTCAAGGGCTAGTTTACTAATTCTAGCTTTTCTGCTTCAGGGTGACTTTTGATATTTGAGTATTGCAGAAACATCAATGAATATATTAGGACTAAATTAATCTTTAGATAGACAAACAAAATTAGAGTACTTGATTTTACATGCTTCGCAACTGTATTTGAAAATCAAGAAGCAGTAATGGATACTAGGAATAGTATAACTACACAAGCAATTTAATTGTGTTTTTCTTTAAAACTCAAATTCTAATAATCAACAAAAAGGTTTTATTTTTGGAGTTGTCATGAGTAAGTTTTAAGGTTATTTTTGGAGTTGTCATGAGTAAGTTTTAAGGTTCAAAGATTTATATGTTGATTGTTGATACCCGTTTTTGCCTAATCTTTGTTATACTTAGTGTGGTAAATGCCTATTTTTTTGCCCATTTTGACAGTTGTCATTTTGATGATATTCTTTGATTTGGTTGGCAAAATTGATTTTGTAGTGTTTAATATTAGTCATTGTTAACAGATAATTGTTCTGGAAGACAAAAAAAGTGCATGAGGTATGATACAAAGCAAGAGATTAAGGAACAAGACCGTCGAAGGAATTGGTGTCGAAATGAGTGAATACAACTCTCAAATTGAAAGGCATCGAAATGAGTGAATACAACTCTAAAATTGAAAGGCATAATGCAGCCTTCGAATAGAAGATACTGAAAAAAGCTACGCGACAATGTAGTTGAAAGGCATGTATGATGGTTTGGTGCTATTGATTGTTGTATTATGTAATTGTTTGAGGGGCGTTGAATGTCCTACAGGACCTACACTACACTAATGTTGATTTAAAAGGAAGGTTGGTGGGTTGTAGTTATTGTACAGGAAGAGTGTAGTTGTTTAATTGTATTTGTATTGCTCATTTGGTAATGAAATATTTCCTCATTTTGTGATTCTAGTGATATTTGTAAGATCTATTATATACTTATTTGGTATATAATGTACAAAATTTCTTGTTAAGGGACATAACTTGTAAGAATCTGTCAACTTCATTTTTGACAATTGTATCTGTCATACCATTCTTCAGAATGAATTTTGTAAATTTGCCAACAAAATCTTGCAAACTAAAGGGACAAAAAAAACTGGTTATGGAAGATAATAGCTAAAATATATGCAGAAGACCACCTGTATATTAATAAAAAATATGCAAAAGAATAAGTTGGAATATCGCAAAAGTATACAGAACTAAAAACTGAATAGAGAAAAACAAAGGCATTGCCACCTGATATATAATAACACTAATACCATATACAACTTTGACACCAAAATATAGTAGCAAAAACGTAACTTTTTAAATGCCTATTTGACATCAAAATATACTAGCAAACACTACACTTTTAAGCATCTACAAAAAATGCCTACTTGGCATCAAAATATACTAACAAACACTACCTACACTTTTCAAGTGTTTACAAAAAATGTCTACTTGGCATCAAAATATACTAGCAGACACTATCTACACTTTTTAAGCGTTTACAAAAAATGCCTACTTGGCATCAAAATATACTAGTACGTGGCAACAAAAACTTATCATTCCCTTCACATCCTTCTCTACTTGGCTGCACTCTCTTGAGTTCCGAATATATCTCGTGCAACTGTATTGTGAGTAATTCTTGAGCTTGCTCTTGTCCCCATACGACCTCTTCCTCTGCGTCCTCTTGAAGAAGAGGAACTTGAACCAACATGTGTTGAGGCTACAAAGTGAACCCTATTCTCTTCAGGCATCTTCAACATAAATAAGTGAAAAATTAGACATCAATCATATCTAAAAAAATTACAGAACCAAAATAGTAATTCATACCCTCATGTATATATTTCCAGCCTCCCCTCCAACATGTATACCAAATCCTTTTCTTGCCTAAACAATTAAACAATAACACAATTAAATAAATAAACAAAAATTCATATTCCTCTCAATCAACACATAAAAACACAATTAATCTTACCACTGCTCTATCTCTTGCATGCAATGCAGATGCAATTGCATTATCTGTTTGAGTGGACTGTGGTATTTCAGAAGTTGATGCACGCGATTTTCGTATGCACGAAGTACTTCCATCCATGCGTGGTCTTCCTCTTTTGCGCTGTTAATAAAATTTTGTAATTTAGTATACCCATTTACTTTAGAAGGTTAAAAATAATGCATTACCTTTTGCGGTTTCTCAGCTGTTTCATTGGTGCAAGATCTTTTGTTATGACCAATTTTGAAACATTTTTGACATGTCATCTGTAGACCGAAACGTTTAAGTTTTCTCGCATTTTTCTTCTCTTCCTCAGGCCCTCTTCTTCTTTTCTTCTTCGGCCTTCCTGGCATCTTTCTAAATGGTGGTGGCTTTATTGGATTACCAGCAGCTTCAGGCCACAACTTTCTACCATTAAGCGGTTGCAATGCATTTTGATATGCAACAATGTACACTGTGACTGTATAACATTGATCAACAAAATCTGCAACATCTTTTTTCATGAAGTGAATGGCTGAACAAGCATGAATGCAAGGAATTCCAATCAATTCCCATGCCCTACACGTGCAAGTTGAATATTTTAAGTCAACCACAAACTGATCATCCTTAACCGAAACCTGAAACCTCTCTCCAACAGCTGGCTTCGTGATGCACATTCTACTCCAGTATTTTGCAGCTTCAACTTTTTTCCTTATTCTAGGACAAAATTGCCGAACTACACTGTTTTTTACTTTCAAATCTCATCCCTAACACAAAATTCAACTGCTTATGATCACATTTTTGATCATATATGATCATATTTTTCTTTTTTCTTCCTTCATCAACGAATTCTCCATCACTGTTTGTTGAATCTGAGTTAACTTCACCCTCAGAGTCTTCATAATCTGAGTGCAAACCTTCACTTTCTTCAATCTCATAATTAATGATTGCACCCCAATTGCTTTCACTTCTGTCACTAGCCATATTTTTACGAGCCATGATATATTCTTCATCATCTGTTTCTAAATCATAACATGATAATCCATCATCAGACTCACTCACATCTATCGGCATATAGTCTTCATCTTCACCAGAGTAACCACTAATATCACCAAGAAAATCATCAATATTATCATTTAAAAAATCAGGCCCAACAATACCATCAGTCCCGTCAACCTCATCAGTCACAGCAACCCCATCATCATCACAATTAAGCTTACCACCATCTACATATACACTTACTAAATATTGCCCATAGGTGGATTGCTTAATCATATCCATCACACCAGCATCATCAAACACTTCTTTCATCTCAGTCTTTGTCCATGGAATATTGTAAAATAATTTGTTCCATTTTTTATAGCCTAAATTATGAACTTCTTCTTCCAAGTCAAAATATCCAAACCTATCAATATCTAAACCATGCCTAGGAGCCAATTCAACACCATTATAGATCAATTCCCCATTTTCTGATAACATTTTTCCACCATGATGAATATAAATTGAGATTTCACTGTAAATCGAATATACAAACAATGTATTAGGCCACAATTTTGAAAATATATATTTTGCAGAAATTTAGACTATAAAGCTTTTTGCAGAAATCTGATTTATAGAAATTTTAAATTAGAATTTTTGAAGAAAATAGATGTTCTTACCACCAATTACTTTTACCATAATAAATTCCTAATTAGATTTTTGCATGAATCAGATTCACAAGAAACCCTAATTTAAAAAACACTCAATTTTCAGACCCCACGTTCGTGACCACCTCCATAACAAGCCAAAGTTATTAAAGAATTCTAAAAATCCACCACACTACTATCCGGGTTTCAAATTTTCAGAAAACTATAAGGTAAAAAAAATTAGCATATGGGCATTACCTGTCTGCCATTGATGGACTCCACTCTCGAAACGGGACAAGAAACACCGATTGATGACCAAGGAGAAAAATATGTTCCCTTTTTTTTTTTTGGTATTCGGTTACTGATTGCTCATAACAGAACTCCCCATGAAGGGCATTCTTTCTCAATGCGCTATTCCAAGATCACCTTCCTATTCAATGGTATTCCAAGATCATTTTCAGTATTGATGAAGGAATGCGATTTCTCTAGGGTTCCTCTTTATCTTTTAGAAATCTGTTTATTTTTAGTGTGGAAGAAACCCTGGCATAAATCTAAAAAACTCTCAGATATTATTTTTGTTTTATGATTTGTAATTTATAATTTTGATTATTTATTTATTTTATTTTTTAAAATTTGATCAGGGTATAGGAAGCCACGTAGGATTGCCACGTCAGATTCGGGCACAGGGGTGCTGCCCGAAAGTTTAATTTGCCAAAATTGTAAAAGGTGATGATTTAAATTGCAATATTTCAAATGTTTAGATTAAATTGCAACGGAATGAAAGGTTGTGATTTTTTTTGCAATTAATCCTTTAAAATATTGTATATAAGTTTTTGACAATAAAATTATATATAAATATATACATATTTAAAAAAATTATATTAAATTATTTTTTTTTCACAATTGATCTTTTACTAGTTAATTAATAATAAACCAGCAAATTTGCAAAACCCTGATTCCGCGATTCCCTTCCTCTCATTTTCCTAAACCTCGCAGGGTTTCTGTCGCAAGATTAATTTCAGAAAATATCACCTACTATTATTGAGATCCGAAAACCCTGTTCAAATAATTTTCTGGAAAATTAGTCTTGTCGTCTCACAGTATCAATGGCGTACAGGCGCAGTATCACTGCTAGAGCGAAGTTCTTTTACCAACATCAACAACGAGTTGCTCCTCCGTTTTCACACATTAATCGCGATGATAGTGATCGTGAAGAATTGCATACCAGACCAATCTCAAGAAACCCTGAAACCCGCAGCTATATACAGCAACGTTTATTCGGGACCGGAAATAATTTCAGCAATTTCCATAAGTCAGTGAATGTGTTTCAGGATAGGAGATTTGCTATTCCGGCGGGTTGTGGACTTGTTTTAGGTAGGAATTATTCGGGTGCAAGCGTCGGAGAAGGGGCAGCTGATAACATTGAAATTTTGAATGATGTGGTGGGTGTGGTGGTGGATAGGGCGACGGATGTAGCGCCGGTGTTGAGTGAGGTGGCAATTTCGGCTGCAGATTCCTACTTTCCAGTTGCAGCTCTCCAGTACTTGATTGATTATGTGCACTGTTATACAGGATTAAGCTGGTAATAGCATATATTTGATTATACTCGTAGCATATGTCTCAGCTTCTTTTTTGTTGTTTTTTTTAGTGCTTTTGTTCTGAGGAAATATGTTTGTTTTGAGGTTTTTTAAAAGAACTCCGCAATGTTTCTTATTTGTGATAGAATGGGAGTAGATATGAGATTGCATATATTAAAATTGTTCTGTTCAGAAATTTGGTGAGTGCTGCTATGCTGTATATTTATGATTGATTGATTGCCTTCTTTGTATTAACCGAAAGGGTAATACAATGCATTTGTGTATGTGTATGCACATTTTGAACTCAAAGATGTAAAGTTAGAATTGTTGTTGCTCATGTGTAACTTTCACTGGGATGGAGAGAATAGTATTTAGTTAAAGTGTGTAAGTATTGTCAAAGGGATTTAATTTGCAATTTTTGTTTAGGTGGGCATCGATTGCTGTGACAACTCTTTTGATTCGTTGGGTTCAGATTCCTCTACTGATATATCAGCTGAAAGCCACTACAAAATTTGCTGTGAGTTCTATACACACTTTTCTCCGTGCAGTTGGGGTTTATTTGTTGTATCATATGGTGAGACGACGTGTCTTCTTACACGTATCAACGTCTGACGATACCGGAAATTTGCTTACGTATTGTATCCACAGTGAAGATGAAATGCTATCATTTCATACATACTGTCCAGTACTATATCACAAGAATCTAACAAATTACTATTTCCTCCAAACTTCCCGGTCCTGTATGACTGTATGTAAAAGGAAAAGATTGAAGAAAGTTGGGAGCAGAATTTTCTCGAATGAATTAGCCTAGCTCATTATAAAAAAAAGCGAAAGAGAACTTGCCAATAATAGCTGGTTAGTTTGGTAGAGCAACATGATTTTTCTCTCCTTTGGGTGATGGACACATGCATTACATGTCGTCTCAACTTGCCCATGTGGCAGTTTCAAGCCAAATATGGAGTTATGAATTTGGGAATTTACATTTCTTTTTCATTAGTTTACTCGGAAAGGACTGGTAACTGTGATTTAAAATTAAATTAATATGAAAACCTTTTCACTTCTATACTTCGTATAGATTTGGATTCTTGTTGATTCGGACTACTGTTCGGTAAATGAAGGCTGCTTTCTCACCATATAGGCATATATACATTTATCCAAATCACTTATGTTATATTGATATATTGTGTATATAATGTCATGTCAACATTGTATTGAACGTAATCTTGCTTTACTGTATTGCTTTCTGTATCTAATTACATATATGTGGTTCTAAATCTTGTGTAGATGATCTCGCCACAGATGCAGGAAATTAAAGAGGAAATGCAAGAGAAGGTATGAGTTTCAGACTCTTGTTTTCTACTCCATCATGTTGATTGTTGGTAGACTTGCTGTACATGTGCTGAATGGTTCTTAATCATGTTCACTCTACTAACTCTCTATTGGAGTTTGATCCATCCTTCTACAATTATGTTCATACAGGTTACTTGATTCTGTTGCTTTCTTTGACAGGGCATGGAACCCAGAGCAGTTTCTGAAGGTCAGGCAAAAATGCAAGCACTAATGAATGAGTACGTGTTTTTCCATTCTTATTAATTTAGAAGTCACCATCATGTCTGTTATCTAACTCTCCTTGGGTATTAAATCAGGATCACTATATGTTAAATAATTTCTTAGACTGTTTAAAAGGGATGGTTATCACCATTATCAATATGGGGGAAAAATGAGAAAAAGATGAGAAGAAAAATGTCTAATCCATTGTCAACAATTTGAAACACTGAAAGCTTTTCCATAGCAGTGGTGAGCAAAGCCTGATTATATGGCCTGTTATGATTAAAGTGTGGAAGTAATTATGGAGAAAGCTATGCTGCACAGTTCCATTTGGCCCAATACTGTATTATTTGAATGAAATTTGTTTTATTCCTAATGAATGCTAAAAGTTAATGTACAGTTTAGCATCATTTATTAATTTTGCCGAGGTAAAGAAGAAAAATGTGTGTGGACTCACAGACTACCACTGATAATGGGATAAAACATACTCAAAGTGGTTATTTGATCATCTTTCATGTAGCTGGATGGATCAGACTCCTGACTTTAAGGATGATGGAGTACTTTTTAGGCACAATGCAAAGGTCCTTATAGTATCCACATTTATCTTGAAAGGTACTTAAAGTGTATCTTATTTTTAAAAACCCAAGTATTGAACTGTGATTTCACGAGGTCCTTTTTTTTAACATTTCTTCAAAGCTTTTTTTTTATTAATTTGTAAGTCAATTCAATTTTAATAAAAGCATCAGTTTAATAAAAAGAAGTTTTCATAGAAGGAAAAAAAAGGACCTTGTGAAATCATATTTCAATACTTTAGAAACGTTTCAAAATAAAAATTACTCCATACTTTAGGAGCTTTTAAAAATAAAATATATTTTAAGGATCTTTTGAAATAAAAGTTGATACTTTAGGGACCTTTAAAGCATTATGCCTACTTTTTATGCTATAATCCTCTTCTCCCTTTTGGGGTATTAGTTTTGAATAGAAGATACACATTAACTGATCTAATTGCATGTTGCTGCAGGCACGGTGTATCTCCGTTCACCCCTTTAAAGGGAATTCTAATTTCAGCTCCCATCTTTTGCAGTTTCTTCTTTGCTGTGAGATCACTCCCCTTGCTTATATTAATTGCTTCTGCTCTCCATATCTCCTCTCTCTCTCTCTGCTATGACTTAACATATCTTTCCTAATGTTTTGACATTATCCCTCATCATTTCTACTCAGATCAACACCATGGTAGAAAAAGTTCCATCTTTTAAAGAGGGTGGAACATTATGGTTTACCGATTTGACAACTCCTGATAGCCTGTATATTTTCCCAGTTTTGACGGCATTGACATTTTGGATTACGGTGGAGGTCAGCTTCCTTTTTTTATTTCTTTATGTACTTTGTTTGTTACACTAAAACCAATTTATTCATGATATTTTAACCGAAACATAATGCCATTGATGTTATGAACTTTATTGACTTCCTTTTCTTCCTTCACGAGTTTGACTTAATTGGTTTAGCTTCAAACAAGATTCTTAAAAATCCGTCTCATCTTGAGGGTTCAGCTATCGCTGTACCTCTACTGAACTGGTTTAAAAAATAACAATAAAATTGTTCTACACATGAAGCTTGGGCTAGGGTTCTCAGCTTACCATTGATGGATATAATTCATTTGTTAAATGATGACCATTAACGCCATTATATAATGAAGTCACTCGAGTAATTTCTTATTGTGAGATGCATGAAATTCAATATTGGGGCGGCGGGGGTGGGTGGGGGGAGACTGTCTTAAAAGTAATTCATCTGTTAAATGATCACCAGTACACCGTTATATAATGCAGTCACTCTGGAGTAATTTCTTATTTTGAGATGCTTGAAATTGAATATTGTGGCAGGGGGGAGACTGTATTAAAAGTTTTTTTTTTTTGTCAATTTTATGTTCTAGTATTATTTATAAATATCTAAAACTACAATTGATAGACCCCCTTCCTATGGGTTGGTTGGCTGTCACTCTACAACACTTATAAACCTACTATCAATTTTCAATACAATCAACTCTCTCTCCTTTAATATATTTAATTCATAATACACATAATTCAATCATTTTATTGATTTATTCATACTCAACAATGATATAATAATAAAACCATCATTCACTCTTATACATTGATTTGACATAAAGTTAAATCCTCCCCTACTTACAAACCCAAAAGAAACAATTCATCAGGATTTATAAAACCTGTTTTCAAAAGCCACTTAAAACTCAAAGTAAACATAGCCTTTAGATTCATCTGACTGGCTAGTGTTCAGATTTGTCGCAATCAGTTCTTTATCTTGGTTTAATAATTGATTAATAATCCCATTTCAGTGCAATGCTCAAGAAGGTATGGAAGGGAATCCTAATGCTGGTACCATAAAAACTGTCTCTAGGGTATTTGCAGCATTGTCAATCCCTTTAACTGCAAGTTTCCCCAAGGTATGTTGTTCATCATCTGAGAGTGCAAAACTTTACATACTAATTGAATTTTTTTCCACTTCGAATGCTCACTATATTTATTGTGATGATAGACAACCGAAATTTTACATACCTGATCTTACATTACCATTGATTGATATTATCAAGCTCCTCTTGGTTGTCTGTCATCTCAAATTTAGTGTTGCTGTTTTACATTCTTCATTAACATCATAATTCAAACTCCGTTGGCGCAAGTTCTCTCCTTTTTCTCTGATAAGTTGAATGTAAGTTTTGTCTGTGAAGTTTTATCTCCCGACTCATAGAATGGAATGGACATTTTTGCTTTATTTTCATACTCTGGGAATATCCTTCTTTATTTGTGGTCATAAGCTCACTTTTTTTTCTCGTTGATGTCCAGTACTATGGTGGTACGATAAACGTAAAACTGGTTCAATCAATTCATCAGTAAAATCCATAATTTTATTTTTCATGTCTAACAGGCTCTATTCTGTTATTGGATTACCTCCAACCTCTTTTCACTGGCATATGGATTCGGTAAGTCCTGTTTAGCTTTTCTGTTATATATATATATATATATATATATATATATATATATATATATTTGGTGGCACTAGATCTTTTCAGCTTATGTGTGTGTGTTTGTGTTCTTTCCTTTATTTCTACTCGTGTTTTCAGTTATAAAGAAACCTGAAGTTAAGAAGTACTTGGGAGTACCCATTTTACCCCCGCCACCACCTTCAACTAATCAGAAACCAAGCCTCCCATTTTTCGAAACACTGAAGAAGTATGCAGCAGCCCAGAAACAGCTGTCACGATCATCACCTACTGAAGCATCATCAAGACCTACTGAAGCATCATCAATACCTACTGAAGCACCATCAAGGCCTACAACTCAAAGAATACCATCTTCTTCTGTTCTTAACCAAAGGATTAAGAGTTTAGAGAAAGAAGTTAGAGGAAGGAAGAAAGGGAAGAAGGGGAAGAAAATGTGACAAAGAGGTAAATTAAGTGAAAAGACGCCTCATTAAATATAATGATTTTTTTTTTTGGGCTATACTAATGCATTTTTGTGAACTTCACCTCAAATGAACACACAATTACTATTATTAATAATCTTAGGATAAGAGAGCTCATGATACGCTAACAAATTTTTAGACGTAGATCTCTCAGCGCGTTGTGTTAATGTATCAAAGAAAAGTGAAGGACTATTGAACAAAGACAAGAGCTTAGTTATACAGGCCTTTGTTCATTTGCTAACTTGACAGTTCTTAAATTTGTATTATCTGTCTCTTTGTATCTGTTTTTTCCTGTTGATTCAAAGATTCAAGTTTGTTTTATTTAATAATACAGGCCCTTGTGATAATTACTCAGTTGGCTTGATGCATAACTCTCTGTTCTGTTTGTGTCAGTTGGTATGCTCGTCTAGGTATGTTTGAGAAGAAAATCTAATTTAACTCTGGATTTTTTCTCATCGTAGGTTGCAGTTCTTCTTGAATAATCTTTGGACTTTGGACTTTCATAGTTCTGTTATATAAATACACAGCTCATGTTTTGCTACTTTGGCTTGATATTTTTGTATTATACCGTATCCCAAAATGTGTTTTGTACTAGGAAAAAGAGAGTTTCCAGGTAGAATGTACGGAGTAATTCTTTGAGGCACGTTTATGTCCTTTTACGGTTGTAAATTTTTGAGCCTTGTAATTCTTTTACGACATTTTCGTGTACGAAAAAACTCAATACCCCAACCCCTGCCCCCCCCCCCCCCCTTTCCGATTTCATAGGCCAAGTTTATTTTGGAATTTAGAATTTAGGGGTGTGGATTTTGAAATTCTATGGATTTTAAAATCTTTGTGAATACTAAATAGGAAAAATATGTGTTTGTTTTGAGATTTTAATTGGTTAAACGACGATTGATTTATCAATCGAGATTGTAAAAATAGTGTGTAAGTGTATTTTATAGGGGTGGATGTAAAAATTCGAGATTGTAAAAATAGTGTGTAAGTGTATTTTATAGGGGTGGATGTAAAAATTCCGTCGTGTTGGTGAATTCCAAAACAAATTGTTAAAAGAATGTTTTGTATGCCCTCTTCATCTTAAAAAAAGTAAATAAAAAGATGATCCTCTCAAATTAATCTCTTCCCAAAAAACATGTACTGTATTCCCAATTTCAACTGGATTCATTATTCAATTACATAGGTATTGAGCAATCAATTTTCAGCAACATGATTTTCTGACATACATCTCTCTCCAATATTAAAATATAAAGATATTTTTCATTAATTGTGTGATTGAATAAAAATATTATTCATTGAATACGAGATATTTTTGGCCGGTGAGTTAGCAAAATATATGAAAAAAATAGCTAAAATAACACCTAACTTGAAATAAAATTTAAATTCTAGAAGAGGTAGAGAGTATTAAATTAAATGGTTTCTTCCAATGGCTGATTTAGACCGTTATTTATTTATGGGCCACAAGTACAACGACCTGTTCTCGTGGTCAATACTCCTGACCTTTTCAAGATTCAGTATAGAAGTTTAATTAGTATATATTACTGTAGTATATATATTCAATATTATCCGAAACTAAGAAAAATGAAAATAAATAAATAATGCCATCGAATTAAAAAGTTTTCCATCTACAAAGCTGTATCCTATACGGCTAGTACTTTATCACGAAAAGATTAAAAAAAAGGCGAGATAAAATTTAGAGTTTTGACTTTTGAGTCGACAATAAAAGCTTTAAATTCGTAATTAAATACTATAAACATCAAAGAAATAAAGTTGCACGTCTAATGTTATCATATAAATATATAAATTCAACATTTTAAGGGATCTGTGTGTATATAATTATATATACAGTTTTTTAGAAATTCAAAGAAAGAACTTTCTTTAAGAAATTAAAACAGTGTTAATTGGGGGTAGATCGAATTTTAATTATTTATGTAAAATTAATTACAAAATTTTAGTGAGAACTACTGATACCGAATTACATACTCCTATATGTCTTGTAGTATTACGATTGGGACTGATATGTAACATCTTTGTTACACTCATGAGATGAATGACACATGATTAATTGAGGTTAGGGGAGAGTCGTGAGGCAATAAAAGATATCTTGAAAAAAAATATGAGAATCTTTGTGAAATGTTATTTTTATAATTAATTTAAGTATAACTGTTATACATACAAATAATCAATTTTATTTCGTATGTATAACACTGACAATTCTCCGTAAAAAAAAAAAACAATGTAGTATTGATTACAAAAAAAACAATTTTATATATTTTCAAAAAATTAAAACAATATTATTTGGCAATAGATCGAATTTTAATTATTTATGTAAAATTGATTACAAAATTTTAGTTAGAACTGAACATATACTGATACCAAATTACATGTAGTATTACGATTGGGACAATGATAGGTAACATCTTTGTTACACTCATAAGATGAATGACACGTGTGGTAATTAATTTAATTTAATTTATAATTAATTGAGGTTAGGTAATTAATTTAATTTATACCTTAAATTTAATATGAAAATATTTTACGAAGTATCAATGTTATACATATAAATAATTGAACAAACAATTATTCATGTGCATAATAATGACAATTCATATACACAATTATTGCATCAAGTTTTATTATTTTTATTTTAATTTTTTAAAAATGATATTCTTTTAATTGTTTTATATTCTTCAATTTTCACTTATTTACCTTAATTGTCATCACTTTGATTATAAATGAATTCCACAATACTTCATAACATTAACTAACATACATTTATTTTGTACAATTACATATAAACTAATTAAAGTTTATTAAAATTCATTTTAGATGAAATGACATAATGAATTCGAATAGAAGAATGAACACGAAACTACAGTGCCACATGGGGTCTGACCTTTTTCCGTGTGACCCATTATAAAAAATTGAATTGGGACAGAGCATCTAGATACTGGATATAGTCTTTGAGCCATACATAGTCTCTCACAATTCAAATGTAGGGGTCCACCAGCCACGCTCATTCATTGCCACCACGGAAATATCATACACGCAATTGAATTGTTATTTTAAAGCCACTCACCATTTTATTTTCTTCATAATATTATTTCTATTCTCCTTCCATTCAATCTTATTCTTCTTAATTTTCTTTTCATATTGTCAATTTTTAGTATTTTTAGTTTCTTTTTGAAATAATATTACCTCAGGCTACAAACGAAATGAAATTAATGTTGAATTTTATATCAAATTCATATATAAACGGTTGATTTAAAGTTCAATTACTATATAAATTATAATGATTCTATTTGATGAAGTCAGAAAGATCAAAAGGTTTGAACATCACTATCTAAACTTTAGGTTCTTGATTCAAGTCAGGAGAAAAAATTATAATGTAATTAAAAAAAATGTAAGGGTAGAAAGTTCAGTTTTGTCATGAGGAAGGAATATTAAGAAAACAATACAAGAGGATAAAAATTAAAAGAACTGGTTTCCAGTAAACATGGATTCACGTAATTTTTTTTTTTTTTTAATATTGTTGTTTAGCATATTAAATGTTATTTAAGTGAAACTTCTATGCGAAATAATGATACTTTGTAGAAGAGATTTTAGACAAACCTGATTCATACAAGTTTTTTGTCAACTTAAAATTAAAGTGCAGAAGAAAAAAAGAATTAAAAGCACAAATGAAAAATATTGTATTATTATAAAAAAAAAACAAAAAAAGGAAAGAGTCAAGAGAAGAAAATTGTTGCAGAAATAAAGGGGAGTTATTAGGTGAACCCATAGTTATTGGTCTATTTATGAGCAACTCTATCACAATAATTGATAATTCAAAGAAGTTGGCTTGCAACTTAAGGAGCAAATTTTAAAACGTAGTTTTATTTTTATTTTTTATTTTAGAGAAGCAACATTAGCAGGAGATTATACGATTTAGTGGGTGTTTTCAAACACTATGTGGGTGTTTTCAAACACTATGTGGGTGTTTGGAAACACTAGAAGTTGCTTAAAAACACTTTTTTTTTCAAATAGAATCACTTATGGAGTATTTGCAAACACAACAAAGTGATTAAGTTAATTTGTTAAAAGTGATTTTGTTGAAGCACCCCTCCACCTACTTCTAATAGCTTCTATGTGCTTCTCATCATTATAACAATCAATTTTACAATTTTGCCCTCGCAATTTAAATAATATTTCATCTTTACACATTACCTATCTAAGGACCCGTTTGATAGCCTGCATAAGGGAAATATTAACCCTGTATAACACTTATTATGCTGTTTGATAGGTCATATAGGCTATATCAGCACCCCTGAATAGTCGGAAAAGCGGCGTATTAAAAAGTGCTTTTTTGGGCCCTTATACAGGCTTTTCACTATTCCCTTTTGAAGAAATAATACCACCCCCCCTAGTATTATTTTATACAGGTTTGGCCCGTATAAACCAGATTACGATTTTGCCCTTCCATTTATTTGCTAAAACTCCAAACCCTAATTCATTTTCGAAAACTCCTCCATTTCGTTTCTTCGTTTTTTTCTCTGGCGATTTCATCTACCCCAAGCCAACGGCTGCACAGTCTCGTTCCGTCGTGTCGCCGCCTTTGTAGGCGGAACCCTAGTTGCCGCAGTGAGTCCTTCGTGTGCAGCGACCGAGCCACCGCCGTCGCGGCACAGATCCGTTGTTGAAATCGCCCTTTTTTCTCCACTGTCGATCTTCACTGCGTATTCTCACCAGCCTTCTCCTCCGTTGAAGATTTCCGCCTGCCTTCCGCGTTCAAGATTGTGTCGTGCAACATCCATGGTGAAAATCGCAGATTTGATTTTTGCTTTAGGGTTTCTTCTCTTGCCCAAATCCTACCACGCCGTACGATCGCCCCCCGGTTCCCCTTCGCGGAAATGACAATAGCGCTAGTTGGTTGACGATGATGGTGGTGGACCCCGCTTCTAGGTTTATTGCATATGGAGCCCACCGCCTATTCACATCTCTTTCCCGCAAGCGCCTCCCGCCGCCGCCGCCTTCTTCTCTCCAGAAATCAGGTTATTGCTGTCTTTTATCTGAAATTTCTCTTCGTTTAATTGTGTTTGGTTCTGGTCTTGATTATTATACTTACAATTTCATCGACGATTTTAAACGTTTGCATTATGCGCACGCTCATTTTAATCTATACATTCATTTGGTTAACTTAATTTTTCTTTTGATTCTGGAATTTGTTGGGCTTTAGTAGGTGATGGCAAGTACTTTTTATTTCATTGATGAACGCAGTATATTTTAGTGTTATTTTTCCAGTTCAAGTCCGTAAAGATTGGGCTTTAGTTTCAGCGATTCTGTTATAATGGAGTTGGGATATATCCTTGGTCATTTTGAAATGATTTGTACATTTTGAGTTGGCTATTGGAAGTATTCTCCATAATTTGATTTAATTTGAATATTGATACTTCTGTTCCAGGAATCAAGTAGAATATATTTTAAAATGTTTGCAAATCAATCTTGTCTTACGTTATTCAATTATATGTTTTGTTCCATTCTCTTAGTTTTGATCTCCAAATTTGTGTTTGTTGTGTATATTAACTCCATGGTAAGGTGTGTGGCTAGTTATCTGTCTTACGTTATTCAATTATATGTTTCTATCTGATGTCATCGTTGCAAATGGCTAATGTTCAGTGCAGAATCATGATATTACTGCTCATTTATTTAACTGGTTTTAAACTATTAAATATCCAACCAAAAACTATTAAACTATTTAATGTGTGTGCATTGATTCTTTTGGATTGACAATTGATATATGTATCTAATTTCTGTTAGGGTATTTTAGATTGGTGTTTTTATGTGTGTGCATTGCTTATGTGTTTTACTTGAAGTGTTCCATGGCATTTGTGTGACTGATTATGTTTCTTGTAAAGTAGGTGGTTGAAAAGAAATTGCTCGAAGTGTTCCATGACATTTGAAGCTTAATCCGCTTGAATTAGAGTTGATCTCATGATATTTTTTTTTACTTTTTCATCTGCATTAGCTATTAAGTGAACCAAATACATGGATATGTGAACCAAATTTAGTCCCAACTTTGATGCTTGCTAATTGTTGTATAGTTTTTGTTGAGTGTTATGTGTGTGCATTGCTTCTGTTGGATTGGCAATTGATATATGTATCTGATTTCTGAATTATTTGGCATCTTATTTAAACATGAAACGTGCTTAAAACTGGCTGCTAGATTGATGATGTGGTTGCTGCCTATTCTGGTAGTATTCAGTCTTTGATTCCCTTCCTCTTTTATCGAATCATTCACACGTAACAACAAAGTTCCCTTCCTCTTTGATTCACTTTTTTTTTTTTTAAATAGACCTGGTAAAATTATGTTGAATTTCTCCTGAAACTTTGTCAGCAAGCACCCCAGTTAAAGCTTTTATGTTATAAATGTTCAAGAAAAAACTTTTTCTCTAATTACAGTCTGACATTAAAGCTTTTATGTAAATGTTCAATGTAACTTTATAGATTTAACTCATTTATCATTTCTTTGTATTTTTTTTTTTTTGTTAATTTTTGTTGTTTCATTTGGTCTATAGGTATCCCCTGATCATGCGCAGCTCCTTGCAATGCTTGCTCAGATTGTTTGGATTCTGGAAAGTTTTGAATTCTCACAATTTTTCTTGAATTTCCTTATTGTTTGTATTAATGTCAATGTTGTTTGTGGGTATAGTGTGGGCAAGAATGTAAACTCTTTAGAAGAATGGGTGTATATGTAGGCTTAAGTGTGGGCAAGAATGTAAACTTTTTAAAATAATGGGCCTATTCGTAGGCTTAAGTGTGGGCAATATGGTAACATCTTATTACATTATATCTTTGCTTGAATTTTTGAATTTTTTTAACAGGTCACTCTATCTTGCCATTTCACTTGGTATGATGTATAATTTATGTGTTGTACTAAGTAATGTGATATGCCAGCAAACCTATTTAAAGTGAACCAAATACATGGATATGTGAACCAAATTTAGTCCCAACTTTGATGCTTGCTAATTGCTGTATAGTTTTTGTTGAGTGTTCTAAATTCTGATTTTTTATGTGTGTGCATTGCTTCTGTTGGATTGGCAATTGATATATGTATCTGATTTCTGAATTATTTGGCATCTTATTTAAAGCTTATTCGAGGACTTAGTTTTCATTTCCGACAAATCTTATTCGAGGAAAGATCTTATTCGAGGAAAGAAGTACTCGAAATGGTATCTATCTATCGATATTTAATCTTGTATTTCATTGTCTTTTAATACCCGGTGTAATTATTTGTTGATCAAATATTTTAACAGGAAAAATTGATGCTGAACACTCTGTCTCGTGGAATACGAGATGCTCAAATATCCACCGTCGTTTCTTGCGGCTACTGCAGTTTACACTGCTCAATCGACTCTATACGGAATCGGGCAGTGGAGCAAGACTTGCAATGCTTGCTCAGATTTAACTCATTTATCATTTCTTTGTTTTGTTTTTTTTTTTTTGTTAATTTTTGTTGTTTCATTTGGTCTACAGGTACCCCTGATCATGCGCAGCTCCTTGCAATGCTTGCTCAGATTGTGGGAGCAAAAAGATGTATTGAAGTGGGTGTCTACACTGTATTGAAGTGGGAGCAAAAAGATTGTTCTCACAATTTTTCTTGAATTTCCTTATTGTTTGTGTATTAATGTCAATTTGTTTCTAAAATGTTTGTGGGTATTGTGATAAGGACTACGATGGTCTGTTGAGTTTCTTCGTTGATGTCGGGGGTTGCACCTGATGTTATACTCTTGAACAAGATTCTCTTTTCGTTGTGTAAAAAATTTGGTGTCGAACAAGCAACCATGTTTTTGCAGAAATTTGAAGAACTTGATTTCTGCCCTGAAGATGTTTTTAATCTTAAATAAATGTTTCAAGGAATTATCTTTAAGATTTTTGGCTCATATAGATAATTTTCTATGATTGATTGCTTATTTGTATAATTTTTTTAGGATAATAATAGTTTTTAATGAATCAAATTTTGTGAGGGAATTTATAAATTTAATTATAGGAATCAATGTAGAATGTAATTGAATAATTTTTCAAAATACATAACCGAAAACGACAACTTAGTAAATTTTGTTTGACTCGTTTAATTTTTGAGCAATGAATAAATTTGATTGAATAATTTTAAATTTATCGGTGGACAAAATCATTATAAACTACAGAATTATGTGGGCAAAATGTTGAAATTATTGAATTGTGGCTCAATACCTTAGTGATGCTGAAAAAGGAAAAAGAAGGGTAAATTTGTCATTTTGTCTTTTTTTATCATTTATATGGTGGATTATTCATTCTATCAAACAAAAAATAATTTTATACACTGGTTAATACACTCTATCACACAAGAATTAACATAATACATGGTTTTTAGTACCACTTTTTGTATTTTCTATCAAACAAGAATTTGATTTAATACATCACTTATACACCTTTTCCTATATAAAATTATATTGAGGACCCCTTATACACCCCTTTTCCACATAATTTTATTTTGCGTATCAAACGCACCCTAAATGTAATAAGGGTGTTTTTTGTAAATTTATAAAAAAGTGGTTTGTTTTGTAAACACCACAACATATACACAATTGATTTAAAGTGCTTAATTTTAAAACACTATCAATTTTCTATTCTATTGTAAAAATCAATTTTAAAGTAATCACTATGTTTTGCAAACACATCCTATAAGGTGCTTAAAAGCACTTTTTTTTTTCCAAATAGAATCACTTTTGGAGTGTTTTGAAACACAACCAAGTGATTAAGTTAATTAAAAGTGATTTTGATGAAGCACCCGCCCTACTTCTAATAGCTTCTATGTGCTTCTCATCATTACAATAATCAATTTTATAATTTTACCCTCACAATTTAAATAATATTTCATCTTTACACATTATGTATCCAAATGTACTAAGAGTGTTTTTTGTAAATTTATAAAAAAAATAATTTGTTTTGTAAACACTACAACATATACACAATTGATTTAAAGTGCTTAATTTTAAAACACCATCAACTTTCAATTTTATTGTAAAAATCAATTTTAATCACTTTAAATCAATCAATATAATTTACAAACACACCCTTAAAAATTCATTCATTCATTTACTTTTAAATTTAAATAAAATATATTTGAACACAAATCAAAATTAATCCAAATGTAGGCATGATTTTAAATTCAGATGTTATTTTCCAATAAATATTATTTATATTATTAAGTATAAGTAGTTGGAAATTGAAATAATTTAGGAGTACGAAACCTCCGTCCAAAAAAAAAAAAAAAGAAGAATAGTATAAACACGGAGAATTTTATTATATAAATTGGAGTATAAAATATAATTGAATCTCGTCTTCGTCTCTGTAATTTGTCTTCAAGTACACTATTCGCTGGCCATACAACGTTCACCAGGTCTAGAGTATTGGGGAGCTAATTGTACGAAAGACTTCGGTATAAATACGACGTGTATAACTGCTTTCTACGCACGCGTTGCGCAGTTAGTTTAGAGAGAGATTGAGATCGTGTGAAGGTTTGAAAATGGCGAAGGAGAGTTATATTGTGCAGGTGGAGCCTGAGAAGCCTGCTAAGGATGGAAGGCCCTCGATCGGACCAGTTTATCGGAGTGTTTTTGCGAAAGATGGTTTTCCGGCGCCGATTCCCGGTCTCGACAGCTGTTGGGATATTTTCCGGTTAATTTTTGTTCTCTATCTCTCTCAATTTTTTATCCCATTTTTCTGTTGACATTTTTGTTCGGAAAATTAGGAGATTGTTTGTCTAGCGTTTTAATTTATATAATTTTTGTTTCATATTTCCTGGAGAGGTTTGATGCCTGTGTGTTTTGACTTTTGACTCCATGCCATATTGGATTTGTGGTTTTTTTCTTTAAAAAATAAAGTTAAATAGATGACTGGTTAACTGTCAAATTTCGAGATAATTGACTGTGTTTGTGGATTGGTAGTACTATTTTGTACTAATGAGAATTTTGAAACATTCTGTTTTGTGCTATTGAATCTGATTATAGTAGATGTGAGCATCAGAGCAAGGAGCACAACTATGGCTTATGGGGCCCTGGATTTGGAAATAGTGCTGTTTTTATCTTTAAAAGAGCACAACTATGGCTTATGGGGCCTGGATTTGGAAATAGTGCTGTTTTTATCTTTAAAAAGAATTGATGTACTTAGAACATTGTTTCGATGTAGCCTTTTGTCCTATCATGATAAAACCGTTCTAGTGTCCCTTGAGATCTTCGATTTTACTGTACATATTGAAGTCATGCATGTCTTTGCACCAATTTATACACTGGGAGTAATTATTTTCTGATGGCAGACAACACCCTTAGAAAATGCTGCCTAACAGAATGAATATGAAATATATAACTCTTATTTGTGCTGTTCAATAGTTACTTGTATATAAATAATTATGCCAAGAGTAACAATCTTGAAAACGTGTATGGATAGATGATTTTTAGGTTCCTGGTTCTTGCACGAAATAAATTAGAAGTTTATGGAGTATTGGAAAATTACATGAGAAGTATTGGCATACTAAATGTTGTAAGTAACCTTTTGCGTGTCTGATGCATATTTAATCTTGACTCTGCTGAACATGGATGACCAGCTGTTGAAGAGTTTCTGAACTTCCTGCATGGCTGCATCCTAATGTCCTGCAGATTATATTATCTTGTAATATTTCTCTCTTAACTTTCAGTACTAATGAACATTGTATCAAATGCCTTTTTTCTGGCACAGTTTGTCAGTAGAGAAATATCCGAACAATCAAATGCTTGGCCGTCGTGAAATTGTGAATGGGGAGGTATTTTTTTACTGTTTGATAATTAGCGATTCACATAAATGTCTTTATCTTCAATTTTTTCTTTGAATTTTTTCCCTTTGTACCTTTTCTCCATTTTTCTGTGGACCTGTTGGCTAATATTCATTGTTAATCTGTCTCACTAGCCTGGTGCGTACAAATGGATGACTTACAAAGAAGTGTACGACTTAGTGCTGAAAGTTGGTAATTCCATTCGCAGTATTGGCATTGAGGAAGTAAGCACTATCAGACTT
This sequence comes from Galeopsis tetrahit, assembly GCA_963675135.1. Lineage (NCBI taxonomy): Eukaryota > Viridiplantae > Streptophyta > Magnoliopsida > Lamiales > Lamiaceae > Galeopsis > Galeopsis tetrahit. Next base: position 9,930,782 of record OY776125.1, on the reverse strand, counting down.
GGTTTACGCTTAATATTGCTGTTAATTCTATCTTTTAACTAAGAAAAAAATTAGTTTGTTAAGGTCTAAGCGTGTCAATATATTTTAAACTTCATCTGGGCCTGTGCTGTAAGTTTTCTGGAATTCATGCCCATGGATTGGAAATATAACTTCAGCTACTGTATATTTCTGAAGCATGGTGCAAGTTGTCTTGGCTGGCTTGCCACTCATTGTTAATATTTATATATGCTCCCTCCTGCTGTCTTCCTGGTTCTTAGTAATGACTTCTGTCTCCAGACTCTTCACTCTTTGTCGTTATTCACTGCTGATATTTTTTCATTCTGCTCATTTTTGTTTATCCTCACTTTGTTAAATTATTTACCTAGTGTGCATGCGTGTGTATATAATTTTTTGGTAATGTAATGGTTTCTTGTTCCTCTCCTGTTAATAATGCCAGGGAGGACGTTGTGGAATTTACGGTGCTAACTCTCCTGAGTGGATTATGAGCATGGAGGTACTTTCGACGATTTTTATTCTTCTTCCTTCATGTGTGTGTATGTGAGCATACTTTTTATCTTTTATTGTATGCTGCATAGCCTAAACATTTTATGATCCAGTTTCCAGAGAAGAAACCGTGAAGGGTGCTAACCCACTTTAGATGACCTTTTCTTCTGTAACTTATATGGATGCATGAAAACATGTCTGCATTTACGTGCAACACACTTTGTTTTGAATACTCTATCACTTTACATTGCTCCCTGACTCTCCTGGTAACTTGATTACTGCCACAAAGAAGAGCTCGATGTAATAAGATATATCACAAATTAAAATTTCATCTTGCAATGCATGCTCTGTATCTGGTGTTGACCTAGAAAAATGGATTAATTGAAGTGTTTTATGATTTAAAGCAGAAAGTGTAAAACTTGATGCAGTGTTTTTCTAGCCACCTAGCTCATGGTCAATTGGTCATACTAAATAAAGTTTCTTATAATATCGATTTATACACTTATCTCCTTGCCCAACCATAGGGGGTTTCATTTGCTTTTTATGCTTGCACCTTCGTGTGCTACCGCTTTCATCTATAGTCAACACACCAACAATCTCCTTTCTCTTTCCTTTGCAATCTGTATATTTTTATTTTATTTTCTGTCTATTTCTCCCTCTTGTATTCTTGACTTGTATTCACCTCTGGGGCAATGAAACGTATTATTGTTATCTAGAGATAATCTTTTTGAGTTGACCGTGAATTAAACGAATATGTGCAGGCATGCAATGCTCATGGGCTCTATTGTGTCCCTTTATATGACACATTAGGTATGTAATGATTCCTCTTCACATTGATTATACTGTTCACTGCTTGTTTCTGCGAAAGAGATAAACACTAGCTTATAGGTTTCTTGATGTGATGGGATTCATTTTTAAGAACCAGCAGCAGATATTCTCTAAGGCTTACTTCTACCCTTTGATTCATGGTCCAGGTGCTGGTGCTATTGAATTCATCATTTGTCATGCAGAAGTTGCACTTGCTTTTGTCGAAGAGAAAAAGATCTCGGAGGTACGATTTTAAAATCATAGGAGATGATGTTTCTATTCCATATTTTGGATAATTGGATGGTTGTCATTTTTACCTTTACAAATTTTTTTGGTACACAGTACTGGCTTTCTGTTATTTTATATATTTCAGCTGGGTTACGTGTCTGGATAGATAAAGTTACCAGGATATGGGCACTCGTAACATATGCTAACATTTCCTGTTGGTTTGCAGCTTTTAAAAACATTTCCAGGCACAACAAATTACTTGAAAAGTAAGTATCTTATGGAATCAGATTTCATTTGGATCATTGTCCATTGAGCATTCCTATTAATGAAAATGAATGCACTGCTCAATTCTCAGCAATTGTAAGCTTTGGGAAAGTGAATTCACAACAGAAGGAAGAAGCTGAAAAATTTGGGGTGACTATGTATTCTTGGGACAATTTTTTGTCACTGGTAAGCCTGTTGATATATATCTGTTACTTATTTCTTCGGGTGGCATTTTTTGGTTGAGTCGATCTACTTCTCTTATATCCTGATTGTTATTCCCTGCTCAACTGCTTTTTTTTTCAAAACAATTTCCTTACATGAGTTCACTTGAGGAAAAATAGTAGCTCAATTCGCCTTAAAAGTCCTGCCAACTAAATCCATCTGAAAGGTTTGTGGATGAAAAACATCAAGGCACATGTATGTCCATAAAATCACTTAATTACCAAAAAGAGAGAATATCCTATCCACTCCTGTATGAAAGAGTCATGAAGAAGTCATTTGTACATTTAAGATAAAAGGTTGGCTAGTTGTAATTATTGTTTATTTGACGCATCAATTGATTTCCTTTCTTGCAATGTAGAATACAATTTGCAGTATCAATAGCGTATTTGTTATATTTGAATTTATTCTCTGGCATTATTTTACTATATTTATAACTTAGTTGTGCAGAATGAGCTAGCTTGATACCATCTTATCTGAAATTGAATCACATGTACTCTAGCCACCAGCTACTACTAGAAGAAATATTTGAAAAAACCCATGAGTTTTTAATATTGCGGGAGGAATGCTTTTACTTCCCCTCCCCCTCATTTCTTTCCTTTTCTTAATGTGCGTGTATTTTGGGGTTCAGGGATGCAATCCTGTCAAAAAAAATTCCATTCATTTCTGATGTCCTATTGTTTGTTAGCTAATGTACAACCTTGAATTTTTAAAATGATGGTTTTAGTAACTGCAATTGAATTTGTATCTAGTGACTATTACTGCACAACAATTCATTTATCTTCAACAAGCATTTGCAATATCCCTTTGTTGCGTACTAAAGAATTGAATTAAAATCTGTTCTATTTATCATGTGCAGGGAGAAAATAAGCACTTTGATCTTCCGGTTAAAAAGAAAACCGACATTTGTACTATTATGTATACTAGTGGAACTACTGGAGACCCCAAGGGAGTCATGATTTCCAACAACAGCATTGTCACGTTAATTGCTGGAGTACAATGTATACTACACAACGTCAATGAATCGGTATGATTAAATTTTATTCTCGTATAATTACAGTGACTGGTTCAAAACCTGACCGTTGTAATTGATATGAAAAAAGTTGGAGTTGCCAGACACTCGGTTGCAAAGATTGTGTTATAAGCTGTGTATTTCATTTTGGCTTATTTTGCAGTTGACGATAGATGATGTATATATGTCATATCTTCCTCTGGCTCACATCTTTGATCGTGTTATTGAAGAGTGTTTCATTAATCATGGAGCAGCAATTGGATTTTGGCGTGGGGTAAGAATATTTATCTTATTTAAATCAATAAAGCTTCCTGAAATGATTGATTTATCATGTTATTCACAGGATGTTAAATTGTTGGTTGAAGATATGGCAGAGCTTAAACCCACTATTTTCTGTGCTGTTCCGCGGGTGCTAGAAAGAATTCAGACAGGTTTGTGTCTGTCATCACACATGACTATTTTTAATATTTAAATTGTTGCACACTTTTAGATGGATTTATGGGATGCTGTGAAGTACATTGTTTTGATGGATTACTTTTCCGCTATGTAAGATAGCAAATTCTATAACTTTTGTCACTTGCCATGATACAATCCAATGTCCAGTAAATGCATTTCTAAAGTTGGTTATTTATTCTAATTTACGTGGTTCACTCTGTTGAGTCCCACTTGCTAATTCATCCATAAATAAAGTACCATTTGGATTCTAGACTTCACAAAACTGTTTTTCTGGAGCAATGAATTGGATTGCCTAATGAGAGGGCTGTACGCTTCTGTCTTTCTTAATGACCCTCCTCTTTCAGGTGCTTTAGTGATTAATTATCTTATTTCAGGTTTGCAACAGAAGATATCTGCAGGAGGTTTCATTAAGCAAACATTGTTCAATTTTTCTTACTCTTTGTAAGTTCTCATCCATTTTCACCTAAATTTCACCTAAGTTCTCATCCATAATATGTATACACACACGAAAGATTTGAGCTTCACAATCAAGTATCTTTCCAACCTATTCTGAGCTCTTCTGAACTCCCAAGAAAAATAAATTCAGTCTTCATGATGGTTTACTCTGTGATAATCAACAAGCCTTTGTAATTGTATGGTCTTGATAACGTATGCAGTTTCATTAATTCTAATACCTCCTATGTTTTTTTATTCTCCTCAGAAAATTACGTAATTTGAGGAAGGGTGGTAAACACACAGAGGCAGCTCCAATCTGTGACAAAGTTGTTTTCAGTAAGGTGATTAATTTGATATGGCTTTTTTTGCTTATTCATGTCAGCATATATTTTCAAAGAAGTGTGACAAGCATGCTCTTTTAGGTAAAACAAGGTCTAGGGGGCAATGTAAGACTTATTTTATCTGGAGCAGCACCTCTTGCCACCCATGTAGAAGAGTTTATGAGAGTTGTGTCATGTGCTCATGTACTTCAGGGATACGGTATTTTCCTTTATCCTGTGAAACTTAATTCCTTTATTTCTTTACTTTGTTGGAGTTTACGGGTAATTATCTTCAAGAATTTTGGGGTTGGCACCTTAACTCATCCTTGATCTGTTAACTTTAGTAAAGATGTCAGCTTAAGTTTTCATGCATCTGTCTACGCATTAATGATTCATTGTTAAAAACACTCTATTATTATGAACATTTCCTGTAATGATGTTATAAGAATCTTGAAAATTGAGTAAAATTTCCCCTTCTGGTTAACTGGAAGGCTCCTTTAATCACCAGAAAAAATGAAGTCCAAATATAAAATTTACTTATATGCTACTTATTGACTTTATCTAATCTTGTTTTTCTATTTAAACTTTAGATGATCTATTTTTTTATTTACTATTGTGTCCATTAATACTCTATATGAAACATTTTGCTGGTCTTGATCTTTCTGGACTTCATTTCATCATTTATTTTGCAATTGCTTATTTCCCTGCTTGCTGGCGGTCTTGACCTTTCTAGATGATCTATTTTTATTTACTATTGTGTCCATTAATACTCTATATTTATGAATGCAGGTTTGACAGAAACTTGTGCTGGTACGTTTGTTTCGCTACCACATGAGATGGATATGCTGGGCACGGTGGGCCCCCCGGTGCCTAATGTGGATGTTTGCCTGGAATCTGTTCCTGAAATGGGGTATGATGCACTTTCATCGAGGCCATGTGGAGAAGTATGCGTAAGGGGGGATACTTTGTTTTCTGGCTACTACAAACGTGAAGACCTTACCAAAGAAGTCTTTATTGATGGCTGGTTTCACACAGGTTCTTCATATGAAATTGGTTTAAGGTGTTATTGTTTTTTATCCTTTTTTGTTTGTTTGTTAAATCTCTATTTTATCAGGGGATATTGGCGAATGGCAAGCGAATGGAGCCTTGAAAATTATTGATCGTAAGAAGAACATTTTCAAACTGTCGCAAGGAGAATATGTTGCAGTAGAGAACTTGGAAAACATCTATGGTCTAGTTCCCTCTGTTGAGTCGGTATGTATTTTTTTTATAGTTGCATGTTGTTATTTGACAATGGCGTCCACATTCTGCTCCTGAATGTAAAATTTGACGAGTCTTTGGTTAGAAATATGGTCTTGTGAAACACACTTGTAATTCTGGTTTCTAAAATGCATCATATTATTTGTATTGCAGATATGGATATATGGGAACAGCTTCGAGGCTTATCTTGTTGCTGTTATAAACCCAAGTAAGCAAGCAGTGGAGCAATGGGCTGAAGAGGCTGGTATATCAGGAGACTTTGATGCCCTCTGTGAAAACACCAAAGTAAAACAATACTTTCTTGGGGAGCTCGCAAAGATTGGAAAAGACAAGAAGGTTTCTTTCTTTCTCTCTCTCTCTCTCTCTCTCCCCCTCTCCCTCCATACACTGGCTAGCTTATCGATTGGATCTCAATTATTAAAAGTTATTGGTGAAAAGGAAAAAAGAAATTATTGAAAATGTTTTTCTGAACCTACTACTACCTATTGGTGTTTGGCAGTTGAAGGGTTTTGAATTTATTAAAGCTGTGCACCTTGATCCAGTCCCATTTGACATGGAACGAGACCTGATCACGCCAACGTTCAAGAAAAAAAGGCCCCAGTTACTCAAGTACTATCAGGTGTGTTCACTCTATCATGTTTTCATTTTTCATCCTCATAATGGGAAAGAAGGGTTCACATGTTTTTTCTCCTATTGTCTCTCCTTTGTCAATTAAGTTGCACAATATCAAGCTATCATTGTTTCCAACACTTATGTGACTCTTGCACTATCCTGAACCCATCCGTTCCTCTCGTTTTGCAGAATGTCATTGACAACATGTACCAGAGCTTGAAATAATTGTGAAAAATATGATCCCGCTTTCACACAGTGATACCAGAAAGACTTTTGGTACCCCTTTGTTCCATTGAACTGTGTAAACTTGTTTTTTCTTATATTTTTATTCCTCTATTCAGTCTTTTACACAATGTAACTATTATCTCTACTGCCTTTTCTGTTAACTAATTTTCTGAGCTTCAACTTAATCTTAGCCCTGCTGATTTCAGGTGTGTTTTAACTTAATACCTTTTGTTATTTTACTACTTTGGCCGAACATTAGTTAATTATTCAGCTACACACGTGTTGAAAAGTAATTTGTGGAAGACAGTTTTTTTTCTGCCTAAAATTTGGAATCTAACGTATTAGGACTTGGGAGTAGTAGTTTATAATATGATGAAAAATATTAATTTTATTCAGCATACATTTTTTTACGAACATTTATATCTTGAACTTTCTGTGTGGACTATGTTACGATACATTAAAATATAAATCAAGCTAATTGCATCACAAGTTTTAGTTGGTCCTGTATAAAAATATACAATTTTACCGTACAATTAATTGGCAATTATCACTTTGAATAAAACAACTACTACAGTTTAAAATTCACAAAAAAGCAAACAAAAAACTAATTTATACAAGACTTTGGACAAAAATTTGTTCGTCTCTATCAACAGAGAGAGAGAGAGAAATTTTACACGTCACACGCCTGTTTCAATTGAATATGAATCCCCTTTCAAAATAAAAATAAAAATGGAATACGAATCCATTTCTGACAATAAGTAGTTGCTGCCACTGATCATGAAATACGTTTTAATCTAACATGTTTCCGACAAAGCGTGACTACGTTTTCCTTATTTCCAACAAGGAAGGAATATATCGCTTTTGCAAGCGTACATAATTCGAATTCAAACATGATGTTAACAACACAACTTGTTGATTTAGACAGCAAACAAAGTGCGATCTCCATGATTAAAAAGTTTGTAGCAATCCTTAGTTTATAATTTTGATCATTCACAATACAACACTGAGCACTAGTAGTACAAATCCTACATTCATACATAGATTTGGTTAAAATTTCCAGCATTTAACTCACTCATATTAAGGGATCAAATTACCATGATCACTAGAAGTTGAAAGTCCAGCGGATGAAAATTGCACAGCAAATAATTCTTCTCTGCTATATTTCAATCTTTGATCTGCAGTGACATTATTAATTATTACTACGTGAATAAGATAAAGCCATCATCGTATAATTAAGATCTCTCACCGAGAAAAGCTTGATCAGATCTAAGGGGCAACACGGGCAGCTTCCCTTGCTTGTGTTCACACGACGGAGATGAAATACGCAAATCTCTTTTATCAGGTATCTCAACAAGCTCATGCCTCACTTCAATTTGAGGATATTTATAGGAGAAAAGCAAGAGAGTGTCCCTTGTTAATAGCCAGCATCCCCTGAGATCAAGCAATTCCAACGATGGAGGAGGAACAAAAGCATCGAGCCCAGTATCGGTCAGCACAGCATCACGAACACCAAGATGTATCAGCTTTACAGCAGATGAGATGTGGTATAAAGATGCGTCTGTAAGGGAGACACTTCGTAGATATAAATACCTCAACTTGCCCATTTTTGTTAGAGGGCTAATTGCAGTGTCTTTAATATGTGTTAACTCCAAGTCTAAGCTCTCTAAATGATGAAGACTTTCCAGTGCAGAAAATGATGGGACCTCGTCTCGAATATCGCCCCCCTGGTGAATCAAACCTGGAACAGTAAAAACATTTATCTCTGCAAATCCTGCAAAACCTAGCAAGAAAGAGAAATTATACCTTTGATATTTGTTCTGCTCAGATTTATGATGTTGAGTGCTGGCATCATGCTGATATACGAAACAACTGTATCGTTAACAGGTGTGCCAGATAATACTAGAGTCTCGAGATTGGGAACGTTTCCAGCTAATGCTCTAATGCCTTCAGAACTAACTTTTGTATTGCTGATATTCAAGTATTTTAAATTTGCTCCCACGTGTGCGATCTGCTCGACCGAATCGTCAGCCAGATCACTATCACTCAGGTTCAAATTGGTGATCTCTTTCATAGTCGACAAAAAGCTGAATGACCGAAGTGAAGAGTTGGATATATCCAAGAAACTAAGTTTACTTGTGTCAACAAACTGGAAGGGTTCAGAAACATTAGCAATTGTAGCTCCAGATAGTATAACTTTCTTGAGACAAGCTTTATGATCGTCTTCTTCGAATAGAGAATGTATTGTGCAGTTACTCATGTTTAGGCATTCAAGAGAGCACAAATTCGGTAAGTTTGTTACGTTCGTCCAAGCTAGGTTTAAGAAACTCAAACTTGGGAATAACTTGAGGAAAACCACACTGTCATTAGATATCTCGCTCCCCCAAAGGTCTAAATGTTGCAACTTCGTGAGAACCTAAGAATTTCAAATTATGTCGGTCATTTCAGCAAGCATTGATATCCTAGTTACCGATTTAATGCATATATTAAGAATGAAATATTGGAAATGACCATTGTAAGCAAACAACAAAATTGTTGCATTTTCCATTTTCGTATTCTTAGATATATGAAGGTGCCATGTAAAGAAGCATAGCAACATGATGAAGGAGCATAACAACATGATACCGAAATTTCACCTAAGTTATCCATTTCCTTTTTCTCAAGAAACCAAATTCAGTAACCAAAATCATCTCATTTCCTTATTCTCAAGAAATAAAATGGCAACAAACACCCAGAAATATTCATTTCAGAAAACTGAACTAATGTGCTGGTATAGGGCCGTAAAACATAAAAACACCCAATTTTAAATGGTTATTATCTAAGTGTGAACCATAATTTGCCTAACATAATATTTTTTTAATGGCCTTTGTCAAAGGTCCTTACTAAAAATAAAAGAATTGGTAAGCTGCATGAGAGAGAGAGTGCACAGGAATTCCACCTGAAGAGACCTCAGAGCGGAATCAGTCACAGGTAAACCTCCCAGGTCCATGAAAAATAAGCCAGTCAATGAAGCAAGACTAGCGACACCAGCAGCAGTAACACCTGTTTCTGATATACATAACTTCTCAAGGGCTGGAAGTGATAACAGATGTTGGATCCCAGCATCTGTTATCTTGGAGCATCGTGAAAGGTCCAACTCCTTTAAACTTGTCATGCCTGAAAGAAATGAAAACAATCATATGACTTATCATACAAAATATGATCCGAATGAAATGAAGGCATTCCAAAAGAAACCTGATTTAATTTTTCTATTACCCCAGCAGACATCACTATCACTACAAAATGTCATAAAAAATTGTATAAAGGGATGAACTATCTCTTTTAAGGATTGCATGCCCATCAAGGGGAAATATATATGACTACATAAAAGAAATTCCAACTGAATGGTCTTAAAAGGATCATGACCAATCAAGGGGAAATATATACGACTTCTAGCTGCTACTAATTTATCGTGACAACTATTAGAAAACTTAAGCAAAGTAAAACCAAGCACAGCTTAGAATCATGGTACTAAGCATGAACATGTTGCCATAGTCAGAGGACACACACTAATATTTCTAAACAAGGGTTCGGATAAACTAAAAGATGCATCATCTTCAAACCTGTGATACTCCAAAGAGCTGAATTATTGATTTTATGGCAGTCTGCCAGATTCAAAGAACGCAGATAGCGAAATGCACCCAAGTATGCCATCCATTCCGCATCCACACAGCTTTCACCCCTCAAATTGATTTCCTCTACACTGTATTTGAAAACTCTGAGGAATGACATATAAAGGAAGATGTCAAATACAACATACAAATAGCTGGGGAAGCGAAGCAGCCATTCTGTTATCACGTCTATAATAGAAGGAGATCAACTCCTGCCATGATATCTATTCAGAGATTGCTAAAACGACATAAGCTGGCACTAATCTTGAAAAGTTAAAACCGATCAGGGTTCATCCACTGCTTACCACAATAACTATTGACCAACACTCTTCAATAATCTAGACTAGTTAAGTAACACAGCAAATTTGATGGGAGCAGATGAACATCGGTGATCAATCAATCAAATTAATAATCAGCTTGCCTCCATTAAAAGTCAGGTTCAGTCACCCATTTGGATAAGTTAAAACAGATCACATTTCCTGGAAATCCAAATTCGCAATCCAGTATTAGCAGATCAATGAACTCCTAAGCAACATTTTCTCAAGCACAAATAACATTTCAGAATAACAATCGAAAAATCAGTAGAAGTATAATGCATAAACAAATAAAATCGGGCAATACATTTGGCTAGAAATCATCAGATAGTTCATAGTGGCCGCAAATTACTAAACTCAGATTTCAGCAAAACTTCACACGAGCAGCTGAATAATTACAAATTAACACAAATAATTAAAAAATCCAAGGTTTGTTATGAGGACATACTCGAGCAGAGAAGGAAAAAGCAAGCGGCGCTGAAGGAGGTGGCGGACGAGAGAGTCGGCGAGATGAGAAGGCATCCGCTCAAGAGTCCGCCGTTGCCTCCGCCACTTCTCGACAGCTACGGCGTTCTCAGTTGCCGCATCGATGCACATGCGCACCAACAAACCCTCCATTATTTCTAATTTTTCACAATTTCAGATGCGCCTTCTTGATCTAAAATTGATAATTCTGATTTATGAGGTTTCAAGCTAGATTTGAGATCGAATGTCTTTCTATTGATTGAAGGTTTGTTTTGGATTTGAAGAGGAATCTTTAGACTCTAAATACAAATGCTTGAAGTCGAAGAGGAAGAATGGAGAATGGAGAATGGAGAATGGAGATCCAATATCTACAAATTTAATCTTAAAAAAAAAAAATTACATGCTATTCTACAAAATATTAATATTATTTTTAATTACACAATACAACTATATGAAAAAAAATTCATACGCTCTTCTCATCCACTGATCACTAATTTACACAAAATATTATTATTACTTTTTTTTAGAAAACATTATTACTTTTAATTACACATAAACACAAGGATTATATATATTTTTTTAGCTATCACAAATTTGATTCTAGTCACTTGATTACCTCTTTTTTAATTTAATCAAATAAACTTTACATTATTTTGAACTCCCGATTGAGCTTACGGTCATGTCCACTTGACATTTTTTTTTTCATTTTTATTTACGCGAGTAATTTAGTTTTTTTTTTTTTTTTAAATTCAAATCTTATAAAAAAAATGGACGGGTGGGTAATTAAAAATTGGATGGGTCTAGTCATTTACACCTCCATTTCGGTTTAGAACACTCCCCGATTGATGCACCCCTGAAATTGTCTTAATTACCCTTTTTTCATTTTTATCTACTTCGTATATAATACAACTTTTTTTACCACACGGTCCACACCCTTCCTCAAACCCTAATTCTATCTTCATTTTCCCTTGCCGCCGCTGCCGCCGTCGCCCACCACCCACCACCCCTTGCCGTCGTCCCCTTCCTCCCGTCTCTTCGGCCGCGACGACATCCCCTCCCCCTCCCTTTCTTCGGTCGCGACGGCATCCCCTCCCCCTCCGCCGCCCACCACCCCTTGCCACGACGGCCTTCCCCTCCCTCTCCCTCGGTCGCGACGGCATCCCCTCCCCCTCCCTCTCTCTCTCATTTCTGCAATTTATGTTTTGTTCAACCCATCGTGCCACTCCAGATCATTGGTGGTGGTTGGTGGCGGCGCTGGTGGTGAAAAAAAATTAGGTTGGTGAAAAAAAATTAGGTTTAGGGTTTAAAGGTGAAAGAGGGGTGCCCTTAGTAAGGGGGTGCATTTAGTAGTTTAATATGACTTTTAAGGGTATTTTTTATTTTTCACATTATTATTATATTAAACTGATGGAGGGAGTGTTCTAAATCGAAATGGAGGTTTAAATAGTCCCACGCAATTGGATTGGATAATCAAATGGGATAGGCCCTTGTGTGAAGGCCCAATGGCCAAAACTAACACTTGCGCGCACCAATAAGCCCTCCATTAATTCTAGTTTCTCACAATTTCAGGTGCGCCTTTCCTGATCTAAAGACACTGATAATTCAGATTTATGAGGTTTCAAGCTGGATTTGAAAATTAAAGGTGTTTCTACTGAATGAGATTTGAAGGCGTTTTTGATTTGAAGAGGATTCTTTTGACTCTGAAAAATACTTGAGGAAAAACAATATTTAATGCTTGAAGAGGAAGAATGCACATTGCTTGTTAGATCAATTGCGGTTGCGGAGATACGGATATAAATATACTTCTATGTTCTTATTTATTTATTTACACCTTATATTTTGTAATTTTTCATTACTATTGGTTCTAAAAAATCATTTACGGGAGTATTTAATAAAAAAATTGACTAATAAATAAAAAACAATTTGTTGATTTAAATATTCAGACAAACACAATTTCGATTAATTTTGATATGAAATGTCCGGATAAACCCAATATAAAATCTTAAGATTTCTTAATATATTTTTCCATTATAATCTAACAAAAAAAATTCAACCCTAAAGCATCTGGATAATCGAGTAAGAAGTATGAAACAAACACGAAAATGAGTAAATTCAAACATCATTAATAAAAAAATAAAATTAATGAGATCGTCGATCGTCTCAAATTTATTTTGTGCGACAAGAACATGTAGTATTTCAAATAAAAACACACTTTAATTTGGAAAAACTGATATTTTAAAAATAATATAAAAATATTTTTTAGGAGGTAAACTTAAGTATTGCTCTATATCTTAAAAGTATTAAGTTTTAGTCTGAAAAATACCATCTCATGAACACATTCGAAAGGACTACGGAGTACATTTTTATTGACAAAAAAATTGTGTGAATCCGTTTTACCGATTTTTTTTTTTCGTGAGATTTATTCCTTTAAATTTTTTTTTTATGTATAAAAAAAGTGACTATTATATTTTTAATTAATTATTATCATTTTTTTTTTACATTGAATCAAGAAAGATCCATATAACCTATGAGATCTGTGAGACGTCTCACAAAAGTCCAGCTCATATTTTAGATAAATAATAAGGTGTGGGTCTTTGTTTTAGATTTTTTTAGTAGAGTACTGAAATTTAATTTAATTCAAATTAATGTGTAAAAAGGGATTATACGGTGTATTATAATATTATTGTTGATCATGATAATTGTACCTTGCGTACTTTAAATATATTAAAGTTTATGGAGCGATAATGAATTGTATTAAAAAATTGTGATAGTAGATTTATAGATGGTATAGTGATGATTTTTTAAATCAGTCCTCAAAATTATGAACTAGAATCAATTTAAATTTTAAAATCAAAATAAACATCATATTTTGCCCTAATTTATGAATAAGAAAAATAACAATAATTATTGATCGAGAAATAATAAAATCGATTTTTAATAAATACTTATAGAAGACAAGATAATAATGTGCGCTAGTGGTTATCCTTAATTCTCATTATGTTCACTTTTATTACTACCATTTAGGTATAGAATAATAAATAATATTGGAAATATGATTTCTTGATTAGTTGTAAAGGAGATTTACAATGGGTATTTATACAGGAGAGAATTAGGTCTAACCTAACCCTAATAGGCTTTATAAGAGAGTCCATAGGAAACTAAGATGGGCCTATACAATAAATAAGAATGAGAGTGTATTTACTAATATAGGTCCAATATGCCCCCTCAAGATGGAGTGCCATAGGATAGTCCAATCTTGGTCATAAGGAGCTGAAGGCGAGCACCGGAGAGAGGTTTGGTGAGGGCATCGGCAAGCTGGTCGGCAGTCGAGACATGCGAGATGCGGAGCCGAGCAGTTTTGACTAGGTCACGAACAAAGTGGAAGTCGATGGCAATGTGTTTCATTCGTGAGTGAAACACAGGGTTTGAGCATAAGTAGGTGGCCCCAATGTTGTCACAGTAGATGACTGGCACCGGAGAATTGGGAAAGTGTAGTTCTTGAAGTAAGGATGTTAGCCATTGCACTTCAGAGGCCGCTGCGGCAATGGCTCTATATTCGGCCTCAGTTGATGAGCGAGCAACAGACTTCTGCTTTTTGGACGACCATGAGATAGGATTGGCCCCCAAGAAGACGACATAAGCACTCGTGGAAGTGCGATCATCATGGTCGCCTGCCCAGTCAGCATCCGTGAAGCAGTGGAGCGAGGAGGATGAGGATGGGGTAATGTTGATTCCAACATCCCTTGTACCATTGAGGTAGCGGAGTAGACGCTTGACAGCATTCCAGTGAGTGATGGTGGGTGCATGCATGAACTGAGATAGCTTATGGACGGCAAAGGCGATGTCAGGTCTGGTGAGCTGGAGATACTGAAGGCTGCCGAGCACTTGACGATACTGAGTGGAGTCAGTGGGAGGGGTGCCATCTGACAGAGTAAGGCGAGCAGAGGTGGATAGTGGAGTTTGGACTGGTTTGGAGTCGATCATGTTGTATCGGGCGAGCAGATCAGTGATGTATTTTCGTTGGGAGAGCAGGCATGAAGTTTTAGAGCGAAGAACTTCCACTCCCAAGAAATAGGATAGAGGACCAAGGTCCTTGACTGAGAATTTGGCACTAAGGTCGGCAGCCACCCGGGCGAGCATGGGCGAGGAGTTGCCCGTCAGAATGAGGTCGTCGACATAAACAAGGAAGTAGGCGACCACCCCATTGTTGTTGTAGACGAACAGAGATTCATCAGAGTGAGTGGGGATGAATCAAATATCTACAAGGAAAGAGCGAAGAGCATAGTACCATGTGCGAGGAGCCTGTTTCAGGCCATAGATGGATTTGCGAAGTTGACAGACATAAGTGGGAAAGGTCTTGTCTTTGAAGCCCGGAGGTTGAGCCATGAAGACTGTGTCTGAGAGCTTTCCATGGAGGAAAGCGTTGTTGACGTCGAATTGGCGAAGAGGCCAGTCGTTGGTAACCGCAATGCTGAGGACTGTTCGCACAGTGGCGGGCTTGACGACGGGGCTGAATGTTTCAGTGAAGTCAACACCTGGTCGCTGATGAAAGCCTTTGGCGACCAGACGAGCCTTGTATTTATCCAGGGTGCCATCAGGTTTTCGCTTAATACGAAACACCCACTTGGAGCCGACCACATTTTGAGATGTAGTGGGTGGAACTAAGTCCCAAGTGCCATTCTGAAGGAGGGCATCAAATTCAGCCGACATGGCTGCTCGCCAATTTTCGTTCTTGAGTGCCTGGGAGACACAGCTTGGTTCAATGTTAGAAGCAACAGTGGAAGTAAGTCCATACCTTGGATTAGGTTTGAACACGTGATTCTGAGCCCGAGTAACCATGCGCGGTACTGAAGGTCGTGGGGGAGCAGTGGTCGGCACAGGGATGTCAGGTGTGGGTGTGGCGAGCTGAGGTGCGGTTGGGAGTGGATGGTGGTGGAGATCAGGTGCAGTTGTGTTCGGCTGGGGCGTGTTCGGCACTGGGTCAGGGGCGAGGACAGGTGTGATAGAGTTGGGTATTGTAGGTGCTAGAAGAATGGGCGAGGAGTTGGAATCGGAGGAGGTGGGTGGCGAGGAGATGGAGGTCGCCAAGGGAGATGGATGAGGAGGGGGGGGGTGGAAAAGGGGAACGTATGCTCAACGAATTGAACATGCCGCGAGGTGTAGATTCTGTTTGAGGAGCGATCAAGGCAAAGGTAGGCGCTTTGCGTGGGCGAGTATCCAATAAAGATACATGGAGTGGAGCGGGGATCAAGTTTGTGATTTGTGTAGGGGCGAAGTAAAGGATAGCAGAGACAGCCAAATATGCGGAGTTTGGCTAGATTGGGTGGGCGAGAAGTGAGCTTTTCATAAGAAGATAACATGTTGAGGTTAACTTTAGGAAGACGATTTATGATATAGGCTGCCGAGCAGACAGCATAGGGCCAATAGATAAGGGGCATGGAAGCATGGTGAAGAAGGGCAAGAGCTGTGTCGACCACGTGGCGATGGCGACGTTCAGATAAGCCATTATGTTCAGGGGTGTGAGGCGGGGTGGTAAGGTGGGCGATGCCATGAGATTGAAGAAAGGGGCGAAGAGCAAAGAACTCTCCCCCATTGTCAGAGTAAAAGGTTTTGATCGTGTTTTGGAAGTTGTTTTCAACAAGGGCTTTGAATGTGATAAATGTGGAAAGAACATCCGATTTCCTTTTTAGGGGGTACACCCATACATATTTGCTAAAGTGATCAACGAATAGCACATAGTATTTTAGATTGTCAGGAGATAGAATAGGCGACGACCAAACATCAGAAAAGATAACATCAAGTGGTTTAGTAGATATAATGCTTGAATCATAAAATGGTAGTTTGTGACTCTTGATACATGAGCATGAGTTACAATTGAAGTGTTTGGAAGGTGCACTGGATAGGCTAAGTGTAGAGAGAGTGTGAGCAAGTATTTTTGTTGATGGGTGGCCAAGGCGGGCATGCCAGGTGGTCGTCGTGAGGTGTTGAGTGGTGAAGGCTTGTGGAAGGGTGATGGACATTTGTGCCGGCCAGACATATAAATTATTGATACGTCTCCCAACGAGGAGAATGCTCCCCGAGTGACCATCCCGTACCTGAAAGGAAGAGCGATCAAAAACAATGTTAACATTATTATCACGACAGAGACTGGACACTGAAATCAAGTTTTTCGAGATATGTGGGACGACCAGGACATTCGAAAAACTGAGAGACTTAAGTTGGGGAAAGTGCATAGAGCCAGTGTGCGATATGCGTAAACCTTTACCATCACCAATTTCTACATTGTCAGACCCAGCGAAGGGCGAGTGAAGGGAGAGGTTGGCGAGGTCGTTGGTGATGTGATGAGAAGCGCCAGAGTCAAGGATCTAGTGCTCGGCAGGATGTGCCGAGGAGGCTGAGTGAGCCGAGTAGGCCGGGCGAGCAGCTGTCCGAGTCAGACGGGAAAGTGGTGGGAACTGCCCATGCGGGCGGCGAGGACCCGTAGAGGAGGCAGGGGGCGAGGGTGAAGAAGGAATTTCAGGGCAGGTGCGAGCAGTGTGGCCCGGTGCTCGACAGTATTGGCATGTGCCAAGATAGGGTCTTGGCAAGGATTGGCGAGGGCGAGTATCAAAAGTTTTAGCCCTCGTGTCTGGTCGCAAGGAGCGAGGATGACGTGTACCAGCAGTAAGTGCAGATGCAGGCATTACGGCTGAGGATGGTCGCGAGGCAATTTGAACCTCGGCGCTGAGGAGCTTGTCGCAGAGCTCAGCAAAGGTGATGGGCTGTTCGCGAGCTTGGATGGCATTGGCTATGTCATTGTAAGATTCGTCAAGGCCAGTGAGGACTTGGAGAGTGACGTCCTCGGCATCAGAGGAAATGCCGAGGAGAGCAAGCTCGTCGACTACAGAGCGAACTTCCATGAGGAAGTCGGAGACCGGGCGAGCACCTTTGGACAGAGAGCGAAACTTGATTTTGAGGGCAAGAATGCGACCTCGCGAGGGCTTGCCATACATGCTCTCAAGCATTTTCCAGGCTTCGCAAGAGGTTTTTGACGAAGCAACAAAGGGTATTAGGTCCGGGGACATAGATCCGACCATGGCTGAGAAAATGAGGTTGTCCTGACACACCCACAGGTCGTGTGCAGGATTGGGAACGGTGACGGTGGTATTGGTGGTGCCGTCGGCGGCTGGGGATGTGGACGAGGGGCATGGATGTGTGCCCAAGACATAGCCTAGGAGGTTGTGTCCAGTGAGGAGAAGGCGAAGTTGGAAGGACCAAGCACCATAGTTGGTGGAGTTGAGCTTCAGGGACATATTTGCGAGTCCTTTGAAGGTGACTGGCGCCGGCGATGGAGGAGGAGCGGCCATTGGGTTGAGTGGAGCAGCGGATAGATGGGAGGTGCAGCAAAGAAGAAGGCGTCGTAAGACGGATGGCGACGGCGGCGCGTCGGAAATGAAGGCGGCGGCGGCGCTTCTGAGATGAAGGCGGCGGCGGCAAAATGTGTAGTGGCGGCGGCGGTGACTACGGTTTGGATTAGGCGTGAGCCAACTGACTCGATGATACCATATAGAATAATAAACAATATTGGAAATATGATTTCTTGATTAGTTGTAAAGGAGATTTACAATGGGTATTTATACAGGAGAGAATTAAGTCTAACCTAAACCTAATGGGCTTTATAAGAGAGCTCATAGGAAACTAAGATGGGCCTATACAATAAATAAGAATGAGAGTGTATTTACTAATATAGGTCCAATATTAGGTGTATCACTGTATTAGGAGATTGCTAGAATAATTTAAAAATAATGGTTATTTTTACTATAAACGAGTACCACTTATTTAGAGTTACAAGAAGTATTTAATATGTGTGACACTTATTTTAAATTGCACTTATTAATCGATGATAATTGTTAATGTTATTTAATATACTGATTAAAATAATATACTGTATTGTGAGTAGAGGGAACAATGGGGCGGTGAATCCATGTCTCCCCATGAGAAACTGTTCTGCATAGGGTGGAGAACCCGATTTATTATTCGATCCTAATGTATTTCTATTTATAGGGTAATTATTTAAATATTTATTGAACGGCGGGCACTTTAAATGGATATTTTGGCCAATTTATTTATGTTCCAATTCAATTCCTAAAGCAGGCTTTGTTGCAAATTGCATATAATGAACCTCAAACAATCCTCTCAGCAAACTGGAAAACTGTCGAACCGTCGAATCGATCGGTTTTTAACCATCGATTACGGTTCAAAAATCTAACCATATTTGAAAAATTGCGGTTCGATTTCAATTTTAAATTTTAAAAACCGTCGGTTAGGAGTTGACCTCAAGGATGATATTAATTTTAAGATTATTTCCATATTAAAAATATACAAGTAACCTCGAGGGGTTGGCATATTGTAGACTTGAAACTTAGAAGTGTGCTTCTCTAGATTTCAGGATATATGAGAAAAAGACGGGCTCCGTCGCTAATTGCAATTAAAATTGACTAAACATGATCAAGTAATAAAAAGATGTAGATCAAGTAATTAGAAGAAAAGATTGAAAAAAATAAAAAAAACTTAAATAAATTATAAATAGATGGTTGCTTTTAGATAAATATTTTCATATTGACTCAACAGAGGATATATTAATACTTTTACATAAATATAGCACTTTATCTTGAAAATCATTTTGGTGAAATTTAAAATTAAATTATTTTTTATTTGAGTTTTTTTAAGATTAGTGGCTAAGGTACAGTATATGAAAATCAGTTACAATTTCATGAATTAAAGAGGCATTTATTGATGCTAGACGTGAGATTACACGACTTATTGTGGTTAAAAAATGTAAGGTGAATTTAAAGGACTTGAACATTATTTTAGTATAATTTAAAATTAAATTATTTTGCCTGGTAAAAAAATGAGTGGGAGGAACGAGGCCACGCGACATTAGTTAATACCATAGAAATTTTTAAGAATCTAGACTTGTGTGTGAATTTGTAAAAGTATATGCATCTGGTCTGATAAGCCTTTATGACTACGTGTAAATAATAACAATAAGTTAAGCCAACAAATGAAAGATTATTAGTTAGAGTAGTAAGATGAGTAGTTCATTTTGTTAGTTGTAACTCCTCTTTTATAAATCTCCCTCTATATAAGAGGAGAGATGATAATCATTTGAATCATGTAATTCCAATGTAATTCTTCTATATTCCTAAATTATCTCAATATGCACTCTATCCAATTTCTTCTCGTTATGAAATTTCACATGGTATCAGAGCTGTGTATCGATTAATTTATGATCGATTAAACAAGTTTGTCGATCTAGGTAAGTTTCCGCAATTCGATTTAAATGAGTCACTTGAGTTATATACTCATTTCTATCAAATCTTGAATTTTTTGAGTTCTATACTCATCTCTTAAACTTCTTGAGTTCTATACTCGTTTCTTGAGTTTTATACTCATTTCTGCCAAATCTTTGATGGATTTTGATTTCTATCCTATTTTTTCTCTTTTCGAGATTTCTTCTTTACGGGTTTTATGCTCGTAAATTTTAAATTCAATTTCATCTTGATTCAATTTTTTAGAGTTCTATGCTCATTTCTTTGAATTTCTTTGAGTTTTATACTTATTTTCTTTGCGGGTTCTATGCTCGTGAGTTCCTATACTCAATATTTCTTTTCTCTTCGTGTATCTTTCGTGTCTATCACGATTCTATCTTTACATTTTGTTGTAATATTGGTGGAAATCTCACCATGATTAGATGCATGAATTGCATCATTTGTCTACTCTCTACATCAAAGTTCAAATGTTCAATTTGGCATTGGATTCTATTCTCGAAGGCTACCTCTTCATTGTTGATATCATTGCACCCCATCATGCTACTCGAAATGGTTTGGAGTTTTTTTTTTAACAAGTTCAAGATGTGCTTGATTACCATCCATGCTCATCTTGTGGGAGGGTATGAAGAATAACAATAAGTCAAGCCAACAAATGAAATATTATTAGTTAGAGTAGTTAGATGAGTAGTTCATTTTGTTAGTTGTAACTCATTTGTTAGTTGTAACTCCTCTTTTGTAAACCTCCCTCTATATAAGAGGAGAGATGATAATCATTTGAATCATGTAATTCCAATGTAATTCTTCTATATTCCTAAATTCTCTCAATATGCACTCTATCCAATTTCTTCTCGTTATGAAATTTCACACTACGTACCAATGGATCAAAATCTAGTTTCGTAACTGGTGTAAATATTGTTTGGATAAATCTTGGTCGAAATTTGTAAGTTATTGAAGCATATGCATTTGGATCTGATCTTAATGTCTTATAAGTCTATAGACCAATTGATGATCATAATCTAATTTCGTAACTTGTGCAAATATTGTTTGGGTACGTAAATCATGGCCAAAATTTGTAAGTTATATTGAAGCATATGCATCTGGTCTTAATGTCTTATAAGTCTATATACATATTGATCATAACCTAGATTTGTAACTTGTGCAAATATTGTTTGGGTAAATTATGGCCGAAATTTGTAAGTTATTAAAGCATATGCATATGATCTTAATGTCTTATAAGTCTATATACCAATTGATCATAACCTAGTTTCGTAACTTGTACAAATATTGTTTGGGTAAATCATGGCCAAAATTTATAAGTTATTGAAGCATATGCATCTGGTCTTAATGTCTTATAAGTCTATATACCAATTGATCATAGCCTAGTTTCGTAACTTGTGCAAATATTGTTTGGATAAATCTTGGTCGAAAATGGTCTATGAACCCCGGACTTGTGTGCAATCTACGTACGAATATCACATCGATTTGATATGAATTGCCTCAATTTTAAATTTTGCGTAACATTAGCAGGTTATAAAATAAAATTTTAAATTATCATTAATCCGCATTGGTGTGCCGTGTTTAGTCTACAACAATTTTGATCAAAAGCTATACTTAGCAATTTTTTCTAACCATGAAAATTTGAAAGTGATACAAATAAATTCCGATAATATTTGCTAATAATTTTGTATTGGTTTTACTCTCATTCGTTTCGTTGGTCTTTCAGTGATATTTTTCAAGACAATATTTTGATTCGCCTCATGCAAGATACATATTGTTTTTTCTGTCGACATTGTATTTTTAATAACAATTGTTCTATTGATTCACTAACATCAAGAGTGAAAGATGTAATTTGTTTTAAAAAAATTGTGTATAAAACTTACCCTCCCAACCAGGTAAGTTAACGAAACATATGTATCTGATCTCTCTTGAAAAGGTTGATAACTCAATACCTGCATATTATTTTCATAACCTATTTTTGAAACTTGCGAACATTATAATTGTTTATTATTTTTAACCTATTAATTGACCTCTATTTGACCTACTGTTTTTTACCTTTGAAATTAATTAAGCTGCACGTGTTCTGCTGCATGTGTACAGGGTATAGCCGTATAGGACATAGGTTGATTAGATTTAAGTATAATTCTCAATCCTATCTCCTTCGTAGTTCAGTAGATGATCATGTAACGAAATATATAAAATTAGTGGAGTACTGGTAGGAGTGTTAAAAAAAAAACCGGTCCGGTCCGGTCTCCGGTCCGGCAAATTTTGGATTCCGGTCTTCCGGTCCGGTCCAAGATCGGAATTTTCTGATCCGGACCGATTTGGACTGGAATTTTTTATTTTAATTTTTAAATTTTTTTTTTACTAATGCACTCTCAATTATTTTTCAAAACCAAGTAATTGATGAAAATGAGTTGAAATCTATTACATTTTTTGCAAATATATAATTTAACAAACATATTTAATTTTTTTAGGGTCAAAAGATCATTAATAATAATGTAAATAAAATTGGCGTAATGAAGAACAAACACTTTAATTTTCATACACAAATTCAACAATTTTGTTCTTGCTTCCATAAACTTAAAAAAAAAAAAAAAAAAAATTCCGGTCCAACCGATCCAAACCCGGACCGGAACGGAATTTACCGGTCCGGTCTGGACCGGATTAATTCCGGTCCCGGTCCAAACCGGTCCCGATCCGGTCCGATCCGGTTCTGGACCGGTGCACACCCCTAAGTACTGGAGTTGGGACGGTTTGTAAACGTGAATTTGGTCGAACCGCTGATTATGGTTGAAAACCGAACATTTTAAATGGTGGTTCAATTTCAATTATGAATTTTTAGAACTGGTCGATTAAATCATAATTATTCTTTTTTTTTTAAATATTTTTTTATATACCATTCTTTTATTTTTTAAGTATAATTTTAAGTTGTCTAATGTGTATTAAATTTAAATTATAGTAATGTATTTTCTAAAAAAAAAAAAAAGAATTAAAACGAACAAAAACTGAGCATAAAAAACAACGATTGAACCGTCAGTTCCGATTACAAAATCCTGAAAATCGAAACCGCCGATTTCAATTACTGAAATTTGCGACAGTTTTAACCGTTTGCGTGTGTCTAGATTCAATTGATGGGATCATTACAACAATGCCACACTTCTATGATTAGAGAAGGTATTGTGCGTCGCTCACATAATACCTGGCCTCTGATTATTATCGGCAACGACTGCTTTTCCAAAACAAACATACATGCCCTCACTATATCTTCAGCCAGTGAGCTATTTATTCTTGATATATAGGTTCTATGAGGTGATGATTGTGAAATTAATAGAGTGACATGTTTAACTTATAGTGAACTATTAGTTTTAATTGCAATAAGTAACACATTTCAATAATATTTTTAGTTATAGCGAGTGACTTATTTCACTTATAGCGAGTGACACATTCTAATTATAGTAAGTGACATGTTTCAATTATATCGAGTAACACACTTTAGTTATAGAGAGTGACATGTTTCAATATTAATTGATCCAATATTATTTAGTAATATTAGACTACACACTTCGATTATATTGAGTCAAACATTTTAATTATAGCGAGTGACACATTTTTAATATTAATTGAGTGACACGTTTTAGTATTAATGGACGTGTTGAATAAAATAAAATAAAAAATAGCAGAAAAAGCGAAAATACAATAAAATTAAAAATAGCAGCAAAAATAAAATAAAATATAACTATTACTCCTTATTAAAAAAGTTCTTTTTCACTAGATCACTAGATTCACTACTTTGCTTATTTAATAATTCACTTTTTCTGCCATCTATTAAAATGGGCAATCCATTTTTCTCCATGAATTAGTGTGTACTATGCATATTAAATATAAAATAATTAAATCCACTTCTTAAACATATTGATAAGAAAAGATAATTAAGTGTATTAAAAATGTGATAGTAAATTTGTAAATGTTTTAGTGATAAATTTCTTTAATCAGTTTTTTATTTATTTTTTTCAAATTATAAACTAGAATCAACTTTAATTTTAAAATTCAAAATAAACGTTGCCTTAATTTTACCTTAATTTAAGAATAAAATGATAATAAATAATTGTGGGTTAAGAAATAGTGAAATGAATCGGAATAATAAATATAAATAAGAAGCAAGGTCGACAATTAATAAAAATAGAATAATTTTTTTTTGAGGCAAAAAAATAGAATAATTACCTTACATATACTTTTATTACCATTAAGAAAATTTTGAACTTACGGGTACATCCCGAGATTTCTAGAATAATTATTTTATTTTACAAAAAAAAATATATTATATTTTTTGATAATTACCTTTTAGAATATTTTAGAAAATTTTGATATATTATACTCAGTAGATCATAAATATATTTGTATATATTGACATACTGCTATCAATAAAATTTCAATTTATTACAGCTTCTGATTTTTTTTTAAAAAAAATTTGTGAACAATTTTTTTCGGAGTTTAAGTAATTAGCTCGAGCTTCACAATTTTATAACATAAAATAAGTAAGATAAATTAGTTTTATAAAAATAAATTGATAAATTATTTTTTAAAAATAAACAGTATTAAAGTCATTGTCAATCAATCATATATATTTTACAAACTTTTCAGAACACAACGCTACTAATAAGAGTCATGATTAATCAATTGTAAATGTGAATGATTAAATGTGAAATATAGTGCTAACGTCATTGTGAAAATGTAATTTCTAAAAATAAAATGCACTGCGAGTGTGTAATTTCTAAAAATAAAATGTTCTGCGAGTACCAGTCATGACATGTTGACACGTAGCTTCGTTCGAACACTGACACGTAGCTTTCTTACCCAGTCCCCTTTTCTCCTATATATACACACAAACTACTTGCCTCTTCAACTACACTTGCCCTTTCATCTAATTTAAATATACTATTTTATACTATTTTCATAAACTTCAGACAAAGATATTTTGATATGGCTACTTCATTAGTGCAGCCGTCGGGGAGCAAGCCGTCCGGGAGCAACGACTGTGGTTTGGTGGTGGATATGGCGGTTTCTGATAAACAACTATTGGCTACTTCATTGGTGCCGTCGGGGAGCGACGACGGTGGTCTGTTAGATATGGCGGCTTCTGATAAACAGCTATTGGCTACTTCATTGGTGCCGTCGGAGAGCGACAACCGTGGTCTGGTGTGTGGACATGTGTCAATGATAGGACGACGAGAAGACATGGAGGACACAGTTACTATGCTAGTGCATAAGAAGTACTCTTTTTTCGCTGTTTATGATGGACATGGGGGAACTAAGGTGGCGGAGGAGTGTCGAGATAAGATGCATAAGTTTGTGGATGAGAATGTGGAGAGGGAGATTAAGTTGTCGAAAGAGGGCGTTATTGATTGGAAAAAGGTGATGGTGGAAAGCTTTAGATGTATGGATGCAGAAATTGATCTGAACCTTAAGCTTAAGCAATCTGAGAGTGAAGAAATGACAGAGGAGAGCAAATCTAAGGATAAGTCGAAGGTGGGGTCGACGGCGACGGTGGTATTGGTGGGAAAAAATGAGATGGTGGTGGCCAATTGTGGCGACTCAAGGGCGGTGCTTAGTCGCGGTGGAGTAGTGGTGCCACTATCTAGAGACCACAAGGTGTCATTCTTATATTTAAGTTTTTTATGAAATTTATTTAATAGAATGCTTCTTTATTTATTTGTGTACTAATGTATATATATATATATTTTTTTTAATAATAATAGCCAGATAGAACAGATGAGAGGGAAAGAATTGAAGCGGCAGGAGGTTTGGTGATCAATTGGAACGGCTGGCGTGTGCAAGGATTACTTTCTACTTCAAGATCTCTAGGTAGATAGATTATTTACCTATTTTTGTATTATCTACAAATATTATAAAATGTATATTATAAAATGTATATCTATTTATATTTGACAGGGGATGAGTTTTTGAAACCGTATGTATCCTCGGAGCCAGAAGTAAGTGTAATGAAACGATCCGAGTTAGATGAGTTCCTAATAATAGGAACAGATGGATTATTTGATGTCGTGTGTAACGAGTTTGCATGTGATTTTACGAAACAACATCTTAATAGACAACTTAGACGGAGGAAGGCAAAGGAGAGTCGAGTTTCCGCACAGAGGACGAAGGCAAAAGAGGAAAGTCAAGTTTCCGCACGGAAACAGAGGAGGAAGCCAAAAGAGAAAAGTCAAGTTTCAGAACAGAGGAAGCCAAATGAGGGAAGTCAAGTTTCAGAACAGAGGAAGGCAAATGAGAGAAGTCAAGTTTCCGCGATTGCAACTATGCTAGCTAATCATGCATTTAACAAGGGAAGCAATGACAACATTAGCATTATAATTGTACATATGAAGTGAAATTACTTTATTTTTGTAAGGGAAGCAATGTAACATCAACATTATAATTGTACATATGGAGTGAAAGTTACTTTATTTTTATTTTTGTAGGAGCATTATAATTGTAAATATGAAAGTGAAGTTACTTTATTTTTATAAAGCATAACTTTTAGTATTCCATTTTTTTTTAATATAAAATAAAATAAATATTACAAGATTAGAACATAAACACAATTTTTTTTATTTGATATAATTGCACAAACTAGTATATCCATTCCATATTGTAAAATAAGAAATGTTTTAAAGTTTACACATCAAACCCAACAAGATATACAAAAATACAAACCTGCTCTGAAATACAAACCAAAAAAATGATTTAAATTGTTTTTTGATTGGTATTTCTATTTTTCCTGTCATCAATAACTGCAAAACAAACTAAACAAGGGAAGGACTTGTGTGAAAATCACTTATGTATACTTATATGTAAAATGGTGTAAAATCCACAAAATTTGCATATATTAAGTAAATCACAATTTTCGCGGGTCAACCTGTTTTGGACAGATCATAACAGTGTAAACAAATGTATAGCGAAACTGATTATAATTTTTCTTGGTAAATGTTTTATCCTAGTGGTAGAAGTTTATATTTTTTACCCTTGTGACCAGGGTTCGAATCCCACAAACATTATTTTTATAGTACTTTTTTTATTTTCTTAATAACATTACATTTGACTGTATTATCTAACTATACTACATATTATCTAACTACACTACATTTTTTTTTTCTTTCTTTTTACTTATTCACATGTTTTTTTTTTTTTCTGTTTTTTTTTCTTTTAAAAATTATACGGAGTAGTACTTTTTTATCTTCTTTATAACAATACATTTGACTGTATTACCTAACTACACTTAACAGTATTACACAACTATACTTGACAGTGTAACAATATAACAATTTATATGAAATAGTATTACAACATTACATTTGACAATATTACACAGTTGCACTTGACAATATTGCACAACTACAATTGACAGTATCACACAATTCCACCCAACAATGTAGTAGCGTAACAATTTTTATAAAATATTATTACCTAATTACACTTGACAGTACATGTACCATGTTATTACACTTGACAGTATTACGCCAGTATCACACATTTCCACTCAACAATGTAGTAGCTAACATTTTTTTTTGAAATATTATTACATCATTATACTTGACAGTACTACGTGATAAAGTATAACAATATTACAATCAACTATATCAAAATTATATCACATGTATATCAAGCAAATATTACAATAATATTACAAACAAAATATAACAATATTACAATCAATTATACCAAAATTATATCACTTGTACATCAAGCAAATATTACAAAACAAAAATATAAAATAGTATTACAAACAAAACATAATAGTATTACATGATAAAACATAACAATATTACAATCAATTTTACCAAAATTCTATCACTTGGACATCGAGCAATATTACAAAACAAAAACATAAAATAGTATTACAAACAAAACAAAACAAAACAGTACTACATGATAAAACATAAATGTATTACAATCAATTATACTAGAATTCTATCACGTCAACATCCTCCTCTTTTTCTCTAACCACATTATCCACCACTTCATCGTTCTTACTTCTTGCCTTGCTTTTTGTCTCACTAATGTCACATTCTTTTCATAGTATCGCAACTAAAGACACACAATATTACATTATACACATAAATAATATTACATCTTACATATAATACTTTTATTGCCACTTTACAATGTATAAGACTCAACCTAAAGAGTACTAAAGCATGCGTGGGTATTAGGGCTACACGAGGGGTACGTACATAAAATCCAGAATCGTTACGGGCCACAAGGTGAGTTTTTTCTTGGATGAGAAGAGAGAATGGATAGAACCCATTGTTAGACATGCTTTCCTCCCCCATGAAGCAGAAGGAATACTCCGAACGGCTGTTGGAGGAGAGGATGAGGTGGATCGATGCTTCTGGATGCATGATAGTAAAGGTCACTATTCGGTCAGATCAGGGTATTGGGCTAATCGGAAGGAAGATGAAAGGAATAAGGATAGCGCCTCATGCTCAAACCTAGAGATAAATTCTACTTGGTGGAAAAATTGTTGGTCATTGCATCTGCCTCCCAAGATTCGGTTTTTTGGTTGGAAGTTATGATGGGATTGTATTGCAACCGAAGGTAATATCGCAAGGAGGAATATTGGGGTTAACCAGAACTGTTTCCTTTGTGGGTTTTATATGCCAGATACAATGCATGCGGTTTTTACTTGTCCAGGAGTAAAGAAGATGTGGAAGGAGCTAGGTTGGTGGAGTATTATATCCCAGGGGAGGTATCTGACTGCCCTCCAGTTCCTTGAGTGGGTTATCAATGTTAGATCAAAGACATGAGTGGAAGAATTGATTATGATAGCATGGGAATTTTGGAGAGAGAGGTGTGTAATTACTCATGAGAACCTGAAGAACCGACGCTATTGTCATAAATCGGTTGGTGATGCGGTATTGTCCTATCTTGAAGTTTATCGTCAAACTCAGATGGAGGTCAAGGGGAGCAAGGAGGAAGGTGAGAGGGAGGCGAGGGAGCAGGAGTATGAACAAGAAGATAAGGTTATAGCGAAGTTTGAGGTCGATGGAGCGTTCAATGAGGATCTTCGTCTTTATGGTGTGGGAGGGATTGGATTTGATGAGAGCAGAGGGATTGTGACTAGCTTCTCAGAAAAAATCTCCCCAAAGTGGAATGCATTGGGCGTGGATTTGCAAGCTATTGAGAGAGCCCTTACGGAGGCACTGTCATTAAATTGGACAAGAGTTGTGGTCGAGTCTGATTCACAACAAGCAGTTGGTCTTTGTTCAATGAGTTGTAATGGGCTGACACCAGAGATTAGCATTGCTAATAGGATTAAGCGGAAGACACAAGAATTTGTAGTGTGCAAATTCAAGTATATCCCTAGAAGTAGGAACAAGAGAGCGCATAATTTGGCACAACAAGCGGTACACTCTACCATTTCGCATGGTTGAAATGGAGTAGTGTCTTTGATGCATAGGATAATTTATTTTGGTTGAGCGTCAGTGGTATATTTTCCAATGTATCCCTAAAAAAAAAAGACTCAACCTAAATAGTAGTATCACTGTCACATAATATAGTAAAACAGTATCAAGTATTCAACCTAAATAGTAGTAGTACCACATATAATACTGAAAACCCCTGCATTTTACGCAGTTTCACATATAAAAACCCTCAAATTAAACCGAGTTCTGATAAATTAAATAAGTACTATGATAAGTTCATCTAATGTCCATGCCAATTGCTTAAATCTTAAACACCATTAGTCATATGTCTTGTTAAGGCCCAACGACATTTCTCATTTATTTGTACTGTAGAAGCAAGTATAATAAAAAGTATGCTTGCAACTAAAACATTCAAATCAAGGGATATTTTACTCTAAAAGAAATGTCTATCAATTGAAAAGTATGGACTAATCATAGTAACACTTCTTGGTGAACATGATGAATTAGATCCACCAACCGTAGTATTATAACAAGATTTAAATTACTTGTTTGAAACATACATGTTTGTCCCAAAATCTTCACATTCTTTGCCTCCTCAATAAAATAGTGTTTGAACATCTACAATGTGCAGTCTCTTCTTTAACTCCAAGTACAACAAACAACCAATTCCTTGAACTCAGTCAAGTACAACAAACAATACATAATTAATAATATGTCTCCGACCAGGGTGGCAGCCGCCGCCCTCATCTTCCTCGCCACCGTCACCGCCGTCCACTCCATCGGCGTCAACTATGACACTCTCGCCGACAACCTCCCCCCCTTCCCAAGTAGCTCAATTCCTGAAAGACAAAACCACCATCGACTGAATCAAAATCTTCACGTCAATCCCGACATCCTCCGCGCCTTTGTCAACACCAGCATCCTTGTCGCCGTCACAATCCTTAACGGCGAAATCCCCAATCTCACAAACATCCGCCATGGCTACCGTTCAGAAAGCTCTCCACCTCGAGAAAATTACAGATATAAAAGTCCCCACCGCCCACTCCATCGTGATCCTCGAAACGACGGATCTACAGAGCGAAGCCCGGTTCAGACCCGGCTGGGACCGGGGAGTCCTCGAACCGATGTTGAAATTCCACCGGGATACAAAATCGTCGTTCATGGTGAACCCCTACCCGTATTTTTCCTACGGGCCGGAGAAATCAGATTTGTGCCTTTTCCGGCCGAATAATTGTTGTGGAAGCATCAACGCCTTCATCTACAAACATAGCAACTCTGTTTTCCGGCTAAATCACTACTCAGCACGGTCAAAGATTGTTGAAGCCGACGACTGGAATACGATCGGATCCGGAGAACACACGGATCCGCAGATAATTTCAGATGGAGGAGACATGAGAATTCGGGATTTGAGAACACTCTATCAAAAAAGATAGAAAAAAGAGGGAGGAATAGTCCATACTAAAATTGGAGCGGATGAAACGGGTATCCAGGTAATAATATGAGCCGGATATAATAACCATAAATCACAAAATGGGTAATTTACACATAATTACACATAAACTATTTGCATAAAAGTTTTTGCAACTAAACAAATCTCAATTAGTCACTTGCAAATCTATCAAGAATTATTGATGGAGTTGGTCTCCTGTGCACCTGTGCATAGTGTGCTCCATGCACACTAATAATGTACATTTTTTTAGAGCAGTCAATAAATATCTACTAGTCAAAACAAAATATTAAATATATTAGAGTTGGTCTCCTGTGCACAGTGTGCACGTGCACACTAATGCACAGGTCAATCCTATATCTATTTATAAAAATAAATATAAATAATTAAGTAATGAATGTTCTAGTGGTTATAGATACACTTCATAAGCATGAGTCACAGGTTCAAATCCTTTCAAACTTGTTATTTTTTTTTTCGTTTTCCACTTTTCACTAATAATGATAATCACTTTTCAGTAACAAAATTTCCACTTTTCAATAATAATAGTTACCACTTTTCAATAATAAAAATTACATTTTTCAGTTAAAATATCTACCACTTTTCAGTAACAAAATTTCCACTTTTCAATAATAAGAATTACACTTTTCAGTTAAAATATCTATCACTTTTCAATAATAAAAATTACATTTTTAAGTTAAAATATCTACCACTTTTCAATAATAAGAATTACACTTTTCAGTTCAAATATCTACCACTTTTCAATAATAAGAATTACACTTTTCACTTAAAATATCTACAACTTTCAATAATAAAAATTACATTTTTCAGTTAAAATATCTATCACTTTTCAATAATAATAATTATATTTTTCAATAATAAAATCTACCACTTTTCATTACTTTATTAATTAATTAATTAATTTACCATTATTAATTAATTACAGTTCTCATTTTTATCGACCAATATTTACAATTATTAATTAACTTACAATTCTCATCACTTAATTAATTAATTAATTTACAATTATTAATTAATCTATAATTTTCATTTTTATTTTGCTTATTGCTATCATTGTTAATTTAATTAATTAAAACAGGTATATTTAATTATAAATTGTGTCGTTAAAATTATTATTAAAATTGAAAAAATGTTATTCTTATTATTGAAAAGTGGTAGATTTTGTTATTGAAAAATGTAATTATTATTGTTGAAAAGTGGTAGATATTTTAACTGAAAAATGTAATTTTTATTATTGAAAGTGGTAGATATTTTAACTGAAAAGTGTAATTTTTATTATGGAAAAGTGGTAGATATTTAATTCTTATTATTGAAAAGTGGTAGATATTTTAACTTTAAAATGTAATTTTTATTATTGAAAAGTGATAGATATTTTAACTGAAAAGTGTAATTCTTATTATTGAAAAGTGGAAATTTTGTTACTGAAAAGTGGTAGATATTTTAACTGAAAAATGTAATTTTTATTATTGAAAAGTGGTAAATATTTTAACTGAAAAGTGTAATTCTTATTATTGAAAAGTGGGAATTTTGTTATTGAAAAGTGGTAACTATTATTATTGAAAAGTGGAAATTTTGTTACTGAAGAGTGATAATTTTGTTACTGAAAAGTGGTAATTATTATTAGTGAAAAGTGGAAATTTTTTACTGAATAGTGGTAACTGTTATTAGTGAAAAGTGGAAATTTTATTAATGAAAGTAGCGACTATTATAATTGAAAAGTGGAAGTGAGTAACGAAAAAAAAGAAAAAAAAAAGAAAAAAAAGAAACAAGTTTGAAAGGATTTGAACCTATGACGTCATGCTTATGAGAATTGTAAATTAATTAATTAAGTTATGAGAATTGTAAATTAATTAATAATTGTAAATATTAGTTGATAAAAATGAGAAATGGTAAATTAATTAATTAATTAATAAAGTAATGGATTATAAATTAATTAATTAATAGAAAAAAAAAAGAATTATAACCATAAGTAGAGAAAAAAAGATAATAAGTTAGAGTAGAAGGATAAGCAAATGGTGCATTTGAGAATTTTCCAATATATTAATGTTTGTCCAAGTGGTTGCAGCATGTCATTATTATAAGTAATAAAATTAACAAATTAGGATTGAAAATGAAAGAAATTGGAATAGAAATTGAGCGAACATGCGATTGTTCTGTATTTCCACATTGTAAATAAAATCCGTTTAAAGAATCTGATTCTGTATTTCTAGAGTAAATATCCAATTTTTTTGGACTTTTCATCGCTCAGAAATTTGGTAACAATACTATTTTTTTTATAATAAAGAAAATGCAAATGAATAATTGGCCCTACACATTCAATTACAGAGAGGAGGAGGAGAAAGAAAAGAAGAAGAAAGCGGTAAAAAAAAAAGTGTGTGCAAGATGTGTATGATGTATTTGAAATTTTGCCTTATTGATGATAACATTGTTCAAGTAATATATGAAATTAATTGAAGTAGAATGTTCAATATTCATTTGTCAAATTCTGCATTCTTGGGATTAATTGCTTGGTGGATTGTCTTTACTTAGTTCACTATCATTGTCTTGACAAGAAAATATCATTCATCATTTTTTAGATACTAAATTATGGCCTGAAATTTGGTTCATTTTATAGATTGGACTGATTAGTCAATGTGATTTTGTATTTTTTTATTTTAGTGAGTAACCAAAATATAATAGGGAATTTCAGTAATAAGGTCTATTACATAAAGTTTTTCAAATAAGAACAAAGTTCAAATTAAGTCAAAATCCAACTTAAATGTATCATCTTATTCTTATTATTTAAAATTGTATTTTAATATAATATTAGGGTAGGTCTCCTGTAAACTCAATTCCTTATAAGAAATTGGGTCCATTTTTAAAAATGGGTAGGATCAATAATAAATATAAAATAAACTAAAAATATGTAAGTTAAATGTTGTGGCCGAAACGGTTGGGCGTAGTCTATTTTACCTTGAGATCAATAATAATTTCAGTTATAATGACATACATTTTTTAGTGATGTTATTTTACACCTTTTAGACATATTTTGTTGCACTTTTCAGTTGTAGTGGCTTACAATTTCCAGCGACTTACACTTTTTAGTAATGTTATGCTACACCTTTTAGTCGTATTTTGTTACACTTTTCATTTGTAGTCGCTTACAATTTCCAACAATATTTTCAATTATAGTGACTTACACTTTTTAGTAATGTCATGCTACACCTTTTAGTCGTATTTTGTTGCACTTTTCAGTTGTAGTGACTTACAATTTCCAACAATATTTTCAGTCATAGTGACTTACACTGTTTAGTAATGTTATGTTGCACATTTTAGTTATATGGAGATGCACTTTTCAGTGATATGTAATGTTATGACTGGAAATAAAACTTTATAAAAAATATTGTCTAAAAAAAGTAGAATTTAAAACAAACGTGGATTTGGAGTTTTTGAGCCAAATCCATTTACACCAACTGGTATTGATGTTTCTTCTTCTTCTTCTTCTCTTTCTTGATCTTCCTGCCCTTCTCAAGGTGACCTTTTACTCTTTTCCCTCTCCCATTTATTTTAGAATGTTTAGGGTCCAATATCACTGTTGATGTATTCAACTCTTCAATCCTCTTAGACTTCAATGCATCAATAGAACGAGATTAAGTCTTCAAACCTTCTTCTATAATACCAATAGCTTACTCATCTTCTTCACAGCTCAAAGCAAGGTTATAAAACATACATGTAAATGGTTCAAACCCTCTTTCACTTGCACCGCGTCTATGTTGTCACGTCGCCGCGAAGGAGATTGGGTGGGGGGTTCGATCGTGGACGACGACGACAAGGAAGATCTGCCATCGAAAATGCTTTTGTCTTCCATTCCGGGGGGTTGATCGTTTTTGGCGCCTATGTTCGTGGGGAAGACAGACAGGACGTTTGTGGGTGGAATTAGGGGTGGTTCGGTACGGTATACCGACCATACTGAACCATACTGTTATCATACCGAAAATTTCGATATTGAAAAAAATCATACCGTTACCGTACCGAAATTTCGGTATACCGTATTCTCGGTATACCGAAATTTTCGGTATTTAAAAATTCATACCGATACCGTACCGTAATTTCGGTATACCGAATTTTCGGTACGGTATATCGGTATATCGATTCATATCGAAAATATTGAACCATCATTTCATATCGAGTATACCAATTCATACCGAAAATATTGAAGCATTTTTATACTACAATTAATTATTTAAGGTTTATTTTATTTATGTTTTAATAATTAAAGTTATTTTAATTTAAAAATAATATAAAATTATTATTTTATTAAGATTTCGGTATATCGATATACCATTTCATACCGAATACCAAAAAATTTCGGTATACCGAAATGCCGCGGTATGATCATTTTTCATACCGTTATCGTACCGAAAATTTCGGTACGATATCATACCGTACCGAAAATTTCGGTATACAAAAAATTCCGATAATTTCAATATTTTTCGGTATGAAAAGCTCGGTATACCAAAATTTCGGTATATTTACCCACCCCTAAGTGGAATTAATGGGCGGAGGGGATTTGTTTGAAAATTAAATATTTAGATGACATTAAAAGTAAATTTGAAAAGGAAAGTCAATTAGGTTAAATTAGTTTTCTTATTTTATGGAATTCTCGAAATAACAGAGAAAGTAGGATTTAAATATCATTTATAACTATAATTTAAATTAATTATAACTTTTAAAGAGAAAGGCTATAGGGGGGTTTTATGTAGGTTTTTTACCTTAACTTAAATGATTAAAAATTTTGTTCTTAATTGGATAAGTGTCTATATGAATGAATCTTTTTATAAAGTTTCTCAATATACTACAATCTTGACATTCTTCTAGTGATGTTAGCATTCATCCATATCTTACTTGAGCATGGATTCTGCATTTTTTTCTCTAATAGAGTTGAGTTTCAGTTAACTTAATTAATTAACTCAACCTAAGCAGCCAAAGAAGTGGAGTTATATGTAGCAAATGTCTTCCTTTATTATTACTCCATTCGTCCCACAAAAATAGTCACATTTGACTTTACACGCAGATTAAGAAAAATCAATAAATGTAATCAAATTTAGCTAATGTGTCAATTTTGCCCTTAGAATCTCATACTCCAAAATCTGCTAAGCATTAATTACTATTATCAATTAGGGGTAAAATTGACAATAAAACATTTAATGCTAAAGTAAAAGAGGAAATGTGGCTATAATTTGGAACATCCAAAAAAGGAATACGTGACCATCTTTGTGGGACGGAGGGAGTATTATCAACTTCAGTTAACGAAATTGTGCATGCAGTTATTTTTGTGGGTCTAGTGTTCTTAGCATTCATTCATCTTCACCTTCTTAACTCAAAGCGTCGTTACTCAAAATGAAGGATCTTTGATTTGTAAAGATGAATACATATCTAAACAACAACTTAGAAACATGGTAGTAAACATGCACATGTTGGTGCCATAGGCAGAAGACACACACTCATATTTCTAAACAAGGTTTTGAATAAACCAAAAGATGCATCATCTTTAAAAATGCACCTAAGCATGCTATCCATTCCGCATCCACACAACTTTCACCCCTCAAATTGATTTCTTCTACACTGTATTTGAAAACTCTGAGGAATGTCAAATAGCTGAGGACATCTACAAAGAAAGATAATATCTATTCAGTGATGGCTAATGACATAAGCCTCTAGACTGGTTAATCAGATGAACATCGCCGATCAATCAATCAATTCATAACCCATTAAAAGTCAGTTTCACCACCCATTTGGATAAGGATGAGAGGGAAAGAAGATATAGTGATCAATTGCTTTCCACTTCAAGATAGTGTGATCAAGCGATCACAGTTGGATGAGCACAACTCCAGATGGGCCTTTCCTAATCCAGATTTTTGAGATTTCAAGCTAGGATTTGAAAATTAAAGGTGTTTCTATTGAATGAGATTTGAGGGCGTTTTGGATTTGAAGAGGATGATTCTTTTGACTCCGAAGAATATCTGAGGAAAAACAATACAAATGCTTGAAGAGGAAGAATGCTTGTTTGCGGAGATACGGATATAAATAAATATGCTCCTATATTCTTGTTTATTTATTTACACCTTACGTTTTGTAATTTTTTTAAGATAAATAAAATAGGTTAGATAAATTAGTTTTCTGAAAATAAACATCAAACATCAACCGACAGAAACACAAAACTGCTCTGAAATACAAATGAGAAAAAAAGGATTTAAAATTGTGTTTGAGATGCCATCTTGACTTCTCTAACAATTGGCGATTAGGAGAAGAAAGAGGATGAGCACTTTGTTGTAATCGTCTCTTCGCTCCTTTCGTCTCTCAACCTTATTTACCCTAAATTCCATTTCACCTCCCTAGCTCACCTCACAAATCAACAAACAATTGAAACATAAAGTTACTTTAAACTGTAGCTGCACAACCGGAGCAAAGGGTGATTAATAGCTCTCTTTGCTCATTACACGAGAGTATAGCTTGATACCGAGACCTCTGCTGGTGAAGCCGAGTGGATATACACAAACTCAATGCTTTTACCAGCACCCAAAGTGTTGATCCATGATGGAAACAAGTAAGAATCCCCGGACTTTGTTAGACCCCATAGAGGACCATAGAGCTTGGAAATGTAAACTTTTATGTCTTCAAGTTCTTTGAAGAGTTGTTGGTAATTGTAGTCGAGTATCTGTAGTATGTTTTTCCCTTAGCAACCCATGAAGATGTCACCTTCAGAGTAATAGCCACCAATTTAGTAGATGAAACTGCAAATTTTCATCAATTTTAGCCCATCATTATTAAAAATAAAGCAATATTATCAATCTCTCTATCAAGATATAGAAAGACAGGATGGTACCTGGAGTAGGCTTTGTAGCTGGAGTTGGATTAATAGCAATTGGTTTAAGTGAAGGCAGCTGAACTGAAATCATAAACATATTTCAGCATTTCTTGCTGGAAAATGCAATCACAATTCGAGAAATTTATCGATTGATCAATTTACTAACCAGGAAGGAGCTGGTTGTAGCCACTATGACCACCGTGAAGTCTTGCCAATAATCCGAGGAGAGGTGCATTGTTGTAGGTAGCAGGCTCAGTTTGTTCGTAGTTGTCTCTTTCGTCGGCAAAATTATCATAAGCATCAGGGCCACCAACAATTGCACCAGTAAGAAGATTGGGGTCATTCCCCTTTCTACTATACCAAGTAGCATATCCTCCCCTTCAGCTAACAAACGATGGATGAACCTTATACGAAACAATAGACGAAGCTCTGTCATGCACTTTTTTAGGATAGTTGTTGCCATATCCGACCATGTAACTCGTTGCTCTTGGGCTGTCTCCCAGAAATTATGTAGTCCACCTGATAACCAAAACAAGGAACAAATTAGATCAATCTTTATGACGGAGTGGAGTTGAGTGTGGGGTAGTAGTAGTGTTTTACCTGGGATTTAGCAAAGGAAAGAAGCTCAGCAGGGGAGACGTTGCCGAATGAACACTTGAGGGACTTGCCTGCAGACGTTAGATAATCGGAGTAGACTGTGGCCAGGAATGAAGCACTGGTAACGAACTGCATGTTGTTCCATCTCTGTCGGTAAATCAGGCCTCCTGGAGTTTTTTTAGCATTGCGGCTGCCTTTGCCTAGACATGGACACATGAAAAACTCTGCTTTCTCCTGGTATTTTTTGAAAACCGGTGTGTATTTGCCTCCTTTCCCAGCCATCAAACATGTCCTGCGCATTTAAGTAATGTATGTAACAAATTAAAATATAATTCTAAGAAATCTCTTAATTGATTAAGAAATACCTTAGCAACAAGAGTCTGAACACCAGCATACTTGACATCCCAACCAAATTCAGTCATGGCCCAACCAGTTGCTCCAAGTGCATCACCATTGTTCCTAAGGTAATTCACGTAGTACTCATTGTTTGTTGCAGTACACCACTCTCTATCTTAAAACTTAAAATATTACAGTAAATTTTTTATTTTATTTTTTGAAAAATCTTCAGTGAAGATGATAGAGATAATTCTCTTTCCTTTTCCACGTCTACGCCCAAATAATGAAAAGGATATGTTAGGAGGAAATATTTTCCCAACGTTAATTACATTGTTATGTGATTATAAATCGAACTACAAAATAATTGTTAATACGATAACATATATTTGTGTACTTGCTTATAGTAGAGTATATTATTTTTAAAAAAAATGTTTATTAGCAACAACCCGATAGAGCAGATGAGAAGGAACATATCGAAGTTGCAGGGGTATGGTGATCAATTGGAACGAATGGCATGTCGAAGGAAACCTTATGTGTGCTCGGAGCTCGAAGTAAGTGTATTCAAACGATCTAGGTTGGATGAGTTGCTAATCAGACAACTGGATTGTTTGAGCACACTCACTTCGGGCTCCAAGTGGATCACAGGTTGGATGAGTTGCTAATAATAGGAGTGTAATCAGTCGATCCACCTGAAGAGACCTCAGAGCGGAATCAGACACTTCACAGGTAAACCTCCTAGGTCCATAAAAAAAATAAGTTAGTTAATGAAGCAAGACTCGGTACACCAGCATCAGTAACACCTGTTTCTGATATACATAACTTCTCAACGGCTGGAAGTGATAACAGATGTTGGATCCCAGCATTTGTTATCTTGGACCACTTTGAAAGGTCCAACTCCTTTAAACTTGTCATGCCTGAAAGAAATGATAACAATCTTATGACTTTATCATGCAAAATATGATCTGAATGAGAAATGAAGCCATTCCAAAAGAAACCTGATTTAAAAATTTACTACCTCAGCAGCCATTACTAGCACTACCAAATGCCAAAACGAAAAAATAGATTAAATTTATTTTCTGAAAATTTTAAGTACAAGCTTGAAACTCAAAATAATTCTTACTAGTCATGCTAAAGCAAGTAATAAGTGATTAACTATCTCTTGTAAGGATTGCATGCCCATTAAACTAAGAACACAAATGTGGTCTTTTGATACCAATTAGCTGGAGTTCAGAAAGAACTAAATAAAAGAAATTCCAACTGAATGGGGTTCTACTTGACCAATCAAGGGGAAATATTTATGACTTCTACCTGCAAATAATTTATCATGAGAACTATTAGACAAATTAAGCAAAGTAAAACCCAGAACAACTTAGAATCATGGTATTAAGCATGAACATGTTGTCATAGGCAGAGGACACACACTCATATTTCTAAACAAGGGTTTGAATAAACTAAAAGATGCATCATCTTCATACCTGTAATACTCCAAAGAGTTGAGTTATTGATTTTATGGCCATCTGCCAGACTCAAAGAACGCAGATAGCGAAATGCACCCAAGTATGTCATCCATTCCGCATCCACACAACTTTCACTCCTCAAATTGATTTCCTCTACACTGTACTTGAAAACTCTGAGGAATGGAATATAAAGGAAGATATCAAATACAATATACAAATAGCTGAGGAAGAAAAGCAGTCATTCTGTTATCACCATAATGTGGCACTAATCTTGAAAAGTTAAAACCGATCAGGGTTCATCCACTGCTTACCACAATAAATATTGACCAACACTAAAATCTTAAAAAATCTAGATTGGTCAAGTAACACAGCAAATTAGATGAAAGCATGAACATAGGTGATCAATCAATCAATTTATAATCAGTTTGCCTCCATTAAAAGTCAGGTTCAGTCACACGTTGGGATAAGTTAAAACAGATCGCATTCCCAGGAAATCCAAATTCGCAATCCAACTCCTCAGCAACATTTTCTCAAGCATAAATAACATTTCAGAATAACAATCGAAAAATCAGTAGAAGTATAATGCATAAACCAAAAAAATCGTGTGATACATTTGGCACGAAATCATCAGATAGTTCATAGTCGCCGCAAATTACTAAACTCAGATTTCTGTAAAACTTCATACGAGCAGCTGAATAATTACAAATTAACACAAATAATTGAAAAAAATTGAAGGTTTGTTACGAGGACATACTCGAACAGAGAAGGAAAAAG
The DNA here is from genome assembly GCA_963675135.1 of Galeopsis tetrahit. Taxonomy (NCBI): domain Eukaryota; kingdom Viridiplantae; phylum Streptophyta; class Magnoliopsida; order Lamiales; family Lamiaceae; genus Galeopsis; species Galeopsis tetrahit. The sequence continues at coordinate 9,889,829 of OY776125.1, read as the reverse complement.
CAGGCGGCGCTGAAGGAGGTGGCGGACGAGAGAATCGGCGAGATAGACGGCGTCCGCTCAAGAGTCCGTCGTTGCCTCCGCCACTTCTCAACAGCTACGGCGTCCTCGATGCACATGCGCACCAATAAACCCTCCATTAATTTTAGTTTCTCACAATTTCAGATGCGCCTTTCTGATCTAAAGACTGATAATTCAGATTTATGAGGTTTCAAGCAAGGATTTGAAAATGAAAGGTGTTTCTATTGAATGAGATTTGAGGGCGTTTTGGATTTGAAGAGGATTCTTTTGACTCTGAATACTTGAGGGAAAACAATACAAATGCTTGAAGAGGAAGAATGCAGCGGAGATACAAATATAAATATACTCCTAGGCTCCGTTTGGTTGGGTGGACTTGGGCTTATGGATTTAAAATCCACCGTCCAAATCCATTCTACATGTTTGGATTATGAATGGATTTTAAATAATTAAATTTGTGTTCCACACTTTTAATTAAAATTGAGAGAGATTTCAAATTCCCACTAAAACATGTCATTTGAAATCCATCTATTTTTAACTCCTCTCATTTGAAATGCCTTCTCAAATCAAATCCCTCCATCCAAACGCAACCCTATAGTCCTATATTTTTGTTTATTTATTTACCCCTTGTGTTTTGTAATTTTTCATTGTTCTAAAAAATCAGTTTGTACGAGCTCGGCCTATTGATTTAAATTTGATAAATTAATTTCTAAAAATAAACAGTGACAAGTACATGCCATGAGAAATACATGCAAATAGAAAAATACATGTATATAAATAATCTGAAAAATACATGCACTTAGAGAAACTGAGAAATACATGTATAGGTATCCTAAGAGGAGTCATATGTGTTACTTTCTACCCAAATTCTCCATTTATATATACTTCAACCACGTTAGTTAAGTATCACGTAGAGATATTTTGATATGGAAGCGGCTTCCTATAAACATAATCAAAATACTTCATTGGTGCCGAGCGACTACATTGGCCTGGTGTATGGGCATGTGTTAATAATAGGACAATTTTTTGATTGTACAAAAGTGATTTGTAACTTAAGCGGAATGAGCTGTTTAGAGAAAAGAAATGGAGAATTTGGAGGGCAAGTCGACGATGGGTCTACGGAGACGGTGGCTAATACGTAGCTTTCTTACCCAAATTCTCCACCTATATACTCCCTCCTATTTAAAATATAAATCGTTTTGACCTTTCGTTTTCTTTGCAAAATATAAGTTGTTTTGCATTTTTCAATGCAAATTAATTGCATTTATTCCAAATTTATCCTTAAGATCAATAATTATTTACATAGATGTATTTTTTTTAAAATGAGAATTACAAACATTGATTAATTAAGGGTAAGATGAAAAGTCAAATGTTTTCTTAATATGTGTGTATGAGTTTAGGAGGGAAAATTTTAGTTTTAGTCCTATAAATTTGATACATTCCAAATTAAATCCTTTAAGTTTCAACTTTACAAAATACGTCATTTACCTTTCAATTTAATCATTTTTTAAATCAATTTTAATCCTTTATCTTTCTAATGAATTAAATGCTGCCGGATTCCGGTGGTGGGATGGACTGACTTTGGTACCACATTTATTTAAAAAATGTCATGTCATCTGTTACATAATTATCTCTCATTTATATATGCTTATATACTTAAAAATCTACGTAATTAATTGAATATCTATCAAATTTTTCTGTAAACTCTCAAGTTCAATTAAAAATAAAATTTAAATATTCTTCTAAATTCAATTAAAAATAAAATTGAAATATGCACCATTGATAAAACAATTCTATAATTAAAAATAATTTTATTTTTTTTGACAGGATAATTACAAATAAATTTTACAACTAAATTAAAACATAACAATTTAAAATATATGAAGTTGTTCTAGCCAAAGTTATCCACTCAAACAACCAAATTACCTTGAACAAGTAAAATAAATGACAAAAGACAAAAACCATCCATGTTTAAAAGGCAAAAACCAAAGTTCACAATTTTTTAGTTTCTCTTCTTCGTGATATTACTCTCTCTGTTTAGATAAGTCCATGAAAAATGGTAATTAAACTCGAATATGGCTCAAAACTGTATTATTTATACACATTCTTAAAATGAACTTTTAAAATATTGAAAACTATAACTTTTTAAAATATTGAAAACTTTTTAGAACTTTTTAAAATATACCTCTAGTCAATTGATTTAAATAGACATGTAAAAATATATATCATAACAAAATTAGACAGTGGCCATATTATTAACAAAAGAAAATTTTAAATAGACATTGAGAAAAAATTAAAGTTAGGATGATGGGTTTTTTAAATAAATGTCGTACCAAGTCGTTAGCACATTTCACCGGAATCCCAAATAATTTAATCGCATAAATCAAGAGGAGAATATTCAAGCATCTTTAATTCATTAAAAAGATAAATGATTAATTAAAATTGATGTAAAAAATGATTAAATTGAAAGATAAAAGACGTATTTTTTTGTAAAATTAAAACTTAAAGGATTTATTTTGGAATGTATCAAATTTATAGGACTAAAACTAAAAATTTTCCAGTTTAGGATAACATATATTTTGAATATGAGGAAGTATATACAGACTATCAGACTGATACACGTGATTGTCCCTTAAATTTATTTAAATGGTGGACCGTCTCTCAAATTTATTTTGTGCAAGAAAAATATGTATTATTTTCAAATAAATAACAACACTTTAATTTGGAAAAACTGATATTTTAAAAATAATATAAAAATAATTTTTAGGAGGTAAACTTAAGTATCACGTGTTAGTCTGAAAAATACATTCGAAAACATTCGCATAGAATATTAAGTTTTGGAGGAAGACTTGTTCCCATGAATCCATGATAATTACAGTAAAACCTCTATAAATTAATAACCTTGGGACATGGAATTTTATTAATTTAGAGAGGTATTAATTTATCGATAAATTAATATTTTATTAATTAAAAGAGAGACCTTTTAAATTCAACAAATTTAGTACATATGTATAAAAATAAATGAGTTTATATATGTTTTATTAATTATATTCATGTATTAACCAATTCTTTGTAACTAATTCATGTAAAATATCAATTCAATGTATACAATTAACTATTATATTCATATACGCATGCATCAATTCATTGGAATTACTTAAATATACATATTTACATTAATTCATATTGCACTTAAATTACTATTATAGTCAATTAAATATATTCATGCATGATGAATGAAACATATACTATATAAATCTCAATATGGAAATAAAATAATTCATAACACCCAGTCATGTCTTCTCATCTAAAAGACATCGTAAAATCATCCATGAATAATCAAATGCGTAAAACATTATGTGAGTATAAGAGATCGAGACCATCACACATGCACTCAAAAAGATTTACAAGAGTGTGAGTTGATGAAAAAGATTTATAAGAGAGACCATGCCATAATATTTATATATAATTGCACTAACATTTATGAATTATTAATTTAAAGTTTTAATGGACCTAATATTTATAAAGAGATTTTTCTAAAAATTATTATCTTATCGAATTTGATGATTTTTTACAAAGGTCCAAGTCGGGACCGGAAGATTTTATTATTTTAGAGAATTTATTAATTTATAGAGTATTAATTTATAGAGGTTTGACTGTACATTGTCATGTATATACATTTTGACAAAAATTGTGCGACTCTGTTTTCCAGATTTTGTCTGTTTTCTTTTGATTTTTCTTATGTTTATAAAAGTGATAATATTTAAATAAAATATGATAATGTTTTTAATAAAAGAAACTATCATATATTTTATTTAAACATTATCACCAAGGATTAAGAAAGATCGTCTCACTTATGAGTGGGGTTTTTTTTTTTTTTAGATATTTGAGTAGAGTGAAATTTAATTTAAACTAATGTGGAAAAGTGAATTTTATGGTGTATTATATTATAATATTATTATTGAGTAGCTCATTATGTTCACTTTTATTACCATTTATGATGGGTGTTTGAAGATTGCTAGAATAATTTAAAAACAATTGTTATTTTTACTATGAACGAGTACCACTTATTTAGAGTTACAAGAAGTATTTAATATGTGAATTGGATAAATCACTTACTTTAAATTGGATTTATTAATTGATGATAATTGCTAATATTATTTAATATACTCATTAAAATAATATATTGTGAGTAGAGGGAACAATGGGGCGGTGAATCCATGCATGTCTCTATGAGAAACCGTTCTGCATGGGGACAACCCGATTTATTATTTCTAATGTTTATCAGTTTATATTACAGAATTACAAACATATACAGTACAGTGTAATTATTTAATACTAGAAGACAAACTTTTCATCATTTTCAATATATCCCTCCTCATCCCTTTGACATCGTGAAATGAAATACTCATAAAGTACTTCCTCCATCCACCAAAAGCGTGCTCACTTCTTTTTTTGGGTCCACAAAAAACGTGCTTATTCTATTTAAATAGTTAACTTTTGAATATTTTTTCTACTTTACTAACAAGATTGAGTATCTACAAAATATATTTTTTACTCATTATATTAAATATATTCTTTATAAATAAAATATGATTTTTTAAAAATCATATATAAAAAAAAGTGAGCACACTTTTAGTGGACAGAGGAGTAGTTTATAATTTCTGTAAGTTGCATCAAATACTTATTGGAAATGTGAATATTTGACGGTGTAGCATTACCCATTCAACGCCTAATATATCCAACAACTCTACTTTGAAATGCGTATTCATAATGAAATGAATCTTTGGACTTATATGACTAATTTGACCTATTTCAGGAATCCAATTATACCCCTAGCTTATGAAATGCATGAACAAAAATAATTCGACTGGGAAAAAAGTCATCTTATCATAAATTGAAGGATCAAAGTATTTTCTTTTTCAATGCCAAATAAATTAAAGCATATATAATAATCAAAAATATTTTAGATAGCATGTTTGATCATATCATCTTTGATAATCATTTTGGCCAATTTCTTTACATTTCTATTCAATTTCTACCCATGTCATTAAATTTAAATCGACATAATTTATTCAATTAAATCTCATGGATATTAAATAATTATCTTAAGTAATAGATTCATTAAACTAATTTTAATATCAAATTAAATGGTTGACCTACTTATATGGAACTTAACCTTAAATTCGAATTAAACTTCTAACTTAATTATATGGAAAATTGTCTTAAAACAAATCATAATGAAATTGTTAGACCCTATTCAATGCTACTTTCACAATAATGTACTTAATTATATAATTTAGTTAGTCACATTAATTGAAATAAATTTTACACTTAAATTTAGAATTAATATATGGAAATCATTCTTAAATTCTAAATTATAATTTTCTCATGTTCCATCATAAGAAAATACAATAATTAGAAGAAAATTATACAGAAGTAAGGTAATCCCAAATTTTCGTTTTTTTTTTTAAATAATTTTAAAATTAAAGGGAAATCAACAAATGATTTATGCACATAAAAATAATTACGGAAGGTATATATAGTAAACTATTTATAGATTTATAATTGTTATATATATATAATAATGGTGTCTAGCTGTATTTTTTATATGTTAAATTTATAATTTGTGTTTATATATTTTGAATAATTAATTGATACATCAAATATCTAATTGATTATAAATTACTAAGATAAGTGTTTCTGATGAATTAATAAAGATAAATGTTTCTAATGAAATTTGGTTTAAGACTACACCATTAATTTATGGTTGAATTTGAATGTGTCATTATATAAATTACATTTATATATTGGGAAGTATAACTTTGAGACATCCAATAAAAAAAGTGTGTAAGTAATCACGAGTGACGAGACGTAGAAAATATATTCTTTTACTATTTAATTTTCCAAATATTTCATATTTCTCTTGAAATAGGGAGAGAATATATTATTTTACTATTTAATTTTCCAAATATTTCATATTTCTCTTGAAATAGGGAGCGTCTTAATGTAAAATCGATTACATCTTTTAGACAAAAACTTTTGCGTATAATTAGGACTGGATAATTAGGGTAAATTGATATGGTGGGGTGTAATAACATTTGATTTTGATAGAATCATATGAATTGATGACTGATTATACAAAAATATAATTAAAATGGAATTTTAGAGAAATGTTATATAAAATTTGGTTTTGAAAAATAGAATAACCATCATCAAAAAAAAATTAATTAAATCGATTTCATTTTAACTTTATAATTAACATAAAAAACTTTTGTATGGTAAAGAATAAATTAAAATTATACTATTATAAGTTTATCTTTTATCTTTTAATAGAATAAATAATTTTTTACTTCGTATCTTTTAATAGAATAAAGAAATTAAAAATTTTATGTATGTTTAAAAAATTATTTATTTAATTAATAAATTAAAAATAAATTATAAGTTTATTTCAACCCCGCGTAAAACGCACTAGTATATAATAATTAAGAATATTTTAGATAGCATGTTTGATCATATCATCTTTGATAATCATTTTGACCAATTTCTTTACATTTCTATTCAATTTCTAAAGCAGGCTTTGTTGCAAATTGCATATGATGAACTTCAAATAATTCTCTCAGCAAATTTATCTGTTTCGACGCGAGTTTCAATTCGATATTTTATTCACTAATTTTAGAGTTGAAATGAATGAGAAACGATTTTTTAAAGGATGTTATAACCAACTGTTGTATGCGCTTTCGTTCGGATGTGGACTATTCTTTAGCACAATACAAACATATATGATTATCGGGGATTTATTACGTGTTTATACGGATTAAATAGCGTTTTATGATGATCTTAATGAAGAACACACAATAACACAAGATATAGCTTTTTGGAGAAGCTAAAGCTTTAGAAGCTTGGGAGAGTTTATTGCTTAGGGTTGAGGGTTTTTGTAGGAATGATCACTTGGACTTACAATATGAGCCTTTTAGGCATTATATAGTGGGTTTTTTTGGGGCTGCCCGCCCTTTACACGTGGCGCCTCCATAGTGGACCCTTCATTCTGCCCGAAAAGGTGATGGGACGGCGCATTTAATGCTAAACCGCCTCTGGTGGTCGTCCTCGGCGAGATGCCGAGGAGCTGGAAAACCTGCCCGTCCGAAAAAACCTGCCCGTCGACAAAACCTGCTCGACGAGATGACGTCACGGTGGTCGCCATGTCTTACGCGCTCTCCCAAGGTTTCAACACTTGTCTTCACTTAGCTAAATATATGTCTGCTCGCCAACATCTTTGGGCGAGCACTTAATTATATTAAATACATTACTTTATATTACATTTTCTTCATCTCGTTGACTGGTCCTCGCAAGACTTTGTTGACTGGTCCTCGCCACGCAAGCTGGTGACTAGGATTGACTTGTCAAAGATTGACTTCTTTGACTAGGTATAACATTTGCCCCCTGGTCGCCCTTCTTCGCATTCGTAGAATGGTAAGGCGAGCAGTATGATCAGCCTCTTGGAAAACGGACTCGTCTCCGACAAACAAATCAATTTTGAAATCTTGATGACGTAAGTTGGAGGCGGTCGCCTCGTATCCCACGCCGAGCACGCTTTTCGAAGCGTTAGTAATGATGACTGATTTGATGGGTGTCAAGCGCGTGATCGGCGCCTCAAAATTTGAATTTGGCGCGTGGGCGCGTGCCGACCTCAAAGGTCGCGCGTGACGCCCACTTTCTCGCCTCGATTTCGGGAAATAGCCCAAATTTTTGGGAAAATTGCAAGATTTACCCCATTTTTTGCACACAGGTCCCTGAATAAGTTTGCTTATAAATAGGACCTCATACCTCTTGAGAATACTTTTCACTCTTTGCAAAATTTGAATTCCTTCTCGAGTTCCTTCCAAGGCAAGTTCTTCAAGCTTTTCCGGTGACTCTTTGGTGGTTTCCGATCGGCAACAAGGTAAACAAACACATTTTCTTCTTAAAAACTCTTATTTTCCCCCGTTTCTTAAGAAAAAATGGAAGTTGGTAGTGGCTCTGGTGGCTCCGGTGGTGGTCTGCCGCCGTCAGATAGTGGAGCTAGCCCTTCCGGCGAGGGTGGTTGTCTGGCCCTTGTGGAGAGGGCAGCCTCTTCGGATTCTAGGGTTCACTCCCCCGAACCCCTTAATGTTGGTCCTCAACTCCTCACGGAGGATAGTTGGGGAGAAATGTTGGAAGTGGTCGGCGTTGTCGTTGCCAACGAGACCAATGAGTCCGAGAGGGAGGATATCGGCAATGATGCCGAGGAGGACGTTGAGATGACAGATTCTGATCTTAATGACCAAGATCAGGATGAGGAGGCGGGCGAACACCTTGACCCGGCCCGTGTCGAGGAGACTTTGACAGGCAGTCTCCGCGAGGAGTACGAGGAGTTTGTTCGCTACGCAGCGAGCATCAAAGATATCTTGAGTGGGCGAGAGGAACTGGACGGCGATGAGTTGTCGAGGGAGACCTACTATCAATATTGCCGCGATTATCCGCCAAGAGAGATTTCTCGCACCTACCGAGAAGCATTCGAATCAAGGTATGCGGCCAGTAAGTATGCGAGCTCCGTCTCCTCGAACCAGATAGAAAACTCCCGGAGGAAATATCAAGTGCCGACCGATGTCTGCTTCTTTGTCCCTCGCAAAGATGAGAGGGCCGACCAGCCGCCAGAGGGGATGGTCGCTGTCAACATTGGTATGATGGAGGCAGGATTAAGATTCCCCCTGCACCCCGGAATTTCAAATTTCTTACACTTTTTAGGGGTAGCACCTTCTCAAGTGTTGCCGAACGGGTGGTCGAACATCATCGGCCTCCTCACAGTGTTCGGCCTGGAGGCGGTCGAGAACGGTTGTCGGAACACATGGTTGAGCCTGAAAGAGATCAACTACCTCCTCCAAGCGGCCGAAGCCGGCAAGAACGTGGGCTATGGCTGGTATTATGTGAAAGGCCGCGACCACGTCAAATTGGTCGAAGGGGTCCCCAATAAGATTCGGGACTGGAAGACCAACTGGTGGTGGGTTGCCGGGGACTGGAAAAGTGCAGTGAGGCCAGATGGATCCTCTGCTCGCATTCCTATTGCGACCGACTATCAAAGAATTCGTGGTAAGTTTTTTATTTCTGCTCGTTCTTGTCTATACTGAATAACTCCTCGCTTTTGTAGGTGAAACTGTTCGCACGAAGACTGCCGAGCACCGTCTGTCGGCCATATTCCAATACCATATTTGTTGCGTAGCTAATCGTCGCTACTTGGAAAGGTCCTGCCGCTTTCTGAACAGGGAGTGCATGCGAGAGCGAGCAGGCCTCAGAGTACCTCCTCACCACATCACTCGAGAGTTTCCTCCAGGTACCAAAATATTTCTAAGTTTTTTAGAAACTCTTTCTTTGCCGAACACTGACTCTTTGCTTTTAGTAGTGGTTCCTAAAAAGGTTATAACCTACCTTCCTCCGACCATCGAACTTGATAGAGTGATGGTGAGCAAGGTGTTACGAGCAGCGCGGGCTGGTCGCGAGCGTGCGATCATTGAGGGCACCAACAAAAGAAAAGGGTCGGAGCCCTCGGAGGTTCCTCCGAGAAAGGTTGCAAAACCGACCCGAGGGGGTCATCGGCCACCTGCTGCCGAGCGGAGGGTCTCGCCGACGAGATCCCCGCCGAGGGCCAAAACACCACCCCTAGGAGAGCAACTCCCCCGAGGGCGTCCCCTCCTCGCAGAACCAAACGGTCGAGGGAAGTAGCCACCAGCTCCTCGGCCGAGCAAAGGGCCCCTGGAGAAATTACACTTCTCGGCTGGAACGCCGAGCGAGTTGCCAAGTAAGCTCCTTTAAACATGCCTTTGAATATTTTTTAGAAATACCTTAATGATCGTCTATGTTCTTTCTCAGAATTGCCGAGCATCCTGTCGGTGAGAACTTCAACGAGGACCTCCTCAATTACTACCGGTCGCGGGACCCGATTGACGAGGACGAGAAGAATTCGCTCGTGGTCAGAGCGGTAAGGAACATGTCCCGCTCGCTCACCACTGAGTATGTCGACGAGATTGATCACCACAATTCCGCCGAGATCGCGAGATTGATCACCGTCGGAACTAGTCGCCTGAACTATGCGGCCGATCAGCTTAACCTCCAGATCTACGAACACCGAAAAGTGAACGAGGAGAAAAGTGCGGCGATCGCCCAACTGAACAAGGCAAAAATTGGCCTTGAGAAAAAACTGGCCGACTCTGCGGAGAAAAAACTGAACTGTTCGGCCACTAGGGCCTCTTTTGTAGTTTCAGCCTTCAAGGCTTTTTAGTGAATGAAATTTCTTTTGCCTATGATGTGTTCGTTTATTTTGAGTGACCGTCCTCGTCACTGCTTTTCAATTTATGTTTGATTTATTTTATGCAAGCATCTTTCAAAGAGTACTTGTCTTTTTGAATTGTTCTTTCATTGGTTTAGATAGTGATCGTCGTCGTCACTAGCCTGCGAGCATATTAAAAAAGAGTGCTCGTCTTTTTAGAGTTAACCATTTGTCAGTTGAACTTTTTTGTTTTTTAGGTAGTGATCCTCGTCGTCACTACCTTGCGAGCATCGTTAAGAAAGAGTGCTCGTCTTTTTAGAGTTAACCATTCGTCGGTTGAACTCTTTTCTTAGTTGGCTACACAGAGCCTCATCTAAAATTCTAAAATTTTCCTAACACTTAATGGAATTTAAACTTGACATGTATTTAAATGATAACTATATACAAATTATACATATGTACGGAATTTTAAAAACTTACTGATAATACTTCTTCAATTTGACCGCATTCCACGGGTATCTGCTCGGCTTGCCTTCGAGGTCTTCTAACTCGTATGATCCGTTTGAGAGTGTGCGCGTTATTCGGTACGGACCTTCCCAAGTTGGACCAAGTATGCCAATGGACTGCTCCGTCGCCCGCCGAAGTACGAGTTGGCCGATAGTAAATTGTCGAGCACGTACTTTGGTATTGTAGTAGCGTTCTGACCTTTGCTTGTAGACCACATTCTTCTCGTCCGCCGTTAGTCTTCGCTCTTCAAGGAAGTCCAAGTCGGAGAGCTGTGCATCGTTATTTAACTGCTCGTCATAGTTTGCCACTCGGAAAGTGGCGACCTATCCTTCTGCTGGTATGACAGCTTCAGTTCCGAACGCGAGTGCGAAAGGAGTTTCACCTGTAGAATTCCTCGTGGTCGTCCGATATGCCCACAGAACCATGTGCAGCTCTTCGGCCCATTTGCCCTTCAATCCATCCAGCTTGGCCTTCAGAGTATGTTTGATTATTTTGTTAATTGCTTCTACCTGACCATTCGATTGTGGATGATAGGGTGTTGAAAAAAGTTTTTTGATTTTCCACTTTGAGCAGAATTCCAACATGTCTTGACTCGTGAATTGTCGTCCGTTGTCCGTCACGATAGCTTGTGGTAGGCCAAACCTGCAGATGATGCACTTCTAGATGAAATTTGTCATTTGAGCTGAGGTGATGGTCTTCAGTGCCTTTGCCTCCGTCCATTTGGTGAAGTAATCGACTGCTACTACGACGAAAGTTACTCCCCCTGCAGCTGGTGGGAAAGGTCCGATGATGTCGATCCCACACTTCGCGAAAGGCCAATAACTATACACCGAGGTGAGCTCGTCTGGTGGTGAGTGAATGGCGGGAGCGAAGGCTTGACATTTCTTGCACGTCTGCGCGTAGTGGATTGCGTCTTTCTTCAAGGTAGGCCAAAAGTAGCCCTGCCTCATGATCTTTAAAGCGAGTGCTTGCCCCCCTGTCCACATACTCCATCGTGGATTTCATGCATGACGATCTTCGCTTGATCATCTCCAAGGCCGTTGGTCCTGAAAGGAGTATATGACAAGTGTATGGGGGGGGGGGGGGGAATACACTTGTATGCAATTCTTTTGCTAATTTGATCAAACCAGAGTTCAGCAAGGTTGTCTTGGACAACTCTGCTGAAGAAGATTAACTCTTCTAAGATAATCAAACTACTAAGTACTATTGAGTACTTAGTTGAATAACTATCTAGGGGAGTTATATGTGCGGAATAGTGGTTGGACCTTTTAGTTTAAACTCCTTTAATTTCTGAAATCACTTAGTCAATGCAACACAGTCCAGTTTTCAGGGAACTTGTCCAAATAGGTTTTTGCACAGTCTTTGAATGTATATCCTTGAAAGATCAGTTTTGTGTGCAGTGTTGAATGTATGAAAATACTTGGAATGTAAATCAACACAAGAAGTTATAGTGGTTCAGAGACTCAAGCTCCTACATCCACTTTCCCTGATTTAACAGGATAATTCATTCACTCTTGGAATTAACTTGTTTTATAGTGCCAAGGTGCACTTGATCAAAAACACCACTCCTTGGTGAATTGATCCCTAGGATGTCTAGAGTCCTAGTACCCTCTTCTCAACTCAGAACTGAACTGTTCTTCTCTCAATAGTCAGCTCCTACCACTTCTACTACTACAACCTTCTCACTTTCACTCTTGAAAGGTGTAAGGGTTGAAGTAAGGTTCCAACTAATGAGATATCCTTTACAATGAATATCAGTGTATAAGGATAGGATATCTCTCTAAGCTTGTGTATGGATATACAATTGGGTTCAGCTTAGAAGAAGTGTATAAAGACTAAGATAGTCTCTTTGAAAGCTTGAGAGCACTTGTCAACTTGTAGGATAGTTGGATATTCTTGTCAAGGTTGAGGTGCTTTCAAATGGCCTTCACACTTCTGTATTTATAGACAAAATGGAGGATTTGCCCGTTGGAGAGGCAGCCCCAAATTGCTATAAGTGTCTTCCTTGAGTTCTTCAAACTGGAAGACAGATTCTTGATAGTGACATGTCCTTATTTGGGTAATAAACGGCTTGTAAGACTTTGTCTTCATTCTGCAGCACTTTTCCCAATGTTTGACTTCTTGTTAGGACTTGGACATGGCTTCTGAAGGTTGATCCAATGATAGGACAACATTCCTTATCATCTGGACAACTCTCCTTATCACTATCAGCAGTTTTGCTTTTCAGCATGGTTGGCTTGCTCTTCTTCAGATGACTTGGCTCTTTCCCTTTATTTCACTTCAAGGTGATCTTAGCTTGTTTCTTTGGTGATCTTTAGGGTGTGGTTGTCTCTTTCTCTTCAGCATAGTTGACCTTCAACCTTTAGAACATCTGTTCTGATTCAATCATGTTGAGACAACTCTTCTGGACAACTCTCCTGATCAGCATATTTGGTCTTTTTGCATCAGAGCACTTTATACATAGAGTTGGCTTCTCTGGACAACTCTCCTGATCAAAACCTTTGAGTAGTCTTGTCCTTTTGAGCTAGGTAAGCTTGTTCTTGCATATGGCTAGCTTCTTTGGACAACTCTCCTGATCAGAGTTATTCAGCTTGTCATTTGATTTTACCAATCTTGCATATGGACAGCTTCTCTGGTCAACTCTCCTGATCAGAGCATCTTATTGGACTTGTCCTTTTGAGTCTTTACAATCTTGTTCTTGTATAAGAACATCTTCTCTGGACAACTCTCCTGATCAGAGCATCTTAGATTTCATAGAGTGTCCTTGCTCTTAAGTGATTGTTCCAGAATTTGAGCCTTGAGGGGACTTGATCTTGATCATCTTCAAAGCATAGGTTCCCCCTCAAATTGTGCATCTAATTGTCTAAGAGCTGCCTAACATTTCAGCTTCCTATCTAGCCTATAAACTATATGTTCTATCATTTCTAGAACATATTTATCTTGACTTAGGCATGTCTCAGGGGGTTTTGGTATTAGATCAAAACATATCTCATTTTATTCCCAACAATTTCCCCCTTTTTGATGATGCCAAAACCTACACAATCTAAGCAAAAGTGACTTGTCTACACCTATTACATGTATCTTCATAAGACATGACTAAGGTCAATATTCCTGAAAGGATAATGTGTTAGTGTATTCACTGTTTCTGTTGCAAGTAGGTTCAAGATAGGCATAGAGAGATTAGTGTTTCTTGATTCAAAATAAGTTCAACTATCATTCATTCAAAGATCATTACAAGCATGTTGATAGTTGAAATTAACATATCAGAGCATGAATCAATAACACTTAAATACATCAGAGCAATTCATTACAACAATTCAAAATAATATTTTCAGCATCAGAGCACAGAACTTGTATCAGAGCAATCCATAACAAACCAGAGCAAACAGATTAGCACATCAACAATCTTGATCATATTTCAGCATAGTTGATCATTCAAGTAAGGTCAGAAGACTTAGCCATTTCAAAGATCATCCTCAGGGGGTGGCAGCATTCCATACTGTGCCCACACTCTTCTTTTCAATGCCATGGCTTCTTGGTTGGTTCCCTTAGGTCCAAGAACCATCTTGTTTAGCTTAAGGATCTCAGTGAATTCTCTCAGAATTCTTGCTTGGTCAATCCATCCTTCAAGCTTTGGAGGCATGTATATGATTGGCTTGGGAGCTGTGAGTTCAATTCTTGCAATGTCAGCAGCTGCAAATAGTTGTTGATACAACTCTCTGTAGTATTCTAGCATGAACTCAGTGAAGGCAGAGTTTGCATCTCCTCCATTCCATCTGTCAATGACATAATAGTCATAGACAAACTCCCTTTTGGCTTCTTCCCATGTGTCATTCAGTTGAATTGGCACCCATTTATCCAAGTGTGGATATTTGGTGTCCATTGGGATTAGAAGCTGAGGCTTCATCTTGCTGTAAGTTGCTCTCCTCCTTCTTGGTTTCTGAAAGTTTGCTCTCCTTTCATCTCTTACTCTGTTGGCTTCTTCCATCAGATCCATTTTCTCTTGGGCCCTCATCATGGCCAGTTTCTGTTGTGTTTCAGGGTCTTTGCCATACCCTTCATGAAACAGCTTTGATGGATCAAGATCTAGGACTGTTGTCTTCTTCTTAGGTTCAGGTCCAAATCCTTCAGCAAATAACTCTACAATGTCTTCAGAGGACTTGGTGCCTTCAGCAGTTTTGGCTTTCTTTGATGTAGGCTCATCTTCATCAATTCTGAATTCAGGTGGAAGATCAAGGCTGCTAGGAAAGTCAGTGAATTTCTCAATTTGTCTCTTTTTTCCTTGGGCCTTCTTGATCTTTCCTCTAGTTTGGACACCTTCAGCATCTTTGTCCAAACCTGACACTTCACCACCTGGTCTTTGTTGTAGCCTCACTCTTTCTTCTTGAGCTGAGGCCATTGAGTTTTTCAATGCTAATGCTAACTGCTCCTCTTCATCCAATTCTTCCAAGTTCAGCAATGCTGGCTCTTTTCCCTTTCCTTCAGGGACTTTGTCCTTCCCTTTCACTGGACTCCCAATTACTAATGCACCTTTTGCCCTTGCTCTTTCCCTTTCCCCCTTTTTGGCAGCATCAAAACACTGGGGCTTGAGGTCACTCATTGTTGACGCCATCAGGGATTGGGCCTGGTTTAGGGACTTCATCTCTTCCAACAAATACACATTTTCATCATGTATATCTTGCATTTTATCATTGCTCAAGCTAAGAAAAGCTAGAACAGGCTTCATCTTTTGTTGGACAACCTCCTCCAAGGTTGCCTTAAGAGATGCATCCAATTTAGTCTTCAGAAGCTCAGTGAGGTTGGCCACTGCTCCTTCAGCAATGTTGGCCAACACTTCTTGGGAAAACTTTTCAGAGGCTGCTTTGACCATAGCTAGCCGTTTCTCTTCAGCTCTTCTCTTTTGCAGTGCAGTCTTCTTTCCAGTAGCTTGTTTGACAGTTAGCCTGAGAGCTTTGACATTGGCATTGTGATTGTCTCTCAGCAGCTTTTGCTCTTTCTTGACTTCCTCTGAGATGGCTTCCATGGTTGATTTGGCATGTTGAACTTCAGTGGAGATGGTTTGAGACCAGATTCCACACCACTGATCCTTGCCTCAAGAGTTGGTAGCACAACATCTTCAGAGCCAGTGAGCCTCATTTCTACAGATGCTAGAGTCCTTCCTTGCTCAGTCAATGCTCCTGAAGTTTCAGCATGAGCAGATTGGACTTGATGAGCCAAGGAGTCCAACTTCTCTGATTGCATTCCAAGTAAGGCCTGAGCTGAGCCTGTGTCTACTTGGATAGGTGCATCTGTTAAGAACTCATCTGCAAAAATTTGATCAAGAGAAATACCTGCAACATCAGACAAGTCAAACAAGTTAGGAAATAAGCACTCATCACCCTCAATTTCTTTTGTATAAGACTCTGATACATCAGCAGTCTTCTTCTCATTTTCAACTTGTTCTTTTCTCCCTTCTTTAATAATGTTCTCACTCAAGGAATCAGGCCTCCTCTCATCAAGGGATTCTTGAAGTTCAGATTTGACTTCAAGAATAACCTGTCCTTCCTCACTTATTCCACCCTCATATGGTGGTACACTCACTATCTTAGTGATGACTACCTCTCTTTCATCCTCAACTCCCTCTGATTTTTCAACTATTCTCTCCTTTTCAACTCCTTCTCCTAAACCTGCAGCATCTCCACCTTCAACAAGGTTCAAAGATGGCAGTTGTGGGGAGATCACAGTGCTTATCTCAACAGCCACTGAGTCATCCTGAATGATTAAGGGCTGATCAATGTCCAACCCTTCTGACACTGAATAGGCCTTAATCAAACTAGCCTCTAGTACAGGAACCTCAACATCTGTAGGCTGTGCCTTGGGTTCAGAAGAACCTTCATTGGCAGATGTGTCTTTGGTTGTGTTACCACCCTTGGTCAACACCTCTGTAGATACAGAGCCTTTCCTATGATAGGTTTTAGGAGGGTTTGAAAGTCTGTCTGCTATAGAAGACTTGGGTTGAAAGGATTCAGGGAGGTTGGCTTGAGGGGTTTCAGGAGGATTGGGATTTGAAGGGTTTGAGGGATCATCAGGGGAATCATCATCATTGGAGCTACTGTCAGGGTGTTTGATTCCCTTGGCTTTTCTTTCTTTCTCCTCCTCAATCTTATCAGCTACCAGCTTTGCAAAAATCTCCTCATCAATGAGAAATCTTGTCTTTGAAACTCCAGCAAAGTGTAGCAATCTGTTTTCCTCAATCTGCCACCAGTTTGCACCCTTATCTTGGATGACTTGTGATATCTCCATCATAGATTTGTCTTTCACATCAACAAGCATCCTCAAATCTTGAAAGGCCTTCTGAATTCTTGGAAATTCAGCAAGTTGTGGATACAAACTGTCCACAGTAGCCTTGGCTCCTCCTCTGAGCATACTTTCATAAGTATACTCCTCCTCATCTCCACTTGAATGGGGACTTTGGGTTATAGGGGAGTTGGCTCTGGGTTCTCCTAACATGGCTTCAGGCAAATTGATTTCAGGGATAATGGTCTCAGAAGGGTTGGGTGCAGTAGAAGGATCTTCAGTTGCTTTTGAGAGCAATGGGTCTGAAGGGGCTTTACTCAGGGGGGTTGGCTCATTGAGTGCATGCTCTAAGAGCTTTGAGTAATTGAGCATGAATGAGTCAAGGGGAGACAGGAGTCTTGTCTCATCCACTGCTAAGTCAGCAAGCACATCAATGCCACTTCTTTGCTCATTCCCTTCTGGAGAATACCTCTTAGTGAGATTTACAGGGGTAATGGGTTGGTTGGAAGGGGTGACATGGGTTTCAGGGGAGTTGGGCTCAAGGTACTGAATTTCAGGGAGGTTGGCCTCTATAGGTTGACCTTCAGGGACTTTGGATTCTGGAGTTCCAGAACCAGATGAATTAGTCCTTGACATGGATTTGGTCCTGCTTTCAGCTCTGCTCTCCCTTAGAGCCAATTGAAGAGACCTTTCTTCTTGCAGCTCCAACACCTTTTCAGTAGGTTTGGCCCTTCTCTTGCTGGCCCTACTGCTTCCACTTCCTTCCTTCTCAGGGACAATTTCCCTGATTCTCTTATCACCCTTCTTCTTTTGCCTAGTCTCATTGTACTTCCTCCTCAACTCTTCTGAGTGGTCAGAAGGCACACTCACTCCCTCTTCTGCCACTGCATCAACTTCAGCTGATGCTCCTGAGGCTTCTCTTGAAGACAATTGAGACATCTTTCTTGTTTTGACAGCCCTGGCCTTTGTTCTCTTTTTCATCTTAGGCTTCTCTTCCTCCTGTTCTTCAGCAGGCTTGGCCAGTAACATCCTTCTTTTCTCAGTTTTCTTGCTGAGTTTTCTGAATAGGATCTTTTGGGCTGGGAGGGGCTTTGCAAAGGTTTGCATCTGGGAATAGTGGGAAAACCTCTCAATCAACAAGCTTGCCCTGGTGCAATACTTGATTTTCCCTTCTAGCACCACCTTATTGTGGGCTTTCACCTTAAATTTAGCCTTCTCCTTCATCATCTCAGACATGATGAAGGTCCTCCAATCAAACTTGATGCCCTTATCACTGGCATCAATAATGGCAGCCATGATTCTGATTCTAGGATGGCTGACCTGCTCTAAGCTTCCAGTGTTGCTTAAGAGACTCTTAGCAACTACCTCAAAAAGGTTAAGAAACTCTGGTTTGAGAGTTTTCTTGTTCTGTGTTGAAGAGATGGGGCCTGGAACTAATAGCCATTCTTGGGCTATCTCATCTTCATGCCCAGTACCATAAACCTCTGGATTCCTTCCCTCATAAGGCAATCCAAAAGCTCCTTCTAGATCTTCTGAGGAGAATTTTACTCTGTGGAATCTCTCCTCTTCCTCTCCTTCTGCTGTGTATGACAACCTTGTGGAAACTTCACCATCTTCAGGCTTGCCTCTCCACTTGAGGAATGCAAAGAATTCTGCCATGTAGCTCTCCAAGCAAGAGCTTGGTCTTTCTTCCAAGAACTTTTGAAGTCCAGCTCTCCTTAACCACCTCAAGGTTGCTGTGATTTCAGGATCCTCACTCTCAAAGGAAACTATTGGCTCAAAATGAAGATTGTTTTTGTTGCTTAGGTAGCCAAAATCCAGGTCTAGATCCTTGTTAGAGAAATCAACAAGCATCTCTGGTCTAACTTTGGGGGCCATTGAAGGTTGCAGAGAGAGTTTTGAGAGAGTTTGAAGAAAATTTGAGTTAGGGTTTCGAATACTTGGGGAAGAAGTGTTTGTGAAGATCTTAAGACTTGTGAATATTCTAAAAAGAATGTTTGTCAATGAGTTGGTAAGGTCTTGAGACAATTCAAAGGTGAACAAAAATGGAAATCAAAGATGGACGGCTAGGATTGATTTCAGGGGAGTTGTCCTTTATTGATCCAATGGTAAAAAACCAATGTAACAGTGAAATAACTGTTTTATTCAAAACGTGGGGGGTTTTTAATGTTTGTTAAAGGCTGGGGGTTTGTCGAGATAGATCATGTCCCAAAAAGTTTAATGCAAACAAGAGTTAAATCTTGGCATTTAATGCATGGAAAGTGATCTTTTGGGTGGGAGACAAATTAAATCCCAGAAAGGTGAAAACTGTATTTCAATGGGACAGATTTTGAAATAGGTATTGATCACCAAAAATAGGTGCTTATCATACCAAGATTTGGTTTGATAGCTAGGACAACTTATCTGACCCTACATGGACAAGTGTCCTGAAAGACTGTGGACAAGTGTCCTGAATTTCAAGGGACAAGTGTCCTGAAGAAGTAAGGTCATGTTTCTGAGTTTCAGTAGACTTGTCCAAGTCTGCTGAAGTTTGAGTTTGTTTCCCCCTCAAACAATGAACCTCTTTGGACTCATTTTTCCAACTTCCCTGGATCAAGGAGTCCCAACTCTGCTGATAATTCCAGGAACCTTGCCTCTGCAAGTGGCTTAGTTAGTATATCAGCTTTTTGATGGTCTGTGTGAATTTTCACTAGCTTGATATCCTTCTTCTCCACATGATCTCTAATGAAGTGGTGCTTGATGTCCACATGTTTGCATCTTGTGTGCAAGACAGGATTTTGTGATATAGCAATGGCACTATTGTTATCACAGAAAATTGGCACTTCAGTAGAGTTGACTTTGTAGTCTCTGAGTTGTTGTTTTAGCCAAAGAATTTGTGCACAACAACTTCCAGCAGCAACATATTCAGCTTCAGTGGTGGAGGTGGCCACTGTATTTTGTTTCTTGGAGAACCAAGATATGAGTTTGTTGCCCAAGAATTGACAAGTCCCTGAGGTGGACTTTCTGTCAATCCTACATCCTCCATAGTCAGCATCTGAGTAGCCAGTTAGCTCAATGTTGTCATCAGCAGGGTACCAAAGGCCTAGATTCTCAGTGCCTTTGAGGTACCTCAAAATCCTCTTTGCAGCCTCAAGGTGGCTTTTCTTAGGATTTGCTTGAAACCTTGCACAAACACCTACTGCAAAGGTGATATCAGGTCTGCTGGCAGTGAGATAGAGTAGTGATCCAATGATTCCTCTATACTCAGTGGAGTTGGTTGGAACACCACTCTCATCAGGATCCATCTTCCAACTAGTATTCATTGGAATCCTTACTGGCTTGCTTGATGTACACCCAATTTTTTTGATCATTTCTCTGGTGTACTTAACTTGGTTGATGAAGATTCCTTCTTTAGATTGCTTGACTTGTAGACCTAAAAAGAAGTTCATCAACCCCATCATGGACATCTCAAACTTGCTTTGCATGAGCTTGGAGAATTTCTCACATAGCTTCTCATTAGGGGATCCAAAAATTATGTCATCCACATAAATTTGGACAAGTAAGATGTCCTCTCCTTCAGAGATTCTGAAGAGAGTTCTGTCCACAGTTCCCTTGGTGAATCCATGATCCAATAGGAATTGTGACAGTGTATCATACCAAGCCCTAGGGGCTTGTTTGAGTCCATATAGAGCTTTCTTGAGTCTGTAAACTTGGTTTCCAACTTCAAAACCTGGTGGTTGCTCCACATAGACTTCTTCTTTCAAGACTCCATTCAGGAAGGCACTCTTGACATCCATTTGGTATACTTTGAACCTCTTGTGGGCTGCATAGGCTAGAAAGAGCCTTATTGCTTCTAGCCTTGCCACAGGTGCAAATGTCTCATCATAGTCAATGCCTTCATGTTGGCAGTACCCTTTTGCCACAAGTCTTGCTTTGTTTCTGACAATCACATCATTCTCATTCTTTTTGTTCTTGAATACCCACTTGGTTCCAATAACATCTTGATGTGAAGGTCTATCAACCAGCTCCCATACTTCATTTCTGGTGAATTGGTTGAGTTCTTCCTGCATGGCTGTGATCCAGTTGGCATCTTGAAGTGCTTCCTCAATATCACTTGGTTCTTGTTCTGATAAGAAACAACAGAATAGAGCACTTTCACCATGAAATCTTCTTGTTTTGACTCCAATACTTGGGTCACCAAGTATTAGATCCGTAGGATGGTCTGACAACCAGGTCCTTCTTTTTCTGATCTCTTCAGTAGAGTTGTCCTCTACTGAAGGTGAGTCATTTTGATCATAGAATTCAGGATAATTTAATGCAGGATCTAATTCAGGATCATAATCAGGGGTGTTGTCCTCAATGTCAGGGACATTGGCATTTTCAACATTTTGAGTTCCCCCTTGATTATTTGACCCATTAACTACCTCAGCAGGAACTGCTTCTTCATTGGTAGTTGTTACCTGGATGTGAACTGGGATTGGTTCATTCAGTTCACCATTTCCATCTGTAGGATTTGTTTCAAGAAGATTGCCTTCAGGATTGTTGTCCAATGTGAGCTTTTCAGTCAGATTGGCTTGAACAACATTTATGAATTCAGTGTCTTTGTCTTTTAGGCTTAATCTGGTTGTCCTCTGTGTGATTTCTTCAGGTTCCAAATGATCATTCCTGATCTCAAAGATAGACTCATCAAACACAACATGAGGTGTTTCTTCCACTATAAGGGTTTTCTTGTTGTAGACTCTGAAAGCTCTACTGATTTGAGAGTATCCAAGAAATACTCCCTCATCAGCTTTGCTGTCAAAGGCTTTCAACTGTTCTTTCCCATTATTGTGAATGAAACATTTACAACCAAATATATGAAAGTATGACACTTTAGGCATTCTTCCTTTCCAAAGTTCATAGGGGGTTTTGCCTTGCCCCTTAGTGATCAAACATCTATTTTGAGTATGGCATGCAGTGTTTATAGCTTCAGCCCAAAACCTCTTAGGTAAATTTGAGTCAGCAATTAGAGTTCTAGCAGCTTCTTTTAAAGTTCTATTCCTTCTTTCTGCAACTCCATTTTGTTGGGGAGTTCTAGCTGCTGAGGTTTCATGAGCTATTCCATTTGTTGTGCAGTACTCATTGATGTATGAATTAATGAACTCAGTGCCTTTATCAGATCTTATCTTGATAATGTTAAGGCTTTTCTCATTTGACAGTCTCTTGAGAAGTTCAGGTAGTTTGACTTGAGTTTCCTTCTTATTAAGGAGAAATACTACCCATGTGAACCTAGAGAAGTCATCTACTACTACTAATGTGTATTTTCTACCATTTATGCTTGAAGGGGTAATTGGTCCAAACAGATCCATATGTAGAAGTTCAAGTACCCTTTCAGTGGAGATGACTGGTTTTCCTTTGAATGAGGCTTTAATCTGTTTTCCTTCTTGACATGGCTTACACACATGTTCTTTAATGAAAACCTCATTAGGTAGTCCTTTAACTAATGCATTCCTAGCAAGTTTATTCATAGATTTGAAGTTCAGGTGGTTTAGCCTCTTGTGCCATAGCCAACTTTGTTCACTAGAACTTTTAGCAATAAAACATGCAGCATCAGTAGACTTGTCCCAGTCTGCAAAATACACATTTCCTTTCCTAGTTCCAGTCAATAGGGTTTGTTGAGTTTTATCTTTGATTAGACACTTTCCACTTGAGAACTCAACATTGAAGTTCTTATCACAGAATTGACTGATACTCAGGAGGTTATATTTGAGACCAGCTACATAAGATACATTGGTTACTTTGATGTTACCAATCATCAAAGTACCATAACCTTTTGTTGTTGCTTGTGAGCTGTCTCCAAAGGTGACATTTGGGCCTTCTTTTTCAATAAAATCAGAGAGGAGTTCCTTGTTTCCAGTCATGTGCCTTGAGCATCCACTGTCAAGGTACCATGCTGTCTTTTTGTTCATGCTCCTCTTCTTGTGGCCCATTGGTACCTGCATTTAGATAGGTTTAGGTACCCTTTGAATTTTGGGTCCTGAGGGGTTAGCTGTACCTTTGGGAACCCAAACTTGCCTAATAACCCTGATTGATTCAAGGTGGCTAAGTTGATTTCCTAGTGCATCAACATACACTGTCTTTCCCTTAAATGCCTTTGGGAAAGTGTGTGTGAATGTGTTAACTCTGTAAGTTTCAGAGGAGTTGTCCACTCTCCTGAAATTATGAGTTCTTTGTGCAGCTTGATGAAATCTTTGAGGAAAGGCCTTTTTATGACCATTACCCTTTGGCATGAAGGGTTTTGGTTGTCTCATTTTATTCTGCCTTTGAGGATAGTTGTCCTTAGGTCTATTCAGCTGGGGCTTTCTCAGATGAGTTGGCCTAGGCTGATTATACCTTGGATAATTCCTCTGAACATTGTTCAGGAGAGTTGCCCTTCCATTGGGTCTACTCTGCTGACCAATATTCCTCTTGTGTTCAGGAGCCTTGACCTTTTCCAAAGGTTTGGGTCTAGTCTCCTGAAGCACTTGGGTAGGCATTTCATTCAATTTGCCCTTTCCTTTGTTCAGTGGCTGAATTACTTCATTTTCAGCTTGTTGTGCCACTGACTTAACAAAGATTCTCTTAGTGTTACTTGTGGATGCAACACTAAGACAAGGTGAAGATTCAAATGGATCAAAACCCAATCCACTTCTTTGAGCCATGGGTCTTTGATAACTTTGAATTTCCTCTATTGCTCTAGAGGATTTGTTCAAAGCAGACATCTTTAATTTCAGGCTCTCTTCACTTGATTTAAGAATATCATACTCAT
This sequence comes from Galeopsis tetrahit, assembly GCA_963675135.1. Lineage (NCBI taxonomy): Eukaryota > Viridiplantae > Streptophyta > Magnoliopsida > Lamiales > Lamiaceae > Galeopsis > Galeopsis tetrahit. The sequence goes on along the minus strand of OY776125.1, from coordinate 9,865,983 downwards.
GTGAGAGGTTTTCAAATTTGGCATTCAGGATTTTTAGCTCAAAATCTTTTCTTTTCTGAGAAAGGAGTTGATTATCAATCTCCTTTTGTTGGTCAACTATCCTGAGATTTGCTTCCTCAAGCTCTCTCAAGACTTGTTGATACAACTCAGTAGATTTGACATCAACAGCTGCCTCAGAGTTCTTGGTAAGTTCAGTAGCTAATCTTTCATTTTCTCTCACACAATTGTCATGAAATTCTTGTAATCTAGTGAAATCTTCCATCAACTTTCCTAGGGAAAGTTTCAGGTTAACCTCACTAGTGTTTTGTGAGATGAATGATGGTGAACTAGAAGTAGAGGATACCTCATCATCCTCAAGAGCCATGTTGCAGACATCATCATCATCATCACTGTTGGAGAATAGTCCATCAGAGGAGTTGAAGCTTTCAGCACTATCAGATTCTTCACCAGCCATCATGGCTTTTCTATTGGTGAACTTTCTGTCTCTTTTAGCTTGTCTCTCTCTTCTTTCTTTAGAGCTCAATTCAGGGCAGTCATACTGGAAGTGCCCTTTCTTTTTACAGTTATAGCACAGATCTTCATCTTCATCCTTCTTGGATTCATCTCTTCTCTTAGATGATGAAGGATCAGCTCTACTGGATCTTCTCCTATCAGAGGACTTGTCCTCTGATCTTTTCTCTTCAGGCTTTTTGTCCTCAGCCTGATCTTCAGGGGAGTTGTATCTTCTCCTGAATTTGTTGTCTTGGTAGAATTTCTTGTATCTACCAAACCTTGTGTTGAGTTTGTCAAACCTTCTAGCCATCAAGGCTAGTTCTTCCTTCATTTCAGTCTTAGAGACTGTCTTTGATGATCTGGGAGTGGGTTGCATTTCTGGTTCAACAACTTTGGCTTTGAATGCCACCCCCTTAGTAGGATTTGAAGGTTCCTCAACAGGCTTTCTTCTATTGAGGTCAAACTCATAGGCTTTGAGTTCAGAGAAGATTTGTTGCATGGGCATGGTGGAAAGATCTTTGGTGTTTTGCATCATTACAGCATAGACATCCCACTTTTGAGTGAGACTTCTCAAGATCTTCAACCCCACTTCTCTCTTGGTGTAGACCTTGCCCAATGAGTTAATCTCATTCATCACATCTGTGAATCTACCAGCAAATTTGTCAATGGTCTCATCAGACTCCATTGAAAATTGTTCAAACTTCTGCACAGCAACTTGGAGCTTGTTCTCCTTGATCTTTTCAGTGCCCTCACACATTTCAGCAAGGGTATCCCAAATTTCTTTGGCTGTGGTGCAGTGGTAGACTCTTCCCATGACTGCATCTGGAATTGTTTGATAGAGGGTGTTCATTGCTAGATAATTCAGATTATCCTTCCTCTTTTCATCAGTAGTGAAGTCATCTTCATCTTTGGGAATCAGTTCCCTTATATCTGCTCTTTGCTCATCTGTCAATCTGGGGTTAGTTTGAGTAAACACAAAAGGTCCTCTTGTGATTACTCTAAGCATATCAGTGTGAAGAGATGCAAGATGAGCCCTCATTCTAATTTTCCAGAAATCATAATTGTCTATTGAAAACATGGGCAGTTTGTGATGAGAAATGTGGTTGACTGGATTTGTGGCCATATTGTCCAATCCTTGAACAGCAGGTGGAGGAACAGCATTGTTGTTAGCCATATCTCAATAAGAATCAGTCAATTAATAAGTAATGGATTTCAGATAGAGATCAGTTCAGTGACCACACCAAATATGTGAGTTTTGAAAATCAAGATGGATTTTCAGAAGCAGTGGTCTTTGAACCCCTGCTCTGATACCACTTGTTGGTCCTGAAAGGAGTATATGACAAGTGTATGGGGGGGGGGGAATACACTTGTATGCAATTCTTTTGCTAATTTGATCAAACCAGAGTTCAGCAAGGTTGTCTTGGACAACTCTGCTGAAGAAGATTAACTCTTCTAAGATAATCAAACTACTAAGTACTATTGAGTACTTAGTTGAATAACTATCTAGGGGAGTTATATGTGCGGAATAGTGGTTGGCCCTTTTAGTTTAAACTCCTTTAATTTCTGAAATCACTTAGTCAATGCAACACAGTCCAGTTTTCAGGGAACTTGTCCAAATAGGTTTTTGCACAGTCTTTGAATGTATATCCTTGAAAGATCAGTTTTGTGTGCAGTGTTGAATGTATGAAAATACTTGGAATGTAAATCAACACAAGAAGTTATAGTGGTTCAGAGACTCAAGCTCCTACATCCACTTTCCCTGATTTAACAGGATAATTCCTTCACTCTTGGAATTAACTTGTTTTATAGTGCCAAGGTGCACTTGATCAAAAACACCACTCCTTGGTGAATTGATCCCTAGGATGTCTAGAGTCCTAGTACCCTCTTCTCAACTCAGAACTGAACTGTTCTTCTCTCAACAGTCAGCTCCTACCACTTCTACTACTACAACCTTCTCACTTTCACTCTTGAAAGGTGTAAGGGTTGAAGTAAGGTTCCAACTAATGAGATATCCTTTACAATGAATATCAGTGTATAAGGATAGGATATCTCTCTAAGCTTGTGTATGGATATACAATTGGGTTCAGCTTAGAATAAGTGTATAAAGACTAAGATAGTCTCTTTGAAAGCTTGAGAGCACTTGTCAACTTGTAGGATAGTTGGATATTCTTGTCAAGGTTGAGGTGCTTTCAAATGGCCTTCACACTTCTGTATTTATAGACAAAATGGAGGATTTGCCCGTTGGAGAGGCAGCCCCAAATTGCTATAAGTGTCTTCCTTGAGTTCTTCAAACTGGAAGACAGATTCTTGATAGTGACATGTCCTTATTTGGGTAATAAACGGCTTGTAAGACTTTGTCTTCATTCTGCAGCACTTTTCCCAATGTTTGACTTCTTGTTAGGACTTGGACATGGCTTCTGAAGGTTGATCCAATGATAGGACAACATTCCTTATCATCTGGACAACTCTCCTTATCACTATCAGCAGTTTTACTTTTCAGCATGGTTGGCTTGCTCTTCTTCAGATGACTTGGCTCTTTCCCTTTATTTCACTTCAAGGTGATCTTAGCTTGTTTCTTTGGTGATCTTTAGGGTGTGGTTGTCTCTTTCTCTTCAGCATAGTTGACCTTCAACCTTTAGAACATCTGTTCTGATTCAATCATGTTGAGACAACTCTTCTGGACAACTCTCCTGATCAGCATATTTGGTCTTTTTGCATCAGAGCACTTTATACATAGAGTTGGCTTCTCTGGACAACTCTCCTGATCAAAACCTTTGAGTAGTCTTGTCCTTTTGAGCTAGGTAAGCTTGTTCTTGCATATGGCTAGCTTCTTTGGACAACTCTCCTGATCAGAGTTATTCAGCTTGTCATTTGATTTTACCAATCTTGCATATGGACAGCTTCTCTGGTCAACTCTCCTGATCAGAGCATCTTATTGGACTTGTCCTTTTGAGTCTTTACAATCTTGTTCTTGTATAAGAACATCTTCTCTGGACAACTCTCCTGATCAGAGCATCTTAGATTTCATAGAGTGTCCTTGCTCTTAAGTGATTGTTCCAGAATTTGAGCCTTGAGGGGACTTGATCTTGATCATCTTCAAAGCATAGGTTCCCCCTCAAATTGTGCATCTAATTGTCTAAGAGCTGCCTAACATTTCAGCTTCCTATCTAGCCTATAAACTATATGTTCTATCATTTCTAGAACATATTTATCTTGACTTAGGCATGTCTCAGGGGGTTTTGGTATTAGATCAAAACATATCTCATTTTATTCCCAACAAAGGCATTTCAACAAAGGCATTGAAAAACCTCGTTTGTACAGCCGGTCGCCGAACACAGTGTACCTTACCGACCTGAGTTGTAATCTGGTCGCCTTTACTTTGTCCTCCGGGAGCTCGCCTGTCTTGATGTACTTGGTGATCGGCGTCCTCCAGTCCTCGTCGCTGGTCGCTTCAACCTGCAAAATTTGACTTCTGCTCACTGATGGGGAAGAGATCTTAGTGATGGACGCTTCTGAAAATATTGCCTCCCCCTCTGAAGTGACCAACCGAGCTAAAGCGTCTGCTTGCGTATTCTCCTCCCTAGGGATTTGCTCGATGTGAAACTGATCGAATTGCTCGAGCAATCCTTTCACCAAGTCTTGATACTTCAACATTTGGTCGCCGCGAGCCTCGTACTCGCCCGTTATTTGACAAACCACTAGTTGAGAGTTAGAAATTTTTTTCAGTTTTCTGGCGCCCACGGCCATAGCCATCTTGATTCCCGCGACCAGAGCCTCGTATTCTGCCTCGTTGTTGGTTGCCCGATACTCGAACTCGATCGCCGAAGCAAAAGTCTGTCCGGCTGGGCTGGTGAGGACGACTCCTGCCCCTGCTTTGGTGCTCGTCGAAGAGCCATCGACGAACAGTGTCCAAGGAAGCTCGATTTCCTTGTCCAGTTTATCCGGGAAAGTGAGTTCCACAATGAATTCTGCCAACACTTGTCCCTTGATTGCCGTTCTGGGCGCGTAGGTGAGCCCAAATTGCCCGATTTCCACCGACCATTTCAAAAGTCTTCCAGTGGTATCCGGACGATGTAGTGCTCGCCGAAGAGGAAAAGTCGTGAGGACGACCACCTCGTGGTCGAACAGGTACTGCCTTAGCTTTCTAACGCTCATGACCAAGGCGTATGCCAATTTTTCCATCGGAGTGTATCTCAACTCCGCATCTCTCAGTGTCTGACTTACGTAGTAGATTGGAAGATGTGTGCTCCCCTCTGCTCGGACGAGCACTGAACTGATCGCGCAGTCAGTGGCCGCCAAGTAGAGATACAAAACTTCGCCGGGGACTGGCTTAGATAGGACCTTCGGATCCGATAAATATTCCTTCAGCTTTTCGAAAGCTTTTTCACACTCGACGGTCCATTCGAACCTCCCTTTTTTCAAAGCATCTAAAAAAGGTTTGCAACGATCGCCCGTTCGTGCAATGAATCTGTTCAGCGATGCAAGGCATCCTGTCAACCTCTGCACTTCTTTCACGTTCCTCGGGCTTTGCATATCGATGACTGCTTGAATTTTACTCGGATTCGCCTCGATGCCCCGCTGGCTAACCAAGTGCCCTAGAAATTTTCCGGAGCTAACTCCAAAACTGCATTTCTTCGGATTTAACTTCATGTTGTATTCCTTTAGAATATCGAATGTCATGGCAAGGTGGTGTAGGTGATCTTCTTTCCGTATGCTTTTGATAACGATGTCGTCGATGTAGACCTCCACCATTTCGCCGATATGTTTCTCAAACATCTTATTTACCAGTCTTTGGTATGTTGCCCCCGCGTTTTTCAAACCGAAAGGCATTCTTTTCCAATTGTACATGTCGGTTGCTGTCATGAAAGCAGTATGTCGCTAGTCGTCGGGATGCATAGCAATCTGATGATATCCCGCGAAAGCGTCCATGAAAGTTAACATCTCATGCCCCGCTGTATTGTCTACCAAATGATCGATGTGGGGCATCGGAAAGTGATCTTTCGGACAGGCATCGTTTAGATCTGTGAAGTCTATACACAATCTCCACGACCCGGTCGTCTTTTTGACGAGCACTGGATTTGCCAACCACTCAGGACCAGTTCCAGTTTTCTCGATTAATTTGTTGTCGATCAATTTCTTGACTTCGACTGCCATAGCCGCATACTTATCCGGCCCAAATTTTCTTCGCTTTTGGGTGATGGGTCTTCTTGTTGGATCAATGTTCAACCTGTGGCAGGCATGGCTTGTTTTGATGCCTACCATGTCCTCATGCGACCATGCGAAAGCTCCGATGTTTCCTTTCAAAAATGCGATCATATCGGACCGCAAATGTACTGGTAAATTCGAACCTATGAATACCTCGAGTTCTGGACGAGCCTCGTTTAGGTGAATAGTTTCAAGGTCCTCCGCTGAAGTTGCCCGCTCTTTAGGCTCCTTCCAACGAGGATCTTCGATTCCGAATTCTGGCTCAAAACCTAACCTAGGCTCCAGATCTGGAATGTTTTCTGGAACCTGGTCGTCGGGGATCTGGTCGCCCGAATCTATCTGCTCGTCAATCTCCATTTGGGTGTGGTCGTCCACTTCCATGGAGGTGTGCTCGTTCGCCTCCACAAGGTGGTCGTCGAAACGTCGACTGGACTCCCCAACTTCAATTTTTTGATATTTTCTGGGAAAACCCTCTAGGTAGTTCATTTGTTCTTTTTGTTTTTGACACTCAATATACAGGCCAATCATAGTACTTTCCTTAGAGTGACGTTTAGTGATTCAGGTGTTATGCAACACTAAATAAACAACCGCAAGTGTACGGCGTCTATTGTAGCGTGATAAGCACGAGGTCGATCCCACGAGAAGGTTAAGCGTAAAAGTGGAGTTTGCTAGTCGAGTTCTAAATAGACGTGATCGAATAGATTGAGTGTTGAATTACCCCTAAGATTGCCTAACTATGTGTCACAAATAGACAACGAAAGATTAAATATAAAATCGATCAACTAATCATGCAAAGTAAGAAAACGAAAGTAAAAACGGATGAAAACTCAAAGAAAGAAAGTGGGTTCCAAGGCAATTGTAGTATTTAGACGTCCGTTTATGAGAGTTATCTCGTTTAAATGGCCATTAAGGTTATCTCATATAGGGTGATCACACAAGAAGAATTAATTAATCTCTCGATCTAATTAACCAAAGGCGCAATGCAACATAGGCTCGTATCTCTACCTCACAAATGTTACACCACCTAAAATAGCTCCTAAGATCATTCAAATCCCTCTCCGGCAATTAATCCTCTCTCGAGCTCATAATAATACCGGGTTGCATGCTTGCATACGATTAAATGGAATAAATCTCTCGATCTTACCCCAATTAACAATGAATCAAGCAAATCATCATGGCCACTAACAACATGCTTTACAATGGATAATTAAACATGCAAATAAGAGATAAACACCAATTAAAGCAAGAAATTACTCATAAACATCAATCCAAATCTCTACAATGCCTTAGAACCACAAATTTGTTTAGCTACTCAAATACATATCCAAACTACAAATTCCAAATGAAATAACTAAGTAAAAAGGAAAAGAAAGAGAAAGTTTAGTCTAGATTATGGTAGGGGATGAAATTTCCAAGCTATTGCCTCCTTCCTTGCATGAATTGGTGGAGAGATGAAGAAGATATGGCCAAAAACCTCCAACTATGTGTAAATGTGTGAAGAACTCTTGAGAAAGGGGTAAGATGGTGTGAAATTCAAGAAGTGGGGTATTTATAGTGTTGGGGTAGGGTTTGGGTGTGATATTTGCAAGTAGGTCCCTCAAAAATGGAGAAAACACGCGTTTGGCACCGAAAATGGGGCGGCCCGGCCGGGTGGGGAAGTGGCCCGGCCGGGTGGATGAGTAGGCCTACTTAAACAAAAACAGGGGACGTATGGCCCGGCCGGGCGGAAACTTCGTAAATGGAGGCGTGGCTTGGGGTGTTCGACCGCCCGGCCGGGCGAGTGATGCCGCCCGACCGGGCCATAACTTCGACTTGGCCCAATTTCTGCTGCTCGGCCGCCCGGCCGGGCGAGTCATGCCACCCGGCCGGGCCAAACATTCGTCTTGGCTCCTTGTGTCGTTTTCGTCCTCCAACTTCGTCCCTCCGTTTCTTGAGCTTCCGACCTCCGATCGACTCGATTCTTTTAGCTATTCCACTCCATTTTTCGAGCCGGATCCAATGGTGCACTCCCCTTTCCGGTCCGATCAGTTGTGGTATGTGTTTTGCTCCAGATTCCATCGTTTTACCTATAAAATTGACAAAACAATACCTTTCTCTCATTTTGGCTAAAACGATCATATTCAATGCATAAATCAATGAAATCCAAATCCAAATACACTTCACATGTGCCCCTAAAACACGTAAATTCCACCCGAATCACTTAGCAAAATGGACGAGACACTCCCTCGCCCGCGTCTGATCGCCCTTGACGGTTATAACTCCTGTCGGGGTTGGAAATTTTACACAATAGTAATATGTAGAAACGACCGCCTTGAACTCGTCGAAGAAAGGTCGGCCAAGGAAAACATTGTATGACGACGGCATGTCGATGATCATGAAGTCGAGCTGCCGTGTACAGTGCATTGCTGGCTCTTTTGTTGACGCCAGTTCCAAAGATAGTCTGATTTTCCCAATTGGATGGGAGCGAGTGTCTCCAAACCCTACGATAACATCATCGCAAGGCTCGACATATGCAGCATATCCACCGAGGGCATCAAGAGTATGCTTAAAAAGGATGTTGGTGTATGCCCCGGTGTCGACCATCATGCGATGGACGTTCGTTCCCATGATTTTTCGAGTGATGACCAACGCATCGTTGTTTGGCTGCACCACGCCGTTCAGGTCGTCGTCTGTGAAAACGACTTGGTGGGATGGAGGCTGCTCGGCAGCCGGAGCGATGCACACCTGATGGACATTGTTGAGTGCTCGCATTTCGCTCTGCTGTCGGCGAACAGACAGAGCAGTTCCAGATTCAGCCCCCCCCCAAGGGGCCTTCTATCACAAAACATCCCCCGCCCACATTGTCGACGTCGCCCGTCGGATTGTTTGGCATGGGAGGGGGTCAGTTTCTGGCGATTCAGTTGTTGGCGAAGGTCGTCGCTCTCGTCGCGACGTTTCTTGCCCCTGTTGTTGCCATTTCCACCTCCGGACTTTTGAACTGGGTGAGCTTGCCCTCGTTGTATAGTTTGAACATATTTTTCACCAAGTCTCGGCACCCATTGGTGTGGTGGCCGATTGAGTTGTGGTAGTTGCAGAATTTACTACCATCCAGATTGTTGTCATTGATATGCATTAGCTTAGCTTGGGGGAGCAGATTCTTTCCCCTGATCGCATCATAAATACCCCTGGGGTCAACCGAGAGGGCCTCCCTGAATTAAAGAATCTCAGGAGACTCCTCAAAAGATCTGAAATTTGATGGGCGAGCACTGTCGCCCTGAGTGGTCGTCTTCTTTGGCTGGGAAGACTCCCCAGTGGTGGAATTTTTATTTGGCCAGATTCTTTTGGCCGCTTCAGGCTGCTCGTTAGCCTTGGCGGCGTCCATTATTTCTTCCATCTGAATGAAATTTCCCGCCCGACTGCGGAAATCCGCATAGGAAACGGGGAAAGAGGTGTGCATAGATTCCCAAAGCTTGGAACCTATTCTTAGACCGGAGATAGCCGAGATCAGCTTCGTCTCGTCGTTTACTGCTTCCCCATCAATCACCAACCTATCGAAGCGCTCGATAAAGTCCTTGCCCGATTCGGTCAGTGTCTGGCGAACGTTGGCCAAACGTTACTTTGAGGCTGGGCGAGCAGCAATAGACCCAAAGTGAGTCAAGAATTGTTGCCCCAGCTCTAAGAAAGAAGTGATGGATCTGGCACCCAGAGTGGTGTACCAGCGATGAGCTCGATCTCCCAAGGTCATGGAGAAGTTTCTGCATTGTGTGGCGTCCGTTGCCCCGATTGAGGCCATATAGCTTGCATACTTGGACAAATGCACCCTGGGGTCGGACGCCCCGTCGTACGCTGCCATAGAAGGCATTTGAATCTTCCTTTGAATGGGGGCGGTGAGAATCATAACACTTAAAGGTGGAGTGGGCAGAGTGACTGGTGGGGCAGTCTCTTGCTTTGTTGCAACCACCTCTGCTCGCAAAGTTTCCATCTCCAACTTCATCAGTTTTTGTGTTTCGAGGAACTGGGCGATCTGCCCCTCCTCGGCGGTTTGTGGTCGGGGGACGACGACCTCGTCGCGTCGGCTCCCGCGAGATGCGGCCGGGTGATTACCATGATGTGATCGCCTGGGAGAACGCCTCTCAGACTGATGTCTGTGATAACTCTTTGATGGAGCTCGCACGTCTGGCCCTACTCGGTCTAGGGCGGAGACCCTGTCTCCTTTCTTTCCACCACGATCCCTGTGGTCATCCTTTGCTGGTCGTTGCCCGATATTAAAATCCACTGGGCGAGGAGCTTTTGGGTCCTTGTTGCCCACTCGGTTGAAAACGGATTCTCGAGCGTACGACTCTCTTGTATAGCTATTGTGGGACCGAACGGGAGCTTTATTTCTTTCCCCGTCCCGGGGACGAACAGAATATGAATGATAGGAGCGGTTGTCCTCATCATTATCGTTGACCCTTGCCTTGGCTTTGCGAGCTCTGTCAAAATCTTGGTCCTTGGCCTTCTCCGCCTCCTCCACTTCGATCAGTCTCCTCTTCTCTAGGAGGAAATCAGAGAATTCTTTCAAGTGTTGGGGATCTTTCGTGATGTCCCCCATGTTTAAATTTCCGAAAGGGTTTGGCGACGGAGCCGCCGGCGGCGGAGGGTGTTCGTTCCCCCCGGGCGGTGGGGTTCCGTCATGATGAGAGTGTTGAGACATCGTTTAAAGAGTGTCTTTCATAAAAAGATTACAAAGATATGACTGTTCTAAACCTTCGACGTTTAAAACGAAAGATTAAAAGTTCTTACGCAGAAGAACGTGCTATTACAACTACTCTTAGCAAAGTAATAACAGAAAAAAGCTTGAAAACACAATTACAAGGAGATCAAACTCCAAAATATGTCTCGAAAACCGAAATTGTTCAAGTACACGAAGAACACTAAAGTTCGTAAATGAAGCTTTAAAAGGTAGATCTACCGATTAAAACCTGAAACAAAGAGTTTGCAAACCGATCGCTCGATAATCGGTCGAAACTGAGATGAAGAACACGTAAAAGGATCCCCTCCTTCTAGCGCCAAATATTGTATGCGCTTTCGTTGGGTTGACTCGGATGTGGACTATTCTTTAGCACGATACAAACATATATGATTATCGGGGATTTATTACGTGTTTATACGGATTAAATAGCGTTTTATGATGATCTTAATGAAGAACACACAAGAACACAAGATATAGCTTCTTGAAGAAGCTAAAGCTTTAGAAGCTTGGGAGAGTTTATTGCTTAGGGTTGAGGGTTTTTGTAGGAATGATCACTTGGACTTGCAATATGAGTCTTTTAGGCATTATATAGTGGTTTTTTGGGGCTACCCGCCTTTTACACGTGGCGCCTCCATGGTGGACCCTTCATTCTGCCCGAAAAGGTGATGGGACGACGCATTTAATGCTAAACCGCCTCTGGTGGTCGTCCTCGGCGAGATGCCGAGGAGCTGGAAAACCTGCTCGTCCGGAAAAACCTGCCCGTCGACAAAACCTGCTCGGCGAGATGACGTCACGGTGGTCGCCGGAGAACCTGGTCGCCATGTCTTACGCGCTCTCCCAAGGTTTCAACACTTGTCTTCACTTAGCTAAATATATGTCTGCTCGCTAACATCTTTGGGCGAACAGTAACTAAACATGTGCTCGCCAACATCTTTGGGCGAGCACTTAATTATATTAAATACATTACTTTATATTACATTTTCTTCATCTCGTTGACTGGTCGTCGCAAGACTTTGTTGACTGGTCCTCGCCACGCAAGCTGGTGACTAGGATTGACTTGTCAAATATTGACTTCTTTGACTAGGTATAACACCAACGTTAGAAAAAAAACACAAAGAGATTTTGACTCGCATTGAAAATAGCAAACACTATAAAAAAACTGTGAAATATCGACCGAATTTTACCGACGGATTAACAAAGTCAACTGATTTATCGACGGATATTCCGTCGATTAAAATAAAAAAAAATAACAAATACGCGTCGATAATCATTATGGTATAGTTTAAAATTAAATTATTTTGCTTGGTGGAAAAACGAGTGGGGGGAACGAGGACATGTGACATTAGTTAATTTTTTTTTTTTTTTTTATGGAAGTTAAATATCCATCTCTTTTTTTTCACCTACCCATACTCGAACCCAGAACCTAAGGCCTAGGTAGTGATGTTTTAACTGAGCTATCCCACTTTGTCATGTGACATTAGTTAATAACATGGGAATTAGATACCATCCAAAACTTTGTGAAATGATCTCGTGGTTTCATGTAAGTTATTGAAGCATATGTTTCTGAATTCTGGTCTCCTTGCATTGAAATCAGTTTGTACTGAAAATAAATTAATAAATATAGTAAAAATAAACAGTGTCAAATACATGCCCATAACTTCTCTGAAAAATACATGCAAACAGTGTCAAATACATGCACATAGCTTTTCTAACAGGATACCGATCATTGTCAATAACCCAAATTCTCCACCTATATATACAGACTGATAAACATGATTGTTTCTTCAACTACATTAAGTATACACTATTTTCATAAACTTTTTTTTTTTTTGAACAAACTATTTTCATAAACTTCAAACAAAGATATTTTGATAAACTTCCGATAGCAATATGGAGGCAGGTTCCGATAAACAACTATCAACTACTTCATTACCACCGTTGGAGAGCAACGGCGGTGGCCTAATGTGTGGACATGTGTCAATAATAGTTATTGAAGTATATGTATGATGTATCTGGTTTCCTTGCATTGAAGCCTCTATTGCAACAGTTGGCGCTAGTCCCCAATCTATCGCCCGTCTAACGATTTTTAAATAAACATTTTTTTTTTAATTAGACTTTCTAGAGTCGAAGTTTGGATCGAACGTTCGAGCACACTTTTTCAAGTGGAATCAACGTTTCGAGCAAAACATGTGACTTTGTTATGGTGTCTAACCTTCTTTCTTTTTTTTTTTTTTTTGTAAAATTTTATTGTTTAAGGTGTGAAAACTACATTTTTGCAAGTTTTAATTTCTACAAGGATCCCTTTGCAAATTTTTTGCTTTTGTTTATTTTGATTTCATGTTTATTGCTTAAGAATAATTAAATAAATAAATTAAAAAGTATATACTCCCTCTGTCCCACAATTGTTTGCACTGTCCGTTCCACAATTGTTTGCACTATCCAAAAAGAAATTTTTTTCATAAACCCCACACTCACAATATCCACATATTTACTCAAAATGTCATTACTTTTACACTCAATCTAATCATTCACTTTACTTTATTCATCAAAGTTACAAAATTACCCCTCAACACTCCACTCATTACACCTTTTTCTTAGTTTGCGTATCCATAAAATGGTGCAAACAATACTGGGATGGAGGGAGTAGTACTTTAATACTAATTCTAATTGTTTATTTGTCTTTAAATCGGGTCAAACGTGCCACTCATGACTCGTCGGGCCAAAATCAGTCTAACCCATTAAATCCTTCGAATCCATCGAATCGCGCTAAATAGACAAGGTTTTATATGGACCTGGGCTGTAATTTTACAGTCCAGATCATACTTCACTTGGAGTGGATGGGCAGAACCAAATTACCGATTCTAAGTAGAAGTCAACTTTAATTTTAAAATTCAAAATAAACGTTAACTACCTTTTACCGTAATTTAAGAATAAAATGATAAAAAAATAATTGTGGGTTGGAATGAGAAATACTCCGTAGTAAAATGAATAGGAATAAATATAAATGAAAAACAAATTCTTATATATAATTAAGTGTATAAATACATTTGATTTTTAATGTTCAATTTACTCAATTTAATATTGTGTCCAACATTTGATCCTATTAATTGGATCCTATTAATTGAAGTTCAATTTTAATTGGGTCACGGGTAAACAAACCCCCAAATTTACTGTACACACCCCAACTACTATACACACTCATCTAAAATGGAGTACAATTTATTTTTAAATTTCTATCTATATCCCAATTTTGAAAAAATATATCCAAATTAAAAAAAAATTCAAAAAATCATTCTCCTATATATGGTGAAAAAAAAAATTGGATTCTAAATACTTGAAAAATTTACAAAATATATATATATATATATATATTAAAACCCTAAATTTTGATAAAAACTAACGAAATTAGTAAAATATGGAGATTAAGCGTACTAAATTTACTCATTTTGTTTGATAGGTGTTTCTTCAACGATTTTTTGTAATTTTTTATTTTTTTAGAATTGAGTTATAATTGTAAAAAATTGAGATGTGAGTATTAATTAATTTATTTATTTTTAAGTGGAGTGTATAGTAATTGAAGTCATGAGGTGTGTATAGTAGAACCGAAAATTTGTTTAGCTGTGTCCTTTCAATTGTATAAATGCAATAAATTACAATCAAGTATCACTCTTAATAAAAAGCAAGTTCAATAATTTTTAAAAAATAGAATAATTACTATTTATCTCAATTACCTTACATTCACTTTTCTTACCATATACTCCGAAATTTTGAATTATATCAGCAGATTTCTAGAATAATTGTTTTTTTTTACAAAATATATATTACATTGTTTTGATAGTTATTTCTTAGAATATTGTACAAAAATTTGAGGTATTATAGATTTAGGAAATATTTTGACCAAAACACTTTATGAGTTTTAAAAACCTTACCAATATCCAACACCTCAAATCCCATAACTATTTTTCTTTCACCCCAATGAAATCTTGTAGTTCAACTAATAAATAAAATAGATTAGATAAATTAGTTTTCTAAAAATAAATTGATAAATTAATTTCTAAAAATAAACCGACCAGACTGAGAAATACGTGTATCCTGAGAAACGAAAAATACATGCACCTGATAATTGAAATTAAAATACATGCACATCGAAGGTTACTGCTTCCTATCCAAATTTTCCATCTATATATAGAGACTAATACACATGATACACATAATTACCTCTTCAACGCATTAAGTATACATTATTTTCAAACTTTAGATAGAGATATTTTGATAAACTCTACACAGACATATTTTGATAAACAACTATCAACTACTTCATTGGCGGCGGAGAGCGACGACGGTGGCTTGGTGTGTGGACATGTGTCAATGATAGAAGGACGAAAACACATGGAGGACACAGTTACGATGTTGGTGGAAGAAAGATACTCTTTTTTCGCAGTTTATGATGGACATGGTGTAGCAAAGGTGGCGGAGGAGTGCCGAGATAATATGCATAGGTTTGTGGCCCAAAATGTGGAGAATGCAAAGTCAAAGGTGATGGTGCAAAGTTTCTATGTATGCAAGAAGAAATTGATTTGGAACTTAAACGACATAGAAAAGAAGTGGTAGTAGAGGGCAGGTCGAAAGTAGGAGAGGGCAAGTCAAAGATGGGGTCGACGGCGATGGTGGTGTTGGTCGGAAAAGAGGAGATGGTAGTGGCAAATTGTGGCGACTCAAGGACATCTCTAGGTATTTAGATTATTCACTATTATCTGTTTGATGTAGTGTGCAACGAGTTTGTGTGTAATTTTGCGAAACAATGTCTCAACGGAAACTTGCAATTAGAAAGGGAAGCGATGACAACATCAGTGTTATAATTGTACATATGAATGAAGTGAGCTTACTTTAATTATTTAATTATTTTTTTCCTCTGTAGATAAGATAGGTTTAGAGTTGAATATGGGATATAGAAATTTGACGCATACAAAAATACAAATGAAAAGAAAAATAATTTAATCTTTTATTTGAGATGTTATCTTGACTTTTAAAATGAAATACAAATGAAAAGAAAAATGATTTAAACTTTTATTTGAGATGTTATCTTAACTTTTAAAATTGTATTTGAGATGTCATCTTGACTTTTCTAATTGTAACTTCGCTCTTGGTATTTCTTGAAAATTGGTGTATATTTGCCTCCTTCCCCTACAATCAACAACTGCAAAACAAATCTCAATTAGTCACTTGTAAGTCTTCTTCCTTTATTATTTTTGTTGGTCTTTGAGTTTTAAACTTGCTTAAGAACTCCACTTCAGGTCATAGGTAAGAACAACTATTTGACAACTTAAGCAAAGTAAAACCAAGAACAACTTAGAATCATGGTACTAAGCATGAAAATGTTGTCATAGGCAGAGGACACACACTCATATTTCTAAACAAGGGTTTGAATATACTAAAAGACGCATCATCTACAAAACTGTAATACTCCAAAGAGATGAGTTATTGATTTTATAGCAGTCTGCCAAACACAAAGAACGCAGATACAGAAATGCACCCAAGTATGCCATCCACACAGTTTTCACCCCTCAAATTGATTTCCTCTTGCACTGTGATGGAGTGAAGGAAGGGAAAAGAAAACACTGTCACAATATTATAGATAGTAATAACCAGGAGCTGCTCCTGTCCCAAGCCAAATGGCCGCCAATAATAATATTCAATAATTCCTAATCAAAACCTTAAACAAAGTATTTATACTCTTCTCTGACTACGCCCATGGGCCATTATTACGTAATAAAAGGAAACAATGATAATAAAGGAAAACAATAATAATAAAGGAAAACAATGATATTAATAAATAATTATCTTCTCATCCTCTCTGCTTCACACGGTGCTGATACACAATCGGTGTATCAATTCCCTCCCTCTCAAAATACGCCTTGTCCTCAAGGCGGAAGTTTGGGAACTGTTTCTGAAACTCAGCTGTGTCCACCCATGTTGCCTCTTCAGCTGCTCGATTCTGCCATAAGACGAGCACCTGAGAAACCCGGTCGTCGCCCCTCCAAACCTCACGATATCGCAGCTCCTTATCCGGTACAAATTCTGCCACCTCTTCAAAACAGTCAGCTGGCAACTCAGCCTCTACAGCATGGTCCCCCACAAACGCTTTCAACTGTGAAACATGAAAGACTGGGTGGAGACGCGTACCGGGTGGTAATAACAGCTTGTAAGCGACCACCCCCACACGTTGAATGATTTCAAACGGGCCAAAGAACCGCGGGGCCAATTTCACATTCAATTTTTTTGAACAACGTCAGCTGACGGTAAGGGCGGAACTTCAAAAATACACGATCACCCACTGCAAATGTAACCTCCCGACGATGAGTGTTGGCTGCACGGCGCATACGCTGCTGCGCACGTTCTAGGTGGAAACGAAGGTGTTGAAGGGCAGCATCCCTCTCGATCAGATCATCTGCAACTGCTTTCACCCTGATTTCGCCCGGCAACCACTGTGTCAAAGTGGGCGCCTTTCTACCATAGACAATCTCAAATGGTGTGCTACCCGAGGCCGAATGGAAGCTGGTGTTAAAACAATACTCGGCCCACGGAAGCCAACGAGCCTAGTGTTTCGGCCTTTCCGAAACAAAACATCGGAGATATGTCTCCAAACACCGATTCATAACCTCCGTCTGCCCATCCGTCTCGGGGTGGTAGGCGGAACTCATGCGCAACTGAGTACCTGTGGCAGCGAACAATTCCTTCCAAAAATTACTGAGAAAAATTGGGTCCCGATCGGACACAATCGAGCGAGGGACCCCATGGAGGCGGACGATTTCACGGGTAAAGGCTGCTGCAACTCCCCGAGCTGTGAACGGATGGCTAAGGCCGATGAAATGTGTAGCTTTTGAAAGACGATCAACCCCCACGAGGACGACGTCCCACTGCTGCGACTGGGGCAATCCAGTGATGAAATCCATGCTTACGTCTTCCCAGATGGCTGTGGGAATTGGAAGGGGCTGGAGCAGTCCAGCCGGGGCTCTCGTGTCGACCTTATTCCGCTGGCAGGCAAGGCACTCGGCCACGAAACGAATTACCGTCTTCATCATCCCCGACCAATAAACTGTTGAAGCTAGACGACGATAAGTACGGTAAGCTCCCGCATGACCCCCAGTTGGAGTAGAGTGAAATTCTGTCAAAAATCGAGTTGCCCAAGGGGACGCCGGCGGAACAGCCAATCTGTGGCGAAAATACAAGATGTCATTCACTAGCACATATGGTTGACGGACAACCTCACCCTTTTCCAAAGCTTCAACAATAGGCCCATAAGTAGCGTCGGAACGAACAGCCCGGGACAATTCAGCCCACTCGACCCACTGTGGAACTGAAATAGCCGTGCAATGGAGGTCAGCATCACGGCGAGACAAGGCATCAGCTGCAACGTTGGATGCCCCCGAACGATATTCAACTTCGAAATCAAAGCCGATTAACTTAGCGATCCAATACTGTTGGGCAGGAGATACAATGGCCTGCTGCAATAAATGCTTGAGGCTGTGATGATCGGTTCGGACGACAAAGCGACGACCCAAGAGATAGGGGCGCCAGTGCAAGACTGCCAAGACAAGTGCCATTAATTCTTTCTCGTAGGTTGATTTCAGCGCATTGCGTTCAGATAACGCCTTACTGAAAAATGCAATCGGCCTACGATTTTGCATTAAAACCGCCCCTAAGCCCCGACCAGATGCGTTACACTCAATGCAAAAAGAGGCTGTGAAATCTGGTACTGCCAAGACCGGGGCAGACGTAAGGGCTTGCTGCAGGTTCTCGAAGGCAAGTTGGGCTTCGGGGTTCCACTGAAATCGCTCGTCGGCCTCCTTCTTCAATAAATTGGTCAAGGGAAGGGCAATCTTTCCATAGTCTCGAATGAAACGTCGATAATATCCGGTCAAGCCAAGAAATCCCCGAACACCCTTCAAGGACCGTGGTGTTGGCCACTGAAGGACTGCCATAACCTTCGTCGGATCCATCTGAACACCCTCTACAGACACAACATGCCCAAGATAATCAATTGAAGAACGGGCCCATGAACACTTTTTCGGATTAACCACAAAAGAGGAGCTGGCCAATAAACTTATAACCTGTTGGAGATGTGCAATATGTGAATCCCAATCTGGGCTGTAGATCAAGATATCGTCAAAGAAAACCAGGACGAAACGACGAAGGAACGACCGAAATAAATCATTCATGACGGCCTGAAAGGTGGATGGCGCGTTCCGTAGCCCAAACGGCATGACCAAGAACTAATAATGACCGGAATGAGTACGAAAACCAGTCTTCGAAACATCCTCCGGTGCCACTCGAATCTGGTGGTAACCTGCCCGTAAGTCTAGCCGAGTGAACCACCTTGCCCCATTTAGTTCATCTAAAAGCTCCTGAATTACCGGAATAGGATATTTATCGGGAACTGTGAGTTTATTGAGTTCCCGGTAGTCGACACAGAACCTCCAACTACCATCTTTCTTGTGAACCAACAAAACTGGGCTCGAATAAGGGCCAGTGCTCGGCTGAATAATTCATGCGGTCAACATGTCCTCTACTAGACGCTCGATTTCAGTTTTTTGAGCGGCAGAATACCGATAGGGACGGACAGATACCGGACCTGCTCCGGGCTGTAAGGGAATGTGATGATCACACGAGCGAGACGGGGGCAGGCCCGACAAGGGATTTAGAACCTGTGGAAATTATGTCCAAAGTGCCTGAATATCCGGGGAGACTGAGTCGGCATCACTCATCTGTTTAGACGGCCCTTCCAGAGTCCACAACAAATAGCAAGCCTGAACCGCCTCCAATTTAAGGAGACTAGCAGCCGAGATCTGACGACATTCGAGACCAGGTTCCCCGTGGAGACAAACCTGCTGCCCTCGAAACTCAAATGCCATTGTTAAAGAGGCCCAATTAGTTCTAACCTCGCCCAACGTAGATAGCCAAGACAGACCCAAAATAATATCGACTCCGCTAACAGGAAATACATAAGCAGCAACCTCAAAAGTGGCAGGCCCTAAGGAAACAGAAACAGAAGGACAATTACCTGAGGTATTGGTATCCTTACCATCGCCCAATCGTACTGGAAGAGTGGAAGAGGCATCAACGACGAGCTTGAGGCGATCCACGGCTCGATGGGATATAAAACAGTGTGTTGCACCACTATCAATCATGATGACAACAGGCTGCCCATTGATCTGCCCCCCTTAGCTTCATGGTTTGTAAACCATCGAACCCACTGGCCGAAGTGTGGGACAAGGACAAGACCCCCAAGTCGAGGGATTCATCAGCGTCTACAGCCGGTACCGGATCGGTGGTGCTCAGATCCGGGTTGTCGTCATCATCAAGGATCACCATGACTCGTAATGAACGATTAGCACATACGTGAAGAGGGCTATATGGTTCACGACAGCGGAAACACAACCCCTTAGCGCGCAGATCGAGATATTCGGACTGCGAGAACTGTCGATATTGACGAGCAGGCTGGGCAGCCGATGAAGAGGAAGAACCAGTTGGGCGCTGGGACCCCGTGGGCCCAGAATGTGCACGAGACGGATCAGGAGGGCGGCCCCCACCGGCTGAATCTGACTTCGAACCAAATACCCCCGTGGAACGAGTGTAGCCCGATTGGGCAGGGGAGCGAAACGCAGAGAGCGGGCGAGTCGCCTGCACGGGTTTGTAATGGGATCCCGGGGAGGCACCCAACTCTCGCTCAATGTGACGAGCGATGTGCATAGCAGAACTGAGATCGTCCGCGTCCTTCGGACGAATTCGGATGCGGATATCCTCACGCAAGCCACTGAGAAAAAACCCAAGAGCGTCTGACTTGGTGAGAGTGGGCACTGCTGCCAGGCGAGAGATAGAAACGTCCACATATTCGTCCACAGACCCGTGTTGGCGCGTGAGGCCCAATGCCTCAGAAGGGTTCGCACGAGGATCATCCCCGTAACGACGAAGCAATTCCAGAGTAAACTTCTTCCAACTGATGGCGAGAGTGTCTGCTAACAACCATTGCAGCCAGTGGAGTGTCGGGCCCACCATCGCAATGAGAGCATACTCCAATCGCATGTCATCAGGAGTATTGTCAATGCGAAAAAATTGTTCTGCCCGGGCGATCCAGCCAGAGGGATCCTCGCCCGAGAATGCTGGAAGTTCCAATTTCGCAACTGACGTCTTGATGGCTGGGGTATGGGAACGCGCAGGGGAATCCCTGGGATCCAGGGTGCGAATATCATCCCCTGCTGAAGAAGAACCCTCAGCAACAGTGGCTTTGCCACGAGGGAGACCTCACGGCGCGCCCTGCAGTTCATCGAATCTTGTGGCAATCCCGGCAACGGATGTAGTGAGTGCCTCGATTGCTGACTGGATCGACTCCATCCCAGAGGATAAGGATCGGACTTCCTTCTCCATCGTGGAGACGGTGGTCTCCAAGGTCTCAATTCGTGCTTCACTTCGAGTCATATCTGGCAGGTCGGACCAATTGATGGAGTGAAGGAAGGGAAAAGAAAACACTGTCACAATATTATAGATAGTAATAACCAGGAGCTGCTCCTGTCCCAAGCCAAATGGCCGCCAATAATAATATTCAATAATTCCTAATCAAAACCTTAAACAAAGTATTTATACTCTTCTCTGACTAGGCCCATGGGTCATTATTACGTAATAAAAGGAAACAATGATAATAAAGGAAAACAATAATAATAAAGGAAAACAATGATATTAATAAATAATTATCTTCTCATCCTCTCTGCTTCACACGGCGCTGATACACAATCGGTGTATCACACTGTATTTGAAAACTCTGAGGGATGACATATAAAGGAAGATGTCAAATACAAAATACAAATAGCTGAGGAAGAAAAGCAGCCATTCTGTTATTACATCTACAGAGAAAGAGATCAACTCCTGCCATAATATCTATTCAGTGATTGCTAATGACATAAGATATCTAAGTACTTAGATTATTCACACTCATTGTATTATTTACAAATATTATAATGTATATATGACAGGTGATGGGTATTTGAAATCGTATGTTTGCTTAAAGTCGGAAGTAAGTGTGATCAAACAATCCGGGGTTGGATGAGTTGCTAATAATAATAGGAATGGATGGATGAGATTTGAGGGCGTTTTGGATTTGAAGAGGATGATTCTTTTGACTCCGCTGAGGAAAAACAATACAAATGCTTGAAGAGGAAGAATGCACATGGCTTGTAGTTCAACTAGATAAATAAAATAGGTTAGATAAATTAGTTTTCTGAAAATAAATTGATAAATTAGTTTCTAAAAATAAAACCGTGTCAAATACATGTGCTCTCTTGAAAAATACATGTAATTAAACAGTTCCAAATAAATAAGTACATTGAAAAATATAAGAAATACATGCACTCTGAGAATCTAAGAAATACATGCATATGAGAATCTAGAAATACATGCACCCTGGAAACCGATGCAGGTGATGAAATGCATGCTTTCTACCAATTTCTCTATCTATATATAGAGACTGATACACATGATACACATCATTACCTCTTTAACTTTCAACTTTATTAAATATACTCTATTTTTAAACTTCAGATTGAGATATTTTGATAAACTTTCGACTTGAGATATTTTTATATGGAGGCGGCTTCCGATAAACAACTATTAACTACTTCATTGGCGCCGGTGGCCTTGTGTGGACATGTGCCAAAGCGAGAAGCCGAGAACACATGGAGGACATGGTTACGATGTTGGTTGATGGACATGGTGAAGTAAAAGTGGTGAAGGAGTATCGAGATAAGAAGCATACGGAAGCAGAAATTGATCTGAACTTAAGCGGAATGAGACGGTGCCGAGAGAAGAAATAGAGGATTTGGAGGGTAAGTCAACGGTTGGGTCTACAGCGACGGTGGCTAACTGCATACCGTAACTTTACTATCCAAAATTTTCACCTATATATAGAGACCGATACACATGATTGCCTCTCAAATTTATTTAAAGTCTCTCAAATTTATTTAGTGTGGCAAGAATATGTAGTATTTTCAAATAAAAAAATACTCCAACATTTTAATTTGGAAAAACTGATATTTTAAAAGTAATATAAAAATAATTTTTAGGAGGTAAACTTAAGTATTACTCTATATCTTAAAAGTATTAAGTTTTAGTCTGAAAAATACCATCGCATGAACACATTCGAAAACATTCGCATAGAATATTAAGTTTTGGAGGAAGGTTTGTTCCCATGTTAATTACACTGTTATGTATGCGACTCTGTTTTACAGATTTTGTCCGTGACTCCGTGAGACAAATTTATGATAATATTCATTTGTTAAATTATGCTGGGATTAACTTTAAATCCTTAGAAACCAAGAATTAGAATTAAGATTTTAAAATTTTGAAATTCAATCACTTAGGTCAACTATCATTGTGTTGATAATAGCATTATTATTTTTGGAGGTACTTTATGCCCTAAGATTATGTGCATTTTATAGATTGGATTGATGTCAATTTTTTTATTTCACTGAGTAACCACAATATACTACAATCTTGACATTCTTCTAGTGTTGTTAGCATTCATCCATATCTTATTTGAGCACGAACTCTGCATTTTTTACCTCTCAAAATTTCATTTGGATTTAAAATACCATTGCAGCAACCAAAGAAGTGGTGTTATATGTAGCAAATGTCTTCCTTTATTATTAAGGACTTCAGTTAACGAAATTGTGCAGTTATTTTTGTTGGTCTTTGGATTTTAATTAGTTCTACAACTTGCTTAAGAATTCCACTTCAGGAACTGCACTTGAATTATTTTTTTTGCTAATACATGTGAAGCAATTGAGATATATGAAAAATGTTGCATATACAAGGTGCTGAAGTGAACTGACTTGGTATGTGCTGAAGTTTATTATTGTTTAGAGTTGAATAGAATGCATCCTTCTCTTTGGATATATAAAATAAAATGCTACGAGATTGGACCATAAACACATTTTCAACTCGAAATAATTGAGCAAACTAGTATATCCATTTCATATTGCAAAATAAGAAATGTTGTAAAGTTTACAACATCAAACACAACCGACAGAAACACAAAACTGCTCTGAAATACAAATGAGAAAAAAGGATTTAAAATTGTGTTTGAGATGCCATCTTGACTTCTCTAACAATTGGCGATTAGGAGAAGAAAGAGGATGAGCACTTTGTTGTAATCGTCTCTTCGCTCCTTTCGTCTCTCAACCTTATTTACCCTAAATTCCATTTCACCTCCCTAACTCACCTCACAAATCAACAAACAATTGAAACATAAAGTAACTTTAAACTGTAGCTGCACAACCGGAGCAAAGAGTGATTAATAGCTCTCTTTGCTCATTACACGAGAGTATAGCTTGATACCGAGACCTCTGCTGGTGAAGCCGAGTGGATATACACAAACTCGATGCTTTTACCAGCACCCAAAGTGTTGATCCATGATGGAAACAAGTAAGAATCCCCGGACTTTGTTAGACCCCATAGAGGACCATAGAGCTTGGAAATGTAAACTTTTATGTTCTTCAAATTCTTTGAAGAGTTGTTGGTAATTGTAGTCGAGTATCTGTAGTAAGTTTTTCCCTTAGCAACCCATGAAGATGTCACCTTCTGAGTAATAGCCACCAATTTAGTAGTCGAAACTGCAAAATTTCATCGATTTTAGCCCATCATTATTAAAAATAAAGCAATATCAATCTCTCTATCAAGATATAGGAAAACAGAAGGGTACCTGGAGTAGGCTTTGTAGCTGGAGTTGGAGTTGGATTACTAGCAATTGGTTTAAGTGAAGGCAGCTGAACTGAAATCATAAAGTAAACTTATTTCAGCAATTCTTGCTGGAAAATGCAATCACAATTCGAGGAATTTATCGATTGATCAATTTACTAACCAGGAAGGAGCTGGTTGTAGCCGCTGTGACCACCGTGAAGCCTCGCCAATAATCCGAGGAGAGGTGCATTGTTGTAGGTAGCGGGCTCAGTTTGTTCGTAGTTGTCTCTTTCATCAGCAAAATTATCATAAGCATCAGGGCCACCAACAATTGCACCAGTAAGAAGATTGGGGTCATTCCCCTTTCTGCTATACCAAGTAGCATATCCTCCCCTGCAGCTAACAAACGATGGATCAACCTTATACGAAACAATAGACGAAGCCCTGTGATGCACTTGTTTAGGATAGTTGTTGCCATATCCGACCATGTAACTCGTTGCTCTTGGGTTGTCTCCCAGAATGTAGTCCACCTGATAACCAAAACAAGGAATAAATTAGATGAATCTTTATGATGGAGTGAAGTTGAATGTGGGATAGTAGTAATATTTTACCTGGGATTTAGCAAAGGAAAGAAGCTCAGCAGGGGAGACGTTGCCGAATGAACACTTGAGGGTCTTGCCTGCAGACGTTAGATAATCGGAGTAGACTGTGGCCAGGAATGAAGCACTGGTAACGAACTGCATGTTGTTCCATCTCTGTCGGTAAATCAGGCCTCCAGGAGTTTTTTGAGCATTGCGGCTGCCTTTGCCTAGACATGAACACATGAAAAACTCTGCTTTCTCCTGGTATTTCTCAAAAACTGGTGTGTATTTGCCTCCTTTCCCAGCCATCAAGAACTGCAAAACAACAAAAATTCTCAATTACTCATTTGCAACAGAACTCTCTATTCCATGTTATGTATCAATTGTTTGAGACATTTTATCAAACATGTCATGTGCATTATTTAAGGAATACCTTAGCAACAAGAGTCTGAACACCAGCATACTTGACATCCCAACCAAATTCAGTCATGGCCCAACCAGTAGCTCCAAGTGCATCGCCATTGTTACCAAGGTAATTCAAGTAGTAATCATTGTTTGTTGCCTTGTACAACCACGCAGATGCCCACAGCAATTCATCCTGCAACAATTTTTTAATTCAATTAACTAGGAACTTGGTGAATATACATACACTTAAGTACAAAAATAACTGTTCGAGGGGGAATAATCACATACTGCGTATCCACTAACGGATCGGTAATACTTCTGCGCAACCGTGATACTGCTGTCGTATTTTCCCCTGTACTTGTCCGCAAAATCAAACAGCTGAAACCAACATTAAGACGCGTGTTAACTACTGATGGTAGATTTGCAATTGTGTATCGGTGGAAAGGGTATTTTGGAGAACATGTCACCGACTAGCGTGTCACGTGACATGTTGATCTCAGAATCAATAACAACCACTGATATTAAGTGTGATGTACGGTTGTGATTTTAGAACAAAGCCCGTGATATGCGGCCGGATCCACACCCTATCACATGACCCATTTTATGCGCCGAAATACTCTACCGAGCCCCCAAGTTTTTCTTTTAAAATATTTATTTATTTTAACAGACAGTAAAAAAAATGTATTCAACAAAATGGTAAATTTGAGTACGGTGTATTCTCGAAATTATATTTTTTTTATTATAATATCGATTGAATTATTTATTTCTAAATTTATAATAATTGTGGTCATTTAAAGTAGTACCTCCCGCTATAGTGCACCGACAACCACCAGCCTGACAAAAGGCTGAGCTAAACGTAACTGCATAATAACTGCTATAGGTACACTAAAATACGCATCTATAACCGCTTGCTAAAATACGCGTACAGGAGTACTAATCGAGAAACCAACGCCATTCAGTAGGGTGGTTGGTGGTGGTTATACTGAAAAAGTGAAAAGTAAAAAACAAAAAGAGGAAATTAAATGCACCTGGGAGGCGTGTTTGAGGAGCTCCGCCGAGTAAGAAGGGTTGTAGCGGCGGAAGACCATGGAAGCGGCGGCCATAGCGGCGGCGGTTTCTCCGGCGAGGTCGGATCCCGGGTGGCTTGGGTCAATTCTGTAAGCAGCTCTGGATGTGGTCATGTCTTCCGGCCTTTGCCAGCAGAAATGGTCTGTGTTTCCATCTCCCACCTAAAAAGCAGATTAAACCATTAAAATGGAACAGTGTAAACTCTGAGCAAATGGTGGACTTAGGTAGTTGCATTAGTATAATAATAATGGCTTTTAACTTTTAAAGGAAGGTGTCTTAATCACTTGAAAACAACCACTGGAATTAGCCCATCAAAAAGGAATTTACAGATTAATAATCACTGAAAATACCATTAGATAGAGAAATTACCTCTCCGTAGAGAACATTGGGCTCGGGATGAGCTTTGATGAGATAGTCAGTGCCCCATTTAACCGCATCAATGGCGTGGCCAAGTTCTCCACTGGACGCCATTTGCTTCCCGTATTCAAGGATGCTCCATGACATCATAGTTATGGTGAAGGCCATGGGGAGTCCAAATTTAACATTGTCACCTGCATCGTAGTAGCCTCCTACCAGATCCACCTTCAGGATTACAAAAATTACAACTACAATCAGTTCCAATTTCAACATTTCGCATCTAATTTCTAAAAAACTGCATTCAAAAGCATTGATGAAGAGAATTGTTAGGAAACACTTACCCCACTGGTTTTTCCATCATTGAGGCCGGAATTACCCCTCCAATGAACTCTCTGGCTGCTGGGTAAGAAACCAGATCTCTGAGCTTCGAAGAAGAGAATGCTCTTACTCAAAGCTTCTCCATAATTATGAGCAGCTAATGCCGCAGGAAGAAAAAAACAAAGCATTAAAAACAGGGGAGCCATAGAAAAACAGAGTCCCACAGATTTCTCCATCCCAACCCAAAATGATGAAAAAGGCTCAAAAGGGTGGTGTGAACGCAAAGGAAAAAGGGAGAAAACAGATCTGTTTTCTGCTCCTATGTGAGTGAAAGAGTAGAATAATGTGGGTTTCGATTATCAGATACAAATTCTGATAAACTCACACGGAGCAGAATGCTCTTGGAGAAAATGAGAGAGGAAAATGGAGAATGCAGGTTGGGAAAATGGGCAGAGCAATGGCAGTATATATGGAGGCAGGGAGGAAGGTGAGGTGCCAATACTACAGAGAAAGGGCACATATTATTAAATGCAGTTTGTTCTTTTTTTAATTTTATTTTTGTTATTACTTTTTTATTTATAAAAAAAATTAAAATAAAATTGTTACTACATTATTTATGAGGAGAAGATGAAAATGGGCAGAGGCATGTGCTTTTGTTCTGTGCTTTTGCTAGGAAGGCCGGCTTGTATTTATGTAAATTTGAATTGAGTTGGCAATAATGTTTCATTTTATTACTCCAATATTTTTTACATTATATAATTTGGTAAGTATATAATGTATAACTCAATATATTTTTATGCATAAAATGTTTTACTAGCACACTATAAACTTTTATATTTGATTAATAGTGAGGATATTTGTGCATTAATATAATTCATAGTATTAATTTTCAATAATAAAATGAATGTGAATTTTTTTAATTGTAGTACATAGAGAATATTTTTTTAAAAATAAATCGGATCAAACCTTAATATATAAGCAATTAAAACATTTAGGAATGTAATGTGTCAAACTTTCCATTTTCATATTATATGCCATTAAAACATTAAGAATGTACTTTTCCGTACCATTTTAATTGTCATTTAGATTTTTTATACAAATTGAGAAAGTAAATAAATAACAATAACTATATGTGTAACATGATATTTTTATCCTTTTATTTATCTACGTGGTTATTTAATGTATTATTAAATATAAAAAACAAGTATATTGACAAAATTAAAATTAGTGCAAATGACAATTATTTTAGGATAAAACTTCTACTTTTTTGAAAGAAAAATAAAATGAGACTTAAAAAGATTTTAACCATTAATATGATAGTCAACTCTCCAATTTTAATAAAAACTTAGTAATACTCTCTCTCATTCCTAATATAAGTTAGTTTTAACATTTTATTTTCTTTACAAATTATATGACTTTTTATATTTTTTAATGTAAATTAATTATATTTTTTTTAAATTTATTTTTAGAATTAATAAATATTTACATAAATGTGTTCTTATTTTAATGAGAAGTATCAACATTAATTTAATTAAGGATAAAATAAAAAATTAATTATTTTTTTAATATATGTTCATTCATTCAAAATGACTTATATTAATAGGAGGGTATTATAGTGGTACATGGATAATTATTTATCAACTCTAGTTACACTGGCAAGATATATTGCAGAGATGACACAACTTTGATAAACTTTCTATCTATAGGGATTTATTTTATTTAAATAATGAATTATGTGTATATTAATGGTGGTTATGATCATTAATTACAATTTATCATTCGAAAAATTAATTTGAACTTCATCTTTAATTGAATGGTCGAGTTTGGAGCCCAAAATAGTTAGAATTTGTCAAAAATACTACCCCCATTTAAAACATACATCTCGTTTGGACACTAATATTTATATACTTCATTTGTTTTATAAAATTTATCACATTTCTTATTTTGTATATAATTAATGAACATATTTTATTAAAACATTTACCTCACATTAATTTTTCCACCTCCTTCTGATTTTTCCAAAAAAAAAAAATTAGAAAGATCGTTAATAAAATTAGAAAAAATGATAAATTTTTTAAAATAA
This sequence comes from Galeopsis tetrahit, assembly GCA_963675135.1. Taxonomy (NCBI): domain Eukaryota; kingdom Viridiplantae; phylum Streptophyta; class Magnoliopsida; order Lamiales; family Lamiaceae; genus Galeopsis; species Galeopsis tetrahit. The sequence goes on along the minus strand of OY776125.1, from coordinate 9,837,035 downwards.
AATTTAAGAGTAAATTAAATGTGACAAACTTTATTAAATCACCTTGAAAAATTGATTAATTAATTAGTGGTATATTTGTTCTAATGACCATTTCTCGATTTATGCGTGTCATCTCTGTGCAGGGGCCATGCTAATCTTCAATGTGTCGTTTCAATTTTATCGGATGTCTTTGGGGGTGATGTGACTTGTTCTTGGAAGAATTCACAATTTTAAGGAGTTACCAGAATCGGTAAAGAGTGAAGGGCAGTCAAAAAAGTTTTTCCCAGGGGCTGTCTCTTTAATGTTCCTCCCAAAATTGTGTGAATTCTCCATAATGCCCCTGGGCCCTAAAGTTTGTAATGAAAGCTCAAAGCCACGTGGCGTGGTTAGATAAAGTTTTAATTAGCACTTGCATGAGTTAAATGAAAAATGTAAAATCATTTATCATGTGTCCCACTGCAATTAATAATCTGGATGGAAGGAATTTTTTTTATTCAATTTTTTAGGATTTTCGATACCATGTGCTTTGTGCAGTTGTGCTGCTAAATTTTGAAAAAAGCCTGATGTTTTGAAGGACCAATGTATTTTTTTCGTGGTATGTTTGCCCTTTCTTTTAAGAAATAAATGGATTGAGTCGAGTTTAACGCGTTATTTTTTGTTTTTTATTATAGAAAATAGAAAATTTTATTTAAAACTTTCAAATTCCAGTAATAAAAGGGTAAAAATGTTGAGTCGAACGCGTTATTTTTTGTTCTTCTATCGATAAAAATAGAAAATTTTATTCAAAACATTCGGACACTAGTGATAAAGGGAAAAGTGTATTTAGTCGAGTTGAACGCGTTATATTTTGTTTTTATCGATTCATAACTTTCGAATAAAGGGGTTGAATCGAGTTGAACGCGTTATTTTTTGTTTCTTTATTAGTATAAAAAGAAAGTTTATTCCCAACTTTTGAATACAAGTGATACCCTCATACCCCACACGAAATCATTAAATAAATAAAAATGATTAGTAAAAATAAAAATTGAACACGTTATAGTTCAAGCGTGTTTAATATTGTTTTCGAACTTTGAAATTCATGTTTGAATTAATTGGTAAGTAATCGAGTCGAGCTCAAACTAACTTTAAGCAATGTCAAACAAAAGTTAAGTTCGACTAGTTTGATATTTTTATACTTGATTTATTTTTACTTACCGAACTCAATTCTAATTTCAGACTATATTTAACATAAATGTATATTTAAATTTGTTCAATATCTATATCGAATCGAATTCAAACTGATTTTTATCGAAAGATATCGAATCAAGTGTAGAATATATAAGCTTGGTTTGATTTATAATCATTCTATTAACTGAATTTTTAAAGTGTAAAATGAATTTTATATATTATATTATTATTTGTACATGAACCGCATTGTTGATGTACACTTTAGTATACATGGTACATTGAGATAAAATTTGTTGATTGAAATTCATAAATCTGATTTTTTATTTTATTTTTTTAGGTATTTTTTATTGAAGTCGGCTATATGGGAATTTTTATTCCAATTCTGGATTTTTCCAATTTTGAGAATTGGGTAATGGAATTTACTACTACTATCCTATATTCTTATGGATGGAATTATAGACGACTTTTCCTAGTATTTTTTTTGGTTCTGATGCGAAAAATGGAAATAAAGATTTTTTCACCAACAGAATCATGGTTCATAGTAAAAATCAGATTCTTTAAAACTATTTCATATGAGACTAGAGTCGGTGAATTCGTAAAAAAAAAAAAAAAAAAGGTCTCATTCTAAAAAAAAATTAAACGTAATAGCTTGTTACAAATTTCAGACCTCTCCAAACTATCTAATTAAATTCATACCAAAATTGTGTGGGAGAAAGCGAAAAGACCTTACAAATTTTATCAACAAATGCGTAACATTGGTTTTCAATTTCGTAATATGTCAAATATTTCACACCAAGGTATGTTATTTTATTTACTCATTTATTCATCATTTTTTGTCAACATTTTAGTATCATACAATTATCAGGGGCGGACCACGTGTGTGTGAGGGAGGGCCATGCCCCCCTCAAATTTTAAGCGAGTAGTAGTATTTACTGATATTTTTTTATTATTTTATTTATTTGGCCTCCCTTCAAATTAATAAAACTAACTAAATCAGCCCAATCCATTCATCTTCTAAATTTCTAATTGCTAAATTCATTTTCTTCCAAATCTGATGAGACACATACGCGCACTCACTGTACGTAATTTATATTTATATATTATATATTTTATTTTGTTAATTATTACGGAGTATTTGATTATTCTTTAAATACTTAATTTGTAATTGACATTTAATTTCAAATTAATTCTTCAATTATTAATTGATGTATTTATAAAATTTATTTTCTAAATCAAAGATTAATAAAAATTATATAACTATTTGTTAGTTAAGATTTAGAATTTAGAGTTTAATGTAGTATTTTAATTAATTAATTTGTATTTGATTCTTTAGTATATAAAAAAAGTAACTGATAATATATTTTTATTTGAAAGAAAAAAAAAACTCAAGCATATAAGTCAAATCCATCTATAAATAATGATCGATGAGAGTTATTCTGTGAAATGTTTTAGGGTTAAAATCAATAAGATATTTAATATTCAATCATTAGAACGTGATTCGGGATTACGATCACCAATATGAAAGTATTTCATTCATTTATAGATGTGACATGAAAGAAAGACGTTAATGTTATATTTTGAAAATTTTATAATAATTAATATGTTATATATGAGCTTGTTAATGTATCTTTTAAATTTAATTATTTAAAATTTTACTGTTGGCCCCCTCAATTATCCACTCTGGGTCCGCCCCTGACAATTATAAATAACACATTTTTAACTTCCGAGTCTCATGAGTCATGATCTATCAATAATCAGTATTCGATTCTAAACCAAATATCAATTATTCTAATAAGTGTTAATGCTGAATATATACCAAGTTATCAACTTATTTTAATTAATGTAATATGCATACACGGCATTCTACTCTTCCTTTACATTTAAAAGTTTTCTAGAAATTTGTATTGAAAAAAAAATGACAATTATAATTAACTAAATATATTTCATTTTTTTTAAATATGCAAGTATAATATACAAAAAATTATAATTAATTTTCATATGCAATCGAAAAATAAAACTAGGATTATAAATTAATAATGATTTTTGTAAAACCAACATAGCTAGGAACTATATTAAAATATCTAAAATTAAATAATTCCATGTACCCCCGATTTTTTGAAACAATTCCAGTACGACGACGTCCCTTTGCCCCTTCAAACTTCAGAGGATCTTCAATTCTTGAAATGACTTAAAAAAAAAATGCTTGTAATATGCTTTAACTAAAAAAATCATTAATTAATTTCAACCAATCTGCATCACTCTTGATTTATGCTATTTTAGTTTCATGTATATTTATAAAATAAAATATACGGTAATATGATATTATGAAAAGGAGTATCAATTAATATTATTAATTGCATGTCCACCCCTACATGCTACAATACAACTATATAAAGTTAAAACAAAACCGATGATTTTTCTAATGTAAATTAAGTAGTCCCAATTCGTCAATTTTTATTGGTACTTATTAGGGTTGGTGAACATAAGTTTAATGGTACATTAATATTTGTTGTGGTTATATGGTATAAATTAAACAACAATATTAACGTAGCGATGAGACTTCGTGTATTGCAATTTTGAAAGTTTTTAATGCTTTACCAATAAAAATCTAGGAAGATTTTTTTTCCCACGAAATATATATTTATAATAAACTCGGATCCAACATATATTACATTGTTCAAATAATTTTACTAGTGTAACTACGCGTTATGGTTAATAATAATAATAATGTATATAATGGCCCTAGCTAGTTAGGATATATGAGTATTAAATACTCCCTCCGTCCAATTTTATTATGTCCACTTCTCCGGGCACGAATTTTAAGGAATATTGATTAGTTTATGTATAAAGTAGATAAGTTGGACGTATGATGAGATGTTGTGGGGTCCATTTATAGATAAAATAATTGTTTATGAATAAAGTTAGTGGCAATTTAAGTAAATAAGTGGTGGTTGAAGGGTAAAGACAAAGCAGTGTGAATAGTATTATTTTTAAAAAGAGTCTAATAAAATTGGACAATCAAAAAAGAAAAGTGAGAATAATGAAATTGAACCGAGAGAGTAACAATTTTTTGGACTATGTTTCCTACTGGAATTAAACTCTTTTTTTTTTTATTTAACTATAAACCCGATCGAAGGGGAATAAGCAATTAGAAAAATAATCATAATTAGAATGTGTATGAGTATTTGAATATAAAACCTTTTGCATCTTTTTTAATTTGTGAGTAGTATAAATTAACATCATAAGTGACAAGAAAAAAGAAAAAAAAAACAGAGCAAAAATCAGTACCCTTTAATTTTAGAAAGAAAAAAAAAATGTGGAAGGCAATGAGAGAGACATAAAATAATTAAAATTTAGAAAGAGCAAAAAGAGGAAAAATAATTCTTTATTTAGTTTTTGTTTTTCTATCTGTTGGGTTTCGGTGCCGCCGGCCGCCACTCGTTCTCGCGGGTTATACGAACGGGCTCAGACTCGTGTGGGATTCTATCGGGATGTAGTGGAGATAACCTAACACTAAGATGGGTAGCACTTCACCCTTGTTCTCCACTCTCCAATCTTACGTCTGTATCGTCTCGTCACATTGTTAATGGAGAGGGTGACTCAATATATGAGAAGGCTGCCAAGAACTAGGGCACCAATAAGTTGGGCCCTTGTGTGTAGGCCCAATGGCCAAAACCACACTTGGGCTAAAACCCAACAATTCTCCACCTTTTTGGCCATCCCCGACTACAATCCACAATCCACAAACAATTTTGTCATCATCGCCCAACCCACTTCCACGTACCTGCAAAAGACAACACACAAAGAAAACACAAAGATTGTCTACGTACGTAGAAGTTAGTTCACAAAGAAAAACTCACAAAGACAATGCTCCACCTCACTTGGAGCATTCACAAAGACTCGCACAAAGACACAAAGACACACAAAGACAAGCTCCACCTCACTCGGAGCATTCACAAAGGCACAAAGACATGATATCATAACGTATACATAGCTCACAAAGACAAAATCACTCCATCTTACTGGGAATGATCTCCAAACACCAAGAAACAATCAATCATTCATGATCACACAAAGAGAAGAATGCATTGACGAAGCACACAAAGATCAAGACACAAAGCTCAATAAACATGCTCAAGACACTAACATACAACTAGATGAAAATGGGGTAGGGGGAAAACATGAAACCACAATGTATGAAGTCATGCATAACACACATACATATAAACATATACTCATAATTCCCACGAAACCAACAAGTATAATCATGCAACCATTCCCCCACCTTCCCACTGGCCCATCATCTACTCATGCATCACAAAGAAATCACAGAGCAACACAAAGACACAAAGCACAAATGACAGATAGCACAAAGAACAAGTAGCACAAAGGGACATAATCACTAAGAAAAAATATCACAGAGAACAAGCGGAAGCAATAACATTTACAATGCACAAAGACGTAAATAAAATCACAAAGAGATCGAACTCACAAAGATACCCTAAAATCTAAAGCACACAAACTCAATCACATAATCCCCGACCAGGGGCTACACTACACATGCAGTAAAAGAATGAGTTTAACTGTCATACCAGAGCAAGACCCTACGTAATGATCTCAGATCGCCAGACGAACCACAAGTGCCCCATAAATAATTATACTCAATTAATCTTGAATTAATATGCATAATAAACTAATTTACTAGCATACCCATAAATCCATAACCTACCTCATAATCATCCGAACTAGTTAAACCAATTAATTTAAAATAAAGCTACAGAAACTAACCTTACTACAGTAGCCCAAAACTAAATAATTGGAATTAACTCAAATAGCCAATCACTTACCTTCTCATCTACTGTGTCGCAGAAATAGAAAATAGGAAAGGAAACTTTACCTTCTCGCCTATCTCTTACCAGTAGCAGCGGCGGTAGCGACGCGAACGGGAGGCAGAACGGCGGCGACAGGCCCACGAAGATGGCGGCCACGATCTGGAAGCGCACGGTGGTGCCCACGGCGGCAATGGAGATGAACAGCAGTGACGGCGGAGGAGCTTCAACGGCAGCGGACAGGACAGAGCTCCGATCGGCGGCGACAGGCCCACAAAAATGGCGGCGCTGCTGCGATTTGAAGGAGACGCCGGACGGTGGATGGCGGCAAGAGATACGATGGCTAGACGGCCGACGGCGGAACCAGGCTCTGATACCACTGTTGGGTTTCGGTGCCGCCGGCCGCCACTCGTTCTCGCGGGTTATACGAACGGGCTCAGACTCGTGTGGGATTCTATCGGGATGTAGTGGAGATAACCTAACACTAAGATGGGTAGCACTTCACCCTTGTTCTCCACTCTCCAATCTTACGTCTGTATCGTCTCGTCACATTGTTAATGGAGAGGGTGACTCAATATATGAGAAGGCTGCCAAGAACTAGGGCACCAATAAGTTGGGCCCTTGTGTGTAGGCCCAATGGCCAAAACCACACTTGGGCTAAATCCCAACACTATCCTTTCTAGTTAAAAATGAAGAAAGGATAGAAAAACAAAAACTAAATAAAGAATTAAAATAATGAACAATAATATCATTAAAAAATAAACAAAATATACTGCCTATTGTTTCCTACTAAGATGTTCCAGAAATAAACTGTTTTCGAAAGAAAAAGAAAAAACAAATTACTACTACTACATTACATGCATGCATAAACGACACCGTTCCTTGACCTGCACCATGTGCTGGTTTTATCACCACCGACGACATTCTGTCAAAATATTTTTACCATTTTACGTCCGGACAATTTTGTCCTGCTCTTTGGTTTTACTTTTACATTTGTCTTTTTATTTTAATCTTTTAAAAATATTAACCTAAAGTGAGGGAGACATATGCGAATAATACAAAGGAGTTACGATCTTAATAAATCCAAACGAATTATTAAATAAATGTTCTGTAACTTCGACAGTAATAAGACAAAGCATTCATATTAAATTAGGTAATGACAAGGCATGACAAAATTTGTTTTCTGAAAAATTATCATTGCATAATGGACTTTTTAGAAAAAAAATCCAATTCATCTAGATATGTTTGATACCCCATTTTAGTAATTGTTGAAACTATATATACATAAATAAATGATATAACAAAAAAAATATCAGTTCGAGCCCATACTGAGTAAGATAATTATAAGTGGCGGAAGTCCAATCAAATAAGTACTCATTTGAAAGTCCTAAATATTTCAGGGTGCCTCAATCACTCGAAATTACCATGATACCTTTAGGTATGGAAAAACGTATAAATTCACCATTCTTCTAGGGTAAAAGTATTATCTTCTATCATGAAAAAAATCTTATTCTCTACTTCTTTATATTATTTCATACGAAATCAGATGATATGAAACTTGACTTGAATGTCGTAGTCCCCTCATCGGGGACCTTCTCTGTGTATGATTTTTTGCAGGCCCGATGAATTAAGCGCAACTCAACCCGACAAAGTAGACGAAGATTCAGAATCGATTTATCCGATCCACATCAATATGCTTGTACACAATTAAATAACGTTTAATATTTTTGCATGATCTTTTTTATTAATTTTACCCTATTATAACTTTAGTAAATATTCCTAATTATTTTATATCTTACCTTTGTTAATTAATCATCTCTCACTAATTAACTGAGTATTTTTTTTTTTAATGAAAAATTCAAATCATAGAACATGGTAGAAAGATTATTTATTAACTTAGGATAGATTTGTTAATACATACTATTCTTTTTAATTTCATAAAAATGATTAAGAATATATTTTTTAACATTATTGCTTTAGGTGATGGAGAGTTGATCTCAATTCTCACTATATAAAATTACTTGAAAGTACAATCTATTTATGATTATGTTACAAATACTGTAAAAGTAGAATCATAATATCAAAGCAAAATCATGAAGGAGTGAGACACAATGTTTTGGAAATAATTGCAACCAATCAAGTTTTAAATACAATATTTTTACATGCTAATATTAAAATTTATTTTAAATCTAATTAAACATTTATCTTCATGACTTCAATAATCTACCAACTCTGAATAATTACTTCTTATGGACTATGGAGTATAGTTTTAAACTATTGAAATTTGAAATTGTATTGCTATATTACTGGACCCCTCAGTTTTGAAATTTGTAATTTTGCATTTTGATATTATTAGTATTTTAGAATATTAGCCATTAATTACGGAAATTCAAAAACCTAAATAAATTACTAATATTCAACGAGGAATTAAATATAATACTTCAAATTTATCCATCAATTAATAAATAAAATTTGGATAGTTGGATGTCAGAGAATAAGATTCTAAAATATAAAAAAATAGAGAAAAAATAAAAGTAAAAGCAAAGAAGGAAAATGCCAAAAAAGAAGAGGCTAAGGTAATAGCAGTAAAAAATAAGGTCCCACAAACACACTTTATTCTCAACCGCAATCAACGGCCTACGCCCAAAAAGAAATGCATGTAATCTCTATTTTCTCGTGCACTTTTAAAAAAGTGAAGTACGATTTATAGTTATTTATTTTACTTTGACGAAGTGGAAACACGATATCTGAACACGTCATACGTAAGTCAAAGACAGCAGGTCTCCGTAATTACTGGCTGTCGCCGGTTTTGTTACGGCTACGGCAACAGTTCCCATTTCTCCACTAGTGGAGTTGACCGGTTGCCGGCGCTTCCTAGAAACCGGCTCAATAGGTTGTTGGTTGCCACTCTGTGGTCCTCAATATTTTAGTACACTCTCAAGGCTTAAAAACCATACTCATGTGCGTCGGTGTCCCTCTCTTATCCTTCTTTTGTCTTTTTTTTTCCTTTTTAAATTTGTATTTAAATACTTGTTTTAATTTTGTTATTTCCATATTTTATTCTATTATACGAATGATTGACATGTGTTATATTAAAATATAATTAAAGTACTACTCTTTCCGTTCACAAAAAATATGTTCATACCTTTAGACACCGATTTTAAGAAAAAATAGATAAAGTAAAGATGTTGTGTAGTTGTTGTGAGATAAAATTAAAGTGAAGACAAACAAATAAGGAAAGTTGACATATTTTTAATGGACGGAGATTTTTTTTTTTTTTTTATGGAAGTTACCCATCCCATTTTTCCCTCCCCATGACTCGAACCCAGGACCTAAGGCCTAGGTAGTGGTGCTCTAACCACTTGAGCTATCCCACTTTATCGGACGGAGATATTATAGTATTGAAAGACGACATATGTTAAATAGTACTCCCTCCGTCCGCCTATAAACTTCCCGCTACTTTTTGGCACAGAGATTAAGAAAAGTGATTAAATAATAGATATAGTAAGTGATGTGATTGGAAGAAGGAGAGAGATAGAGAGAAAAAGTAAAATATAATATAAAGTGAAGTGTAAGAAAAAATACTTACCAAAAAGGTATGAGAAGCTTATAGACAGATAGACTAAAATGGTAAAATGAAAAATTTATAGGCAGACGGAGGGAGTATTCAACAAGTGAAACACAAAAAGTGAAATTGAGGAATCAAATCGATTTTTTCAATCTTATCCTTCATTTGTCTTTTTTTTGTATTTGTGTGTAAACTGAATATGACGGCATAATACCAAAAATTGTTAATTTACAACCTTTTCTAAATGAAAAGAATAATGACAAAAATTCACTGTTAATTTAATCCATCAAAGTATTTATTTCTTCTTTCTTTAGATAAAGTCATTTCCCACAAATATTAAAGTTTGGAATGTGAAAGGAAAAACCGGAAAAGAAATACATTTACGACAAAAATTGTGGATTTTAAATACAATTTTTCAATCCATAGTGGAGGAAATTTGTAATGATACCAGAAATTTCTTATGGGAAAGTAAAAGGATGCTTTGATGTTGAAATTGGAGACCAAACTTTGCCCCTAAAGCCAATGCTGTTTCCACTACTTTTTTGAACTAGTTGTGTATTTTTGTTGTTCCTCGTATTTAATTTGATTTTGATAATTAAATAAGTTTAAATATTAAATTTTAAACACAATACCTACTAACATCTTTAGAAACAAGTTTGTGTTTCATTCACACTATATACTTTTGAATATGTGCAGTCAGATGGCTTGAAAAATTTAATCAAATGAAAATTACTAATTTAAGCTTAATTATTAGGGGTTTAGGTATTATTGATTGCCTTAAAATTATGCAAGCTGGACTATATCAAATCTCACAGTCTGGCAGTAAATTCAAATAGTTGTCTTCCTACATCAATAAATTCAAATAGTTGCCTTAAGATTTTATTTTTATTTTTTTAAATTGCTCTGATATTTATATTATTAGTATTATTATAGTGGTAGACACTTATTAGAACAGAAGTGGCATGTCTTCAGCCTAAATTGCATTCCACGGGTACATTAATTAGGTCTTTTGTAAGTAAGATTTGCACTATAGGGATTTTTTTATTTCTGAGCAACAATGAATGCTAAATGATTTAATTATATTAATTTTGAACATTAGCGGTTAAAGTTAATGCAGCATTTAATTAAAGCACAAACCCCAATGGCCCTTGTCCTGTTGTCCACGATCTACATTCTTCACCCATGCTTCGGTGTTTAGACCTCTACATTTTGTTTATTTTATTTTAAATCTTAGTATTCAATCTAAAATATCACTAAATCGAAAATCAATTACATCGTGTTCACAAGCGAGAGCTTCAATTGATGTTAAAAGAAAATTTTGTATAGATTGACTCTTCCCAAAATTATTTACACCTTGCAAATTTTAAAAATTAAAATAAAAAAATAAACATACTTCTAAATTCAAAGTTTATATCAACCCATTGAGGGTTAATTTGATTATTTATTGAAGTAAACTTTTATTAATCGCGAATATTAGTAGATATGAAGAGAGAAATGCTACCCTAATCAAATGTTAATAATTGGGAGCTAAAATCGCAATTAAATAACTCAAACTGTCCTTTATTTTTCGTTTTTTTTTTTAGATAAGTTTTTTAGATTTGCCATGGCATTTAAAAGTAGTACATGCTATTAAATGTTAAACGTGCTGAATGAGCGCAATGACTTCAGTTAATTTGAATTCTAAAATTGTTAAAATTCTTGATCATCCATCAAGTGGCTATTTTTACTACTAAAATTACAAACATTTGGAGAGAGATGAGAAGGAGAAGAAGACAATGGAATCATCAATTCTACTTTTCAATATGATAATCTTCTATTTTATTTTTTCAAAATATAGCTGATTCGGGTTGAATTTACACACTTTAGAGGCACATGTGAATCATATTTTGATGTGGATTTTATTGATTTGAGTCAAAATGAGGGAAAGGTTGTGTTTTGTCGATTTTGTAGGAAATAAGATGGAATTTGGAGCAAAACACCAACCATACTTTATTGGATCAGGAAGAGGAGTGCACCGTTGGGTTCGTCTCGAAAAACGGAGTGGAATAGCCAAAAGAATCGAGTCAATCGGACACCTGAAGCGAAAGATATGCACGAAACGAGAAAGGGTCGAAGTCGACCGAGCGAGCACGCCCGAGACAAGCACGCTCGAAACAGCAATTTTGGGCCGAGAGAGGGCACGGTCGAGCTCGAGCAAATTCCAAATCCAAGCGCCACGGCCGAGCACCTTTCTCGACCGAGCTGCTTCCAAGGCGAAATTCAAGGGCCACGGTCGAGCACCCTTCTCGGAATACGGCAGCTCGAAACAGGATTTTGGGCCAAGGACATGGCACGGCCGAGCAACATTCTCGGCCGAGCTCGAGGAAACAGGGGCAAGGGAGGCCACGGCCGAGGCTTCATTTCGGCCGAGCACCATCCGAAGTCACCACGGTCGAGCTCCGTGCACGGCCGTGCTACCCCATTTTCGGTGCCTTTTGTCCATTTTAGCCAATTTTTAGGGACCAACTTACAATTCTTGCCCCCAAACCCTACCCCAACACTATATGAGTCCTCATTCTTAAAATCAAAAGAACATTCCCCTAGTTCCTCAAATTCCACACATAGTAACACACAATTGAAGGTGATTGGGCCATATTTTGTTCATTTCTTCATCAATCAATGCAAGGAAGGCATCAATAGCTTGGAATTTTCATTCCCCATCACATTCTAGACTAAGCTTTCTCTTTCTCTTCTTTTTATTTAGCTATTTCTTTGGATTTTGTTAATTTGATTATGCTAGTTATTGGCTAGAACACTTTTGGTTCTAGAGCCTTGTAAATACTTTTGATGAAGTTTATGAATTAATGTTTTGCTTATTTGGTGTTTGTGTGGCTTAATTCTATTTGGATGCTTGATTTACATTGCAAAACATGTCATTAGTGTACAATGGTGATATGTTAATCTTAGTTAATTGAATTAGGTTGAGAAATCTAGTTTGATTAATTGATTGCAAGCATTTGACCTAATTTTATTGTGAGATTGAAAGATGATCAATGATTAGGAAGATGTGTGATGATCCTAGGAGCTTGATTGGGTTTTATTGTGCAATTTAGGTAGAGATACTAAGTTGTGTGATATTTCCTTTGAATTACTTGGATTGAAGAAACTTTTAATTCATTATTATGTGATCAATCTTATAGACAAAGTATGAACACCACTTAAGTAGATAGTTAATCATAGATGGATTTATTAGTATTGCATGTGCTTTAGGACCTACCTTCGCATACTTGAGTTTTCATTCGTTTTCCATCTCGTTTTCTTGATTTGCATGTTATTTGATCGATTTTACATTACTCTCTTAATTGTTTACTTGTGACAACCTTTGGTAGACTATTTTAGGGTAATTAATTCACCATTTTCACTTAATCGATCACGTCTATTTAGAATTCTGTCAACAAACTCCATTTTTATCTACTACACCTCCTTGTGGGATCGACCTCGTACTTACTTCGCTACAATATACGCCGTATACTTGCGGTCGTATATTCTAGAGTTGCTAAATACGTGAATCAGTAGCCTCATTTTTTTAATGTGTAAAATGTTCTTTAATGAATAGTTATTGTTTTAACTTTAAATAAATACATGGTTAGTTTATTAATATTTGATTATATGTATTTGATACACATATACCGTGTTCAGATTTAATGTAGCTAGATAAGAAAATGTAATGAAATTTGAAAAACATGGAAAGATCGAAGGTAGGCTTACAGAGAAAATTAAAAAAAAAAATTCTGACGTCTGGAAAGATGTATATATATGTTGATCATATTAATTGGAGTAAATAAAAACTTAACAAATTGGACTGAAATTTCTGACCAGTTTCCATTTCGTTATATGTATTATTAAAATAAATATATATCACATATATATGTGTGTACATGGAATTGAACGCAGACAGAATCCCCATTTGGGAGTTGTCCTTGAGCTGCATCCACGTGACCTTGATTGACCAGCAATGCGGTGCTTAAATTTAATAATACGAAGTACAAAATAATAAATACCTCTGTAAATTAAATTAAATAACATATTGTCATTAAAAACGTGTTTCACATCTTCAAATTTTTACTTTCACTTGTCTCTGGTTGACAACTTTTAAAAGGACCGACAACCCTGGTAGGTCTCTCTGAACACGTTAAAATTCAGATTCAAATTTCCTCAACAAGTAAATAAAATTCAGATTCAAGTGGTACTGGACTGTGTATATTAATTCCTAATTTGACAGTTTTAGATTATTCTAAAATAAATGAGTAATCAAATTTAAGATAAAGTCTAATCAGATCTAAAATAAAATAAAAATTACGGAGTACCTCGGTCTATTGTGTGCATACAAAATGATTGAAAGACACATTATTTATAACTTAATTTAAACGATGTACGGAGTAAAATATTTGGGTCTAACTATAAATATTTTATCATATCTACCAAACTAGGTGGTAAATATAAAATACAACAATATTACGGACAGGAAAAGTTTCACACATCGTATATACATGCATTTATAAGTTTTGGATTGTTTCCAACCACCTCGATATTTATTTGCGTGAACTTAATTTGAACTGTTTTAGTACATATTTTATTTATGGCAATTAGGTAAAGACTAAAGAGAATTACTGCGGAAAAAAGATAGTCTCAAACTTTGAATTATCATCGTGGTCGCATTCTTGTTTATTTTGATTTTTTTTTTTTGAAAGGATTGTTTATTTTGAATTTTAACATCAATGTGTTTACAACATTTTAATTTCAGAATCTACCCTTATATATAGTATTTCTGAATGCTCTTACGTGCATGTCACTTTTCTCAAATTCTAATTTTCTAATTTTCTCACAATTTACAATTATTTTATTTTACAGTTTTTTTTCAATTCTTCTCTTTCATCTCTTCTCTCTCCTCTCTCTCCCCTAGGTCTTCTCAATATTTTCTTTTACCTTTTCTTTTTCATTTTTTTCAATTTTGCTCTCCCCTCTCTTCCTTTTCTCTCGATCTTCTAAATTTTTTTTATACAGATTTCTCTCTCTCTCTCTCTTTTTTCTGGATTCTTTTTATAATTTTTTTATAATCCGCTTTTATAATTTTTTTACAATCCCCACAAAATTTGTGGGTTTTGCACTAGTTAATTTAATATAATGAGGATATGGGCCGGGATATTTTGTGCAGCCTGAATCTTATTCTATACTACAAAACTCAATTTTTTTTAAAGCAATGGTATGTAGCGAGAATATTCCTCTCTAGGTCTTAGGTTCGAACCCTCTAAGGTGGAAACAATTTCTATGGGGTCATGTCCATATAGAGCGCAAAGCTCTGACTTTAAACGGGACCCCCGCAAGTTGGCGGTGAGATTGATCCCCCGAAATTAATCGGTCCAAGAGCGGATACCCGAGACTTAAAAAAAAAAGTAGCGAGAATGTTGATATGTAATGAGAATGATAAGTTACATTGTTAGTACATAAAATTTCAAATCATGAAATTTTAATTTGGACAAAAGAAATATTGGTTGGGAAATAATGGTTACAAGAGAGGGTTGTATTTAATTAATTTATTTTCATTACCTCATATATATATATATATATATGATAAAGGGGAATTAATCATTTATTTATTTGTATTAACCACCAATATTTTCATATATTCATTTTCATTAAAGAATTGTGAATCAAGATTTTTTCTTGTTAAAAAATTGAAAGAAGTAACACTAGATTAGTAAGTTAGTAACTTAATTGGCGGAAGGAGTAAGTGTATATATATATATATATATATATATATATATATATATATATATATATATATATATATATTTATGGAAGTTAAATACCCGTTCCTTTTTTTCCCTCCCCATGACTCGAACCCAGGACCTAAGGTCTAGGTAGTGGTGCTCTAACCACTTGAGCTATCCCACTTTGTCAGGAGTAAGTATATATTAGTATGAGATAAAATTTTGTATAAGAAGGGCGTCAATCATATATTTAATTTAAAGTATTAAGGTATCCCACATCGGATAGAGAGATGGTCTTGGCTTAACACTTGAGTTTTAAGTGTAGAGTTAGGCAATCCTCTCATTTCAAAAATATAAAAATAGTGGTAAGTTCTTACACGATGACTAAGGGGAAATAATTTATCGTAAATGAAGATACGCATTTACCGACAAATCAAGGATATAAATGCTTTTATTTATTTTTGAATTTAAGTGAGTTAACATTTGCATGAGTAAAGTGTCAGATGTGTAGGTAGATCAGTATAAATAAGATCGATAAGGCCCGCCGCGCTCAAAAAGGGAACTCCAACGAACTTTATAGTTTCATAATTATAGCTGCATGTTTTGATTCATATATATTTTTGTCTGTTGGTTAAATTTTAGCTTCCACAATTATATGGTTGGTCTCAAGTGCATATCCTCATTATAATTCTCACTCCTCAAACTATTTATAATTTCTACGACTCTAATAATGATTTTGGGAGAGACTCAAAAATGAGTTACGACTTCTGATAGATATATTTATTTTTTCTGAAAGGTGAGTTATGATAGATAGATATAAAAAAATCATTTTGACCTGCAATATTATAATCACTAATTACCTAAAAACTTACCCACAATTTTTTTTTTTAATTTTCCCAAAATATATATAGTTAATTCCCATTCTTTGTAAAAGTGTGTAAAATATTATAAATACTTCTATTTAATGAATAGTAATTATTTTAATGTGAATATAATTATCTCGGTGACATGATTAAAGCTGCAAAAATATGGATATTTGTTAGTCAACTTCATCGTACGAGGTTGATGATAATATGCTACTACATAGGGCGTGCCGTGCAACCAATCCGCGTGCTTAGATATATTATACAACGCTCCTATTGGCTTCCATTTTTTTAGTGATTTGAAAATTATAAGAAAATTAATACTCTGTAATAATAGGGATAATTTAGAATCATAAATTGTTTGTTTAGATATTTTCTCTTATTTAGATTTATCTTATATTGACCAAATCTTCCCACAATTATGGGAGTTTGTTTGTAATCTCACTTGTATATATATATATGAATATACACGCTCACCAGAGCAGTGATCTTCTCTCAATTCTTCTCTCAATTCTTTCTTTATGTGTTATTCACATTCTGTCATGGTATCAGCCTTATAACCGATCCAAACCCTAATTCTTTTTTCCGCAACTTAATCTATTTCCTTTATTCTTCGCCGGAAACAGTCACTTCTCCTCCATCCAGCGCCTGTTCCTTCTCGGTGAGTGATATCAAAGGACTGGTACCCTCCTTTCTTCTCTCGATCGACAAGATGTCCACTTCTTCTGCCACCGATCCCCTTCCGGTGACCACTATGATCAATATGATGCAAATAAAACTTGACTCGTCCACGTATCTTATGTGGCGTCGTCAAACGATTCACATGGCCGAATGCTTCGATATTCTTGGCCATCTTGACGGTACATCTCCATCTCCTCCCTCCACCATTCCACCTGTTACGCCTGCTGGTGCGCCCGCTACTGCTGCTACTGCCGAACCGACTCCGAATCCGGAATATCAGACATGGCGTTTGAAGGACAAACGCTTGCTCAGTGTTCTGTTTACCTCCCTCTCTCCCGATGCAGCGTCTGAAGTTATTGATTGCACATCTGCACATCAAGCGTGGGAGGCACTTGAATCTGTGTATGCCTCTACTTCTCGCTCACATCAACTACGTGAGGAGTTATTATCTCTTAGACGCGGCGACTTATCCGTGGAAGATTATGGGCGAAAATTCAAACACCTTTGTGATCAGTTACATGCTATTGGTCGCCCGATTGACTCCTCTGATAAAAGCCATTGGTTCCTTCGTGGATTGGGGGTCTTTGCTCTCCAAACCGCTGTGTACCTAATCAATCGAATGCCTACTCCTACCTTGGGTCGTCGCTGCCCATTTGAGCTGCTTTTTCGCACCCCACCCAATTATCGGAAACTTCGAATTTTTGGGTGTCTTTGTTTTCCGTGGCTACGTCCGTACATTCCGGGGAAGCTCTCTCCGCCGTCCAAATCATGTTTATTTGTGGGTTATTGCACATCTCAGAGTGCATATCGCTGTTTTGACATTGCCACAGGCCGTGTTTTTATATCTCGACATGTTCGGTTTGTTGAGGATAATTTTCCGGGTTACTCGCCACCACCTAATCTCTACTCGCCTGAGATCGTGAGAGCAGATAAGAGAGCAGTAGTGGCAATAGATGCAACATGTCGTGGTTTGAAAATTCCTGAACGAGCTCGAGTGGTCATTGGCTGTGAAACGTATTCTTCGATATGTCAAGGGCACTCTCAACTTCGGCTTATCCTTCACTCGAAGTTCTGACACTTCCATTGTCGGTTATTCTGATGCCGACTGGGCTCGTTGCTTGGACAATCGACGATCTACTTATGGATATTCTATTTTTTTGGGCAAAAATCTGGTATCTTGGAGCGCTAAAAAGCAACCCACTGTCTCTCGTTCTAGTTGTGAATCTGAATATAGGGCTCTTGCCAACACTTCTCAGGAGATTGTTTGGCTCACACATCTCCTCAGGGAATTGGGCGTCCTTCCCCCTTCTCGTCCCATCATTCTTTGTGATAACAAAAGTGCCTTATTTCTCAGTCAAAACCCAGTGGCTCACAAGCGGGCAAAGCACATCGACATTGATTACCACTTCGTTCGGGAATTGGTTTCCTCGGGCCGTCTTGACACTCGTTTTGTTCCCTCTCATCTTCAGGTTGCCGACATCTTCACGAAGAGTCTCCCTCGGCCTACCTTTGAACTGTTACGTTCCAAGCTCTGTGTTCAGCTTCATCCACACTATTGCTTGACGGGGGATAATAGAGGATAATGATATGTTTTGATATTATTTGAATTAGTCTACTTTGTATTCTTATCTGTTTGTTGTAATCCCTTAAATATCTCATGTACATACAACAATAAATAGTGCATTAATTCAATCACCTCATTAACGGTGATCTTATATCAATACTTTTAGATGAGACGGAATTCTTTCATGGTATCAGAGCAAACCGGGCAAACGACCTGGGTTCGATTCCTGTTGAAAGCACTTCACCCATTTAAATTGTCCACTCGATGGGCCTCCTCCCCAAAAAGGGTAAGAGGTGTTAATCCGGCCCACGAGTGAGGGGGAGTGTTAGGAATTAATATACAAGGATTAATTCCCACCCTCTCTACAAGTTCGGACTTTTAGATGAGACGGAATTCTTTCAAATGTTGGCGGAAGTTTAGCATGATTTAGAAGAGCACGACCAACCTCTAAGATATGACGGTTGCGGCGTTCGGAGATCCCATTTTGCTGCGGGGTGTGGGGTGCAGTGGTCAGCCAAGCGATTCCGAGTTTAGCAAGAGTAGGGCGAAGAGCCAAAAATTCGCCACCGTTGTCGGAATAGAGGTTCCGAAGAGTGCAGGCAAATTGGCGTTCAACCAAAGGCAGAAATTGCATAAATATGGAGTGGACCTGTGATTTTGTAGTCATCGGAAATAACCAACAATATCTAGAATATAAATCCACAAGCAGCAGAAAATACTTCGAGCCATCATAGGCAGTGAAGGGAGCAGGGCCCCAAACATCAGCATAAACATAATGAAGCGGATGAACAGCCTTAAAAGAAGTAGACGTAAACGGTAAACGACTAGATTTGCTCAAAAGGCATGAAACACAATCATCGCCCAAAACGTGGGACTTGTTCACAACAGGTAATTGAAAATTGCGAATAATAAAGCGACTAGTATCCACAGACGGATGACCCAGTCGAGCATGCCAAAAGGAATTAGAAACACGGATGCCAATGTGAGCAGCCACTTTCGAGGAGGGGAAGGCTGGTATTCCAGAGTGCAGCATATATATTCCTTCACGACAAGCACCTTTGACCAGAGGGAGACCCGTGATGCGATCCTTGATGAGAAAATGAGACGGAAAGAATTCCATAGTAACATTATTATCACGAGTAAATTTGCTCACAGATAGTAAATTTCTCTTAGCACTTGGAACACACAATAAATCGGATAATAGGAATTTACGAGAAGAAACTTGTAAAGTAGATGTACCAGTGTGTGATATGGGAAGGCTAGTGCCATCTGCTATGTGCACCTCATCCGTGCCGTCATATTCTGAATGAATTGATAGGTGTGAGAGGTCGGAAGTGAGGTTGTGGGAGGCCCCTGAATCGACCATCCAAGAGTTATCCGAAGAGGCGCCTGAGGAGGATGAGGCAACATTGGCCTGGAGTGGTGGGCGACGACAAGTGAGGGCGGAGTGGCCCCTAAAACCGCAAAGCTGGCATACAATGGGAGGAGCAGAATAGGAGTAGGAACGAGTGTTCTGAGGTCTATGCTGCGGTCCACGATTAGGTGTGTAGTTGGGATGAGGCGACTGATGCTGCGAACGATTGCCTCTATATGGCTGGGTATTGCGAGGCCTGGATGTGTGAGGAGTGCTACGGCTAGTAGCAGTGTTGGCAGAAGCAATAAGGTGTTTGGAGGCAGCTTCCTGACGCTTTAGAAATAATTCATGTTCAAAGAGAAGATCATGTAATTCCTCAAACCGAAGAGGAGTTTCACGAGTACGTATGGGGCCAACAATTGAACTGTACTCCGGACCAAGGCCGTTGATCACGAAGAGAGTCAGATCATCTTGGGAAACAGGCTGATCAATAATAGCCAATTCGTCCGCCTTCGACTTGACATAGTGGAGAAAATCGGTAATTGAACGATCGTCGATGGTAAGACGATAGAGATCACTTTTGAGTTGATTGACACGAGATCTGGATTTTCCTGCAAATAGTCGTGTCAAGATACCCCAAGCCTCTGCCGATGTAGCGGCAGACGAGACTATAGGGAGAACCTCCGGGGCAAGAGAGCCAAAAATTGCAGCAAGTAATAGTTGATCTTGCTGTACCCAAAGGGCAATAGCAGAGGCATTGGAGCCGTCGGTACTGCGAGCGGGACAAGGTTTGGTGCCTCGTCCCTCTGGTACTAACATTGTTGGTTCAAAGTGGGTGTTTCGTACGAAGTTTCTTGCTGATGGGTCGATCGATCGTCACAAAGCTCGCTTAGTGGCACAGGGGTTTACTCAGGTTCCTGGTACTGATTTTCACCATACTTTTAGTCCTGTTGTGAAGGCGGCTACGGTTCGGATTGTTTTGGCTCTCTCTGTTCGGCAGGGTTGGCCTCTTCATCAGCTTGATGTCAAGAATGCCTTCCTCAATGGGGTTCTTCAGAAACCTGTCTTCATGGCTCAGCCCCCTGGCTTTGTTGATCCTCGTTATCCAGATCATGTTTGTCGTCTGAAGAAGGCTTTGTATGGTCTTCGTCAGGCTCCTCTTGCCTGGTACCAGCGTTTCAGTTCGTTTCTCTTCGGCTTGGGATTCTCTCAGAGTCGTTCTGATTCATCTCTTTTTTATCTTCATCAGGGTAACTCTG
Source organism: Galeopsis tetrahit (assembly GCA_963675135.1). NCBI lineage: Eukaryota > Viridiplantae > Streptophyta > Magnoliopsida > Lamiales > Lamiaceae > Galeopsis > Galeopsis tetrahit. The sequence goes on along the minus strand of OY776125.1, from coordinate 9,816,021 downwards.
TTATTTACCTCCTCTTATATGTTGATGATATTATTGTTACAGGCAATGATCAGGCCGCTCTTCGTCGCTTTATTCATCGCACTGGTGATGAATTTGCTATCAAGGATCTTGGTTCCTTGAGCTATTTTCTTGGCCTTGAAGTTTCCTCCACTGATACTGGCTTGTTTGTTGGGCAAGCTAAATACGCGCTTGACATTCTTCAGCGTGCGGAATTGATGGATGCAAAACCTGTCTCAACTCCCTTGGCAACGGGTGAGTCACTTGTCAGCACTGGCCCTATTTTCAAGGATCCTACTTTGTACAGATCTCTAGTTGGTGCATTGCAGTATTTGACCATCACTAGACCAGATCTGTCTTATGCTGTTAGTTCTGTGAGTCAGTTTCTTCAGTCACCTACTGAAGATCATTTTTTGGCGGTTAAGCGTATTCTTCGCTATGTGAAAGGAACAATTCATTTTGGCCTCTCCTTCACTAAGCGCTCAGACTCTTCTGTTCTGGGTTATTCTGATGCAGACTGGGCTCGTTGTGTTGAGACTCGTCGTTCGACATATGGGTACTCGATTTTTCTTGGGGGCAATCTTGTTTCCTGGAGTGCTAAGAAACAACCAACCGTTTCTCGCTCTAGCTGTGAGTCTGAGTACCGTGCTATGGCGAATACTGCTGCAGAACTTGTATGGGTTATTAATCTTCTTAAGGAACTTCGAGCCCTTCCTCCTGATCGACCTACTTTGTTGTGTGACAACAAAAGTGCAATATTTTTAAGTCAAAATCCTGTTGCACACAAGCGAGCTAAACACATTGACTTGGATTACCATTTTGTTCGTGAACTGGTATCATCTGGTCGTATTTCTACTGGTTTTGTTCCCTCTCATCTACAACTTGCCGATATCTTCACAAAGAGCCTTCCACGTCCCGCTTTTGAGTTTCTACGTTCCAAGCTTTGCGTGTGTCTTCATCCCACGCAGCGCTTGACGGGGGGTAATAGGGATAATTTAGAATCATAAATTGTTTGTTTAGATATTTTCTCTTATTTAGATTTATCTTATATTGACCAAATCTTCCCACAATTATGGGAGTTTGTTTGTAATCTCACTTGTATATATATATGAATATACACGCTCACTAGAGAGCAGTGATCTTCTCTCAATTCTTCTCTCAATTCTTTCTTTATGTGTTATTCACATTCTGTCACTCTGTAATTAATTTCCATTTTTTTTAAAAAACTGTGTTAACGATAAAATTTATTTCCTCTATTTTTCACAACTTGTTTTCTCAACTGTAGAAGTCTTGAGATAACGAGAAGTTGAATAACTGATATAATCGAAAAATATTTGTGATTTTTTTTAAATATTGTACGGAACGTATTTTGTGAAGCGATTTCATACCAAACATACACTTAATTTTACGAATGCTATTTTTTTGGCATGTGCCAGTGCCAATATAATCGACCCATTATAATTTCATAAACACTATATTCATTGAAATATATTGAATTGTATTTGAATTGAAGATATTCGATAATAAACATTATAATGATTTTTAAATTTATTATTCCGATTGCGAAACTAATTCCTAAAGTGATTTTAATATATTTAAAAGTAAATTTTTTTTTTATACTGTATATGAAATGTCTGGCCAGTCTTGGTGCACCTTTTAATACATCTATTTTTATCTATTGCTCCATACTTTATTGTGAAATCTTTAGTAATTGTATATTAACACTAGAAGTCTAGAAGCATTCTTACCTAAAGAACATTTCACCTGAAACGATCAAAAGTAATTAATTAGTTATTAAAATTCAGTAAAGTTTAGTGAGTTAATATATAATTGAGTAAAATTACGTACACTTAATTTGAATTCACCCCACACAAAAAATTCACATAATTTGTATTTATTTTACCCATTTTTTTTTCAATATCAAAACTATGAAAATTTAATATATTTTCGTCCTATGATAAGACACCGAATCATGTGTGGGTGCATGGGTGATATTTTTTAGATTTGTCCCCGCCAGTTCCTGAAAATGATTAGGCATGAGGCTCTTGTCATGGTCCCCAATTAATTAATTACTTATCTTTTCCATCACTATTTATTTAATACTAAAGATATTGTATTTTTGGTGGGTCATATTTCTTTCCCTGATATTTTGATGGAATTAATATTTATTTATTTGTGATATATTTATTGACCATGATACTGAAATCTTTAAACCGCAAATTTAATTTAATTTTCTATTTTTTTTATGATAGGTTAGCTAGCACAAGTTGTCGCCCTTCTAATAAACCATATATGAATATTGAGGCCCACATTGTCAACATTTTAATATATGGGCTCAATCCTTCATTCAATACAATCAATTTCTATATTTAATTTATAAAAATTTATGAAATGATTTTCAACATTCTTTCTATTTATAAAGAAGGGGAAGTATTTTTTATTTTTGTATAAAAAAGGTGACAGGAATATTGTGTTTTCAAAATTTAGCATTATGAGGATTGATGAAAACATAAAGTTTCTTTTCTTTTTAAATCGTATATGAAGACAAACATGATTACAAATCATGCAAATAAAGATAGATGAATGAAATGTGTATTTTACCAACTACAATTAAGATATTTTTTGTCGATTTTCTTTTCAACTAATTAATTAAGTTTATTCCCTAGCTCTAACGAAAACAAATCTATATAGAATGAACATTCTTGTCGTTAAGCATTGACTAATTAATTAAATGTATTTTTTTATATTTTCCGTCAAATTGTTGAATTACGCACATAGTCAGTATAATATACCGGCATGCCCTAAATCACTGGAGGAAATTATGGGTCAAAGTCCAATTAATTCCCACACACAAATTAAGATTTATTTTAAAATTTCAAAATTCTAACACCAATCACAGAGCCATCTTAGTTTGGATTTTTTTGTAATCATAATTAACTTCCAAAACACTGTATGAATTTGAGGAGGAATGATGAAAATATGAAGAAAAAAAATATATACAACATATATGAGACAATGTCATGAATGAGGTAGACTCTCATCACATATACAATACTCATTCCAATATGAATGTGTGCTTTGGGTTGATGGTTGTGAATTTGAATTAATTAAAAAAAATGAAAATTAATGAAATTAAATACTTTTAGTTAGAAAAAAATTACAATATAAGACTCTGTCATTAAATTCTAATTCTTTAAAATTATTGTTGTATACCAAGAATTAATGATAGCCAAATATATAAAGTAAATGCAAAAACTTATATGCAATATTGCATATATGCAATATGTCTAATTAAGGAAAATTAGGTCAAAATTTGTGGGTCAATGCAGATTAAAGCGGATCAACCTTAATTAAAATATTTATTTTCACTCTAATATATTATTTTACTAAATGACCAAAACTATGTTACTACAAGAACTACATTTTGTCACTACAAGGCCAAAAGTGTATTACTGCAAGTCCAAAAATATTCTGGACACTTATTTTTTTGGGGCAAAATTACTAAAATAATTTTGACTTATTCACTACTACATGACTAAAACAATGTTACTACAAGATCAAAATTTTATCACTACAAGGTCAAAAGTGTATTACTACATGTTCAAAAATATTCTGGAGACTTAATTTTTCAGAATGTTTTGACATGTAGTATTAAATTTTTTTTCTTGTAGTGGTAATATTTTGGCCTTGTAGTAACAATATTTTGGTCATGTAGTAAACCACCTGTTTGCAACCCGCGAATTTTCTGGGCAACCCGAATCCAGGCTTATGACCCGCGAATTTTTTAAAATTGACTTAATTTGACTTTTGAACTTAGAGTTTTGACTTGCCTAATTGAAATGGAATGCATGTATACAATATTTCACATAAGACTAGTCCTAAAGTAAAAGCATGTGCTATACCGAAATGAAACAAAAGAAAGTCCATGTTTGCGGGAGGAAACAAACTTACAAACATCCGCATGTTCTGTTCTGATTGAGTGTATTACATTTCAATATAAAAAAATAATTTATTTTACTTAAAACACATATTAACATGGTTCTTATTACAACTATTTATTTCATAATGGGTTGAGAAAGTATCAATTATTACATTCAAGATATTATTTTTTATTTAATTTTTTTTCTCCTTCTCGCGCGCAGTATAATATTATGTGAAATGATTCCATTTATATATACTTAATTAAATTTAATTTTTAAAGGAGGGATTACAGTTAATTGAGAAACATGGGAATATCTGCTCGATCGATCAATACCCTGAGCGCAAATCAAGGTGGATAAATTGGTCATATAATATAATTATAAAACAAATGGAAATGGTCACATCATCTAAATTGCACTTGCATGTGCTACGCCGCCCCTACACCTTTTTATTTTTTCTACGTCAATAATAATAATAATAATCTTTCTAGTTTTAATATAATTTGAGAAAGAATAAATATACTCCTATACCAATTTTCGTATCCATGACTTAGACATTCTATTAAAAAAACGTTATTATATGAAAACCCTTTTTTCCATATTTGTTGAATTGCTCGATTTTCTTGACTTAAAGTGTTAATTTCGTTTAAAATAGGTGAAGAGTTAACATTTTTGCCTATTAAAAAAGATAAATAAGTGTTAATCTAGTTTTGTGTGTGAAATTCATATATGAAATGGACCGCACTTTAATATTTAAACTTCACTTTATGTGCAAAAATGATGGAATAGGATTGTAAGCTCACACAAATTGAATAATATATACGGGTTGAGATTCCGTCTCATACGAATTTTTGTCATTAATATAAATGCATTTTATATATATATATATATATCGTAAAGTTTGAATTAAATTTAGTAATATTAATGGGTATGTACATCCAAATTTATCTCATGAATTTATTATGAAGTGTAGTGGCCTCTCACACAGGGGAATCCTTTCGCGGACAAAATCAACAAATGAATACAAATTCAATTGCAACCACTCAAATAGACGTTAAGATAGAGCATTTTATGTCATTTGTCATTTTTATTAATGGAATCAAAGATCCATCGAAGTTTCCTCCAAAACAGATTCACGATTATTCAATTTTATCTAACAATGTAGTAATTAAACAAAGCTGGAATTATTTTCTAATGTTACTTTTCGCATAAAATAAACAAATTTATCTTCTTCTTTTTGCGGAAAAAACAAATTTATCTTAAAAATTAAGACCATTGAAGTCTCTCTCTTATCAAGAAACAGTTAATTAGATTTAGGACCACTCTCACTAATAATGTTTAATTTGCATGTGGAATCATTGTAACTGATCAGGTAAAGTGACGGGCATGGAGAGTTGTACAATGATTATACATAGAGATCCACGTAATAAAACAAGTTAATTATTTATCTATGTTTTCTTACTATGTAGTTTAATCTCCATAGTCACGAGTCGGCATCTCAATGTATATTTTAATTGAATTCGTATGAGAATTATGTATTGCATGGTGGCTATCCAACGGATGATTTATTTAAGAAAATGTAAATTAAAATACAATATTTTAATCATATCTATATCTAAAGCTTTTTAACAATTGATCACAAAACTTTGCAATTTACAAGGTTAAAAGAGAGACAAAAAGCCTCGAATGGGTGGAGAAGAAAATGTTTGTGCTTAATTAGTATACATGATTTGATATAAACCCCTCTTAGAAAAACACGCTCAATGCACATGTAAAAATTACGAGAAATTTGTGTTTAAAAGATTAGTTTAGTGGTTCATGCGTTAAAAATGATAGTTTAATTTGTATAATTTGGTGGCTTAGGTGCCATTTCCGTAATAGTACGTTTAATGAATTTAATGTAGTTAGGCTATTAATTTATGTTAAACATATAGTGTTAGGGAAAGTATGCACAAGTGCACCAACTTATACTGCAATATCGAATAGTCTGATAACGAAAGTCGAGTAAGGGAATCCCTTTTCCCGCAGAACAGAATACGCCCAGGTAGTGCTCGACTGGTACGACGCTCTGTTCCCAAAGATAAAACGACTTCTACTTCGTACACAGTAGCACATTGACGGACATATGTAATGCCCAGGGGGCCCGCGGGCCCCCCACTAATTTTGTAAATTTGTTAGGGGTATTTTGGTAATTTCTCACATATTAAAATTAATACTCTGTTCTATAATTATTTGCACATTTATGATATAAAACTAATCCACAAAATTAATATATATCCGAACATCATTTTATTTTAAAATCGTCACTCATTTTGGATCTACATTTTATCCTAAATTTCACTAAATCTATTTTACATCCTATTAAATCCTCCTTACACCTTATCAAATCACTCAACATATACTTTTTTATTTGACTCTACACCACTAAATTCAATTGTTTTTTAAAGTGAATCGGTTAAAATGTGCAAGTTATCACGGGACAAAGGGAGTATTAACTTATACCAAAACATAGCAAAAGTCAACTTATTCGATCAATTTAATTTAATGAAATGTGACGTATTGACAATTTTATAATGTGAAATTTTGATGAAAATAATGAGTACATATATATATATATATTTATAATAATGTTAATCGGGCCCCCCTACCGAAAATTTCTAGGTCCGTCACTGAGTAGCACCACTGTATACGAAGCCTCAACGAACGTACTAAGTACGAACTGAACACACACGGAAAAATTATTCCGACAACACACGGAAATAATTCCGGCAACGAGAACAGTGTGTGGCTTTGGAGAGCACAACACTGCAGAGAGAGGAGAGGAGGGGCGAATTTCAGCGTAGGAAATTATGAGGGAGAGCTTGTATTTATAGGCAAAAAGAAACCCTAGGTGGTTGCAGAATTCGTGCATGGGCCCCGGCCCAGCTCGTGGGTTGAGGTGGTTGCAGAATTCGTGCGTGGGCCCCGGCCCAGCTCGTGGGTTGAGGTGCGAAAAAATCGCAAGACGTGGAGACCAAGTCTGAGGATTCCAGATAGTTATGTAAGTTTCTTGAAGTATTACGACGAAATGGATCAAACCCGTAACCGAATGGGTCGAACCAATTCCTATGTGACACATTTAAAAAAAAAAAAGCACATAATTAAAGCATAAGTGACATTTTTTTTAAAATAAGATAATTTTTCCGATATCGGACAAAACACATTCTGTGAGATGGATTTTAAATCATATTTTCTAATCAAAATTGGTCCACAATTAATTTAGAAAATAATAACAATAAGCTGATTATTAAGTAAACAAATCAATCACATCAGTAATGTTAATAACAGTATACAGTATGTAGCTCTACTAAGAAAATTAAAAATAATAGTATATAAGTTTCTACTCTAATTATTTTGTTGTTTCAAGATCATGCAAGAAATGATGACATATGATCACTGTTTATTTGGAGGTCACAAAACTTAATAAATTCCCTTAAGATATCATTGTTCGTTAACAGGATCGAAAATGTTTAGAGTACTTGGACCCTATTCATTATCTCTAGAGAAAATAAAATTGTAATATAGTCTGTATTAAAAAAATAGTTTGCTAGTTTTGTCAATTTAACCATAAACTTGTCGGTTGGAATCAAATTTGGCCAACTTGAGACCGTAGAAATTTTGCTAATAAAGTAATAATACTCATTTGATGTGTTCAATTGTTGAAAAAAAAAAAAGGTGTTATAAATTAGCACATGGTAAAAAAGTTATAAGTAATACACATAAAATAAATTAACACATGGTAAAAAAAAATCCCGAAAATTATAATGGATCAAAATAAATTAGCACAAGAACATAAAATTATAATGTGCAAGAACGACATTTGATTGTATACGTACCAAATGATGTGAAAGAAATACGGAGTATCATTTATATTTCAATTTTGATCCGTTAAGACATTCGAACCTGATTATATATATGTTAACATACACTACAAAAAACGCGCGCCATAGGGACGGACAAATGCCGACGGATTATAGTCCGTCGGCATTTCCGACGGATATGCTGACGGAATGCCGACGGATTGGAAAGTCAACATCAATGCTGACGGATTTCCGTTCCGTCGGCATTTACCGAGGGAAAATGCTGACGGATGTTTTGAAATATGTATGCCGACGGATAATCCGTCGGCATCTGACCCGTTGAATCTGCACCGCCTCGTTTTCCAAAAAGGTAACGGTTACCATTAATAGTGGGCGGTTACCGAGGGAAATGCCGACGGAATATCCATCGGCATTTGTTTTTTTTTTTTTTATATAAGGGCCTGATATGAGAATGCGTTTGGCAAAAAAAAAAAAAAGGGAGTGCGTGAGCGAGGATTCGGTGGGGAAGACGAAGACGAGGACGAGGCTATTGAAGCAAATTTCTCCGATTACATTGATACGGTACGTTTTCTTAATTAGTTCTATTACTTAGTTTTAATACTTATATATGTTTATGCATGAATATATGTAAATATGAATAATTTAATGTTGATTTGCATGTTATATTGATTTAGTTAGTTGTTAAAATATTATGATCATGTTAGTACGTATGTTAGTTAATTTAATTTGTTGATTAAGAATAATTTTGATAGAGTTGTTTTTTAAGGTTAATTTACTACTTAATTGTTATATGTATACATTAATTAATTGTTATATAGTTAATTACTAGTTTAATTTAATGGTGTAATTTTGATATAGAATATTTTTAATGTAGGTAGTGCATGTTTCAATCAATTGTTTAAATTAGTTTAGATATAGTGGTTCGACCGTTGTATCACGTTGTAATTAGGAATATGTTGATTAAATTAGGAATACGCTATATTAGTAAAAATTTTAAATTAGGAATATGTTCATTAAATTGATAATTATTGACCCAATTAGAAAATTATTATTTTAATTAGTTTTAGGTTTGTTAATTTAGGAATATATATGTTCAATTTTTTATTATTGATTAAGTTAGGTAGAAAAATAATAATTAGAAAAATAATAATTAAATTAGGTTATTGTTGATTAAATTAAGAATATGTTGATTAATTAAATGGGGCAGTTTCTCATAAGACCATTTCACACATAGAAAAAACATAGAAAAACATGTTTTTTTTTTAAATTCAAATAAGGTCAAAATGGTTGATAAATATACTAAACTGCCATTCCCTTTATTAAATTCTTAAAAATCTGTTTTAGTTAATTAGTCATCTTTCCATATTTCAAAATTTAATTGACAACTCTAACTTGCACATGAATCACGGGGTTGAGGAATTGCATTTTGAATTCAAAATTCATTTCCAGAACTTTATCTAATTAGTTGTTAATTCTGTTCTTGTGCATATAAATGAAAATTGTCCATAGTTATATCAAATAAGTATTCTAATTAAATTTTATAATGTATATATTTGGAGAAAGTCAATTGCCAATAAATATATATATATATATATAATTTTTGTGATGTTTTAAGTTTGGGAGATGTTTTCCGCTTTTTATGGAAGTAAAATTAGAGATAAGATATTAAAAAAATCTATTTGAAAGTTTAAGATTTGTATTTTGTTTTAAAATATATTAATAAATATCAATTATTTATTTTAAATTATATTAATTGATTATATGGATAATGATTTGGTGACAACTTACTAATATGTTCGGTAAAAAAATAGATGGTGGTTGGTTATATATTATTCCTTTATATGCAGATTTAAAAACATATATGCAATAAATTGTTACATATTCTTGTTGACATATGCAAAAATATGTTGCATATAACTTAAAATACGTGACAATATGCAATAGAACAATATATTTGTAATAAAATGTTCTAAAATATTAATTTTATTTTAAAAAATTAATATAGATATGATTCTTTGGATTTGAACGAGTCAATTTAATAATATAATATTACTTCACTTTATTTATATTATAAAATCTATGAATTTTATTTTTAAATAAATAAACTATATATTCAATTGTTGTGTAATTACATTTTAGATAATATATATATATATATATATATTTAACAATATATATCATCTATATAAAATATGCAAATATATAAGCATATATGTAAAAAAACAGTGCATATAGTCAATAAGATATTCAAATATTATGTTGCATATAGTCAATGTATTATTCCATAAGATTCAAAAAATATAAAGAATATATGCAAGAGCTACAAAAGCTTTAAAATCAAAGTAGAGAAAGGAAAATCAATTGAACATAGAACTTGAAACCATAATTAATTGCAACATCTTCTTTAGATGATCGGAGAGTGGCTCGATAAACTTGTCCCAAGCTTGCAACTGCAATTGTCTCCGATGAAATTTTGTTGAAAACAGCCTTAAGAGGTTGATCAGGTTCCTCCTCTATAATGTCAAAAAGCTATCTACTGAGATTGTCCATATCAACAAAGGGATTACCAGAAGCTATGAAGCTATCATATTTCCAGAATACGCCATAAAAATGCAATTTACAACAAAGGAATCCAACCAGAAAGAGAGTACTGTACCTTGAACGCAATTGCTGAAATTCTAAAGCCTTACGACGCTTCTAACCTGCTTCCCAGTTTCATCTAACCACATTAAAATTCCAAAACAAGAAGCAATCAATCAATAAACATAACCACAGATTAATTTCTCATCCACAACAGTTGAGCCTTTTCCATTTTCAAAAGTCGGCAAAAAATTCCTTCATGTTTCGAAGTTTGGTCATATGTATACATAATTGAGAACAACCCACCCCAGACTCAGACTATATATGTATACAAAGTTAGTACTTTTCAATCTACATCCACTCAGAACGTAGAATTATGATTGCAAGACCATGATTAGTAACACTTTGACAATACAAATACTCACATATCATGACACCAAAATTAGTAGAGAAAATTATTGTATGGAGATAATTGTATGGAGATTTCAATAGTATACTCTGTTTTCCACAGTAGAAAATCAGGATAAGATTAAACAAACTAATATAGGCAAACTCTATTATCACATGGTTTTGATTTTGTGTATCCAGATGCATTATACGCTTCGAATTTCAGCCACATAAAAGGAAAAAAGATCTAAAAAATCAAACCAGGTGCGCCGCGTCTGTGTTGTCACGTCTCCGCGAAGGAGATGGGGTTCGATCGTGGACGACGGCGGCTAAGCAGATCTGCCATCTACGATGACACTTCATCTTCCGTTTGGGGGGGTTTCGATCGTCTTCGTCGACGACGTTTGTAGGGAGGCAGATCGTCGACGACGTTTGATGCGCCAATATACATTGAAGGGCAGAATCCCTAATTCTTGAACGATGAATTGTAGAATCCCTAATTCTTGAACGATGAATTGCAGAATCTCTAATTCTTGAACGATGAATTGCAGAATTCAAAAGACCGAATAAACTGCGATTGTTCTACAAATTAAATTCTTATTTTTGGAATTGTGTCAATGGGCATACGAAAGCTAGGGGAATGTAGTTTAGGAAATGCAATTTAGGAAATTTTGGTAGTTTTGGTATTTTAGTAAATGTTGAGTAATTTTCGGAAGTTATGGGAATGTAGTTTAATTTGAATATTTGAATAATATCAATTTCAAATTTAATTATATTAATTAATTAATATTGTTTTATAAGATCAAGGGACATAATTGGGTATTAACAAGTTAATTTGACCTTAATTGTATTGTTTTAGTTTGTTTCCTTTATTTGAATATTGGTCTATAGGATTGTCCTTCCTAGTGATTAAACTCTAATTAAATTAGGAATATGCTATATTAGTAAAAAAATTAAATTAGGAATATATTCATTAAATTGATAATTAGAAAACTCCAATTAGAAAAGTATTATTTTAATTATGTTTAGATTTGTTAATTTAGGAATATGTTAATTTAGAAATATTTTTAATGTAGGTGATGCATGTTTCAATCAATTGTTTAAATTATTAGTTAATTAGATGGTTCGACGGTGGTATCACGTTGTAATTAGGTTATATATATATTGTTTTGATTTAAATTAGGAATATGTTGATTAAATTAGTAATTGATTAAATTAGGAATATGCTATATTTGTAAAATTTTTAAATTAGCAATATGTTCATTAAATTGATAATTAGTAAAATTATGTATTTTTTATTGATTGAAACAGATGAGTGAACAAGTACCGAATTCGGGTTCTGGTTCACGTATGCCATCTGGGTCACGTGCAAGGAGGGCTCGGGGTCAATCAGTACCTGTGATGGCTCCTCCTCCTCCTCCTGTGGCAGTGTCGCCGCCGCCGCCGACTACGATGTCGGTTGGTTCGTCATCCTCTTCTCGTCAGAATCCTGTTCGAGACCCAAGGCAACTCGTTGACATCGTTTTAGGAAGGTAAGTCAATAATTCTAATGTTTAACAGTATTCAATAACGATTAACTTTATTTATTTATTTATAATGTGTTAGTTTATAAATTTGTTAATAATTTTACAGGTTGGTGCCCGGTAATGAGGTGTCCAGGATCTGCACACGAGCCTTTAGGACGTGTAAGATTTCCAAGGGTTGTATCACTTGGTTGATGGTGCCACAATCTAAAAAGGATGAATATTTCGAGGAGTTCCAGGTATATAATTACAATAATTAAAGTTTATTAAATAACTAATTATACATATTATTTGATAAATATGTTGAATATTTGTATAGAAAAAGGCCTGTTGGGATACGGCGATCTACTCGGACGACGCTATTTACGATAAGTGGTACGGTGTTTGTTCTACTCGGTACACGAACATGATGTACGACTGGAGAACGGCCTGGCGTGATAAAGACTTAAATCTTGTTTTGGGGGTAGAGGATGGTGTTGACCTGTGGGAGTCGTTGGTTGAGAAGTGGTTGGACCCGGCTTACCAAGAGAAGTGTGACAAAGCTCGGGCCAACCGCAGAACCGACGTTGGAGGCGGGATGGCAGTGCATCGGGGGGGAGCTCGGTCCGTCCTCGAGCAATCACTTGCTCTCGTAAGTTTTATTTAATTTTTAAAAATTAAATAATTATAGTTAATTATTTTATATTAGTTATCTAAATTAATTTGTATATGTTTATTTGATACGTAATAGGAGCGGGAGACTGGACGTCCACACACTCACTTGGATCGGATGAGTCTTCTTCATCCGTTTAATGCCGATACACAGACGTCCACCTACGGGCGCACTACTGACCTCCACGTAAGTTTAATTAAATTTATGTATTAATTACATTATATATATATATAGATAATTAAATTAATTTTAATTTTTTAATTATGTAGTTGAGCGTCCGACAGAGGATTGAAGAGGCCGAGACGCAAGCCGCGACTACTACTGAATCCGGAAGCAGCGGCACCCCTCCGGTTGTTGACGTGGACCAGCTTTACCTTGACGTTGCCCCGACCTCCAAGGGAAGGGTCCTTGGCCTTGGTGGGATGAGCAACGCCGTGAGGACACCAAGTGGTCGGTCGGCCCAGAGTGCATCGCAGCCGTCCGTATCCTCCACTGCCGTCCCGGATCCGAACGTCATGGCAACGTTCGAGAACTACTTCCGCCTCTGGAGTGCCAATGCGGGTCGGACGTTGGGGATGTCTGCTGAGCAGATCGAGGCCATCTATCAACAGACGATGGGGCAAGCACCGCCAGCTCCAGCTCTAGATCAAGCTGCAGGTCAAGATGCAGGTCAGACCGATGGTGACGAGGTCAACTTGAATGAGGATGTGGACCGATTTTTTAACGACTATCCTAGCAACTATCCTGGTTGAACAATTTAATTTTGTGTTGAACTAATTTATTTTTCTGTTGAACTTATTTAATTTTCTGTTGAACTTATTTACTTTTCTGTTGAGCTTATTTATCTTTATGTATATATTTATCTTTATGTTGAAATATATGTTGAACTATATATTGCAGTTTATTTGTGTAGTTTATTGGTGTATAGATGAAAATAGGGTGCATTCATTTGTTTCATTGAGTACAAAATAATCTCATTTAGAGTGCATTCTAGATAGATTTAAACCACTTGAAGGTGGAAGTGAATTTTAGTACAAAATAGCCTCATATAGAGTGCATTATACATATATTTAACCAAACCACTTGAAGGTGGTAGATGCAACCATGACAACTAGCACAATCAAAATGATTTTGTTCACTTTGATTAAATCCTTGATTTCTTCAGCCAAATTCTTGATCTCTGTAACCAATTTCTTCATCTCTTGAGTCATTTTCTTCATGTCTTCAGTTTCTTGGTCACTTTGATTAGATCCTTGATTCTTGTCAACAACACAGTTTTCTAGAGTATCAGCCCATACAAAGAAACCACATCCACCACCATCACTTAGGGAGTCAGGACAATTATGAAATATCCTCCCTTTACTTCTAGGTTGTTTAGAAGCATATGTACGACATGCCTTTCCACAATAACAAACAAGGCCTTGCTGAAATCGAATAGAAGATGAAGAAGACATGATATTTCTTTGCAAAATAGAAAAAATCGAATATGGTGTGTGTGAGCTTTGTGTTGCTATATATACAAAAAATTGAATTAATTAATAAAAAAAAAACCGCCAATATGCCGACGGAATATATTTTCCGTCGGAATTCACAATTTGATACATACTGACGGATATTCCGTCGGTATTTATCTATGCCGACGGAAATTTGGGCGGGTGAAATGCCGACGGAATTAACTTTCCGTCGGAATTCACCATTTGATAAATGCCGACGGATAATCCGTCGGCATTTATCTTTGCCGACGGATATTTGGGCGGGTGAAATGCCGACGGGAAGATAAGTCCGTCGGCATTTCCGTCGGGAAATGTTACCCCAAAACTTACTACTGCCTAATTTTTTCCACTTCACTTTCGTATTGCAAATTTACACCAAAACTTTATACTGCGAAATTTTTTATGCTCATGCTCGGGTATTCAGAAACATCAAATTACGGTACATTTTCTACCATTTTTAATTTACTGTATATATAAAATTCAATATAATGTAATTACATGTTTTATATATATCATAAGTTTTGTGTGAATTTATTATAAGAGTAGTCGTTAGTAATGTGTTGCTCCACTTAAATGTTTAGCAGATGGATTTTCCTGACCGTCGTTGGATGTATTGTACTCCTAGAATGATTAGAGGAAATGTGAATGTGGAATTTTATAATGAACTCGTGTTATTTGTTGAATTTGCAAAAAGCCAGCCACATTACATGAGTGGAAATTGCATTAGGTGTCCGTGTAATGCTAAGAAATGTCAGAATAAGCAATATAAAGAGATTGATGAGGTCCTAGTACATATTGTGAAGAATGGTTTCGTTGATAATTATTATAATTGGACTAGTCATGGCGAAACACGTTGGCTGATTCGGGTGGAATTTACACGTTTTAGGGGCACATGTGAAGCATGTTTTGATGTGGAATTCATTGATTTATGCATTGATTATGATTGTTTGAGCCAAAATGAGAGAAAGGTTGCGTTTTGTCGATTTTGTAGAAAATACGATGGAATTTGGAGCAAAACACCAACCATACTTTACTGGATCAGGAAGAGGAGTGCACCATTGGATTCGTCTCGAAAAATGGAGTGGAATGAAAAAAAGAATCGAGTCAATCGGAGGTCGGAAGCTCGAGATACGAAGAGACGAAAAAAACATGCCCGGGTAGAATCAACCCGGGCGGGTCAAAACGACCCGGGCAAGGCTGAATTTGGTGGAGGTTCGAATTTGGCCCGGGTGAAACCCACCCGGCCGGGTGGTTTCGACCCGGGCAAGGCCCAAACATCACTAGCTTCGACTTTTGGCCGGGTGGCATGCCCGGGTGGGAGCCACCCGGCCGGGTGACCTCATTCTCGGGGGTATTTGGCCATTTTCTTCATTTTTGAGGGACCAACTTGCAATTTTGGCACCCAAACCCTTCCCCAACACTATATAAGACCTCATTCTTGAAACCCAAGACACTCTCCCCCAAACCCACACATAGTTACACATACTTGGAGGTGTTTTGGCCATTTCTCTCTCAATTCTTCATCAAATCAAGGAAGAAAGGATGCAATAGCTCCCAAATTCCATTCCCTACCACATTCTAGACTAAGCTTTCTCTTTCTTTCCCTTTTTATTTAGTTATTTCATTTGGAAGTTGTGATTTGATTATGTATTTGATTAGCTAAACACTTTGTGGTTCTAAGGCATTGTAAGACTTGGATTGATATTTATGAGTAATTTCTTGCTTTAATTGGTGTTTGTTTCTTATTTGCATATTCAATTATCCATTGTCAAGCATATTGTTATTGGCCATGATGATTTGCTTATATATTGTTAATTGGAGTAAGATCGAGAGATTTATTTCATTTAATCGTATGCGAATGTGCAACCCGATATTATTATGAGCTCGAGAGAGGATTAATTATCGGAGAGGGAATCGAATGATCTTAGGAGCATTTTTAGGCGATGCAACGTTTGTGAGGTAGAGATACGAGCTTATGTTACATTGCGCCTTTGGTTAATTAGATCGAGAGATTGATTAATTCTTCTTGTGTGATCACCCTATTTGAGATAAACTTAATGGCCATCTAAACGAGATAACATTCATAAACGGACATCTAAGAACTACAATTGCCTTGGAACCCACCTTTTCTCTTTGAGTTACAATCGTTTCACTTTCGTTTTCCTATTTTGCATGTTTAGTTGATCGACTTTATATTTACTCTTTCGTTGTCTATTTGTGACACATAGTTAGGCAATCTTAGGGGTAATTCAACACTCAACTTATTCGATCACGTCTATTTAGAATTCAACTAGCAAACTACCCTTTTATGCTTTAACCTCCTCGTGGGATCGACCTCGTGCTTATCGCGCTACAATAGACGCCGTATACTTGCGGTTGTTTATTTAGTGTTGCATAACGCGTGAATCAAGTTTATGGCGCCGTTGCCGGGGAGGTTTTTATAGCTCTAGAGTGTAGGCTAGAAGAGTTTTAGTTTAGACATTTTATTTGCTTTCTTTATTTGCAAAAATTCAAAAAAATATTTGTTTGTTTTACCTTGATTTCACTTGTGATTCTTACTTCGTTTGAACTTTTGTCTAGACATGGCATATGATCACCCGATCTAGGAGGAATCAACATGAAGTGCTACCTCTAGACCCGGAAATTGAAGCTAGTTGTCGAAGACAAAACGCCGAAAGAAGACGGATTGAATTGGAAGCTATGAATAGAAGAGAGAATCCAATAGTGGAAGAAGAAAGGAATCAAGAGGATGTTGGAGGCATCGTAGAGCCTAACGGGAATGGTGGTAATCGACCACAAGGAGGCATAAGAGACAACCTCAACCGGAGGATGGAAGGGAATGTAAACGTGGAAGGAGATGGAGAGCAACGAGAGGACAATGGGAATCAAAGAGTCTTGAGAGATCACTTCCGTCCCGTCCCAAGACCATACGGAGGAGCGGGTAGGGAACCCATTGACGCTCATAACTTTGAGCTCAAGCCGGCACTAATCATGATGGTTCAAAACAACCAATTTGGAGGGTTGTCAAAGGAGGATCCTAACCTCCATTTATCTCAATTCCTAGAGATAAGTGGAACGGTTAAGATCAATCGTGTCCCTCAAGATTACATCCGTCTCCAATTGTTCCCATTCTCACTCCGTGATCGTGCTAAGCAATGGTACATGTCCCTTGATCTAAGGACAATCGAAAATTGGGCCGATCTTGTGGATGCTTTTCTCATGAAGTACTTTCCACCAAGCAAGACCATCAAGATAAGAGGGGAAATTTCCTCTTTCATGCAAGACGATGATGAGTCGTTAGCCGAGGCTTGGGAGCGTTTTAAAGACTTGATAAGAAGTTGCCCTCAACATGGTTTCTCAAGAGACCAATTGATTTGCTACTTCTATAATGGGATGGACCATCGAACGAGAGGAATGGTGGATGCCTCGGCCGGTGGAGGTTCTTTGCTTGGAAAGACGACGGATGAAGGTTATGTGCTTCTAGAGGAGATGGCAAAGAACGGACATCAATGGCCATCCGAGAGAAGGCAAGCCCGGAAAGTTGCTTCCACGAAGGAGTCGGATGATTTTGCTACATTGTCCAACAAAATGGACAAGTTAACTTCGATGATGGCGGCCAAGTCATTAATGGGACCTAGTGATGAACAATATGAAGAGGCCCATTATATGAACAATCAAAGGGACCGTCAATTCCGAGAAAGAGGTTGGAATGAAAGGCAAAATCCTCCTAACCCGAATCAATACCATCCAGGATTGAGGCAACATGAGAATTTCTCCTATGCCAACACAAGGAATGCAATCATCCCACCTCCAAATTTCAATGTGAGAGATGGGGCTATTGTGGAGCCTTCACCAAAGCCATCAATGGAGGATATGTTTTGCACTTTTATGGGAGAAACCACGAAATTCATGAGGGAGACTAGAGAGAATGATAACATAACTCGGCAAAGATTTGATGAACAAGGAGAAATGATCAAGAATATGGCAAACAACATGAGAGCCATGGAGAAGCAAATGAGCCAACTCTCTAATGCCATTGGAAAGCAACACGTTCCGGGGCAATTCCCCTCTAACACGGAGCTAAATCCCAAGGAGCAATGCAATACCATAAGGCTAAGAAGTGGGACAAGCTACGAAGGGCCCAAGATGCCATTGGAGGAGGAAGTGGTAATAGCACCCGAGGGTGTTGACAAAGATGATGGCTTAGTGAAAGAGAAAGAAGGGGAGAAGAAGAGTGAGGAGGCAATCCCTCCTCAAGACAAGAGCAAAAATGAGGTACCTCTCCCATACCCTCAAAGGTTGAAGAAGAAGGGCTTGGATCACAAGTTTGCCAAGTTTGTGGAGATGTTCAAGAAGATCCACATCAACATCCCCTTTGCCGAAGCTCTAGAACAAATGCCCCATTACTCCAAGTTTTTGAAAGAAATTATGTCCAACAAGAGGAAGATGGTGGAGTATGAAACGGTGCATTTGACCGAGGAATGTAGCTCGATCATTCAAGCAAAGCTACCTCAAAAGCTTAGAGATCCCGGATCCTTCACTTTGCCATGTGTTATTGGAGATGGAGGTACATTTAGAGCTTTGTGTGATTTGGGAGCAAGCATTAATCTCATGCCCTTGTCCATATTCAAGTCACTTGGTTTGGGAAAGCTTACACAAACCACAATGAGCCTTATATTGGCGGATAGATCCGTAACATACCCTTTGGGTATAGTGGAAGATGTGTTAGTTAAGGTTGATAAGTTTATATTCCCGGTGGATTTTGTAGTGTTGGATATGGAGGAAGATACGTATGTGCCATTGATTTTGGGAAGGCCGTTCTTGGCAACCGGTGGGGCAAAAATTGATGTAAAGAAAGGAGTGCTAAAACTTCAAGTGAACGATGAGAAAGTCACGTTCAACATTTATAGAGCCATCAAAGTCCGAGATGATGAAGATGGAGAGTATGGGTACTCTAGAGGAGATCACTCTCCAAAGCCAATGAAAGAGAAGGTGAAAGAAGAGTTCAAGGTCAACTTTGTAAAAAAAGACCTCAAAAGGGAAGAGAATGAGTTGAAAATGGGCAAGAAGGCCAAGTTTGGGGGAGTTTTTGAAGAAAACTCCCCCAATTCAAAGAAAGTTACTTGTGCAAACTTGAGGATGAATGGGGCATCAACATCTTATGACATGGTTGAGGAGCCGGATGGGCTAGCTAGTGGATGTTTTGATGGACTTAAGAAAGTTGTATGGGCACGGAAGGTCAAGAACAAGGGTGACAAGGGGGTGACTTGATATTCCCCTCAAGGAGAACCGTCCGGCATAGGACGTTAAAAATAGCGCTTCTTGGGAGGCAACCTAAGGTTTTATTGCTTTCATGTTTTTATTGCTTTAGTAGTGTTGATAGCTTGGTTTATTTTGTAGGTACGGATGAAGAGCACTATGGATATCACATCTTGAAGAATGGAGAAGGAAGCAAAACCAACTTTGGAATGGAGGAAGCAAGTGTTGCAATGGTGATCTTTGAAGAAGCATTGGATGTGCAAGGAGGGAGGTAACAACTTGTAGCCCCAAACTTAGAATTGTTACATAGTAAAATTCTAAGTTTGGGGGAGTTATTTTTCTTTTATTTTTCTACTAGTTGTTACCCTTGCACCGGTTCGTCATTCTACTTGTGTCACATTTTGCACCGGCGCACACTTGGCTTTCACATGATTGTATTGATTAAGTTGGTTTTGAGCATATGTTGGGTAGTGGATCTTTGGTGAAATGTGAGCATGAATAGTCATTGGAATCCATTGTTGAGTAGTTGTGATGATGTTTATTTGCTTTGAATGTAAGCATGATTGATGTTGGATATAGTTTCATGATTGTGTTCATATTTGTGATCTTGGATAGCATGGATATATGATGTGTTGTTGCTTGGGGACATTTGATGAATGTGAGAGTCCTATTGAATAAACCGGTGAGAATTGAGCCTTAAATCGAGCATGTAATCCGGTTTAGTTCATTTGAGAGTGGACTATGTTATTGCTAGTAATCCTAGATCTTGCCTAAGTTCTTGTTTGAAAGCATGATTGTGTGAGATGATGTGATGTGATATAGGCCATCTTGTTCTAAGAAAAGTCACTTAGCCAAAATTTCCCAAAACCAAAGTAATTTTCCGTAGTTAGCCCCTTGAGCTTAATTCCTCATTTTCTTGGCAAACTACAATGTTAACCACTTAGCCTTTTTGAGCCTTTGATACCTACATCTAGTGGAGGATAAAAGACAAAGTGGAAAACATGTGCTTGAATGAATACTTTTGGTGAAAAGAAAAGTTGGAAAAGTTGAAAGAAAAAGAGAAAGATGAAAAGAAAATCAAGGAAAAGAAAAGAGGGACAAAGAGCCCCAAAAGCTTAAAAAGAAAAAAAAAAGAGTGTTCAATGGTTTTGGTGGTGTAGAAAGTGCTTAAAAGAGTACAAATAAATTGTGGAAGTTAGAGTTTTTGAGTTGCAATCCGCGCAATTGTAACTTTATCTTGAGAAGTTTTTGAGATGTGTTTATACGTCTTTATCTCTCGCTCTCCACTAGTTTATGAGTTACTTCATCCAAATTTACCCCACCTTGTCCAAAGAGCCAATGTTACATCCTTGATTAAGTCCTATTGATCACTTTGTTGAGCATTTGAGTGTGTGTAAAAAGTAGAAGTTGGGCAAGCATATGGTGATTGCATAGCATGACTTGGTTGATGAGTGCATTAATATCCTTAATTTGTTTGTGTGTTTGAGAGAAACACTCCATCATGTGAGTAGAGGACTTGAGCATTTGGATTATGTTTCCCATCACAATGTGTTGTGTACTTGTGCATTCTTTGATCTATGAATGTGGATTGCAATATTGAACCTATGAACTTCATTGAGAAATGCACTTTGAGAAAGAGATATCATTACATCTTACTTTGCATGTGTGAATTACATTGAATATTCCATTGTGATCATTCCACCCTCATTGCTTTAAGTGCTTAGTTGTTTGAGGACAAACAACATTTTAAGTTTGGGGGAGTTTGATTCGGGTGGAATTTACACGTTTTAGGGGCACATGTGAAGCATGTTTTGATGTGGAATTCATTGATTTATGCATTGATTATGATTGTTTGAGCCAAAATGAGAGAAAGGTTGCGTTTTGTCGATTTTGTAGAAAATACGATGGAATTTGGAGCAAAACACCAACCATACTTTACTGGATCAGGAAGAGGAGTGCACCATTGGATTCGTCTCGAAAAATGGAGTGGAATGAAAAAAAGAATCGAGTCAATCGGAGGTCGGAAGCTCGAGATACGAAGAGACGAAAAAAACATGCCCGGGTAGAATCAACCCGGGCGGGTCAAAACGACCCGGGCAAGGCTGAATTTGGTGGAGGTTCGAATTTGGCCCGGGTGAAACCCACCCGGCCGGGTGGTTTCGACCCGGGCAAGGCCCAAACATCACTAGCTTCGACTTTTGGCCGGGTGGCATGCCCGGGTGGGAGCCACCCGGCCGGGTGACCTCATTCTCGGGGGTATTTGGCCATTTTCTTCATTTTTGAGGGACCAACTTGCAATTTTGGCACCCAAACCCTTCCCCAACACTATATAAGACCTCATTCTTGAAACCCAAGACACTCTCCCCCAAACCCACACATAGTTACACATACTTGGAGGTGTTTTGGCCATTTCTCTCTCAATTCTTCATCAAATCAAGGAAGAAAGGATGCAATAGCTCCCAAATTCCATTCCCTACCACATTCTAGACTAAGCTTTCTCTTTCTTTCCCTTTTTATTTAGTTATTTCATTTGGAAGTTGTGATTTGATTATGTATTTGATTAGCTAAACACTTTGTGGTTCTAAGGCATTGTAAGACTTGGATTGATGTTTATGAGTAATTTCTTGCTTTAATTGGTGTTTGTTTCTTATTTGCATATTCAATTATCCATTGTCAAGCATATTGTTATTGGCCATGATGATTTGCTTATATATTGTTAATTGGAGTAAGATCGAGAGATTTATTTCATTTAATCGTATGCGAATGTGCAACCCGATATTATTATGAGCTCGAGAGAGGATTAATTATCGGAGAGGGAATCGAATGATCTTAGGAGCATTTTTAGGCGATGCAACGTTTGTGAGGTAGAGATACGAGCTTATGTTACATTGCGCCTTTGGTTAATTAGATCGAGAGATTGATTAATTCTTCTTGTGTGATCACCCTATTTGAGATAAACTTAATGGCCATCTAAACGAGATAACATTCATAAACGGACATCTAAGAACTACAATTGCCTTGGAACCCACCTTTTCTCTTTGAGTTACAATCGTTTCACTTTCGTTTTCCTATTTTGCATGTTTAGTTGATCGACTTTATATTTACTCTTTCGTTGTCTATTTGTGACACATAGTTAGGCAATCTTAGGGGTAATTCAACACTCAACTTATTCGATCACGTCTATTTAGAATTCAACTAGCAAACTACCCTTTTATGCTTTAACCTCCTCGTGGGATCGACCTCGTGCTTATCGCGCTACAATAGACGCCGTATACTTGCGGTTGTTTATTTAGTGTTGCATAACGCGTGAATCATTGGCCTTATAGATTTGATGAAGTGTTTTACTATTACACTGTTGGAATCTATCAACAAGAAGCAAATTTCGATCATGTTGGCACTAGTAACGAGGTAGAACAACGGTTTGGGGACGAAGAACAACAGTTTGGGGACGAAGAACAACAGTTTGGAGACGAAGAACAACAGTTTGGGGACGAAGAACAACAGTTTGGGGACGAAGAACCGAATATGTATCAAACAATGATCAGGGAAACTGATTTTTCAAACATGGAAGAGGAGCCGACGAATGAGGCATTTCGGTTTTATGAGATGCTCAAATTAGTCGAAGAAGATTTATATCCGAGTTGTGAATCCCACTCACAGTTGTCATTTAATGCACGACTCATGAACATTAAGACCGAGAACAAGCTTTCTAACAGGGCATATGAGCAAATGACACAGTTATGCAGTGAAATTTGTCCTCAAAATAATAATGTGCCTACGACGTTTCATCAAAGCAAACAAATGTTGAAGAATGTTGGTTTGCCGGTTGAGAATATTGATTGTTGTGTGAATGGTTGCATGTTATATTGGGGTGACGAAGATAGCAGTTTGAATATGTGTAGATTGTGTGGCCATCCCCGGTACAAAGAGGCACGTCGAAAGGGACCTGGTGGTCAATCGAAGAAGACAAAGAAGAAAGTGCCATATAAGAAGATGTACTACCTTCCTATCATTCCCCGTTTGATGAGATTATATCAATCAAGTGCCACTGCACAACACATGACGTGGCATGCTACAGATTCCTCTTCGGCTGAGTCGAGGGAGATGCGACATCCGGCAGACTCAGAGGCCTGGAAACATCTTGACAACGTGTTTCCAGATTTTGGTTGTGAACCGAGGAATGTGAGATTAGGTTTGTGTACTGATGGTTTTGCACCGTTTGGGATGCATGGGAAGCAGTATTCTTTGTGGCCGGTGATACTGACTCCATATAATCTTCCTCCGTGGATGTGCATGAAACCTCAAACAATGTTTCTGACTGTATTGGTGCCTGGACCAACGAATCCAAAGGACAAACTGGATGTTTATCTCCAACCTCTTATAAAAGACTTGATCTTCTTATGGGAGAATGGAGTCCAAACATACGATGTTTTTAGAAAGCAGAACTTCACGATGCGTGCTGCTCTTTTATGGACCATTAGCGACTTTCCTGCATATGGTATGTTGTCCGGGTGGAGTACGGCCGGAAAGAAAGCATGTCCGTATTGTATGGAGAATTCTGAAGCTTTCAGTCTCCCGGTGAGTAGAAAAGTTTCATGGTTCGATAATCACTGTAGGTTCTTACCTCAAGGTCACCCGTTTCGAAGAAATAAGAAGAACTTCGTAAAGAACAGAGCAGTCACAAACAATCGACCTCCACTACGAGATGGTATTTTATACATTTATTTAATGATCGAGTACTAAACGTATATTTATCTATTGCTTTTAGTGTCACTTATAATTTACTCTCCGTACAGGACGTAGGTTGTTATATGAGGTTCAGTGGACGGGGTTGAAAAAATGTACTGAGGAAAATGCAGCGGAACACAACAGAGGAATTGAGGGTGGTTGGAACAAAAGGAGTATTTTTTTGGACTTACCATACTGGAGTTCACTATTGATACGACACAATTTGGATGTGATGCACATTGAAAATAATGTGTTTGACAATGTGTTCCACACAATCATGAACACGGAAGGCAAGACGAAAGACACTCCAAAGTCTCGGGAGGATTTGGACACTCTTTGTCGCCGTCCAGAGTTGAAAAAGGATGAGCGTACAGGTAAATTTCCAAAGGCTAGCTACACACTGGATAATCCACAAAAACAAACATTGTGTAGGTGGATAAAGGAGTAAGAAAAAGGCCCGTTGGGATACGACGATCTACTCGGACGCCGCTATTTACGAGAAGTGGTACAATCTTTGTTCTACTCGGTACACGAACACGATGTACGACTGGAGAAAGGCCTGGCGTGATGAAGACAAAAATCTTGATCTGGGGAAAGACGAGGATGGTGTTGACCTGTGGGAGTCGTTGGTTGAGAAGTGGATGGACCAGGATTACCAAGACAAGTGTGACAAAGCTCGGGCCAACCGCAGAACCGACGTTGGAGGCGGGATGGCAGTGCATCGGGGGGGAGCTCGGTCCGTCCTCGAGCAATCACTTGCTCTCGTAAGTTTTATTTAATTATTTAAAAATTAAATAATTATAGTTAATTATTTTATATTAGTTATCTAAATGAATTTGTATATGTTTATTTGATACGTAATAGGAGCGGGAGACTGGACGTCCCCACACCCACTTGGATCGGCTGAGCCTTCTTCATCCGTTTAATACCGATACACAGACGTCCACCTACGGGCGCACTACTGACCTCCACGTAAGTTTAATTAAATTTATGTATTAATTACATTATATATATATAGATAATTAAATTAATTTTAAGTTTTTTAATTATGTAGTTGAGCGTCCGATAGAGGATTGAAGAGGCCGAGACGCAAACCGGCACGACTACTGCTGAATCCGGAAGCAGCGGTACCCCTCCGGTTGTTGACGTGGACCAGCTTTACCTTGACGTTGCCCCGACCTCCAAGGGAAGGGTCCTTGGCCTTGGTGGGATGAGCAGCGCCGTGAGGACACCAAGTGGTCGGTCGGCCCGGAGTGCATCGCAGCCGTCCGTATCCTCCACTGCCGTCCCGGATCTGAACGTCATGGCAACGTTCGAGAACTACTTCCGCCTCTGGAGTACCAATGCGGGTCGGACGTTGGGGATGTCTGCTGAGCAGATCGAGGCCATCTATCAACAGACGATGGGGCAACCACCGCCAGCTCCAGCTCCAGCTCCAGATCAAGCTGCAGGTCAAGATGCAGGTCAGGCCGACGGTGGCAACGTCAACTTGAATGATGGTATGGATGAATATTTTAACTTTCCCGGCACTGACAACTATCCTGGCAACTATCCTGGCAACTATCCTGGTTGAACAATTTGAACAATTTAATTTTGTGTTGAACTAATTTATTTTTTTGTTGAACTAATTTATTTTTTTGTTGAACTTATTTAATTTTCTGTTGAACTTATTTAATTTTCTGTTGAACTTATTTATCTTTATGTATATATTTATGTTTATGTTGAAAAATATGTTGAACTATATATTGCAGTTTATTTGTGTAGTTTATTGGTGTATAGATGAAAATAGGGTGCATTCATTTGTTTCATTGAGTACAAAATAATCTCATTTAGAGTGCATTCTAGATATAGATTTAAACCACTTGAAGAGTGCATTTTAGTACAAATTAAAATAGCCTCATATAGAGTGCATTATACATATATTTAACCAAACCACTTGAAGGTGGTAGATGCAACCATGACAACTAGCACAATCAAAATGATTTTGTTCACTTTGATTAAATCCTTGATTTCTTCAGCCAAATTCTTGATCTCTGTAACCAATTTCTTCATCTCTTGAGTCATTTTCTTCATGTCTTCAGTTTCTTGGTCACTTTGATTAGAGACTTTCCTGCATATGGTATGTTGTCCGGGTGGAGTACGGCCGGAAAGAAAGCATGTCCGTATTGTATGGAGAATACTGAAGCTTTCAGTCTCCCGGTGAGTAAAAAAGTTTCATGGTTCGATAATCACCGTAGGTTCTTACCTCAAGGTCACCCGTTTCGAAGAAATAAGAAGAACTTCGTAAAAAACAGAGCAGTCACAAACAATCGACCTCCACTACGAGATGGTATTTTATACATTTATTTAATAATCGAGTACTAAACGTATATTTATCTATTGCTTTTAGTGTCACTTATAATTTACTCTCCGTACAGGACGTAGGTTGTTATATGAGGTTCAAGTGACGGGGTTGAAAAAAAGTACTGAGGAAAATGCAGCGGAACACAACAGAGGAATTGAGGGTGGTTGGAACAAAAGGAGTATTTTTTGGGACTTACCATACTGGAGTTCACTATTGATACGACACAATTTGGATGTGATGCACATTGAAAAGAATGTGTTTGACAATGTGTTCCACACAATCATGAACACGGAAGGCAAGACGAAAGACACTCCAAAGTCTCGGGAGGATTTGGACACTCTTTGTCGCCGTCCAGAGTTGAAAAAGGATGAGCGTACAGGTAAATTTCCAAAGGCTAGCTACACACTGGATAAGCCACAAAAACAAAGATTGTGTAGGTGGATAAAGGAGTTGAACTTTCCGGACGGCTACCTGTCGAACTTGAGTCGATTCGTAGACACAACAACGGGTAAGGTTGCAAGGATGAAGAGTCATGATTGTCATGTATTTATGCAACGCTTGATACCGATTGCGTTCCGAGAACTTCTTCCTCTCAATGTGTGGAGGGCTATCACTGAATTAAGTCTATTTTTTAGAGATTTAACGGCTACAACGATCACGATCGATGATATGATTCGTTTAGATGAAGACATTCCAGTGATTTTGTGTAAGTTGGAACAAATTTTTCCACCTAGCTTCTTTAACTCGATGGAACACTTACCCGTTCACTTAGCGTATGAAGCGAGAATTTGTGGTCCGGTGCAATACAGGTGGATGTACCCATTTGAAAGGTAAAATCTTACTTTTTTTATTTCATTACAATTACACATGCATTCGTATAAGTTTTATATATATATATGTGTGTGTGTGTGTGTGTGTATATCAGGTATCTCCACAACTTGAAACGCAATGCTAAACAAAAGGCAAACGTTGAAGCATCGATTGTGAATGCTTATTTGAATGAAGAAGTTGGCATGTTTTGTTCTTATTACTTTGAAGACCACGTCAACACAAAGTTAAGAAGTTCTCCACGTAACTTCGGTGGTACATCCGCTGACGATATCAGTGAAGAGGTCGATGGAATGCTCTCCATATTCAAGTCTAAGGCTAAGGGACGGCCAATAGGAAAACCCACTGAACGATATTGGGAGACGAACTCGGAGGCGGAAATAGCACAAACGTATGTGTTATTGAATTGTGATGAAGTTCAGCCATACATTGAGTAAGTATTTCATATATAAATCGTCTATTTAAATACCACTTCATTTATGTCATTTAATATTAACCAAGTTTTTGAATGTTGTGAATTAGGGTGTACACTCAAGAACTACGATGAGCAGAACCAAACATCTCAGATGCATATATAGATGCTCGTATTCAACGTGAATTTTCCCGATGGTTCGAACGTTATGTGAGTACCATTTAATTAATTATGTTTTACGTAAATAAATTAATATTTATTTTAATTAATTTTAAATTGAGTCGTATAGGGACGGGATAACGCTCTAGACAGTCGATTCTTACGAGATCTCAGCAAGGGACCACTACGTCGTGTAAAGACTTACAACGGTTATATTGTGAAAGGCTACAGATTTCATACGTCTGGGTATGCATCGACAAAGGCAACTACCAACAGTGGCGTCTGCGTTAGCAGTGCGAATTACAATGCAGATGCAAGTGATTACTTTGGGGTGTTACGGGAAGTCGTCGAAGTAGAATATCCAGGATATCCAACAAAGACTGTAGTGTTGTTCAAGTGTCATTGGTTTGATTCAGGCCATCTAGGAACAAGAATTCACCCGGAGTACAAGCTCGTTGATGTTAGTTCGAAAAGGACGTATGTTGGGGATGATCCATTTGTATTTGCCCATCAAGTATCTCAAGTATACTACTGCACATATCCGGGAGCTCCACGTGGTTATGAATGGCACGCTGTTTGCAAAGTAAAGGCAAGGTCAATGGTAGAAGTCCCTAAAAAGGCCAAAAATACTGAAGATGAATCTCCATTTCAAGCAGAACAAATAGAGTCTCCAACTGAAGTCTTTACGGGAGATTTCAATCTTTCTGTACCCTTGACGGCTGCAAATCCCCAATTAATCGAAATTGAAGGTGAAGAGGAGGGGGATGAAGAAGAGGATGAAGAGGACAATGAAGATGAGGATGAAGAGGAGAATGAAGAAGATGAGGATGAGGAGGAGGAGGAGGATGAGGAAGATGATGATGAGGAGGAGGAGGATAAGGACGAAGAGGAGGATGAAGACGATGAAGATGAAAATTAATTCAATTAATGTAATGTATTTATTTCTTATTTTATAAAAGTTAATTAATTATTTATCATTTAGGTACAAATTATAAAAATTAAATTTACTATAAATATAAGTCACAACCAATATATATATTAATATATGTGGAAGAAATGAATTAGTAGGTCTAGTATATAGTAGGGTTTAGGGTTTTGGTAATTTATTAGGTCTAGTATATAGAAAAAATTTAAAAAAATCGCCAAAATGCTGACGGAATTAACTTTCCGTCGGTATTTACTTTTTGAAAAATACCGACGGACAGATTATCCGTCGGTATTTACTTTTTGAAATATACCGATGGATTATCCGTCGGTATTTACTTTTGGAAATATACCGACGGAATATCCGTCGGTATTTGAACATGCCGACGGAAAATAAACCCTTATATATAACTCAACCTAGGTTTTTCTTTCACTCTTTCCAAACTTTCCTCTTTACAATCCCTACTCCTCTTCTCCAACCAACTCTTCGGTGACCTCACCGGCCCTATTCCCGCGCCGATTTCTCTCCACCAATCTTCCGCGCCGATTTCTCTCCACCGTGAAGCATGGCCGCCGCCCAATTTGTGCTCCTCCGGTGTTTTAATAAGTTGGCCGACTCCGACGTAAGTGATTTTGAGTTTAGATTGAAAATTTTTGAACTTCAACATCAATTTTTTTTTTAATTTTTTGGTTGTTTTCTTGAAGTAGACGAAGTCGCCGCCCTTCGCCGGAGACTGGAAGAAGACGAAGCCACCGTCAGTTTCTGGAAGTACGTATTCGATGATGATGATAATGATCAAGTAAGCTACTAATTAATTTGATTTGTTAAAAACAATGCCAATTTCTTCACATTCCCAACATAATATTTCATTTAATATTATTGTTTCATTACATAATATTTTAATTTTTACATAATGACATTTTTTACGAAATTTCTTCACATTCTCAACCTCTCGAAAAATGTAATTCTGGTCGGAAAATGAAATTCTGGTCGGGGCCTCCCCGGCCACGCATATTTTTTTTATTAATATTTTGTTTTACTGACGGATATTCCATCGGTATGTTAATTTCGAAATTATATTTTTTTTATTCATATTTTGTTTTACCGACGGATATGCCGACGGATATTCCGTCGGTAAAATGCCGACGGATATTCCGTCAGTCAAATGCCGACGTTTATTCCGTCGGTATAATGCCGACGGATATTCCGTCAGTATAATACCGACGGATATTCCGTCGGCTTCCGTCGGCATTTGACTAACGGAATATCCGTCGGCATTTGAATTTCGATTATTCAAAAATTCATTTCTTTTATAATTATTTTAATTTATTCTAATTTCTTTTATAATTATTTAATTCATTGTTTCCGACGGAATTACCGACGGAATGTTGACCCGGTTTGTTAAACGGGTTGTCCGGAATACCGACGGACATTCCGTCGGAAAAAGATGATGGCAATTTTCCATCGATATTTCCGTCGGAAAATTCCGACGGAATTCAAAAATCCGTCGACAAAAAATGCTGACGCCGAGAAAGGGGACGGCCGACTTTCCGTCGGTAACCTCGGCGGCCGACGGAAAATCCGTCGGTAAATCCGTCTCCAAAACGCAATTTTTTTTGTAGTGATATCTAACAAGCTTAATTTAAAAAGATAAATAGCTTGGATCAAATTCCTAACTACTACAAGTCTAACCTAACCTATTATCTGCATGATGAAAGCTAAGATTAAAGAAAATAAAAAGATATAAAACACTAATGGTGGTTGATATCAACATGGAAACCAAAATTAAACCCAAACCATCAATTTATCGGTGTCAAACATTATTTTAGTCTAATTGATCCATGCCTACTTACAAAATTAGATACTATAATTATTTTATATTCAATTTAGAAAGAAAAAAATCTGAAATCTTTAAGAACTAGCTAAATATTTTAACAAATTATAAGCTCCTAGTTGCATCAATCTCATCTCAAAATCATATTTCGTTTATAAAATTAATAAATCCAGTTATACTTTTATGAAAGACTGACTATTAATGTAGAATGACTGTACTTTTATGGATATATATATATATATATACGATCTTAAAAAAAAAAAAAAAAAAAAACAGAGTGGATATAATGGGCAATTGCTGGGCAGGGTAATTGAGTTAGGGTCAGGTAAATGGACATTTTCACTGTGAAAATACTAACCAGCCTATTTTGATAAGGGCCTATCATCTCCGGACGTGGACGTGGACGTAGCGTTCCCTGTCCTGTTTTAGTTCGAGATTTCACATTCGAATTTCACCATATAATTCAATTCATCCAAAAAAAATACACATATATATATATTCTATTATTATAATAATAATATAATATCATACATTCTTATCCAATTGATTTTTTGACATAAAATTACATCATATTTTACAAAAAAAAAAAACACGTAATCAATATTCATCAGAATTTAATCATCCAAATTTTTTTCATTCGAAATTTCCCCCACCTACATAATCCCAAAACAAACATACCCTAAAAGTTTTGAATTAGACATTCAATTATTCAAACTTCATTGCAATTAAATCTAAAGTGTATTAATGTATATACTTTGTTCGTTTCAAAATAAGTGTCGATTTAAGAAGTAAATAAAATTTTAACATGCTTATCCTTATTCGTCTCTCTTCTTACCTTTCTCTATATATCCAATTTTAAATTTATGAATATTCTTCATTAAAAGTGTGGGTGGAAAAAGATATTCTTCATTAAATAAAAATTATTTTAGGGATACATAAGAAGTAAATTAGAAAGAATACGAAAACATAGCTAAATTTATTTTGAAAATAAAATTTAATTTATAAAACACCACTTATTTTGAAATAAAGGGTAGTATATAATTCTAGAATTTAAAACATTTTAGCTTGTTTTCTTGTCCAATATAAATTAATTAAGTAGTCAAATTTTATGTTTCCCAAATGCGGCCTTCCATTTTAGCCAATAGGAACCTCTGATATTTATAGAGACCCACGATTAGCACCGTATCCTAAATTGTTTGTATGCTTCCATGCTATATATATTATTTTTGGATATTTTCAACTGCAATCAACTAATAAAACATCAACTTACACTTCTGAAAAAAAATAATGAAGCAAGTGGGGTTATTTCTCAAATTTAAAATGGAAAATAACAATAATAATAAGAAAATAAAAATCAGAATTGAAAGAAGAGTGGGATTGAGACAAAAAAATGGGATTAAAAGGCCGACACCCGTATCCCTGGGATTACAACATCCCTATTAAATTGTTAGCAATAGATTTTCGGGCCCATTCTTTATTTGTATCTCCCATACTACTCTTATTAAAAAACTTACATTATTTAACAAAATGATTTTCCTAAGATATCACTTTTGTTTGTCTAAAGCAAAAAATGAATACTAAATAACTTTCAACAGTAATTCGAGGATACTGTTAGAACAGTGTAACCAACTAACCAACCAACTAGTTTTTATGATATATCAATTCATCTCTTAAACAGTGCTTCTTTAATTTAATATTTCATAACCAATATTTATTTATGAAAACAAATGCAACGGTCCGGTAGAAATAACAAGTTTTGTCAAATTGAATGGTACACCGATGAAATTATACAATGTGTATTTTGAACAATAATATTATAATTTTTACAAGTAATACTGACCCGCAGAAATAATGCATTTATTTCTTTTTTTGTTATGTACACTTTTATAAATAGAAACATTTATTCCACCAATTTCATTTTTTTTACTTCTTATCTAAATTAATACTCCCTCCGTTTTTTTATAAGATGTTTTAGACTTTTTTTCTTATACATAAATATAAGATGTTTTAGATTTTTTACAATGTCTATTTCAATTATGCCCTCTCTTAACTTTGGAAAGAATTGGAATTTAATGTGTATTATGGAATGAAATTAATGTAATTAAAAATCTTCTTTATTATCTAAGAGTATATTTGTCACTTTCTTAATTCTAATAAATTTCTCTAAAACATCTTATAAAAAAAACTTGGGGAGTAATATTTTCTAAAACTCGCGCACGAAAAAAATTGTAATATTTGTTTGAACGGAGTAGTGAGTAAGTATTTCAGAATTGACCTCAAATCGAGCTCGAATTAAAAAAAGAAAAGTAGAACAATGTAAATGTGTAACTTAAATACGTCAGCCGCAATTCGAGTATGGGATATTTGAGGAATTTAACTCAGCTGCACGTGGGGGTAAATGTATATGATAGAATACAACCAGATTCACCATAAGTATCGTCTCCGACTAATCTAAGCCGTCGGATTGAACCCCGAGGGATATGGTGTCTCATTCAACGTTAATTTCACTGCAGCAACACGGCGACACGTGTGCATAACAAATTTTAATGTGCTATGTCCCTGATCATGTGATCGCTCGTGCATAAGTACAAAATGTCCATAATGGTCCCACCACGTGGCACTTGCTAGCTAACACAAATACATTGAAATTTCTCTAATAATATACGAGTATTTGTACAGTGTATGGTGAACGAATCATACAAAATCAAAAGTTTTGATTTCTATAAAACGGTTTTTTGGAGAGTCCGGGTGAAACGGTCTCACAAATGGATCGAAAATTTTATTTCAGTATTTAAGTTAGGCTTTTTTTTAAATACATTTAAGTATTTAACAAATTAAATCAAACTTGATTTTACTAGTATAATGTAGGGGGCACTTGGTTAGAATGTTTTAGCTAGGGGTGGTAAGTTTGAACCAAAGAATCAGAGTATACATACACTATCTGGATAATGCATGCTTGGGGAATTTCTTTTCATAAGAATTTATCAGATTTTAATTTTATAAATGAATTGATCATAAAGTTATAGTAGGGTTTGTAACTCATAAATACGTAGTGAGTTGTGTCGGACTGTCAAAGTTATATATGTCCATGGATGCTTAAACTAGGAATTGATTTGTTAAATTGTAGGTTTATTTAGGACATTATAAGTTTAGATTTTGACATCAGACATGCATGTACAACTTTCTTTTCAATTGGAGTACGTACCTATCAATGTTTAACATTTTTCGTTTGTTAAAAAACCTAAATATTTATTACTCAATAATCTTGAATTGATCAATTCATTGATCCTCATAAAAAGACCTGCTTTGTATATATCAATCGAAGTCACATTTTAAAAATTCATTGTCTACATTTTATGATCGAAGATTTATATAATATTTTGCAATTCCATATTAAGACTAAGAGAAAAGAGATCGAATGATGAAGAATTGAATTGGGGAGGTCGTGATCGATCAACCAAAAATAATTTAATTTGTAGCATGTGTACATGACAAATTATTATTATGTAATGAGCACATGAGTTTGTTCTTTTATAAATTTTAAAATAATCATTTATTTTTAAGACATATTGAATTTACCACCTATCACAAAAAATAAGTAGAACGGAAAATAAAATTGAAA
Source organism: Galeopsis tetrahit (assembly GCA_963675135.1). NCBI lineage: Eukaryota > Viridiplantae > Streptophyta > Magnoliopsida > Lamiales > Lamiaceae > Galeopsis > Galeopsis tetrahit. The sequence continues at coordinate 9,781,498 of OY776125.1, read as the reverse complement.
CATGATACTATTTAATTATATTAAATTAATGTTAAATTAGAAGCATTTTAAATTAAAAATTGAAGGTGGTGTAAGCAATTTTAGATAAAATATAAAGGAGTATTTTGTGGTTCAAGTGATTAGGGATGAGGTGTTGGGAAATTGATAATTGAGCGGCGCACGTGTGACAACAAAGAGATTGGAAATTGGAACTGGCCATGTGATTATAGGGTGTTCCATACCCCCATTTTATGTCGCCGCACACCCTAGTTCTGCTGGAAATATCCTTTTTTCTGATTTCCTGTTTTCACTCTTCTCAACAAATCTATCAATTTCACCAGAAATAAGTTCGTTACTTAAAGTTATATATATATAATGAGTTGGTCTGCATGTACTCAAGTGCATGTTGTGCACCCTAGTTCATGTTTCATTTTTCAGTTTACTGACTTACACTTTTTAGTAATTGGTGTTGCACTTTTCAATTATTAAACTGTATAATAATATTTTTAGTAATAATTGAAAAGTGCAACATCATTTATCAAAAAGTGTCAGTAAACTGAAAAATGCACATGGACTAGGGTTGATTTGCAAGAAAAATATATTGTTATTATTGTGTTATGTCAATTACTCAATTAGTATTGAAAATTAAAAAAAGGGGACATCTGGACTTATTGAAAATTAAAAAATAAAATCATGTGGATATTCTTAAATGTTATTTATGTCGTAACGACATGTCCACAAAATTTTCACAGGAAAAGATAAGAATAAATAAATTTATAAATAGAATTTACATATTAATATTACATGAGACACAATAATAAAATACCAAATCTCCAATAAAACTACAAAATTTCAAGTTATGTGTACAATCAAAACCTTTTTCCTAATGATAGAGGTTGATGCGTCGAAAAAGAACGCCTTCGGATGTTGATCGTTCCCTTGCGAGCACTATTAATCACGAGCCCAATCTCTCGTTTTATCCTTGGCAGTCTTCAAGTAAAACTCCTTGGAAATCCGAAAATAACCTGCAAAAGTACACCGGAGGGGGGCTCCGGCGTAGAAGCTCCGACGCTCAAGTCAGATTCGATAGTAGGCGAAATCAAAGAGGAATTCCCCTGTGTATCTAGGGAAATTCCGGCGAATGTAATGAAGTTTCTCTTCAACTCAATGTATAATTCTTAGGAAAAATCAGTGTTGTATCTAAAAGATGTGTATATTGTCATAAAACTTACCTGATAATGTAAAATAATTGGCTTATATACCTGGCCCCCTCTCCCCGGGAAAGAGGGGGACTTATTCTCCCTATATTCTTGGTCCATTCCCCAGAATCCGGCCCCTCAACCCTGAAGACTTGGTTTTTGAGCATATCCTCCCATATTCTTGCGGGTTTGACTTGCTCCTATGACTTGGCCAAGAAAGATGGACTATCCGTTCCATGTTTGGGTCGAGTTCCTTCTGGGCCAAGAGATATTAATCTTTCTGAATATGGGCCGAAGGCCCAATAACCCTGCTTTCTCTCATTTCCCTACTCAAGCCCAGGGGTGTATTAATCCTGTTTCTTCAGCATACCGATCCAATCATGACTATCATAATCTATCCCGTTTCCACGTGTCGGCTCCTCTGAGAGAAACATATTTATCTACATCAACCACTCCCCCCTACTCTCTTAAAAGGAATCATTTTTAGGAGAGTAGGAAAATAATAACTCTGGGACATATATTATGAAAATATTCCATTCTTTAAATATTCTTTGAAATACTCTTGATTTGATTCCCTTCATCATAATTACCCTCAAAAAGCTTCGGGACTTTTGCACTTCCACACGCAATCCTCCCCTCGAGATACGCAGCCACGCGTTCAGTTCAGGGCCAACATCAGGCCGCCCTTCCTTATTCACGCGCTTCTCGATTGGGGGGTATTTAATTCTTCTCGATCTTCTCCCTTCTCTCTCTTCTGCCTAATGATTTCAAAACCCCCTTTTCCACCAAAAACCCTTCTTTCTTTCGTTTCAAACTTATCTAATTTCCATCTTCATTCTCACCTCTGCGATCCTAACCTCTCTGTGCACGTTCAGCGGCCGTTCCGTCATCACTTCTTAGAACCGACTTTACTCCAGGTATCTATTCCTCCTTTTCCTCTCTCATTTACAATATCCTCATGTCGTCCTCCTCAGACTCTATTTCCATGGAGAGTTCAACTTCCAACCCACTCCCCATATTTCCCGTAACTGACCGAACCTTGAAAGATGAAATTTCTGGGTCCTCCCTTCTCACTTCTGAGCGCGTTGCCGCTTTTCTTCGTTCGGGGATCTTCCCCGCAGATTATCTTGTTAGGGCTGCGCATAAGAGAGAACGCCCTAATTTTCCAGGTCACAATTCCTTAGCCTTTTGGGAGGCTCAATTAAAAGCGGGCCTCCGCTTTCCCATTCATCCTTATCTCTGTGAAATTTTCAGTTACCTCCGTATACCCCTGAACCAATTTACCCCTAATGCCATACGCACAATGTTAGGTTTTTACATTCTGATGAGGGGAAACGGTGGGGAACCTTCAGCTCAACTCTTTATAACCCAATATGTCTGCAAGTTTTCGGACGGATTCTTTTATGCTAGTGGTCGCACCTCCCGGACCGGCAAATTCATGGAGAAGCTCCATGAAGGGGTCCGGGATTGGAAAGACTACTATTTCTTTGTTACTAACCCTCTTCCTTGGGAATTTCCTCATGAGGGATGGATTTATGAAAATCCTGGGGTACCCCGTCCTCCCCTTTCCGTCTGTTCCTCCTTAAACCTGGATGTGATGAACCGTTTAAACGATCAGGTCTCTAATTATGGCTTTTTTGATGTAATGGGTATCTGTAAAAATCCTAGAATCCTTTCTCATTTCGGTTTTGGTAGCCCCGATTATCCTTTAGGTCCCGATGATGGTAATACCATTTCTCCTCTCCTGGTATTATACTCAAGACCTTAACCCATTATATTTATTAATGTTGTTTCATGTTTCTTTGTACAGCTATGAGTTGGTTGACTCAGATTTCGCGTGATGCTGCCCCTCTTTCGATGGTTAATAGGTCTCCAGCGCCTGAAAGTTCCTCGAGGGCTCAAATTCCCCCTTCTCCAGTGGAACCTGCTACTGGATCTGTTGCTAAGCGTACCCGTTCCTCTACTGAAAAGGCCATGGTGTCTACGTTACCTCCTGTTTCCGATGCTTCCAAGAAAAAGAAGTCCAAGACCAAATCCTCCCTGCCCGATGTCGGTTCTGATGCTCCAGATGAGATGAATGTTGACCAACTCCTGGGTTTTATAGAGCGTTACACTCCGGCACATGCCACTGAGGCCCTCAATGCTCTGTCCTTTGGTGAGCGAGTTGTGCATGCCGCTCACAGCTTTACCCAGGTATCCTCCTCATGAAAATACATTTCTAAGTAATTCTAATAAAGAAGAATATGCTTGTCTTACTTCTTTAGATGATCCCTTGTGTAGTTTGGTCTTCTGTTTTCCAATGTATCTGAACGAGCCCTTCAGTCCCTTCAGCTGGTGGATGACCTCCACAGCCAGGTAGAATTGGAAAAAGTAAAGAGGGATATTCTTGAAGCAGAATTGCATGACGCTAATCAGAGGTATAAAGTACTCCAAACGACACTTTCGGGAGAGATATCTTTACTGAAGAAGGAATTTGGCAAACGGGTAGAACAGCTGGAGGTTACTCTTCCTCAGGCTGGTATGAAATTGTGCATAGATTCCCTGTTTACCTCTGCCGCAGGTCAAAAATTTCTAGGTACCTTGCATCAGGAGTGGTTGGAGGCTTTTCTTCAGAGTAGCAGCTTTCTAGGGGCGACGGGTGCATATATCCCTCACTTCATTGATCATGGATTCTCCAATGCTGTAGCAGAACATTCTGCTCCTGGGTTCAACGGTCAATATACTCGTGCCCTCCGGTTAGAAGAATTGGACACTCCCCCCAAGTTCCCTGGAGATGCTAAAGAAGACATACATACCCCCTGGTGGTTACCTGGGATGAGGAAGGCGATCCTGGAGTTGAAGGATGCTGCCCTGAAATTGGATGATCTTGCACCTGCAAGGGATATGGCATTTCCTGTCCATGTGGACAACCCAACTCCAGTGGCTACTGTGGCAGCGGGTGCTTTGATGGAGAAGGCGGAGGAAGGCGATTCCAGTGGACGAGCAGAGGAGGCAGGAGAAGGTTCTGAGGGGAAGAATGGTGTTCCCCTCTCTGCATGACTTTAATTCCTTGATAACACTTTGGTACTTGAAAACACTTTTTTATTTTGTTAAGGCCTCTAAGGCCCCTTTTGATATTTTCCGGAGACTCCACACTCCGGGGTTTTTCTGTGGAGGGCTTAGGCATGGTGCCTCAAGTCTTGAATATTCCTACTTCTCTTTCGTTTGATATCGTACCTGCACATTTATTACTTGGCATGCATATATACATATACATCTCTATCTTTGTTATAAGGTGTGGTATCTGTTAACATGTCTTCAATATTTCCTGGACACGTAAAGGCTCTAAAGCTCCTAGAGGAACCTTAACGAGGAGATAGGGTTTATATCCCTGCACTTACTTGGTGATTTGCTAACGTCTCTAGCCTTTCTCTTGACGCCAGAGTTTTTAGGGATTATCCTTCCTTTCCCCTAGGTCAGAATTCGTAGGGATTATACTCTCCCTTAAGTTATTTATACTCATAAGAGTTAGTTTATACTCGTAAGAGTTAGTTTATACTCGTAAGAGTTAGTTTATACTCGTAAGAGTTGGTTTATACTCGTAAGAGTTGGTTTATACTCGTAAGAGTTGGTTTATACTCGTAAGAGTTGGTTTATACTCGCAAGAGTTGGTTTATACTCGTAAGAGTTGGTTTATACTCGTAAGAGTTAGTTTATACTCGTAAGAGTTGGTTTATACTCGTAAGAGTTGGTTTATACTCGTAAGAGTTTGTTTATACTCGTAAGAGTTTGTTTATACTCGTAAGAGTTGGTTTATACTCGTAAGAGTTTGTTTATACTCGTAAGAGTTAGTTTATACTCGTAAGAGTTTGTTTATACTCGTAAGAGTTGGTTTATACTCGTAAGAGTTAGTTTATACTCGTAAGAGTTAGTTTATACTCGTAAGAGTTGGTTTATACTCGTAAGAGTTTGTTTATACTCGTAAGAGTTTGTTTATACTCGTAAGAGTTAGTTTATATTCGTAAGAGTTGGTTTATACTCGTAAGAGTTGGTTTATACTCGTAAGAGTTGGTTTATACTCGTAAGAGTTAGTTTATACTCGTAAGAGTTTGTTTATACTCGTAAGAGTTTTGAGAGTCGCTAGGGATAGGGTTTGTTGACGAGTTAATCATGTCTTCCGCTACTGTACCCCTTACTCCCCCTAGCTTTAGAGGCTGTCGTGAATAGTAACTTTAGGAATTTTTCCTAGGTATTCTCTATTCGAGCATGTATGAATTGGTGTGAATTTCTCTATCTTGCAATGTCTCTATCATGCTATATTTCAGTTTCCAAAACATATTCGTTATTTCAGCACCCATCATGCAGGCCTTCAACAGTTATCTTAACACGATATTAACATATGAGAAACATTTCATCATAAAATTAGCGCATAAGAGTCATCTCATCACAATATTAACATGCATTTAGGGAAATTGCTGAAATTTTATCAAAACCGATGCTCCATTGATCGAAAACGTTTATCAACATAGGCAAATAAGGGGAACCTATGCCGGCCTCATTAAAAACCTCTCCGTGGTAAAACCCCAAAGGGAAACCCACGTAGAGGGAAAAAGAGTACCGGTGAAGCAATTATTCGAATAAGAAATAAATGTTTGAAATTGTTCATAAAGAAAAAGGAAGTAGGGGAATAACACCTTCCTCAAACATAAAATCTCTTCAAGTGACACACGTTCCATGGCCTTAGTATCTCTTTCCCTGTCATGTCTTGGAGCTTGTATGCTCCGCCTTTTAGCACCTGTATCACCCTGTATGGACCTTCCCAGTTGGGTTCTAGCTTTCCTGTGTTTTTCAAAGCATCTGCTCTCCGAAGGACTAAGTCTCCCACTTTAAAGCAGCGAGGAATTACTCTGCGATCATAGGCTGCTTTGATCCGACTCTTGTACCTTTCCGCTTTTAATCTCACCATCTCCCTTTCTTCATCTATCTGGTCCAGCGCTTCCCTCATCAACTCTTCATTTCTTTTTTCTTCAAAATAGGTGATCCGGTGCGATTTGAGTCTAGCTTCAGGGGGGTATCATTGCTGCTGCTCCATATACTAGGTAGAAGGGAGATTCGCCTGTAGCTGTTTTAGGGCTGGTTCTATAAGACCAGAGGACATTGTCTAACTCCTTCACCCATTTTCCTCCTACTTCTTCCAATCGCGTTCGAATACCATCCACCAGGATTCTGTTTGTAACCTCCACCTGCCCATTAGCTTGTGGATGAGCTACTGAAGTAAACCTCTGTGTGATATTCCACCTTTCGCACCACTTCCTTACTTTCTCTCCATTGAACTGCGTTCCATTGTCGGAAACCAAGATTCTGGGTATTCCAAACCTGCAACAAATATGTCTAGCAAGGAAGAGAATTACATTATCTTCTTCAATTTTGGCCAAAGGCACGGCCTCTACCCATTTACTAAAATAATCCACAGCTACGATCAGAAATTTCCTCCCTCCTGGTGCCAAGGGGAAGGGTCCCACCAGATCGATTCCCCATTTGGCGAAGGGACAGGGCGAGTACATAGCCCCCATTTCTTCTGCAGGTATTCGTATCAGGGGTCCATTCTTCTGACACTTCTCGCATTTCTTCACATACTCCCTAGCATCTCTGATTATGTTGGGCCAGTAAAAACCTGCCCTAAATACCTTCTTCACCATGGTCTGGTACCCTTCATGGCTGGATGCGCAACCTTCATGGATGTCTTTGATCACTAGCTCTGCTTCTCTTCTCGAAAGACATTTCAAATACGGTTGAGTGAATGATCTCTTGTACAATTGACCTCCCAGGATGCAATAATTCCTTCTCCAAGCCTTTGCTTCTCTGGACATTGGGGCTGCTGGATCCCTGTTCAATTCTTCCCATATTTCTTTCCTCCAATCATCCCCTGCTGTTATCTCTCCGATCAAGGTTTCCGTAGCTACTTGATCTGCCACCAACAGGGTTATCTTTCCGTCTCCCTCGAATTCAGTGGAACTAGCCAGTTTAGACAATCCATCTGCTTTCATATTCTCTTCTCTTGGTACCTGTATCACTTCAAAAGTATGGAATTTATCTTTTAACTTCTTTACCTCCTCTAAGTATGTGATCATTCTCTCATCCTTGGCGAGGTACTCCCCCATGACCTGTTGTACTATCAGCTGTGAATCGGAGTATAGGGTGACCTTCTGTGCTCCCAACTCTGCAGCCATGCTCGCTCCCCTAATCAGGGCCTCATATTCTGCACCATTGTTTGAGGTTGAAAATCGGAATTTGACAGCCACCTGCAGTTCTTGACCCTCAGGGTCGATCAATAATATCCCTGCTCCACATCCCAAGGCGGATGCTGAGCCATCCACATATACTTTCCATCCTTGTTCTTCTTCCACTCTGGTAGACTCTTGAATAAAATCTGCTAGAGCTTGAGCCTTGATGGCTCTCCTTGGTTCATAATCTATATCATACTCCTGTAATTCCACTGCCCATCTGACCATTCTCCCTGACAAATCTGCTCTCCCTGATGTCTGCTTCAAAGGGAAATTAGTTCGCACCATAACTTTATAGGAGAGGAAGTAGGGACGTAATCGCCTAGCCGTTACCACCACCGCCAGGGCTGTCTTCTCTACCTCTGAGTACCTCATTTCCGCTCCTTGGATGACCTTACTCACATAATATATGGGTTGCTGTGCAGAACCTTCCTCTTTCATCAGGGCGGTTCTCAGGGAGTGTTCCCCTACCGAAAGATATAAGAGCAATACATCTCCCTGAGAGGGCTTTGCCAGCTTCGGAAGCTGTTCAAGGTGAAGCTTGAGTTCCTCGAAAGCTTTCTGGCACTGGTCGTCCCATTCGAACTTCGACCCCTTCCTTAAGGTTCTGAAGAAGTGATGACTATTTTCTGCTGACCTTGATATGAACCTACTGAGAGCTGCGATCCTGCCGTTCAGGGTTTGCAATTCCTTCAAATTCCGAGGGGGTTGCATGTCGAGCACCGCCTTTACCTTAACAAGGTTCACTTCTATCCCTCTCTGAGTCACCATGTATCCCAGAAATTTCCCTGACCCTACTCCAAAAGAACATTTAGCAGGGTTTAATTTAATACCATTCTCTCGAATTACCTGAAATATCTCCTTCAAGTCGTCAATATGTCCCTCTGCCTTGACACTTTTAGCTAGCATATCATCCACGTAAACCTCCATATTCCTGCCTATCTGCCCTCGGAACACCGAGTCTACCATTTTTTGATAGGTGGCTCCTGCATTTATCAGTCCAAAAGGCATACGTACATAACCGAAAGTACCACATGTCGCTATAAAGCATACCTTTGGTATATCGAGGGGGTTCAACTGGATTTGATGATACCCTTGATAAGCATCCATCATGCTGAGTAATTCAAACCCGGACGTGGCATCCACCAGCTGATCAATCCTAGGCAGTGGATAGTGGTCTTTAGGGCACGCCTTGTTCAAGTCCCTGAAGTCAATGCACATCCTCCATTTGCCGGCTCCCTTAGACACCAGTACTGCATTCGAGAGCCACTCAGGGAACTGCACTCTCTTCACGTGCCCTGCGTTCAACAATTTATCGATCTCCTCCTTTACAATGAGGTTCTTTTCTTTACCGAAGTTCCTCAACTTCTGCTTCACGGGCCTAGCTTTGGGATCCACATTCAGATGGTGTACGGCTATTTCTGGAGGGATACCCGTCATATCCGTCGCTGTGAATGCAAAGATGTCTGCATTCTGCTGGAGGGCAAGTATCATCTTTCCCTGGAGCTCAGGGTTCATATTCATACCTATCCTGGTTGTAAATCCCTCCTTTCCTGGGTAGAGCTCGATGCTCATTAACTCCTCGTCTGCTTTAACTTTGGGTTGTTCCTGTACTAGCTCACCCACTTTCTGTCTCTTCAATTCAGGGTCTTCGCCCTTAAATCTCTCCATTCCCCGGAACATGGCCCTGTCTGCTATCTTGACCGATTCCACATAACACTTCCTTGCCTGATACTGATCACCACATATCTCTCCCACACCCCCCAAGGCAGGGAACTTCATCTTCATGTGGAAGGTGGAGATCACTGCCTGAAAAATATTCAAGCTTGGCCTTCCCATTACTACATTGTAGGAAGATGGGACATCTACAATCAGGAATTCTATTACTTGCACACGACGGTTAGGGGCAGCTCCTAACCCTACTTGCAGCAACACTGAACCAAGGGGTTGAATAGCTCCCCCTGAAAATCCATAAAGAGCGGTTTCCACCGGTCTGAGCTTTATATTCAGGTCCATCTTCTTAAAGCACTCTAAAAACATGATGTCGGCAGAGCTTCCAGTGTCTACAAAAATTCTTGCTACGTCGTATCCTGCTATATCCGTGGTAATGACCAATGCGTCATTATGAATTTCTCTGGGTTCCCCAGCGTCTTCTGGCCCAAAATGGATGTCTGGGCCTTCTGCCATCTTTCCCACCTCATGATGCTCTACATTCCTCTCATTCTTCAACGACCGAATGCTCTGCTTCCTCTGCCTAAAGGAATCCCCATCGGCAGGGCCTCCCATAATCATATGAATAGTTCCTCTCTTCTGGGGAGGGGGTGGTGGCTCCTCATTGCCCTTTCTTTGATCTCTTCTATCATCTTCCTGCTTCCCCTCGGGATCCTTTCGCTTTTGACCCCTGGGGCCTTGTCTATCCCTGAAAATAAACTCTTTCAGGTGGCCTGCCTGAATCATCCTTTCTATCTCATCCTTCAGATGCCAACATTGGTTGGTATCGTGGCCATAATCGTTGTGGAACCTGCAGAATTTGTTTGACTTAGGGTTTTGGGGACCTCTGCTCCTTGAGTAGGGGAATTTCATATCTGGATGGTCTCCTGCCACTTCTAGGACTTCGGTTGGCTCCATTCTCAATGGGGTGTATCTCTTCGCCCCCCTCCTTGGATTCCAGGGTGCAACTTCCTCTCTTCTTACGCTTTCTAGCCTCCTGGAGCTTCGATGTCTCTCCGGACTTGGCCTCCTAAACGGAATCTCTTTCCTCCTTTCTCCATTACTCACTACGGCCCTGGTCTCTGATCGCTTAGCTTTCCTTACCTCTTCCAGGGTAAGGTATTTCTCTGCTCTCCTTAACAATTCATCAAAGGTCCGAACTGGCTTCTTGGCTAGAGATGTGAATAGATCCCCATCTCTTAGCCCGTTGGTGAGAGCGTTAATTTTGACCTCTGAGGAGGCTGTAGGTACTTCGAGAGCTGCTTGGTTGAATCTTTTCAAGAAAGCCCGAAGACTCTCATTCTCCCCTTGTCGCATGTTAAACAAGGTGAGGGTGGCCCTAGGTTGCCTCCTAGCGCTGGCAAATTGGTGCAGGAATAGTTTGCTGAACTCCGACCATGAATGGATAGTATCTGGCCCTAACTGGGTGAACCATTGCTGCGCTGCTTTAGATAGGGTAGTCAGAAATACCCTACATTTGACGCCCTCTCCGTATCGATGCAATAGGGCGGCATTCTCGAACCTCATCAAATGCTCGTACGGGTCCGTGGTTCCATCATATTCGAAATTTAAAGATTTAAAATTAGGAGGCAGTTCATCTTGTAAAATAGTGGATGAAAATTGATAACCAGTAACGTAAGAAGGTTTACTTACGTTATCGATCATATGCTTCTACATGTCTTTCATCTCCTTCCGCAAGGCCTGTATCTGATCGCTGACAGCTCCCTGATACGTGTCGTCCGTGCTTTCTCCCATCCCTGTTTCCAGAGTGGTATCCCCAAGGATCCTCTCCGTATCCCTCCGAGGAGGTCTTTACAAGATGCTTCTCTCCGCCTGAGAAGGTACTTTTTCTTCTGGGTTCTGAGGGGGATCCTCATTCCTGGAAGGGACTGGAACAGAATCGATGACTTGTTCTGGGAGATTTTGTCTTGTACCCTTACGGGTGATTGGAACAGGTTCGGGAGGGCGAAGTCCTCGAGTAGCGATTATTCTTTCAACTGATTGTGCGATCATCTCATATAATTGATCTCGAGAGACAGTCAAGAGTTCCGGTTGAGTGTTAGGGTTATCCCTATTGATCCCACTCCCTGAAGCTCCTGAGGTGCCTGGTGCATCTCCCTCCAGAGTGGGAGGGATATCCTCCGGTATATGATCTACGGGCTGTTTCCCTAGATTCCGGTTTGAGGTAAAACCCGGAGGGGGAATATCTTCTGGTGTATGGTCCACAGGTCGTTTCCCTAAATTTCGATTTGAGGGAAAACCTGGAGGAGGCGGAGGAGGAGTGGAATCTCCTTTCTCCTTCGTCTGCTTCACTGGATCATGTCCTCCACCCATTTAAGTACGGAACTTTTCTCACGCCTTAGCTTGAAATGTTCCCACAGACGGCGCCAGTTGATGCGTCGAAAAAGAACGCCTTCGGATGTTGATCGTTCCCTTGCGAGCACTATTAATCACGAGCCCAATCTCTCGTTTTATCCTTGGCAATCTTCAAGTAAAACTCCTTGGAAATCCGAAAATAACCTGCAAAAGTACACCGGAGGGGGGCTCCGGCGTAGAAGCTCCGACGCTCAAGTCAGATTCGATAGTAGGCGAAATCAAAGAGGAATTCCCCTGTGTATCTAGGGAAATTCCGGCGAATGTAATGAAGTTTCTCTTCAACTCAATGTATAATTCTTAGGAAAAATCAGTGTTGTATCTAAAAGATGTGTATATTGTCATAAAACTTACCTGATAATGTAAAATAATTGGCTTATATACCTGGCCCCCTCTCCCCGGGAAAGAGGGGGACTTATTCTCCCTATATTCTTGGTCCATTCCCCAGAATCCGGCCCCTCAACCCTGAAGACTTGGTTTTTGAGCATATCCTCCCCTATTCTTGCGGGTTTGACTTGCTCCTATGACTTGGCCAAGAAAGATGGACTATCCGTTCCATGTTTGGGTCGAGTTCCTTCTGGGCCAAGAGATATTAATCTTTCTGAATATGGGCCGAAGGCCCAATAACCCTGCTTTCTCTCATTTCCCTACTCAAGCCCAGGGGTGTATTAATCCTGTTTCTTCAGCATACCGATCCAATCATGACTATCATAATCTATCCCGTTTCCACGTGTCGGCTCCTCTGAGAGCAACATATTTATCTACATCAGAGGTTAACACAAACACGATATGAAAATTTAAGTGTATCACTTCGATACAATAACATGAACATGATCAACCTTAATAGTAATTCACAATTCTGCACCATTTTCATATCATGTTATCATGTCAATGTTACCTCTAATTATTGCACAACGAGGTCATTAATTAACTGCATTAATGTTGCACCCGTAATGATGAATTAGTTCTTTCGGTACCAATATCGATACATCCCGCCCTTTGGTTCGCTTGTCAACTTATGATTTTTTTTCATTTCTTTTTTCTCTTTTATTTCACAACCTTTTTATTGTCATAATGATGAATTTGAGTTGAGTTTCAAATCAACAAATTTAATAAATTTGTGGTTTTTAATAAATTCATCACCAATTTACAGTAATCTAAATTCAACAGCTGAGGACCATACAAAATTTTCATACAAAATTTTAATAAGGGTCTGACTATATGCACCTCCATTTCAGTTTGATGCACTCCCCCGTCAATCCCCCGATTTATACACTCCCCGAATTTTAGGTCACACCTCCCCTCAAATGTCATAAATACCCCTCCTTCATTAAAATCCTTTTACTACCCACACCCCCCAAATCCTCCATCTTTCTTCCTCCTCTATTTCTTCTTTCATCTTCTCCCCCACCCCTCACCACCACCGTCGGCGACCTGCCCCTCCACCACCCGTCGCCGGCGACGCCAGCCCCTCCCTCCCTCGCCAAGCCCGTCGCCCCCCCAACCCCCGCCGTCTCCCCAACCCCCGCCGCCTGTAAAAAAAAAAAAAAGATCTTGGCCGCGCGCGGCCGTCCCCTCCCTCCCTCGCTCGCCAAGCCCGTCGCCCCCCCCCCCCCCCCAACCCCCACCGCCTGTAAAAAAAAAAAAAAAAAAAAACAGATCTTGGCCGCGCGCGGCCGTCCCCTCCTCCTCTCTCCCTCGTCGAGCCCGTCGCGGCCGCCCCCTCCTCCCTCCGATGCCGCCACACCCCACCCCCACCAGGTTTTCCCCCTTTCTCAATGTTAGGGTTTTCTGCATTTTTGCAGAAAACCCTAGTTTTTTTCTTCTTTGTTTTTTTCAATTTTCGACCGTATAAGGTCGATTACATACTCCTTCGTCGACAAATTGTTGTCGACGAGAGTGTATTTAATCGACCTTACATAATCGAATTTAAAAAAAAAAATTGTTTTTTTTTTAAATTTTCGACCAACCGTTTCGACCATATACATTCCCGTCGACAACGATTTGTCGACGAGAGTGTATATGGTCGACACTGGTTGGTCGAAAGTTGAAAAAAAATTGTGATTTTTTGGAGTATATGGTCGACCACTTTTTTTTTTTTTTTTTTTTTGAGTTGATGGTCGCCGGAAATGGTGTCGCCGGCGACCGAAAGTTGTGTGTTAGGGGAAGGTGAAAGAAATGAGGTGGGGTGCATCTAGTATGGTGTATATTTAATGAAGGGTATTTTAGGTTTTTTATCTATTATTTTATTAATAAAACTGAAAGGGGGAGTGCATCAAACCGAAATGGAGGTGCATATAGTCAGACCCTTTTAATAAACAAAACTCTTGCTAAACACAATGTGAAAAAAATAGGGTTGGGGTATATACCCCTCCAGCTTTGTTTAATGCACTCCCCCTCCATTTTTTTAAATTAAATATTTATAGAGAATACCTATTTTGCCCTTAAAATAAAATACAATAAAATACAAGATAGATACACTCCCTAAATACTAACCCTAACCCTAATTTTCTTTTCTTCTTCATCAAACTTCTCTCTTCTTCCCAAAACTTCTTTCTTTCTTCCTCATTCACTTTTTTTTCTTCCCCCAACCATCATGATATAGTTGTTGGCCACCGCCGCCCACCGCTCGCCGCCCCCTTTCCGCCGCTCGCCGCCCCCAGCCACCTGCTCGCCGTTCGCCTCGCCTCCCGCCTCCAGTTTTATTTTTCTGCCTCCCCCTCCTCCCCCCGTCGCCACCCTCCTCCCTTCGGCGACGTCGCTCCGTCGCCCCCTTTATTTTCCCGTTCTCTGCAACAGGCGGCGCCACCTCCTATGTCGAGCGACGCCGCCGGATCTTCCTCCCACTTCCGCCGCTTCCGTCAGGTCACTCAGTCCAGGTTTTTTTTTTTCGATAATATTGAGTCGACCAAAAACAATCCGGTCGACTCTGATTTGTCGACGATATTACTTTTGATCGACTCAATGTTATCGAAAATTTTAAATTTTTTTTTAAATTTTTCGGTTGATAAACCAGAGTCGACCGAATTGTTTTTGGGCGACAAATCATTGTCGACGGGAGATATTTTGGTCGACTCTGGTTTGTCGAAAGAACGTTTTTGTTTTGGTTGAATTTTTATGTTTTTGGTTTAGACTGCCGGAGGTGATGGTGGTTGCCGGAACGGCTGCGGCGACGGCTGGACTTCAAAATTAGGGTTAATGCATTAGGATTAGGGTTTTAGAGGGAGTGTATATGTCTTACATGATTTAGTTAAAGGGCAAAATTGGTATTTTGCATGAATATTGAATTATTAAAAATTAAGGGGGAGTGTATTAAACAAAGCTAGAGGGGTATATACCTCAACCCAAAAAAATATTACATGGCCAACAAAAATACTTTCTTGGAAATATTGAGCCACACAACAAGCCCAAGATAGCATTGGGCCCCCAACATCCTAACTATGTTTCCCAAAAGTAAATATCAACTGCACAATGATAACATGTCAAGATTTAAGATACTTTCTAAAGAGAGATTGAAGAAGAATTTTGCAAACAAACTATAACTGCAATATAATCGGAGTACTAATCCATTTCCAACTGGTTCAAATCAGTACACAAGCACAATTAGACGAATCTGTTACCTGTGGACAACTAGTGCACCCACTGATAGAGGATGCAAAACGAATGTGTCCCCATTCATCTTCCGTTTGGTAACTGTATATTATCTGTTCAAAATTCATTTAAAACACGCTGTGCAACTAAAAACCATTGGGTTAGAGGGAGCTGGGATTGGGTGTATCAATGTTTATCTACTCCTGTTTTAGTTAATGTAATGTTAATAAATTACCATAAAAATTGATGTAGAATTCGACCACCTTGTCTGGAATATCTTCAACTGAACGTCTGATCTCTCGTGTTGCTAATCTTTCCATCCTTCCTTAAGCTTTCTGGAGGCTAAGCCTTTGGAAGAAAGGCTTGGAGTGAGAGGCAACGATGGTGTTGTTGGTGCTTCTTCATCGTCCCAACTATCTCCCCAACTGTCGTCCCACCCCTCACCCTCATTCTCACCTGACTCCAGCTTGCTAATATGTGAAATGGGCAGCTCCATGTCTAGCTTTTGGTACTTCGGATTTTTTCTTGCAAAATATTTGCCCCCTAATTTGGCGCAGATGAAAACTGATACTATCACTATTAATAATGCAGCTGAAAACAGAAATCCTGTTGATAAAGTTAGCTTAAAGATGCTGAAGTGTGAGGAATCCGGAGAAAGATCGACTTTCTTTATTCCCACAAATTGATCTTTAAAATTGAGGCTGCAGTTGCCATGTCCGGTTGAGATTACGATGAAATGGTCATTTTTCACACCTTCGATTGATACCTTGACCTGCAATGATAAAATTCAAACTTAATGAAACACCTTCGATTGATACCTTAAGAATCACTATAATTTACCAGAAAAAAATTAGTTTTTTTTTTAATGAAACAATGGGTAAAATCGAGATTATATAAAAATATAGCATGTTCCAGAGGTACGGATACATTCAAATCACCATTTACCTCTGGCATTTTATGGAAGACAATGACAATTTTTCATTCCCTTGTTTTTCTCTCTTTATAATGAGAATCATGTGACAAATTCCATAATAACAGAAAAGACATGCTTGAATCCGAGAGTATAATACGACTGTATCTAGTTATTACTGAACTATTTGGATAATGACAGGACAAGTCTTTAATTGAAGATGCAAGTATAATATCTTTTGCAACTTTAACATGCCAATCTCCCCTACCCCCAATCCCCCTTTAGAGAACCTAGTCACAATAATATAATCATAGTAAAATTATGAGAAAGAAGGAACCAGGAAGTGAAGAACACATCTTCTAGGTTTGCAAATGTATACGTAGATGTAAAACATTTATTGGACACTGCTCAAGATCAGAAATCGGGCTTTTTCTAAAACTTTCATATTAACGATTAATAGAATTGTCTTAAGAGAGCAATATGGCACTTTATCCTAGATACTCCTCAAATACAATTGAGCATCCGAAATCTGTGCTCATGTTCAATAAATAAAGAACAGAAGACTTAAGGCAGACTTCTGAGTTCTGACAGACTCAAAACATAGCTTAGGCATGTGTGACATTAACATAGATTTGTACGAATTCTTTAATCAAACTATCTAAGGCATTACATGAATGAAGTACTGCAAATTTGGTAGCAGAATGAATTATAACATGATCTTATTTCTTAAGTTCTTCATCTGGACTTGAATTAAGATATGAGCTACATTTTGTTTGCATAGCTGGATATAACAAATAACTTGAATGATAAAACCCAAATTTTATTTTGGAAAGTGAATGATCAGTATGGTATGAGAAACCCTTAGTCACATTATCAGCAATACCAGATATAAGGAGTACTAACTCGATAATCTATGAAGGACGCAATGATTATGTACCTCTGTATCTTTATTCCCTTGGAGTTCGATCTTTTCTTTCTCTAGCTTCACTAAATCAGGAGCTGAAATTGTTATACTAAGTGTGTCTTTTCCTTTGTTCTCAATCAAAAGTGAAAGGGCTGGAGATTCTGGAAAACAAAGAGTAAAATTTGGTTACTTTTCCCCAGATATTCAGGTTTATTAATAACATCCAAATTTACCAGAAATTCATAATAACAAGTTCATATAATTCTAAATCAAGACATTTATAAGAACAAGTCCAATGAGGAACGGTAAATAAAGCGTAATCAAACTTTTAAAAAAAAAAATGTCTCGGAAGAAAATTACAAGATAGGACTGTGATTAATTAGGATTATATTGCATGTTAGTTTCTATCATTTGTGAAAATAAACGGAATAACATAAAAACTCGTCTTTTTCAACTTTTTATAGTATTTAAAAAAATAACAATAACAACTAATGGTTCAATGATGCATGTTACCTGGCAATGACATTACACGGCTAATGTAGTAAAAGTTACTCCGTATTTTACAAGAAGGCTCTTTGGTTAAACATATATGTTTACATTGGCAATAACACATGGTTTACTACATCTGACAGTATGAATGATGGACATATGGCATTATAAGATGACATTATGCAATTACTCCAACATCATAATGTAGCAGCTCTGTATCTTGTTTCTCATTATTAAAGGAAATAAACAAGGAATCCATGATCAGGTATCATGAACCTACTGCAAAAACCACTAAAGTACAGTATTCACTGATAAGAAAACCAAGTAAACAGATATCTGCAATGCACATATTAATTCGAATCAAAATCATGGCAAAACTAAACAGACTCAAGCGAAAACATAAGCCAACACGTGAGTTAACCTAATGAAAACTAAAAAACAGCAAATTACATACCACTCCCAGGAACTCTCAGGCAGGCAGCAAATGTCTTCTCATCGTCCATACAACGATTTGATGACGAATCACATTTCTCTTTTACAGGCAACACTTTCCCTTCTTTAACTTCTTTTTTAGACTTTGAAATCAAGACCTCACTCTCCATGGGCTCATCTTTCTGGGCACCAACATTCACCTTCGTAGGCTCATCCTCCCCTCCTTTGGTATCCAACTCTCCCCTTGAATCACTTTTGTATAATTTACCATCCTTCCCCTTCTTCACAGTCGCAGGGTCAACTGTCTCTTTTCCCTTATCATCCCCAATTTTGGCTGGAAGTACTATATTTTTTTCCTAACAACAGCAAATTCAACAATACCATAATCTATTAACCAAAACAGCATTGAATACTAATAACCAATCAGTAATAAATACCAAATCTACGCAATTACTTACCTTTAAATCTGCAGTTAGAAGGCAAGGAATTATTGAAGCTATAAGTAGAGTCACCGAAAGTGTATAATTAATCTTCATCTCCCACAGATTAACGATTTTAAAAGGATCTGACATCAATAATATTTAATCAACAACCAAAACTAACATCAGAAAATAGCAGTCGCCGGAGTATGTAGGGTTGAGTTGCACAGAATCAGTTCATTTTTTTCACAAAATAATGGAAACTAGTATGGATTCACGCCCGGGTACTAACCTGGAGATAACGCAGAGCTTGAACATCTGATTTCGGGATTGAATATTTGAAATCAGTCTGCAAATTCGATTATGGTTGATTCCATATCAAAGTTGAAGATAAATATTCGATAGGAAATCTAGGGCTTGTAGAAGAGAGTTGTATGATCTGTAGAAGTCAAAAAAGATTTTTTTAGGCTTCCGAGTTTGTAGTGAGCACTAGCAGTAGCAGAGAGAGAGAGAGAGACCTGGGTCAACTTATTTGACTAGTCAAAAACGCTATAAATAATCATTTTCAAATGACATCAACTTCTTATTTGTCAAAGTATTGCTATAGGTTATATGAAATGTCACAACGTATACATACGAAATATAGTGATACTAAAAAAAGGTTTACTTGATATCCTTCGTTTTTAAACAATTTTTTTATTTTTATTTTTGACAAGTAAGAGAGCTTCAAAAATATTAATGCATCGAGATTTCGTGAGTCAGCTCTCTAACTCAAGAAGGGATCTCTACTCCAATCCAAGCTTGAGAAAGTGGAGAGTTAATAGCATATTTAGCCAACCTGTGCGCCATCATCGTCTTGGTCCGGGGCAAGTAATGGATTCCACAAATTCCATTGCCATGTACAACAGATCTCAGCTCGTCAATTATGTCTTCTTCAGGGCCAAAGTAGCTTGAGAAAGTGGAGAGTTAATAGCATATTTAGCCAACATGTGCGCCATCATCGTCTTGGTCCGGGGCAAGTAATGGATTCCACAAATTACATTGCCATGTACAACAGATCTCAGCTCGTCAATTATGTCTTTTTCGGGGCCAAAGTACCGGTCAGAATGAAGAAGACTCGCTGACACCGTATGTTAAAAAAAAAGACTCGCTGACACCGTATCAGTTGAATCTGTGAATATCCTCACTAATCCAACATGAAAACTTCGAACAAATTGCATACCCAAGACTCTTTTTAACAAATATCTTTTAATTTTTTAATTCATCCACACATAAGTTCTTCATACTCTCTTTAACAAATACTCCTATCTTTTAATTTTTTATTCTTATACTCTACTTTATATCTTAATTTTTCTTTCCATCTCACTTCCTTTCTTCACGTCATCACTTGTATTAATCATTTTTCTTAATATATGTGCTCAAAATGTAACAAAAAACTTATAGACGAACGGAGAAAGTATTTTACTCAAGAAGTACGGTACATCTGATATTCATAATTCTTTTTTTAACCTACGTAATACGCGAGATTTAAGAGCAAATTAAATTTAATACTCTCACCATCTAAATTTATTATATTCATTTAAAGGGCACATATTTTAATAAATATTAATTATATTAGATATAAAATACTACATATATTAGAGGTATGAAATAGTATTTTACAATTCATTTATAAATATAGGGAATGATAATTTAAATAATTAAAAAATATATTAGAATATAAAGATAATAAGGTACGGAGTATACAACTATGAGATGTTTCTTCCATGGCACTGACTACAGCACTATCAATCTAAAGGCCCAATCCGGCCCATGCATTGGGCTCTTTAAGAATAAATGTTAATGGGGTTTATTCTATTAAATGGGCCGAAAAGACGGCTTATAAGGGTTGGAGTATGTACCCCTCCATCTTTGTTAGATACACTCCCCTTCCCATTTTATTAATTAAATATGTATGTAAAATACCATATTTGCCCTTTTAGTAAAATTGTATAGATACATACACCCCCTTATTTAAAACACTAAGCCTAATTTTATACAAAATCCTAACCCTAATTTTGAAGCAGTTGTCGCAACTTCCGACAGCCTCCACCTCCACTACCGCCAAAATCTCCGGCGTCACCCATCATCTACAACCTCAGAAACTTTAAAAAAAAATTAGATTTTTTCGACCAACCAGTGTCGATCGACACTGGTTGGTCGACCGTAGAACATATCGTCGACTAATTATAGTCGACGAAAAACACCCTCGTCAACAACATTGTATTGAAAAAATTAAAAAAATTAATTTTGGACAAGAAATGTCGACAAAAAACATTATGGTCGATAAATTGTTGTCGACCATAATTTTTTTGGTCGATATTTCTTGTCCAAAATTATTAAAAAAAAAAGAAAAAAAAAAGAAAGAAAGAAAACTGCAGAGAAAGAAAAGGGAAAAAAAATATCGGAGCTACGGTGGGGAAGGCCGTCGGGAAGAGAGGAGGGCGGTGGGGAGGAGGCGGCGCCGCTTGCAGAAATGAAAAAAAAAATCTACTTGTTTCAGGGCAGCGGTGGAGGGAGGAGGAGGTGGCGACGGCGCTGGGCGTGGGGGGCGACGGCGCTGGGCGTGAGGGGCGCCGCCGCCGCCGATTGCAGAAATGGAAAAGAGAAAAAAAAAAGGTGGGCGACATGGGAGTCGCTGGACGCGAGCGGCCCTGCGGGCGGACGGCGCTGGAGGCGGGTGGCTTGGGCGGCTAGGAGAAATGAGGGGAAGGATGGAGGAAGACGGAAGGTTTGGGGAAGAAAGAAAGAAAATTAGGGTTTTTATGGGGGCGTGCATTTATCATACCGATTTTTAAGATAAAGGGGTATAATAGACATTTTGGAGGGAGTGCATCTATCTCAGATGTACTTCAAGGGGAGTGTGTATATCGGGGGAGTGTATCTAACAAAGCTGGAGGGGTATATACCCCAACCCATACTCTGATTTCAGACCATTAAGATGAAATTTGTGGTCCATTTATCATTATTTTGTTGGATTTGTTTGAAGTTTGAAAAAAACTTGTGGCATTATATTATTTTGTTGAGTTGGTTGGTTGGTTCAATAAAGTATTATCTTTATAATTTGCTGAATAAAATATGTGGCATAATAAGTGTGTATTTACACATGTGTCGAGTCTATATTGAATTTAAATCAAATAGAAGATTTTAAAAAAAACTATGGCATAAATCAATTAAATTGATTAATGCTACTTATTAATTATGACCTAAAATTTAGAAACTCGCCCCATCCATAATTTTCTCCAATTCGTATTATCTTCAATATCCCTTTTCAACCTCTGATGAATTCTTTTTCAATCTATTGACATGATTCTTCTTGTAGGCACCGCCACGTTTACTATCCCGTACTATTTCTCATTGTCTCCCTTCTTTTTTTTGGCAGATTTGTGATAGATAGTTGAAAATTAAATAATATTATATTATAATATAATATAAAATAAAAAATTATATAAAAAATTTAAAACTCGCGTAGCATGCAGAAATTGAGTTACATGCAAGTTGGGGCTAAATTCTTGGGACAGGCGATGTCGTGTGAACGAGAGACCAATATAAACTAAGTGCACCTCACTTTTTCTGTTGATAACTTAATGAATTTTAAGTGTCTCACTTACACGGGGCGGTCCTAGGAATATTTGGGCCTGAATCGAACTTTAAAAAAAGGCGCGCCCCGTCCCTTTATATTTTTTATTATAGATTTTTTTTTTACACATTTTAGATTTTCTAATTTTTAATTAATACTAGATTTTTTAAGATTTTAAGTTATTTAATTTTAAGAGATTTTTCAGATTTTTAATGTAATTATTATAATTTTTAGAAAATTTAATGAGATTTTTAGAATTTTTTATTTACACAATTTTAGATTTTTTGAATTTTTTTTTATTTTTTATACGAGTAATTTTTAATTTTAATGAGATTTTTAAAAAAATTTAATATTATTTTTTAATTTTCAAATTTAATGGATAAAAATTGAACTATTTGTCCGAAATCTTAATTTTTCGACGAAAATGATGTAAATTGGATAAAAGATGGAAATTAGAAATTGAAAAGGTGGAAATTTGGCACTTTAAGACGTAAATTGAAAAGGTGGAAATTTAAAAGATGTAAACTGAATTAGACATTTGTTGAGACTTTTTTCTTCTAGTCTTATATAGTTATATTAATATTTTATATTATACGGAGTAATATATATAATCTTAAAAAATGGGTCCCTAAAAAATTGATATATTTCTGGGCCTGAATCGATCGCCTCGTTGACCTTACATTAGGACCGGGTCTGCACTTACGTCAAACGATCTCACAAGATGGTGGCTCTTATATTAATAAGTTTTTTTTTTTTTTTTTCAAGTCTCAAAAGCAATAAACCTTGATAAAATCAAACGCACTGCAATTGATCATTATAGTGGCTAAACCTACTTATACAAATATTAATTCATGGCATTACCTTCTCCCTCAAAAAGTAGTCATTAGTCAAGATAAAAGAGAATTCCGTTAACTAAAAAGAGTTCGATGTAGATATAGATATCATTAAGAAATTTTTTAATTAATTAATCAAGGTGTGGAATATGTGGATTTCATTAAATTGATACAAAAATTTTATAGACATGAATTGAAATTTGTCTTCATGATTTGACCATTGAAAAGCAATCAATACTCCATGTCGATCGGGAAAAGAAAATAATAAGTAAATAGTCCTAATAATTGAAATTGTTATTTGTTCAAACTTTCCTCATCTAAAAACACTAAAGTCAAATTACCGTAAATGTAGGGTTTCATGTTGGATTATGACAACGAGCTGAGTTTTTTTTTTTTTTTTTTTAATTCTCAATATTTTATCTAAGAATCGATTAATACAATACTAGAAGAAGGATTTTTTTGTGACAAAATCCTCTAATTATTGTTTCTTTAGCTAAAAGTTTATAGTGATAGAAAATTGAAAAATTAATGACAGGACCTGTTGTTAAAAGTCAATTTCTTAATTTCTTTAAAGACTTTAAGTTATAAAAACTATAATGACAGAATTTATGTTACTAAAAATCAATTTTCTTATAGAGTTCAGAGACAAATCCCACCGTGCACCTGCGGAGACACCATTTAAAGTCAGAAATTTGCTCAGTGTGTCTGACCCATGGGCCATGAGAACGAGGTGAGCTAGAGAGGTGTAGAATTGTACAACAACTTTTTAATTCAACTGATTATCACTAAAAGTTGGATGTTGCATTACTCTATCAATGAATTAATGCATCAATTACTGGTTGAAATTGAAACTAATTAAGTTTCAATTAATTCAAAAAGGTGAATGGGAACTTAGTCAAACCGACTTCTTCTTCGATGACATTCTGTATTAATTGTGACGTGATGACGTGGGTTTTTAAATGAATGCTTACTTTGATTATAATTTTCAAAAAGTTCATACACGACCGAGTATCAATTTATAAATAAGAATTATTAAGAGTTTAAGTTGAATGAAATTAATTTAATAATGGAACATCATGTTACACTTATTGAGTGATATGGATTAATTTGACTAATAAGGTTGACTCAGTAAGTTAATTTAGAAGATTAAAGCGTTGTTATTATATTCATGAATTTATTCCATTTTATTTAACTTACGAGCACAAATTTAATTTACATCATTAACTATTCATCGTTGATGTTATTAACTTGAGGGATATCATAGACTTTGTTTTTGGAGATTATATTTATGTTACAGAGCTTTAAGTTAAATCAGTTCAGAATAGACCCGTCGTCTTTTGTAGTTCGGCTATCTACTCCTACTTGTTCTTGCAATAATGAAAACTAGACTTACCCGCTTTAAAAAAATATATCAATCCTACTATACAACAAACTGATTATGGACACATTATTTAACTCACATCATGTGATGAAACTGGAATCCAACTTTGATTAGAGATTTCAATTTTACGTACAATCAATAAAATGAACACTTATGCAATAATTGGATTGTGTCTATTTAGTAATAGTCGACCCTACAATATATAATTAAATAATACTTGAGATAAGGGCATGACAGTAAGTAGGGCTGGATCCATAGCCACAATAAAAGAAAACAGCCTCATGTTTGTGATAAGTGGGGGACCTATATGTTATATTGATAGTGAAAATTAGGATTACCAAATTATGTATATGCTCATCATTTGCACTTTTATTTTTTAATGTTTCTTTCGGGGTTTTTTCTCACCCACACACATGCTAAATACCAAAATAAGTTGATTTTTTTTTTTTTTTTTGGTAAATGAACTTGAACCAAAATTTAAATATTCAATCCAATTTACAATGGTTAGTGAAGGAATTTGCAAAAAAAAATCTGAATTTGGGGAGGAGTGAAATCAATTAATTTATATTAATTTTCTAGTACTTTTTATCGCTCGTGAGCTGAATTACTGTCTCTATTCTATGAGGAGGAGACCCATCAAATGAAATATTTAATATGAATGAAGTTGCTTTCAGCAGAAATTGAATGTGTGAACGTGAGTCTAATGTTTTGATAACATAAAAGAAATATGTCTCATCTAAAAATTAGAACTTGTAGAGTGATGTAAAATCAATTTATTTATACTTTCGATTAGTTAGAATTACATAACATCTAGCTAGTGTTCACTAATTCAGATAACACGTAGTTTAAGATTATCATAAGTACATGCATTAACATATAGTGGAAAATAATACAACTAACTACTACTATGCAATTAATCATGTTGCAGTGTTTGTACAACAAAAAACATATGGTATGGCATGTATCTTATTTGGTACCTATGGCTTGACCTTATGAGTAGAAGTTCAATTCATTCACACATCTCGATTATTCCACTTTGTTAAAAAGAGTTGTATGTTTTTATTTATAAAAAAAAAAAAACTATACATATATATATATATATACATCGTTATATTAAACAAGATTTAACAAAAAGTATTTGAGATTTTGTTAATGACCACGTACTCTTTGAGAATCAACTCAAAGTTCATTTGATTGGAGGAATCAAATAACCTTCGACCAAAATAATATAAAGCTCGAGCACATTAATTTAGATAATTCGATCCATACAATTCATTCTCGCATTGTAATTTATTTTGTTAGGCAATTTTTTTATTTTTTTTTGTAAAATGCTACATCCTACTACTAGAAAATTGGCTTTTAGTGACAACATCCTTTCACTATTGCTTCTCTAGTTAAAAGTCTTTAGTGACAGGAATTTGAGAATTAATGACAGGACCTCTCACTAAAAGTCAATTACCGTCACTAAAGACTTTTAGCTAGAGAAGCTATAATGACAAGAATTCTGTCACTAAAAGTTATTTTTCTTGCAGTGTATATAACTATGTTCATTTGAAGATATGGATCAAGTTATTGGCATAGATTCAAATATAAAAGCAACTTGGATACATTAATTAAAATTAGTACCACAATTTATATTAACAATTTAAACAAACATTATTATTTATAATTAATACTGATAAAGTTGAAACCAAAAACATGATCCATACCAAATGAGATGAGGGAAGCCACACCTCATGATGAGGTCATGGTTTCTCCTCATCGATCCCGACCAGAAACGATGTCGTAGAGCTCCAAATAATGGATTCACGAGCAAGCAATGAAAAAATGAAAACGCAGTGCATTATTGTTAAAACGACACGTCTATGTGCAGTGCAGTTGGGTAGTGACGTGTCGCTTTAAAGACACCATGGACCACAGAGACCAAGTCTTGCTACAATCCAAAATACACCTTTTTGCAAAGTCAGCTTTTTTCTGCCGCCCAAAATTTGTAGAAAATACGGCTTGTGGTGATAAAAGGCTGTCTGAAACTGAGAGCCAGTTGTTGCTTCTGGTTAATTACTTATATGCCCTTGTGAGTTTGATGTGGTCATTTTAGTTCTTCTCGAAGTTCATGACAAATTTTTTGATAAGGAAAGCTCTGATGAATTATGAGCCACACTCTAATAAATTGTCAAAATTCATCTATTAATAAAAATGAATTGATTGGTAAGTTAATAATTTTTTGTTCAAATTCATCTCGTTCGATTTTTATTTATTTAAAAATAAATAAAAAATGCCCTTTAGATGACTAGAACTCATGAGCAAATCTAAATAGTGATATTCTTACTAATTGAATTATTGTCTGTGATGATATTAATATATATATTATATCTTTGGTCCACGTTTGGATGCATTTTGAGACATTCATGGAAGTGCATTTTTTAGTTTTAAATATTGGGTTTTGTTTTTCTAGGTGTGGATGGGCGAAGTGATTTTTATATTTTAGT
This sequence comes from Galeopsis tetrahit, assembly GCA_963675135.1. Classification (NCBI taxonomy): domain Eukaryota; kingdom Viridiplantae; phylum Streptophyta; class Magnoliopsida; order Lamiales; family Lamiaceae; genus Galeopsis; species Galeopsis tetrahit. The sequence goes on along the minus strand of OY776125.1, from coordinate 9,754,907 downwards.
AATTTTTTTTTTTAACTTATAAGTTGTAAATAACTTCTTTAATATATAATAAGTTGTTTAATTTTATTTTTAAACAAACACTTTTGAATGTTTATAAACTTCTAAAAACACTTTATTTAAGAAGTTTATAAGTTCAGCGAAAAAAAAAAAAAAAACTCTTGAGTTCTTCATTTGCTCTTGATTCGTCACTTGGGAACTTCATAGCAGGTGGTAAACTCTTACTCCCTCCTATTCAATTTAAAAGTTGGTCTGATTTTTCATTTTATTTTCAATTTAAATTTTTCAGTGTCAATTAAATGTATTTCTTTTCAGTTTACCCTTAAACTCATTAATAATTACTTAGATAATACTCCCTCCTATTCTTTTTAATTGACGTCCTGTAGCTCCACACACATATTAAGAAATAAATTATTTTCCTAATATGCCCTTAATAAATAAATAAATGACTGTTAATTTAATTGGGTGCATGCCTGATTTTATGGGAATGATGGATGACTTATTCTTATCCATTAATTACATAATTAAGAAAATAAAGGGGTATATTAGAGATAAATTTACAAAACGTCAATTAAATTGCTAATTCTTAAAAATCTAAAACGACAATTAAAAAGAATAGGAGGGAGTAATAGTTTTCTAAATTCTACAAGAATTACAAAGTAATTAATTAAGAGTATAGTAGGAAGTCAATATTTTTCTTAATATGTATGCATGAACTAAAGATGACATATATTTGATATAGAAGGGAGTAATTATTAGTAAATTTCAGAAACATTTTTATTCATTTTGTCAAAAAAAAAAAGTGTCAATTCTTGAGCACACGAGTTCACAAAGTATCTCGACTTTACGAGAACTCTTGAACCGTTGTCTTTTGTGGTTGAAATGTCGGATTCACTTTGTGTTTCAACCAAAACCAAGACACTCAACCAGAAGACAAGATGCTGCAAGGGTTCAAGATCATATGGAAGAATTTTGCACCATTAAAAGTCAAGGCTCATGCATGGAGGCTGTTATGGGGAAGACTACCGACTCGGTCCAACCTCAGAAGAAGAAACATTCTCAACCAGAATGACGACTTAAGGTGCGTTCTCTGTGGCGACAGCGAGGAAACCGAAAGACACATCTTTCTGGAATGTCCCCAAGCATACCTAGTATGGATGGAATGCCTGTTGTGGCTCAAGTCACCCTCAGCACTCCCGTCGAACATCCTGGACAACTTCCTAGGCTTTGGGGGCATATTAAAGTGTAAGAATGGGAAAAAGATAGCTACTTGTATATGGCTTTGTGTGGTTTGGCTGATATGGAAATGGAGAAATGCAGTACTCTTCAAGAATGAAACTTTCTCGATCACAAAAGTCAAGGAGGAGCTGAGAGCAAGAGTATGGAGCTGGTTCACGATCAAATACCACAACCGGAACAACTTGTCCTTCAGATCATGGGTGCTAGATCCATTTAAGTGCATGACTTGATAATTGTGTAGTGTAAGACTTTTTACTTCTTTCTTATGCGATATCTTGTACATTAACTTTATCGGGTATCTCTTGTACCCAATAATAATATAATCTTTTACCGATCAAAAAAAAAAAAGACAAGTCTCCTTGAATTTGAAAAAAAAAAAAGAAAAAAGCTAAGGAACTCGAGTTCATATAATATGCACCAAATTATCCGGGATGGTAAAGTCTAGTATGCACTCGAGTGCATGTTGTGCACCCTAGTCTATGTGCAACACTTTTTGTTAAATGGTGTTGCACTTTTCAATTATTACTAAAAATATTATTATACAGTTTAATAATTAAAAAGTGCAACACCATTTACCAAAAAGTATAAGTCACTAAACTGAAAAAGTGCAACATGGACTAGGGTGCACAACATGCACTACAAAAAACGCGGAGTTTGCCGACGGAAGGCTACCGACGGAATCCAAGATCCGTCGGGACCGTCCGACGGACTTCCCGACGGAATTCAGTTTCGCGGCCAAACGGTGTCGTTTAGCCTTACTTCCCGACGGATTATTTCCGTCGGCCGTTCAAATTTCGACTGCCGACGGAAAATATCCGTCGGTAGCCGACCCACTTTGACTCACCGCCTCGGATACCACGGAAAATACCACGGAAAAGACGCGTGTCATTAATATTCGCGTGCTACCGACGGAAATATCCGTCGGTAGCCAGATTTTTTTTTTTTAAATAAGAACTGCCTTCGGCAGTTCTTCCTCATAAGGAAAAAAAAAATTTCCTTTCGTCCCCCTCTCCCTGTTCATCTCCTGTTCTCTCCTCGTGGATTGGATTTTCTTGTGCGTGGTGCGTGGATTGATCGAGAAAGGGCATAACGATTATCTACTCCAATTTTCTTCAATTTAAACGGTACGTTTTATAAATTCTTAATTAATTTTAATTAAGTTATTGTATTATAAATTGCATGTTTATAATTATTATAAAACTGTTATTGAATTATTATAAATTGCATGTTAGTTCGTATAAAATTTCATGTACGTAGTTGATGAATATATATGTATAATTAATTCAAATATATGTTAGTACGTGGATTATATGTTTTTTATTGGTTAATTGTAATTAAAAATTGCATGTTAGTTCAAATATATAATGTAGTTCTTGTTAGTTCGTTTTGATAATTAAACTAGGTTATTATTGTTGATTAAATTAGTAATTATTCTTATAATTAAACTAGGTTATTATTGTTGATTAAATTAGTAATTATTCTTATAAGTAGGGGTGTTGTACGGTATGATTAATATAATAATTATTGTTATTGTTTAAATTAAGTCATTATTAATTAGTTTGGTAAATTATTTATTTCATTAGTAACGTGATTTTGTTATTGATTAAATTAGGAAATTATTGACTTAAATTACTAAAATGTTATTAATTAAATTAGGAAATTATTGATTTCATTACTATATTAATTATTGATTAATTTATTATACTTTTAAATTTTATTTATTAAAATAGATGAGTCAAGATGCTAGTGGGGCCTCAGGATCTCGACGTAGGAGAACCTCACTTAGGCCTGTTGAGCCTGCTACGTTGACGTCGTCGGCATCCGTTCCACAGCATTCGCCGCCGTCATCTCAGTCGTCGGCAGCTCGTCGACATCCCACGCGTGCCCGAGAAACCAGACTGAGAATATGGATTGAAGATAATGTACAGTAAGTAATTAATTAAATAATTTTAAGGTTTAACAATATTTAATAGCATCAATTTTTGTACGTTTTTTAATTTATAATGTGTTTGTTTCTTAATATATATATAATGTCACAGCTTACTTCCTGGTAATGAGATATCGAAGATTTGCACTGAGGTGATTACTAAGTGCAAGATTGCTGCGAATGCCTACTCTTGGCTGAAGGTGCCGCAGACGAAAAAGGATGAATACTGGGAGGAATTTCAGGTATTTGAGTGCATTCAATTAAATATTAATAAACAATTTATTATATATATTATTTGATAAATATGCTGATCGAATATGTGCAGAAACATGCTTATTGGCATAGGGAGTTTTTTTCGGACAACGATATCCACAGGCTCTGGGTATCTTCATGTCAGTCTAGGTATAATGAGATTATGTACACCTGGAGGACTGCTTGGCGTAGTCGTGGCGTGGAGCAGACGACGTTGGGGGAGGACGATGGAGTCGACGTGTGGAACACGTTGACCACGTATTGGAGTAGCCCGGAGTACGTGCGGAAGTGTGCAACTGCTCGAGCCAACCGTAGAAGTGATGTGGGAGGTGGGATGTCAAGGCATCGGGGGGGCCCGATCCGCGTATGAGCACTCAATTGCTCTAGTAAGTGTTCACTAAATTTATTTCAATTATTTATATTATAATATTATATAAAATAATTTTTATATGCTCATTTGGTACAAAATAGGAGCGGGATCTTGGGCGTGAACCCACTCACGTGGATCGGTTGAACGTTCTTCATCCGTTTGATCGAGATTCGCAGACGTCCACATATGGACGCACTACTGAGCTTCACGTAAGTTTAATTAAACTGTGATGTGTTTTTTAATATTTAATTAATTAAATGTATTGAACTATGTATTAATTTAATATTTTTGTAATTATGTAGTTGAATGTGAACCGGAGGATTGCAGAGGCGACGACACAGGCTTCTGCTGATGAAGCCGGGCCCAGCGCCGCCCCTCCGCCTGATCTTAACCGGATTTACCTGGAGGAGGCCCCGGCTGATCGAGGACGGGTCCTTGGCCTTGGCCGGATGAGCCGCTCAGTGAGAGCTGCGTCGTCCAGTTCGTCCCAGCGTGCATCGCAGGCCTCTGTATCCTCCACTGCTGCTCCTCCGGACCCGAACATGGTCAATTGGATGAACCACTACTTCCGACAGATGGCTGACACTATGGGTCGATCGTTGGGGATGCCTCAGGATCAAATAGATACATGCTTTGCACAGGCGATGAGCGTCCCCCCTCCTCCGCCTTTCGCTGCTCCGGTTGGTCCATTTCCCCCTCCGCCTTTCGATGCTCCGGTTGGTGGTTCAGTTCCCCCTTTCAATGCTCCAGATCAAAATCCAGATGCAGCCGCAGACGACGGCTTGGATGATTTCATTGGTGGTGATGACTTTTTTGTACCGTATAATGGTTGATGTTTGAACTATTTATTTTTCTGTCGAACTATTTATTTTTCTGTCGAACTATTTATTATTCTGTTGGACATATTTATTTCGGTTGATGCTTGTTTGTCAATGAATTGTTTATTTATGTTATTGTTTTTAATTTATACATAATACATAATTTTTCGTTAGATTTTGGTATAAAGTAAAGTATTTTTTAATTTTTTTTTTCGATTTTTTTTTATTCCGCCAATGTTACCGACGGAAATAAAAACTCCGTCGGTAGTGTCTGCCGACGGATATTCCGTCGGCCAAGTACTCGACCGACGGAATTTTGGGCGGCAACATACCGACGGAATTTCAGAATCCGTCGGTAGATTCAAAATGTACGCACCGACGGAATTTCAAAATCCGTCGGTAGCGCGTAATATTTACAGAAAGTTTCTTCCCCTTTCTCACTCAGTCGAAAAAAATCGTGGAAATTGTAAAAATTGTATGAGAGCAAGCAAATTTCGGTACGTTTTCCTTTTTTACTTGGTTAAATTTTGTAGTTTAGTTGTGCATTTTATATTGTTATAGTTTAATTAGTTGTGCATTTTATATATTTGTAGTTTAGTTGTGTATTTTAATTGTGCATTTTATATATGTGTAGTTTAGTTTAGTTGTGCATTTTTCTGGATGTTTGTAAGAATTTTATGTTAAATGTTTAACAGATGGATTTGCCGGATCGTCGATGGATGTATGAAACTCCTAGGTTCATTTTAGGAAATGTGAATAGTGAATTTTACAATGAACTTGTGTCATTTGTTGAATTTGCAAAGCTCCACCCACATTACATGCATGGGGATTGTATCAAGTGTCCGTGTAATGCCAAAAAATGTCAGAATAAAATATTTAAGTCGATTGATGAGGTTTTGGTACATGTTCTGAAGAATGGTTTCAGTGTTAATTATTATAATTGGACATTTCACGGCGAAGTACGTTGGCCTTATAACTTTGATCAAGTTTTATACTATTACACTGCTGGTATCTATGAAAGACAAATATATGGTAATCATGCCGGCACGAGTACTGAACAACAATTTGGTGGGGAACAACAGTTCGGTGGGGAACAACAGTTTGGTGGGGAAGAACAACTTGGGGAGGGAGAACCCAATATGTATCAAACAATGATAATGGAAGCCGGTTTTTCAAATGTAGAAGAGGAGCCGACGGATGAAGCATTTCAGTTTTATGAAATGCTCAAATTTCTCGATCAAGATTTGTATCCGGGTTGTGATTCACACTCTCAACTGTCATTTAATGCCCGACTTATGGCTATCAAGACCGAGAACAAGCTTTCTAACAGGGCATATGAGCAAATGACACAATTATGCAGTGAGATCTGCCCTCCTGAGAATAAGGTGCCTACAACGTATCATCAAAGCAAGCAAATGCTGAAAAATATGGGATTGCCGGTCGAGAAGATTGATTGTTGTATAAACGGTTGCATGTTATATTGGGGTGATGAAGATAGCAATCTGAACATGTGTAGGATGTGTGGTCATCCTCGTTACAAAGAGCCACGTCGGAAGGGGCCCGCTGGTCAATCGAAGCCGTCGAAGAAGAAAGTGGCACACAAGAAGATGTATTATCTTCCAATCATTCATCGTTTAATGAGATTGTATCAATCTACTGCCACAGCACAACACATGACGTGGCATGCAACAGATTCGTCTTCGACCGAGTCTAGGGAGATGCGACATCCGGCGGACTCGGAGGCCTGAAAACACCTTGACAACGTGTATCCCAATTTTTCTTCTGAACCGAGGAATGTGAGGCTAGGTTTGTGTACTGATGGTTTTGCACCGTTTGGGAGCTTTGGAAAGCAGTATTCGTTGTGGCCGGTGATTCTGACTCCGTATAATCTTCCTCCGTGGATGTGCTTGAAACCTCAAACAATGTTTCTAACTGTATTGGTGCCAGGTCCGTCGAATCCAAAAGATAAGCTTGACGTTTATCTCCAGCCTCTTATAAAAGACCTGATCTTTTTATGGGAAAGTGGTGTCCAAACGTATGATGTGTTCAGAAAACAGAATTTCACGATGCGTGCTGCTTTATTGTGGACCATTAGCGATTTTCCTGCATATTCTATGTTGTCTGGATGGAAAACGGCTGGTTTTCAAGCATGTCCGTATTGTATGGATTTTTCTGAAGCTTTCAGTCTTGAGAAGAGTAGGAAAGTTACATGGTTCGATAATCACCGAAAGTTCTTACCTCGAGATCATCCATTTAGAAGGAATAAGAACAACTTCTTGAAGAATAGAACAGTTACAATCAATCGACCGCCCCTTCGAAACGGTACGTATTTTAATTAATTATACAATTATTTGATCTAGTATAATGTTATACGTATATGTTTTATTAATTTCTTCTAGTATAATGTTACCGTACAGGAACAAGGATTCATCCGGAGTACAAACTCGTCGATGTTAATCCGAAAAGGAGCTATATCGGGAATGATCCATTTGTATTTGCCCATCAAGTATCTCAAGTATACTACTGCAAGTATCCAGTACGATCATCACGTAGTAAAATTGAATGGCACGCTGTTTGCAAAGTAAAGGCAAGATCAATGGTAGAAGTCCCTACAAAGGACAAGAGTGATGAAGATGATTCTCCGTTTCAAACGGAACAAATAGAGGCTAGAACTGAAGTCTTTACGGGAGATTTGAATATCCACGTAGACTTGACGGCTGGAAATTCACAATTGATCGAAATTGAAAACGATAATGGAAATGAGGAAGATGATGAAAATGAAGAGGAAGAGGAGGAGGAGGAGGAGGAGGAGGATGATGATGATGAAGAGGAAGATGAGACAAATAATGAAAATGTAGATGAAGAAGATGAAGAGGAAGAAGATGAAGAATAAATTATATAATGTAACCTAATTATTTTATTAGATGTACAATTTAAAAATATTTATTTATCATTAAGTTACAACTAAAAATTGTGAAAAGAAATTATTTTTTTGATTTTTTTAAAAATATAATTCGCAAAAAAATGAATATTTTAGTAAAAAAAATGAATATTTTATTATTTAAAAATATATAAATTATATTACAAATTTAATTATTTAATTTATGTGAATGAAATTAATTTTATGAAATTTTTTTAAAAATAATTAGCAAAAAAATGAATTTTTTACTAAAAAAATATTAGTATTTTAGTTAAAATATGAATATTTTAGTATTTTAAAATATATAAATTATAAAAATATAAATTATAGATTTCAAATTTAATTATTTGATATATTTGAAAGAAATTAATTTTGTGAATTTAAAAAAAAAAAATGGGTCGAAAATGAGTACATATACAATTAATACTACAATTACGAACAAGTAACACATCTGTCCGAGTGGTAGGCGCCCTTCACTAGGCGCCCACACACCTGGGTTCGATTCCTAGCAAGGCCAGAATAATATATGGTGGCCTTAATAACAGTTCGGGGGTTGGGTTGGGTCGGGTCGGGTCGGTGACCCACGTCAATTTTTTTTTTTTTTTGGGTTGACTTGCCGACGGATAATTCCGTCGGCACTACCGACGGATAATTCCGTCGGCACTACCGACGGAACCCCCGACGGACACCGACTGAATATAATCCCGAATTTAAAAAATATAAAATCTAGATCCGTCGGCACGTACCGACGGAATTACCGACAGAAGCCGGCGGATATATTTTTCTTAAAAAAATGCTAAAATTAAATATCCGTCGGTAAGTCCGTCGGTACTACCGACAGACGGACCGACGGAATTGTCGACAGATATCAGACCCGGTTTCGAAACGGGTCATTCGGACTACCGATGGAATGAGATCCGTCGGCAGACTCGACAGATTTATTCCGTCGGGAATCCGTCGGTAGTCGGTAACCCGTACCGACGAGTCTAGAGCCGACTGAATTATTCCGTCGGTAATTCCGTCGGGAAACCACGCCTACCGACGACAATTCCGTCGGTAGGTCCGTCGGTAAATCGCTCGTTTTTTTTAGTGATGCACTCGAGTCCATAGCAGACCAACCCATCCGGGATAATTAATTGTTTAGAAAACAGTTGCCCTAAAGTGCGAGGAAAACTACAAATTTTGATTTTGAATTTTAATATATTACATTCACCTAACTTGGTTTTACAATTCCCTCTTGATGTGCTAGTGACGGTGAGTAACTATTCATCCTTATCCAATATATAATGTCTAATATCCTCACGTAATCTTTCTATATGTCTCCAGTAATTTCAGTTACGATATTTTAAACAAATTACCTAAATCTAATTAGGCTTGCGTTACATTACATGCTAAATAGTCTACCGATTTAATTGCAACCCACCTCTCAGTGTCGTCAAATGTAGTCACTTTTTATCGAACTGGGTAAATGATTAATTTTGTATCATATAATTATTATTTTATTTTCAATATTACTCTTGTTTGTTTTATAACAAAAATCATTTACAATCAATTTGGTAGAGTAGATTAATTCAAAATATATAATCAGACTGTCATGTCAATTAATGATTGAAAGATAAATAATTTGTAATTCAATTTGGACCAGTTGAGATATCCATATCAAACTATAAATTTCTTAATACATCTAAAAAAAGTGGGAATTGTCAAATATGGCCGGATAACCCACTGCATATTTAATTTTGGCCTTATCCCTCTTTGACCAAATTTAATTGCAATAAAAAAAATTAAAAAGTACGGAGTAAAAAACTAAAAGACCCTTTCTTCCTTCCTATAGCACAGATTGAAAAAACACTTTCTTCTCCCCAAAGCTTCTGCTCTGTGCGCAAACACTTCTTCATCTTCTTCTTCTTCGCTTCTTCATCTTCTTTCACAGATCGAAAAAACCCCTCTTTGTTAAAAGAAAAAATCCCCTCTTTCTTCTTCCCAAAGCTTCTGCGCGCAAACACTTCTCTATCTTCTTCTTCTTCTTCGCTTCTCAAAATTTTCGTTCAGGTTGTTTAGGGTTGTGTAGGGTTGTTTATGATTGTTTACTGGGCTTGTTTGAAGTTGTTTGAGGTTGTTTAAGGTTGTTTAGGGTTTTTGTTTGAGGTTGTTTAGGGTTGTTTGAGGTTGTTTAGAGTTGTTTAGGGTTGTTTACTGGGTTTGTTTGAGGTTGTTTAGGGTTGTTTACGGTTGTTTAGGGTTGTTTACTGGGCTTGTTTGGGGTTGTTTAGGGTTGTTTACTGGGCTTGTTTAAGGTTGTTTAGGGTTGTGCGAGGTTGTTTAGGGTTGTTTACTGGGCTTGTTTGAGGTTGTTTAGGGTTGTTTACTAGGCTTGTTTATTGTGCTTGTTTATTTTTCTTTTTTTTTAATTAATTAAATAAAAGAAGGCCATTTTTGTATATTTTATATAAGTAAGGCCATTTTTGATAAGTAGTAGTTTGACTAGGCTATTTCTGAAATTCCCCCCTAAAAAAAAGTCTTACTCAGCCAATACTTATACGAATTAGGCTGAATTAATCTACACCATACAAATGTGAAGCTAATAAACAGAAAAGAAGTATGCATTTAATTAGTTTTATATCATGGTATAGTTAGGTAGATATTATTAATGTATGCAAGTTGGTGTTCACGGTGCATGTACAAAATACGCATTCAATTTTGGTAATTACCTCTCATGGAATACCAAATTAGTCAAAATGTGAGCCTAATTTGGAAAAACATTAGCCGAAGAGGCTAGAATTGGAATTTCGTATGGGTAAAGAATTGGTGTGAAAAATCAAGAAATAGGGATTGGGATTTGACTTTGAGGGAGAGTTAGGTGAAGGTGTCACAAGAAATGCAATAACGAGACGAAAATGCCTTTTTGAAATTAATGGTTTCATTTTCATGAATTCTTTCTTCTATTTATTTTGTTTGATTGATTCATGGACTCGTGTTATTTGTTCATTGGCTATAGTGGCTCTTTCCTTTAGAAGTTCTTATGTACTATTCTAAAAAATTAATATGAGCAGAATTATTTTTAGGGGAATTTGAACTCAAAATGTGGACGATACCATTAGGAGTGTTCAAAAAAAAAATAATCGGATCAAAAAAAAGATTGGAATTGGACCGATCGGTTAGTTTTCGATCCGGTCTTCGGTCCATTTAATTTTAAGATTTCGGTTTTTCGGTCTGGGTTAAGACAAGAATTTATCGAATCGGATCGAATCGGAATTTTTTAAAATTCTTATTTATTTATTTATTTATTTATTTATATTCTTTATATTTTTCTAATAATACAACTTTAATTATTGTAAACTAAATAAAATTAGGATTGCTAATTTGAAAACTTTGAAAATATTTCTTTCATTATGCTTTAGAATCAAATAATTGGTGAGGATGTAAAGTAAAAGTGTTGAGATTTATTACATTTTTTCAAGTATATAATTGAACAAAAAATAATCAATTTACTTTTAATTAGTATCAAAATACCATTAAAAATATTGTAAATAAAATTCAGCGGAAATTGATCTCAAATGAAGAACTAACACAAATTTTCATACACAAATTCACAATTCTTGTTCTTGCTTCAAAAACCTTAAAAAAAACTTGAAAAAATAAAAAATAAAAAAAATAAATTAAAAATCGGTCTGAACCGATCCAAACCCGAACGGACCGGGTTTGGACTGGTCCGATCTTCGGTCCGACCATTAAAATCGATTCCGATTCCAGTCCAAACCGGTTCCGATCCGGTCCAAAATCGGACCTATGCACACCCCTAGATACCATGCATGAAAACAATTACCGAGTAATATAATTTAAAAATACCCTCAAAGTCCAAATCCATTGTATGCAATGTAAAATTGATTTACATAAAATTTTGTATATCTTCAGAAATATAGAAAGTTACGTGAGACGATTTTATACATTATACAAAACTCTATTTTACCATTTGAAACATTTTTCTCTATAAAACATGGTTTGATTGAGATCATAAACTTATGTGTAATAAATGAAAATTTTGACAGACTATTCTCACGGAGAACTATATATCTATCTCATAATATCGAGTTTGTTTAGCAATCATGCTATAGACGAGAAATGTTAACAGTGAATATATCAAGTTCGTCAATTTCATATAAAGAAACTTGAGAATAAAAAGTTTAGACGAATAAATGTTACGAAGAACAAGAACAAGAGGTCGAGGCGTCACTTAAACCTTATCCGAAAAAAATTTCCACATAAATAAAACTAGGATAATGAAAAAAGTTACACCCCTCTAATATTTTATTTATATATAAAAAAAATCCAAATGGATAGTTTTTTATTTTTATTTTATTAGTTAATGAGAGTCATTCTCATTTACCAACCAAAAAACCCAATAATGATTAGCATTTGTACTCATTACCATTTCTTTATTATCAAACCCTTTCAACTAATTCCAATTTTTTTTTTTTAATGAATATCATTCTTGAACGGTTGAAATTACTATAGTAAATTAGGCACATGTCGAATAGAAAGCTGGTGGATTTACTAAAAAAAGATACTAGTCTATTATACTAGACACAAATAATTCAACTTAAGCACGTTTTCAAAAGCCTAACTTTCGACTGAAACAAATACATTGCTAAATCTTTTGAATTCGATTCTCGTAACTTCTGTCTGAACAATTTCGTGTAGAATGAACCCCTATTAGTTAAATTTGCATGCATATAAATTCCTTTTTTTCAGACCACAAATTTGGGAAATAATATTAATTATTATTTTGGAAACGCAATTTCAACAATTTCGTCTATTCATATATAAATCACGTACGCGTCACAGTTTCTCGATTTATGTAGTATTTGAAAAATAAACTTGTAGGCATAATGTTATGTCTCCCTACATTTCTGCTAGTAACTACCGTCGTGAAGAAATTATATTCTCTGGTAATTATTAGCAAGATATTCTGGGTGGAAAACTAAACATATTCTAAAAATTTAGAAATACGTACTGTACAACCTAATTAACAATGGTTTCACAGGATAAATTATTTTTTAAGTAGTGGAATTTCGCTTTCAGGACACATCATTTTCTCGAATTAAATGTCGTTTAATTATCTTTTAAATTAAAATTAGACTTTTCCGTCTTTTGATCGGTTAAACTGGATTAACAACTGGAATTGAATTGAAGTTAACAAGACGAAACTAAAAAAAATGTATTCAAAAATTGAAAGAAAATGTTATGTTGGCTCAAAATCGATTACTAAACTGTCGTAGCATGTCAAAAGATACAAAATGTTGAATTTTGAAAGTTAATAAATAGAACAAAATTTGAAAAAACTAAACTTTTTTTTTATCGACTAAAAAAATAGTTTTTGCTCTAAGAAACATGCCCCGCCACTCACGTATCCACAATCGTGACGATCCCCGTGGTAGGACCCGTCACAGAAGAAGGTCGAGGCCCTCCCCTTCGGACCTCCGACCTCGACCGCCCCCACAGGATCCCACCTCGACTAGCAGAGTCGATCCGGTCCCAATCAACAACTCCTTCTCCAGGATTTGGAGGCTGGTGCATCATTGAAGCTGTAGTCCAACGACGCTCCTGTCCCTGCTCAGGCTGCCTCATACCACCCCACAGAGAAACCTAGACGCCGCAAGGTGCTTGGTAGGAGCGTATCCCATAAACAAATCTCAAACAACGTTATCGATGATTTCGAGGCTAGAGCCTGCGCAGACTACACTGTCAGCACTCCGACAGGGCTCGAAAATGATATGATCCGTGTCTCCATGTTCAAGGACAAATGAGGCGATTCTTTTGACCCAGCATAAATCCTTCATCCTGTCTTGGATTCCCATTTTGATTAGTTTTTTTCGAACTCTTTAACCGTTTTACTTAGTAGGTGAATTTCAGGGGTGTACCAATTTCGATGCACTCGACCTCTGGTTCGACTTGTGAAAGACTTCTATATTTTATTTTTCCCTTTTAATTCACAACCTTTTATTGTCCAATAAGTAGAGGTAATTCATTCAATTCGAGGATGATAATATGCTAGACAATGAGATAATTTTGATAGACTTAAAAACTCAAATAGTGACAATATATGTGTTCTGTTATAATTTATAAATGATAAGCCTTTAATTCAGAAAAAAATAAAATAACACATATTTTCTGGTAAAAAAGACTAAAACACCAAATTTTATAAACACGAATAACTAATTTCAAAGTAAAAAAACTTAGAGAACGAAATTTGAAAGTGATTTAGCCTAAATAATAATTTGAATCATTACGGTGTTTGACACTTCAAACTAATTCATTTGGTTTTGATTTCGATTCCGAACCATCAATTTCATTTTAATTTTTAAAATTTAGTTGCAATCGTCGTCGATTTTGAATTTTTTATTTAAAAAATAACACTGAACCGTAGATTAGGTTGTGTGGAAGTGGTTAAGTAATTTATTGGGAAATAAATAATGAGACTATTTGTTAATGTTGGTAATAAATTCATAAAGTGGGTTTTTGTTTGTCACATGTATACACCCATAATTTTGGTCCCACTTTGCGTGTGGGCGATGATGAGTACTCATAATGTGAACTTCTTTACACACGCGCAAACTTCTTCTTACAAGTACAATATTTTCTACTACTTCTTTTTACCTGTAAATATTAATATCCATAATGATTTTCTACTTATATTATATAGGGGTACCCACTCGCCTATTTACGTTATTACCCTTCTACATATGCAATCCTCACATTTATTTATTATACATGTTTAATCTCTTATTTTAATATAAAAAAAATCACATGAAAATTGAGTAGTAATATTATTTAATAAAAATGAATTGAAAGTATTAAATTCAAAATATTATTTAGAAGAGTGGAAGATTTCGTATGTAATATATCTCTAGTCTCGTGTATTAATATCCTATCTCTGGTATAACTACAAACTATTAGTTGCTACTTCCCAAATCAATTTTCACTTTTTTTTTCTTGTTTGTTCCACTTTCACATTAATTTTCACACTACACAATTTTTTCTCACAATACAAAAAAATGAAAGTTTCTTACAATTTTTACACCCAATTTTTTTTAATTATTTACCATCCTTGTCATTACATTTTCTTACATAATATTTTTATCTTATCATTTTAATAAAGATTAAAGAACTCTATTATTCTTATTTTATCACTTTTTCTTAATTTTCTAGTTCAGATTAAAAATTGATACTTCCTCCGTCACATGATTATTTGCACACTTTTCTTATTGTAACGTCCCAAAATTATTTGCACACTTTTAATATGGAAATATCCCACAAAATTAATACCCTCCCAACATCATTTTATTTTCAAAATTATCACATTTTTTTAAATACATTTTACTTTACATCTCATCAAATCACCTAAAATATCCCTCATTTATTTTACATTCTTTTTTTCTTAAAAATTGTACCGATTAACTGTGCAAATACATGACAGAGGAAGTATTATCTCATAAAGGGAGTATACAAATTTTATTTTATTTCTCTAAGAAGGATTTTGTGAAATGAATATATTTAAAGGAGGTGAGCATACCAAAATCTTACCCCACCCCACCCTATACCAAAAAAAAAAAAAAAAACAAAAAAAAAAGAGAGAAGAAGAGAAACAAACAAGAGCTTGGTTGCATTTATTGATTTAACCAAAATCTACCTCACAATATATCTCTACAAAAAGTAGATACATGTGGCACAGTGTTTGTGGCAGATTAGTCATTTTAGCAGAAAAGAAGATATTCATAAAGTTGGATCCTGAATGTGAACTCCTCCTACTAGCCTTGAGAAAAAAAAAATAAGCCCATAAAATCTGCAGCTATAAATACACTCTTCAAGCCATCAAATCCTTCAAACCCCAAATTCCCTTTTACCTCAAATTCACAAAATAACTCAAATTAATCCTCTCAATTTCTCTCTTCAAACACTTTTCTTTCTCCTTCACACTTGTTTCTAACTTTTGCAGATATTCAGCCTTCTATTGATCCTTCGTTTTATTTAGGATCAAAGGAAAAGGGGACAATTTTTTTTAACCAAAAACCCCTGTTTCTAAACAAATAAGAAAATGGGCAGAATTCAAGAAAACAATCTCCCTTTTGCTCCAGAAAATGCTTCTCATATCGGATACTCATTATCACAAATAATTCTGTCAACTAATTCAAACACTTTGGATTCAATTTTCTCCTACTGTGAGCCTCTAAACAACCAAATTTTCGAGCCCTTGGGTTCATCTGTATACCTTAAACAGAGAGAATTACTCCAGAGATTCTCAGACCAAAACCCCCCCTCAATCGCAACAACCCCTTTTCTCAACCCGGTTCACGATTCGGGTTATACCCAAACCTTTTTCAGCCCGAGTAAGAAAAAGCTATACAGAGGCGTTAGGCAGAGGCATTGGGGCAAATGGGTAGCCGAAATTAGGCTCCCACAAAATAGGATGAGGGTTTGGCTTGGCACCTACGACACGGCGGAAGCCGCCGCCTACGCCTACGATAGGGCGGCGTACAAGCTCCGCGGCGAGTACGCTAGGTTAAATTTCCCCAATCTTCGTGACCCGGCCCGAATAGGGCTCGGGGAAGCCCGGCTCGCCGCGCTGAAGGCCGCCGTCGATGCTAAAATTCAGGCGATTTGCCAGAAGGTGAAAAGGGGGAAGAAAGCTAACGCCGCCGTTAAGAAAACGGAGAATTGTAACGGTAGTGTGGAGAGTGAAATTGTGGTGAAGAAAGCGGATTCGTGTTCGTCTTCGGCTGTGAATAATGAAGATGGGCTGTGGAGGGGCGGTGATTCGCCGGCGTCGGAGTCGTACGAGTGGTGCTCCGTGGCGGGGGAGAGTGAGATTGATGGGTTTTCGCTGGCCCGGTTGCCGTCGTTCGACCCGGAGTTGATTTGGGAAGTTCTTGCTAATTAGGGCGATTTTCTGCTAAAAAAAGCTGTAAATCATCAATTTGCAGAGTAATTGTATGTTTAAAGAGTAGTAATCGTATTATAATTAGTTAGCAACATTATACGAGTATGTTTTCACATTTTCGCATCAAGTGTTGTCTAATTCAAGTATTTTATTCTATTAATCATCTTATTTATTTAATCGTGTTTGAAAACAGGTGCTTAGTATATTGAAAAATGAGTTCATGCCACACATTATTGAGGTAGTTTTATGAACATTTATCTATAAAATAAAGGAATTAGTTAACTATGTGTATTGATAATTCAAAAGTTAAATAATTTTTTTGTTAAGGAACATGAGAGTAGAAAATATATTGTACTTCAGAACTGCACATTCTTACTAAAACAAAAGTCAAGAAAAGAGGGAAAAGACTTCTACCCAAGCAACTGGGACAAGATCACATGAATCATGTTTAAAAATGGTTAGCGTAGACACTTAAATTTTTAATTCATTTGGACCTCTAAAGTTCAGTAAATTAAGACGGGCCTCTAAAGTCCGGTAAATCAAGACGGGCCTCTAAAGTCCGATAAATCAAGACGGGTCTCTAAAGTCCGGTAAATCAAGACGGGCCTTTAAAGTCCAGTAAATCAAGACGGGTCTTTAAAGTCCAGTAAATTAAGACGGGCCTCTAAAGTCCGGTAATTAAGACGGGCCTATAAAGTCCAACAAACCAAATTGAGCCCAAATAGGGTATTCTTAGCCCAAGTAATTTAAAATTTGAAGGGTAAATTCTTAATAAGGTCATTTTACTAAGACTTTTATCTAATAGGAAATAGGTTTTTAATTTTTATCCAATAGAGTCAAATTGACACTTAAGAAGACAAAGTTGCCATTTTCCCATTTAAATAATTTCAAATTAATTAATATTAGACAAATTAACATCAAATCAATTTTATAAATGCATAGTTTTGAAAAACGCGAAAATCTCTCACCTTCCTTAATTCAAATATTCCTAAAAATAAGGCAATTCAAATTAATTAGCTGACTTTTATGATCTTAATAATTATGCATTTTATGATCCATAATTAAATTACATAAGACTCATAACACAATTAAATCAAAAAAGACTAAAGAAGTGTGACATAGTGGATGCAGTTCCCGGTTATTTGAATATGCATACATATATGAAAATAGATTATGAAGTTTAATATGAACAGTGAAATGAATTTTGGTATGTAGAAATGGGTCATAATAAAATTATGAGTTTATAAGCTTAGAAAAATATTCATACATGGATATACATATTAATATGCACGGAAAACGGGGTACATACATTTTACATATGTGCATATGTGAAATGCACTATACGATATGCATGTATACATGCATACGGTAAGGTGCATATCTAATGTTCACCTCCATGTCAAGCTGTTGTATCCATGAAACTTCTCCTTTTTTCGCCTAATCCTCTAGTACTAAGTTGCACCCTAAAGACGTAATAATTAGGGCGATTCTTGCTCAGAAAAATACTAACCGGTAATTCTAGCAGATCTGAATTCTTCCAAGCGAAGATTAACAATTCCAGCAGTGAACGTTCACCAATGGACTCTAGAAACTCCAGTTTTAATGGCGTGAACAGTGGCCGATTTCGCACCAATCGCATCAACAATGGCAGATTTCGAACAAAGCTCATCAACAATGACAGATTTCGAAAAAAGCTCATCAACAATGGAAAAAATTAGGACTAACCGTTTGTGATTTTTCCCAAATCGCATCAATGGCAGCATAGATTGAATCATTTCTGTAGCCCAGCAACACAATGGTGAATTCTCCTTCGTTCCTTCCAAAATGTATCGATGTGTTCTTCCCAATTACAGCAATTTTGGGAAAGTCAAGTTTTTTTTGAATATGCGCTATAATTGGGGAATTGATGTGCTGCAATTATGATTTGAATTTAAAATTCGAATTAATGAGTAAAATATATTAATTAAGGAGTTATATGAATATTAAGGGCATTTAAGATTTTTTTACATTAATTTGACCCTATTAGAGAATTTTAAAAGTTGTAGGTTTTACTTGCTTAAGACTCTATAGAAATGACTCTATTAGGGAATAATCTCAAATTTGAATTAAACCCTAACCACTTACACAAATATCTCCTTAGCCCATAAGAAACCCTAGGTTCTACACCTATAAATAGAGGTCTCATTTCATTCATTTTATGATCAAGAAATCAGAAGCATTAAAGGCTCTAAAATTCTCTATAGAGATTTTAGAGTGTTCTTCAACAAGCGGAGGAGCTTCAAAGGCGTTCTTCGTGCAAGGCGGCGAGAAGCAGCGTTCGAGTGGAGATCAAGGTTCTAAGCCTCTTCGATTCGTCGTTACTTCAAGGAGGAGGTGTTTCGTGGATCTTCAATGACGTTCGTCCCGGAAAAGTCCCGAATAAGTTCCGAAAAGTCCCGAAAGGTCCCTAAATTCAACGTTTAATCCAAAAAATACGGTGCTAAGCCTTGGATTAACGTTACAAAGTCCAAAGTTCAAGAATGATCTTCAACAACGTTCATCACAAAAGTCCCTAAATTCAACGTTTAATACAAAAAATACGGTGCTAAGCCTTTGGATTAACGTTATAAAGTCCCAGATACAAGATCAGATAGGATTCGGCTGCGGATCCAACTCCAAAAGTTCCAAAAGTGTTCAAGAAGAAAGAATCAGATGAGCAAATTAAAGATTGTAACCCTCAAATACTCAGTTTTAATCCGAAATTAAATAAAATTGTTTCGCATTTTCGAATTTTTATATTTAATTCATGAATTTGTGTTTACAGTCAGGGGCGGATGTAGGCTTTGTGGGGGAGGGCCATGGCCCCCCTGAATTTTAGTCACGAAGTAATATGCATATGAAGTGTATATATATAAGTTGTAGTCTTTTTTTTCTTTTTATTTTCGTTTGTACCCCTTAATAAACCCCCTAATAACTAAGGGTCTAAGGCCCAACCCATTTCCAAATATACCAACTTCTAATTAATTAACTCCTTTTAAATTCATTTTCTTTCGGAGCATATATTATTATTTTGATTGTAAATTTATTATTTTGATTGTACTTTAATTTAAAATGAATTCTTCAATTATTAGTTTATGTATTTTTAGAATTTGTTTTGTAGGTCAAACATAAATAAGAATTATATAACTAAATATTGTTGATTAAGGGTTAGAATTTGAAAATTAATGTAGTCTTCTACTCTAACTATACATCGGTCTTTTTCAGTTATAAATAGTCAAGACTATGCTTCGTAACACGCAAAAATGAATTTCTTAAAGACACTTTGTTGATATATATTAAAAAGGAGACTGTGGAGCAGTTTAAATATAGATTCACTTATGGATGATTTTCGCAACATGAAAGTTAGAAGTTCTAAATTTATATTTTGATTAATGATATTTAGTAGTATATTATATATACAAGATTATTAATGTATAATTTAAATTTAATTATTTTGAAATGTTAACGTTTGGTCCGCACCTGTTTACAGTTAGTATATAATAAAAAAATTTAAACATAATAGGGTGGGGGATTATGTAATTTAATATTTATAGCAGCTAAGAGCCCAAGCATTAAAACTATACTAATCCATGGAGTTCAAATCTTCGGAATTGGAGTCCAATGCTATGTAATGGAGAGGGTAAAAATTATCCGTACTCGAGTTTTGTCATTTCCACTTGATTTGATTCAAACTCGTTCTACAAAAGCCACATCGAGAATAGCCCTCGTGTATGAGGAGACAGACTGTCAAGTTAATTTTTTTTACTATGGAGAGTAATATGTAGTGAAGAAAATAATACTCCTATAATGAATGTGTTCGTTCTTGTAGAGATGAAAGATTTATACGAATTATACACTTGAAGGCATTAAAGTCATTTAAGCACAATTAGATCACGTAGGATATTGGACTTGCAATGGACCTTTCTTTTTGGGCTTGAGTCAATTATGACTATTTATTCATTCATGGGCTCCAACTTGTTTTGAACTAAGTCCAACCTGTAGTAGAATGATTTTAGGGTCCGACTATTTACACCTCCATTTGCATTGAGAACACTCCCCCCGATTGATGCACCCCCCAAAAATTGGTCAGAATAAATGCACCCCCATGAAATTGTCTTAATTACCCTTTTCTCATTTTTATCTATATAATACAACTTTACTTATCACATCCTCCCTCAAACCCTACTTCTCTTTCTTTTTTTCTTGCCGCCGCCCACCGCCTCATTTCGCCGCCGCCCGCCTCCGTCGGCCACCTCCTTCTCCCTCTGCCGCGGCCGCCGTCGCCGCCCGCCTCCCCTCCCTCAAACCCTACTTCTCTTTCTTTTTTTCTTGCCGCCGCCCGCCTCCGCCGGCCACCTCCTTCTCCCTCTGCCGCGGCCGCCGTCGCCGCCCGCCTCCTTCTCCCTCAACTTCAGTCGCGGCCGCCTCCATCCCCCTCAGCCTCAGTCGCGGGCGCCTCCATCCCCTCCGCCTCAGTCGCGGCCGCCTCCTTCTTCCTCAGCCTCAGCCGCGGCCGCCTCCATCTCCCTCACCCTCATCCGCGGCCGCCTCCTTCTCCCTCAGCCGCGGCCGCGACGGCATCCCCTTCCCCTCCCTCTCTCATTTCTGCAAATTAATTTTTGTTCAACCCGATCGAAGATGCCGGCCACCCCACCTCAGGTAAGTGTATCTCCGCCGCCGTCTGGTAAAGTTCAGTCGGCGACAATTTTGAAGTGTTAGGTTTTAGGGTTTCTGCAATTTGCAGCAGAAACCCTTTTTTTTTAAATTTTTTTTTTTATTTTCGACACCATATCGTCGACCATGTAACCTCTCGTCGACGATTTGTCGTCGACGAGAGGTTACATGGTCGACGATATGTTGTCGAAAATTTTAAGTTTTTTTTTTTTTAAAGTTCGACCTTCCTAAGTCGACACTGGTTTGTCGAAATTTTTTAAATTTTTTTTTTAAGTTCTTGATTTTTTTTGTTTGTGGAGAAAGTTTGTTGTTTGTTGTTTGTTGTTATTTTTTAAATTTTTTTTTTAAGTTCTTGATTTTTTTTGTTTGTGGAGAAAGTTTGTTGTTTGTTGTTTGTTGTTTGTTGTTTGTTGTTTGTTGTTTGTTGTTTGTTGTTTGTTGTTTGTTGTTTGGTGGCGGTGGAATCAAACTTAGAATTAGTGTTTAAAGGTGGAGGAGGGTCCACTTAGTAATAGGGATAGGGGTGCATTTAGTAGTGTAATATAAGTTAAAGGGTATTTTTGGTTTTTTACACTATTATTTTATTATTAAACTCTGAGGGGGAGTGTTCTAAACCGAAATGGAGGTGTAAATAGTCGCACCCATGATTTTATCTGAACTTGTTCGGACGTGCTTTTCTCGAACTTGCTACAGGTCAATTGGATTGAGCTAAACTTGTGGACGTGTTTTTTTCGAACTTGCGATCGGATTGAGCTGAACTTAGCTCTCGAGGTGGGCTAGGCTCCGTTTTAGGACTGACCCATACTCAAATCACTTATACTTCATTGTGGGTTTATTTGGCCCAATAAGGTTGATATGAATTAGCCCACATTAGGTCATTTGTAATTTTGCCCACTGTAAATTGTTAATCGTCAAAATTATAAATATTCATTTACAAAGTTACATATTTTTTAAATTTTCATTTTGTATTGTAATTATTATCTATTATAAGGTTGATTTAACTTATGAAATATACAATTCAAAATATTTCTAAAATTAGTTTTATATAACTATATGATAAATTTATTTATTTTTACTATTGTTCATATTTCAGATAAAATGAATTAGAACTAAGGTACATTATAGAAATTGTAGAGTTTGAGTAGATTTTAAATAATATCTCGTAATTTATATTGGTGTTATTTTATTTATTTGAATTATATGCATTATTTAAGCTATAATTGGTAAATTACATTTAAAATGAGAAAGACCGTGTTTGTTAGTATTTTTATTGGTAATAATAAATAAATAAAATGGGTGTAAAAAAGATCCAGCCCATTTGGCAGCTAAAACCCCACGGCCCATGAACAAACTTGGAGCAATTGAGAACCCATTTCAGCAAAAAAAAAAAAAAAATCTGCATGCAAACTAACTCTCTTCTTTTATATAAATTAATATTATTTTTTATTGAATCCCCTCAAAAAAAAAAAAATTATTTTTTATTGAATAAATTTCCCTTTTCTGGGTGCGGCCAAAGGTGAATAAAAAATTATTGCCATACGTCGGTCCAATTGAAGTTTAAATACCTTACTTGGAATCCAATATCTTTTTTGAGACATACTTGTTGTGTCATAAAAAAATTGGTAAAGTTTATTGGGAATATAAACACATTTATTTAAGATAGATCTCATGCCAGAGTTTATTTATTTATTTCTTTTTTCTTATCCTATTTTTGCACTCTGTGAAATTCCTGAGTTGAAAATCTAGCTCTTCTGTTTCATAAATAGAAGAGATTAGATTGGCATATCTTTTGTTTTTTACATTAGATTGCGACTTGTACAATTCCTTTTGACTTTGAAAGATTAATTACTAATTTAAGATAATTATGCACCACAACTCACTTAGTTCAAAGTAATTTAATGGATCTTACTAATCTTGTCAAGAGATTTGAATGAAAATTAATAAAGACAACCAGTCTTTTATTCACAAATTATATGATGTAATTGAGTATATGAGTGAAACATGACACTGTTTTTAACAGATATGTGTGAGTTAATTTACTCTAAAAATATTACTATATAAATCAATTACAAATAAATAAAACGCAACACAAATTTTAACTAAAATATGTCATCAATTTTAATTAAAGTGGGTTAAGAGTATAAATCACCTTCATGTACATATGAGTAGTGCTGACAAATCGTGCTATCGTCTCGTGTTTCGTGTCGATACGATATTGACACGACACGATAAGCCCAAACACGAACACGACACGATAAGAATTTGTGTCGACACGAACACGATAATTTTCGTTTCGACACGACACGAACACGATAATTTTCGTGTCGACACGACACGATAACAACACGATAATTTTCGTGTCGACGTGACACGACACGATAACGACACGTAACACGATAACGACACGATAAGAAAATAAATCAATTTAAAATTGTATTAAATATATAAAAAATAATTTATTTATATAAATATAAAAATTATCGTGTTATTATCAGATACGTGTCATTATCGTGTCGTGTCATATCAGGTAAATAACAGGTTAACGAGTTGTTAACAGGTTAATGGGTTACCTGTTAATTTTATCGTGCTTAACGGGTTGACACGAACCCGACAAGAACCCGATACGAAATTTTCGTGTCGTTATCAGGTCGACCCGATAACGACACGAACCCAATAAGGCCAAACACTAACCCGCAATTTTCGTGTCGGATTCGTATTGTGCTATCGTGTCGTGTCGAAAATTGCCACCCCTACATATGAGACTTCACCTAATAAAAAATGTTGTCCAGCGGAGTCCCTTGAATATTATTTGAGAAATCTATTTAATCCGTTTTTGAAGTGGTAAGTGTTTAATTAGCAATAATTAATTGCAGTATTTTACTTTGGTACACGCGTAATATTTTATTTAAGAACATTTTGTTAGGTTGAGTCTCAATATAAAATTTTATTTTATAAATATCTCTTTAAGTCTCAATTTTTGTTTCTATAAAATGTCTTTTTAGGGCTCAAATTTTGTTCTTTCACAAATTCAATGTCGGCGAAGGTTTCATTTTCTAAATTTAAATCATACAAAATGATAAAAACTAAAAGTAGAGGTGTTTGATACCTTTTATTGTCGTGATGCATTCTTTAAATTTAAATCATACACCTTTCATATGTTGGGTAGGTATTTGGTAAATTCTATTTTTCCTAGTTACATACAAATACTTCCTCCATTCCACAATAATTTTTACATTTTATTTTTCAGTATGTTCCACAATAACTTTCATATTCTTAAAATGAAAAAACTATTTATAAACCACACACAATATCCTCAATTTTAGACACAAATGCACAAAAGTCAACTTATTTATTTATTTTAGACATAAAAATTTAGAAAATTATTCTTCATAACTCCACTCATTATTACACTTTCTTAGCTATAAAAATTATTAATAGAAGGAGGGAGTATTAATGTTTTAAAATATATTTAATTTTAATGTTAAAATTTACTCTCAATTTAATTTTTGACCTAACATTTAATTCAATTTATTAAAACTCAATCTGCATTAATTGCACTTAAATATTACTAATAATATTTTATATGTATAAAAATAAAACATTAAAAAAGATTTTACGTAAACTCGAATTAAAATGAATTTCTGCATTCTATATTTGATTAATAAAGTTCATTGAACTAGGCAGTTTCCCCTCACTATAAAGTGCGTGATTTGAGTGGGTAATGCAGTAATGCAATACTTCGTGCTGCTTATTGGTTGTACCAAAAGGTTCATTGTACGAAATATTTCTTAATTTATTATGCATTATACAATAACAAATATTATATCTTGTACTGGAAAATCCCAATTAACAAACTTACACTCGAATTAGACTTATGACGATGCTTCTAGATAATCATCGTCCATAATATTTTAGTATTTTCAACATCTTCAATAATTTAGTCGTGATAATTATTTATTAATCCTCTGTTATTAGAAAGAATAGTTTAAGTATATTGCAGTTTTTGCTTTGACTGTTTTTAGTGCAACATGTTTCTCTTTATCAAGTCTTAGTGTATTAATCATCCATATTATAGCACATTAAGGAATTTTTGCGAGACATTTTTTTTTAGCTAGATTTTTGTGATATTTCAATTTTTTTTAAGTATAACAATATCATAAGATAGTTTCATACAAATTTCTGTATAATCTGTAACTTCGTTTATCCTTTATGTAATGTTTTCTTCTCCAAAGATACTTCAGAGCATTATTAAGAATATGAATATTGTTGGTATATATGGAGTATAACTTTTTGTTTAACAAAGTTTACTCCATACTTTGTTCATAACAAAAGAGCTCATCTAATTTAAAATATTTCGAGTTGGAATTTAGCTCAAACTCGATTTGAACTCAAATAGTAGAGTTTGAGTTCAACTCGAGTGTATAGTATTAGATTTACGAGTTGATCGTGTTCGATTCGTCAAAAGCTTGTTAACGAATTAACTAAAGCTCGACTAGTCAAACTTGCTAAAAAATAAAAA
The DNA here is from genome assembly GCA_963675135.1 of Galeopsis tetrahit. Lineage (NCBI taxonomy): Eukaryota > Viridiplantae > Streptophyta > Magnoliopsida > Lamiales > Lamiaceae > Galeopsis > Galeopsis tetrahit. The sequence goes on along the minus strand of OY776125.1, from coordinate 9,729,235 downwards.
TACAAATATAATTATCCAAACTTAAATTTATAAAAAGTCTTGAAACTACATAAATAACAAACAAATCCTAAACAATCACGCATAAAATTGACAAATTAGTTAAAAGAAAAAAATAAAAAGACCAAGCACATGTTTACATACTATATCACGAACTTGATTGTGAACTCATAAACGAGTCCATTTACAAACATGTTTACGAGCTTTCGAATCAAATTTCATCAGGCTCGATTCGATAAAATAATCAATCTTAAATCCAAGTTCGATTGAACTCAACTCGTAAAAATTATTGAACTAACTCAAATGAATATTTTTGAATCGGGATTCAAATAGTTTGAGAACAACTTGAATAATCCATTATATTGATGAAACATCAGGTCGTTACATTCCTTTTTAGAAAGAATGATATCACTTGTAATAATTTTATTACACAGTTTAGGAGTATATGGTGCCTTTAAAAATCATGGTAAATGGATGCATGGCCTTTCACACTCATTTGATTGATGTCGGTTTGTTTTTTGTTGTTGAATGAAATCAATTTTTCACCCTAAAAATGATGGTAAAAATTCCCATAGTGGATGCATGAGCTTTCACACTCATATAACTCAAGAAAGTAGCTTCGACGTGTAGCCCATGAACCTCACCACCAAAAATAAACAAACTGAAAAAGAACAAAAGATGCATCATTATATTATTTCATTTTCCATTTAACTCAAAAATATTTGCGTACTTCAAAATTATCACTCTCACAAAACAATAATACACCTATTTATTTTTCATATTATTATTTTTTATTCAACTACTTTTCTTATTTTATATAAAAAATTTATAAAATCATCCTTCAATATTTTATACATTACCCATTCTTTTTTATTATGTGTCAATATTTTTGAGAGTATATTCTTCCATTTCATGTGCACACTCGGTTTAGGATATTCGAAAGAGCTGATTTTCCCATTATACCCTTCAGCCAGATACAGAAACTTGTGGAACCTACTCCTCTGCCAAGCTGTGTGTTTATTATGAAAAAGGTAGGTTTCCATTTTAAACCAAATCAAATGTTAAAAGCACTCCATCTCCTCAAAATTTCCCATTCCAACCAATCTCCTTTTCTTCAAATAATTCCTTTCCACTTAACTAATAAAAATAAATAAAAAATTTGTACTTCTATTCTATCCTTCCGTCTCAAAAGAATTTGACCTCTTAAAATTTTTGAGGGTGAGAGTTACTCCCTCCGTCCGTCTATAAGCTTTCCATTTTACCATTTTGATCCGTCTGTCTATAAGCTTCTCATACCTTTTTCTTACACATCACTTTATATTTTACTTTTTCTCTCTATCTCTCTCCTCTCTCAATCACTTGTATTATATCTATTATTTAATCATTTTTTTTAATCTTTGTGCCAAAAAGTAACGTAACACTTATAGGCGGACGGAGGGAGTATAAAAATGTTTCATTTTTTAAGGTGTACAAATTAGTACTCCATGAAATATTTAAATATAGCAAGTGTGAAATTTCTGTAGAACGGAGAAAGCATAAAATCTTCTTTTTTCTTCAATATTTTATGATATTTAAATTTAGAAAATAATTACACTTTTTTTATCTATACATTTCACTCGCGTTTAAGTTAATTTTATATTTATATCTCACTTTTTTTTTTTTCATTTCTCAATTATATCACTTATACTATATCTATAATTTAATCACACGTCTTAATTGTTGTAGCTAAATTAGTGAAAATTTTATAGACAGGCGAAAGATGTATAAAAAATTACAAAAATTATAAGCTCTCAAGTTGCTTTCCTTATTAGGTTTCTTTTATAATTTATATATTTAAATTTGACTTGATTTATTATAATAACGAGTATTATTATTTTTAGTAAATTTATAAAGTGTACGTTTCCCAAGCTTTGCACGAGACTACATTATAAGTAAAAACTTAAATTAAAACGTCATATAAAATTACATAATATTGTACAAAATTTTGGACTATAAATGCCGACATTGAAATGAAGAATTATTAGCCCGAGATTAAATAATAATGGTTGTAAGTACTTGGCTACTATTGCTTGTTTATTTAATTTAATATCGATGTTATGGATGTGGATGAGAGGAGAAAAGATTATTTAAATAATTTTGGACCATTCAGGCAACTTGCAGGTGCCAATGGCGGTGAGTTTTGGACTCTTGTGAAGCCCTCTGACTTTGATTCTCATTCACTCCCCCTTACCCACTACGTTTCCTCCAATATCTACTTCTCTCCCTATTCTTCCGGTGGAATTTCGACCCTAGATTTCATAATGGTTAGCCTTATCAACGGCGATAGGCGCACCGGAGGTCCGGAGGAGGATTTTATCCGGAGGCACCATAAGCACGATGTCAGAGAACACCAGTGCTCTTCTTCCTTGGTCAAACACATCAAAGCTCCTCTGCCTCTTGTAAGTTTTATTATATCCAGATCTGTGTGATTATTTCGTTGGATTGGGGGAATTTTCGATCGTTGAGTGATTCAGTGCGGCGTCGTTTGAATTTGTTTCAGGTGTGGTCGTTGGTGCGGAGTTTCGATCAACCGCAGAGGTACAAACCGTTTGTGAGTAGGTGTATAGTGCAGGGTGATTTGCGGATTGGTACTGTGAGGGAGGTGAATGTGAAATCGGGGCTTCCGGCGACGACGAGCAAGGAGAGGCTGGAGTTGTTGGATGATGAGGAACACATTTTCAGTATGCGGATTGTCGGTGGCGATCACCGCCTCAAGGTATTTCCCCCTTCCTTGTTCAATTTCTTCCTGGCGATCTGTATGAAGTTATGTTGTGATTGAATTCGTATAGTTGCTGTTACTGATGAGGTGTATGGATTATGATCGTTGTGTTGTGTGAATTTTGGGATGGGAGATCACATCAAAGCTTGTAAATGGAGTAATTGAGATCAACAACATTCAAATCCTTGACATTATAATTAGCTACTGAAATTAACACCATGTTTACCAACTAAGGTGATTGAGTTCTTTTACCTTTCATTTTGTTCTTCCTTTTTGTGGAGGTTGCCCTTTTTCACTTATAGCTCAACTCCCGGGGTATATAATCACTTGTTTTTCACCTGAATGCGTTAATTGGAGCACAAAGATGTGCCCATAGCTTGAAAAGGAATTGATTTACAGCATTTTAGATCCTTCTAATCTTTACTAGAAATTTGTAAATTGCTTGTGATTCTTTGGACAACTGAATGGAACTAGCATATCTTTGATTGTTCTCATAATTATGGTATGTTTATGATATTTTGCGAAGTACTAATAGCATTATTGATGTGATTATCCATGATATTACTTGTGAAGTACTTTCTGTTTCCTTTTTGAGGTTCAATATACACCACTAAATTAGGAAAATCATGAATTGGGTTAATAATCCTGCAGAACTACTCTTCTATCATAACCGTTCATCCAGAGATGATTGATGGAAGACCGGGGACAATGGTGATCGAGTCTTTTGTGGTTGATGTACCCGATGGAAACACCAAGGACGAAACTTGCTACTTTGTTGAGGCTTTGATCAAGTGCAACCTTAAGTCCCTAGCGGACGTGTCTGAGCATTTAGCCACGCAGGGAAGAACAGAACAGATAGATAGAATCTGAGTAGATTTAAGATTCAAGATCCATTCAATCAGCCGCGTATTCAGGTATTTGTATCCATTCCGTTCTAGGATGATGTGGATTTGTTGCTTTTGGTTTCTTGCAATCTGTTGAATTTTCCTTACACGGAAACCATTCTGTTCTGTTTTCTATGTTATTGAGATTGGGTGTAAATATTGTTAGGGTAGGAGATAAATGACCTTCATGTGGTTGGCTTGGAGATGGTGTTTGTGTTGGATACTGGCATGAAGTTGCTATTTGTTATTACGATTACCAGTTTGGAATTTGGATGCTTTTATAAAACGTGTTCTCTTATCTTTGTTATATATGGGAGAATATACTACTAATATTTTGAAGAATTGCTTTTGGAGAATATAACTCTAGTTTGGGAAGAATTATTTGGGGAGCAGAATATTCAGCTAATTTAGAAAGAATATTTATATATGTGTTGCTTTTGGGAGAATATTCCTCTAATGTAAGAAGAATGGTTTGTGTTGCTTTGGGAGAATATACTTTTAATTTTGTGCTAAAATGGTGTTATTGTTCCTCTATTTTTTAGTTTCTTTTGGTGCAAATGCAATTTAACGGCCTTCTGCAAATTGGTTAGGCCAAAGCCCAAAATAGCATATTCTGACGTCTCTAACAAAAAAAAAAGACAAGAATTGAGAAAAGGAAATAATTAAGAAAATGTAAAATAAAATTGTTGAATTATGTATAAATAATATATATAAGTATGTGTACGATGTGTTTATACTTTTTTCGTGCAAATATGTACAGTAGTAGTAAAAGAATTGATGTGGAGTATTGTAATTAATAAATGAGGTTAATATCAATTTGTAATCACTGTTATATTTATTTTTTCAACTTGCAACTTGTACAATTCTCTTTATTCGGTTGCAACTTGTACTATATGCGAATTTGACTGATTGTAATCTAAATTCAACTTTTTATGCATCTTTCGATCAATTTTCAGTCAAAATATAGTTTATATTGCAATCATCCAATTTAACATAAAACAAGTTGCAATCAGATAAAAAAAATAGTCCAAACCTAAACAAACCCTCATTAATATTGGGTTAGTCTTATGTGAAATATTGCATACATGCATTTCATCCCAATTAGGCAAGTCAAAACCCTAAGTTCAAAAGTCAAATTAAGTCAATTTAAAAAAATTCGCGGGTCATAGGTCTGGATCCGGGTTGCCCAGAAAATTCGCGGGTTGCAAACAGGTGGTTTACTACATGACCAAAATATTGTTACTACAAGGCCAAAATATTACCACTACAAGGCCAAAAATTTAATACTACATGTCAAAACATTTTGAAAATTCACCAAAAAATAAAGTCTTCAGAATATTTTTGAACATGTAGTAATACACTTTTGACCTTGTAGTGATAAAATTTTGGTCTTGTAGTAACATTGTTTTAGTCATGTAGTAGCCGAATAAGTCAAAATTATTTTAGTAATTTTGCCCCCAAAAAATAAGTGTCCAGAATATTTTTGGACTTGTAGTAATACACTTTTGACCTTGTAGTGACGAAATTTAGTTCTTGTAGTAACATAATTTTGGTCATGTAGTAAAATAATAATATATTAGAGTGAAAATAAATATTTTAATTAAGGTTGACCCGCTTTGACCCGTGTCGACCCGCGTTGACCCACAAATTTTGACCTAATTACCTTAATTAGTCATATTGCATGTATGCAATATTGCATATAAGTTTTTGCGATTAATATTTGGATAGTTGAAGAAAATTATGCAGCAGTTGAATTAGGTAAAGTCTAGTATGCACTCGAGTGCATGCTGTGCACCCTAGTCAATGTGCACTTTTCAGTTTACTGACTTACACTTTTTGGTAATGGTGTTGCACTTTTCAATTATTACTCATTTACCAAAAAGTGTAAGTCAGTAAACTGAAAAGTGCACATAGACTAGGATGCACAGCATGCACTCGAGTTCATAGCAGAACAACCCGTTGAATTAATAACATGACTTCTTGTACAATTCTAAGTTAAATATATATATATATATATATATATATATTCCTAACAAGTTCCCGTCAATTTTTCTTCTTTATTAGTTTCTTCATTATTCTCTGGGTTGGTCTGCTATGGACTCGAGTGCACGTTGTGCACCTTAGTCCATGTTGCACTTTTTGGTAAATGGTGTTGCACTTTTCAATTATTAAACTGTATAATAATATTTTTAGTAATAACTGAAAAGTGCAGCAACACCATTTACCAAAAAGTGTAAGTCAGTAAACTGAAAAGTGCACATGGACTAGGGTGCATAGCATGCACGAGTGCATATTAGACTTTACCTTATTCTCTATTAGGAATCTTTGAGTTTTTCATTATTCTCTATTAGAAATATAATATTGTATCATTCATATAATATTATAATTCATATCTATCTTTTTAGTATATTTGATCAAATCTTCATGTCTATAAATATAACTATTGTAAAATATTATTACTTATTAAATATTATATAAAATGAATATTTATTATTTATGGTAAATCTTAATTTTATCCAATATTATTGTGACGTTTATTTTTTAAATAAAATATTAAAATTAATGGTTCTAAAAAAAAATTCTTATACAATTGTATGTATACAAAAAAATCATTTATTATCATCACACTGTTTATATAAGTTTATTAATTTATAAACCGTGCGAGAAATACTAATAAGCTTATACAATGTACCATTTTTATCAAACGAGTATGATATCCATACGGTTATCTACACATATTCTCATTCTACAAAACTAATAAATACACCCACCCACCATTAACCAATTAAAACTCTTACTAATAATAGGCTGTCAAGTTAAGCATTGGAAAAGAGCATGATATAGTGACTCACAAAATTTATACGAAATATATTCATGGATAGCATCTAAAAATCTTGTCAAGTTTGAGGTAGATCCAAGTTGATTATAGCATATAGAAAAAAACACATTACATTTAATATTAACATATACTCCGTCCGTCCCAGTAAAAAGCTACCTAACTTTTCTTTTCCATCCGTCTCAATGAAAGCTATCCATTCATTTTTTGATAAATTACTTTCTCACATTTCATTATATTTCTCTTTCTCTCCATCACTAATACATTTACTTATTCTATTATATTTCTTAATTTCCGTACACAAAGCTCATGGGGAGCTTTCTCTGGGACAGAGGGAATACTACTTTAGTATTAGTACATATCTTGCTATAATAATTCTAGTGCAATACTCCCTCCGTCCCAGGGAAAGCTCCCCATGAGCTCCAGACACGAATGTTAAGAAATACTAATATAACAAGTAAATGTATTAGAGATGGGATTAGTCTTATATAGAATCAATTCCTTATAAGGAATTGAGTTGACTTGGTCAACCTAAACCCTAAATATTCAATAATGTTGTGAACTCTAAATATTTAAGAATATTGTCAATAAAATTTTTGACTTGTCAATTTTTTTATTATTATTTTTTTTTTTGGTAATTTTTTTTTATTGGTAATTTTTTTTCGAAATTGTGTGTTGAAAAGTGTAAGTCAATATTACTAAAAAGTGTAATACAATATTACTAAAAAGTGTAAGTCACTATAATTGAAAAGTGCAACACAACTTTTAATAAAAAGTGTAAGTTATTATAACTAGAAAATGCAAGTCAGTATAACTAGAAAGTGCAACACAATATTATTAAAAAGTGCATGTCAATATACTTGATAAGTGCAACACAATATTTTAATGAAAAGTGTAAGTTATTATAACTGAAAAGTGTAACAAAATACGACTAAAAGCTGTAACATAACATTACTAAAAAGTGTAAGTCACTATAACTGAACATATTGTTGGAAATTGAAAGTCACTACAACTGAAAAGTGGAACAAAATATGACTAAAAGATGTAGCATAACATTACTAAAAAGTGTAAGTCAATATAACTAAAAAATATTGTTGAAAATTGTAAGTCACTACAACTGAAAAATGCAACAAAATATATCTAAAATGTGTAACATAACATCACTAACAAGTGTATGTCATTATAACTGAAATTATTATTGCAAATATTGTAAAATAAGATGTTAAAAATTGTAAAATGCATGTTACACTTTTCCTTATTTTCAACATGCACTTTTATAATTAAAAAATATATATATACGTGAAAATCGTAAAATAGACTATTTTCAACCGTTTAAGCTACATAAATTATCATAAATATTTTTTGCGTATTTTATTTTTATTATTAATCCTACCAATTTTTTTAAAATTGACTCAATTCCTTATAAGGAATTGAGTCTACAAGAGACCTACTCTTAGAGATGATGTGATGGAGAAAGAAAATAATATAATGAATTGTGTGAGAGAATATTTACCCAATAAATTTACTTATTATATTAGTATTTCTTAACATTCATGTCTGAAGCTCATGGGGAGCTTTCCCTGTGACAGATGGAGTATAATTTTAAAAAAGTTTACACTTTGATGAGTCATGGAGTATAATTTTAAAAAAGTTTACACTTTGATGAGTCCAGTCACGTTGGATCCACATAATTTTATTTTTTTGACAAAATAGTGTATGTAGCATGGGTCTTTAATAGTAGTACAGTATCTAGTCTTTTTAAGGTGAGGTGCATGGGTCTTGAATCTCTCTTTTATCCTAACATAATAAAATAAATTGTTGACCCTTTCAAGGTTGTTGTAAATGGTGGCATAAGTTGTGGGGGCGCACATGCTCATTTTTATTTTCTACGATAAGTTTTCAGGACTGAATATTTGGGAAATAAATCAATTACCTTTCTTTTGCATGAATTTTCGTAAATTTCGTCCACTGATAAATAAATAATAAAATAATGTGTGAATATAAAAAAAAAAAATGTAAGAACTACGCAATGTGTTTATTACTCCTAGAAATTTACAAAAAAAAATTACACAAAGAGGACCCATATTATTCCGTGACTCTTTTCCTGGGTTATTAGTAATATGCATGTCCATCCAAATTCAAAGCTTTTGGATTTATATTATGGACATTTTGTTTTCTTCCACCTCTTTGATCGTTTTAATAAACAATGTGAAAAGGACATATATACATTTTGGAGTATCTTTCTTGTGAATTATAGGAGGATGTAAACTCATTTCGGTAATCTCAACACTTATTTTTTTATAAATAATCTTGTGCAGATTTACGTGAATCGCCGACACACCAATTCTATTAAATCCATGAAGATCCAATTAGAAATGAGTTTTCTCATTATAAGTGTACATTAATGCTTAATTTATCTTCTTCCCCAATTCAAATTATATAGACAGACTTAGACTTGTCATAAAAATGAAAGAAATTATGTTGGAAAAATAAATTAAATAAGTAAAATTTATATTTTAACTCTATTTAATGAATGCTATACTTTTCAATGTAATTAATACAATAATACATATAAGAATAAAATATTACTCCACTTTATTTAGAAACAAGTCTATTTATTTTGGACATTCAAAAAAGAGAAAAGCAAGCATATTGATTAGGATTTAGGACTCTGGGGATAGTGTGATTTGCAAGTGAAAATTTACATAGGAAACTTAACTCTTTATAAAAAGAGTTACACCATCGGTCCACTAAAAATATGCTCATACTTTTAGACGTTTAAATTTTTTTAGATAAAGTAGATAGATTAAAGGTGTTGTGACCCGTGGGATAAAAAATAAAATAATTATTTTCATAAAATGAAATGAACATACTTTTAGTGGAAGATAAATAAGAAAAGTAGACATACTTTTTATGAACGGAGTAAATATTTTATGAAGATCACAAAATATTAAAAATTCTTTTTTAATGGAAATACGGATACTTGTATCATTCTGGTACTCAAAATTTGTGGAAAACAAAGGCATTGTGTTTGAATGAATATTAATTAATTTATATATAAAGTACATTAGTTGAGAGTACATATTTATAATGAGGTATTGCAGAGTTCATTTATATACAAAATAAATGGATAATAAAATTCTACGAGTAATTAATTATGTCAAAAAGCAACAAAATATTGTAAGTCAAGGAAAGCTCGAGTCCAGAAATATGAAATACTATCCGTTATTGTTTATTGTGGTGGAGTAATATGGGAGTAGTATCACTCATTCCAAAATTTATTACGATATTATAGCGCCTTTCCTTTCTGCTAAATCTCCCTCTCTCTCTATCTATCTCTCTCTCTCTCTCTCTCTCCTCATACTGCATATCAACTCTCTCCCGGCAGAAACGACAACCGCTTCTGAACAAACACAACCTCTTCTCAGGTACCTCCACAAATAATTCTGTGTGTTTTTTGTTTCATTTTGTTTCCTTGTTTATACTTTCTTCCTCAAATCCACTTCCTCTAAGATCTTCTTAATATCTTCTATCCCTTTATTTTATATACACTATTATTTGGGAATGTTTGCAGGTTTTGGAGTTTTCTCCTTCGTCCCATTTCCAGATCTCTAATTATTCACTAACTCTTTTGCTTTCCTTTTACCAAAATCTATTCCATTGTACTCATTCATTTGGACTTCATCACTCATTCCCCCAATTAATTTCTGCGATTTCCCCCTTTTCCCCTAAATTCCCGTTAGGTAGCTCAAAATGCAGAGTTACGGTTATTCATTGTTGCTATGCCTACTGTTATTCAACACATGTGGTTTGTTTGTGAATGGCGAATGGGCAACTTGCTCCGGAATTGTTCCCATGAATTACCGCAGCGATAAGATATCCATAACGGATTTCGGAGGTGTGGGAGACGGAGTAACTCTCAACACTAAAGCATTTACGGAAGCAATTTACAGAATTGTGCATTTGAAGAGGAGAGGGGGGACTCTGCTCTACATTCCTCCTGGCGAATATTTAACAGGCCCCTTCAATTTAACTAGCCGAATGACTCTTTATTTGGCTAGAGGTGCTGTTATCAAAGCTACTACGGTAATCTAATTCTTTCCTCTTAATAATAAGCATTGTTTTTTAGGTGAATGAATCATGATTAACTGCAAATTTGGGCCTCACTGTGTAGAGTAGTGGACAAGGATCACGCGAACCCACACGAAACGAGTGTGGGCGCGTGTGATCAATATCCGTAGGGAATTTAGAGCAACAATAAGCACCATAACTTTGTAAAATTAATGTCACAAATTGTTAGCTAGATTGGAATGTGGAGTTCACGTGAGATGCTGGATGCACATGAGTGGTTTCAGTCCAACAGGGAAATAGAAATAGTCCCGAATTGTATGTAGGTTTCTTGATTTGCTCTTTAATGGTGATTTTTAGTTGAGTGGGATGTGTCTGGAGTAATAAATTAATTAAAGGCTCGGAATTTAGAGGGAGCTTGTGGGCCGAGGAGCTAGTTGGCTAACTTTAGTGCATGTGAGGGTCAAATTAATAGTCCATAGTTTGCCAGCTATTTTAATGGAAAACACACAACATTATTTCCAGCTAAATTAGTACAAGTACCAAAATTAGATGATGTCATGGCCCACGGATTGACTAGTCCAACATGTGCATACTATGAAATTGTCTCTCCTGTATTGCTGTTTGTGTGAACTCTCAACACTCAATGAAATCAACCAAAACATATTAAAGAAAATTGTCACCTTCAGAAATCCATCAAAAGGTTAAGAGAGAATGAAGATGAAATTCTTCTTCTAAACAAGTCTTTAGATTTACAAGTTCTATGACTTTCTAGTATCATAACTCACTGTAGAAAATTCCAAAACTATGTATGGCTCATGGGCTGATTCAATTCCAATAAACACAGATATCTGTTCGAGGTTGACCATATATACTGGCTCCATAACAGAGTATATATCTTCGTTATTGTATTATGTCACAGTAACTAGTTTAAAGTTTAAACTTGTGAATTGGTGAATGAATATTGGTGTATGCTGGATATATTAATTAAGTTCGTTTCTGATAAGAATAATAAAAATGTTGGGAATGAGTAGAAATTATTTTGTTCTTGGAGTAATTCGAGTATGCTGAGTTACTAGATTATTGATCTTTTTGTGATCCTCAGGATGTTGAGCATTGGCCGTTGGTGGCGCCATTGCCTTCTTACGGAAGAGGAAGAGAACGCCCGGGAGGACGGTATATGAGCTTCATCCATGGGGATGGTCTACATGATGTCATAATCACGGGTTTGTTTGAGTGACATATAACCAGCTGCATTTGTTAATGAACCCAAAAGAACATAATTATCTTAATTGGAGGTTATTTTCTCTTTTTAATTCTTTTCTTTCCTGTTAATAGGTGAAAATGGGACAATTGATGGCCAAGGTAGTGTGTGGTGGAACATGTGGAGGCAAAGAACTCTCAAGTTTACAAGACCAAACCTTGTTGAATTGATGAACTCCAGAGGCATACTAATTTCCAATGTGGTTTTCAAGAACTCCCCCTTTTGGAACATACACCCCGTATACTCCACGTAAGTCAACTTCTTGTGTAAGACCGTCTCATAAATCATATCCTATTACTTTTGTTATTCACTTGAATCACTCCTTTCCTTGTACCAGCAATGTGGTTATTCGATATGTCACCATATTGGCCCCTGCTGATTCTCCCAACACTGACGGAATCGATCCAGACTCGAGCTCCAATGTATGCATTGAGGACTCCTACATATCAACGGGAGACGATCTAGTGGCTGTGAAGAGCGGATGGGATGAGTACGGAATCGCATACAATCGACCTAGTCATGGTATCACCATCAGACGCGTAACTGGCTCAACCCCATTTGCAGGAATCGCAATCGGGAGTGAAACATCCGGTGGGGTCGTGGGTGTTTTAGCCGAGCACATAACTCTACTGAACGTGGGAATTGGCATACATTTGAAGACAAATATTGGTAGAGGAGGGGTGATAAGAAACATAACAATATCCAACGTTTACATGGAGAATGCACGAAAAGGGATCAAAATTTCGGCTGATGTTGGAGACCATCCGGACGAGAATTATGACCGGAATGCCCTCCCTGTTCTTAAAGATGTTCTGATTAAGAACGTTTTGGGTGAAAGGGTACAGCAAGCTGGTTTAATACATGGTTTGAAGAACTCCCCATTTACTGGTATTTGTCTGTTGAATGTCCATCTTTTTGGTAGTGGAAAAGGGAGATATTCGCCTTGGCAGTGCTCCGACGTGACGGGAGCCGCCGTTCAAGTTAGCCCCTGGCCGTGTTCTCAGCTGACCAGCCGCCAACAAGGGGCCTGCTCTTCTTCATTCTGAGAGTTGTTTCACTGGTAATGATTTCTTAATATTGTGATGATTTATTTATGTGAAGGAAGAAATTTGTTTAAACATCTACAGTTTTATTTTATTTTATTTTCAGGGGAGTTATACATATGTTAAAGAGACTCAACTGCACTAATAATTCATTCATATTCATCATTATCATACCCCAATTATCATTTATTGCAGATGAACTATACATACAAAATCACACTCAAAATACACGCGGTGCAGAAATTAAGTACAAATATTGCATCCAAAATATATAGAATCATATGAAATTACCTGTTGTGTTTATTTAAACATATAATTGCGCATCTAGAAATAATGATCCAAAAACTTGCGAACGCGCTTCATGAAACCGCCTTTCTTCATTTCCCCCTCACTCCGGAAACGTTTCCCCAATTGAAGCACGATTTTCTTCAAACCCTCATCATCACTGTCAGAGTCGCTGTCCTCATCGTGGTGGTGGTGGTGGTGCTTCAACCCCTCATCATCACTGTCAGAGTCGCTATCCTCATCGTGGTGGTGGTGGCGATGGTGAATCCTCATCCACCGCCCAGGAATCCGGCGACCTTCGCCGTGAAGAATCGGTTCCTGGAAATCGGTCTTCTCAGCGACGAGCATATCGTTACCGTAAGGGATCTCCTGGTTTACCCTAGTCGATGGGTGGAATTTGTAGTGGTGGCGGCAGGGATGGCCCGATCTCACACGGAAACGGCGATTGACTGGACGGAATCTGTTCTTAGTCAAGGGCACGAAGGATACGGAGTTGGATTCTGTTTCAGTGTTGACTGGATCACTGGGGAGGCGGATCGCGGCGGCTTCGGAGACCTTGATGGTGGATTCATCGTTCTCCGTCGATTCTCCGGCGAGCGAGAGGGTGAATAAGCAGAAGAGTGCGATGAGAATGATGGTGGTGGGGAATTTCGCCATTGTTAAGTTGTGGAGAATTTGGTAGAGTGTGGAAAAATTAGATATATAGGGTGAATCCTGGGAGATTGGACGTGGGAGTTGGGGAGGTTTATTACGGGTAGAATGTTCACGTGTTGCGTAAGACGTTACGTAATCGGACCTATTAAAATTAGCCCAACAGTTGACTTTGGCTCTCCTACACACGGCCTAGACTTCCAATTAGTTTATAGTGTAGGGCCCAACAGCCATTAGCCCATCGTTAAAAATTACAGTTGCTCTCCTTTGGGCCCAACAGCCATTAGCCCATCGTTAAAAATTACAGTTGCTCTCCTTTGGGCCCAACGGCCCATTCGCCCATGGTTAAGTTTAAGGTGGGTCATTTCATGCGCGTCCTGCTTTAAAAAATAATGGCGTTGGCTATATACCCCTCCAGCTCTGTTAAGTATACTCCCCAGATTAATGTACTCCCCTAAATATGATAAATGTTAGATGTACTCCCCTCAAAATTGCCCAAATTACCCTTTTCTTTAAAATGGACAAATGTTAAATATCCTCCCTCATTCAAAACCCTAATATCACTTTTCCCATTTTTCATCTTCCTCTTTTCTTTAAAAAAAATAAATAAATAATTTTCTCCGGCCGCGGCCGCCCCCTCCCTAGCCGCCTCCCTGCGCGCGGCCCCCGCCGCCGTCTGCAACAGATGTAGGGTTTTTTCCTTTTTTTTTCCCGACAACCTTTAATTGAAAATATAAACTATCGTCGACAACTAATTGTCGACAATAGTGTATATTGTCTCGAAAATATTAAATTTTTTCTTTTAATTTCTTTCGATGAATAGTTGCCGACAAGAATGTTTCTCGTCAACAAATCAGTGTCGACGAGAGTATTTTTCGTTAACAAACTAGTGTCGACCGAAACTAGTTCGATTGACACTGGTTTGTCGAAAATAAATGTTTGTATTATGGTTGTAAGAAATTTATAATTGGTGATAAAATTTCTATTTTGAGTACATAATGTGTCAACAAATAGATTTCTTATCTTAAGTGAATCAAAATCTTTAAATGAAAAAAAAAGAAAAACTGAGTTTGCTTTGTAATTTCAGTGCGTTGGACAAAAACAACAGTAAAATTGGATATAGTCGTAAATTTATTTATTTTGTATGAAATCATGGACGAAGCAAAAAAAATACAGGCATAAGTTGGCTTATGGTTGGGGTTACCAGGCCTCATTCCAGATTTTGATAGAGTTTCTGCTGTCTATTTTTCACAGCATACCGTCTTGAATGAAAGCTTTACCGGCATGGATACTACTCCGACGGCGGGAGGGTTGGTGGTGGCGGCAAAAATTAGGGTTATGGTTAGAATTATTTTTTTTAGGATTAAGGGGGGTGTATTCATCTAATAAATATTGTATAAAGGGTATAAAGGGGTAAATTGGATATTTAATATGTATATTTAATTAATAAATGAAGATGGGGAGTATACTTAACAGAGCTGGAGGGGTATATAGTCAACGCCAAAAATAATAGCTTGCCTCTCCAGGAATGTTAGATTCTTGTGTTTACTAATTTTTAAAAATAGAGTTCATAATATATTTTTTGTATTTTCTAGATTGATTATGAGTATCGAAGATAGATAGAAATACAGAGGAAGAGGGAGATAAAATTGAGATAGAGATAGTACTGTTAATTTTCTGATATCCTTCATTCAGCCAACTGTGGCATTTGTAATAAACAAGGGGAGACCAACCTCCACTTTTAATATGAAAGGAAATATAAGCTAGAATCCCTAATGAGGGCAAATACTAATAGCATATATAAGAATGAATTAGAAATGAAATAATTATTCCTTAATTCATCCCAAATATCATGATTGGTATATTTACTTATTAGGAATGATCATTCCAAATGAAATGGTCATTACCAAAAATTAAGGAATAATCATTCCTTCCATACCCTATGTATTATGTATTCCATGGTGCAAGGAATGAATTTTTTTATTATTATTTATTTTAATTTTCACATATTATTTTTCACTTTCAATAATAATAATTTAAATTTTTTTAACAAATTAATATTTAATATTATGACTATTAAATAAATAATACTATCAATAATAAAAAATTTAAAATCAATAATAAAAACAATAAATTTAAAAATTAAATATACATTAATATATAATAATTATAAAAATATATAAATATTAATAACACATACCTCTAAATTAAGAAATTATTTATTATTTTATAATAGTAATTTAAATACTCAACAATAATATTTTTTATATATTAATAATAATATATAATACTGTAATATTTAATAATAATAATTTTTCAATAATAAATAGTAATAATAATAAACCATCTCAACAACAAAAATTGACAATAATAATAATTTAGAATAATAATTTAGGTAATTTTACACAACACCAATTTTTCAATCCTTATGCATACCAATCATAACAATTGTCATTTCTAATTCATTCCTTTCACAACTTCATTCCATTCACCGGCCATATTTTCATTCCATCATACCAATCATGCCGTAAATGCAATTAAATAAAGGGTGCGGCTAAAGGCACACACGGATCCTATGAGGACATCCATGCGATGAGTACACACACAAAAGGGATGAGGACACCCACGTGGAAAACCCGAAATTGTCCTCCTCTCAATTAAAACCCTAATTCATTCTTTCTCTCTCTTCTTAGATTCAGGACACCCACCTCCACTCCTCTTCCCTCCGGCGCGGCGCAGCAGCGCCGCCTACCTCTCCACTTCGTCGCGGCGGCCCACGCCGCCCACCTCGTCACGGATGCCCACTATGCAGCACTCTCCCCCTCCCCTTCGCGGCCGCATCCCCTCCCTCTCCCCTCCGCAGTCGTTTGCGGCCACAACTAGGAGTGCACAAAAAAAGACCGGAACCGGTAGTTTCCGGTCCGGTCTTCGGTCCTTCAAATTTGGGATTCCGGTTTTTCGGTCCGGTCTAAGACTGGAATTTTCCGGACCGGTTTGGACCGGAATTTTTTTTTTATTAATACACCCTCACTTATTTTTCAAAAGGTGAGAATGTGAGGTAAATTGTTGAGATCTATTACATTTTTAAAAATATATAATTTAACGAACATATTTAATTTACTTTTAGGGTCAAAAGATCATTAATAATAATGTAAATGAAATTCACATTGGCGTAGATTGATTTAAAATAAAGAGCGACACTTTTATTGTCATACACAAATTCATCAATCTTGTTCTTGCTTTCATAAACTTGAAAAATTGAAAAAAAACTTAAAAAAAAAAAAAAAAACCGGTCCAAACCCGGACCGGAATTTACCGGTCCGGTCCGGTCTAGACCGGATTAAATACGGTCCGGTCTCCGGTCCATGCATTATGACATATTCTGGTCCCGGTCCGTTTTTGGACTGTTGCACACCCCTAGCCACAACCCCTCCCCTTCGCGGCCGTACCCTCTCCCCCTCCCCTTTGCAGTCGTTCGCGGTCGGCCTCCCTCCGTTAGTGCCTCTCGCCGCCGTGCCGCTTCAGGTAAGTTTGGTTTCTGGAAAAAATAAAAAATTAGGTTTCTAAAAATCGAAAATTTAGGTTAAAATTAGGGTTTTTGGATGTTGTTCGGGAATTTTTTTCGAACAAGGAAACAAATTCGAACAATTTCTGTTTGTTTTGTAGAAGTTTTCGAACATATTGACTTTGTTTTGAATTTTTTTTCGAACAATCTGTGTTTGTTTTGGAAAAATTTTCGAACAGGATGTTCGATCTTTTTTTTTCGGACAAATTTAAGTTGCTTTGAAAAAAAATTCGAACATATTGAGTTTGTTCATTAAAAAATTTCGGACATCTCAACTTTGTTTGGGTAAAATTTTCGAACATATTTAAGATTTTATTTTTGTTGTTGAAATTTTGGGTTTTTAGATTTTTTTTTTTATCAAACATACGGTGGTTGTTTTGGTGGTGATGGTGGGGATCCGGATGATTCCGGTGTGGAATGATGAATCGGATGTGAAATGGAATGGATGGGTGTACTCATCCGTCCATTTTTTTTAAAATTTGCAGGAAGGGTACATACGACATTTCGCATACCCCTTGTGATAAAAAAAGTTTCGATGGGTGTCCTCATAGGATTCGTGTGTGCCTTTAGCCGCACCCTTAAATAAAACATAAATGGGCCATCTTCATTTAAATGACTTCTCTTCATTTTTCTCTTGGGTCAACTTTCCAGCCAATTCATTAACTCCTTGGCCAATAATTCAACAGCTCCTTTCTTCACTTTTGGAACACTTCCAGAAAAACATCGGACACCTTGACTTTCGGTGGTGAGATCATAACATAGATGTACTTAGGGGTGAAAACGGATCGAATACGGACGGATAGTGCTTATACCGTATCCTAAACCATATTTTTTTCTCGAATTCGGAGTCGAATACGAAAAAGCCGGATTCGGATACGAATTCGGAATATTCGGTATACGGATACGGAACGGATATCGGACGAATCCGGGCCGGATTCGAATAACTATAATCGGATAATATATTTCAAATGGAAATCATCAAAATGTGATTGAAACACATAAAAAATCAACAAACATGAAATCATCAAAATATATCCTTCGTAAACATCACCACTTTGGGCTAGTCTTGTATGAAATATTGCATATATGCATTTCAGTCATTCACACACATGTTCTTTATAAATACACTCACAAGCTTAATTCACACACACAATTTTTATAAATACACCAACAAACTTAATTCACACACATTTTTTATAAATACACCAACTAACAACTTAATTCGAAATTTTTAATCCGTTTATTTTACTCGTTTCTGTGATTTTTTTATCTTTTATTTTATTGTCGAACGCGGGATATTAAATGTAGTAATTCAAATTGTAATATGTAGTAATACACATTATTTTATGTAGTAATAACACAAACTATTTATATAATAATACAAATTCACACGTTTTTTCTAGTGTTTTTATTGATGTAGTAACTCACATTATAATATGTAGTAACATATATTATCGAATGTAGTAAACACAATAATCATGTTGTAATACAAATGGTTTTATTGTAGGATGATGCGAAAAATATTAGATCATTTGATAAAGTTACTTATAGTAACAAACGTCTATTCAATGTAGTAATTCAAACTGTAGTATGTAGTAACATATAATTTTTTATGTAGTAAAACAAATTATTACATGTAGTAATAACACAATTTTATATAGTAATACTGATTCTTTTATATTTTTATATTTTTTTTATTGATTAAGTAACCCACATTATAATATATAGTAACATATATTATTGCATGTAGTAAGATATATTATTGCACGTAATACAAAATAACATTGACTCATAATAATTAGTGTTAAAGAATATTTAAAGAAATATAAAATATTTAAGGATTAAGGTCATCGTAAATTGCAGCGTCCGACCGCGGCCTGAGGTGACCGAAAACTGCTCGAAGAAGACGACCATGTTCAATTTCTGTCAGTGGGTGCATTTATAAAAAACGTGAGTGTGAATTGAGCTGTCAGTGGGTGTATTTATAAAAAATGTGTGTGTGAATTAAGCTTGTGGGTGTATTTATAAAAAATGTGTGTGAATTAAGCTTGTGGGTGTATTTATAAAAAACATGTGTGTGAATGACTGAAATGCATGTATGCAATATTGCATATATGTTTTTGTGCACCACTTTTTAGTTTTTAATAAGGCCCAATAATGTTATAAGTTATAATAGAGCTTTAATAAAATTAATATAAAATAAAATATATTAAAAAATCCGGGTATCCGGATTTATTATCCGGATAATATCCGATAAAATATGGGAAAACTCGAATACGGTCGGATATTATGTATTCCGAATTCGAATCCGAAGTCAACTATCCGTATCCGCCCGGATACTAAATTTTTATACCGAATTCGTATCCGACCGGATACGGTTCCGAATCGGTCGGGAAATATCCGATCCGTTTTCACCCCTAGATGTACTCTCCCGATACACTTACCACCTCAAAACAGATATAAGATAAATCACTTTCCTCAAATAACCTTTTGTATCTTTATTTTTAAAAAAATTCTATGATAAATGCATCCCCACAAAAATCATAATCTTAACACTAAAACCTTATTTTTTCCATTTTCTTCTTTCTCAAGTCTCAACCAATTCTTTCTCCACACTTCTTTTTCCTCAGCTACCCACCACCCCCCTAATGCAGATATTTTTTTTTCACAACCATAAACACTCTCATCGTCAACAATTTGTCGAAAAGAGTGTTTATGGTCGAGTAATTTCAATTTTTTTTAAAAGTCTTTCAATAAAATCTTATGGACGAGAGTACTTTGATCGATAAACCAAAGTCGACGGAAGTGTGTTTGGTCGATAAACTAGTGTCGACGGGAGTGTTTTTGGTCAACTTTAGTTTGTTGAAAATAAATTTTTTCTTTTTTAATAATTTATAAGTTTTTTTTTTGTTTTTTTATTAAAGTGCATCTAACATTATTGGAGTGGTAAATAACCGACGCCAAAATAATAAAGGATAAAGCCCAATTTGACCTTTTTAAAAAAAAACTCTTATCAAACAAATAAACCCATCAACTTATAAAATGGAACAAATATGACCTTCTATCAATTTAAAGACAAGCTTCATACATATAACATATCTACTTGCAACAATTTGGTAGATATTTTATTTTCTGAAATAAATAGGACCATTATCCTCTGTCATTTTTTCTTTTTTTTCATACACAACCCCACATACTAATGCATGAAAGTGATATTTTATTTATTTTTAGATTGCCCGTAACATCAAAATTTATCAAATAAATTAGTTTTTTTATTATATATATATATATATATATAAATTGGTTTAATGGATAAGATAAATTTATTGTGAAACTCCTTCATAATTCGTTTCATTAAAAAAATAAATCGTAATTTAATAATAGCTTTATAAAGACACATCCAATGCAGTTATAACAATTTTATAATACCAATAAAAAAAATCCTTTTCAGCAGAAGCAACTTATATACTGTAATAGAATGTCTATGTACGTTTTCTTTTTCTTATATATTATTCTTCCTTTTATTTGACATAAGGCATATTTGTTCCACTTTATAGTTAGTTGGGGGCTTATTTGTTCGAAATTAAAAGTAAGAGTGCCTAATTGTACGAAAAATAGTTTAGAGGCCACATGGCCCACATTGAATTTGAGTCGATCGAGATCAGGGTCTAAATCTAATTTATGTAGAGCTGTCGAAACAGACCGACAGGACGGAGCAGACAAAAAACGCAAAAGCCCTCCAATTGACGGGGTGTAACAGGCCGGCCCATTTGCTAGGCGGATTGTCAAACCTCAACCCAACTCACACAGGACCCGCGAAAACCGCGCTTATTTATTTTGAAAGCACGTACCTAGCTAGGCATGAGAGTCATGCGACGTCAAGGAAGGTTTAATCTAGAAATTGATAAATTAATGGTGTTGACTTTTTCTTGCACAAGACATGATAACATTAATTAATATTAATCTAGGATAGTTTTATAAAACCCTAGGTAATTAAGGTAATTGTAACAAACTTCGAGTTAGAATCATGGTACTTTCCTTAAGCACGATCATAATATGCTTAACTAAGTCAACTCCATACTTTGAACTTACAAACCCATATTTTATACAATATGCCTACGTGCAAGTATATAAAAGAAAGACTCGACATTTTTAAGAAGATTCTTGGTTTCTTCATAATTAATTATATTTGTGACCTAAGTTAAATTTTAAATTTGTAATGCATAATTGCCTTTTAAAATTAAGAGATCAGTGTTTTGTGGGACAGTTTTATGTATGAGATAATGAAACTCTGTCTTAAAATCTACATTTCACTTTACTTTAAAACATGATTCGGACATGATTAAACTCGTGGACATATAATATACATACGTGAAGAGAAACCTATCACATGCATGAGACCGTCTCATATATACAAGTTCAAGTCAAACTTTTGTGTGCTAGTTGTACGGTGCAATTGGGCACGTCAATGTAACATGATACGAATTTTGACTGAAACATGAGACTAGCTTCGACTAAAATTAGTGTCACTAAGTGCATATGAGATATGGTGTACTAACAGAATATGTAGAATACATATTTTGGAAAAGAATAATTGAGAGGAAAATCACCGTAATCTCGTGATTGAGTATTTTGAAATATATAATAGTGAGATTTACAAAGTCTACAACAAACTTCCACAATTATAGGAAGACCAAATCATAAAAGATATATTCTAAGAATACAATAAAATCTCTAACAAATAATACTATTTAACATTATCTCTATTACCCCCCGTCAAGCGCTGCGTGGGGTGAAGACACACGCAAAGCTTGGAACGTAAAAACTCAAAGGCTGGACGCGGAAGACTCTTAGTGAAGATATCTGCTAGCTGTAGATGAGATGGGACAAACCCGGTAGAAATTCTGCCCAAAGACACTAGCTCACGAACAAAGTGATAATCCAAATCTATATGCTTGGCTCTCTTGTGTGCAACAGGATTTTGACTCAGAAAGATGGCGCTTTTGTTATCACATAACAGAGTAGGCCGAGTAGAAGGAAGAGCTCGAAGTTCCTTCAGAAGATTGATAACCCAAACAAGTTCGGCCGCAGCATTGGCCATAGCACGGTACTCAGATTCACAACTAGAGCGAGAAACAGTCGGTTGTTTCTTGGCACTCCAGGATACAAGATTACCTCCAAGAAAAATAGAGTACCCATATGTCGAACGACGAGTCTCAATGCAGCGAGCCCAGTCTGCATCAGAATAGGCCAGAATGGAAATATCCGAGCGCTTAGTGAAGGATAAACCGAAATGAATTGTACCTTTCACGTAGCGAAGGATACGCTTAACTGCCAGAAAATGGTCCTCCGTTGGAGACTGGAGGAACTGACTCACAGAGCTTACAACATACGAGAGATCAGGTCTAGTGATAGTTAAATACTGCAAAGCACCAACAAGCGATCGATATAGGGTGGGATCCTTGAACGTAGGACCTGTGCTGACAAGTGATTCACCTGTTGCTAAGGGAGTTGAGACAGGTTTAGCCTCGACCAAGTCTGCACGCTCAAGGATGTCAAGTGCATACTTGGTCTGGCCAACAAACAAACCAGCGTCAGTGGAGGAGACCTCAAGGCCAAGGAAATAACTCAAAGAGCCAAGATCCTTGATAGCAAATTCGTCACCAGTACGAGCAATAAAGCGACGAAGGGCAGCAGAATCATTGCCTGTAACAATGATATCATCAACATACAAAAGGAGATAAATAATAGAATTACCCTGATGCAGATGAAAGAGAGACGAGTCAGAACGACTCTGAGAGAAGCCCAAGCTGAACAGAAATGTGCTAAAACGCTGGTACCAGGCAAGAGGGGCCTGGCGAAGGCCATATAGAGCCTTCTTAAGGCGACAAACATGATCAGGATGTTGAGGATCAACAAAGCCAGGAGGCTGAGACATGAAGACAGGGTTGTCAAGAACTCCATTAAGGAAAGCATTCTTGACATCAAGCTGATGAAGAGGCCACCCATGCTGAACCGATAATGCCAAGACTATCCGAACTGTAACTGCCTTCACAACAGGACTAAATGTATGATGAAAATCCAAACCAGGAATCTGAGTGAAGCCCTGCGCCACTAAACGAGCCTTGTGACGTTCAATCGAACCATCTGCCAGAAATTTCGTACGAAAAACCCACTTTGAACCAACTATGTTCGTTCCAGATGGATGAGGCACCAGATCCCAAGTGGAATTCGAACGAAGTGCATCAATCTCCTCTTGCATAGCAGCAAGCCAGTGGGAATGCTTAGCAGCAGACTTGAAACCACGAGGCTCAGAGGTGGTAACAAGTACAGAGAGTAGAGCCGAAGAAGCGAAGTCGACTGGATAACGAGGTTTAAATGTCCCAACACGAGCTCGGGTGATCATGGGATGAGTGGATACAAGTGGCAAGTCCTGAGCTGGAGGCGGAACAGGAGGCGGAACAGGAGGCCCAACGTCGGGAACATGCGCTATAATAGGATCAGGCACATGTGGCGGCATAACCAGTTCATCATGAACCAGCGAGGGAGGACGAGTATCATGATCAACAGAAAACCGATGCGGTTGTCTGATAGGTGCCGAAACAGGAGCCAAAGGGGAATCAGAGGAGATGTCGAGAAAAGTCGAGATATCCAAATCAGTGACCTGTGTGAGAGATGGAGCTCGAGAAAATGGAAAATAGAGCTCATCAAACTGAGCATGGCGAGTGATAAAAACTCGAGAAGACTCTGGATCAAAGCAACGAAACCCCTTCTGAGTACTACTATACCCAAGAAAGATGCACGGCCGACTGCGAGGTTCTAATTTGTGAGCAACATAATCCCGAAGATAAGGATAAACACGACATCCAAATGGTTTAAAGGTATCATAACTAGGCGAGTATCCAAATAATACCTGAAAGGGAGAAATATTATCAAGTATCGCAGATGGAAGCCTGTTAATAACATATACTGCAGTAGCAAAGGCATCAAACCAAAGAGAAGCTGGAGCATGTGCATGAAAAAGCATGGACAACCCAGTTTCAGAGATGTGACGATGTTTACGTTCAGCCCTGCCATTTTGTTGAGGTGTATATGGACATGAAATTCGATGATGTATACCATGCTCGTGCATAAAGTGACGAACCCTCCCATTTACAAACTCAGTACCACCATCAGACTGAAATATCTTCACAGTTCGAGAAAATTGATTGCAGACAAAGGCATGAAATCGAACAAATACATCATAAAATTCTGACTTAGCAGGTAATGGATATATCCAGGAAAAACGTGAAAAATCATCGACAAAGGCAACATAATACTTAAAGCCATCAGATGTAGAAACAGGTGCTGGACCCCACAAATCACAATGAATTAAATCAAGAACAGCAGTAGCTCGTTTTTCATTCAACATAAATGGTAAACGTTTGCTCTTGGCCAACTGGCAAGAAGAGCATAAACGAGGGTTTGGTAAAACTGAAGTAACAGATAAACAACCCTGTTTATTTAACAATGAGATAACTGAAAACGGGACATGCCCCAAACGCAAATGTCACAAGTCAAAGCTAGCTTTCAATCTCCTGACCCGAATTGCTGTAACCAAAGCTGGAACACCCCGATCAAGTAGGTAAAGCCCCTGATTACACCTTCCCTGAGCCAGTATTTTCTTTGTGAGTCGGTTCTGGATCGCAAAGAATTTATCAGAAAAAATAACATCGACAGGATAATCCGCAGTTAATTTACTGATAGATAGGAGGTTCTTTGTGATATGAGGTACAACAAGTACATCTAACAACTTAACATCGTCTGAAAGTTTAGTAGTGCCAATATGAGAAATATTCAACGCATTACCATTACCAACTATAACAGAACCGTTACCAGAATAAGACTCATGAGAGTCAAGGGCGGACAGTTGGTTCGTCATGTGAGCGGAGGCTCCGGAATCGAGATACCAATCAGGGGTAGAGTTTGAGACGTTGCAAGTCGAGGTGAAAGCTTCAGCAAGATTTGCAGCAGAGTTCGAACCAATAGCATTCAGATACCTGGGGCATTTATCTGCGTAGTGCTCCCCACGACAGAGTTGGCATTTAGGCACGAAAGGACGACGGAAACCACCTCCAGAGGGCTGCCCATCACGCCTGCCAGAGCCACCCGCATTACCAGAAAAACCTGACGGCCTGGACTGCTGCTGGGACTGAGATTGGCCACGGTTCTGGGATCGGGACACCTGCCTGGACCCAGCCGAAGAAGGCTGCCCATCTCGAGTAGCAGAAAACGCCGCAGGTGCATGAGAAGGCCCTTCCATCGACTTCATCATCATGTCGAATTGCACAGCCTGGTGCAAAAGGTCACGAAACGCGGGGATCGGAGACATAGCCATACGGGTATCGGCAAAACCCGCAAACTGAAGTCCTAACCCACGTAAAAACCAGTGAGCTTTATCAGATGAATCAATCGGACGATCAATTGCTTGCAGCTGGTCACAGAGATGTTTAAACTTGCGCCCATACTCCTCCACAGACAGATCACCGCGACGGAGAGATAACAATTCTTCACGTAATTGATGCGATCGTGAAGATGAGGCATAAACAGATTCGAGCGCCACCCATGCCTGATTTGCAGAGGTGCAATCAATCACTTCAGACGCGGCATCAGGGGATAGAGAGGTGTACAAAACGCTGAGCAACCGTTTGTCCTTGAGTCGCCATGTCGTATACTCCGGATTCGGTGTCGGATCAACAGCAGGTGCAACCGCCGGTACAGTGGCCGCGGGAGAGGGAGAAGTGCCGTCAAGATGCCCGAGTATATCGAAGCATTCGGCCATGTGAATAGTTTGATGACGCCACATAAGATAAGTGGACGCTTCAAGCTTGATTTGCATCATATTAATCATCGTCGTCACCGGAAGAGGATCGGTGGCGGAGGATGTCATCTTGTCGATCGAGAGAGATGAAGGAGGGGACCAGTCCTTGATATAACACTCGACGAGAAGGAAAACTGGACGGAGGCTACTAGTCCGTGCAGTGGGAGGAAGAGAGAATCGGATGTAGAAGCGAAAGAAAAGAATTAGGGTTTAGGATCGGTAATATTAGGCTGATACCATAACAGAATATGTAGAATACATATTTTGGAAAAGAATAATTGAGAGGAAAATCACCGTAATCTGGTGATTGAGTATTCTGAAATATATAATAGTGAGATTTACAAAGTCTACAACAAACTTCCACAATTATAGGAAGACCAAATCATAAAAGATATATTCTAAGAATACAATAAAATCTCTAACAAATAATACTATTTAACATTATCTCTATTATGTACAAATATTTGTGTAAAAAATCAAATAGTAAAAAAAAGGTGTAATAGTAATATATGTACAACTAGCTCGTATATCCAGCTGTTAATATGCATAAATACTTAAATAGGCCTCTATATATATGGATGTGCTGCCACCATTCCTCATAAGAGGCAACACATTTTTAGGGCTTCAAGTATTTGCATTATTTACACTTCTTTCAAATCAAAATTCCTAAAATTGAGAGAGAAATGGAATGCAGAGAAAGTGATGAGCTATATTTTGTTTTCATGAAGTATGATCCGGAGTACGAGCGGCTTCGATCGAACAGGTAGGTGTTGTGATTTAATATTAGTACTTTATAAATTTAATTTGTTGATTAATTATTATATATTAATTTTTGTGAAAAGTAGAACAAGGAGAGGAGCGAATGAGCTTGATTTATACTTAAGTAGGAAACATGATGAGATTTTGGAAAAGTATCTACTCCCAGGAACCTATAATAAGACCATTTCTTTGGTCATTGTTGATGGTTTTGCCGTACAAATCACTCATGATCAGGTATGTATGTATATATATATTAGTATCTAATTAAATGTTTAATGAAAACTTGGGTTTAATTAATTAATTAATTGATTAATTATCAGGCGAACGTGCTTAGATCTGCAAAAGAAGTGAGGATTGTGGAGAAAAATCAAGAACTTGCCTGATGATGATCATGGATGGAGGCCAATTGAATTGAAGATCCATCGTTTGCATTTGTACCAATTTAAGAAAATAATGAGATAATTAGTAATTAATGCCAAATTAAAATATTAATAAATTAGATTTGAAGGTTGAGAATTAGGCTCATCTAATTAATTATTAATGGCAATATTAAATGTTTATCTTTTTCAATGTTGGTGTACGTACGTACTTAATTAATATGATGATGATTTTGTTTTTAATTTCACCGCCCTTAATTAATTCCTGTAATATAGTACTTCAAGTTTAATCATTTTATGAAATTTTATATATTCTCCATAATCTCTCTCTCTCTCTCTCTCTCGACATGATGATCGCTCGTAGAACAAAAAAAAAAAAAAAATCAAGAAAACAGATCAATGTTTATATTTATTTATTTTTTTGAAGGTAAACAATTAATGATATTTTAATTAAAAACAAATTACTAGAATACTAGTAGTTGGTATATTTTGTGAAAGTACATAAAAACATGGAGTTGTACTTGTACACCAGAAAAAAATCAGTGATTCTTCAAAAGATCAAATATTTGATAATCATGCACATGTACACACGAACAAGATTCTCCACCAATAATTATTTGTGAACTGAAGCATCAAAATTAGGGTGGGGTAGGGCTTACAACTTACATCGATCAGTGTGATACATTTCAATCCATTGCATTGCATTTTCAGACATCCTACTTTATCTTGTTAAGGTTACAATGTTGAGCCAGAAACCCATCTATTATTCCACTCTTTCCATTTTTCAACTAAGTTATAAAACACAAAGCCTGACATATGTGTAGTGTAGGGGGTCCTCTCTACTCTTTGGCCCTTCCATCACATGAAATGTTGCAAAATTAACCCCCTTTTTATTTTACTTTTAGTTACATAATTCATTACTCATACTCCATTTGCTTGCGTCAGTATCAAATAATTTTAAGAATGTAAATTAAAATATATATATAACAGTTTTATGATTATTTATGATACATGTATTCTAGTATGAGAAATATTGTTTTGCAAAAGGATATTTTGATGTCCCCACTTCCATTATTGAAGCCCACGTTGTGTGGCTGAAATCGATCTGATGCTACCAGTTTTGTCAATCTTTTCAGTACTCTTTCATGGCTTTGTTGTATGTAGTGGTCACTTGAGTGCCCATTGGTTATATATGTGGAATATGTCTGTCACTCTTTATTCATCTCATCTAAATTACTACTAGCAATATTGCTTTTTGAATTAATTCATGAACTTCTGTACTTGTACTGGACACAGTCACTTGATGTTAATTTGCTAATTAATAAATTTAATTTCAAATGTGGAAACATGCAAATTAAAGTCACAAAATTATTCTAATGTTGTCTTGCATGCTATTAAATCGTACGTCTTTCTGTGGACCTATTAAGCATATATGTGATTATGCTTAATTAGACGGTTTTTAAAAAATTACTGCACCCAATGTTGAGCTTGGGTTTGTGCTAAAATAAAATGAGTTTTTTAAAGGTGTTTTAATTTTGTCTCACATCGGATGTGAGGAAAGAAGGAAGGACTTCCTAATCATATATAAGGAGTCCTTAAGTCTTTGTTACAGGTTCACCAATCAATACACTTTAGTCTTGTATTTGATTATAGTTTAAAGTCCTTTCTTATATTCTCTTGTAATAGAGTCTCGTGAGAGAAAGGTGAGTTTGAGAGGAATTCTGTGTGTAAAAATTTATATAGTGATCTCTTTGGTGGATCGTGATTCTTATGTTGGTGATTGTGTTATTTCTTCATTTTATTTCTTGTTTATTTTTCGTCTGCCTTGGGGAATTAATTTCCCAACACCCAATATATATTGCTCTCATTTGATTATTAACTTCTTTGATAATAATTAAGTTGACTTCGACCGTCTAAGCAAATTCTGATATAATTATTTTGTAGTTTAGTCATATTTCTGTGGATCATGGTTCAAACATGCATGTACAAAGTTTATACTTAAATTAACGTAGCTGTGTGTTTAGTTATACTTAATTACTGAACGCAAATTTTGATAGTTGAAATTCCACATCATTGTTCGTAATTATTGAAGTAACACTTTGGTGCACTGGTACTTAACTTGTGCAATTTGAGATCAAATTTTAACCTTTTTTTTCTACTTTAATTTTTTTTATCTTAACAATTCGCTATACATATAATATTATACATTTTAATCAACATAACATGCATTTTGTATAGATTTGCATGAGATTTAAGTTTGTTAGGTCAGTTCCAAGGAAGTAGATCTAGTCGTGATTTTGGTATTGACCAATAATTTTCAAGGAAAATAATTAAGTTGCAGGTTTGATTGAAATCTTGAGGATGATATTCAATGTACATGCTAATGGCCAGAGTGAAGATCTATGGACAATTTAGTATTATAAAGATAAGAAAAATGATTAATTAATTTAATTGTAAATCAATTTAATTAAACCGACCCTTGACTTGGTAAATGGCACACGTGTGCAATGAATGTTGTGGTTTGCTCGTGTGTGCCTTTATTGTGGGATCCATTTTGACCACACACGTATTACTTAAATTATACAGAGAGAGTACGTGCACAGTTTATACATTATTATTACTATCATCACAATAGTGTACTTCTATTTTTGTTCTGGAAAGAAATTGATCTAGGAATTCAAAAAAATCAGAGAACATTTTTTCTCTCTAAATTCAAAATCAGCACGGCCATTTTAATGCAAATTAGCTTCGCAACCCAACTTTTAGAAAAACAAAAAATAATTGATCGTACGTACATAAGAAATAAGTGTTAAAATTCCATTAATTAATGTGGCATTAGAAATATTCCTCCATTTTATAATGTTTTGTTATTTTGTATAAAATTATGAAAGTGAAAAAAATAAACGAAGGTTCATTGCATATTGGTTCATTGCATCAATGCATAAGAATGGCATCTTAAGTACATTATATTCCTTAATTTAGATAATTATGGACTATCCGATTATAATTTTAACCCATGATATATCTTCTCTAAATCAAAATAATGTGAATTCACATTTTAAAAACAATATTTGTAGTATATAAAAAATCACATTTTAAAGAATATTATTCAAATTTTTATGTGCTACATTTTTTTTCTTATTTTTTGAAGAGGGGAAAAATGAACTTATTAGTACTAATTAATCAGCCGTTAATACCTGTAAAAGGCGCGAAAATAGTCCCCCTCCTTTTGAAACAAATTAGGGTTCTTTAATGGTGTCGACTCGCGCTTCAAAGCGAAGACGCAGGAGCCCGAACGATCACATAGAAGAAGTGAATGAAGAAGCCGGAGTAGGTGAAAAAAGTGAAAAATCGATTGAGGAATCCGGAAAGAAGAAGGATTCTCCGGTGATCGTCCTTGCTCATGGGGCCGGCGCTCCTTCCTCCTCCGATTGGATGATTAGGTAGCTCTCCTACTGTTTTGTGTTCATGGTTTTATCTCTTCATTTCTTGATGGAAGCTTTCCTTTTGTTATACTGCTCTTGTACCTTCATGTAAATTGGGTATTTTACTCTAATGTAACTTAACTGGTGGTTTATTTTCCCATTGATTCATCTTACTCGAGAATTTTCGACACAATTTGTGTCAAATTTGATGGTTTCGAGCATATTTGCTTCAAACATTACGTAAAATCACAGATATGTACTGCTGAATTTTGCAAATTTTTGGTTGTGGTGGATAATTGATTGAAGTTGCTTGGAATGACAATACATGAATCGAGAATTAGTTGCCTATTACATTTTGTCAAACTTGAGCGAATTTCAAAATTTTAAATGATAATGAGTTGTTTTGGAAAATCTTACAGCTTGATGAGGCTTTTAATTGTCAATCATACTTTATACAGATGGAAAGGCATGCTGGCCAAGGCACTGAATGCTATTGAAGTAGTAACCTTTGACTATCCTTGTGAGTACTTGCATCTACTAATTTGTTCTGGTTTTACTACACAGAGTATGGTCAGTCAAATACTTATTTCAGGATAACCATCGAATTTGAGTTTCACGATTATTAGGTTTAAAAACCAAGGAGATTTGGATTGCATTTTCAGCCTATGATCAAAGAGCTCACGGATTCTTTCAATTGAACTGTTGCAGATATTGCTGGAGGAAAGAAAAGGGCTCCTCCGAAGGCCGAAAAATTGGTTGACTTTCACTGTGACATTGTCAGAAAGACCATGGCTAAGTATCCTGGGCATCCACTAGTCCTGGCTGGGAAGTCCATGGGGTCGAGGTAATTTTCATAATGTTCTCATAGATGCAAGGAAGGACTTTATGGTTATGCAAGTTTTGCTGCTCATAATACATGCTTCCTCACTTAATTATCCAGGATTAGTTGTATGGTTGCTGGAGAAAAAGACATTGGTGCTTCGGTTATAGTATGTATGGGATACCCACTAAAGGTTTGCCATTGCAATTTCAATTATAGTTATATTTTGTGGCTTTCTATTTTGTTTGAATCTCTTGCCCTACTTCTGTAAAAGTATCCAGACCACAAAGGGTTGCTTGTTGAAGCAAGAAATGGTTCATATTTATGGATCTACACATATTTTTTTATTTGGCAATCAATCGAAAAATGATGCTTATATTTACATGCTGCTGTTTGCAATACAAAGCCAGTCCAACTAGCTTGGCGCTTTGTTCTTACAGTGTTATATTCTGTTTGTAGTTATACCATCTTATCAGTTGTTTAGTTCATATAAATTAATAGACCAGTGTTGGTGACTTATCACACGAGGTAGAATCTAGAAGTCAAATTTTACAATATGATTGTCGCTCTTTCGAACTTTTATCATTATCAAATGTGATGTGCTCTTCATGCAACAAACTTTTAGCAGAAGAATAAGTGCATAAATCATGCAGATGTCAATTCTCAAATCAATCCAGCCTCTGAGATTATTTCTCAAATCATAAGCTATTTTGTTTTATCCCAATGCTGGTTGTTAGTATTATTGTGACATAATCTATCTTCCTGTTTCCTTGTTATGCATGTTAGATAGGTAATCAGGTTATGGTTGTGAATCCTTTTCATAATCAATGTATGCATAATACTTACTGGAGCTGCTAATACTTTAGGGCAGGGGTGGTGCATTACGGGATGAAACACTGCTGCAACTTACAGTCCCTGTAATGTTTGTGCAGGTAAATACATCCTAAGTTTAAACTTCTTGACATTTGGAAAATTAGGCATATTAATATTTTGTATTTCACATAATTTCCAGATTCTAATTTTCATTTATTGAAGTGCATAATTAGACGGTGTGGTTTCTGTTGAAGGGTAGCAAAGATGGTCTGTGTCCACTGGAAAAGTTGGAAGGTGTTAGGAAGGAGATGAAATCCATTAACGCATTGCATGTGATCGAAGGGGGCGATCACTCATTCAAAATTGGGAAAAAGCATCTGGAATCTACGGGATCTAATCAAGAGGAAGCAGAGGATGAAGCTGTTGAGGCTATCGCAACTTTTGTTTCATGCTGCCTTAGAGAGGCGATGTCTTGATGCTGAACTCTATCTTTAGTCCTATGTAAAATATTTCTTTTGGTAGGCATTGTCTGTAGATATGGTTTGTTATGCTTAATGTTAGATTTGCGGTTCACATTTTGCTGTCATATTTTGTTCTTAGAATACCCTTTTTCCCCAGAGTAACAAGTATATATATTCTATAACTCTGTTTTTGTAATGTTTTGTGCGGTTCTAATGGTGTTTGCAGTTTTGAGAAACAAGACGGAATAGTCGTGAAACGAAACAAGTAGACCTAGTTTCCGAAGACAAGATGCCTTATCACACAAACCGTTCGTTCTTTACTATATAAAAGTAACGCCTGTTTCTTTTGAATTACTTTGAAAAAGTATTGTGATGGATTTGATGTTCCATTTAATAAAGGTTCTCCATTGAATGGGAGAGATGAATTTGAAGTTGTATTTAGGAAAAAAGAGTGGGAATATAAGTAAATTAAGACAAAAGTAATTTCTATAAATGGCAAATGGAACATATGCAAGTGTAGTGATTTAACACACAAACATGCATCATCTCCCAACCCCAATGTGTATATATATGAATCAAGACTTGGGCATCACCACAAAACATAAAATCAGAATTAACATTATAAATTTGTTTGTTGAAGTGGAATGGGTGATACTGTTGAGAAGTCGTTGAAAGGCAAAGTGAAGAACATGTTCCACCACGGTGGCGTGCATAATCATACCAACAAACCTACGAGAGATGAGAAGACGAATAAATGTTGCACCAACAAACCTACTGGAGATGAGAAGACGAAGAAGAAGCATCGCGTGCCCAGGATAATCGACCACCTGAAGAGAAAGACGAAGAAGAACAAGGATAATAATAAAGGGGGGTGCAGTCATGCTGATACTGGAAGCAGCAGTGACAGTGACTATGACTATGAGAACGCTAATTAACACTTTGTTTTCATTATTCATATATCCTGCTACCTCAAACTATATACATGTGTCACCCTAAAAGTGATCATGAAATTAAATAAATTTGATTTTCTAACTCTCTACCGACTTTTTATATCGATCATTCACTTACCATTATCGATTAAATTATGATCTATTTCGAATTTCGTGTTTCACTTGTGTTTCATAGTGTGAAGGGTAAAAACAAATCGATGGACTGTAAATACTGCACCGACATGTGTGAATGATCCCGTAGAAACACAATAATTGGAAAAGAAGAATTGAGTTGTAATTACTGTATATATTACCAACACGAACGTCATTTTCTCAAAATTAATGTTTCTTGCGAACCAAACTAGTTTGGTGATGAATATATTTATGGAAAACGAGTGATAAAGACAAATATATATATTATGAGCTCAATGCAATAATCATATATATGACGAAGTCAAATTGTTAAAAGGCAAAATATTGCAGCAATGTTTTTCATGAAATGAACCAAATAACAAGGGCCACTACTTTTCTATACAGCATATATGTCAATATAATGTGGCCCTATTCAATGTGAACTGACTGATTTATTTATTCTTGTTTTCAAAACGAACTTATTAATTCCGTCTATAATTGTATTCACTTATGTGTAGGTTTCTTGTCCGATAAATTTTAGTCGAGTTCATCCACCATTCAATAATATATTTGTATTTTAGAGAATTAAAATAGGATGAACGCAAAACTCTGACTTTAAACGAATCAATGTAAGTGAATGGTAAAATTGGTCATTTGAATTAGTCGATCCTTCGACCTGATACCGAGACTTTTATAAACAGAATTTTGGTGGGTAATTTTGGGACAGTAACTTCATTGATGAGCCGACGTCATCAACATAATTTTCATAACCATATTTAAAGTGAAAAAAAAAAACTGTACAAATGTAAGGCTTCTAGAAAACTTATGTTATGGAGAATTGGTTTCTTGGATCCAAATATAACACCTAAACAAATGATAGCTACTAAATAAGTCAATAAAAAATTCAAAATGGGAAAAAGGATAATGGCCAGTCAAAATTGACGTATTTTAAGTTTCCAATACAAAGGCTGAACGTCTTTGAATATTTGTAGAAGCATCCATCCAAAATTCATAGTAGTAATGTTTTTGCTCTTTTGTCAATCTTGCAGCTAATATCATTACACAAATTACTTATTGTCAAACCGAATTACCAAATACGTTGGGCAGATTTATTGACCTATTGATAACACGTTATAATTCAACTTAATGTATACTACTATTGAATGCCCATTATAACTCTATTTGAAACACCATTATTTATGGTGATTTTAAATTGATGAGTAATGACTAATGTAATACTTGCAACATAATTGAGAATAAAAATATTGAATTTAAACTTTAAGATAGAGGAATATTTAAAAAAGAAATTATTCCTTGTTTTCAAGCAATCTCATTCTAATGCTTTTGGATGCATGTTCTAGAAACAATCCATCTCAAGGGCCCTTTATTTGCCAACAACTGATTTGGATTTCAGAATACTGTATTCATTTTTTAATTCGAACTTATTCAAATCCACCAATTTCCTTCAATTGAAATAAGTACTATTTCCAAAAATCATGTAACCATGAATCCAATAAAATATTGAAAACAAGAAATCTGCAATTTGGGTAGGCAAGGCAAGCCATGACGAAAGAAAATCCCACAACAACAAAAACCATAATTGCCACCCAAAAAAACTAATCCTACATATTCATCGTACCTACTGCATTAAATAAAAATCTATAGCAGTTTCTGAATTCCAAATTCATCTTTTCGGTACATAAAAAGTACTAGGTATTTTACATTTTTTAACCCCATTCAAGGATCAACATTCAACAGCATCATCTTCTCACTGATGCATGCATCCCAAAATAAATACTACTTAATTCTACACTCACTTAGATAAAGAAAGAGTGTGACAAAAATGGGTGAAACCCCAATACTGTATCTTTTTAAAACTACATGAAAATGAAAAGATTTGACGAGGTCTCTATTTTTAAAAAGTAATTATCGATTTTATTGAGAATAGTTTAAAAAGGGAGTAGTGATTTCGTGAAAATGGGACAAGACCAAGAAGCAAGGGGACCCATGAGTCGCTGTTTCAAAATAACGCGGAATTTGAAGATTCCATCTTAAGATTATGATCATGCTAAACATACATACAGACTTTGACTTAAATATATTTTATATATTAATCATTCATGACCCTTTTTCGACTTTGAATTGGTCAGCACTCACACTCTCTCTCTCTCTACGTGTACGGATTGATCATTGGAGCCTACTTGTTTCATTTTGTGATAAAAAAGACAAATT
The DNA here is from genome assembly GCA_963675135.1 of Galeopsis tetrahit. Taxonomy (NCBI): domain Eukaryota; kingdom Viridiplantae; phylum Streptophyta; class Magnoliopsida; order Lamiales; family Lamiaceae; genus Galeopsis; species Galeopsis tetrahit. Next base: position 9,693,076 of record OY776125.1, on the reverse strand, counting down.
ATGGTGATACTCTAGACAAAATAATGGTTTTATCTCTCAACTAGTAATATTATACCTATCTTTATTTTAATCATTCATACTCCCACTGTTACACTGTAAATTTCCCCTTTCTTTTTGATATTTTGATTAAAAAATATGATAAAATAATAGATATATTACAAAATAATGTAATGTTGAGAGAAAATAATACATCCTACATCCACCAAAAGTATACTTATATATTTGGGCACAAATTTTAAGAAAAAATAGATAAAATAAAGGTGTTGTATGGTTATTGTGAGGTAAAAATAAAGAGATTGTTTTCATCCAAGGAAATGAACATATAAAATATAAGTGAAGTGATTGATGTAGAGAGAAAATATAAGTGAGGTGATTGATGGAGAGAGAAAATAATGTGTCAAAAATTGAATAAAAAATTATTGTGAAATATCTAAAAGAAAAGTAGAATGGATGTTGTATTTTACTTTTTAGGTCAAACTTTGCATCAGAAATATTATATCTGGTGAGATTTATTCAAATAAAACACAGTAAATACCCCCACTAATGTATTTCATCAGTAAGTAAAATAAAATACTAGTAGGAGATTAAACAGAGAGTGCGACTTTTTGAATGTTGAATGGGTCAGCAAAGGATATTTATACTACTTCCTTACTACACTACCAATAACTACCGGGTCCACCAAAAAAAAAACTCGGTTTCTCAGTCAAAATTCAACTCTCTTCTCTATTTTCCACATGCCTTTCTTTCTTAATCAATCCTAAAAGTTTCTTTAAATTCAAATGCTTCCACTTCATCATCTTCATCTCTCTCTCTCCTCTTATAATATATACATATCATTCCTCCCCTTAGCTTTCCAACATAAGTAAGTTAGTTAGTAGGTGAGTTTGGTCAGCATTCAAATCTTGGCCCTTCTCCTTTATGATACTAGTATTTTTTTAAACCTACAGAGCAGAGCTATAACAACAAATGGAGAGTGTTTCAAGCTGGGAGCACAAGATGCTTACCGATGAACTAGCTCAAGGGATGGAGAAAGCCATGCAGCTTCGTCTTCATTTGTGTTCCACCACTTCTCCCTCGAAAGCTGAGGACTTGCTTCTGCAGAGGATTATAGCCACTTTTGAGAAGGCTTTGTATATCCTTAAGTGGAACAATGGACCTGTTGTGCAACCGCAAGTCGAGTCTTCCACATCTGTCGATGGAAGCCCCAAATGTGAGGATACGTACAAGAATCATGTAGATCATTATGACCATGGAGATTCCTCTAAAAAGAGGTATAACTATTAAACAGTATACACACTTGGTAAAAAACATAAGGAGATTTCATTTCAGCTAACGATTACTGATATTGGTTTTCTTGCTCGATATTGTAGGAAGTTGCAGCCAACATGGATGGAACAAGTGAAAGTTAACTCTGCAAATGCACTTGAAGGACCTAGAGATGATGGATATAGTTGGAGAAAGTACGGGCAGAAAGACATTTTGGGAGCTAAGTATCCGAGGTATATTCTCTCTCTCTCACTTTCCATAAATGGAAAAGCATGATTCATAAAAGCCATAATTAGAAACTTTTGCATGGGAAAAGGGCTTACAAAATTGCACACTTTTATTTATGCAGAAGTTATTACCGATGTACGTACCGAGCTGGTCGAAACTGCTGGGCGACGAAGCAAGTGCAAAGATCGGACGAAGATCCCACCCTATTTGAGGTCACATACAAAGGAACACACACGTGTAGCCAATCAAATTACGCAGTTCCACCATCAGCATCACCTGCAGAACAAGAATTGAAACGAGACTACCATCAACTAGAACAGAATGAGAAACTTCTCAACTTAAAAAATAACCTCAGAGTCCGAACAGAGGAATTGGAAATCCAGCAGATGCCAGACCACTTCTCGTTTCCGTCAACATTTGGAAGCCACGAAACGGAAAATCACCGTTCCCCGATTTCTGCTATTGCTGATGACAATCACATGGGAACCAACTCTCCATTCTTTTATTCTCCAGCCACTTCAGAATCAAATTACTTCTCAGCTGCACCTTACCAGATGACTAACCATGGGGCCTTTCCTGTGCACCACTCGGAAGCTGATGTGGCAGACATAATCTCGGCCCATACATCAACGTCCAATTCTCCAATTGGAGGCATGGAGTTCTCGATTGATACAGGAGATCTTGATCCAAATTTTCCGTTCAACATCCTTGGGTTTTTCACATGATTGAACTTTGAGTTCCATAAAAGGCAAAGTCTGTGGTTGCAAAACTTAAACCACGACGCTTAATACTTATAACCTTAAAATCAGGAAGTACGTTTTGTAGGAATTCATTCAAATGCTTTAGTAACTACCATAAACCAGGAAGTAATCAATTATGAATAAAGCAGTCTAGTTATCATGTATAGTACTGGAGATTTTTACTCAAGTTAATCAATTTTTTTGATACTTTAGCCTAATCAAGGAACAACATTTAAATTTACTAGCTAAATCGAGTTCAAGGGTTCAAATGAACAAATACAACAACAAAGAACTTCAAGAAAAAACCACTCTATATGTATTCCTGTGGCAAACTATTCACAGATCCAGCAGAAGAATAAATAATGAAATTTATAAGTATGGTGAAGATTTCCTAAAAGAAGAAGGCTCGACTATCCCTTCCATATGTCATGTAAGATACTCTGGTAAGATTTTAAAGCTATATTGCAATGGAAAAAGCAAAATGCAGGATCACTTGAAAGGACTAAAAACTAAAACAGTGAATAAGACCATGCCTGCTGATATAGATCAGAGATTGAAAATTACTGGGAATAGTTAATACAAATATTACATGATATATGAAAGCTGTCAGGTCCTCTAATATTGCTAATCAATTAGAAAGAAAAAATAGCATAGATATTGATAATTAGGGGCCACATAAAGTGTTGGAAAGACAGCTGCACAGAAAAATGGCAAAATAATGGGAATGAACATATACAACGAAAACTGGATTTCCTGCCTTGTCGTCTAATAAGCACACTTGGCATGATTGAAGGATTAATCTGCATGATGTCATGCATCGCAAATGTGGAACAAACCTCCGTGATTAATTACAGGGCATAATAATTACAGAATTTGGAGTGACACTCAGCATGCTAAAGTACCCTAGACTGATGACTTATCGTCGTCATTGATTCCATTGGATAAATTTGATGTGTTTCCATTTTCGTCCCTTGCTTTTCTAAGGGCCTCCCTGAGACCTAAGACAATGAATATGTTGGTGAGGGTGAGCAGCGACTCAGCTCCACCATGCAGCCAATCAACATTGGACAAAGATGTTCCGTAGTGCACTTTTGCTGTTCGACAAGTAAAATTAAAAAATTGTAGGACAGGATAAATGTATTTGTTCAGTAAGAAGTAAAAAATGTCTAAGTGCAGAAAATTACCATAAATTCCAGCTGGTACTGCAACGCGGGAGGGAATGTGGCAGAGAAAGATGAGGAAAGATTAGTACAGGATCAGAGATGACAAGCTTATCACCATAATAATAAAGGAATTGAGAAAAAGAAGTTATTGCATCAAATTGAAAGAACACAACAATTTCCAAATTAGAAAGGCTGACAAGAGTTTGAAATGCCTGACATGTTTATAATAAAACAAATGATGATCCTCTTTTTTTCTTTTTTTAAAGTTTACTTTTAAGGCCAAATAACTCAACAAGGTAATTCATGAAGTGAATTGAATAGAGGGTTCGAGACAAATTGCATTGATTATATGAACAAGTCGAACAAGTCAAACAAGTTGAAGTATAGTGAAAATTGCAGTTAAGAACATTAATTCTACATAACTAACTCTTGTCAAAAAAAAAATCTATATAACTAACTACTTACACCCTTAAGATGAAAATATTTTGCCTTATAACCTGAAATATGATCAGCTATGCTATGCCTATTCTTTTCTTTGGACCTCCTCTCAAATTTACAGTATGAACTTAAAACCTCTCAATTTGATCTTTCTATTCACCTTCTTCAAGTTTAAAAGCTACCAAGCCCTGTGAGTGAATGACAACAATAAAGCAAACAACCTTAGTCTCTTCGCCTCATTTGAAACACTCACACATACCATATCTCCACGCATCAGATTAGTTACAATAACTTCTAAACCTAATCACTTCAGTCCAATTGACAATCAATGTTCCAAAATTCCCCAATGAAGTTCAACAATATTGAAAAAACTGAACAGCACCAAAATTCACAGTTTCAGATTACCCACAACAAGCATCATATTCCATTAAATAAAAAACTCCTAATTCAGAATGAATCAAGGAAATAACTTACTTGTAGCACCGACAAATGCTAGCAAGAAGTAGAATCCAAAAAGGGTAAGTTTGGGGGCAGATTTTGATTTGGTGATAAAATACAAGAAACCTAGGTAAGGAAACAAAGAGAAAGCAAATAACTGTGAGGCTATGCTCGCTGAATCAACATTTGGCGCCCACGGATCCACAGGCAATTGAAATACATTGCAAACTATCCCCTTTCCTTTCCTGTAAATTCTTCTTCCTCCACTTTCATTTTGAGCTGAAAATTTGTGATCGAATTGTCTCTTGAGAGTGAAAACGGTTCCTCCGCCACAACACAGAGGATTTGCAGGTGAATTAGTGTCTTTACACGAGAGTGTAGAACCCGCAGATAAAAGATCCTTGAACAACGGTTGAATTTGCACAAAGCTACTCATTTTCTCCCCCTTGTTGATTTCTCTTTTCTGAAAAAATGAACTTCACTCATTTCATAACCATTGCAAACTGAAATGCGAATGAACAGCACTTGTGGGCCTTTCGGATCATATCTTTTGCCAAAGGCCACGGATAAATGCACCCCCAATTATTATGTGTTCACCTCTTAGATGTCTTCACCCCTTACATATGAGTTCACCCACCTCTTATTTTCCAAAATTACCCTCCTTACTCATAAACCCTAATTTTCCTCCTACCTCACCCCCTTTTTTGGATTTCTCTTCACCATGGTTCGATTTCGCACTCACTATTCAATATATGGGTAGTGTATTTCATTTTCGGTTTTTTTTTTTTTACAAAAATCGCGTTTTGCAAAAACTCAGCACTGGTTCGCCGAGTTTTGTGTGATTTTTCGAAAAAAAAAATTCCACGTTTTGAATCAAAACTCGGCCAACTTTTCCACGTTATGATTCAAAACTCGGCCAACTTTTCCACATTTTGATTCAGCACTAGTTTGTCGAGTTTTGAATCAAAACGTGGAAAACTTGGCTGAGTTTTGAATCATAACGTGGAAAAGTTGGCCGAGTTTTGATTCAAAATGTGGAACTTTTTTTTCGAGAAATCTTACAAAACTCGGCGAACCAGTGTTGAGTTTTTGCAAAACACGATTTTTGTAAAAAAAAAAAACTCGGAAACGAAATACACTTCACATATATTCATTACAACTACATAATCATGCAATAATACGGTCAAATAACACAATAATAACATGAAAAATAATAAATTACAAAAAAATACTATGTTTTGGGTGTGAGAGAAATGCAAAAAATTGTTTTTTTTTTTTTGTTTATGGGTGGCGGTGAACTCAACATATAGGGGTAGTATAGTCTTTTTACGTATTAGTTCAAAATATAAATTAAGGTGGGGTGAACACATAATATGTGGGGGGTCATTTATCCGTGGCCTTTGCCAAATGGGCTAAATGCTGCTCATTAAAAGCCTATTATGAAACAAATTCGAATGGGTACGGTTATTTTGCACCTCCATCTTTATAAAAACACCCCCTTCTATTTTTTTTATTCTAAAATAATTATAGTATAATATTCCATTCCATATTTATTTATTAGAACTAAATGCAGGTTTATCATATAAAAATATAATTTAAGTTGATTAACATCACTACAAAAGCAGTTAAACTTGCAAGTTTAAAACCAGCGTATTAAGTGTAATAAGTTATATTTTGGTTGCATAAAACAATTAATATTGTTATTCACAGAGTTGATGTGAGATAAGTGTGAGTGTTTTCTGTTACAGGAGTACAAGGAAGTCTGAATTTTATCTGCTTTACTTAAGGAATACACTTGCCATGCATGCTGCACTACTCTTCTCCTTTATATTATCATATCTGCATTTACATTTCACTCAACAAATTTAACCATGGCAGTAATCAGGATGCATCTCCGTTTTTCGCCTACATTCTTGCTAAACCCGGACTTGAAAGCACGTCGTTACCCCGTTTCAATTGGAACTCGTAGATTGCCAAACAGAGTTTTCTCTTCAGGGCACAAACAAAATCATACCTTTTCAGAAAATGTTCAAGTTGAAAAAGAAGAAAAAGTACAGTTGTTGGGGGATGATGGACATGGATCTCAAACTGTTAAAGATTTTATGGAAGCTGCAAAAGGCATGCTTAAGTGTGATGGTGGCCCGCCTCGTTGGTTCTGTCCAGTCGAAGCTGGCCCGCCTCTCAAAAACTCGCCTGTTCTTCTCTATTTACCTGGTACATATAGAATTAGAATCCATTTTTTGAAAAAAGAATGAATATTTGATGTTTGTATTTATTAGTGCAGGAATTGATGGGCTTGGGATGGGTATGATGCTGCAGCACAAAGCCATGGGGAAGGTTTTCGAGGTGCGATGCATGCATATTCCTCGTACTGATAGAACAACGTACGAAGGGCTAGTGAAATTTGTTGAAAATGTGGTGAGGGATGAACATGCTTTACATCCAAACAAGCCCGTATACTTGGTTGGCGATTCGTTTGGAGGATGCCTTGCTCTTTCTGTAGCTGCTTCAAATCCTGGGACTGATGTAGTCCTGATTTTGGTGAATCCAGGTACAGTTTTTGAAAAAAATGTGATTCTGAAAGCTGTTTGATTCGTCTAAACTCCACGTTCTGCGTTGTATTGCAGCAACGTCGTTTGATAGGTCGAAGCTGCATCACATAATCCCTCTGCTGGAGGCTTTTCCTCAACTACTTCCCTACATTTTGATGGCCACTGCTGCAGATCCAATCAAGATGGCTAATGCAATGAGTAGTGAAAAAAAGTTAAACTCTCCTGCTAAACAAATTGAGAATCTCATTCATGGCCTCTCTGCTTCCATAACTGAGATTTCCTCTGCTTTGGCTGATGATGACAAGCAATCTCTGGCATGGAAGTTGAAACTGCTGAAATCGGGCGCTGCGTCTGCCAATTCGCGCATCCATGCCGTTGATTGTGAAGCACTCATCTTAGCAAGTGGCAAAGATTCCATGCTTCCAAGCACAAATGAGGCTGAAAGGCTCAATAAATTACTCAATTCAAGAGTTCGAGTCTTTAAAAACTACAACCATGCCCTTCTACTAGAAGATGGCTTCAATCTCTTGACTGTCATAAAAGGCACGTGCATGTATCGTCGTTCAAGAAAGCGCGACCCCATTTCCGATTTCATCCCTTCGAGCCAGTCCGAATTCCAGAACTTTTTCATCCAACACTTCAGTTGGTTCCGCGTAGTCACTAGTCCAGTTATCTTATCAACTTTAGGGGACGGGGAAATCGTCAAGGGCATGAAAGGAATCCCAGACGAGGGCCCCGTCCTCCTAGTGGGCTACCACATGCTTCTTGGATTAGAAATTAGTATCATTGCAGAAGAGCTGATGAAACAAAAACATGCACAAGTTTACGGATTGGCTCATCCAGAGATCTTCACTAAATCCTTTGAAAATGGGCATCAAAAATTTTCAGAATTAGATTATATGAGAGTATTTGGTGCTGTACCTGTCTCACCAAGAAATTTCCTCAAATTACTATCAAGCAAGTCGTATGTTCTTCTCTATCCAGGCGGTGTACGAGAGGCATTGCATCGGAAAGGCGAAGCGTACAAACTGTTTTGGCCCGAAGACCCTGAATTTGTCCGAATGGCAATAAAGTAACATTACAATGAAGTCAGTAATACTACTGTTTAGTACTATAACATAGTGTAACAATATTACTTGGTTTTGTGCAGGTGCAAGGCTACGATTGTGCCGTTTGGCGTGGTTGGGGAAGACGATCTAATCGAGTTATTTATGGATTACAATGATATAGTGAAAATCCCTGGAGGTAAGGAGATGATAAAGGAAATGAATGCAAAGCTTATGACAGCGAGAGGTACAGGTCGAGTAAAGGGAGAGGTATCTAACCAGGATTTTTTCATTCCGGGGTTTATGCCGAAGATGCCTGGTCGATTTTATTTCCTGTTCGGGAAGCCGATGGAGACGAAAGGGATGCAAGAGCTGCTCAAGAACAATGGCGGGGTTAAAGATTTGTATCTGCAGATTAAATCTGAAGTTGAAAGAAACCTGGCTTATTTGCTCAAGAAAAGAGAGGAGGATCCATATCGGGGTATCTTTGAGAGGTTGGCAAATCGCTTTCTTTCAGCTGTTATTGATCCTTATCATGAGGATCCAACTTTTGATCCATGAAATTAAATAATTAATGTTAGTAGTAAGGCTATAATAAGCTCAGTTTGAGAAACTGATATGTAACAAGAATGAGAATCATCACCATGTTCTTGTAAAACAAATTGCAGCATTTTGGTCCTGATTTTGATTCCAAAGTGGTTCGAAAAAATGTGTCGTTTTATACAAGATAAAAAAATTAATTTGGAGGGTTTCTCAATCTCTATGCAACACACTGAGTGAGGTGAACGAGTCGGTTCGTCTCTCAGCCATCGTAATTGAGCTCGACGAGTCATGCACGATTTACCTGGACTGGTCGATTCAGTACAGAAAGTTCACATTAGGGAAAGGAATATTGGCGACCGGTTTATCCTATCTGACCATTGACCCGGTCCGGCTGGGTTGATGTCTTGATGATAAAGAAGAGTGTTTGAAGTGGTTAAAGCAACCAACAGGTTCGGTTTTGTGTTTGTGGAGATCAGCTGCTATTGTTTTATCTCATTTTTAAAATAATCGTCATATATACACTATTTGTCGAATTTAGGTCAATATTATGTCATGGTCATTAATTTAGATGATGCTACAACTTTTCAAACTTACTTACTGAAATCAAGAATCGCATTTGGAGTATACAATTAACAGGAGAAATTAGAAATACAGGGAGCTATCCCCAAGTAATCAAGAGGCAAACATGGCCTAACCAGCGGGCGCCAAAACAGCTTGCTCGTGCCACGTCCCGTTCAAGTTAGACTGCCACAGCCTTACAACGCCATCACTTCCGGTGGTGGCAAGTGTCATTCCGCTCATATCCCATTCCATCTCCCACACCTATTGACCAAAAAAAAAGATCAAGATGTTCATTCTTCAATTATCTATATGGATTTAGTAATCAATTGAATGAAATAACTACAATAATTGTTTTTCACAATAACAAATAGTTTCACGTGGAAAAGGAAAAATCTATGGTTTTATATTCTTAGGTCATGTTTGATAGCAAAGACTAATTAGACTACATTAGGATGATATCTAAACATTTTAGATTTTAAAACATAATCTATCCTTAATCTAAGTTATCAAACAAAATTAATCAAGCTATCAAACATGACCTTAATAGAGTAGTTATCTACATTGAAAGTAGTTAAGTCTTTTGATCAAGCACATTTGTAATCTGGGAATGTCAGTACCTCACTATCATGACTATCGAGCATTGCAACATTGTGCATTGAAAGCCTCCCATCAGGGCCAGGATTTGATCCAAGGTGCCAGATTGATATTCCCTTTTGAGTAGCAACAGCTATCAGTTCATATGGCCTGAAAAAATACAAAGCTCCATCAATATTCCGCATTCAGAACGAAAGCAAGTCATCTCCTCGAGATTTAATCTCTACGTAAATGCAGATTTTGTGTGCTCATTGAAAAGTGAAATTTTATAATGCTATATTCATGTGTGATCCTCCACCCTCACCCTCCTTTCTGTCTTACTTTTCAACTTTGTACTAAATTACCGCACATGTATATGTTGCATGAGTTTGAAGGAAGGCGAATATTTACTGTACAATTATAACTACCAAGACTATCCCGCAATACATTTTTTTATTACTGATTACTGGCTTAATAATCATTGCACAAAAATTAATCGAAAGAGACAGTAGTAGGTTTCTCTTCAAGCTCATCTCCAATTTTCGTCATATAAAGATAGCTTTCTAACACAAGAGAAAGGGAGAATAATTTCTATGGTACCTTCCTATGTTTGGTGCCCATGAAACTGCATAAACCTCACTGCCCTGATCATCAGGCAAAGAAAGCTCTGCAACAGGAAGCCATCTTTGATGATCCAAATCAAACTCCCAAACCTGTATTATGTATGATAATATTATTAATTTCCAGTATGTTATCTACTTTCAGGGATGTGCAGATCAAAGAAACCAGATAGATTTTGTTCCACCTGAAACTAAGAGATGATAACATATGCATGCATATCTGAATTGAAGTAATTTTGGAGAAACAGGATGCTTACTGTGAAAATATGCTACAGCGAGAAACAAAAGTCAGAAGATGTAATAACTTTCAGACAAAAATGTACCTTCCTACTGACATTCACTATTGTAAGGTAATTGACACCAGTCTTCCCACATTATAATGTGACAATTTTAGTACATAATTCATTTGATAAGAAATAGAAAAGATGAAGCATGTACCTTGGGAGAATTCAGTGCTGGAATATTTGAACTATAACCCAAAACGAAGCTTGATTGACGACCTTCACTCCTTTGTGGATTCCATGAGATGGAAGCAGAGGGGCAGCTGGCATTCCCAAACTTGGAGACCAAATCAATGACATTTTGAAATTCAGCCTACATACATATTGAAATATTGAATAAATCTGGTGATTCTGGTCAATGGAAAAGTTATAGTTTCTGGAGCACATAAATTGCAGAAATATCACAAACTTGTAAAAAATATTTTCTCATCTAAGCTCAAAATGCAAAATCAATCATGAAACTTTAGTTACTTAAATTTTTCTGAACAGAAATTAAGTTCAGAAAATGGGAAATTTTCTAATGGTCATACACAGATAAGAAGTTGTAAACAGTCAGAAAAAAATTTATGATGTAATTTATTTATAAATAACTCAGGAGTTACCTTTGCGAATCTAATCACATTTTTCTTCAGAGTGAGCAAATATATAGTAGAATCACTTTTAAATCACCCCCATTTTTATTCCATATAAGCACTTACTTTTGAAACAAAATAAACCAAATTTTTAATAAATCCCAAAATCAGCAAAAGAGAAAGTTAGAAAGAAATAAAATGTTCCAGACAAAACGATTTTCTACACCATATACAACTTTCGAGAGCAACAAATGAACACCTGAAGTTGCCACTTCTCCAGTTCAAGTGTGTCCAGTAGCTCATATATTTTTACTTGCCCATCAGAATATGCAGCAACCTGTCAATGAAATAATCAGCGAAAGATAAAGTCCCAAGCAAGTTAAAGGCAACTCAGACAATGTGACATGCTCGTACTTCTTTTGAGAGTTAGGGTTGTGATATAAAAACAGGAATATTTTGGAAACTTTTCACGGTCAACCATGAGTGTAGAGACACCTTGTATCAACACAAGACATATGAGAACAAAAACCAACCATTTAAAATTACGACATGATAATTTTGTCAATGGGCATTCAAAGCATGGTACTGAACAGGCAATACACAGAAAATCATTATTCTAGATGATTATGAATATAATCTAGTATGCATGAAACATTAAACGCAGGCAAATATTGGAACTGGGACATGAGCCTAGACTGGCAAGGTTTTCACAGGTAGACATATGCTGATTTCATGATCTGAATATAAACTTGTTTTCCTACCCTTAATATTATACTAAAATCTGAGTTGATTTATGTACTTCATTATCAACTTGCACAACTTACTCAGGCAATGCAAGAAAACACTAGTACAAGGTTTACTTTAGGAAGATTGTATCAGGTAGCACCCTCAACATCTAGATGCTCCCCTTCTTTACTTCCATTCCAACCATTCAATCCTTCCATTTCATCCTTCCTTCCATGTGCTTTCTCTTCTTTAAATAAGAAACTTTATGTTTTTAGTTTGTGGGCAGGCAAAGTCTGTAATAATTAGTTCTTGACCTTCAGTTTCATAAATAAAGCTAAGGAAATATTATAACCCTTCAAGATGAGTAAAGTCAGAACCCCAAGAACCAATAGAGATACTTGGAATTAGAAATGAGTAAAAAATGAGGATGCATGCATATAGGCACATCACATATGAGGAATTTGAAAATTCAAGTTTTGCTGAGGTTGCAACTGTCACAATCTCAACATAATTAACCCTCATCCTAGTATGATTGCATAGATTACAGAAAATGAGCTGCATAGCTTTTATATCTAAATTTCAGTATTTGACTTGGTAGCTGATAACCCATAACCTTTTCATCAACAATAATTTCAGCAAAATCTAATTCAGCATTAATTTGTTCAGTTACTTCAGTAGATTTAAAAAATAAGGCATTATTTTTCGTTTATATCCAATATAGTTTACCACTATACTATATCGAAAGCAACAACAAAATGACACAAATTGTAATCCATTACCACTAGTGCCACATAATGCCAGTTCTAAACAATTAATAATGACACTGACCAATTTCAGACTGGTTTGACCATCACCAAATCGAACATCCAGAACTTGACTTGTGTTTCCATCAAAGCATTTGCGCATCTTCCAGTGATGCTCCTTAGTATCTAGAAGATAACAAAACAAATACTCAATGTTCAGACTTCATCCCCCTTTAACGCATAAAAGAAAAATAAAAGAAACACCAGCCAGACATCCAAAACTGAATAGGACCATGAAGGCATGAAAGACGCAGGAAAAAAAAAAAAAAAAAACTTCAAGAAACGGTCAAGAGTTGTGGGTTTCGTGGGTAACCCTTCAGCCAAGAAGATATATGATCAAAAGATAATTTGATCTTCCATATATTTATCATATGCACTAATTACTAGCATAAAACCTGGCAGGTATCCACTATATGTAAGAAACAACAGAACTCAGCAATCACACAATTCTTTTTTATATAAGTTAATCATTCGTTCTCTAATTTCAACTCCAACAAATTGTTCAGTGAAATACCTTCCGTGGCCTCCTCCCATAAAGACAAAGTTCCATCATCACCAATGCAAGCAACAGCGTCTCCGTATTCAGGTGGAACCCAGACCACTTTTGTAATGATGCTCTCCCGGGCCTAATTATGTACCAACACCACAGCATACCCAAATCCATCAGGAAACAAATTAAGGGGACTTCTTTAATGTGCCACATTACATTTCATATCATAATACCCAAAATTGGTCAACATTTGAGGCTTTTCATTTACATGAAATCGTTTAACTAAGCATTACACAGCCATCAAACTAAATCATCGAGAAATAGAGGGGAGAAGGCAATTTCACTGACCTTGAATCTAGAGGTGGGAACGAAGGCTGAAGAAGCTGGGTCCGTAGAGTCATATATGACCACGGTGCCATCATCCAATCCAGCAACCAATCTCTGACCACTGTAATTCCAAGCTGTGCATCTTGTACCTTTATCAAGTGCCAGAATAGACTTATCCATCTCTAAATTCAAGCTACCAATAGATTATATATAGTAAATTAGTATTTAGTGATGAGTGCTCCTCATTTGATTGAGGAACTCTGGATGAATCAGAGATGAGCACACTCAGTTTGATATCTAAAACCCTATGAATCAATTTGGGGGGTTTTTGGAAAAGATGAATATTAAATTGGTTTTCCTCAGGAAGAACTTGTTGGCTTGGGCTTCTGGGCTGACTCTAGTCCAGCGTTTCAAATAAGCCCAAATTATTGGGTACAGATATCTGCACCTCTAGCTTTGTTAAGAACACTCCCCCTTCAATTTATTAATTTAATAATGTAAAAAATCTAAAATACCCTTTTGAGTTACACTACGGGGATGGGGATGGTTTTTTTTTTTTTTTTTACAATAATGGTGGGATGGCGGCGGCCGCCGTGGTGGCAGGCCGGCGACTTGGCCGTGGGGGTGGGGGATTTTTTTATTTTTTTGTAGAAGAAAAGAATGGAAGAAGAGGAATGGAGGAGGAAGAAGGAAGCGAGAGAATTAGGATTTTAGGACAATTGTATTTAGTAAATAGTTTTTATAGAGGAAATGTTAATTTGAACAATTAGGAGGTAGTGCATCTAACATTCTTTCGTTTGGAGGGTGTGCATTAATCGAGGGAGTCCGATTAACAAAGTTGGAGGTACAAATAGATGTACCTTAAATTATTATGTTCTGACTAAACTCAATTTGAACTAAAATACGCACCACGTTACGAATTCAATATGTATTTAAAGTTGGAATTTTTTCGGTACAAGGCTTGAAAGTTTGGTCAACTATCAATTTAAGGTTTAAAAGAAAATTCTTATCGATATAAGGCTCGATTCATATAAAACTATCAATTTAAGGCTTAAAATTTTAACACCGTTAACAATTCATTTAGCGGAAGCTGACGAGGCAATTAAGTGCCATATAATATATCCATATGGAATCTAATTCAATTAAAATATACTCCGTATATATATTTTCTTCTCCCTCTTCTTCCATGGATACGCGACATTATAAACAAATACTTGGCACCAGATTATATAAACATTTATCAAACATTCACAATAACAATTAATATTTATAAGTAAAACAGGAATGAAAATCTTATGCTAATCTATAGTTAATTGCTATTGATCTATTGAGAGAAACTACTGTATAAAATAAACAAAGGTAAAGTCTAGTATGCACTTGAGTGCATGCTGTGCACCCTAGTCCATGGGCACTTTTCAGTTTACTCACTTACATTTTTTTATAAATGGTGTTGCACTTTTCAATTATTATTAAAAATATTATTATACAGTTTAATAATTGAAAAGTGCAACAAAGTGTAAGTCAGTAAATTGAAAAGTGCAACATGGACTAGGGTGCACAATATGCACTCGAGTCCACCAACCCATAAATAAAACATAGTATCATTACCGAACTAATAATATGTGTCGAAGAACGAAGAAAAGGGAGTGAAATTATTTTAGACTAGGATAATTTTTCGTTTGACCATGTAGAGTTGAAATTATTAATTGATAAGACAATAGATTGTAATTTGGTCTAGATCACAAGATTGAGTAATTTAGATAATACATTGCCTATCAAAGTAGTTTATTAAGTCATGGTGCACTTCCATTTTTCAGCCACATCAACAAGTGATTTAGTGGAAGATCCATTTTGAGTCAAAGTTTTTCCTGCAGCTTCCTTCAGTTTTCTCATACGGGTTCGGATATCTTCTCCTACACCTCCTTTCATCAACATTTTTACCAACATTGACACTTGCTCCCTATCCACAACACCATTTTCATTCTCCTTCACCCTAACACCCACTTTCAAACCCTCACTCAATAACACCGCATTCATCTTTTGCTCCGCAAAGAGTGGCCACGCAATCATAGGCACCCCGCATACGATGCTCTCGAGCGTCGAGTTCCATCCACAGTGCGTCAGGAATCCACCGACGGTAGGATGGCTCAAAATTTCAATCTGCGGACCCCAATGTGACAAAACAAGACCCGTCCCCTTTGTCCTCTCAATGAAACCACTAGGGAGATATATTATAGGGTCTATTTTCTTTTCAAAAGTGGTGAAAAAAGCTGCATTTTTCACATTATCATTTGGTTCTCTAACGACAAATATAAACCTCTGCTCACTCATTTCCAAACCCAAAGCCAATTCCTCTAATTGTAATTTTGATAAAGTGCCTCCGCTGCCGAACGACACAAATAAAACCGAACCAACCGGTTGCTCATCCAACCACTTCAAGCAATCCGCCTTCTCACCATCCGAACCGGACCGGATCAGCGGTCCGACCGGGTAAACCGGGGGCCATGGGCCGTGCTCTAGAGCCTTCAGGGCACCCGGTTCGAGATCCAGAAAGCTATTAATGAGAATTCCATCCACTGATGTGTATTTCCTACAGATCTCCAGAAATCCTGCATACATTTGGCTCTTAACCTGAAACGGTTCGGGCAAGTCCGACTGGTGAACCGGCACGCAACCCGGTAGCATAACCGGTTCAGGAAAATCTCTGTTCTCGGAAGTGCAGGAGTCATGGAGGCGAGGTAAATGGAGAACAAATGACAATAATAGGCCGCTGCAAAGGAAGAAAAGGTACACGGGAATACCTAATTCCTTAACCGCATCGGATGCGGTAACACTGAAGTTATCGACAATTAGGGCGGAAAGGCGAGTCGATTGTTTGAGATCCGTTAGGGTTTTGCAGAGAGACGGAATTGCGCGGACGGCGCTGATTAGGATGCGATCTTCGAGCTTTGTGTTGTCCGGGAAGTCGTCGGTGGTGGCCGGAGGAAGAAAAATGGAGTTTGTGTGGGGGAGGGTTTGGAGGAGGGATTTTAGGGGTTGGGTGGAGGAACCGTCGTGTGGAATGATGAAAGTGATGGAGAATGGGTGTAGGTGGAGGAGTTTCCGAGTAAGCTCAATGAGTGAAATCAGGTGACCAATTCCTGGCGATGGGAATATGGCTATTTGAGTTTGTGTTTCCATGGTGAAACTGTACTTTTTGGCTCGGAAAACAGAGAAGATAGTTGTTTGATACATATTGCTTTCACAAAGGAGATATATATAGTAACCAAATTCTCTCGTGATTCATAAATGTAAGCTCAAAATTCGACGGCATAGTTGTTTAAAATGATGGAATTTATAATTTAATATGGGTAAATTATACTACTACTGTATATAATGAAGTTGTACAGATCCCGTCAAAAAAAAAAAAAAAAAATTGTACAGATACATTTACATGTTAATGTTCAATAAAAATTAATCTTTGAACTAATTAATTAAAAATCAAATTTAATTGTATAGATGCATGTGTAGACGAGGAAAATTCAATTACGAATTAAATTGCGACGCGTGGAAATTACGGGTTAAACATTAATTAAATTTATTATTTATTTGTTGGAATAAATTTAATTCCTAAAATAAAAATATAATTAATTAATATTTAATTGTTCCCTCCAATTAATTTGGGCCTTGAAAGATCAATGAGTTAAAATGGATCTTCGAAGCCCAATGAATAAAGACGGGCCTCTAAAAGTCCGATAAATAAAGACGGACCTCTAAAGTCCAATAAAACAAGACGGGCCTCTAAAGTCCCATAAATGAAGGTGGACCTTTAAAATCCAACAAACCAAATTGAGCATAAACCAAATTGAGCCCAAATAGGGTATTCTTAGCCCAAATCAAATTGAGCCCAAGTAATTCAAAATTCGAAATCCTAACTAATTGCACAAAAATCTCCAGGCCTACACCTATAAATAGAGGCCTCATTTCATTCATTTTCAGAATCAAGAAATCAGAAGCATTCAAGGCTCTAAAATTCTCTGCAGAGATTTTAGAGTGTTCTTCAGCAAGGGGAGGATCTTCAAAGGCGTTCTTCGTGCAAAGCGGCAAGAAACAGTGTTCGAGTGGAGATCAAGGTGCCAAGCCTCTTCGATTCGGCGTTTCTTCAAGGCGTTCTTGGAGAAAAGCAGCAAGAAACAGTGTTCGAGTGGAGATCAAGGTGCTAAGCCTCTTCGATTCGACGTTTCTTCAAAGTTCTTCGTGGATCTTCAACGGAAAAGTCCCAGAAAAGTCCCGAAAAGTCCCGAAAATCTACGTTTAATCCAAAATACGGCGTCAAGCCTTTGGATTAACGTTAAAAAGTCCCAAATTCAAGAACGATCTTCAACGACGTTCATCCAAAAAGTCCCTAAATTCGGCGGTTAATCCAAAATACGGTGCTAAACCTTTGGATTAACGTTATAAAAGCCCCAAATACAAGATCGGAAAGGATTCGGCTGCGGATCCAGCTCCAAAAGCTCAAGAAATCCAAGTGAAGTTCAAGAAGAGAGAATCAGAGGAAAAATTAGAGATTGTAACCTACAAATACTCGGTTTTAATCCGAAAAGAAATAAAATCGTTTACCATTTTCGCGTTTTTATATTTAATTCACGAATTTGTGTTTACAAATTGGCACGCCCAGTGGGACAATCTCTACCTCTCATCTCTACTCTTCAAGCAAATCAAGTCTCGACGATGACACCAATCAAGATTAAGATTAAGAGAGGTGTTGCATCCGGATCAGCTGGTCTTGACTTTGAAGACGTGAACGTAGTCACGAGGAGTATGTCAAGAAGCTCGAAATCATCGTCTTCTTCAGAGGAGGCTACTGCAGAGGGTCCACCACCCAACACTGTGAATGAGGAGAACAATCCAGCATGTTCCCCTACTCGTTCCACAGCAAGCTCCTCAGATTCAAGCACAGCCTCAGCAATGGCAACAGACACTACGACTATTGAGGAGCAATTGTCAAGCTTAACTCGAGCCATAGAAGGACTAACGAAACATGTCCACGAACAAGATGCTCGGATTGCTAAATTGATGAGCAATACAGACAAAGGAAAGCAAGTCGAAGGGCATGATGCTGAGACGTCTGGTGAACGCCAGCCAATGGAAGTTGACCAAACTCTTAAAGATTTACAAGTTTCTCCCGATGGTTTGGTGCCCGTTGACCGATTGAAAGAAATCATACTTGGGGCAATCAAAGATAAGTTGGAGGAAAATCCTAAGTCCTCATTCACCTACAGCAAGCCTTACACGAAGAGGATTGACAGTTTGAAGATGCCAGCTGGTTATCAACCTCCGAAGTTGCAACAGTTCGATGGCAAGGGCAATCCAAAGCAGCATATTGCTCACTTCGTAGAGACTTGCAATAATGCCGGCACTTACGGAGATCACTTGGTAAAGCAATTTGTACGCTCTCTAAAGGGCAATGTATTCGACTGGTATACCGATTTGGAAGCTAGCTCGATTGACAGTTGGGAGCAAATGGAGCAGGAATTTCTCAACCGGTTCTACAGCACTCGTAGAACGGTGAGCATGATTGAATTGACAAACACTCGTCAATCAAAGGAGGAATCGGTAATAAATTACATAAACCGATGGAGGAACTTAAGTTTGAATTGTAAGGATAGATTGACCGAAGCTTCGGCAATCGAGATGTGTATTCAATGAATGCAGTGGGGTCTTCGATATATCCTACAGGCAATTCGGCCAAGGTCGTTTGAGATTTGGCGACTAAAGCTCACGATATGGAGCTGAGTATGTCTACAACCAGAGCTGGAGGGCCGCCAACTCAGGAGCCTTGGAAGTTCAAAGACAAGCAGGAAGTTAAGAAAGGGGGCAAACCTTTCACTAAAGATTCGAATAAAGAATCCATGGCAGTGACCGCTACTACTGTCAAATTCAAAAAGAGTGAAACTGATACGGGGAGTAAAGGAAAAGGTGTCGCCCAAGAATGGGGGCAAAGGAGAACAAGTCTGAGGGAATTACAGCAAAAACAATATCCATTCCTAGACTCTGACATCCCCGGAATGTTCGATGACCTGATCAAGAATGACCTCATCGAATTACCAGAAATGAAACGACCGGATGAAGCTGGGCGAACGGATGACCCAAAGTATTGCAAATACCATCGGTTGGTAGGGCATCCAATCCAAGACTGTTTCATATTCAAGGAGAAAGTTATGCAGCTAGCCAAGGAAGGAAAGATCCTGCTAGAGGATAGTAAGACAACGGCAAATGCTGTCACAGTTGAGAACAACAGCGCATGTAGAGACCTCTCTTGCCACATGACCAGCGAGGAAGATGATGAACGACCTCAGACCAACGATGGTCTCGATGACAAAGTTAATGGTTGTTTTTCAACGATAGTTTTCACAGATGAAGACTTAATGCTTGGTTCAGAATCCCATAACAGGCCACTATTCGTAGTTGGCCATACTCGAGAGCAGAAAGTAAATCGGATATTGATTGACGGAGGTTCCGGGGTAAACATTTTACCCTTACGAGTGATGAAAAAGATGGAGATACATATGGATGAACTCGCAGGAAGTCGGCTGATGATACACGGGTTTAATCAGGAAGGACAGAGGGCCCTTGGCACCATAATGTTGGATTTGCTAATTGGTGGGATGCCATCGACTGTAACCCTCCACGTCATAGATGCTAGGACTTCATATAACATGCTTCTAGGGCGCCCGTGGCTGCACGAAAATGGTGTGGTTCCTTCTACACTACATCAATGCTTCAAATACTTTAGTCAAGGGGTTGTGAAAACAGTGGTCGGAGATGACAAACCTTTCACAGAGGCAGAGTCGTACTTTGCTGATGCCAAATACTTCTTTCGAGGTGCGAAAGAAACAAAGAACGAGGAAGGTCCAACACGGAAGGATTGCAAGGAGGCATCAATATCTCGCCTCAAAGAAAACAAATCGGTTCCCTCTATTGTTGAGGCATTGGAGGAGTTAACATTGCCGTTAACTAAACTAGATGGAAAGAAGCCATCTTCACAGCCAATTAAGGGGTTTGTTCGTCCTACTCAAGGACCTAAGGTGGAACATGGAGAGGTAATGGGACAGGATGTTACAAAGTTTTACGGTCCTAAAGCTTACAAGCTTTTAGTCAAAGCCGGGTATGATACACGGGAAAATTGTGCATTGGGGAAGGTTGTTAGTCAGTCAGAACATGGACTTAATGACACCCAGAAAATGTTGAGAAAGAGCGGCTATGCCGTAAAGAGTACCAAAATGGGACTTGGTTATACCACAAAGAATCCGGTTCGCATTGCAATTAAAAGAGCCAATGCCAACCACATTTCTGAAGAAGAATACTCATCGACAAATGATGCGTTCGATGAAGATGGTAAGAAGGTAAGACGACTTTCGGTCTTTGAGAGACTTGGGAAGTCTGCTAGCAAGAAGAGTAAGAAGATGAAACGCCCCTCAGTCTTTGATAGACTCGGGCCACAAACCCATCATCAAAAGTTGGGTGTTTCCAGAGTTCGGAGCTCAAAGCAATCCCGCATGAAGAGGCAGCATATGTTGACAATAGCATATGGGGGTGTATCCAAAGCCAGAAGGCAAACCATTGTTCTCGAGTATAGCGACAAAGAAGATGATACAGAGAGTGTAGCTTCTTCCAATTTTGTCAACACCTATGACATTCAGCAGCAAGTACCACAAGATATGAAAAGGGCACAAAGAAGGATCACTCGAATGATCAGAGAAGGGTACGTCTCTGATGTTATCAATACTATGCAAACCATCCAAGTTAGAGGAAGAGATGGTCGAATAAGATCACGTGTGGACCTTACGAAAACAAATGAATACAATGAAGACATCGCAACTGTGAATTACATCACCGAATGCGAAGATGTTCAAGTGGAGGAAGTGGATGCAGAGGATGCTCCTCCAGAACTCGAAGAGGGTGTCAAGAAAACTATTGATGAGTTGAAAGAAATTAACTTGGGCGATGTTAACGACCCGCGACCAATCTATGTGAGTGCTTTATTGTCCGATGATGAGGAAGAAACTTACATTGAACTACTACGTGAGTTCAGAGATGTATTCGCATGGTCGTATAAAGAGATGCCGGGACTGGACCCGAAAGTAGCAGTACACCATCTCTCAGTAAAGAAGGGAGTTCGACCAGTCAAGCAGACTCAACGCCGATTCCGACCAGATCTTGTTCCGTTAATTGAAGTTGAGGTGAACAAGCTTATTGAAGTAGGTTTCATCCGAGAAGTAAAGTATCCTACATGGATCTCGAGCATTGTCCCGGTGAGAAAGAAGAACGGACAGATTCGTGTGTGTGTTGACTTTCGGGATTTGAATGTTGCATGTCCCAAAGATGATTTTCCGTTACCTATTCCCGAACTTATGATTGATGCAACGACGGGTCATGAAGCTCTAAGTTTCATGGATGGGTCATCGGGTTACAATCAAATTCGCATGTTGCCAAAAGACGAAGAGCTCACTGCTTTTCGTACCCCAAAAGGAATATACTGCTACAAAGTGATGCCATTTGGTTTGAAGAATGCAGGCGCAACATACCAAAGAGCCATGCAAAGGATTTTCGACGACATGCTTCACAAGAATGTTGAATGTTACGTTGATGACTTAGTCGTAAAATCAAAGAGGAGGAATGATCACCTCCAAGACCTGAGGGTTGTTTTTTAACGCTTGAGGCGTTACCAGCTTAGGATGAATCCTTTGAAGTGTGCATTCAGAGTCAAATCAGGAAAGTTTCTTGGATTTGTGGTTCGCCAGCGAGGGATTGAAATCGAGCAAGCAAAGATTGATGCAATCTTAAAGATTCCGGAACCTCGAAACATTCACGAGCTTAAAAGCCTACAAGGAAAGTTGGCCTACCTCAGAAGATTCATTTCAAACTTAGCCGGACGATGTCAACCATTTAGTCGTCTCATGAAGAAAGATACACCATTTGAATGGGATGAATCTTGCAGTAATGCTTTCAAAAGCATCAAGTCATATTTGATGAAGCCACCAGTATTGATCGCTCCGGTGCCCGGACGTCCGTTGATTCTTTACATCGCTGCTCAAGAGCGTTCAGTTGGAGCCTTGCTGGCGCAAGAAAACGAGTCGGGGAAGGAAAATTCTTTGTACTACCTGAGTAGAATGATGACTCCAAATGAATTGAAGTACTCACCAATTGAGAAGTTGTGTCTGGCTCTTATATTCGTGATCCAGAAGTTAAAGCATTATTTCCAAGCCCATACCATCCATCTTGTATCGAGAGCAAACCCGTTGAAGTATGTTATGTCTAGGCCAGTTCTCTCGGATCGACTCGCAAGATGGTATCTCCAGTTGCAACAATTTGAGATCATTTACGTCCCTCAAAAGGCTGTCAAGGGACAAATTCTGGCCGATTTCTTAGCCGATCATCCAATGCCTGCAGAATGGGAGTTATGTGACGACCTTCCAGACGAAGATGTCCTAAATGTTGAAATAACTCCTCCATGGAAGATGTATTTTGATGGGTCCGCCCATAAAGAAGGAGCTGGTGCTGGAGTTGTGTTTGTAACATCTGATGGAGAAGTATTGCCCTATTCTTTCACTTTAATAGAGAATTGCTCAAACAATGTTGCTGAGTACCAAGCACTCATACTTGGGTTGGAAATGGCAGTCGATATTAAGCAACTACATCTCAGGGTGTATGGAGATTCAAAGTTGATAGTGAACCAAATGCTTGGATCATACGAGGTTAGGAAACCGGAGTTGCTTCCTTATCATAAGTACGCTCGCCGACTCATGAATTATCTCGGAGACGTGGAAATTGAGCATGTTCCAAGGAAAGACAACAAACAAGCTGATGCTTTAGCAAAACTTGCTTCAGCAATAGCATTGCCCGAAAGTAAAGCCCGTATCCCAATATGTAAAAGTTGGGTTGTGCCCCCTATATTTGAGGATGACGGTGATAAAGAAGGTGAAAGTCATGTTATTGAGGTATTCAAAATTGAAGAAGAAGATTGGCGACAGCCATTTGTCGACTACTTGAAATACGATAAGTTGCCAAGTGATCTGAAGCGAAGAGTGGATATCAGACGTCGAGCCCCTCGATTCATATACTACAAGAGTGTGCTTTATAGACGATCATTTGATGGGGTCTTCTTAAGGTGTCTCAGTAATGGTGAAGCCGCCCACGCAATGGAAGAAGCGCATGCCGGAATTTGTGGCGCTCATCAGTCAGGGCCAAAGTTACACTTTCGAGTGAAGAGGATGGGTTATTACTGGCCAACAATGGTAAAAGACTGTATGGATTACGCACGAAAATGTCAAGCTTGTCAGTTTCATGCCAACCTTATCCATCAACCCCCAGAACTGTTGCATCCAACCGTTGCCTCGTGGCCATTCGATGCTTGGGGTCTAGATGTGGTGGGACCACTAACGAAGTCATCAGGCGGTCATCTGTACATCCTAGCTGCAACCGATTACTTCTCTAAATGGGCGGAAGCCATACCTTTGAGAGAAGTGAAGAAAGAAAATGTTGCTGATTTTATTCGAGTCAATATCATTTTTAGATACGGGGTCCCTCGGTACATCATCACCGATAATGGAAGATCGTTCAGTAACAGTCACATCGACAAACTTTGTGACAAGTTTGACTTCAAACAAAGGAAATCTTCTATGTACAACGCAGCTGCTAATGGACTCGCTGAAGCTTTCAACAAGACTTTGTGCAACCTCTTGAAGAAAGTAGTCTCCAAGTCAAAGCGATATTGGCATGAAAAGATGAATGAAGCTCTATGGGCATATCGAACTACTTACAGAACGCCTACACAAGCTACTCCCTATTCGTTGGTGTATGGTGTTGAAGCAGTTGTTCCCCTTGAGAAGCAGATTCCATCTCTAAGGATGGCAATACAAGAAGGGCTGACGGAAGAAGAGAATGCACGTTTGCGTCTTGAAGAGTTGGAAGCGCTAGATGAGAAAAGATTGGAAGCACAACAAAGGCTCGAATGCTATCAAGCCCGCCTTTCCAGAACGTTTAACAAGAAAGTCAGGATACGTTCTTTTCAAGTTGGTGATTTGGTTCTTGCTGTAAGAAGGCCTATCGTAGTAACTCACCGTGTTGGGAATAAATTCTTGCCTAAGTGGGACGGCTCATATGTTGTTAAAGAAGTTTACACAAACGGCGCCTACAAGCTGATTTCTGAAGATGGCGTGAACATTGGTCCTATAAACGGGAAGTTTTTGAAACGCCACTACGCGTAAAGAAAACAAGAATGCTCCATAAACGCATGAGCCTAAACTGCTTGTCGCTCCAAGAACGCATGAGCCTAAACTGCTTGTTACTCCATAATGTACGAGACTAAACTACTTATTACTCCTGGTCCGCACGAGTATAAACTGTGTACGACAACCACCAAAGGTAAATACATGTGGTTAAACTGTTAACTTACTCCACTAAAGGCATTTTAAGTGGTTAAATACTTAAATCCCTACTTTGTCTACAGTAGTTAAAGAATAGTCACTCCTGGCCCGCATGAGTATAAACTGTGAACGGTCCCCCCCCCCCAAAATATAAATCATATTTTGCTTGAACTACGTCATGACTTGATCCTCTTTAAAGAGGTACGTAGGTAACTTAGTATATTTCTAAGCACAGTCATAAGTTAAATTCGGATCGATGAACACAAAAGTGACGAACATATGAAGCATAAAGAAAACAAAGAAGGAAGAAAGTGAAGGGGGCAATGCCCAAACCTTATTTTGCCTTGTATTTCTGATTTTGTACTTCAATTTTGAAGAGGGGTGTACCTTTTCCCTTGACCCAGGTTTTGTCCCTAAGGAGGGTTTTCCAAGGCAAGGTTTTAACGGCGCTCCGACCTCTGGTTCGACATGTGAACTTATGGCTTTAGGGTTTTCTTTTAATAGAGAATCTTTATTCTCCAAAAAGGGCCAATTCATTTATCTCGATGAATATACAAAAGCAAGCATTGAAGAATATGAACATGTGAGATATAGACGAAGAAAAGAAAATTTTAATCAAAGTGCCAAAGCAAAAATGGAATAGATACATGGAGTGTGCGAAGCAAAATATCCATGAAAAACAACAGATAAAACAAGGAAAAACATAAAGGTCATAAAGCAACTAAATAAAGAGGCCTAAACCCTTAAACTCTTCTAAAGCCTCTTCTAGCTCGGTCTTCGTCTTCTTCAAGCCTTCAATTACAACATCTTCTATTGGGGGCGTATTGTTGATAGTGGAGATTTCGTCTTGAAAATTTAGGATCTCGGTATCAAAACCTTGAACTAATGTTTCTTTTTCCTCCAAAGATTGGGTCAATACTTTCTTCTCCTTCTTCAACTCCTTCAAGCGTCGCACCTTATCCTTGACTTTTTGAAACTTTGTTTGGATAGCCTCGGCTTGAGAAAGATTTTCAGCACGTTTCTCCTCAACCTCGTGAAGGGCATGCTTAATTTCAGTCAACCGTTGATTAAGAGCCTCCTTAGGACGTCCATCGGAAGATTTAGACCTCATCGTATCATGAGCATCGGCTCTCTCAAACAAAGATATCAAAGACGCCTCTATAGTCGGGAGTTCAGTTTGGGCATAAGTCTGTAACCTCGTGAATGCAATGAACACTTCCTCCTTCATAGAAGATAAGAAGTTAATAGGGGTTTCCATGATTCTTGTTTGAAGAGCTTTCCATGTAGACGAAACAAAGTCTCGTTCACGATCAAAAAAGAACTTATCACATTGAAATACTGAAACTGCTTGAGTACACTGCTTCCCAACGTTGATAGGGGAAGAAGCTTTCAAAATCTTCACCGAAGACGATGCCTCTTCCTCATCTGATCCATAATTACTACCAAAGATGTCAACCATCGCCTGAAAAAGTAGACATGTGAACATAATTAGTAAAGTAGTGGTATAAAAATGGAAAGTAAGAGAAGAGTGAGTGACGAAAACCTCTTTCTTCAAGGAGTCTTTAACCGATTCCTCCAAAGGTACTAAAGCTTTGGTAACCTTCTTGGCCCGTTTCCAATGGCGATCATCGTTGTTACCTTGACTCTCTTCCGAGCACTGAGAAGCACTCTTTCTCTTGTTAGTCTCAACCACTTGCGCAACTTCAGGAATCAAGGGAGGATCAGCCGGCTTTCGAGAAGTATCTTCATCATGCTCTCCACAAGGATCATGACTATCAATAACTAGCACATCTTCTTCCAATATATCGTCATGCTTCGAGTTGATCAAGTCGTCGACATGATTTTCTAAGTAAGTACCGTGGGCTTGGGCCCACCACTTCTTGTAATCTGGCGAAGAATACGACTTAACATTTACCGGGGCAATCGGAAAACACACCTTAGCACGAGATCCGCGCAAAGCACAAGATTGCCAATAATGCATCCCGTTATCTAATGGGGTGTCACGAAGATCAAAATTCAACTCTCCCGGAACTTCTTGGTAAAAGCCGAATTGACGGCTAAATCGATGTGGGCTGTAAGGTTCAACAATAAAGCGATTACCTTGTCTCCAAGTGAGGTAATTGGATCGGATAGCGACAAAGTAACTCCAGTTAGCCCGTTGACCAGTTCCGGAATCAACATAAGAAGTAAGCTGCTGCCGATTTAACATATTGCATGTCCATTCGGCAGACTCTCCTCTATGAATCCGTCTACGAGCCTCCGCAGGGTTATGGTATTTAGCACCATTCTCTCCAGAATACTTCACCATCTTAGGGGCACGGTGATCATGAACAGCAGGGTAATGAGTCCTAAAATATCGGGCTAACCAAACGTACACAAAATGAACCGGAAAGGCAGATCGAGCTCGGGACAGTTCGGGGTGCAGCGAAATCCGATTCAAACCCATGTAAATATTAGCCAAGACCGGTACGACAAGATTAACTGTCTTACCCGCAGCCATCAAACTAGCCATTTTGAAAGTAGCAGGACGTATCATATTCACTTCACCATTAGGAAGGGCGAATACGCAAAGCCAACAAGCTAAATGAGCAGCAAGATATGTCTCTTCTTGCTGGGCCGGTTCAATCTTGAGTGTTTTAAACAAAGTAACTTCTGCATCGGACCACGGCTTATGGACTCCAAGACTCCCAAGTGGATTATGAGTCGACTTAGGGCGACAACTTCTCTTTTTCTCACTTCGTGTGGGAGGTTGACGATACTTTCCAGTTTTTCTTGACCAAAATTCAATCCATCGTTCAATCGATACGCCGCCCCTAGGAACGCTCCCACGAAGCATGTGGTAAGCGTGGAGTAAATATTTACAACTCTTTGGAAGGCATAAGTCCCCAGTTTCGTCAAAAAGTTTGGGCGCGTCAGGAATCACCTCGTCATATAGATAGCCGTCTAGAGGAAGGTCAGTTAGCTCATGCATGTCCCATAATGAGATGGACATCTCTCCAAAAGTAGTGAGCAACGTATTGGTAGACGGACACCATGCCTCACAGAAAGCTTTGATAATTTCGGAATTAAAGTCATAAGTAAAAAGGGAGGTAAAGACAGCGTAATAAATCCTGGCGTCCTTGAGGGTATGTCCACATCGGCTCAAAACGTCTTCAGTCCACTCCCAATATCCTTTGTGATAACCGAATTCTCCAGAAAATTCTATAGTTCCTCTCCAATTGTCCTTGCCCATAACTATACGCCTCCCCAAGGTTGGCAGATGGCTTACATCCTCTTCAATCTCGTTGCGATGGGAAGTGTTGTCAAGAACCCAAGCTTTCGTCGATTTGTTCAAAGATATCTCATGCGACCAATTGTCCAAGTGAAGTCCGACATTTGATAAAAGCCAAGGTTTCGCAGAGTTACCAATAAGGGGCGTTTCTACACGTAAATGGGTCCCTTTCTCTAAGGGTTGGCGTTTGTCATTGAGGATCACCAAATAACGAGCTCCGGAAGAAGTAACATTAGTTTTGAAATGGACCATTTTAAGGAATCTGAAGAGAAGAAGAAAATTATTAGAAAATTCATCGTAAAGGGACAATTAATTTATCCTAAATTAATTTAACAAATAAGTAGCTGGATTTATCTAAATTAATAAAGGGTCAAGCTGGGTTGAATTAATCAAATAGGACATTTCAGTTGGGGCCTGTTTAGAATTAATTGAGTAAATGATGACACCTCATTGGGCCCATTTCCTTAGGCCCATTTCCTTAATAAATCAAGCCCAAATCCAAATCATATGCTGCCCTATTTTTTCACAGGCAGAATTCAAAATCCTCAAAGCCATCTGGTACAACTTCCATTTGCTGCCTCCTCGCCGGCAAATCATAGCCGGAAATCGACTGTCGTCGCACGCCTAAAGCCGCCGCCGACTGCCGTCGCGACGCCTGTTCACGCCGCCTGGAATCAGTCGCCGTCGTACTCCCAGCAACGCCGCTGCGCTCCACCCGAGCTTCGCCTGAAGGCCGCCGCCGACTGCCGTCGCGCGCTTCCTTCCGCCGCGTCTCCAACGCCGCTGCGCTCCACCCGAGCTTCGCCTGAAGGCCGCCGCCGACTGCCGTCGCGCGCCTCCTTTCGCCGCGCCTCCAAAGCCGCCGCCGACTGCCGTCGCGCGCCTCCTTTCGCCGCGTCTCCAAAGCCGCCGTCGACGGCCGTCGCGCGCCTCCTTCCGCCACGCTCCGCCTGAAGTCCAGTCGCCACTGCAATGGCCGACACCGTGCCGCCCCGAAACCAACCGACGTAGCCCGCCGCCGCTGCACTCCAGTCGCCCGCCGTGCTACGCCGCGCTCTGTCTAAAGCCACCGTCGTCAACCACAGTCGCGACACCGCTGCAACCGGTAATCAAGCTTCCGCCGCCTGAAACCCTAGAGTTGTCGCCGCAGTCGCCAAAATCGCGACGCATGCTCACGCCTGAAGCCGAGCCGCCGCCCGTTGCCTGAAAGCGCGCCGTGCCTCCACTGCAATAGCCGCCGCGCGTCGCCGGAAATTCGTCGACTGTGCTCCGCCTGAAGTCGTGCTGCCGCGCTTCGCCAGCCGCCGCCGCTGCATTCCACATCGCCGCGTCGCCGGAAACAGAGCAGCTCCAATGGCCGCCGCCACCGTCACAGTCTAGACGCCGTCGCCCGAAGCTGCGCACCGCCTGCTACGGCCACCGTCACCTGAAGCCGACGCCGTACCGCCTGAAGCCGACGACGTCCGGTCCACCTCGACTCGGATCCAGTCGCTGACCGCAACCGAAAGCCCGCTGACCGCCGCCGTGAGTCACTGACCGCAACTGAAGTCCAGCCGCTGCCATCGCCGAAAACCAAGCAACACCGCCTCCCTCGCAGACTCAAAACAAGTAATTTCAAAATCCCCTTCCTTTTCAAACCGTCCAAATCCGAAGAGATTAATACACCGACGACCGAAAACCCACTCTCTTTCGAATTTGGTCAATTTGATTAAGAAGGGCTATTGAAAAAATTGACTTGGGCGAAAATAAGTTGTGGATTCTTCTAGTTCATTAAAATCCACAGAATCAAAAGAGTAAAAAGACCCATGGGACACTCACATTCTCTTTCAAATTCTGTGAATATTTAAGAAATCCTTCTTCGCATGATGTTAATTTTTTTTAGAATCACAAGTTTCAAAGAGAGTAAAAAGACCCCTTGTCCCTTGGATCTCTCGTTTGAAAACCCGTGAAAAAAAAAAAAAAAATTATGGCAAAGGTTCACTCATCAAAATTGCATAACATAAAAGTTGATTACGGATGACAGTATATGGACATATTAATAAACACAAAAGAAAAAGAGAATTCTTGGCAAAATTAATATGTGCTATATATATACATGCATATACGTTCAGAAATAAAATAAAATGAAGAGTAGCGTAGTATGTTACCTCGTGAACTCGATGATAATTTCTTCACTTCTTTGTTGAAATTGTGAAGTAATGATTGAAGATGAAATTGTGAAGTGATGATTGAAGGAGGGCATCCTTTATATAGGCTTGAAAAGGTGAAAAGATAAGGATCAACAAGCACATATTTTGGTATATCTCAACTAAATCTCCACAATTCTTGGAAAATCATATTTCAAAGATTTGGTGACATATATTTTGTGATTTACGGATGAAAGATATTCAAATACAATTGGGCCTTCTTCTTGGACTAGACTAATTGTAAGAAGAAAAGAATTGGGCTTTGAAACACTCCATACACTCATGAACTTGTTTGTTCATTTTGGCCCAAAAGACTACACTATTTGAGCCCATGAGATAAATTTTATTAATTGTGACAATTCATAAAGTCCAATAATACAAAATTTAGGTATGGGGAAAACATTGAAATAATTTCGCAATTCATCCACTTCAAAGACAAATGTACTTGTGGATGAAATACGAGGGGGCAATTTGTAGACGAGGAAAATTCAATTACGAATTAAATTGCGACGCGTGGAAATTACGGGTTAAACATTAATTAAATTTATTATTTATTTGTTGGAATAAATTTAATTCCTAAAATAAAAATATAATTAATTAATATTTAATTGTTCCCTCCAATTAATTTGGGCCTTGAAAGATCAATGAGTTAAAATGGATCTTCGAAGCCCAATGAATAAAGACGGGCCTCTAAAAGTCCGATAAATAAAGACGGACCTCTAAAGTCCAATAAAACAAGACGGGCCTCTAAAGTCCCATAAATGAAGGTGGGCCTTTAAAATCCAACAAACCAAATTGAGCCCAAATCAAATTGAGCCCAAATAGGGTATTCTTAGCCCAAATCAAATTGAGCCCAAGTAATTCAAAATTCGAAATCCTAACTAATTGCACAAAAATCTCCAGGCCTACACCTATAAATAGAGGCCTCATTTCATTCATTTTCAGAATCAAGAAATCAGAAGCATTCAAGGCTCTAAAATTCTCTGCAGAGATTTTAGAGTGTTCTTCAGCAAGGGGAGGATCTTCAAAGGCGTTCTTCGTGCAAAGCGGCAAGAAACAGTGTTCGAGTGGAGATCAAGGTGCCAAGCCTCTTCGATTCGGCGTTTCTTCAAGGCGTTCTTGGGGAAAAGCAGCAAGAAACAGTGTTCGAGTGGAGATCAAGGTGCTAAGCCTCTTCGATTCGACGTTTCTTCAAAGTTCTTCGTGGATCTTCAACGGAAAAGTCCCAGAAAAGTCCCGAAAATCTACGTTTAATCCAAAATACGGCGTCAAGCCTTTGGATTAACGTTAAAAAGTCCCAAATTCAAGAACGATCTTCAACGACGTTCATCCAAAAAGTCCCTAAATTCGGCGGTTAATCCAAAATACGGTGCTAAACCTTTGGATTAACGTTATAAAAGCCCCAAATACAAGATCGGAAAGGATTCGGCTGCGGATCCAGCTCCAAAAGCTCAAGAAATCCAAGTGAAGTTCAAGAAGAGAGAATCAGAGGAAAAATTAGAGATTGTAACCTACAAATACTCGGTTTTAATCCGAAAAGAAATAAAATCGTTTACCATTTTCGCGTTTTTATATTTAATTCACGAATTTGTGTTTACAGCATGCACTTAAGTATTACTCTTAAATTAATTTTTTTAGAGTTAATAAGAGTGAGTTACATACTTACATGATGGAGTATTACTCTTAAATTAATTTTATACTAATAAGAGTGAGTTACATGAATTACCTTAAGGTACATTTCACACCAACTTATTACTCTTAGATATGTATATTGGAATGCCTTGAACCCTACGACCACGTCACACTTTGTAGAAAATTGTCCACGGTGTTTGTTATATTTAGACTTAGTTTCTGTTTTGGGCCTATTTTGAGAGTCCAGTCTATTAGAGTTTATATTTAAATCCCTATTTTAATTTAATGTCATTCTGTATTCTGAATAATATACGTGTTGATAAGCTTTTTCGTAAGATTATTTTTATGATTTAATGCGTGAGGCTTATCAGTGATAAGTATGTGGCTAATACTATCTATAGTTTGTCAAACATTAATAAACATATGTCTTAGTTTTTCCCAGTATGTTCATTCGTCTCTTTCTTCCTTCTTTCTCCCTTTTATATCATTTGTTGCATGTACTATGGGCTGGTCGATTTGCATGTAGGAGGTGTCTTCTTTTATTGTCATGTGTCTTCCACCTCACCTTTACCAGAGTCAAAGTACTCATAACTTGCATTAAATGTTGATAACATCATATTTTGACTAATGATTTTTGTTTCTTGAGTGGGTCCCTTGTCATTACAGTTATATCCTACTCGTGAATATCTTGCTGCTCGAAGATGCCCTTGTTCTCTATGTGATGAACACCTTGCTCGACAATTCTTCTCGAACTCTTCTACTACTTCATGCTGAGGACTCTGTTCGGCCTTCTTGCTCGATAGTCTTGAAGATGAGCTTTCGTGATTGTATTGGCATAAATTGATTTCATTGGATTTCGAGCGTATAGGTTGGGTGTCAACCTACATGTTTGGATGAACTAGCCAATTTATAATATAACAATACAAATCCTTTTTTTTTTCTGTCTTGGATATAACTATCACATTGATAGTGAAACACGTAAATCTGTGTTCTCGTTTATTATTTTATTTATCATTTTTACATGAATTATAACAACTTACTTAAAATACCACTCTCAACTACAAAAGCACATGCAAGTTTACTATATTACCCTTATATAAATGAATCTAATTTCACGTGACTACCTAATTTTTCAGCATAGCACGGAGAACATTAACTGAGTTGTCTGCATTAATGTTTGTATTGTCACATCAATTTTTTATTTACTATCGTTTCCTTCTAGAACAAGAATTTCATGGGTTGGCCATTTTTTTTTTAAATTAAAATATATCATGCATGCAGAAAAAATAATTATTTTTTTTAGTTTATTTTATTAAACTGATAAATATTTTAACATTTTTCTGAAAAAAAAAAAAGGTTTAGTCAACCTAGATTTTTTTTTTGTAAGCCTAAATCTATATTTAAAAATAATATCCAATAAACCATCAACACACCAAGTGAACAATGGACGTTTAAAACAAAAACAATACACATTTAAAATAAACAGTACACATACGCTAATGAAATGCACAT
The DNA here is from genome assembly GCA_963675135.1 of Galeopsis tetrahit. Taxonomy (NCBI): domain Eukaryota; kingdom Viridiplantae; phylum Streptophyta; class Magnoliopsida; order Lamiales; family Lamiaceae; genus Galeopsis; species Galeopsis tetrahit. The sequence goes on along the minus strand of OY776125.1, from coordinate 9,659,700 downwards.
CGAGTAGACAATGCACACACCGAATAAACAATGCACTATATGAACATTGAACAACAAACAATGCAAATGAGCAACAAACGAAACATTATCGTTCCCGCATTGTGCACGTGAGCAAGAAGAAGTCTATTTTAGGATGTTATGCGCATTTAGAATTTGAATTCCATGGGGATGTTCTCAAATCAAACATAATTATTAACTAAGTATACTTGAAAATTTTTACTTTTTCCATTTCATTGGAATCTACATAACTTTTTTTTATCATCCATTTCAATTAAAGTTATACAATTCATTACTTGACAAACTACTATCTCTCACATTTCATTATACTCCCTCCGTCCGCTTATAAGTTTCTCATTTTACCATTTTAGTGTGTCCGCCTATAAGCTTCTCATACCCTTTTTGGTATGTACTTTTTCTTACACTTCACTTTATATTTTACTTTTTCTCTCTATCTCTCTCCTTCTTCCAATTACATCACTTGTATTATATCTATTATTTAATCACTTTTCTTAATCTATGTGCCAAAAAGTAGCGGGAAACTTATAGACGGGCGGAGGGAGTATTATTTTCTCTTTCAATCACATCACCTCAAATAATCTCCATACATAAACCTCACATGTTAACGTAGCTTTCCCCGGAATGGGAAGTAAGGAGGAGCCTATTTTAAGGGTTGGCGGTAGGGAGGGAAGGAGTAATACGTAACACCAAAATGTATGTCACGTCAGTTTCTATGAGCTAGCTAGATCGATCAGACGCGTCTGTGCAGCAACATTTCCGAACGCGCCAGCTATGGTCCGAATGTGTTGCCCACACCCACTTGTAAGCTTCATTCATTTTAATTAGTTGTTGTGTCTCAATAACTCTTCATTACTATAAATTAATTTGTAACCCACTTTTTGGGTAATCACCTCCAAATAACCAATGTTTGGTTCGACCTCAGTTATAATCTGCTTTGTTCACAAAAGGTAAAGGGGGCGTGAAAAGAGGAGCAAAAACAGAAACCATAATTAGAGTCGTATATATTATGACATTTTTATCAATTTGTAACTTGTACATTTTTTTATATGATTGTCACTTGTACTGTACAGAATCATTCGATTGCAATATATACAGTATGTTGCAATTGGTCATTGTCACACAATACATATTGTAATCGGATAAAAAGTATGGTAGAAGTTACAAATTGATAAAATTGTCAAGTAAAACGTATATAGGATTAATTATATTTTATCAATTTGCAATCTATACAATTTTATTTATTTGATTTCAATATGTACTATACAAAATGGGTTGACTATATGCACCTCCATTTCAGTTTGATGCACTCCCCCGATTTATACACTCCCCGAATTTTAGGTCACACCTCCCCTCAAATGTCATAAATACCCCTCCTTCATTAAAATCCTTTTACTACCCACACCCCCCCCCAAATCCTCCATCTTTCTTCCTCCTCCATTTCTTCTTTCATCTTCTCCCCCACCCCTCACCACCACCGCCGGCGACCTGCCCCTCCACCACCCGTCGCCGGCGACGCCAGCCCCTCCCTCCCTCGCCGAGCCCGACGCCAGCCCCTCCCTCCCTCGCCGAGCCCGTCGCCCCCCCAACCCCCACCGCCTGTAAAAAAAAAAAAAAAAAAAAAAAGAAGAGATCTTGGCCGCGCGCGGCCGCCGCGGCCGTCCCCTCCCTCGCTCGCCAAGCCCGTCGCCTCCCCCTCCCCGCCAACCCCCCACCGCCTGTAAAAAAAAAAAAAACAGATCTTGGCCGCGCGCGGCCGCCGCGGCCATCCCATCCTCCTCTCTCCCTCGTCGAGCCCGTCGCCCCGTACCCCCAACTGTAAAAAAAAAATAAAAAAATGAGCAGATCGCGGCCGCCCCCTCCTCCCTCCGACGCCGCCACACCCCACCCCCACCAGGTTTTCCCCCTTTCCCAATATTAGGGTTTTCTGCATTTTTGCAGAAAACCCTAGTTTTTTTTTTTTTTTTTTTTTCAATTTTCGATTGTATAAGGTCGATTACATACTCCTTCGTCGACAAATGGTTGTCGACGAGAGTGTATTTGATCGACCTTACATAATTGAATTTTAAAAAAATTGTTTTTTTTTTAATTTTCGACCAACCGTTTCGACCATATACATTTCCGTCGACAACGATTTATCGACGAGAGTGTATATGGTCGACACTGGTTGGTCGAAAGTTGAAAAAAATTGTGATTTTTTGGAGTATATGGTCGACCATTTCTGTTTTTTTTTTTTTTGAGTTGATGGTCGCCGGAAATGGTGTTGCCGGCGACCGGAAGTTGTGTGATAGGGGAAGGTGAAAGAAATGAGGTGGGGTGCATCTAGTATGGTGTATATTTAATGAAGGGTATTTTAGATTTTTTACCTATTATTTTATTAATAAAACTGAAAGGGGGAGTGCATCAAACCAAAATGGAGGTGCATATAGTCAGACCCATACAAAATTGACCAATTATATTTGTAGATTGATAAAAGGGTCATAGTACGAAAATTTAGAAATATTTTGGCCCATTGTTAGGCGCATGAATAACAATTCTCCGGCCCAAGCCCAAATCGTTGGGCTGATTCCATGAAGTAGGCCTCTCTTTAATTTTATGGCACACTATACATATTGTAATCGGATAGAAAGTATATATGGTAGATGTTACAAATTCATAAAATTGTCAAGTAAAGTATTATGTAATCGGATAAAAAAGTATGGCAGAAGTATACACGGAGTATTATGTATTTTACTCACTACATCAAAATCTTAGTATAAGATAAATTAATCGCACATAAAATACATGTATTTTACTATATACATACATACACGCTAGGAGAAATTTGATAAAAACTTGTTGGTAGTTGATATATAAAATAAAATTAAACAAGCTAGCTAGGAGAAATTTATTTAGCAGTAAATCTTTGGGAATTGGCGATGTTTTCACCTGAGAAATTCTTCAACTTGAGGAGGTATTGTGTAATTAATTAACCACATAATTAAATTCTTGTAGTGTTTGAATCTTTGTTAGCGATTCTACTTCTTTTAGGCCTGAAAAATGATTGGATGAGCTGGCGGAGGGAGCGAGAAATCTTTGACGGCGGCCTCTTGTTTAACGGCGGTGGCGGCGGCGGAAGATGACGGTGACCGGAGAGATGGGGCATGGACAAAGTTCTTGAAGCTATGGCGGAATCCAGGTGTTTTTGAAAGGCTTTCAACTCATATGAATCGTAAAGTGAACTTTCACAGTCCCAAATTACATCTAATGCCTTTGCCTTTTCCATTTCTTTTCTTGGTTGGAATTAAGATTAATTCATGATAAGGACAATATTTTCAAGGTTATTTGGGAGTGGGGTTGCACTTGCTGGATTATTATTATTATTATTATATGCTTCCAATTTTATATTACAATATTATATCAGCGGAGGATTCATTATATAATAATTCAGACTAATAAAAGTGTTACCAGCAATTATGAGCTAATAAGTTGTCACTACAGCATCAACACCAAAAACTGTTCACATCCATATTAATTTACGTTATGTGTATCTGTTGTTAATTAGTAACTGTTGGGTGTTATAACTTACAGTAGTTACGGAAAAAAAAAAAATCATTTTCCATTCATCCGAAACAAATTTTATAACTTTCAAAATAATTATTTTAATAGGTTTTAAAATCAAATCATAAATAGGTCTACGATTCCAATGGTCCTTCAAAACTTTATAGTGGGCCTCAACTCTCAACAAACCATTTCAAAATGTTTTATTTCTTATATAATTAATCCTTTAATTAGGTCGCGAGCTAATTATTTTTGGATTCTTCTACCTTAATTTATGCTGTGCTTGAGTGCCAAGTTTTGTCTCTATGTAACTAAAATACAATTCTCACATATTCAATAACAATAAACTTAATTAATTAATCTCACAGATATATACCACGGATAATACTCCAAAATCGATAATTAAACTTCATTATCAGCGAATATGTATAAAATTCAACATAATTTATTCAAAATTTCTTAACCATAAACTGTTTTGATACCATTGATTTGACAAAAAATTATAATTCTACTCTAATCATTATAATTTCACTACATATTATTATTCATTAGGATTTAAAAAACATGATGTATGTTGTTTTTGACACGAGGATACTTTGTTTACATACATACACATCTGTTGACACCAAAAAATTGTTGAGATGAATGAATCTTGATTACTGCAACAACAGAAGCTGTATAATACATTTTGAGTGACAACGAACAAGCTAACTTGTCACTCAAATTTTACAAATGGAGTAAAGATTGTGATGAATGAAAGTGTTGATCCATGATCCAACGGTCGATATCTTACGAGTTACGAGTTACGAGTTACGAGCCCCTCCCTCCCTTTTGCCTCTTTTCTTCCAAGCCTGTAGCCTCCTTCAACATATCAGCAGCATCCTGATGCATGTCCAGCTTCGCAAGAGCAACCGACTGCATGTAGAAAGCTGTAGCCCAATCTGGATACACGATTTGTGCTTGCATTGCGTCTCGTAGGGCCACGTCAGGTTGATCGCTCATCAGATAACACAGACTCCGACGAGCATGAACTGTTGGAGAAACCATCGTCCCCACATCTATGAACTGTACACGATGATGCATACACCATGTTAAAACAGAACACGACTATTTTGCAACTACGTATTTAAAATGGTATTAGTCGTTTTACTAAAAGGTATTTATAGGTCAGTATTACTGGTGCACCCAAGTGTTATTCATGCTTTTATCAGTTCAGAAGACGGACCTGAGAATAACAATCGATAGCAGCCTTGAAATCCTTGTCGCGAAATGCAAAATCCCCACGCTTTCTAGCATCCAGCATATCTCTCATCTGCTGTGTCCATTCTTGGAATGACAACTGGAAGGGCAAAAAGGAATTGGATAATGTATAAAGTTGATCAAAACCGTGCACTTTTTAACAGTCAATTACCTCGTTAGTTCCTTCATCATCACGGTAATGTGCAGTGACCAAAATTTGGTGTATTGCAGTGAGGTCCATTCGAGAGCACGCCTCACCCATTGGTGAAAGTGGACGCTGTGGTGTAGATGGAGCTTCTTTGTGCTTGGAAATTCCGAGCATGACATGAGAGGGCACCTGAAATCCAAAATGATCATCATATTGTTGCAACAATTATGATCCTTTTTTCGTATAAAATAAGGAAGAATGTATCTTTTCCCTGTAAATTTTCACATTTATTTAGTTTTTACCCTCTTAATAGTAACTTTTTTTGATAATACAACCCTTGTACTTTGGATAAACACATTTATAGCTCCTCACATTAAGCTCATATTGCAGGAAAGTATTAGAAACTGAAGTAGAGGGTGCAAAAACAAAACTGAAACAAAGTAGAAGAAAGATAATGAAAGTAGATGGGGAAAAAAGAGAATAAGGTTGAATAAATACAAGAGTGGAGTTAGAGATACTTACATGTGATTTAGGTTGTAAAGGAGAAAGAGTAGCGAAAAGATGGTTTATATTAGGCCTCTCCCTTGGTTCGTATTGCAAACATTGAGAGGCAAGACCAACAACTACCGTCGCTTCTTCAGTTGAGAATTTACCCTCTAAATGAGAATCCATCAAAAGTATAATGTTTTTACCACGTATCATATCAAGAGCCTGCATGCAGCACACTCACAGTTACTATTGGATCATATAGGAGAATTAAATTTATTTGCTACACCAACTCTATTTTCTTCCAATTATGGAATGATTGAGAAACTTCAAAGTAAGATAACTCACATGACTTGGGGGTATGTGTTTCCCGCTCAGTAGATCCAAGAGGACGGTTCCGAAGCTGTACATAACACTTTCCGGGGTTACCCTTCCTGCAATACGCGTATCACACCAAATCAATTGAAATCATTCTAATTATTGCAAGAACAAAGGCAATTTTACAGCTATCAGACTAGATGCTTACAATAAGAAGTAATATGCCTGGTTTATATCCTCTATATTGGGCCAAAACAAGGATAGGATAGGAGTTAGTTAGTTAAAAGACTCCATTTTCGTTTCAACGTTTTAAATAGCAATCTCATTTTCCCTTTTTAGAAATTTGAACAAATTCAAAGACAGGAAGGAAAGAGCCAATTAAATTAGCAAGCTAGAAGAAGTAGCTTATAAACACTGAGGATCAAAAAACGAGCAAATAGCATACAATAAGGCTAAATAGATTCGAAATCAAGTATAAGTGCAAGCATTCAAACGGAAAATTTGTACGGATAGCTTGGGAAGATCACCATTTTTCAAATATTCAGGTGGTGTGTAAGCAAGATTAGTGCTATAACTCTTCCCATCCCGACTATTTTTCATCAGTCCAAAGCATGAAAGTCGAGGATCTCCATCCTAAAAAAGTTGAATCAAATATTGATTGATTAGTAACAAAAAAACGTACTACTTCACATCAACGCCAAATTTCCAACATTACCTCATCAAAGAGAACTCGATAGGCATTGAGGTCATGATACAACGGGCGCCCTTCGTTGCTACAATACTCTAAGGCCTCAGCTATATAAAGTGCTACTCTCAACCGCATCGCCCATTCAATGGTCTGTTTTTCCCCTATTGATACAAAATGTAAATGCTCACAACACATCATAACATTAGAATTCGACCAAGCATTAAAGCACGAAAATCATTTAGCATAAAGACGAAAACTTTGAAGCATCATACAATGAAATAAATGCTTGGCAAGTGTGTCATTGGGCATGAACTCAGCAACCAGTAACCTCTCATCACCATCACAGCAATACCCTATCAAATTCGCGAGGCGCCGGTGCCTCAACTTCCCTACCCCCCACGCCTCCTCCTACACAACACAATAACAAAATCAAGGAATTTCAACATTCTATCAGCATTCAAATCACAAATACTCAATTCCCCTACTCCCCCTCCATCTACACAACAACAAAATTAGGCCTAAAACAAAATTTCTACCAAAGACACCCCATTTGTGATTCAATCCAGACCATACATATCTCAAAATATCTAAGGCTATAGGAATTTCAACATATTAGAATGATAAATAGAAATGCATATACCGCAAACTGTTTGGGGTCAGGCCAGGCCAATTTAGGGAATTTCTTGACGGCGATCCACCGCCGGTTTTGCAGGCGGCCTTTGTAAACAACATTAGGGGCTTTTTCACCGCTTTCCGAGACTATAAAATCTGAGCTGAAATTATTTGTGGCGGTTTTGAGGTCAGCAAAGGAAAACTCTGAAAAAGAAGGAACCCCAGAAGAGGCTACTCCCGGTTCTGCTCCGCCGCCAGCTACGGCGGCGGCAGGGGCAGCTGAAGCCGGCTGGTTTTGGGGCTTTTCCTTTTCTGGGTGCGTTTCAGTCGGTGCAAGCTGTGAAAAACAGCACCCCATGTTTCTCTCTCTCTCTTTTCCAAGAATTTTTCTGATAGGACACAAGGAAAAGGGTTAATAGAGGATTTTGCAACAGTAAAAGGAAAAAAGATTGGATCTTTGATGTTTTTTTGAAGCTCAATCTTGGTTACATGCAAACACAAGAAGATTTAATGGGAGCTGCTTGATGGGTTTTTTAATTAGTTGTTACAGTGTGTATGTATGTATGTTTTACCTTAAATTGTGCAAGTGAGACAGAAGGGACCGACAGTGGTGGTATGTAGGTTGTTAACTGGTATATTTATATATTTAAAACAATGATTTGATGCCATTAATGAATGGTTTGGAGGATTCTTAATCATGTAAGGTAGCAAAGGCAAGGCAGTGAGAAAAAGAAAATAAAGAGAGGCATCTTGTTGACATATTGAGGCTCTTATCGTAATCGACACGTGGAAGGATAGATTTTAAACCCTCTCCCCTCCCCTCTACACAAGAAAGTAGGAATTAAAATTCCACCTTTTTTTTTTGTTGCGTATTTGTTCATATAAATCACAATTTTAATTAAACAATTGAAAATTTATTTAAATGATGTTCAATTTCATACAAAAATTTGCAAAATATTCTTAATTATGTAAACTTACATTTGTAAGACAGGAGGTTGAAATGGTAAAAACGCTCTCCATTTCTTTCTACTCTCCTCTCTATAATTTTAACTTTGATTTGAAGCTACCTTCACTACTCCTCCACCACCAATCAACACCGGTCACTGTCACCATCCTACCCTTCGGCTCGCTACCATACTTTTGTAGTTGGGATCAACGGGTCAACCTCCACGACGGAGCTACGGTGATCGATCGGGTGAGAGATCCGTTGATCCTGTTTATATATTTTTTTTTTCTAGTTTGTTTATGTAGTTCTTAGTTTGCTTTATTTTTCCTTCTTGTTATTTTCCTTTCCTTCTTTCTTATTTTTTGTTTTAACTTCCCTAGCACTTGTCCAGCGGCTGTGGTGGATCTTGGTTTGGTTTTAGGTGTTTTTTGCTTTTATTTTTTCTCTAAAATTTTGATTTGAGAGTGTCTTAATGTGGGGTATTTGTCTCTTCTGAGGATGGAAATTTAAGCTTATTTGTGGCAGTGACGGACCCACTATGAAAGTAACTATTGTGTGAAGTCGGGTTCACGTTGAAATCTCTTTTTCAAGTGTTATTGTTATGTGTAAGAATTTTTATTATTTTACATATGAGTGTCATTATCTTAAAAAAATGAAAAAAATTATTAAACAGTAACACCTTATATGTATATAAGGATACAATGGTTATAATTTGTAGTTTATATGCATAAGAATGATATTTAAAAAAAGGTTAATTCTAAATAAATACACTACCTTTAGTCTCAGTATCAATTTAATCACAATCTTTATTATTATTGTAAAAAATCTCAACCCTTCATCGTGTTGTAATTAGATACTCACTTTTGTCTTTTATAAGAAACTTACCCTCATATAAATAGTGTCTTTGCAAATCAATATATCCATGTCTTGGTTTGCCATTTTTCTTCAAACATGAGAAATGTGTGCCAAAAAAATCAATATAAATGACCATAAACACAATCTTACATGCAATTTCTCTAGTCTTTTGAAGTTTGGGTCCTTTGCACGGGACAAGCTTTTTTTTTTTTTTGTCGCCCACTACATTACATACAGAACAAGTTATTTGTATCCCATGTCTTGTCAATTTTGTAAAATTTTTAAGATTTTCCTCAAGACCCCTCTTCCTCATCTTCTTGGGTCTTCCAGACATTTTTTTTTTGTAAGGGGGTGATTTGATTGGTTCCCCATCAGTTGTGGGTCATCCTTCTACCATTAATATTTAAGGGTTGAATGTCATTTTGATATGCTTGAATATTCAAGATTGAATGTCATCTGATATGCTTGAATGTACCTATCATATCAACACCTAGATTTTTTTTTTTTAGGATTCTTGACAAGATTTTTGCGATTGTTAATGTTAGGATTCTATTGATTTTGATTTTTAGGGTTAAAAGAGAAAACTTATATTGAGTTTCAGAAGTGAGAATGATACATATGATTATTTTTATAAAATTTTGTTTTTATTTTTATTTCTATAAAAGGTAATTTGATGTGGAAAAAAAATATATGAAGCCCCGCCAAGCCACATCATCAATTGTTGATCGAAGAAAAAAATGTGTATCTAATTGCAACACAATAAAAAATTGGAGTTTTTTACAATAATCGTAAAGGTTGTAATTAAATTGATACTGAAATTAGTGGTGTATTTATTTAGAATTAACCCTTTAAAAAAACAATTCCCGTAATTTCAAATTCATACAAATTGTTGTGTTATAATTTCACAGTGCACAGGAAAGTCAAGTATATAAATGTGTACAAAAGGAGATTAGCCGAAAATTGAACAGGGTGCATAATTCGAATAAAGCTGAATAAACTAATCAAATATAATCGTATTTAACAATTCTATTATTCTTATCTATTTGAATTTGGTTGTTGATTTTGATTTTTACAACATGAAAACCTAAAAAAAAAACGAAGAAAATATATTATTTTTAAATTAAAATGATGATAAATGTAATAATATGAAATCAACTGTAGCTTTCACTCGAATCCTCTATTTTATATTTAATCAATTATTTAACATTTTTTTAATTCTTCTATCCAAATAGATTTTTTTAACTAAATGTAATAAAAATATTTATAATTCGATTATTCAAATAACCGACCAAATGGAAGGGAGAATTTTGATTAGATTTTAGTACAATTGAAGTGGATTTCAATTTAGATTTATTTAATTTTTGTACTTGGGTTCAGTGGGTAACCAAACCAATTGCTGCAGACCCCTGTTCACATAGGAGTAATTTGTTTGTTGTTTTTATTATAATTGAATGGTCAGATCAGATGTTGAGACAGAATTTTTGGGATTTGGTGTATCATTACTTTGAATATGCCAACATATATTTAATGCAACTTGATTGGCCCATTACATGTGCTTTTTTTAATAATCATGATGCTTCTCTAATTTTGACTAACTAGGTGTTAATTGAAGAAAATGGAAGGAATATTGCATATTTAAATAAAATTAGTGACAAATTGGATTGAGATTTGGAGGAATTTAGTCTAAAGATTTAATGACATAAAGAGTAAATATGTATCAATTTTCATGAAGATCGCCACTTTTGTAGATCGGACGAAAAAGAAAAGTATATTAGGACGAAGAGAGTAACATTTACCTAAGAAGAAAGTAGAGGTAGCCGCCTAAGTAGAAGGAGTAGAGGGACCATTCCAAACAATAATGTGGTAGGTATGGTTAACAATTCAAACCACTCATAATGTTTATGGTAGTATGATTAACTTCAACAAATAAATAAATAAAATCCACCTTATTCCGAATTTTGAATTAATAGATTATAAAGAATTCCTTCCTTCCTGTACAAAAAATTGAACAGAAAAACTAACATACATATCAGATGATAATGGAGTTTCTACTTTATACATGGCCTCAGAGAAACAAACTTACATGACTTTGTGCTGCCTGTTGCCATACGCCCTTTATGCCCTGCCCTCGTAATAATAATTATAACAAGTTTCGATTTTTCTCCGTCAACCTCGTTATTCCTGCCTCAGTTATGCACATCTATCTGAATGAATTGCCTCTTCATTCGTCAAAAATACATCCACCTTCCCACTTATCTTCAATACAGCACAGCACAAGATGATGATTCAACGAGCCTGCAGTTCGCGTGAAGCACATATATATAGCCATTTGTTGAGCCCGTTTCTCCTCTTCTGCTATCTTTTGGCAATGATCAAAATGATGCCAGTTAGTAGACGATAAAAACATGGCTTTTAGCTCGTCTCTTCAATGCGCTGCAATAGCTCCTCGTAAACTTTCAGCGACTTTGCAGTGAACCTCTCCATCGCCTCAAGAACGTGTTGCAAACTTGCCTGCAAACTTCCTCCTTTAGTCGTCTCACTTTGATACACAGCCTGTCCAGCTAATGACATCCCATTATCCTCGTTAGAAATCAACACCATTCTTTTATCCAAAGCCTGAATCTGTTTCTGTAATTTCTGATCTTCTCTATCCAGACTCTTGATTTTCCTCTCATCCTTGTTTACCAACATCTTTTGTCGCAGCATTGCCTTATCCTGGTCCCACAGGTGAAGGATATTTGAGGCAAAGTCACGCATACACTCGACCACTTCTTTCTCAGAAACACCATCCAACGATTGCCACCATTGATTACATATGACAAAAACTGGGGGGGCACCGATCCTACCGGGGGAGAATGGGACCACCCCGTCAGCTGTTACTTCAGGAACATAGAGGAGACATTTCAGAAGCCAGTTATTCAATGATCGAACGAAACCCTTTTGTGCACCAATCCAGTAAGAGAATCCTAGAGTCCAATTAATCAGATCTTGTTCGAGCTGCCTAGTGGCTTCGAAATGAGTATCACTGAAGTGGTTTCGGATTGCAATGGCGTCTAATCGTTTGGCTTCTCCGATTGCTTGACATTGATTATGGTGACACTCAAGCATGGACTTCCACATTCTAGTCAACCTGGAAAATATGTTACGAAAAGATACTATCAAGACGTTATTCTTAAAATAGAGAGGAGCAACGACAAAATGAACAATTAATATGAATCTTGCAAGCTTTTAAAAAGAAAAAGAACAAAAAGATGTTGGAAAAATAAAACTATGCCAGAAAATTTGTAAACAAGAATAGAAATTCTCCACACCAATAAAAATATCATCGAACTATAAATGCACAAAAATCCAGCATCCCTCATATTCCATGTACATAATACTTCCTAACGGTCCTCTTCACTTTTGACTGCCGTCATTTTTTAGCACACTGAAATTTGTTGTTTTTTACTATTGTTAGAGTAGCCAGTTATGACCAACTACCATAGTGACTAGATTCTAAACGTCATACAGAGTTGTAAAGGAGACCTTTTTCATAAAGCATGTCTAATAAACTAGTAAAGGAGATTTTGTCATACTGAGTTGTAACGGAAACTTCGTCATACAAGTTGTAAAGGAGATTTCGTCACACATAGTTATAAAGGAGATTTCTTCACACAGAGTTGTAAAGGAGATTTTGTCATACAGATATTAGTAAAGGAGATTTCTTCGTACGGAGTTGTAAAGGAGATTTTGCACAGAAAAAGAAGGGTATAATGCCATGAATGCGGAGAAATCTGTGATAAGGTCCAATAGAGGATGCAAAATATAACTAGTTACATCAATCACAATTCAGAGAACCATCCAAAATTAAAACCACTATTATTCTAAGACAAAACAAGTAAAGAAAAAAATCAAACTAAAAAGAACATGGCCTAGACAAACTGTTTAAAAAGAACATATTAACAGTGACATACCCTTGAATGAATTCATTTAGCTGTGGCCACAGCTCGTCATCTCTCAAGTTATTTATCTTCACAGAGATCTTATCAACTACCTGAATTGCAATTCTAATTTTTGTGGATAGACTCCTCACCAATATCCTGGTTGCATCAATTTTGTGAGGCTCAGCACCCTTTTCATCCATATGCTTCAGTTTTTTAGACTTTCGCTCATGGATGATTCTCATTTTTTCCTCAACCTGCAAAATATACATACAGAAGACTTACTAGAGGCAAAACTAATCAAATTAAGATTGAATTTTATCAAATTAATCAGTAGTTATTGAATTCATTCATCCTGGCCATTTATACAAAGAAAGACATTTAGTTACATTGCGAGAGTAAATTGACGAATTAATAAGCTAATCAACGTAAACTATACGTACACAGTACAACTTCTAGGTTACATTGCGAGCTGTATCGGAAGGCGATGGAAAATAAAACATACAAAACTAAATTCGTAATACATCAATCAATAATTATGTAAATTGCTCTGAGGGTCATAATATCTAATATCTATTGCTTACTGTGAAAACATGGATGCAGAATTAAATGCATTAAAGAACCATATTATTGAGGTTTTGAATGCATTGTTGGAAATATTGGCAAATGGGGGACCATGAACCATATGGTCGGCGAACATGCATAATTGAGCAACTACATTTGTCCAACTGGATAAAAACCAGAGAATCTTGAGGCAGTAAAATAATGAAGAAAGAAAGGGGGTAAAACATGGAGGCAATGGGCGGAATTTACCTTAACTTCCTCATATAGTTTTTTCTCCCAAATGTGCAGCTTATGTAAAGTAGAAGAAAGAGTTTTGGACCTCAACTCCAACTCTTGATTGATTTCTAACAAGGCAGGATCAGGACCATCAGAGCTTTTAGACGTCGAAGGTTGCGATGAAACCATTGGTAAATGCAATATCTTGGAAGTAACTGCAAGGAGATAATTTAGATTAAACATAACAAAGAAACAATAGAGCTCCATCCAGATCAAGCAATTTCACTTAAACATCACAATCCCTTCAAAACATTTAAAAAAACTCAGCTGTAATTCATTCAATATGCTCTGCCTCAGCATTAACATTAACATGAAAACAATAAATCAATCAAAACTTTACCATTGCCACCATTTTTCCTTTTATAAGGAAGCTTCCCAACTTCAAGAAACCTAGAAAGCTCACTTCCACACTCGGAGGCTCGCTCGAATTGAACTTGAATCTCTCTCACAACATCAGGATCACCCTTGAACCCACCTCTGGGCTTAAATCCAGCTCCATTTCCTCGATCATTCGACCTCTCCTCACCAGCAACAACCTTTTTTTCCACCACATGAACCTCATATTCAACCGGATCACTCTCCCCCACACTAGGCCTCGCCTTATACTGTAACTCTGCTTCATTTACCCCTCGAGCATCTTCTTCCATTGTTCCAGACTTGGAGTAACTGCTTCTCCCACTGTCCACATACTTCTGATGCCCATGAACTTCCTTCACAACCTCATCTTCCTCCTCATCCTCCAATTCCGGAATCCCCTCTTCCTCTCTCACCTCTCTCGAGTCTCGGCTTGGAGTATAAGCCGGGTAATATTTCTCAAAGCTCTCAAAAGGGTTCAGAAAATCCCAAGGGGAGGAGCTTGGTGGTGAAGGCGGCGGAGGGGGTGCTTTTGAACTTGAAGCCACCGCCGGATAACCGCCGCCGTACACTGGGGGAGAAGAACCACCAAAAAATCCGCCTCCAGGACCGTAATTAGGATAACCATTGTAATTATTGGAATTGTACACAGGGTAAGTAGGGTTTGGGTTCTGATAATTACCATTGGAATAATTGGGATAAGGATTGTACGAAGAAGAAGGAGCAGAAGATTCACCCATATGCATAGTCTCTGGATTCATGGGGCGTTGCGTATACACCACAGACGGCGTCGTTTGTTTTTTCATAAAGTTCATATGCATAAACCCCCCTCCGCCGCCTCCTGCCGGAAGATTTAGATTGAGATTCTCGTAACCCGGGAAATACCCACCGCCGCCGCCGTACGGTAGGTGCTGCTGCGGCGGCTGCTGCTGTTGCTGGTGGTGGTGAACCGGGGAGCTGTCGTCATGATGATGATGCAGCGACTCTGAACCGGACCCATCTTCATCGTCCGAGTCATCGGAGTGGAAATTCAGATGCGAACCGGATTCCGAGTGGGAGTGCGAGTGCGAGTGGGAGTCAAGGTGGTGCTGAATTTTCTCCGGCGGAGACCCCGAGGGCTCCGGCGGATGTGGGTCCCCTTTTCTGTGAGTAGGGAGGTTTAAAACGGGCGACGGGGGGCCGTGGGCCGTACCGTCGAGATCTTGAGTGAAAAATCGGTCTAATGAAAGTCCGACGGCTTTGAGGGAGTGAAGATAAGCGGCGTGGGCTTCGGCGAAGGCGTAACGCTGTCGGACGGCTTCGTCGAGAAAGCCGCAGCGCTCGCGGCATAAAGCGACCGCCGGCGAATCATCGGGCTTGGAACCTACGCAGCCCATTAAAATTTGCAAAAAATAAAAAAATGTAAAAGTAGGTAAAAATAAAATGATTTGGATTAAAGCATGATGGTTGATGAGAAAGAAATTTAGGGTTGGGGAAAAGGGGAAGAGAAGGAGAAAACGGAATCTTTAGTTTATTAGTAATTTATTTTGTTTCTTGGTTTCTGCCAGCACAGATTATCGTCGGATAGTAGCAGAAGAGAGAGAAAGAGAGTATGAAGATGAGAGGGGATGAACGTCGGTGTGTAAAGAACAATACTAGTATATTATTTCTTTATTTATACCTATTTTACTGCTTTCCATTTTTTGAATTTAATTAAATGGTTTGTTTCTTTTCTTTTTATGTATATATAAAATAAAATCATTGTAGTAATTCGGTATTTAATTTCGTCAGGAAACAAACGTCTTTTTGTTGATTTCAAAAAGCAAACAACAAATTTGTGTTGATTTATGCTTCAAAGAGGAAAATTTGTGTTGATTTAAAAGGATTTAATACAAATTCAAATTACTTTTTTTATATTAAATTCAAATTACAAATTTTGAATTAGTGTATGTGTTGAAATTTAATACTCGTACGGTTCATATCCTCCGTTTTGAAAAAATAGTTTTTTTAAAAGCTTAGATTAATGAATTCATCCTAATATTTAAAAAAAAAAAATGAACACTTGAATATATTTATCAAGTATATAAGTGGATTTTATAGTATTTGATTTGGACTTTGATTTGAAAAGTAGTAGCATAGCAAAGAACGGTTATTTGGACTTTGACTCCCGTAGGCGTCTCCCGCTGAATTTCATTTTTGCACTTGGTTGGAACATTCTAATTCCAATTTTACCCATTGTTTTTTTCTCTCTCCCTCCCTTTTCATTTTTGTGGAGAGGATTTAAAATTTAAATTTTACTCAAATTGAGATAAACAACCACAAGAAGTTGGTTGTTGCCGGTCATGTACACTTGAAACTTAAAAGTGTGCTACTTCTAAAATTTCTAAAGGGTTAATTCAACTTTAAACGGTCATGTCCTGTTGCTGACAAAGATGTAAAGCGTGAACCTAGCGATTCGGTTGAGTGACATCACTTCTGTTTTTTCGAAAAATAAATAAACAAATACAGTTAGATGTAGTTTAATTTATAACTGATTGATTTGGCATGTAGTATCAACAAACAATTCAACGTGCATCTTGTATGTGCTCTTTAGGGTATAGTTTGGTTTTATAGAAATTAAAATAAATTAGCCTTCCATTTTATCCTTTTTACACTAGTTATTTGAATCTCATAAACTTAGTTGCAAAAAGGGCATTTCTTTAATTAAATCGGATTACTCTAATTGCCAAAAGTTTTTCATATATTCAATTCCCATTCATTTAGTTGAAAAACTTGTAAATATGATACTATCTGATTTACCAATTCAATAAAGTCTTAATCCCATTAATTACATTGGCTAAAAAATTCCATTAATGACAATTTATTTCCCCTTTTTTTTTCCAGCTTTATCTTTATTGTTATTCCTTCATTAACATTAAGACACAATAAAAAGCAGTATTAAGAGATAATAATCTCATTAATTAAAAATTAAATGTGACAATATATGACTAAAGACAAAAATGACCTGGACAACATTGAGATGGGGGGTGGATTAACATATGGTACAGCAATAATACAACTAGTGTGGTGTGACTGGTATTGTATGGTATCATAACCATCATATTATCTCAACTTTATTTCTTTTTTCCCTTTTTAGCAGGGGCATTGTTGTAATTATTGATACATATATCACGAAATATATAATTAAATGCACATTAAATTCTGCATTATTTTTTAAATATAAAAGAACGGAAAAATGTGGCTAGTCAAAATTAGGTTGGATCATGCAGATATTATTACGAACGAATACCATAAAAAATGTCATTTTCATGTATTTTAATATATAACTAAATGAATTTTAAATTAATAATAAAATTAGAATTTCAAGGAAGAATTGTTTCTTGACCTAATTTGATTTTAAAATAAATAAATAAATAAATTGACCCACAATTTTATTCTATTTTTCCTTATACTTCAGGGTATTGCACAATACTATAGAAATTAATTAAGCTAAAAACTTTATTTGTGTATCTATTTAACTTACCAACAACTTAACTGTTGGGCTACATTAAAATAAAATAAATAAAAACATTACGTACTCGATCATTATTGGACTTATATTATGCCTCTATCACTGTAGAGGAAAAAAAAAGTTGATGAAATAATTATATTACTTTTGGTCAATAATCAAATCATGTAATAATTGAATATGGGTAAATCTAAAATAATTGAAAAGTGAAATGTTTATTCACCAATTTTCCTAACGAAACCCACCAATAAATGCATGATAACTTGATAAATGTAACTTTGTCTTTTTGGTGTAAAATGGGTGCCCACCAGACCCACCCGACCCGACCGGCCCACACAATCTCAAGTCATTGAAAGAAAATTGCTCCAACTTGTTTTATTTATTTTTCTCACGTAGTTTAAAGATTTGTATTACTCTAAGTTAACACTGCTCGGCTCATTCTAGAGGAGATTTCCAATTTGATTAAATTCAGCACGTGAAAGTGGTTAACGATTTACAAGAATAGTACTTTTATTTTTAGATATTCTTACATTGACGGTGAACGGGTTTCTTGAATGTATTTTTTAAATAAATTATAACTATTTTTGTATCGGGTTTTGAGTACCCATTGTACTCAGAGTAATATAAGTGAAACCTTTACCTTTTAAAAAAACAACATCATGTAATAAAGAAAGAAAGGGAGGACAATTCACCATTAAATTAAAATGAATGAAGAATCTAAATTATTATTTTAGTAGCATTATAAGTTCGAGGTAGTTACAAACGACGAGTGAATGCACCATCAATGGCAGTACTTATAGCACAACCAATATTCAACTCAGGACATAGTTATTTTTAACAATTTTTTTAATTAAACGGTAAATAAATAATCATTATCTAATGTTTAGTGTGTATAATATTAATTTCTATTTTTTTTTTATAGGAGTAGTTACTTATTTTATCATTGTGTACTAACAAAAAGTTATTCATGTCATTTTTTTCAACACCCAATATCTCTTTTACATTTTTCCTTTATATCTCTTTCTACATTTTTTTCTTTATTAAACCTTTATACTCTCCGTACCTCTTATTTTTCTTATTTTTCTTTATCTCAATATCTCATTACACATTTAATATATAGGAGTATATTTTTTTATATGTGGATTAAAAGAAAATAGACAACTTTTAAAGGAACGAGAGAAATATTATTTATGGATGTTATATTTAATAGAATTTCAAATTCTAAAATTTCACTATAAAAAATTAAATTTCGTTGCATCAGTTGCACCGTATAACTAATGTAATTTTTACGAAATTTAATTTCCAACCAAATATTTTTCTTTTTCTTTTGGGGATCATAAAAAAAGCATTAGTTTGATAATTGAAAAGTGTTAATACTGTTGGACTTACAAATTATGGAATTAATATATTTATTTTGTATGAATTAATATTTCAAAAATGTTTTATGAAAGTCGAACTTTAGTCTAAAATTGAGTCAAAGTTAATACAGTAAGTTTTTTTACATCAAAAAATAATTGTGGAAAAAATATACGGATTAGAGATAATAAAAGTAGAAACCTTTTCTGCCAATAATTAAAAGGATACAAGTATTTAATTTGAATAGAAATATATTTAAAGGGTGGAGGTCTGGAGGATGAAAGTAAAATAAAATGCCTAGGAAAATGGGAAGTCCAGATTTGGTCAGTGAAATGCCGAACGCGTTTCTTTAAAGCTTTTGGCGGAGATGTCGCGTTTCAAGACTTTCAGCGACTTTTAAACAACTGCCTTGCCTTTTATGAGTTTTAATCTCGTGTCATCAGGCATTCAGGCCAGCTGTTTGCACATTCTACATTTCTTATTGTAAAGAATATAAAATAGTATTGTTTCTTTTACTACTTTGATAACTTCTTAGTTAGTTGTTACTTAGTGTATAAATATAGATTAGATCTTTTGTATTCTTTATGCACTTATGCATTTTAAGCATTGTAACACTCAATATATGAAATACCTTTTGTTTTGTATTTCCTTTTATATAATTATAAGATGAGTGTGTGTTTACATCTCTACACTTATCTTATTCTAAATTTTCTTTTAAATATTTATTCAACGAGCATAAGCGTCATTTCATTTGATTGCTTCCACTGCAAGAACAATAATGCAGCGTGAGTAATCAAAATGAACGAACAAAAACTAAAATTCATTTTTAAATGATGAAATTTGTTCAAAAAACGTCGAACGTTATAATGCAGTAAATTTTATTCATAGTATCATTTTCACCTGAAAAGTGTGTTCATACTAAAAAAAATAATAAAAATATTAAATAAATAATAAGACATTATGATCATCTTTATAGGAAAAATTCATACTAAAAAAAAAATCAAAATTCAAAATTATTATATGTTTCGTACAATAGACAATAATATATGAGATATAATTTTAAAACGTCATAAGAGACAGTAAATTTTTGGAGAATCAAGCTCATGATTTTTTTTAATTTTTTTTAAAATCTTACAGTAATAATTTATTAGGAATGCATGAAAGATATTCGTAGAGAGAAAAAGTGTTGCTTGAGGTGGTGTGATTGGAATCCCACTACCACTATGGTTGGAAAAAAATTTAAAAAAAAATCAGAATTATTATTATTCTGGAATATTCACATTAAATTCTATTAGCAGGCAGGCCAGTTGTACGCACGTGACAAAAGAGTTGAATATCAAAGTAGGAAAAAGCAAATTCTGATCATGTGCTTATAAATACACAATCACACTGCCACTCCCCACTCACTAACTATTCATGCAACCGTCTCTCTATTCACATTTTATTTTATATAGTTAACTTTTTGGTGTTTATAGAAATTTAATTGATTGATTTAATAAAAAAGATGATGAAGATATACGATCATAAATTAACTAGTGATCAAACAAAAAATGACTAAAATTTTCACTTAGTCATGAGTTTTAATATGAAAAATATTTATTAATATTAAAAGAAATAAAACAACTTTTTGATGAGAGTATTTCAGTCCATTTAAGAGAATGAGAAAAAATAATAATTTTGTGAGTAATTGACGTGTAAAAATATTGACATGTAATATAATTTAGAGATTTTTTTTAAGTCAAAATTTTAATTTATTGACAGTTGTAAATACCATTCGACACGTTCATCATAATGATCGGAGGGTTGTGCCACACTTGAGAACTCGGGAACGTTCTAGCAGCCCTTGTAAGTCGATGAACTTTAAAATTAGCATCTCGACAAATATAGTGAATCGAACAAGAATTAAATGAGATAAGCCTCTTGCATTATAATATGTATACAATAATATATTAATAATTAAAATGAGTTACTTTATTGTCAATTTTGGTAATGAAGAATCTAATAAAAGGCGGACTATTTTAGCTTATTAGAGGAGTATATTTTTATCTTATTATTTTACCTTTCACGTACTGTTTATGTGTGCATTATAATATGTATATTAATCATTAAAATATTAATAGACCATCAAAATTCCACTATTAATGGGTCTAATAATAAATAATGATATCCTGTGGTTTCTTTCTTTCTTTTCAGATTCAATTCATGAATAAATTATTAATTATAGTGCAATTCTTTTTGAGAATTTATAGGAGTATTTTAGTATATAAAAGCAATACTCCCACTAAAAGATGTTTGCATTTGGAATATGCATCATCTTTTTGCTGTTCTAGGGACATGCATGGTCTCTTCAATCCTATCTAATGATACGACAACGTTTGGGGACCCAAATTAGGCAATTCACATTTCATAAATCAATAATTCCTCATCTACATTTTTTTTTTTTGAAATGTAAATATGTTGCTTGTATATAAGTATAGGTACAAGGGGGTACCAAAACCCGTATACAACTACCGAAAACGATTATAAGGGATGTTGAGAAAAAACTAAATAGAAACTGTTCTAAGATTTAATCTGGAATACACATCCATGGTTCCCTTTCCCAGTCAATAAGAGGAGAGTTAATAACTTTGTGAGCCTTCAACCATTTCCAAGAACTAAGTTTGATACTATCCGCTATCTTTTCCGTAGATGATGCTTTCTCATTGAAGATAAGATTGTTTCTGTTATTCCAAATTTTCCAGACAGTGCATTGCCATATGAGCCTAAGGATTTTCTTACTACTTTCCTTCTTCCCATCTTTATAGAATTCTTTCCATTGCTCCCCCAAAGAATTTGAGAAGAGCATTGCCTGCTTGATTTTTTTTAGTTTTTTTAAAATTTAATTAAATGATGGAACTTTTATGTCACTTTTGGCAGTGTTAACATTTTTATGATCAATCAAACACTCTCGTAAAAATAAAGTTTGAATCGCTAGAAAATCCTAAATTCAAGAACTCTAAAACTCAATGAACTTAAAAATATTATCAGAGAAAAAGATTAAAATCAATATAATATTAATGTTATTATATAAATAGATAGGAATTTATAAGTCCACGTATATATTCACGGTTAATTTATCCAGTGGTGGCACGAAGTTTGCCACATGGGTCCTGACAAAAATAAATACGATGATGAATCAGTAAATATGATTCATATATTTATTAATTAAACAGATTACTAAGTTCGAGAATTAGATATTCCTTTTGGAATATTTTGAATTCTACTAATTGTTTTAAATAATTTAACGGGTGTTTTGATTTCTAATTAGTTACACTGACACATTATTTGAATTTTCAATCATCTTTGTATTTATAAATTAGCTTGCCAATCATATCATAATAAATCCATTTCATTAAAAAAGGGAAATTATTCAGTAGTATATCACAATTCTTATATTCAGAACCAAATATTAAATAATTGTGTTCTCCCCCCTCGATCATTTTTCATGGGGCTTAAAAAGTTTGATCATTTGAATTTGATGAGATTCTGAAAATTAATAGTACTGAGAGATGATTCAGATGCTTGGATTGAATGGTGATCCCAATGCTACTTTTTTTTTTAAATGTATTAATTAATTATATATATCTTTAAGTTGCCCCACTTTATTATATACTTTGTTTTAATGAAAGTTATCAGACTTTCATTTTTCGTCCGTTCAATTAAATCTAGCTACTCTTTTTTTTTTTTTGGTAAACTACCCCTTTCTTTCTTTCTTTCGCATTTCATTATATTATTTTTCCTCCGTCACATCACCCATGATACAGTTCTTTATTCTATCATATTATTTCTTAACCTTCATATCTAAAATTTCTAAAAAACTTTTATCGAGATGGAGGGAATATTTTAGTTTTAGTATGAATTTTTTTTGTATTATTTTTTAATTTATAATTACATGTGTTGTATTAAAAATTATTAATATTTTAATAACAATACATGTTAAACATTTAGGGTGCGGTGTTGTTGAATATATATATCCTGAAATATAGAAAACAGCACAATGAAATCGAATGCATTTCGTACACATAAACTCATTTGTTATGATTTTAGTGTTTCACATTATATTTTATATTATGAATATGTTTCATTTTAGAAAATAATCAAAGTCTTATAATAATTAGAACTATACATATTAATGATTCAATAAAATGAAATATCAAATTAAATGCGAAAAGTGAAAAAAAAATTATTGAGTAAAATTCACTGAAAAAGTAACCGTTTAAGTGTCGAGTTCTACTAAAGAGCATGCAACGTGCACACCATCACATTAAGAATATTATCGATTCGCGCGTCCAATAAAATGTCCCCATTATTAATTACCAATAGGAATATACAGTTTTCGAAAAAATAAAATAAAAAAACATTAGTAGTACTATACAAAGGTTACGTGTCCATACATTATTTTTCTTTGTAATGAGAATGTTGTGATAATTTTTAACAGAACATGATACCTGATGGAGATAAGATTGTATCTTAATTATTTAGTACTCCGTATTATTTATATTTTTATATAGGGTTAGAGCTTTGTTTAGATTTTGATTAATTATTAGTGGGTCGGGCTTTTAGGGCTTACATGACTAAAACCCTAGTTTATCTATTATAAATACGAGTCTCAAGAACATTGTAAGGGGAGTTGATTTGAATAGAAAAATATTGGGTTTTATCCCTTTTGACGTGTTTTATTTGTGTTCTTCCAGTATTCATTTTGAATCAATTGATTATTACTTTTAATCTCGTTTACGTATATTCCGGGCATTCGTAGAATCAACGATTTTACGTGTGTATCGTGCTTCCGTCGCCTGCATCAATAGCACACACAATATGAATTCGACACGAAATTATAAATTAGTATTTGATTTTATTATGTTCGTGTCGGATTGGTATCGATTAGTTAAGTACGATCAAATTATAAGGTAATCTAATAATCTGTTAATTAACATGTTATTTCTCTGATACGACACAATACGACATGATAATGACACGTATCTGGTAATAACACGATATTTTTTATATTTAAATAATATTTTGTTTTTTATATATTTAAATACAATTTTAAATTTTTTTATTTTTTTATTGTGTTGTTATCGTGTCACGTTGACACGAAAAATATTGTGTCGTTATCATGTCGTGTTACGCCGACACAAAAATTATCGTGTTCGTGTCGATATAAAAATTATCGTGTTCGTGTCGACACATATTCTTGTCGTGCCGTGTTCGTGTTTGACCTTATCGTGTCGATACAAAACACAACACGATAGCACAATTTGTCATACCTAATTATTAGTATATTGTTTTAATTTTGAAACATATTGAAAAAAAATTGTGGAGAGATAATTATAAGAAGGAAGATAGTTAATCATAATTTATATATTTTCATTAATATTTCTACAAATTTAAAGTTTTTAAAATTATAACTTATGAGGCAGAGCTGATAGTAGTGTACGTAAGCAAGAGTTTTAAGGTCATTCTAAACTTGGCAACTTTCCATATTCCCTTTCTCACATTTTAATGCTTCGATGAAAGTTAAATACACATTCCTTTTTTTTCCCCTCCCCATGACTCGGACCCAGGACCTAAGGCCTAGATAGTGGTGCTCTAACCACTCGAGCTATCCCACTTTGTCTCTCACATTTTAATGCGCTGTACGAAAATAAGTGAGAAAAAGGAATTAGTATTTTAGTATGCTTAATTAATTATACGGTAATATAATTATACATGACACACAGGTTTTAATTAGTGTGTAGCCATGTGATTTAAAGTAGCAATATTAGACACGAATTTAATATTTATGGAGTATTAAACAGGTGCAGGGTCGAAAGTTGTTTGTGGCGTCAACAAAAAAGATAAAGCAGAAGAAGACAAGATTTATTTAATTTGTCAATGCATGTTACCAAAACATATTAACGTATACGTATCATAATTAATTAGGTTTACAATTCTGTTATCTCATTACGTACGTCTTTCTTAATCAACACGTAATTTCGAAACGGAAAATATATAATTAAATACGGTAAAAATAAGATGAAACGTCAGATTCAATTTAAAATAAAGTATATATATATATATTGGTCAAAGTAAAAGGAGTCCTGCATATATACGACATTTTTCACTCAAGTTCCCAAATGAGTAAAACTGACAAATATCTTAGCATATAGTAGAATATAGTAGGGTGTTCTAGTCTACTAGAGGCGGTTCTCATAGATATTGTATTTAGATCATATTTAATTATTTATGTATATATGATTTATTTTATATAATAATATTCGACATTTCATTTAAAGAATATATATTATATTTGATTGTTTACATTTATTAGTATTTGTATCCCATTAACTAATTTTATGATCGAGGATGTGAAATTTTAAATGACTAAAGCCTAGAATTGATGATCATCATTGAGAATTAAATATGGATTGTTTGAGATTGAGGCGTGATTTACATCATATCTTAGGATATAGTAATTTTTACAACAACGAGTTACTGTGTGTTTTATGGATGCACAAATACATATGAAATTTTATTAATTTAAAGAGATATTAAATTATCGATAAATTAATATTTTATTAATTAAAAGAGAGAATTTTTAAATTCGACAAATTTAATACATATGTATTAAAAATAAATAAATTCATATATATTTTATTGATTATATTCATGCATCAATTAATCAATTCTTCGTAACTAATTATATATATATATTCATGTATAATATTAATTCATTGTATACAATTAACTATTATATTTATAGACGCATGTATCAATTCAATGGAATTACTTAAATATACGTGTTTACATTAATTCGTTGCACTTAAATAACTATTATAGTCAATTAAATATATTCATGCATGATGAATGTAACATAGACGGAGTACTATATAAATCTCAATATGAATTGTAGTAATATTTATGAATTATTAATTTAGAGTTTTAATTAGACCTAATATTTATAAAGGGATTTTTCGAAAAATTATTATCTTATCGAATTTGATGATTTTTTACATAGGCCCAAGTCGGGACCGGAAGATTTTATTATTTTAGAAAAGTTATTAATTTATAGAGGTTCTACTGTACTTAATTTGAAGTGTATCGACATGCCCAATCGAGAAATCATTTGGTGTATTTTTACAGGAATATCGGTTTATGGAGTAGTGTAACCCTTCAATTAAAGATCAATACACATAAGTGCGGAGTGATGAACTTTGACCATGATCGACGCTTGCACTTTTAACTGGGTATATATGATATGTACATGTGTTGGGTACATCCCCAAGTACGTGTATGGTAGTTGATTGTTTGATTTATTGTCTAGTGTTCGACTAAGATCGTTAGTTTGACTAATTGTTTGACTCACCTATAAGTTACACAACAAGTTAACGTTATACATGTTTCAGTTTTCCATTTTTTTAGTCAAATCTAGTGCACATTTCAATTATATTAACTTGCATGTTTAAGTTATATTAGTATACATTTCTGTTATATCAATATGCAAGTTTTACACGTAGGGCATCTGGTAAAAAAAAAAAAAAAACTGATTATTTTCCAATTCTTAAAGAAAAATATATACTAATATCGTCTAAAGAGACAAAGTTGGAGTTTTAGCACCACTTTTTAAAGTTTGGTTTGTTCCTGTGCAGCGTTTCCCACCCATGTTTCCCGGGAACAAATCGCTATTGTGCATGGTTTGTAACTCCCAACATACAATTCAATATTTATTTATTATTTTATATATTCTAAAACAAAAGTAAAATAGTCCCTCTCCATAGAGGAAATTTTATTTTTAGTCCTTAGAGTAAAATAGTCCCTCCTTATTAGAGTTACGATTAAAACATATTGTGAGATGTGTTTTAAAATAGCAGAGTGAAAATAAATTGTGAAATGTGTGCTTGAAAGAGTCCATTATATATATATGCCTATTGCCTCACCTTAATGTACATAGAAATTCGTAAATATTATCTTAGAAATGTGTAATATAAAATAAATAATTCCTCGTATAATAAATTAATATATACGTACATACAAATTAAACCACACAAGTTGGGATTACTTTATTGATTCTCAAAGGACAAATTTTATGTATGTGGAGCCCTCTCGTTGTTTTGCTCAAGCTCCTTTTCTTTCCTAGTCAAATTTTAATAATTTTTATCAAATAATGTTATCATGTGATCAAATTATTAGCCTAAAGATTATAATCTTGCATGTACTATAATAAAAATGGTCTTTGTTGTAGACTTGTACGGATTCTTAATTATTATCTTCAAATTAGTTTCAATTTTTTTAATTGAAAATGAATAAAATAGTATCATAAATGTTGCATGGAGAATTCAATAATATCCTTCATAACTATTTCCATATATATTCAGAATTAAAAAAAAAAAAAAAGTCATTGTATTTGGAGTAGTGGAAGGATAAGACAGTGGATAGAAAATGACGTAACTATAAATAATTTGTCCATTGCCCCCATCGTTTAAGAAAGAAAGTATCATTCATATTTATTGATATAATAATGGAGTAATAGAATAATAAGAAATTACAACTGCTACTCCCATGTATACCTACTTTAAAAACCACGACAAAATATAAATCAAAACAAGATGGACTTTTCTATTTTCTGCCTATGTTTTCTATTAACAATTGAGCAAATTAAGGATAATTTATTTATTTTAAGGATGGTTTAGTGTGAATATATAGCAACAATGAATATTGAGGGAGCTTAAAAATGACTATTTTATACTCCATACATCCTAGGACGGAGAATATTGGTCACAAAGCTTAACAAAAATATTTAATGACGTAATTTTATAAACTTTTATATATTAAATAAAAAAATTAGTTAAATTGAGTATATGATGAATATAGCTAGTAACATGAAGATTAAATATGTGTATTTTGATAGTGAAAATAATTTTTATTTTAGAGTATGCAAACTTTGGTGGAATTTACGAAAAATATAAGTACGCTTTCACAACCGGGTTATACTATAGTGTTTTGAGGCTGATAAGTCTTATTAATCAAACTGCATCTCATGTAGAAATTAGAGTCTTGTATATATTTCAATTGGTATTTTGTCTCAAGTGTTATATATCATCTGATTTAATTTGATATACGCTATTGGAATATATGAAATCTCAAATTATAATTTATTTTTCTATCAAGAAAATATTAAGTGTAATTATATTTGTTTATTACCCTTGAGAAGTTGGTGAAATCATCATAACTTCGAAGATAATGAAAATTCTCGGTTGGGCCCTTTAGACTGGATTCAAGCCAATTTTATGTCCCTCATACTAATTAATGTCTATTTTCCCACCAACCACTTTCTAAATTAGGATATATGGTTTTGTATTTAAAAAAAAAATAAAAAAAATTGGGGTTGATTTTGACATTTTTAGACAAATAATTTTGTTTAGCTTAAGCACATCGTTGGATACCTTCAGTAAGATTAATCGTGTTCGTTCAATCATCTTTTTTTTTTTTCCCTTTTTAGGATAAAACAATATTTTTTTTATCCGCGCACAATTTATATATGTGTTAATATAAATTTACAACATGTACTATATAAATATTTTTTCAACTTGCAATTTGTACAATTTTTTTCTTTTCGATTCCAACTTGTACAGAATTGATTATAAATTAAACTTTATTTTTGTGGTATTTTTGTTTAACACGTATCTTGCCCACCTAGTTTGCATGCAATTATTCGTGTGTTGGGCACTTTAATTTTGTAATATCATGAAGACCTATGAATGCTAAAAAAAAGTGCAAATTGATTCATTTTTTCAGCTTTTCCAATCATAATTATATATTTCCTATATCTATATATATACCCTGTGAATCCTAAAAAAAAAAAGGACACACCTGATGCAACACCATAAATTCTAGACCTACTTTTACTCTTTGCATGGCTAATTGGAGTACGATTTTAAAGAAGCTGAGAAAATAAGGGTTTTTTTTTTTTAAACATCATATAAATTTTATAATTATGTTAAAAATGTTTGTTTCATGAGATAATGGTTCGGTTCCCACCAATATAACAAGGATATAATGCATGATCTACTTTTACAGTGATTACTATTCAATTTAATAATAAACATATATCATTATTATTGTAAAATTTTAGAAAAAAAAAAGGCAATATGGGATTGGGGATGTGGTGAGATAATAATAATTAAATGTGAAAATTGAGGAGAGAAAAGAGTGAATAAAAAGGGTACAGATTTATATAGGGCCATATATTGGAAAGGTCCAGTTGTGTAGGCCCACCCACCTCTGACTTTTGACCCCATTCTAGATTCGTTATCACAGACCAACCTCATTTTCCCCATCTTATCGTACACCATTACATTACAAAACCCTTTCTTTCTACTTTTTTATTTTTTTTATAAACACATTATTATATACACCGTATCATTAATCATTGTTTAGCATACATAGTTTTAAGAAAATCTTGGGTGAGACGAGGAATAATTTGGGCATAATATTTTAACACTTTAAAAAAAATGATTTTTTTAGGTGATCTACCCATCTCTATTTCATCATATGTTTCATTTTTTTATATAAAAAAAATTACTACACATCATGTATTAAACTGATTAAAAACAAAGAAACCAGTTAAAAAGAAAAGGAAAAACCAGCCAGACTTGAAACAATTTTGTAATGCGATTCTGATTGACACTAGCCAAACGTTTTCCATCACACGATTTCATTTACTTTTATATCACATTGCATGTATGTACAAATATAACGTTATATTTTTGTGTGTTGTTAGCGATAATAATGTGGGATATAAAACAATAGAGAAACTCAACTGTAGTTGTGTGATCTCAAAAATATGCTCATTTTGTTGGATAGTCGTTGGATTTATTTACGTGGGATAAAATAAAATGAGTGGATCAATAGTGGCCTGCTTGCTTCCCAGAAATGGCTTGGCTTGGATTGTCATCAAGTTGTACCGCTGCTCTATTTACAAACTTATTTCTTTTTTTCAATTCAATTCTCTAAAATATTAAATAATCAGACTAGGGCGGGCCCTCACTTTTTATTTTTTACTGTGAATAGTAAAGAACTACAGTATTTATTTACAGAAATTTATATAAAGTGTACTTTTAGTTACTGTTGTTGGGCCCAAGCAAGATCCAATTTGGTTTTTGCAGTCTGTATTTTCTTTTCCAAATTAAGCCCAGTAGGCCAGCTCATTGCCAATTCACATCATATTTCATTTAATACGTTCTATTGCTGTTTTATTTATGACTACTATAACACTATTTGCATAGCTTGCATTTGGATGGACGGATTTCGTTCAAAGGTAGATTTTAAAATATAGTTCGAAATGAGGCTTATAGACTTCAAATCCGTCCCTCCAAATGCAAACTTCAAAGATGAATAAAAACTTCTTCACAACTGTAAAGCCATATATGTATTTGTATGTGATACAAGATGATGACGTCGTCCAACACATGTACAACTTACTTATATATATGAAGACAAGAAACTTATCTATTGCACGCGAATACGACACCAAGGTCCTTCTGTCAAAAGAATATGTCAGTTTGCTTAGACTGTGCTTTGATGTTTTTCAGCTTCTTCAAAATGTTTGTGAAATAATCTTGCAAGTATTTTTCGAGTGAGCTAACTTCCTTGGCATCCACTCCAAGAAGACTGTAGGTGTCCGCCATTGGGACGGAAAAAACAGTATCGCTGCTAAGAACCTGCACAAGTCATCAATAAATTCATGATTAAATGTAATTTGTTTCAATAGGGGTGTCCAACAACGAGTGTAATTAGTGATGATGATCTAACATGAACAAAGACTCAGAGTGATTCTTGAGGAAAATGTTGTGTAATTCTAATAGATGGAGATGCATAGCTCTCATATTTTACATAAGTTAATGAAGCCGCTTCTAGGTTGGCCAACTTTAAGGGCATGTTTGTTTTGGGATGGGAAATCCGAATTTGGGATTTCGAAACTCCACCCCCGTTACACTTTGGGATTTTGATTTAGGATTTCAAAATCCCACCCTATAAATACCTATAAACCCTATAAAAGTCAACCCTATAAATACCTACAAAACACCTATGAATACCTACAAACCACCTATAAAACCTATAATCCTATACTATAAAGTTAAATCCTACCCTACCTAAATCCCAAAACAAACACAAAACACAAAAGTCATTAGGATTTTGAAATCCACTAGATTTTGAAATCCGGATTTCAAAATCCTCAAAATCCCAAAACAAACATGCCCTAAAGGTAGTATCAACACACAACAGATATTTGATGGAGTTAGTTTGCCTAGTAGTTTGGGTATCATGAAAGTGGATCAAAATTACCTTCTTTCCAAGTTCAAAAATTCATAATTACTACATTAGGTTTTTGTAAGGGTTTAACTATAATAAATAATTTAACAAAAGAAAATGTAAAAACCTTAATCTATTATTTGAGTTGAAGTGTGAACTTAAAGTACAGATAAGAAGTTACTGAAAGACTGATCTAGCCCACTGTGGCATGTTTCAGAAAAAATGCACCGCATTATGATTTATGAGTGTGATTCAAGTGTTCACGGCGATGGTGGTGCAGTGCACCATCAAGCACGAAGAAGAACATACCTCTGAAAATGCTAACCTATCAGCAACATCATTGGTCCATTCGAATAAACGAGTAAGCTGGCGAGTAAATCTCAGAACTGATACTGGAACAGTGGTAACATTTGCATCTTGACCAGCAAGCCTCTCACACAAGGTTATCACCTGAAACCAAGACAACTCAACAATTTCATATCGTAATTCTGATGTAGCTTAAAATAGTTGCAAGGAATTAGGAAATGTTAAGATTGAAAAACCATATATCGTTTTATGAATTGATAGCAATAGCCTTGTCTCATCAGATCATTGGCTGTATATAAATCAGCCAGAGCAGGTGTAAATAGTTTATACTTTGGTTCTTTAATAATCTAAATGATTTGCATAATTAAATGTATTCACTTCAACCAAACTAAGACTACACATTTGTAAACCATGATTATTTACTTGTTAAGAATTCCGCACATCTAAGACTACCTCTGAATATTTATTTGTAATCCACATATTTAGGACATTTTTATTACCTCTTGGGTAGTCCATGCACGAGGTCCAGCGAACGTAAGAACTTTCCCGTTGATTTTCTCATTGCGTAGAGCTATAAATGTTAGTCGAGAAATATCCTGGTGACATTGAAAAATCGTTGTAATTGTAATAACCTATACAAACGTACACACACATTAAAGTAATATAACCTGTGTGTCCATGTACGCTATTCGTGTAGGAGCATCAGTGCCCCAAACAGATTTCTCTTCCAGTATGGGTACTGCATACTGTCCAATCAGGCCCTGATAGAGTGGGAACCACCATTCACACCATAATGCAAATTAGCAAATGATAATCAGATGCCAAAAGTGTCAACTAAATAGACAAATAAAAAGATTCATCACAGTTACAGTAATTTAGAACTGACTACTTCTCAGGTACGAGTATCAAGACAAAATATCTGACTTTCAATTGTAAAGACATTGATTGCATAGAGAAATATTAGCTTTTATCATAAAATATAGCATTTGAGTTTTCTGCATTAGCTGGCAGGCATGGAGATACATGTCCTCTAACTCAGTCAAGTCACTATGTTTAACAGGTGCATTAACTCACCAATCAATAGGGAGGAGAAACGGTAAAAAAAATGAAGCTTTTAGACAAAAGTAAGGGGACACTGAGAAATAACCAAAAGAGATGGCATTCACCTGCATGAAACCACAAAGTCGGATAGTTATGTGATTAATGCCTGAATCACGGAGGAACTTCTCAGTGCAGTACTTGATCTCCATAAGTGGAACCTCGGGATGCTTGTCACAGTTGTGTATGGAAAAGAAGACAAACTTTTGGATTCCCATGGCCTTTGCACATTGTATAAGAGCAACTTTTCCTTCCCAATCTACCTAAAGGGGAAAAGTGTAACTAAATCCAGCAAATTTAAAGTGAAAAATTACAAGGAACTATTCTTCCATTGATCACATTACGAATTACGATACATAGTTGGCATGTAATCTCACAGTTTTTATGGGCTCCTCTGGACGTCCTGTAGCACAGTCTATTACGGTATGTACACCAACCAATGTTGCTGGAATCGTCTCAGGTTTGCTCAAGTCTGCCTGCTCAAAGAACTCTCAGTTAAAATGTTACCTTCAACACTCTAAGTTTCATTTATTTTTTTAACATTTTTTTCTTGATCAAAAAGCCTAATCTACATGATAATATAGCGAGTTCTTCCTGCGACTAAAATTAGACAATCGGAACAATTTTCATCTCCAATGCGTACCATGTAATTCAAAACATTATGCAGCAACATAGACCTCAATAACATGCTACTTAATTCCGGCAAATGACAAGAAGCATCATCAACAATAAACATGCGCATACACACAAATGAAGTCTTAATTCAAAAAGGTTATGGCAGGACACATAAATGCATAATTCATGCAAGAGGAAATAATTGCGTATAATGAAGCATAGAACACTTGAAGTTGGGAAAGTTGTTAGGTTTACATTGACAACAGTTGCACCCCAGTCGCGTAGAAAATCAGCAGGGGCAGGGCGAGGCCTGACGAGGCACCTGACATCATATCCCTCGTCCAGTGCTCTTCTCACAACCTGTCTTCCCAATGTACCGGTTGCACCGACCACCAGTATGCTGGTGGGCCTCACCGGCGTTCCCGGCGCCAAATTTACCGAAGCTGGTGTGGCCTGCGCGTTACACGTTAAAACTGCCGCATTACCCCTGCCTAAGCAGTGCAGCATTCGTTGTCCCCAACAGTACAGATCAAATTAGGGATTTCCGGTGGGGAGTTTGAAAATGAATTCAATAGCGTAGAATAATTTACCTTTTGCTTTTACAATACAAGTAGAAGAGGGAGGGAAACGAGAGGCTTCGGGTACTAAAGTGCGGCGCCAGGAAAGCGAGGCATGGTTAAGTTTGTGAGGTGTGGACAACTGAGCATGCAGTGTGGCGGCCATTAACGACTCTCTTCTCTCTTGACTGTGTGACTCTCTCTCTGTAACCGCCGATTCTATAGTATGATCCAAAGAGTAGAGAGAGAAAGTAACAACAGATGTGAAAGATGCCACGTCGCCACTTTAGATTACGGTCAGTCGCTAACATGCGCTGGCGCTTCTAATATTTGATATGGGCTTATATTATGAGTTGGGCTTTCTAATGAGCAGCACCAAAAGGTTTGGCCCAACTCAGACCATAAAAGAAATTTTTCTAAATGAATTTATATGTAAAAGTTATTTTGTAACGTCTCAAAGTTATAAGTGGTTATTGTAGAAAAGAGAGTAAAATGAATATCAAAACATTATTTGCATTCAAATAATCGTCATCATTCAATATTTTTCATTCTAATTCTAAATTATGTGTATGGTTTGCATTCACGAGAGAGAATGAAACAAGAACTAAAAGGTATTTCAAATCACTAAAATGTTAGGTAACATTCCAAAAACCATGGAAAAATAGGCTTTGGCTAAAAACATTATGAGAAAAAAGAAAAACAAAACAGTTCAGAGCTACATTGTTCAGAGCTGAACGGCGTCTATAATCACCACATAATTGGAGTCAAAAAATTTATTTTTACATGATATATTGAAATCTCTACTGCTGGTGTTTATTATCCACCGTACCATTTCTCATCAAGGCAAAACTGGTGATGTCTTGTGTGAATTTCTCACCCTGTGTTTTTTAATTGGATTTGGCAAACAATGCAATGCAGCCTCAAAGCTAAACAGCAAGTAGAGAACAAGATTAAAGAAGAAAAATGTGGGGTGAAGGATCAAATGAGTGCGCGAATGCCTAATTGCTGAACTTCTCGTAGCTTCCAAATGGAGTAAGGAGCACCCTCTCCAGCTTCTTCTGGATCCAGCAGCTGCATTGCCCAAGCATAGTAAATGTTGTGGATTGTATCCTGAGAATCGCCAACAGATTTTAATGAAGCTCTGAAGTCAACAATAATAGTGAATCTCTAAGCAACAAAATATCAGTCAAGTTACCAGCTACAACCTATAATATGTTATGGGACCAACAGGAATAACACAAATGCAGCTGGAATAGGGTTTAACATTTATTTTGTTTTCGGCTAATATGATGGGAAAATTACTAAAGAAGCTCCCCTTTTGTCAAATTTGCAGATTTGGTTTCCTTGACCATCTTATACAAAAGAAAAGTGGGTTTAAGATAATGTCAATGCATAACATGCAGGGAGAGAGAGAGAGAGAGAGAGGGGCAAAAAGCCTCAAATATACCTGGCCACCTTCTTTTATTGCGCCAAGTCTATCACGAACACAGTAGACTTGCTGCGTCTTGAACTGTGAAATGTTCAAACAAGGTGTAATCAGCATCATCTCTGTTTCAGAGAGCTTGCACATGCAATTATTATCCAACAATGGCTCTATAACAGACATAAAGGCATTCTAGGAAAGACGAGCACAAATTTCCTTAAATTTAAGAAAATGCATCAAGAGCAAATATCAATAATTAGAGGTCCTAGAAGAAAAATGTATTCTTACAGCAACAATGATTATGGGACTGTCTCCCATCATTTTGGTCTCTCGAACTTCAACATCCGATATATGCAAAATCTGCATGCAGAGAATTTTTTTATGATATCAGCAAGCAAATACAAGGGACTGTCTAACCAAGCAAATCCACAATTCTTCTTATAAGAGGAATAAGACTAAGTTCTTAACAATATGGTTGTTGCTCCAACAAGAAATATAAATGTGGAAGAAAGTTCAGATCAAGAATGCAATGTCACCTTGTAATCAAAAAAAATTCCCTGACTTTCAAAAGCTTTATGTTCTGCTTTACACCGCTCAATTACATGACTGGTACAATACTTTTGTAACACCTCTGTATCCCCCTGAATACAACAATATACAAAAAAAAATCATCATAACAAACAATTAACCATTCTGACATCAACATATTGCCTATGTATGTAAAGGCAACAAAAAACAATACACTTTTAGAAAAACATATCTAGAAATCCATATTTCATCTCTAACTGAGTCCAAGTGGGCACAAAAGATAATGAAGAACTCCAACGGGGCAGATTAGGAATCACAAAAACTTTCAGTAAATATCTAAACCATGGGGCAAACCATTAAGCAACTTAAGTACTGTAGTGTAATGAACTTCAACACTTACTTTGAAATAAGCATTGAGAACTGGTTTCACCACCTCTTGAACCTCAGCCACAAAATCAGGTAAAGAGAAAGCCCTACCACAAACCATGTTTAACTTATAAAAAGAAGGTTCCTTCCAGAAACAAAAGATAAAATAAGGACTTTATTCTTACGGATCCCTGCGCCGAATCTCTTTGAAAGACATGGCGGTATCTGACTCTCCAAGAACAGTTTCACTAATACTGAAATTTTGGCAACAAGGATTATCAATTTTGCAATGGTTAATCTCGTTTTAAAAAAGAGGAAAAATAGGGGATTTTGGAATGGCTTCCAGTAATCTCATTTTCCTGTGAAACCTAGGTAAAACATTATTGCTACATACTCTTGGATCTTGTGAACAACTGGATGATCACTAGTCTCCCATCTCTCCCGCATATCTCCGGCAATCTGCAAATCGGGTAATGAGATTTCACAGTTGGAAAATATATAGAAGAATAAACTAATAATCTCTTTTGCAAGCTGCACACGTTAAAGGAGATGCAAGGAGATGCAAGGCACATGTCAAACTGAAGTTTATCTAGGGTTCTATATTTTACTTAAATTGGCCAAATACAAGGTTGGACCACTTTGGTTCTCTTAAATAATCTAAATAAAAATAATAAAAGACAGCATAAAGTCTTACAAGTGAATAAAGGAGGGAAACCCATAGATATCAAAGGCACACTTTGGGCAGCTTAGGCAAGGTCAGACCAAAAGTGCCCTCCTCTGTCAACATAAACAGTCAACTCTCAATCTCTATTTCTCCTTACTCATCTCTCACGAATCATGTTCTATCCACTTTCACTTTCTTCTTCCCTTTTATTCTTGGGTAACTTTTAGTTCTTCCTATTACCAATTACACTAAGTGATTTTATCTTAGATTTGCAGGATCCTGTAGCCTGTTGGGCCTTGATGCACCTTTAATAACTATAGTTATACCTTGAGCATTAATATAATGACAGCAGAGCATCAAGGAATTTTCTTTTGAATGTCAACCACAAACATCAAATGCAGATTTTCAGTTATTCTTGGTCTTCAAGGATAAGACTCGAGGAATTAGTACACTCGCACACACATACTTTGTAGTTCGGCACATGCAATTAATATGACAGAAAAATGATAAATTTCAAGCATGTCAGAGGAAATGAATATACAAAAGTGCTAAAGAAGCTGAATATAAAAAGAGTTTCATTCCAAGTTGCAAAGTACCTCCTGGCTCTTTTCAATTACAGGTTCACTAAACCCACTAACACGCCTGAATACAGGATTGCCTCGCATCTGAAACATGAGAACATAATTTTAAATATGAAAAACCAAGAGTAACCCAAGTTAGTACTTATTATTAATGGATGAGCAGGGTAAAATGACCTTATTTTTTAATGCCTCCCATTTCTTACTCCATGCAGACTGCGTTGAAGGTAACACAACAATATCAGTGCGTGTACTTTTTTCGATGTTTGGTGAGGTAGCAGCCGAAGAAGCATCATACTCAAGGCGCTTTCTGCTTCTTGGAGTACCTTTCAATTCGTCCTTTACGATGTCATAGCCCTTCTTCACAAAGTCAATAGGTTTTGCATCTTTTAATTTGTGAAATCCAGATGAAACACCAACTTTGACCTTGCCAAATAGTGTTTCTGGTTTATCACTAGATTCAGATTGCTGTTGCTGCCCCTGTTGCTTATCTTCGCCAAAGGCAGCCTTGCTTCCATCTTTGTCATTTGTTTTGTGACTAGACGCAGTTCCACTGTTTGCTGAAGGTTCTTCCTTTCCAATGCCAAAACTTTCTTTGACCTGAATCGAAACTTAAAAGACTATGTATCATGTTCTGTAGCTCAAAATTTATCCCTCCCCCACCACTACCACACCCCAAAAAAATGCAATTTTCATTCACAAACCTCCTCTTTAGCAGTTGAGATTTTCTCTTCTACATCAGCATAAACCTCCAAGATACGAAAGGAATAAAGTTCATCGTCAGCAAAGCATGCAAATAAAATAAATAGTAAATTCTCATACAATCAGTCAGTACATAAGATTACAAGTAAAGTACTATACTACTACCGTCCTGTCACCAAAAGCAACAATTAATCATTCTATTGAGCAAACTTCATTTAGATCACTTTTATAATGTCATGAGCAATATTCCTTATTCACCACCTCCTAACAGTTTTTTTAAGCCTGTATATACGTCCTTTCTGGAAAGAAGAACAAAATCAGAAAAGAAGGAATTCTTCAAGCTTCCCAGTAGCTGTGCAACAAAACCCATTTGGTAGAAACAAAAAGGAATGACATTTTCCCAATCCAGATATAGCGCAAAGAAATCAATATCCATGTCTGTCATAGCAAAGTTTTGTTGAAGGACTGCTGAACAAACACAGGGGTATTTCATACCTTTTTTGTTTTTGCTTCTGCCTCCGTCCAGACACCATCCACATGCTTGTAAAGCTGCTCCGTAGTCTGCTTTGTTCTGCATATCGCCATTCACCATCTCAGAGCTCCCAGTGGAGGTTTCTGCCAGCCTTGACATACAAAAGTATGTCTCAGCCACATTTTAGTAAATTGAAACACTACGAAGGAATGTAAATATGTAGTAACACTACCTTATTTTCAGTTCCTCTTTGACCCCTTTTAATTCTTCAGCTTTCTCTTTAATTTCCTTAATCGATTTTTGAAGGTCTGGATTACTAGAGTCAATCAAACAGGACAATTAAGTAAGTTTTCTGATAAAAGTAGAAGAACCACAAAAGCTTTGAGGGCACTGAGAATTTATTAGTTCAACTCACAAAAACAAACAGTAAAGACAACTTTTAAGAGAAATAAGTAGAATATATATGGTTTGACTCATCAGACAGGGCTCCAGTTAAATGTTACTTGGCCCAATTATACAAAAGCCTTCAACTTATAACTAACACCAATCTCAAAATTTTGAACAAAAATATGCTGTGAAT
This sequence comes from Galeopsis tetrahit, assembly GCA_963675135.1. Taxonomy (NCBI): domain Eukaryota; kingdom Viridiplantae; phylum Streptophyta; class Magnoliopsida; order Lamiales; family Lamiaceae; genus Galeopsis; species Galeopsis tetrahit. Next base: position 9,620,674 of record OY776125.1, on the reverse strand, counting down.
TCAGGGAAAGCGCAACAAAATAATTAACCACAAAATGCTATCACAACAAGCACAAGCAAAATCATGCAGCCGTGAAGTGCAACAGATCATTTTTCATACTTAGGGTAACAACAGCGCCCCAAAGCCAAACACTATACACAAACGTATATGTCTGCAATGAGAGTGTAATAAACTAAGCAAGACAGAAAGAATGGGGCAAACACATTTGCAGTTCAGCGTTGAAAATTTACTACTATAAAATGTTGTTATAGCACCGCTACGGCGAAGGGCAAAGCAAGATAGAAAGAATAGGCAAACACATTGACCAAACAAAACATGAAGTAATTCTAAGAAGAAGCAGAAGATAAGAATTCCAACTTTAAAATGTACCTTTCAACTTCAGCTTTAATCTTCTTGGAGAACTCATTAAACACACCGAATTCACGTCTAATCAAATATCCATTGGGAGGCACCAAGGGTAGCCTCGGCCATCTACTCGATGCCTACACGGATTATCCCAACACTCAAAAAATTAATATGAAAATGAAAAGAAAAAAGATCCACACACACTGAGGGGCGCATACCTGCTGAGATACGGATAATTGTTGACGGAAAAGAAGATTTTTCGACAAGAAAAAATCTCTGGCGAGTTTCCTGGAGGCCATGAGAATCTGCAAAATCTATTATATTTTCGTGAATTAAATTTAAAAAGAAGAGAAGGGATGAAGCATTGGTGTTAGGGTTTATAGGGTTTTATGCGTTATGCAGAATGAAAGAGGTAACTTGGAAAAGGGGAACCTTTTCTTGCCCTAACGCGATTATCTGATTTTGTTAGGCTCTGTTTGGCTCACCGCACACAAAGAAAACATTTTCAGTTTGGTTGTATCTTGATATTTTTATGTTGGCTGGTCTTGAATTTTACCGGTTTATTTTCCGAGTCAGTTTTATATATGAGTCACTTAAATATTTTTATCTTATTTTATTTTAAAACTTAATTTGAATAGTGTTATGTATTTGTGAATTATGCAATAATAAAAACTCGTCTTATATCATTTTTGCTAATCTAATTCATTTCTTGATAATATTAATATTCATTTTTTATCTCATAAAATGAATTTGTAAGGCGATTTTTAACATTTATTTTAATTTAAAGAAAAATTGGTGGGTCCTATTTGATGATGTATTTAGCATAAACTTCGTTCTCATTTTCATATAATAATTTAAAAGGATAAAAATTGATGTAAGCAATTTTTGCAACAACCCTAACACTTTTTATTTTAAAAGATTGTAGGGCTTTTTTAATATAAGTAAAGATTGTAATTTAGTTTATTGATTAAGTCTTATTTAATAATAAAAGTAGACTTCTTTATATTTTTGTATCACACACATTTTTTATTAAAAAAAATGTTTAATAGAATCATCTAATAGAATCTTGACGGTAATAACATTTTTTCTTCTTTTCGTTCACCACCAAATGCTTACATTACTTATAAGAATTTATGCAACTTGTCAGGTGAGTTGTATTTATGTAATTACTTTGAACATAATTATCTTATAATTTTGGTGTAATAAAGTATATTACAATTTAAACATTGTTAGTATTTTTTTAAAACACGTTTTTATGTTATATGTGTAAAACCTGCCCTAGTGAGAAGTAACCATGCACATTCCAAGAATTGTGTTATCCTCACTTATCACTATGCCTTAGGCAAAGTGTTGCATTATTTACACACTTGTCCGAAACAAACAAAACAAACCTCTGCACCTTGAAACATCACCTCCTACTTAGTTGGAAAAAGAGTGTATGTACACATCTACCTAACACATTTTAAAGCATCATCAGTAGATGCATGCTTAAATCAAATCAGCATCCCAAAACCTAGTTGATAGATAACATCTACCTTAATCTAATCTGAAAAATATTCTTCAATCTCAGGCAAACCAGAATCTCTCCTGTTCTGCAACTCTTTCTCTCGAATCCCATTATCGTCTTCCACGTATTCTGTTTCAGACAATTCTTGATCATCTTCGGAGAACCCTACATCATTTGCATCACCATTTCTTTCTACACTGTTCTTAGCTCTTGAATAAAAAGTCGAAGAACCCAAAACAGGCATTGATTCAGATTTTTCACATATGCAGGACAAAGGGTGTTCATGAAACTCGCCCCGCCCTGGCTTTACCTCATTTGGCTCTCCCATGAAACCAATCTGGGATGTCTGAACATGTTTGGCGAATTCTTCCCATGTCATGTTATGACGATCTTGGAACAACCGATAGAGTTTTTTAGCATTTGGCCTGATCGTTGGTTTGTGACCATTGTATCTCCTGCATTAATACATGTCCTAAACTCAGTATTGGAAATCGAAAACTTAAAGCCTAAGTATAGACAGACAGACGGACAGACACATACCGTTTTCCTGCAAGTATTTTTGCCATGTTCCCATTATTGTTTGCAACAAAAACATCACTTTCATCACAAACAATGAAGTCCAATGCAGCCATCCGAGAGGAATAGGACAAAAATGGTGCAAGCTCTACATCACTAGCGATAGTCTCTTTTGAATGAAGGTTGGGGAAGAGAGCTTTTAGAGGGGCTAGCGTTTCTTCGCCTCCGTATACCTCACCAGATGCAACATATATATGTTCGTCTTTCCCAAAACCAAGTGCTCTCAACATCAGTCCAACTTCCTCAGGGCTTAGTGGGCATTTTCCATGCCTACGTTCCTTGTCAGGATTCTTCGTCTGCAAAACATGCCAATATTGTTAGTCATACATCGATAAGACTCGATGCAATTCGTGTGTGTTAGACTCACATGCAAAGTCTTCCACCTTTTTCGGATTGCACCTAGTTCAGTCGCCTCTTTCTCTCCACCCCCATAGTAGCATCCAGAGAAAGCTAGCATATCAGGTTCAAATCTATAAATTGAATATGATCAGCAAGAGCTTAAAATTGCCAAAGAAAGCTTCAAGGATGCATGACAAACACTTTGATTAAGAAGACAATCACATGGAATGATATATGTACCTCAAGTGCAACGCAATATAATGCTTGCTTTTCATTCTCATCCTTTGAACTAAATCCATACCCATTTCAAGAATGGGATCAGTGAATCTTAAAGCATGGTAGTTAACTCTACATCTCAATTTCTGCAAATCCGTAGCAAGCCGATTTGACAACCTATAATCGAACTTTGTAAGCTGAACAACCTGCACCTGAGGATAGCCCAAAAGAAAGAAAAAGAATGGAGTTTCAATTTTAAGTCTCTCATCATAAACAGAATTACTAGACGAAGGAAATAAAAACAAGGACTCTTAAGGAAGACGTACGCGCTTCCTCTGATAGATGGGCAAGATACGAGTCTCGTAGCATTTTTTGTTGCATTTTCTTGGAGCACGAGTAGTTGCGACTTTTCCTGCCTTTTCTGGGAGCTGGCTTATAATTCTGACATCTTTCGATAGGGACTTTATGAACCAATTCACATCAAAGATCTCCGAGAAGTTACTGGAAGCAGCACCATTGAGTTAGTGCAAGTTGAGAATGACTTAAAATCAAATTGTAAAGAGTGTTGTAGTGAACAAACCTGGCATCTTTCCAGAAAGAATTCTGGTCCAGGTTAGGAACAACGAGTGTCGCGCTCATGATATAGGCTGCAACGACAGCATCTACTATCTGTTACGACAAGAGTTGGGGATCGGAAAACCAATTAATGATGACAACTGATGCATAAAGAAAAGACACAAATCTCTGGATCTGTGTTTGCTAATTTGTGCTATGACAGAAAGTATTTACAATTATATTTTCACATTAATTACTCCCCCCTCATCATAATTAACTATACAATACAAGCAACTAAAAACAAATTACAATTAAATGTTATTCGTTCTAAATACATTACTTTCACAATTAGGTGGATCCAACCTAGACGAAGATATTCAAACTAAATACTAGGTGAGTAGTCCAACTTCATAATCACTAGTTTTCTGGTGGGGCATCATCAACAAACATCCAACATAATTCTGTAAAAACTCAATTTGAAGATCCTTTTAAACATCGTGAATTTCATGGCAATTCTTTTGTCTCGACTCAACCAAAAACAGAACATAACAGAAACTCACCCCTGTTCTTTGTTGATTTAAGCCTCCGCTAGTTGCAATCAGTAAGTATCTTTTAGGCACCTCTTCCATTATCTTAGCTGCAATCAATAAGAACAATTAACAATTAAAAACCCAGAAAAATCAAAATAGATTCTCTACTGAGCCAACTATGATTACAAATCATTTATTACAGCTATATAACCGGAAAGTCAACATTTGTTTTTCTGGAAATTCCTAGATAGGAATATATTGATGATAAGGGATGGGAGAGTACTCAAAAAGTTTCTGCTGGCATTACTGCATCCGTGAAACAAGTTTGAATGATTTGAAGTCCATAAGTCGCGGCCTACCACTCCTCCATTCATCTACAGTTTCATCAAAACCAACGGCTACTCATCAATTTTCAAAAATATACATACACACATATGCATACATACATATATATCACAAACTTACAGGCACGCGAAACACCTTTTCTCTCTCAACATTAATGTGGGAATTCACTCTGTTATTAAACTTCATTAATGGACAAAAAAAAGGAACAATTCAGATAAAACAGAATTGAAGAATAAAATTAAAAATCGAATTAATCAGCAAAATGGTAAAACATACCGATGTATTAAAGACGAGGATACGGTGGCCACTCTGGTCGGAGATGGGTGGGGAAAGAAACGAAAGAATAGCAAAAAATATGAGCAAGCAGCCGGAGACGGCTGATAAGAGGGGGAGGAGGTGGTGGAGACGGCGGCGGCGGTGATGCCGGAATATAATACCCTGTAAAATCTGAACTCCGATCAATTCCTGCGTTTTTTTCTTCGTCGTGCTCATGTCACCGGCAACAAAACAGAATCAAAAACGTTTTAGAGGATTGAAAAACGGAAATGGCGTTTGAATGAGAAATTTGCAGGATTGTGATCTGTAGACGTAGCCACAGCACAACAACTTGAAAAGTTTTGAAGAACAGGTTAATGTTGTACTACTAATATATGTTTGTTAAGCAGCTGCAACGACAATGTTTTCAGATGCCAAACAATATTTTTTTGCAATTTGGGGCCCACTTTATATTGAATTTAATTGGCGAGAAAAACTCCACCCTAATCCCGAACTGGTTGCCATTTTTTTAGATGGATTATTTCAATATCTTAGTTGGGATTTTGCAGGATTTATGCAGAGATTTAATACTAAAATGTAGGAATTTTGACGACATTATTTGTTGAACTATTTTGACCTAATATTAAATAATTTAAAATTATATATTTGATTTGTTGAGTAATTTTAGGGGGTGGGTGAGGAATTAGAATATCATTATACATTTATTGAATATTGAATAGAGATATAATTGGATTTAAGAGTATTAATTTGTGAGATCTAAATATGATTATATTTATAATTAAATCATTAACTTTGTAGCTGGACTTTTTCTACAACTTAATTACTACTATTCTTTAAGAATGGAGGAAAAAAGGGGAAATTTTTTTTTAAGAAAAGTATTGGAAAAGGGATCGTAGATTGGTATTTTTAATGTATTGAATACGAATGAGTCAAGTATAGATATATTATATTTATTGTTTTTTACCTCTTTTTATACAATCTTAATTTTTTTAATGAAATAAGTTTTTTCATTAAACCAGAATCACAAACTTTTAGATGTGATGAAATTTTCTAGATAAAATTTTATATGAGACAGCCTCATAAATTCTCATTTACTCTTTATTGGAGTATATTATTGTACATGTCTTTTTTTTATTGTCAAATTTCATTATTTTCATTCTTTTTTAAGGAATACGTAGTATTGTTTTCATTTACTCAAATTCCCATTTTATTTTATTTATAAAATAATTAATATTCATAAATTAGCATAATAAATTTGTACAGGGTGTCATTATTATCTATAATTGTATAAGTCTATAGAATTCCAACTCAATCCTATTTAAGATGAAAATACAATACAATTCAAATATCAAATGGAGTACAGATACGCACATTCAAGATTTAATCATCCATATTTAAGTGTAATTGCCATTTTTTAAAAATTGGTAATAATGTGATAATTTTTATGATTCCACTATATCTATTCAACACTTTCTTTCACGTGGCTCTCTGCTTGATTCTGCTATATATAACATCAAAACTTCGTCTTAATCTCCCCCAAAACATACTTACGATAATATTATTTAAACTGCTTAGGATTCAACGATGTATTATCTCATTTAAATATAACAATTTGCATAGTTATCTGGTGCCACAAAACAAGTATAGTCGACTTTCATATTTTGATTATTTTATTTTATTTTTTCCACTTGGGTAAGATAAATAGGAACAGAAAATATTTACCGCCCTTCCAGTAAATGACAAATAGTCAAATCTTATCTACTGCTTTAATTTGAACTTATCTTTAAACCTTTTTTTTTTTTTTTTTTTTGGAGTAAGAGATGGTGAATTTGAATTAAACTCTAGTTTTTTTAAAAGGTAATTAAAGAGTGGATTAAGAACGTAGATTAGGATTAGGGCCCTCAGGTGCTAAATTAAGTGGTGTTGTTGTTGACTTGAGGATCTAATGTTTGATAAGCTGTAAAATAGGTTGATTTAGTCATTATTAATATGGTTTATGTGTTTAAATTTAAAATTAAATGGATTAGTTGGAACTTGGAAGCATTCAAAATTATTAATTAATTTTAATTATATAATTACTATGTCAGAAATCTCAAGGTTAGGCTAATTATTTAAATGAAATGTGTCGTGTTCAACGTTCAAAGTGGCCGTTAGTTGAACCCATCTGATCGGATCACACTATTTTTTACACTCACATGTTAATGATGATAATAAAATCATAATTACTGTCAAATAAAAAGCTACTCCTTGTTTAAATTAGAAAAGACAACAAGAGGTCATCTCTAATGTAAATATCTAATTAATTTTTTTTTTAAATGATCTTTATTAGAAATTGTTTTTTTTTTTAATTGTATTTCATCATGTATATTTAATCATTTTATATTGTATTATGTTGTCAATTAGTTATCGTTAGCCAGTATTTATATAATTTATTATCTATATGTTTGTTTTAAACATATAATTTTAATGACTTTTGAATGGAATACATGTATAATAGTATGTTTTAATAACCCTAAAATTTCATGTTAAATTTCCAAGATTTTAATAAGATTTTTGTCATTTTTTCAATTTTTTTGCGATATCAATATATCCGTAAAATTAAAGTTGCGATATTTATTGCGATAGCGATATTTTTATCCTTGCGTTCAATTTCTAAATGTTTTAGGACTATTCAGGGTTTAATTCCACTGAATTTTGATTCTTCTTCATCCACATGTGTCATAACAAGTTTATATATTCGTAAATGTCGATTGATAATAAATTTATGATTTAACCTTTTAAAAGTTCATTTTAAATAAGTTTATTTTTAATTATTTTTTATATTTATAATGCAGTTTGTTTCGTATCTATATGTTGGAATTAATACATATTCAAATGAATTATTTTTCGTTCAAGTTTTCTGATGATCGTATTTGGTGATGGAGAATGGAAGGTTAAGTTGAAAAAGAAAGTAAGTATATTTTTCTTCAAACTAGATTTGCAATATTTGTCAAGGATAGTTTTTTGAATGTGGGTTGCAAGTGTACTTTTCATAATCTTGAAGATCCAAAATTAAAATTTAGGGTTTTAGTTAAATAATAATAATGTTATTTATCAATATTTTTTTGAATAAATACTGATCTTACCGATTAATTATTTTGTATAGATAATAATATTTTGAATTTCAATTAATTTATATAGTTTTTAAAATTTATTACTGTCATATTTATGGTAATGTAATTATTATAATTTATTTAACACTTCATAATGTTATTGAGAAATATTAATCACTAAGGGCTTGTGCAATGGAACCAAGTTTGTGTCATTTTTTAAAATATTTTTCCTTATTTTTTTATTTTTGCATTTGAAATTCTGCATTTCTTTATCTTTATCTTTAAATTTATAATATAAATATATACTCATTTTGTTCTATGTGTATGTTAATTAATTATAACTAGGTTGAGTGATAAGCTAGGTTCTTGAAGCTATGTTTATAATTAGAAGTAGGACAATTAACATTGATATCCAGACCAACATTGACTACTTCTAGATTACTTTCAAGTTTCAACGTAGACAATTTTCATTGATTGTGTCATATGATATGTCTATTAATAAGAGTTAGGGACAATCGTTTTTTTATGTAAGTATATTTTGGCATAATTTTGTATTTAGTTATAATCAATTATATGTAGCTTGGTTTGAAGATCTTACTACATATGACAACAATGGTGATTGCAATATCAGAAAAAATGTAATGTTTCATGATGTTTTTAGTTACATACTGTGTGATTTTATAATAATTTAATATTTAAGTTTCACAATTTTTTTAAAATTTTATTTTCTATTAAACTATTGTTGATATTAAATTATTGAATTATTTAATTGGATGTGATTTTTACATATTATTGAAGTACTACGACATTTTTTAATATTTTATAATAATTTAATTATTTTACCATATTATAAACATACTTATATTTCAATATTAGACATTATTTTATATATTTATAATGAATATAAATATTATAACTATATTTATATATAAGATATTGATTTAATTGAATTTCAAACAAAAATCATTAAATCTTTTTTTTTTAAATTTTATTTATTATAATAAATATGAGTTAATAATAATTAATGTTATAATTATGATAATAAATAATAATAATATATATATATATATTTAATATAATTTTGTGATATTATAAAATAACATTATAAAAAAATTTAATTTAAAATATTGTGACATTTTTCAACATATCTGACCGTGCGCTAGCGGGTGCCCTACTAGTTTTTTTTTAAATGATCTTTATTAGAAATTGTTTTTTTTTTTTTAAGAAAACAACTTTATTGATCATTAAACCATATTAGGGTATGATTGATATGGTGGAATAGGCCATGAATGGAATCACCGTTCATGGATCTATTCCAAATTTGATGATTGGTATGATTTATGGAATGGAATCATCATTCCTCGTGGAATAGTGATTCTCAAATATATGGAATTCTCATTCCTTTCCACCCCCATGGGTTTAAGAAAGTAATCAAAATTTTAATAAATCCTGTAATAAAAATTAATAATAATATTATTATTTAATAAAAATATTAATATAATATATAATCTAAAAATATAAATATAATAAATTTAAAAAATATAAATAATAATATATTAATTTTAATAATAATATTATTTTTCAATAATATTAAATTATAAATATAATAACATAAAAAATAATTTAATTTTTTTTAAATATAAATAATACGGAGTACTATATAGTATATACAATATATTATTTTCAATAATATAAAATAATAGTATAATAATTTTTGATAATATAAATAATAATAATATTTTTTAAATTTATTTAATATTAAAAATAATGATAATATTCTTATTTTAAAAATAAAATTATTATTTTTATATAAAATATACATTTATTATAAATAATAAAATCAGAAAAATATATATATTATAATAATAATAGAGAGTCAATATTGATTATTAAAATATTAAAAATAATATATTTTTAATAATAATCAATAATATTAATTTTAAACAATACTATATTTCATTCCCACATTTATTCCAATGGTATACTACGAATGATCATTCTTATATCATTTCATTCTTGAGTTCATTCCATTCAACCTCAAATTCATTCCATCATACCAATTATGCACTTAGAGTAATACACACCTTCAAAAACAAATTATAGCAATAAATTCAAACCAATAAAATAAAAAAAATTATTCACCCAAACAGATGTGATTATGAAGTGGAAAAAAACACCCGTACAATTTTTGGGTTTGGGTTTTTCAAGTTCCAATAAATACTTGCCCTTCCCCTTATAACATAAACGACGGAATAATTTAATTTCATGTTTTTTCCTTTTTTGCAGATAATATTTATAAAATCTATGAATTTTTAAACTTTGAAGGACGAAGCTTAACTGGTATTACAAAATAACGATTATTTGATGTATTTAAATAGTCCACTATAATTTTGCAGATAATATTTAAATAGCCCTTTATATCTTTGTAGATAACGAAATAAAATACACACATTGAAAACAGTAATTAAACAACAAAACCCTAATATGACCACTTGAATATGAAATTAGTACCAATTAATTAATTACATGGGGTAAAGTGGTAGCCAATTCATTTCGTTTAATCAATGCTATTTTATTCAGTTTGAAAAAAATTAATTAATTTAAGAAAGTATTATCGCTAATGTAATTAATTAAAAAATTAATATCGCAAATGGTAGTGTCCCGAATACTATCTAAGTGAACGAGTTTTTATTACGATAAATTAATTATAGGCAGTTTATGATAGCAACATGTAACAACCATTTTTCATTTACTAATTTGATTGTGTTTTTTTTTTTAATTAAAAAGTCAAGTGATCACTACAAAAAAAGGGCGTTTTAGAGACGGATTTACCGACGGAATTTCCGTCGGCCGCCGATGTTACCGTCGGATTTGCCGACGGAAGGTCGGCCGTCCCCTTTTTCATCGTCAGTATTTTTGCCGACGGATTTGTGAATTCCGTCGGGATTTCCGACGGATTGGCTGACGGATTATCCGTCGGCATTGCCGACGGATTTACCGAGGGATATTCCGTCGATAATTCGGACAACCCGTTTAACCAACCGGGTCAACATTCCGTCGGTAATTCCGTCGGAAAGAATGGATTAAAATAATAATAAAATAAATTAGAATGAATTAAAATAATTATAAAAGAATTTATATGCCGACGGAATTTCCCTCGGTAAAAAGCCGACGGATAAAAGAATTTATATGCCGACGGCATTTTACCGAGGGAAATTCCGTCAGTAAAACAAAAAAATGAATAAAAAAAATATGATTTTCGAAATTCACATATCGACGGAATATCCGTCAGTAAAACAAAATATTAATAAAAAAAATATGGGTGGCCGGGGAGGCCCCGACCAGAATTTCATTTTCCGACCACAATTAATTGGCATTGGTTTGTCGAAATATAATGCATGGATACAATAGAGGGGACAATTAATTGGCATTGGTTTGTCAAAATTACCACTAACACAAACCAATAAATTACATATACTACACTAGAATCTATAACAAATATAGGGGGCAATCCAAACAAAGAGTAGTAAAGCATCGGAAGACATTTAACTAATAAGTCGATCAATAATACATGCATGTGGTTTTAACTTTTTATATCAATAATTAATATATACCTTCATTATATATAGTGATAACATGAAATTGAATTTTGGGACACTTTCATTCATATATATATACTTTTATAATAATTAATTAGACCGAATAAAAAAAAAATAGGAAATATAATTGTGAGATCGAAGGATGGGTGGATTGAATAAGAGTAAAAATAAGGGTCAAGAAAGATGATCGAAGTAGCTACATACGTACCTTTGTAATGGTTTTGACATATTATGGAATCATCAAACCTGGAACATATCTTGTTGAGCCCACAATTCGTCGTTTTCATCATCATCCGAAACTGAAATACAAAATCAAATCAGTTTGTTCAAACAACAAAATACAAATTGACAACTCAAAAAAAAAAAAAGGAAAGCGTACCACGGCAGAGAAAATGGGAGGACGGCGGTTTACGACGCGGAGGGGAGGAGGAGGAGGCGCCGCCACTGTGCGAGAGAGGCGACGGCCATTTGCCGAAAAAAGTATTCCTACGTGTGAAAGGTAAAAGGGGAGGAAGGAGAGAGGAGGAGTGGGGGGAGAAGGTGGATACAGAGGTTTGGGTGGGGGAGGAGGCGGCGGCGGCGTTACTGGAATAGGTGGGAGGGAGGGAGGCGAGGTGGGAGAGAGGAAATGTCTGAAAGAATAGGTTTTATATACGAGTAAATACCGACGGATTGTCCGTCGGTATGTTTCAAAAAGTAAATACCGACGGAACGGTAATTCCGTCAGCATGTTGGCGACGGATTATCCGTCGGTATTTTCTAAAAGTAAATACCGACGGAAAGTTAATTCCGTCAGCATTTGGCGATTTTTTTTTCCTTTTTTTTTTAAATAATTCAATTTTTTCTATATACTAGACCTACTAAATTACCAAAATATTTTTAAAAAAAATCACAAAATTAATTTCTTCTTCTTCCACATATATTAATAAATATATTGGTTGTGGCTTATATTTATAGTAAATTTAATTTTTATAATTTGTACCTAAATGATAAATAATTAATTAACTTTTATAAAATAAGAAATAAATACATTACATTAATTGAATTAATTTTCATCTTCATCGTCTTCATCCTCCTCTTCGTCCTTATCCTCCTCCTCATCATCATCCTCCTCCTCCTCATCCTCATCTTCTTCATTCTCCTCTTCATTCTCCTCTTCATCCTCATCTTCATCCTCTTCTTCGTCCCCCTCCTCTTCACCTTCAATTTCGATTAATTGGGGATTTGCAACCGTCAAGGGTACAGAAAGATTGAAATCTCCCGTAAAGACTTCAGTTGGAGTCTCTATTTGTTCTGCTTGAAATGGAGATTCATCTTCAGTATTTTTGTCCTTTTTAGGGACTTCTACCATTGACCTTGCCTTTACTTTGCAAACAGCGTGCCATTCATAACCACGTGGAGCTCCCGGATATGTGCAGTAGTATACTTGAGATACTTGATGGGCAAATACAAATGGATCATCCCCAACATACGCCCTTTTCGAACTAACATCAACGAGCTTGTACTTCGGGTGAATTCTTGTTCCTAGATGGCCTGAATCAAACCAATGACACTTGAACAACACTACAGTCTTTGTTGGATATCCTGGATATTCTACTTCGACGACTTCCCGTAACACCCCAAAGTAATCACTTGCATCTGCATTGTAATTCGCACTGCTAACGCAGACGCCACTGTTGGTAGTTGCCTTTGTCGATGCATACCCAGACGTATGAAATTTGTAGCCCTTCACAATATAACCGTTGTAAGTCTTTACACGACGTAGTGGTCCCTTGCTGAGATCTCGTAAGAATCGACTGTCTAGAGCGTTATCCCGTCCCTATACGGCTCAATTTAAAATTAATTAAAATAAATATTAATTTATTTACGTAAAACATAATTAATTAAATGGTACTCACATAACGTTCGAACCATCGGGAAAATTCACGTTGAATACGAGCATCTATATATGCATCTGAGATGTTTGGTTCTGCTCGTCGTAGTTCTTGAGCGTACATCCTAATTCACAACATTCAAAAACTTGGTTAATATTAAATGACATAAATGAAGTGGTATTTAAATAGACGATTTATATATGAAATACTTACTCGATGTATGGCTGAACTTCATCACAATTCAACAACACATACGTTTGTGCTATTTCCGCCTCCGAGTTCGTCTCCCAATATCGTTCAGTGGGTTTTCCTATTGGCCGTCCCTTAGACTTGAATATGGAGAGCATTCCATCGACCTCTTCACTGATATCGTCAGCGGATGTACCACCGAAGTTACGTGGAGCACTTCTTAACTTTGTGTTGACGTGGTCTTCAAAGTAATAAGAACAAAACATGCCAACCTCTTCATTCAAATAAGCATTCACAATCGATGCTTCAACGTTTGCCTTTTGTTTAGCATTGCGTTTCAAGTTGTGGAGATACCTGATATACACACACACATATATATATATATATATATAAAACTTATATGAATGCATGTGTAATTGTAATGAAATAAAAAAAAGTAAGATTTTACCTTTCAAATGGGTACATCCACCTGTATTGCACCGGACCACAAATTCTCGCTTCATACGCTAAGTGAACGGGTAAGTGTTCCATCGAGTTAAAGAAGCTAGGTGGAAAAATTTGTTCCAACTTACACAAAATCACTGGAATGTCTTCATCTAAACGAATCATATCATCGATCGTGATCGTTGTAGCCGTTAAATCTCTAAAAAATAGACTTAATTCAGTGATAGCCCTCCACACATTGAGAGGAAGAAGTTCTCGGAACGCAATCGGTATCAAGCGTTGCATAAATACATGACAATCATGACTCTTCATCCTTGCAACCTTACCCGTTGTTGTGTCTACGCATCGACTCAAGTTCGACACGTAGCCGTCCGGAAAGTTCAACTCCTTTATCCACCTACACAATCTTTGTTTTTGTGGCTTATCCAGTGTGTAGCTAGCCTTTGGAAATTTACCTGTACGCTCATCCTTTTTCAACTCTGGACGGCGACAAAGAGTGTCCAAATCCTCCCGAGACTTTGGAGTGTCTTTCGTCTTGCCTTCCGTGTTCATGATTGTGTGGAACACATTGTCAAACACATTCTTTTCAATGTGCATCACATCCAAATCGTGTCGTATCAATAGTGAACTCCAGTATGGTAAGTCCCAAAAAATACTCCTTTTGTTCCAACCACCCTCAATTCCTCTGTTGTGTTCCGCTGCATTTTCCTCAGTACTTTTTTTCAACCCCGTCACTTGAACCTCATATAACAACCTACGTCCTGTACGGAGAGTAAATTATAAGTGACACTAAAAGCAATAGATAAATATACGTTTAGTACTCGATTATTAAATAAATGTATAAAATACCATCTCGTAGTGGAGGTCGATTGTTTGTGACTGCTCTGTTTTTTACGAAGTTCTTCTTATTTCTTCGAAACGGGTGACCTTGAGGTAAGAACCTACGGTGATTATCGAACCATGAAACTTTTTTACTCACCGGGAGATTGAAAGCTTCAGTATTCTCCATACAATACGGACATGCTTTCTTTCCGGCCGTACTCCACCCGGACAACATACCATATGCAGGAAAGTCGCTAATGGTCCATAAAAGAGCAGCACGCATCGTGAAGTTCTGCTTTCTAAAAACATCGTATGTTTGGACTCCATTCTCCCATAAGAAGATCAAGTCTTTTATAAGAGGTTGGAGATAAACATCCAGTTTGTCCTTTGGATTCGTTGGTCCAGGCACCAATACAGTCAGAAACATTGTTTGAGGTTTCATGCACATCCACGGAGGAAGATTATATGGAGTCAGTATCACCGGCCACAAAGAATACTGCTTCCCATGCATCCCAAACGGTGCAAAACCATCAGTACACAAACCTAATCTCACATTCCTCGGTTCACAACCAAAATTTGGAAACACGTTGTCAAGATGTTTCCAGGCCTCTGAGTCTGCCGGATGTCGCATCTCCCTCGACTCAGCCGAAGAGGAATCTGTAGCATGCCACGTCATGTGTTGTGCAGTGGCACTTGATTGATATAATCTCATCAAACGGGGAATGATAGGAAGGTAGTACATCTTCTTATATGGCACTTTCTTCTTTGTCTTCTTCGATTGACCACCAGGTCCCTTTCGACGTGCCTCTTTGTACCGGGGATGGCCACACAATCTACACATATTCAGACTGCTATCTTCGTCACCCCAATATAACATGCAACCATTCACACAACAATCAATCTTCTCAACCGGCAAACCAACATTCTTCAACATTTGTTTGCTTTGATGAAACGTCGTAGGCACCTTATTATTTTGAGGACAAATTTCACTGCATAACTGTGTCACTTGCTCATATGCCCTGTTAGAAAGCTTGTTCTCGGTCTTAATGTTCATGAGTCGTGCATTAAATGACAACTGTGAGTGAGATTCACAACCCGGATATAAATCTTCTTCGACTAATTTGAGCATCTCATAAAACCGAAATGCCTCATTCGTCGGCTCCTCTTCCATGTTTGAAAAGCCAGCTTCCCTGATCATTGTTTGATACATATTCGGTTCTTCGTCCCCAAACTGTTGTTCTTCGTCCCCAAACTGTTGTTCTTCGTCACCAAAATGTTGTTCTTCGTCCCCAAACTGTTGTTCTTCGTCCCCAAACCGTTGTTCTACCTCGTTACTAGTGCCAACATGATCGAAATTTGCTTCAAGTTGATAGATTCCAGTAGTGTAATAGTAAAACACTTCATCAAATCTATAAGGCCAACGTGTTTCGCCATGACTAGTCCAATTATAATAATTATCAACGAAACCATTCTTCACAATATGCACTAGGACCTCATCAATCTCTTTATATTGCTTATTCTGACATTTCTTAGCATTACACGGACACCTAATGCAATTTCCACTCATGTAATGTGGCTGGCTTTTTGCAAATTCAACAAATAACACGAGTTCATTATAAAATTCCACATTCACATTTCCTCTAATCATTCTAGGAGTACAATACATCCAACGACGGTCAGGCAAATCCATCTGCTAAACATTTAAGTGGAGCAACACATTACTAAACTAAACTTATAATAAATTCAAACAAAACTTATTATATATATAACACATGTAATTACATTATATTGAATTTTATATATAGAGTAAATTAAAAATGGTAGAAAATGTACCGTAATTTGATGTTTCTAAATACCCGAGCGTGAAGTGGAAAATTAGGCAGTAGAAAGTTTTGGTGTAAATTTGCAATACGAAAGTGAAGTGGAAAAAAAGAAAGTTTTAGGGAAACATTTCCCGACGGATATGCCGACGGACTTATCTTTCCGTCGGCATTTCACCCGCCCAAATTTCCGTCGGTCAAGATAAATGCCGACGGATGCTCCGTCGGCATTTATCAAATGGTGAATTCCGACGGAAACTTAATTCCGTCGGCATTTCACCCGCCCAAATTTCCGTCGGTCAAGATAAATGCCGACGGATAATCCGTCGGCATTTGGCGTGTTATTATTTTTTTTTTTTTTTATTAATTAATTCAATTTTTTGTATATATAGCAACAACACAAAGCTCACACACACCATATTCGATTTTTTCTATTTTGCAAAGAAATATCATGTCTTCTTCATCTTCTATTCGATTTCAGCAAGGCCTTGTTTGTTATTGTGGAAAGGCATGTCGTACATATGCTTCTAAACAACCTAGAAGTAAAGGGAGGATATTTCATAATTGTCCTGACTCCAAAAGTGATGGCGGTGGATGTGGTTTCTTTGTATGGGCTGACACTTTAGAAAAGTGTGTTGTTGACAAGAATCAAGAATCTAATCAAAGTGACCAAGAAACTGAAGACATGAAGAAAATGACTCAAGAGATGAAGAAATTGGTTACAGAGATCAAGAATTTGGCTGAAGAAATCAAGGATTTAATCAAAGTGAACAAAATCATTTTGATTGTGCTAGTTGTCATGGTTGCATCTACCACCTTCAAGTGGTTTGGTTAAATATATGTATAATGCACTCTATATGAGGCTATTTTAATTTGTACTAAAATGCACTCTTCAAGTGGTTTAAATCTATATCTAGAATGCACTCTAAATGAGATTATTTTGTACTCAATGAAACAAATGAATGCACCCAATTTTCATCTATACACCAATAAACTGCAATATATAGTTCAACATATTTTTCAACATAAACATAAATATATACATAAAGATAAATAAGTTCAACAGAAAATTAAATAAGTTCAACAGAAAATTAAATAAGTTCAACAAAAAAATAAATTAGTTCAACACAAAATTAAATTGTTCAACCAGGATAGTTGCCAGGAAAGTTGTCAGTGTCGGGAAAGTTAAAATATTCATCCATACCATCATTCAAGTTGACGTTGCCACCGTCGGCCTGACCTGCATCTTGACCTGCAGCTTGATCTGGAGCTGGAGCTGGAGCTGGCGGTGGTTGCCCCATCGTCTGTTGATAGATGGCCTCGATCTGCTCAGCAGACATCCCCAACGTCCGACCCGCATTGGTACTCCAGAGGCGGAAGTAGTTCTCGAACGTTGCCATGACGTTCGGATCCGGGACGGCAGTGGAGGATACGGACGGCTGCGATGCACTCCGGGCCGACCGACCACTTGGTGTCCTCACGGCGCTGCTCATCCCACCAAGGCCAAGGACCCTTCCCTTGGAGGTCGGGGCAACGTCAAGGTAAAGCTGGTCCACGTCAACAACCGGAGGGGTACCGCTGCTTCCGGATGAAGCAGTAGCGGTGGCTTGCGTCTCAGCCTCTTCAATCCTCTGTCGGACGCTCAACTACATAATTAAAAAATTAAAATTAATTTAATTATCTATATATATATATAATGTAATTAATACATAAATTTAATTAAACTTACGTGGAGGTCAGTAGTGCGCCCGTAGGTGGACGTCTGTGTATCGGCATTAAACGGATGAAGAAGGCTCAGCCGATCCAAGTGGGTGTGGGGACGTCCAGTCTCCCGCTCCTATTACGTATCAAATAAACATATACAAATTCATTTGGATAACTAATATAAAATAATTAACTATAATTATTTAATTTTTAAATAATTAAATAAAACTTACGAGAGCAAGTGATTGCTCGAGGACGGACCGAGCTCCCCCCCGATGCACTGCCATCCCGCCTCCAACGTCGGTTCTGCGGTTGGCCCGAGCTTTGTCACACTTGTCTTGGTAATCCTGCTCCATCCACTTCTCAACCAACGACTCCCACAGGTCAACACCATCCTCGTCTTTCCCCAGATCAAGATTTTTGTCTTCATCACGCCAGGCCTTTCTCCAGTCGTACATCGTGTTCGTGTACCGAGTAGAACAAAGATTGTACCACTTCTGGTAAATAGCGGCGTCCGAGTAGATCGTCGTATCCCAACGGGCCTTTTTCTATACAAATAAATATTCAACATATTTATCAAATAATATGAATAATTAGTTATTTAATAAACTTTAAATATTGTAATTATATACCTGGAACTCCTCGAAATAATCATCCTTTTTAGATTGTGGCACCTTCGACCAAGTGATAGCACCCTTAGAAATCTTGCAATCCTTAAAGGATTTTGTGCACATCCTGGACACCTCATTACCGGGCATCAACTTGTAAAATTATTAACAAATTTATAAACTAACACATTATAAATAAATAAATAAAGTTAATCGTTATTGAATCTCATCAAACATTAGAATTATTGACTTACCTTCCTGAAACGATATCAACGGGTTGCCTTGTGTCTCGAACAGGATGCTGACGAGAAGAGGATGACGAACCAACCGACATCGTAGTCGGCGGCGGCGGCGACACTGCCACAGGAGGAGGAGGAGGAGCCGTCACAGAAACTGATTCATCCCGAGACCTCCTTGCACGTGACCAAAGTGACGACCTACGACGTGAACCCGAACCCGAACCCGAACCCTGATTCGGTACTTGTTCACTCATCTGTTTCAATCAATAAAAAATACATAATTTTACTAATTATCAATTTAATGAACATATTGCTAATTTAAAATTTTTACAAATATAGCATATTCCTAATTTAATCAATTACTAATTTAATCAACATATTCCTAATTTAAATCAAAACAATATATATATAACCTAATTACAACGTGATACCACCGTCGAACCATCTAATTAACTAATAATTTAAACAATTGATTGAAACATACATCACCTAAATTAAAAATATTTCTAAATTAACATATTCCTAAATTAACAAATCTAAACATAATTAAAATAATACTTTTCTAATTGGAGTTTTCTAATTATCAATTTGATGAACATATTCCTAATTTAATTTTTTTACTAATATAGCATATTCCTAATTTAATTAATCAACATATTCCTAATTTAATCAACAATAACCTAATTTAATTATTATTTTTCTACCTAACTTAATCAATAATAAAAAATTGAACATATATATTCCTAAATTAACAAACCTAAAACTAATTAAAATAATAATTTTCTAATTGGGTCAATAATTATCAATTTAATGAACATATTCCTAATTTAAAATTTTTACTAATATAGCGTATTCCTAATTTAATCAACATATTCCTAATTACAACGTGATCCAACGGTCGAACCACTATATCTAAACTAATTTAAACAATTGATTGAAACATGCACTACCTACATTAAAAATATTCTATATCAAAATTACACCATTAAATTAAACTAGTAATTAACTATATAACAATTGATTAATGTATACATATAACAATTAAGTAGTAAATTAACCTTAAAAAACAACTCTATCAAAATTATTCTTAATCAACAAATTAAATTAACTAACATTCGTACTAACATGATCATAATATTTTAACAACTAACTAAATCAATATAACATGCAAATCAACATTAAATTATTCATATTTACATATATTCATGCATAAACATATATAAGTATTAAAACTAAGTAATAGAACTAATTAAGAAAACGTACCGTATCGATGTAATCGGAGAAATTTGCTTCAATAGCCTCGTCCTCGTCTTCGTCTTCCCCACCGAAGCCTCGCTCACGCACTCCCCTTTTTTTTTTTTTTTTTCGCCAAACATTCTGATATCAGGCCCTTATATAAAAAAAAAAAAAAATGCCGACGGATATTCCGTCGGCATTTCCCTCGCCAACCGCCCTATATTAATGGTAACCGTTACCTTTTTGGAAAACGAGGCGGTGCGGATTCAACGTGTCGGATGCCGACGGATTATCCGTCGGCATACGCTTTTCTAAATATCCGTCGGCATTATCCCTCGGTAAATGCCGACGGACGGAAATCCGTCAGCAGTTCCCTCGGTAAATGCTGACGGAACCGACATCCGTCAGCATTTCCCTCGGTAAATGCTGACGGCACCGAAATCCGTCAGCATTTATGTTGACTTTCCAAATCCGTCGGCATTCCGTCAGCATATCCGTCGGCAATGCCGACGGACTATAATCCGTCGGCATATGTCCGTCCCTATAGCTCGCGTTTTTTGTAGTGGATTAAAGCATCATATGCATGTATTGTTATTTTGATTAATTATATGTTTTGAAGCAAATAAAAAGTGTAAATACCTCTTTTATAAAAGTTGACGTGTCTAAACTTAACTAGGTGGTCTCTAAACAATAGTCGTCGGTCTACCATCCACCTAGACATTTTTTAATAGACATATATATATTTGTTTTTTTACTTTTCGACATCGAAGTTTGATTTCCACGATATATAACATTTCTGGTAAAATTCTAATGCTCAAGAGGTAAAAACTAGTTAAAACTGCATTTTTTTTTAACATTATTTTTATCAGTTTTAATTTATCCAGAGACTTATTTGTAATTTTTGCAAAACTCTTCATCCTGGTTTTTTTTTTTTTCGACAGGACCTTAATCAAGGATGAAAATATCGGTATTGGTGGAAATATCGAGACCTTAAATTTATGGAAATATCGACGAATATATCAATATTGGTAAATTTTAAAAATTATAAAAATTTAATAACAAGTCTTTAGTACATAAAATCAACAAAATAATTTGAATATATTTTATATCAATGATAAATTTATATAAAATATAATATACTCTCGATATTTTACCGATATTAGGCTCGATATTGTTATTGTCTACCAATATTTATCGATATTTTCATTTTTTTTTACAAATATCGTGGAAATATCGATTCTTCCCAATATCAATATCGATGACCCCAAAAAATTGATATATTGATGATATATTTCCGAATATTTTCATACTTGATCCTAATTATGAGTCACGATATTCTAAAGTAAAACTGAATACACCCCTTCAGTGTGAAGGAGTCACACAAAGTTTGCTCATAAAAAAGCGAAAAAAACCGAATACATTTTTACTAGGAAAAACAAAATTGACCGAGTCAGCCATTTGTTTTTGTTGAAAGCCGAATCAGTTCCAAAATTCCTAATGTAACTACAAACCCAACTAAATAAAATCAGATCTACCTAATATTATCTATAACCTCAATCAACAAAAATGTTTTAAAATTTTCATCCATAATTCCCACCTATATCAACATTTTTTATTCATAGTGATACACCTAATTAAATTATAAAATTAGGGATACATATTTTGTGGGAGCGAACTATATATGACAGTATTATTGAGAAATTGTAAAAACATGTCCTTCACAATGTACTAAAATATTTATTTTTATTTTGTTAGGGATTAGAATCGGTCGACATTATAAATTATAAATTTGTAGCTTAAGTTAATTAATCGAAGTGTTCTAAATCTGATTCAATAAGGTAAGGCCCAAATACATACGGCCCAAATATGATTTATTTTTTGTATTGGGCTTTACACACGCACGGCTGCTTATGTTGCTATGTACTAATTTGCTCATTTTGTGTGCGCTCTTTGTCAAGAGGCAACTATATAGTATACCATTTCTCGATTTATGTGAATCATGAGCAAGGACTATACTATTTTTTTGTATCGTTCCAATTTTATCGAATGTTCCTGAAGACATGAGAGACAACTTACAATGTCATGGCAACATGCAAACACTTCTCTCCATTAACTTATTATCTTTAAAATAAAAGTGAGTTTTATTATTTTAAATTGATTATAAATTATTTTTGGACAGATTTTGATTTGAGAATGACCTATTTAAAAATGATTCAAGGGAAAGGTAGCAAAAAACACTTCATTTCAACTAATGAAGTGAATGTTAACTTGTGTTCTTATTCAAAGTCTCATATTGATTGTACTGTTAGCTTCAACCAAAAAAATTGGAGGTTTACAGGCTTCTATGGGGAACCTGTTACACATCTTAGGCATATCTCCTGGAAACTGTTGAAATCAATTAGAATGAGTCATAACTCAGACTTAAATTGTCCTTGGATTGTGGGAGGGGATTTTAATGAAATTATCTGTCAAAAGGAGAAGAAGGGGGGAGATTCAGTAGGGATAAACCTCATTCCCAGATACAGGCATTTAATGACATATTAAATGAGCTCTTCTTAAAAGATATCAAAAGTAAGGGATCCCTTTTCACTTGGTGGAACAGAAGAAGAGGAATTGATTTCATCCATGAGAGACTTGATAGATTCATGGCAAATTCAGAATGGTTGGAGCTTTGGTCGCAGGCGGAGGCCAGAAATGGGGGTTTCTACGATTCTGACCATAGGGTGGTTATTCTGAACCTGGAAAGAGAGGCTACTTCTGAAACACATCTGGGAAAGGTGCCGAGATACTTTGAAAAAGCTTGGCTCTTAGAGGACGATTTTGATGAAGCTATGGAAAAGGCATGGGAGACTGGAAACAACAATGAGCCTGTGATTAAAAAACTGGAGTCATGTGGGGAGAAACTACACAGGTGGGCTACGAAAAAAGGGCATAACCACAATAGGGAGATTCAGAAACTGAAAGGAAAAATTCCAGACATCTTGGAATCGAATGGAGACGTAATTGATGACCAAAAATTTAGGGAAATCAATGGGCACTTGCAAAAACTACAACAACAAGAGGAAATTAAATGGCAACAAAGGGCAGGACTAGCTTGGTTGGAGGAGGGAGACAGGAACACAGCTTACTTCCATAGGCAGGCTTCAGAGAGAAAACAGATCAACTCTATTCGGGGAATTAAGGATGAAAATGGAGTATGGCATGTGAGGGAAGGAGAAATCTTAAATGTGGTGCAAGATTACTACAAAAATCTCTTTACTTCAAAGGACCCATCTATAGAGAATGTTCACAAGGTGACTTCCCAAATTACATCAGCCCTTACACATCAAATGCAAAGTACATTGGAGGAATCATTTATGGAGAAGGAGGTCCTCAAGGCTTTGGCGGATCTTAAGAGAGGAAAAGCTCCTGGACCTGATGGCCTTCCAGCTATGTTCTACCAACAAAATTGGCAAAGAGTTGGTAAGGAGGTCGTAGCAGGGGTGTTACAAATTCTAAATCAGGAGGGAACCTTGCAAGATTGGAATGATATTATCATCACTTTGATCCCAAAGGTAAGGGAACCGGAGAGCGTTTCTGATTTTAGGCCAATAAGTTTAAGCAACGTCTACTATAGACTGGTGGCTAAAACCATTGCTAATCGATTGAAAACTGTTATGGGAGATTTGATTGATGAGTCACAAAGTGCCTTCACCCCGGGAAGGTTAATTTCGAATAACATCCTTATAAGCTATGAGTGTATGCACTGGTTGAGGCACAACAAGAGCAAAACGGGATATGCAGCATTGAAGCTTGATATGAGTAAGGCGTATGACAAGATGGAATGGACCTTTCTTCGGCAAGTTTTGATAAAGATGAACTTCACCACTAAATGGGTGAACCTCATTATGAGATGTGTGGAAACTGTGAGGTACACTTTTAAACTCAATGGTAGGATTGTTGGAAGTGTAACTCCGACAAGGGGCTTGAGACAAGGGGATCCACTATCCCCTTTCCTCTTTGTAATTTGTTCACAAGCACTCTCAACCATGTTTGATAATCTGCTGCTTAGTGGGAGGGTGTCGGGTATCCAAATAGCAAGGGAGGCTCCACAAATTTTGCATCTACTCTTTGCGGATGATTGCTTGATCTTTGTCAAAGCAAAATTTGATGAATGTCAAAAACTGAAAGAGGCGTTGAAGGATTATGAGGAGGCGTCAGGTCAAAGGGTAAACTTCCAGAAATCAACTATTGTCTTTAGCCCAAAGACTAGTAAAAACACGCAGGGGATGATCAAAAATCTACTGGGAGTCAGAATTGAACAACACCACAAGGTCTACCTAGGCCTACCCACTATCTCAGTGCGTGCCAAGAAAATTCAATTTGGTTTCATCATCGACAAGGTGCAAAAGTGGCTACAGGGCTAGAGAAACAAAGATTTCTCTACCGGGGGAAGGGAAGTCTTGATCAAAGCTATTCTACAGGCTATCCCGACGTATTCAATGCAATGTTTCAGACTACCCACGACACTGTGTGATGAGATGGAAAAATTGTTTTGCAGGTTTTGGTGGGGATCTAAGGAGGAGAATAGGAAAATACATTGGAAGTCATAGAATAATCTGGGCAAGCCGAAAGATGAGGGAGGTTTTGGTTTTAGGAAAATGACGGCTTTTAACAAAGCTCTCCTTGCAAAGCAAATTTGGCGAATGTGTATTAATTCAGACACATTGGTGGCAAGAGTTTTTAAAGCCAGATATTTTAAGAATACAGATATTATGGAAGCAGGTGTTGGGTCAAATCCATCCTTTGTTTGGCGATCTTTGAGTTGGAGCATGGATATCATTGATAAAGGGGCTAGGTGGAGAATTAGCGATGGGAGATCGATTCACATTTTTAAGCATGCTTGGGTACAACATCTAGAGGAGGGTCGAATTAAATCAAGAATTGCATCAGGATCTACGGTGAGTCGATTCATATAGAGTGATGGAGCATGGAATGAACCACTTATTTTTTAGGCCTTCCTTCCATATGAAGCGGAGGCAATATGCAAGACTCAAATTGCAGGGGAAGGAGTGTTGGATTCGAGATATTGGTGTCAGAATGCTAAGGGGGAATATACTGTTAAATCGGGCTATAAGTTGGCTTTCATGGAGCACTCCAATGACAGGTATCGGGCTTCACCATCTAACAGGGGGGAAGGGAAGAAATTCTGGAAGAGGATTTGGAAACTTAATCTACCTCCAAAGGTCAAGGTTTTCTGCTGGAGATTGGCCAATGACTATATCCCAATCGGTTACAACCTCAGCAAAAGAGGTATGAGTACGCATGATTACTGCAATATTTGTATGTCCGCAGAGGCGACGACGGTACACACTTTACGACTATGCAAACCTGTGAAGAAAATGTGGAACAGATTGGGGATTGGTACAAATCTGAATTTCAAGGAGTATAATAATTCAAGAGAATTGCTGGAGGAGATTTGGCTAAAAAGTGATCTGCAAGAGATTGAAAAGATCATTATGCTCTTTTGGGGAGTGTGGAATGAGCACTGCAAGAGGGTCCATGGGCCGATTGGGAGAATAAGGATAAAGGATTTCACAAGTGGAGTCCAATGGGTTCTTGATTATCTTAAAGAATTTCAGAGTACAAAAGCACGCAAGCCCATTAGTTGGCACAACAGAAATCTGAGAAGTGAATGCCCGATTGTGGAAGTGGACGCAGCTTACAATGATGCCTTGAGACAGTATGGAGTGGGTATATGTGTTCGAAATAAGGAGGGTCGAGTACTGAAGCAAATAACTCGTAAAATTGGGGAACCTACCTCAGTTTTAGGAGCTGAATTGAGAGCTATATGGGAGGGAATAAATGTGGTTGTTGATCTTAATCTTGAAGGTTTCTGTATTAAATCTGATTGTCTTAAAGCATTGAATTTGTGTGAGTATCAAGGAAGGATTTCGTCGCTAGAGGGTATTTGGCTGGAAAAAATTAGGGAAAGTTTGACAAGAGTTGTAGTGTGCGGCATCAGTCATCTTCCGAGAATACAAAACCGACGGGCCCACAATTTGGCTAGGGAGGTGGCCTTAGCTCCTAACTCTTACTATTGAGTTTGGAGATTTTTTCTTTGGTAGAACTTCGGTTCTCAATGGATAGACGATAGGGCTTTATTGTTGTATTTGCAATTTCTATCCGAGTTTCAACCCTAAAAAAAAAATAAAAAAATATATGTATATTAACATTCTTTTAAGTCAATTCAAAATTCTTCTTCAAAAGGCAACCACTTGCAATTTGCAAACACTCCTAACTCTGACAATGGGTTCCACTCAAACTTTTGTACGGTTTGGGGATTTTCACGGGAATCACATACTTTCTTGTTGGTTTGCACGCCCACCATAATCCATATTGTAAGCTACATACTTATATTATGTTATAAAGTTTATAAAAATTAAAATCCACATCACATTGTTCTGAATTTTGTATTGATATTTAAAAATACTATTATAATGAAAAAAATAAAGTCTCATTAATGCATTAATGTGCTGATAAAATACCAAAGGTTGAGTGGAACCCATTATCATAGTTAGTAGCGTTTTAATCAAAAAAAATTATGTGAGACAAACAAATTAATTTGTGCATAGAGTAAAGAATCGAATGCAATAATCTCTTAACACAAAATATATGTGGACTGTTTAATGCACTTTTTGTTCATATGGTGAAATATTATTCATAAAATAAATTCAAAAAGAGAAACTAATAAAAATTTAAAAAAACTTAAGTGGTAAACGAATATGCACATTTATTTTAGTGTGGTTGAGTGGATGAAATAGTGTGTATTTAAGCCGTTAAAAGTTTTAATTTGACTTTAATTGGAGTACCCGTTAATGAACGATTAAGTATTTATATTTATCATAGGATTAATTTGGTCATAGTCTAATAGTCCATCATTGTTTTTCATGTTTTCTACCATAGTCAATAGCATAGTACTTACTCCCTCTTATTTATACACTACAAAATAATGGAGAAATGGCATCGGGGAAGGCATCGGATCTGCCGTCCCCAAAAATGAAGGCAACGGCAAAGGCATCGGCAGTGTGCCGATGCCAATATGCTCGATGCCATTTAAATGACATCGGATTTGGGGAAAACCGATGTGAAATGGCATCGGCAGGTCGCCGTTACCAAATGGCATCGGGGCCCACTGCCGATGCCATTTCGCATCGGGGACAGCCGATGCCATTTCGCATCGGGGCCCACTACCGATGCCTTTTTATTAAAATTTAAAAAAGCCGAAACTGGGTTTCGAACCCAGGTCGATAGGCCACCAACACCCACCCCCACCGCTGGGCCACCCCATTTTTCGGAAATCTGGCCATTTTCGCGATTTGTGGGGTTCGAACTCGGGACCTCGCGGTCTCGAAGGCCTTTGAGCGCCCCCTGTGTACCGTTTAGGCTAGGAGCTTTTAGTCGACATATTGTGAATGCAATTAATATATATTCAATTTAATTTGAGTTTTTAATTCTTTAATTAATTCAATCCATTCTAACTTTAATTGTTGCTTATTAAATTATTTATCAAAGCATATCATAATTATTTCTAAATTATGTTTTTCAAATTAACTAAATTATGTTTTTGAAATTAAATAATTTATTTACGGTATCAATTCACACTATTTAAATTTATTCTAATCCTCAATTTACAACATTTAAATTCATTCTAATTTTTTATTTCACAACATTATAATTACATACAACATTGAATATAATTATTTTCACTTATACATTTAAATTTATTATAATCACATCATTTAAATTCATTCTAATTTTCAATTCACAACATTAAATATATATAATTATTTTCACTTATCCATTTGAAAATATGAATTCACTTATCCATTTAATTAAAAATATTTTCATCTATTATAAAATTATCCTCTAGTTCATTTTCAATTAAAATACACTTATCTAATACGGAGTACTAGTGAATACTTTTTTTTTTTTTAATTGCAGAGAATAAGCTTGATTAATTATATATAATGTTCGTGTTTCACTCTGATCAGGAGTAATGCTAAATTCATAAGTCATACTCACGTAACTATCAAAATCCACGCAAATATGCATGACATATATATATATATATATATATATATAGAAATGATATTGAGCCCATATAATGGGCTCCTTAGGCCATCTCCAACCACAAACTCTCAAATGAAGATCTCTAAACTCTAAAATACACTTTTTCATACTCTATTTTAAAAACCTTCTCCAACCATGAAACTCTATATCTTACTCTATTTATTATTTTAATCATTTTCAATATATTACAATCATTAAATAATATATTTATCTTCATATTTAAATTAATTTATACAATTAAATATTCAATTAGTAAATTAAATATTGTTGATTTTATCAAAATCATAAAATGTAAATAAACTTGTAGTTTTTAAATATTACTTTTATTTAAATATAAAATTACAAAACACATAATGACGTAAAACGAAACATGTGAGTATAATGTATGTTTTATTGTATTTTAAGTTATTTTTTTTGTTGGTAATAATAATACACAAACAAAAAAAAAAGTTACACAATTAAAATTATATTATAAATTAGTATAACAATAGAATTGTAATTATATTTAACAAATTATTAATATAGAATTGTAATACAGAATAGTAAATATTAATAAAATAATACTCCCTCCGTCCCGGAGGAACTTGCACACTTGTAATGACACACATTTTAAGAAATGTGTAAGAAAAGGTGTAATGATTGATGTTTTGAGGGGTAGTTTTGTAAACTTTTATGAATAAAGTAAAGTAAAAAGTAGATTGAGTGTGGAAAAGTAATGGCATATGGGTAAATATGAGTATATTTTAAGGGTAAGGGTTGTGAAGATATTTCCTTTTATGGAGTGTGCAAATTGGTATGGGACATCCATATATAGAAAGTGTGCAAATTCCTGTGGGACGGAGGGAGTAGATATAAAATATAGAGTTTTGAATAGTGAACTTCATATATAGAGTTTACTATTCAAAACTCTATTTCAAAACTTCAAAATAGAGTACGGTTGGAGGGAGCAAAACTATTTATAGCCTACGGTTGGAGATGGTCTTATGGAGTCAAATGATGATGTGTCATTGTCTACATCATTATATTTACTTACATAATTAACACGGTAAGGTCTAGTATGCACTCGAGTGCATGCTGTGCACCCTAGTCAATGTGCACTTTTCAGTTTACTGACTTACACTTTTTGGTAATGGTGTTGCACGTTTCATTTATTACTCATTTACTAAAAAGTGTAAGTTAGTAAACTGAAAAGTGCACATGGACTAGGGTGCACAACATGCACTCGAGTCCATAACAGACCAACCCAATTAACACTATTTTATGGAAATTTAAAAAATTAAAGGATATTCCTATAAAATTAGGAAACGTAGGACAAAGATACCATAATCAAGATTACCAATGCTAATTATTTTGATTTTTTAATTAATCATGATTAATTATTTTGATTTTTTAATTAATCAAGGTTAATTATTTTTAGATTTTTTAAAATTATTTATTAACGTGTTTATTATCAGTATATAATTATTAAATTAAAAAAAACCATACATTTATATATATAATTTTTTTAATAACAAAAAAATTAAAATTAAAGTTATAAAAATAATTAATTGAAAAATAATGACTACATTAATTAAACTAAATCATAAACTCTAAACTTTAAACCCTAAAAAAAATCATAATTTTCAATTTTAGGGTTTAGGGTTAAGAGGTTTAGGGTTTTAGAGGTTTAGGGTTTAGGGTTTAGGGCGACGGGGAAGGCATCGGGCCCACTGCTGATGCCATTTTGCATCGGGGGGCCGTTACCAAATGGCATCGGGGCCCACTGCCGATGCCATTTTGCATCGGCCATTAAATGTCGATGTCATTTTGCATCGGCCATTAAATGCCGATGCCATTTCGCATCGGGGCCCACTACCGATGCCATTTTGCATCGGCCATTAAATGCCGATGCCATTTCGCATCGGCCCGCCTGCCGTTGCCAATTGCCGATGCCTTTTGGGCAATATTTTGTAGTGATAATAGGTGTCAATTTTATTTTATTTTTAATTAAATGATGTTTTACACTTTAAATATATATTTATTGTATTTTTTTTAATTTTTTCTTTAAATCATTTCAATACTCAAAGAAATATGTTATTTTAATAGGATAGATCAACGCTTATACTCTAGAATATAAAATAACCTTTATTTTGAATAAGAGGGAGGTATATATTATTCAACCTACAATATTCGTGGAAAACTTGAAAAGTCCAACATCCTAGCTGTTGGAATAATTAAATATTTCACATTAAACATTTAGTTTTTGGCCTCTGGGGTTTCATTATCTAATGTGAAATTAAATGAATAAGATGTGTGTGTATATATACTTTTAATACCATGTATATCTATTAAAGCTTGACTTAATACCCATTTTTATTTAAAAAAGAAGACTTGAGTTAATACTTTTTTATTTGTAATTTTAAAAGGATAAACTCGAACTTGGAGACTGTGTAAGGACTAAGGACCCAATATGTGTTGAAAAGACCAAAGTTTGCAGCCGTTGGAATTACTCTTAACTAAAAATTTGCAGTTTCAATATCATATTTGAATTTGAGATGAATGCCAAGTAATTAATTGGAGATTTATTTATACCCTCAATTATTAAAATTCCCATACTCGATAGTACTCCCCCTTCCCACAAAGATAACTAAATTTGATTTTACACAAAAATTAAAAAAAATCAATAAATGTAGTTAAATTTAGCTAATGTGTCAATTTTGCCCTTGAAATTACATTCTCCAAAATCTGCTAAGCTTTAATTACTTTTATTAATTAGGGGTAAAATTGACAATAAAACATTTAATACTAAAGTAAAAGAGGAAATAGACCTATAATTTGAGACATAAAAAAAAAAAAGGAATATGTAGCTATCTTTGTGGGACGAGGGAGTAATACTTTATTCTCAATTATATATACCCCCATACTCCACGTGGCGCTTAATTAGTCATCCACAGTTCATGTTAAATATAATAAAACTAAATTATTTTTAAAAATAAATAAATATGAGATACACAAACTAAGAATTATTTAGATCGTTAATAATTTCGTGAATATAAGTGGAAATTTTAAGGACTATCAATCTCTAATAGTGCATGTTATTTAACAAATATGAAAAAAGTAGCAAGAAAAATTAAGAATTTGTTATAAGTGGAATTTTATCTAATAAGTCTCCAATTTTAATTTGAATCCATTGATGTATGATTTGCTTTCTGTTTTTGTTTTTGACGAATAATAATTATCAAGGTTTTTTTTTTAAATGGTTATATTTTTTCATTCTCACGGAATAAACTTCCAACCTGGAAAATTTTCAAATAATGAGCTATATTTATAAAAATGTGAATTAACATATATACTTTTATAATATAGGAAAATAGGAGGTATTTTTAATTCAAATCTCTTGATTATAATATATCACCACCCAAAGTGAATGGACTTTAGAGTAGATTCGCTATGAATTTCAAGTTTGAAACTATAATGTGTAAACTATTTTTAAGAGATCAATCTATACAGAATTTTGTTATAACTTTAAACGGGTTTCATTAAGTGGACGGTGAGATTGGTTTCCCAAATGAATTGGCACTTAAACTGGATATCCAAGTATAAAAAAATTGGATACAAAATCAAATTATGTATTGAGTTTTGTTATTATATTAAATTACTTTTTCCGTCCAACATTTTTTAAAAGCGTTTCACACTCAGTTTTTAAAAAGTAGGTAATTGTTCCAAACGTTTCATTTTATTCATTTTTACTCTTAATTTGACTTTGTTCTATCCATCTTCCATTACATCAACTGTAGTGCATGTTAATAGTAATTTTATTACGGAGTACATTTTATTTTATAATTTCTTAAATTGACTAGTTTGTGGAAGTGGGACAGGGGGTTATTCGGAATAGAAGCCGTATAATAATACCAAACCTGGCGAGGCGACAGTAATGCGTGGAGACACGGAATAGAGTACAATGTTTTCCCACGTCAAAGTCTCACCTGCCATAATTGCATCCCTCATTTCTTCGGAATCTTCATTTTAGCCCTCAAACTCTCGTGGTTGTATCAAATTGAAGTCTGTCCCACTTTTTCAGAAAGGCTACAAGGAGAACGCGCCTCACGCGCCTCACTATGGCCGATTTACACCTTCAATAGGTGCGATTCATATCACGACAAAACAAGAACGTAATTAGGGCTTGCACGCTTAATTAAAATGATAATTACTCCGCCGGATTGAAGCAGCCGAGGTATGTCTCTGTAAATTCTTGTGGTTTTTCGATACAAGGCAATGAGTACAATCTTTCTTGTAAGACGAACTACAACGGGATTGGGTAAAAGGTGAGGCAAGATGGATTTAAATACCCACGAGTTGGGGCCCTGTTATTCACAGTTTTGTGAAGCAAAGTGTTCTAGATCTATACAGTTCATATTTGTGTGTCTTTTTTGGCTTCGATCAATGGCGGATCATCTGAATGCAAGAATGAGTAGGGTCTCCATAGCCCAGCTCGATGAGGAGGAAACTGAGATTCCTTCTGGGGAGATAACAAAGCCAAAGAATATCTTGTTGGGAAGGTATACAGTGAGGAAGAACATGGGTCCGGGGGAACTGACCACGGCCATGAAGAACACATGGAGGTTGGAAAGCTCTCTGAAGATCTCGCAAGTGGGTGAGGGCTTGTTTGTGCTGGAATTTGGGGAAACGGTTGATTGTAATAAAGCTCAATACAAGCAACCGTGGAACCTAAGTGGTACGACTCTTGTACTCACAAGATTGACGGGGAAAGAATGCCCAGCTACGATGACTTTCAACAAAGCCCCCTTCTGGGTACAACTACATGGCCTGCCACTGAACTCCATGAATGAAGAGGTAGGGCGACGAGTGGGGGGTAAGATGGGGGAGGTGCTGGAAGTTGATCAACCTGCGGGGGAGGCCACTTGGGGGAGGTGCCTGAGGGTCCGAGTGATGATAACGATAAATCAACCATTGGCTCGAGGGACATCGATAACGGTGGAAGGGGAAAGTCACTTAATACTTTTCAGGTACGAGAAACTGACAGAGTTCTGTGGAGTGTGTGGATGGTTGACACACATGGATAAGGAGTGCCCGATTCTTTTTGAAGAAGAAGGTGTGAAGAAGGATAGAGAAAAGAACTACCCACTATGGTTGAAAGCGGACAGACAGAAATCGCCAACGGCGGACGACTTCGAGTGGGCAAGGCAGAATAGGATTGGAAAGAGGAAGCAACAGGAACCACTACCACAAGGGGGGAGGGATAAAGGAAAGGAGGTCCAGACTGAGACGATAGCAAATCCGCCTT
Organism: Galeopsis tetrahit; assembly: GCA_963675135.1. Classification (NCBI taxonomy): domain Eukaryota; kingdom Viridiplantae; phylum Streptophyta; class Magnoliopsida; order Lamiales; family Lamiaceae; genus Galeopsis; species Galeopsis tetrahit. The sequence continues at coordinate 9,586,962 of OY776125.1, read as the reverse complement.
TGAAGCTCAAGCAGAGTCAGGTTAATAAGGCAACATTGGGGAAAGAAATGTCGGTGCAGAACTTCAACACAAACCAATTTTTGGCGGAACCGAACAGCTTTGGGGATGATGAGCTATTCACCATGTCAAACACTATGAGGTACTATGCGTATTTGAATGCATACCCTCCTTTTGGGGGGACGGTAGCAGCGCCAAATCAAGGAAGCAACACAATCCATACGGGTGGTACGAGTGGGATGGGTAATTTCATACCTACCCCAATGCTAAGGCAAGTGGTGTTGGGAACGGGCGAAAAACAGGGGATGATAAGCAAGGGGGAACATTGACACCAGTGGGGGAGGGAAGTAAGGGCCCGCCAGCAAAAAAGAGGGGGAGAATTGTGAACACAGGATCAATGGCCGAGCCGGACAATAAGGGAAGTGCAAAAGAGGGGGAGGGGATAAAGGCAAAGAGGTCAAAGAGTGAGGAGGAAAGGGAGGCAAAACTCAAAGGGGCGGTGGCTGACTCGACTCAGCACCGCCGACAGAAATGATAGCCATAATCTGGAATGCACGTGGACTCGGGAGTAAGCGTGCATTCCAAGCTCTACAGCAACTAGTTGCTGATCATCGCCCGGATCTTTTGTTTGTTTTAGAGACAAAAATTTCTATTAAAGCTTGTTCTAGGTGGAAATCTGTTTTAAATTTTAACTTTTGTTTTGGATGTGATGCTAAGGGCACTAGTGGAGGTTTTATCTTATTTGGAAATGCATCAATGGAAATTAATTTGCTGTATTATTCGATGAGTCATTTGGATTGTGTTATTAGTTTTGATGAGATGAAATGGAGGTTTACGGGGTTCTATGGAGCACCGGTTACACATTTACGCCGATTCTCTTGGGAGCTACTTCGGAAAATCAGAAGTACGCACCAAGGAGAACCGGGGGCATGGATTGTAGGGGGGGATTTCAATGAAATTCTATCACTTGATGAAAAGAAAGGGGGTACAAGGGAAGGGGAGCGCCCTTTTGGCCAGATGGAGGATTTTCGAAGTGTAGTGGATGATCTGGGGTTGAGGAATATGGAAACAGGGGGGCCTTTTTATACCTGGTTTAATAGGAGGGAGGGTAGGAGTGCTTTGAAAGAAAAATTAGATAGGTATATGGCAAATGATGAGTGGCTGGAGCAAACGAGGCAATGGGAAATATGGAATTTGGATTTCTATGGATCTGACCATAGACCAATCAAATTGTGTGTAAATGAGAGGAAGGAGAACGTGGTGAGACGGGGAAGCCAGCCCTTCAGATTTGAGAGGGCATGGCTGTTGGAAGAGGATTACGTGGAAATAGTGAAGAACGGGTGGGGGAACAATGGGAATACAAGAAATATTATGCAGAAGCTCCAGAAGTGTAGCAAAACCTTGGAAGAATGGAATAAAGAGAGGGTGGGGTGTTTTAAAAGAAAGATGAAGCAGTGTAAGGATCAACTAAATATGCTGCTAAATGATGATAATAGAGTCACTGATATGGACAGAGTTAGAAGGCTGAAGAGGCAGTTGGAAAAGCTACAAACCCAAGAAAGCATTAAGTGGAAACAAAGGGCTCGTATTTCGTGGTTGAAGGATGGAGATAGGAACACGAAGGCCTTCCATCGGAAGGCTACACAAAGGCAATGGATAAACACTATACATGGGCTGGAAAGTGAGGAAGGGGAGTGGCAAACGAGCCCGGAACATATTGAACAAATTGTCACGGCTTACTTTGATAAAATCTTTACATCAAAGCACCCTGAGGTTTCTGAAATTCAGCAGGCATTGGACCCACTTGAAAGGGTAGTAACCGAGCAAATGAATGGCTTCTTGGAGGTACCTTTCACACAACAGGAAGTCAAGGTAGCAGCTTTCCAATTGAATGCACAAAAGGCCTCGGGCCCAGATGGTTTTTCAGCGGGGTTCTACCAGAACTCGTGGGAAGAGGTTGGCACAGAGGTTACGAAGGCCGTACTGGGGGTCTTAAATGAAGGGGAGAGTGTAGCGGAATGGAACGAGACGTGGGTGACTCTGATCCCAAAGAAGAGAAATCCGAGGGAAGTAGCGGACTTCAGGCCAATTAGCCTTAGTAATGTGCTATACAGAATATTGGCACGTACGATTACTAATAGGATGAAGCGAGTGATGAATGGGATTGTAGATGAAAACCAAAGTGCTTTCACCCCAGGAAGAATGATATCAGACAACATCATTTTGGGTTACGAGTGTATGCATTGGATCAAGAATAACAGGAGCAATGAGGGGTATGCAGCATTAAAACTCGATATGAGCAAGGCTTATGATAGGGTGGAATGGACATATTTGAGAGAAATACTAAAGAAGTTGGGCTTTAATAACAATTGGGTACGACTCCTTATGCATTGCATTACCACTGTCCAGTATGCTTTTAAGATCAATGGGCGGATTGTAGGAAAGGTACTACCAACGAGGGGTTTGAGACAAGGGGACCCATTATCCCCTTTTCTATTTGTGCTATGTGCACAAGGTTTATCGACCTTTATGCAGAATTTGGCAATGGAGCAGGGGGTTCACGGAGTGAAAATAGCGAGAGAGGCACCAACCATCACACATCTCTTGTTCGCAGATGATAGCCTTTTCTTTTTTAAAGCAACGAAGGAGGAGAGTGTCCGTGTGAAAGCAGTGTTGATGAAGTACGAAAGGATTTCGGGGCAACTTATCAACTATGAAAAATCGGCAATTTCTTTCAGCCCTAATACGAGAAGAACGAATGTGGGGGAAGTAAGAGAGACATTGCAAATAAGGCTCACGGGGGGACACAAAGTTTATCTTGGGCTGCCCACTTTCTCGATGAGAGCAAAGAGAATCCAGTTTGGATATCTTAGGGACAAAGTGGCTAAGAGGGTTGATTCGTGGAAAGGGGCGAACTTTTCGGAAGGAGGGAGGGAAGTTCTTATAAAAGCAATTATACAGGCAATACCAACATATACAATGGCATGTTTTAGGATTCCCGTAACAATATGCAGGGACATCGAGCGGTTGGTAGCTGACTTTTGGTGGGATATAAGAAGGAGGGAAAGAAACTCCATTGGAAAAAGTGGAGAGTATTGTGTGAACCAAAGGAAGTAGGGGGGCTCGCTTTAGAGATATGGTAAATTTCAACCAAGCTCTGCTGGCAAAGCAAATCTGGAGGATAATTGAGCAGCCTACATCATTGGTAAGTAGAGTTCTGAAGGCACGGTATTTTAAGCACTCCGGGGTGATGGAGGCCGACATAGGAAGTAACCCATCTTTCGTGTGGAGGTCTCTTTGCTGGAGCAGAGAATTATTGGAAGATGGAATGCATTGGCGAGTTGGGAATGGGGAATCCATTAACATATTTAGGGACAGATGGGTGAACGGGCTTTGTGGAGGGCGTATTGTGTCTCGAATTGCAAGTGCCTCGACGGTCAGTCGCTTCGTGAATGAGAACTCAGAATGGAAGGCGGAGCTGATTGATAGAGTCTTTCTTCCTTTTGAGGCAATGACTATCAAAGGTACGCCCATAGGGGGAAATCGGGTGGAGGACACGATGTTTTGGAAACCTGGAGTGAAAGGAAAATACTCGGTTCAATCGGGGTATTGGTATAACTGGGAGAAAGGCAAAGCGGTGAATGGGGAATCAATAAGTGGGGTGAAGAAGGGGGAGGGGGAGGAATGGGGCAGGATGTGGAAACTAAAACTCCCTCCAAAGATTAAGATTTTTTGGTGGAAAGTAATGCTAGATATTCTACCAAATGAAGGGAATCTTAAGGCACATCATGTACCTGTGGACGGTAACTGCGATATGTGTGGTGGCCATAAAGCAAACACAACGCACACACTTTTCTATTGTCATGGGGTTAGACAGGTATGGAAATCCAAGGGTTGGTGGAAGCTCTTAAAGGGACGAGAGGATATTCCTACTTCGAAATTGATTAGGATGATGAGAGAAGGGTGTAATGAGGACGAGCTGGAGGTTATGATTACGATGGCATGGGGTATATGGAAGGAGAGGTGCACGCTGCTACATGAGGGGAAAGAAAAGAAACAGATGGGGAGAAGCATAACACAGGTAGAATGGGCCATTACATTCCTTAAGGCATTCCAACAGACGAAAGCAAATTTAGGCAGGGGCAGCCAACATGAGGTACCTTTGGGAGGCCATACGCAAAGGGGCAGCCTTTGGATTAAGGTTGATGCAGCATATAAAGAGGATAGGAACCTTTTTGGGGTGGGAATGGTGCTGGGAGGGCCAGGGGGCAGGGCTTTTGCAGCACAAGGAAAACAAATTACTCATCCGGGTTCGGTGGTTGGAGCGGAACTACGAGCGCTGGAGGAGGGGTTGAAGTGGTGCAAACGAAACAATTGGACGAATATCGAACTACTATCCGACTCCTTGCAAGCGGTTATGCTGATTCGAACAGAGGAAAAGGTTTGGAGCCCAGATGGTTTTGTTTTGGAAAGAATTCATAAGCTAAAACGAGATTTTGTAGTGTGCGAAATCTCTCATATACCAAGAACAAGAAATGAAGCGGCAGACAAGTTAGCGAGTTGGGCTGCCTCGTCTCACTCTTCTCACGATTGGAGAGATGATGATATTCCGCGGTGGATAGCAGATTTAGCAATACGTTGAAATGTAATTGATAGGCTTTTTAGCTTTGGCTTGAATGTGTATTGCCTGCTACTGTCAAAAAAAAAAAAAAAAGTCTGTCCCACTTTTCATATATGAATATTTCATACCAATTTACACACTTCATAAAAGGAAATATTGTCATAATCCACACCCTCAAAATATAAACATATTTATCCATATACCATTACTTTTTCACACCCAATCTACCTTTTACTTTACTCTATTCATAAAATTTTACAAAATTACCCCTCAAAACATCACTGATTACACTTTTTCTTACACATTTATTAAAATGTGTGTCATCTCTAGCGTGCAAGTTCCTACGCAGGGAGTACTAGTTTTGAGCTTTCCCATTTCATTATGTAAACAATTTTCTTTTTCTTTTTTTTGGAAAAAATGCAATAAATTAAAATTTTAAAATATAAAACTGTCATCTAATTTATATATATATAAAAAAGTTAAAACCGCATTTATTCAATTAGTTAGAACAGGAAAAAAAAATACTTATTAGTAAATCAATCCATAGAAGTATCATTAGGTGTACTGGTTTACCAAAAATATACCCCATCCATCCCAGGATTATTTTCATATGTTGATATACACTTATATTAAGAAAATGTAATAATTAGTGAAGTTTTGAGTGATAATTTTATAAAATTTTATCTATAAATTAAAAAATGAGTTAATTTTTGTGTAAGTGTGGAGAAAAGATATTGACATTTGTTTAAAATTTAGAATATTGTGAAGACAAAGTTTATAAAAGTGTTTTTTATTTTAAGGGTGTTGTGGAACCGTCACATAAAAGAAAATGTGAAAATAATTATGGGACGAATAGAGTATAGAATTAACATAGATATAGGATGGAAATTGCAAAATCTTAAAATCATGGGAGAGATTGTGGTTAATCTAAAAATGTTGTTGCTAAAGTGGTATAAGACATAAACTGTTGACCCAAACCGAAAATAGTTTACTAAACAACACGAGTTGAATTTTCCGAGTCTTTGATGTTTCTTTTCCATTCCAAGTTCCGGTGGGCCCCTGCACTCCCATCTCTATCTCTCTCCACCATTTCCAAGTTCCCACCTCCTCCGCTGCCGCACTACACACGGCGGACCAATTAAACTCTCCCTATATATTCCCGTCGCAGATATTTCACACCAAAACAAAATGGCCTCCTTACTACTCCCATCTCTACTCCTCCTCCTCGCCGTTTCCTCCTCAGCTAAAACCTTCACCTGCACCACCACCGGCGCCACCTGCAACGCCCTCATCGACTACCTCTCCCCCAACACCACCACCATCTCCGCCGTCCAAACCCTCTTCAACATCAAAAACCTCCGCACCATTCTCGGCGCTAACAACCTCCCCCCCTCCACCCCCCGCAATTTCCCCATTCCCGCCAATTCCACCCTCAAGATCCCCTTCCCCTGCCTCTGCCGAAACGGCACCGGAATCTCCAACAACCGCCCCATCTACACGGTGGTTACCGGCGACGGCCTCTACCACATAGCGGCGGAGGTCTTTTCCGGCCTTGTCCAGTTCTCTGAAATTCAGGCTGTTAACAATATAACCGACGCCAACTTGATTGAAGTAGGGCAGAGACTGTGGATTCCGCTGCCGTGTAGCTGCGACAAAATTGGGGATCAGGCGGTGGTGCACTACGGACACAGGGTGGCTGCCGGAAACTCGCCGGAAGGAATTGCCTCTCTGTTTAATGTTTCTCTTGATACGTTGGTGACGGTCAATAATTTGCCTAATCCTCCAACCATCTTGGCCGGAGATGTTCTTGATGTTCCTCTAAAAGGTATTCATACAATTTGCATATATAATCAGACTTTTAATTAAATTGTACTCCGTCCCAATGAGTTATTTTTTTAGGTTTAGTTTTGTAAAGTTTTATGAATAAAGTAGAGTAAAAAGTAGATTGAGTGTGTAAAACTAATGACATAGGGATAAATAAGGAGTATATTTTGAGGGTGGGGGTTATGAAGACATTTCCTTTATTTTACGGAGTGTGCATGTGCAAATTAGTATGAGACATCGTTTATAGAAAATGTGCAAATTCTGTGGGACGGAGGGAGTACATAATTTTGTTATTAGTATTATAAATTAACCCCTACGAAGTTGGTCTAGTGGTGTAGACTTGAGACTTAGGAGTGCTCTCTAGGTCTTAGGTTCGAAACCCCTAACGTGCAGACATACAAATGGTGTGTGATTTTGTATCAAGAGAGGAAAGATAAGAGTTAGTTGAGGCTAACTAACTCTTATCTTTACTCTCTTGATATTTTGTGTGTTTGTTTTTAGGCCCGATTAGACATCTATTGTTAAGAGTCGTGCCTCTTGAAAATTCATGACATTATGAAGCATCTGTTTGTGTGTAATCGAGGTTTGTATATATTTGAGCTGAGTTTGATGCTTTTAACATATGAGTTGTGACGAATAGATGGCGATTTTGTCTGTTTAATTTAGCAACACAAAAATCATAAGGGGATCTTGTGATTGATATTTGATTTGTCTTAATTCTGAACAGCTTGTTCTTCGCGGGTAATCGAGGTTTGTATAGATTGGAGCTGAGTTTGATGCTTTTAACATATGAGTTGTGACGAATAGATGGCGATTTTGTCTGTTTAATTTAGCAACACAAAAATCATAAGGGGATCTTGTGATTGATATTTGATTTGTCTTAATTCTGAACAGCTTGTTCTTCGCGGGTAAGCAATACCTCGCTAGACAGCCCTTTACTCGTTGCAAACAATACCTACGTCTTGACAGCTAATAATTGTGTGAGGTGCAAGTGTGATGCTGCATTAAACTGGATGTAAGTCATTTTTTCTTAGTTGCTTGTGTAAGTAACTCTTGGTTGTATCTTGCCTTTGTTCCTTCTCACTTTTGGATTTTTCGTTTAGGTTACAATGCGAACCTTCTGGGTTTAATTCATCATGCGCCCCAATTCGTTGCGAGGGTTCAAATAACTTCTATCTTGGAAACACCACAACCTCAGTTTGTAATAGCACCACCTGTGCCTATGCTGGTTACACCAGAACTGGAAGCGTTCTAACGACCGTAGATACAACCTCAACTTGCCTTGGTGAGTGTTATCACATCTTTATGAGTTTGAAACTTTATGATCGGTTTGTTTCTTATTATGCTGTGATTGGTTTCGTTTCTAATAACGTTTCGTGTTAACAACAGCTCCTAGATCATCTGCGACGAGGTTGCAAGGCTGGAGATGGAATGGAGTTGTAATATTTATGCATATCATGGTGCTTTGTATTTACTTTCATAAAGCTTAGAAGAGCATTGTTGGTAAATGTAGGAATTTGTGGTTTTTATTCATGTAATGTGAGGTTGCTTTTGCTCTACTTTTAAACGTTTTATTTTTTTTGTTCCAAATTTTGAATTATAAATAAATGAGATTCGAAAATGCACCTGAATTGCCTGCATGCAAGAATTAGTCATGGGATTTTAGCTAGACTATATTTATATAAAATATTTTAAAAGCTTCCTCCTTTTGTATACTCAATGTTTAAGAATTTATCAATACATATTAAGAACAATACATTGTTTGACTTCCAACTATATTTTTATATATTTTCTTTAACAATGGTATTACTATAAATTACAATTAAAAATAAAAAATTAACCAATTCTGACTATCCTCTGTACAACTTTTTTTTTTTTTTTATTTGATTGCTTTTAAAATTCTACATAAGACTTAAAATTTCGAACATTATTTTATTTTCTCATTTAAATTTTTACATTTTACTCGAACAATCATTTTTTCTTATAAAATTGGGAGGGTCAAGTATTTTAATCATCGTGAATTGTGTGTGTGCATAAGATTCCAATCGAAATTATTGGACTAAAAAGAGAAATGATTCATTCCAATAATATTTTTTTGAAACCATGTGCCAAAGTCGGTAATGAGTTGCGAGGTACAAGGTACAAACCTCACACAAAGCTGCAATGTTTAATAATTTATGATATCTTCTGCTCCCAAATTCTGTGTGCATATCACATTAGAAAAGAAAAAGAAAAAAAGAAATTGTGTGTGCATATCTCCTTCCTGCGATCACTCCCAATTTCACTATAGTACAAGATAACAAGGTTAGAAAACTGTGTATTCTTTTCCCTTGTTTCCTACCATCATTCTTGGTTTCATAATTATCCAAACCGCTAAATAATCTGTAAAGAGTTGTTTTAATACCTTGTCTTTTGTTGGCAGTAATAATTAGCGACTACATTGTGTGGAAGACGTATAAAGAAATTTAGAGAAAATATGGTGGCTGCGCAACTCACTGGCAGTGCCGCAGCTTCTTGCGGCTTATGGAATGGCAATGGAAAATTCGAATTTCCGGCAACAAATTCAAAAGGGTTTCGTTCTTCTCATGGAAGCCGGAGAAATTTCGACGGCGGCGGCGGCGGTGGCGGTACATGTGTTCTGTCCTTGAACAGGGCTAAACCGTTGTTGTCTTTCCCGGTTATTCGTCAGAGGAAGCAGATATCTCCTAGATTCAATAAACAGCTGATTTCTAATTGTGGGATACAGCCAGATTATGTAGAGGAGGCCGCTTCCTCTGATTCAAGTGGAGAGCTTAAGTATGATTTCTTTTATAATGTTGTTATACACTAACCCTTGACAATTTGGAGAAATTTTGTGTTTTCGTGCTTCATTGAATGGTTGATTATGTTATATTTTGCCTATTGTATGTAAAGAATGCTCTCCTTGAGCTCTTGGACCTGTGTCATGTTAGTTTAGTGACACAATAAGCATGTGGTATCTTTTTATGCCAGAGGTAGATGATTCTGGTAATGAATAGTTTACTCAAATTAAATGTTTTTTTTGTTTTCAGCAAGTTGAATGGAGTGGGTTCTTCTCAGATCAATGGAGTTAACGACAACTTGAGTGAAAATCCTCATACATCTAAATCAAAAGATGTTAGACGCGAGCTTATAATGCTGTCTTTACCAGCAGTTGGTGGACAGGCGATTGACCCGATGGTCCAACTGATGGAGACTGCGTATATCGGTCGCTTGGGTAAGATTGGCTAGTTTCTTTTTGAAACTAATTTCTGCACTTTGCAGCATTAGCATTTTTATTATCATTTTCTAAACTTTGGTAATGTGCAGAAGTTTAGCAATATAATATTGGTACAACTGGAGGTATTGTATTTATTTACTAGAAGGCTGATTTGGAATCTCCTCATAACTAAAATTCCAATGGTCTTATGGACGATCAAAATCTTACTATCAATGATGGCAACGAAATATCTACCCTAATCGTTCTTGACATGTTTTTATTGCCTGTGCAATCACATGCTGCAATCTTTCTTTCTTCTGTATGCCTGTATTGTTCAGTAGAAATATATGTTCCAGATGTAGAAAGCATTCTAGTCCACCTTGTCAATGTCCTTTTCCGTTGATGTGGTTCAACAATTTAGTGCTATCTGTGGTGTTTTAGGTGTATTCATTAGTTCCTGGTAATATTTCCAGGAGAATGTAGCTGCCTTCTTGATATTTAAAGTTGAAGCTTCCTTGAATCATTTTCTTTGTCACTAATTTATGTATTTCTCAATTTCAGAGCTAGTTATTGAATTAAAAGCGAGGCTTCTTGCTTCCATGTCTTTTTAATTTCTCTTATTCACCCCTAAACATATTTTGAATCTAGGTTCTGTGGAGTTAGCTTCTGCTGGCGTCTCCATATCACTCTTCAACATAGTCTCGAAGCTTTTTAATATTCCTCTCCTCAGTGTTGCTACTTCTTTTGTGGCTGAAGACATTTCAAAGAATGCCAGCAAATTTCCCACATCAGGTATATGTGTTATATCCAAGTCTAAACTATTTATTGTGATGCACATTATTTCAGTTTTTAAAGTCATGTAAGATCATACTATTTATTAACTTCAAATGTTTTTGGAGTGCTATCATTTTGTTTAGAGAACTTAGCAACGGTGGATCTTTTTCATAATGCTGCAGAAAAGCTGCAGCTATCTTCAGTGTCGACAGCTTTGTTCTTAGCTGTTTGTATCGGCATCTTTGAAGCTACGGCACTGGTTCTTGGTTCTGGACCTCTTCTTAGTCTGATGGGCATATCAACGGTATGGAATTTAAAAGCAACGAAGATCTAGATTTATCTTGGTTTAAATTCTATGCCAAATGATTTTCATTTGGTGGCTTAAAACTGGATTTTTGACACGTACGATCTCATGATTTGGGCAACACTGCGAATAATTGTATGTTGTAGAACCAGTTTTATCAGAAAGTTTGATCACAATTTTGTAAAGGAGCTTTTTTGTTTCAGGATGCACTAATATTATGTGTTTCTATTATGTATTCAACTACCATTGCATGGTTATTTCGTTGAATGGCATTATTTTTGTTCAGGCCTCTTCAATGCGTGGTCCTGCACAGCGATTTCTTATTCTGAGGGCTATTGGTGCTCCTGCTTTTGTTGTTTCTTTGGCACTTCAAGGAATTTTCCGTGGGTTCAAGGATACAAAAACCCCTGTATTCTGTTTAGGTAACTGACGTTTTTAATTGTACTAAAGTTGAGGGGGGAAGTAAGAAATTAATCAAAGGAATCAGCTCTTCTGAGCCCTACCCATCGTTTGGATTGAAAGCATTTTGACGTCCTAAGCTTTCACACACAAACAAAAAGACTGTCCTTAGATTTATTTATGTATTTTTCTCTTTAAAGAACTGATTCAACTTTTGCCTGCAGGTTTTGGGAATTTTACTGCTATATTCCTCTTCCCTTTATTTATGTATTATTGTCGGTTGGGTGTTAACGGAGCTGCCATTTCCACCGTTGTCTCTCAGTATGTATTCGTGCAGGCTTCCAATTGGCTTTTGTTTCCCTTGGTAACTTTGAACCTGAGTTATAGTCTTTGTTTTAGTTGATTAGTTTGTTTTGATGATATTTTTCTTGTGTCAGATACATTGTCACCATTTCAATGATTTGGTATCTTAATAAGAGAACTGTATTATTGCCTCCAAGGTTTGGCGAACTGGAGTTTGGTGATTATCTGAAATCGGGTAATCACACTTGTTATACTGCCTCTTTTCCTTCTCCAAATCGCATGTTGTAGCTATTCTTCATTGTTCTAGTGTATGTTGAAGTTTTTTGATGTATATGTTATGTAATAACTTTGGGATTATTAGGTGGTTTCCTTATTGGGAGGACTCTTGCTGTTCTTTTTACTATGACACTCGGTACATCCATGGCGGCTCGTCAGGGAACTGTAGCAATGGCTGCTCATCAAATATGCTTACAAGTCTGGCTTGCTGTATCTCTTCTTACTGATGCCCTTGGCGCAGCAACTCAGGTCGTTTTTAAGGCTTTAACCTCACTCTCTCTCTTTTTTAATCCTTGGCTTTTGTTATTTTATTACCAAATTACCCATACAGCCAATTTTAGGCTTTGTGCTTTATAGAATGGACTGATTCAAATATGTGCTCAATGTTTTGAAGGCCTGCCTAATTGAATTCCTTGGTCCTTTGGGCTCAAATTTTGATTTTTCAGGCCTTGATTGCCAGTTATGCATCAAAAGAGGATTATACCAGTGTGAAGGATCTCACTTTCTTTGCGTTAAAGGTGGTTTCTCACTATCACTGAGTGGTTCTTCCTGTTTGATTATCTTGTATTCAAAAGTAGGTTGTTTTCCTAATACTGCTTTTTTACGTTGCAGATAAGTGTGGTTACTGGTGTTTCCTTAGCCGTAATACTAGGTGTTTCGTTTAGCTCTTTGGCTCCACTATTCACTAAGGACGTAGAAGTCCTCAGGGTTGTTAAAAGTGGTATTCTGGTAAGTAAAATGAACCTAATTGTAGAAGTTAGGTCTGTTGTTAATGCTGATAATTTTCCGACTTCGTTGGAGCAGTTTGTAAGTGCCAGCCAACCTCTGAATGCTTTAGCTTTTATCGTGGATGGTCTCTATTATGGCGTTTCAGACTTCCGCTATGCTGCAATTTCGATGGTTAGCTTTATAATATGTTCAATTACATCATCAATCATCTTACATAAGATAAGCCTTTGGTGAAGATAGTTTTTTTAAATGCAGATAGTGTCTGGGGCAATATCTTCCGCGGTTTTGTTATATGCTCCTACAGTCATCGGTCTTCCCGGTGTTTGGCTTGGCCTTACTCTCTTAATGGGACTTAGAGCTGCAGCTGGATTTATCAGGTAAAAAAAAGTGTTGTTTTCTTCGTGTGGTTCATTTTTGGCTTGTAAAATCGACTTATCCTAAATTGCCCCCAATTATCTAGGATTAAAGGCTCGGTTTGTTGTGTAATTTTTTTTTTCAGATTAATGCAACGAAATGGTCCCTGGTGGTTCCTGCATGGGGATGTTGAAAAGCTCAAGGTTAGTATGTAATTGTTAAATGAATCAAATACAAAAAGTCTTTTAGCCTTGTTCTCCAGTCTTAGGCACATATTTCCATTATACAGTTTGTGGTTGTAAATTCTGAAATATTGTTTGATTTTCAGTTTGTAGGGTGAGAAGTGAGGAATTTAGAAGACTGTACAACTGGTAGAGCCGCGGAAAAGTGTTGAATTACAATAAACAAGGCGCTGTAGACTTCAGTTTCATTAGTTTGTGGGTGGTTTGAGAGTGTTGAAAATGTTGTAGTTAGTTACTACTTGAGTTTTGATCTTCATCTTCATCTGCTTTTTGTTTGTTTGTGGAAAATGTACAGTTTCTGTATCTCTCTTAAAGTCATAAGAAAGACATTCTTATGAATTAATGGAATATTAGTAAAGAATCTGTACAAGAGTAGATAGTTTGATATCGCGTATTTACAGGCCCCAGTTTTGTGTTGCTATTTCATTATCACCACATTTCTCCATTCAAAATTCGAATTTATTTTGCAACAAACGAGAGTAGTTGGATTAATGCATGGGATTGGTGAGTAATATGTGGAACTCTGAAGCAGCATTTAGAGCTTGTTTGTGTCTATATATATCTCCCTATTATTAAATTGTTCAATTTGAGCTAGTAATTGTCATTGACTTTAAGCTCCAACCACCAAATAGCACTTTGTAAGGGAATCACAACCTCACTAGAACAATCTGTAACCTGATGTAAGTGGAAGCATATGCAACATATGTGAGATGAATAAGCTGAACAGATTGTTGCTTAAAGATATAAAACACAACACCACTGGCAAAACAAGTATTAATACACATTTAAACAATTCTAAGAAAATCTTCCCACTATATTCAAGTTAAAATCATTTTTAAGTAGTCTCTTTAGGCACCCTCAACCAAGATTCGTTGCACTTCAACACCTAGAATGCATCTTCTTCAATATATCGAAAAAAAGAAGCAACTCAGAACATGTCGTCTATCTAGTTGGGGCCGTGGTAGGACTGCTTCCTAACCCCATTTTCTGCCCTAGAAGTGCAAGCTGTTCCACAAACTCACCTCCTGATAGAATCTCAGTGGTTCCATATATGACATGTTTGGGAGGCTGTTGACGATGAACAAGCTCTTGCAAGCTTCCATACTCTACATAATTTCCACCACCTATCATGAATACAATAGCTTCTTTAAACGGTCCTTTCATGTGGCTTCCACTTGACCCCAAGGATGACTTTGGGGCTCGGGGATCAAAAAACATATACGAGTCAACTTCAGGGTTTGGTTTCCCCTCCATTAGTGCATCAACTGTTCTTGTCAAAGCCAATTGATGATCGCTGGACAGTAAATTTTTCACACCAGCCGTTACTGCACTGATCGACTGCCCATACAGTTTTTCTGCCCAATCAACAATATTGCTCCTACTTGCAGAATTAGCTGATGCTAAAGAAACATTCAACGATTTCATCTTCTTCACATACTGAAATGCGCTGGTCTCAACCTCTGATTCCCTCAGAGCAGTTTCCACAGCTTCGATTTCTGATGGGGGGATGCTCTCTGTTGAAATAAGATACATGATAGCAAACCGCAATTTGTCTATCTTAGTACCTTTTCCCTTGAGCACGCCAAGGAGTTCGCCACGATCAATTCCACCTCTGACCATCATATCACTCTCCTTTTTAGCAAAAGAATCAAGTGACCTTTCCTTGATATCACCCAACAATGCAGTAGCAATATTAGTATGCTTATCAATCACTTGCTTCCTCTCAGTCAATTCAGGGAGAGAATTCACTGCATTCATCAGATGCTTCGTGTTGCCAATCAAATCTGTCCCATCGAATTGAGCCTCATCACCACCAGTTCGCCTATTTACCTCTTCAACATCTTTCTTATACTTATTCAATTGTGTCTCGATTTCCACAGCAACTTCTGGAAACTCCAGTGACCCATTTGCTGTCCAAAATGGGTCGGAATGATCCAGTTCAAATGATTTCATCCCACCTTTCTCTCCTTTCACATTCAATCTATTCAACCTCAAGCCAAGTACATCATGAACAAGTGGCTTATACCTAAAGTCATGTTGGATAGCCACGGATAGCTCAAAATTCCTGTCAAATATACACAAAATTGGTCTCTGAAAAGAGCTGGTGAAGTTCCCACCTTCAGTGAACAGATTGTTCTTTGCCAGCAAATGGTCACGCAATCTCTGATCCAGCAAGGACGCCACCATCTCAGCTGGCCCTCCACGATGACACCTGATAATGGGAACAACTGCAAGGGTCGCTAAAACGCAAAACAACCCTCCAACAATCTTTTCGATGATTTCCTCAATCTCTTTATCTCCGCAAGAGGGATCATTTAACTGAACATAGCAATGCTTATTGGCAAGTGTAAATAAGTTATCTTCCAGGGTCACAAATTCCAAATACTGATCATGCACTTTGGAAATCCTCTGAATTGAATCAGAATTGATTGTTCCTAAACCACAGAAAGAGAACCAAATATCAGGTATTGCTTTGGTTCCCACTCAAGCGACATGAAATTATGAATCAGAATTAATTGTTCCTAAACCACAAAAAGTAAGAAAAAAATATCACGTTTGATATGGTTCCAACTAAAGCGACATGAAATTGTGAACTACAAATCGTATTTAACCAACGAACTTAAACAAACATTGTTTACATCCTAACAAGGTTTCCTTAATCAGGTTAAAGGGCTGCTAAAATTAAAATCTTGAAGGCGATTACTACCCACCCAACTACATATCAAAAGGAATTAAACAAATCTTAACTATGATTCATTCAGCTACTTACCACAAATTGAGAGCAATCAGGTCTTGCAGTGCTACCAACTCAAGCAATGTAAAACACAATCATACAAGAGAAGATATATGAAGCAAAAAGTCATAATCTAAATACAACTCAAGCTCTATGACTTGTATCTACCAGGACCCCTTAATGAAGTTAACAAGTGAAATTAACCGGTATAATCTAAATCTTATAAGATTATTTTACTACCCCCACCCACCAAAACAATAAAACGCAGAACAGGAATATACAGATCCCAAAAATAAAGTCGTAAAAATAAATCCTGCTTAATGAGATCAAATCAAGAACTTGATACACCTTTCTTTGAAGAAAGGAAGAAGAATCAAGTTTTAGAATGTGTCTCAATTGCAAACAAATTGAACAGTTCATAGAGAAGGGGGGAAATGTGAATGATCATACCTGTGGCTAGTTCTTCCAGGAGTGGTCTGGGTATGGAGGAGGAGAAATTGAGGTGGAAGGAGTCGTAAAGTCCTCTGGAAGCGTCGGAAATGATACGATGCACGTTTTGAGGCGTCGGTTGGAGGAAGTACACGGCGGGGACGTCGTGCACAGGATTCCGATCCTTATCAAGGAGAAAGTATAGGGTGATTCCATGCTTTCGCAAGTCCTTAACGTGGATCAATGGGGAGAGTATATCCTGGCAGAATCTATCGTAGATCAAGATCTTGTAGACCTCCTCGTTCGCCGTTCCACTGGCGTTACCCACAGCCTGATTCAGATTCAGCATCTTAATGATGCACTCTGCAAATTCAACATCCAAAATTACACATTCATACAATTGGAATCTGAAACAGTAGGAGAAATACATGGAATGAAACTTACCCGTATGCTTCTGACGGAGATTTAGCGCCATTTCGACGAAGCGAGTTTTCTGTATTTCGCAGCTCGGAAAGATGAGAGAGATCTGAAGTTGTGTTTCTTTGGGAGTAAGGCTTGTACGTCTAACTGCTGGGATTGTACCATGCGCTTGGGTCAATTCGGGTTTTGTAAATCTTGGGCTCAACTAATTTATTGAAGGCGTGGGTTATATGCCCCTCCAAGTATGTTTAATGCACCCCCCACCACTTTTATTAATTAAATATTCATGTAAAATACCAATTTTGACCTTTTAGTAAAATATTATAGATACATACATCCCCTCAAAATCCTAATCCTAATTGGATTAACCCTAATTTTGCAATTGCCGCCGCCACCATCACCTCCGGTAGACACCACCACCTCCTCATCCGACAGCCCACAAAAAATAAAAATTAAACACTTTAGAAATTCAAACAAAAAACTTAGAAATTCAAAAAAAAAAAAATTATTTTTCGATAAATCAGTCGACCAAAAACACTCTCGTCGACACTGGTTTGTCGATCAAAGCCGCTCCCATCAGTAAGATTTTGTTGTAAGAATATTTAAAAATTAAAATTTTCGACAACAAAGGCTCGACCATTATGATCGAGCCTTTATTGTCGATTTTTTTTAAAAAAGAAAAGGGCATACCTGCGCGCGGGAGATGGAAGCTGCCGTGAGTTGGGGTCGAGGAGGCGGCCGTGAGTTAAGGTCGAGGAGGTGGAAGGGGCGGTCGTTGGGTGGAGGGCGACAGGAGGTGCGGGCCCACGTTGTCGAAAAAAGAAAAAAAAATTGTACCAACTCGGCGGGAGGACACCGCCTTGAGCCCAAGCCTGGGCACAACAACGGTAGCGACCAGGGCACAGTGGCGCGGGTGGAAGGGGGTGGATTGCTCAGCAGGAAAAAAAAAAGAAGAAGAAAGGAAAGAGAGGAGAAGGTTGGGGCGGCGGTGGAGGCGACGAGGCTGACAACCGATGGAATGGGGGCAGGGAGGTGGGAGGTAGAAGAAGTATGAAAAGATGAAATTAGAGTTTTATGTTTGGGGGTGCATTTATTCAACTAAGGTTTTGAGGAAAAATGGTAAGTATTTTGGATAACTTGGTGGAGTGCATCTATAATATGTCTGTTTTGGAGGGAGTGCGTGTATTGGAGGAGTACATATATCATTGTTGGAGGGGCATATAACCCACGCCTTTATTGAAGAATGGTTTTTGCTGAAAAATATTCAAGACCCGAAGTCTAGCCCGTTTTGTATGCATTTGCCTAATGGGCAAAATTTGACCCGAACGAATCTATCTGCCAACTTGAATTAATCATATCACAAGTAAATTATAATCATCTACTATTTGCACACGTTCATGGAAATCAGAAAAGGGAAATTTCAAAATGTCAATGGTAACTTAGTTAGTTCCATTTTAAATTCTTTAAGTTTTTCAAAATACGTTTTAAGATGTCAAATTTACGTTCTTTTTATTAGAAAATTAAAATTTTCGTCGAAAACTGATACGCGTGGCTCGAACGTGAGTTTAAAATTGAGACTTCCGACAGATCAGGTGATTGGGTGCCAGTGCCACATGTAATTAAAAATATGGTCATGTGCAAATTATTTGAGGGAAAGTTTGATGGCAAACACGTAAATATTGTTGTAAAATGCCTTAAATCTTCTTCGCGATTCTATCGTTTGGTGTTTCTTATGTGTTTTCCCCAATTTTCACGATTTAGATTTGGATTTCAAACTACTTTCTTTTTTTTGTGTGTTTTTCTTTCTAATTAAGTTGGGACCTCCTACATGTAGTCAGGGTGTCGTAAGATGTCGTAATGACTACCGTAGTCAGTTAATTTAAGCCATTAAAAATCTAATGTAAAGGCTTAAACTTGATGACCTATTACCTTTTGTAAATTTTACGGTATGTATTGTCGTAATGTGTCATAAATTTGTATTTTCTATTAAAATATATTATTGTAAAATTACATTTTTATCCTTATACAATAAAATAATTTATTATATTTATTAATGTAATTAAAATATATAATGTTAAAATTACATATTTACCCTATGATATTAATAAAATTAATAACAAAAAAAAATCAAATCAATTTATTAACAAAAAAATAAAAATAAATTAAACCTTAAAGAAATCAAATTCATTAAAATCTAGTTAATACATGTGTTTTCAATTTCATTCGTTTTTTTTCTCCATGCGGCCCATCATCCGCCGCTTGCCAGCCTCCGCCGCTCAACTTCCGTGCCGCCTACCAGCCGCCGCCGACTGATTAGAAGTCAAAAAATCAAACTTAGAAAATTAGAAGTCAAAAAATCAAACTTAGAAAATTAGAAGTCAAAAAATCAAACTTAGAAAAATCACAGTCCCTTGAGTATTCAATAACTACGTAAAACTCCCCCTGTGATCGCCGGCGAACGGGATCAGAAGCTGCGAAGCGGCGACCGAAAAGTTATGAAAATCATGACGAGGCAACGAGAATGCAGCAACGACGGATGTTGTAGTGGTGCGTGAGCGCATAGCGTTCTTACGGCTGCCGCCGCAGATCAGAATGTCACGGAGGGTGCCGCTGTGGGTCCAATAAAGGCGGCATGATTTGCAGAAGTGACGAGGGTGAGAGAAGTTGTAATTGGGGGAGGAGACAAGACATAACCTAATTTCAATCAATTGAATTAACTTAATTAGTTGGTTATTTAATTTTTAAAATGATGTAAATTGTATTAAAGAAGGGAGCAATATAGTAAGTAACAAAATACAATTTAAAAAATGATATAAATAACTTAAACCTGTATAATAGGTAGCAGGTCGTTACGACGTTTACGACATCACGTGGCGCGTTTCGACAAAGTGACTATGTAGTCACTTTGTAAAATTTGACTACCGCAAGAATTGCCCAATTAAGTTTTTATTTATTTCTTTCTTTCTTTATTTTGAGATTAATTTTTGGTTCCTTTAATTCAATGTTTATTGTTGCTCCATTTTTTGCAACAATAATTACTGCGTACAAGGTTTGCCACTAACAAATTGTTGCCTCGATCATCGAATCTGTTGAGAGCCTTAATTTTAAACACACGTTTGAGTTGTGCATGTCAGTTTCCGATGAAAATTTTAATTTTTCGATAAAAAAGAATGTAAATTGAAAAAAAAATTGAACACCTTAAAACTTAAAACGTATTTTAAAAAATTGAAAACTTATGGGTGTATTTTGAAATTTTCCAAACCAGAATTTATGGAGACCAAAGATTACAAAGTATAAATATACGTATTCACATGTACATACATCGTCTACAACGCTTTATCGGAATCTCTAATCCACACTCCTCGAACGCGTTCCACCACCGTATTGATTCGCTGAGAAGGGATCAAAGAGTGTAAGCGCGTATAACGAAATGGGGAGTGTGTATCACTCATTTCTCAACAACAGATATTGGATTCTCAGGCATGGAAGAAGCATTCCAAACGAAAAGGGTCTCGTCATCTCCTCACTGGTTTGTTTGATGATCTTTTTTTCTCCCCCTTTATGATTAAGTCATAAAAACGGCCCTAGTGATCGATGATTTATATATGCCTTTTCGCAGGAAAACGGGATTCTTGAAGAGTATCAGTTGGCTTCTGTTGGGGTTCATCAGGCTCGATTAGCTGGAGAATCTTTCCTCAAGGCAAGTTAAGATTAATTGTTCAAGAATCCATTTCTTTTCCAACCTTCTATTTTTAATTTGGTTATTATAATGGGATAATAATTTTGTGAGTGAAATCGATGTGTTGAATGCATAGTTTTCAAATTTTGTTGCTCTGTTCTCACCTTTATTGAATTATACTAGATTTACTAGAGTCTAGAGGTGCTGCAACTTGATTGTTTCTGGTATGCTGTAAAAGTATTTTGAATGTTTATCATCAGCATAATCTTTCGTATTAGGTTAACAGAGGATGTAACTGTTAAGGTACATTTCTTGAATACACTGGCCTTGTCTCTCCTTACTAGAGGAAGGCTTGTCTTTGAATTTGAATTGCATTTGCATTTGCAGCACGTTATACTTCTATTTATGAACTTCTGGTCAGCATTTATCTGTTTAATTTCAGCAAATATGTTCATGGATGTACGTGCATTGACTATACGATGCCTTTAGTTTCTTTGAGTTGTGTATCCTATGGTGAGAACAGGAAAGTTTGATATCTAATATTAATTCGGAAGAGAGATGTTTTATTTAGTCTGGGTTTTAAGTTTTAACCAACAATTGTCTGTGCAGGATCTGAAAGAAAACAAAATTGGTTTGGAGAACGTTCGTATCTGCTATTCACCATTCTCTAGGACCAAGCATACAGCAAAAGAGGTTGCTTCTGTTTTAGATATTCCATTTGATGGCACACAGTGCAAGGTGAGCGTCTGAACTAGTAAACCATCGAAGAAGTGAATCGATGTTTGCTTGGCATTAATTTCCCGATTGAAATAACAATGTAGAACTCATTCATGAAACATAGAATAGAGTGATCATTAAAGCGCAGGCATTGGTGATGCTTCTGTCAAATCGTTGAGTTGATTGATTGTTTTTTTATTTTTAGGATGTGATTATGAAATGATTCAAAGGTGTTTGTAGAAATTTACTGGTAACTAACTATAATGTTAGATAAGCTTCTGTTAAAAGTTAACAAAATCAAACATTTTGGTTTGAATTTCTAATATCACATGCTGCTATATTCACGTCGCTATAGGTGATGACTTAGTTATATATGCATCACTTCTCTTTTATACCCACAACCAATCATCTTGCGTCATATAGCTTTAGGGTGTCAGGTGTAAGTATGTGCTTGTCTCTCTTTAATATATTATCATGCCTCAAGGTCTTATTGTTATTTTTGTTTTTTTTTGCTTCATAGGCAATACTGGATATTAGAGAGCGGTACTTTGGTCCTACATATGAGCTGAAGTCACATGACATAGTAAGCCTTTCTCTTATCGAACAAGGTTCTTTTTTTATAACAACTTGAACAGTTGTAGACATGCTATCTTAGAGCAGTTCTAATTACCAGTGTGTTTCTTGTGCATTAAGCATAGAGCTGATTAAATACCATTTATAGTTCTATCAGTAACTCATGAATCATGATCTTTTCTTGTTTTTTTGCACTGAAGTACCCTGAGATTTGGGCGTTGGATGAGAAAGATCCCTTTATGCAGCCAGAAGGAGGAGAAAGTGTTGCGGATGTTGTCACGAGGCTCATTAAGTCTTTGGCAGCGGTGGAATCAGAGTATAAGGGGTAATATACGTCTGTTGTCTTCTCTTTCTATTTTCAGTTGTGGCCAAACTTTCCAACATTGATAAGTTATCATAGTGTTTGTGTTTCTCACTTATGAATGAGAGTGCGTTAAATATCCATGAAGAGGAGGCAAGAAAATGATTAGGGAACATCTGGAATATTATGATCGAACTGATTCAGATTGTCGTGTAAATATGAAATTTCATTGTGTGAAAGTTGAGCAGATTCTGTGAAATCTTGAGCTACTCTGGTGATGATTGGGGGTTTTGTCAACCTTATTCTAATGGTATAAATGTTAAACAACTGCATAATTAAAGTTCTTTCTCTTGTTCAAATTAATCATAGTTAGGAAATCAGGCTTAATGTGCATGCCCATTTGTTCTCTCTTCCAATTAAGAATAACTAACATAAATATGATGTTCCCCTGCTGTAGGTGCTCAGTGCTGATAGTAAGTCATGGCGACCCGCTGCAGATTTTGCAGACAATCGTTAATGCAGCAAAGGAAGATGGAGCAACACATGAAAATGACTTTATCTCAAGACTAGAGGCACTCAAAGTCCACTCTGTTCTCTCACAGCACCGCAAGTTTGCTCTCGATACTGGAGAACTCCGTCAATTAATCTAGAGTTTCATGTGCTGTTACTACTAGTTCAGAAACATTTCTTCATGTTGAGATCTTTGATCTTCAACTAGTTTATTTATTAGGCATTGTAATCAACTAATTGGCGTGGAAATTAAATAATAAATAAGGTCCTTTTTGTTTCACTTTACATGCTCCGTTTTCTGTTTTTTGTTCAAAAGCTTCATATTCGTTTGCAAATAATTTGCTTATAAAAACTGTAAGGCAGAGAATACATGTTTGTATTGAAAAGCAAAGTGTTTGCAGCAGACACGAAACCAGCAACAGCCATTACTTGCGAGGAACAAACGGTATGTGCTCACTCTTACTCATCAAGTGCAAAAGGGAATTCGCTTTTCTCTGTGCTCTAGTTGTTCCACATCTCGTTATCTCTACTAAATGGTCGTATACACCGTATTGCAGGGCCGCCAACAGACAAGAGCAGTTGCTCGATCCCAACTCGAGTATAAGAGCCGTAGCACACTCCTTGTTTTTTGGAGTCCCGTCTCGTACTATCTCAACCAGAGTTTGTACAAAAGATAGTCTTCCAATTTCGGTTTTTCCCTCAGGATGTGATGCGATGAGTAGTAAAATCGAGAGTGCCTCATCAACCATATCCAACGTCTTATCTTCTATCAGATGAAGCAAAGGAGGTATTATACCTGCCTTGATTGCTCTTGATCTGTTTGCTTGATTAACTACCAAGCTAAACAGTGCTGTTGCAGCATCCTTTTTTCCTCTGCTTGTCCCTGTTCGTAAGAGATCTACAAGTGGTGGAATCCCATTGGAGCAGCCCACGAGAGCTTTGTTCTCATCAAGAATCGACAAACTGAATAAAGCTGCTGCTGAATTTTCTTTAGCCTCTTCTGTTCCACTTCGTAAGACTTGGATAATAGCAGGTATGGCTCCTTCTCTAGCTATCAGCCTTTTGTTCGCCTCATCGAGTGATAAGTTCAAAAGAGCGGTCACAATGTGTTGTTGAGTTTCAGAATCTGTATATGATAACAGATAAACCAAAGGGGGAATCCCCCCACTGTTAGCAATCAAGATTCTACTATCTGGAGACTCTTTAGACAGCATACGAATCCCAATAATCCCGTCTCTCTGCACATTCAAGTGGGACGAGTAGAGATTTTGGATCAACGACGAAACTTCCTCAGCAAGTGGCGAAGATGCAATCACAGGGTCATCACAAACTTCCTTCTTGGGAAGTTCATAATTATTCTTTTCACACCATTGCTGAATGAGATTGCGAAGGGCAAAATTTGGAGCCACTGTCGAGTTACTCAATTTTTGCCCCGTTTTCGGACAGGTTCTATGGCCCGAGTTTAACCACTTCTGTATGCTCTCTCGTTCGTAAGTCTAACACAAGTAAGCACACAAGTTAAGAACATTTCGATTACAATACAATCTTTCCGAAACGCATAATGGGATGGATTATTTACCTGTCCAGTTGAAATGATAACAGGATCTGCCATAATTTCCAAACTGATGGGGCATAGGAATTCATGAGGTATTAACAAGGATTTGCTCTTTTCTAAACATCTGGCTAATGCAGGTTTATCAAGAACACTGTTTTCATCAACTCCAGCAATCTGCTTGAATTTAGCAAGGAGTTCCACAACTTGCTGAGTGGCACTTTTCCCCTTGGCCTTCACAAGCTTTCTGACCGCCATAGCTTCTGTTTTGAGCTCTGCTGCTGTCTGTAAGTCCAATTTTTTCGCTAGTCTTTCTGTTATAGCATCATCTGCATTGCGTTCGTCTTTTCTTGAAAATACAATCATCATATCCATCGCGAGTTCCATGTCCTGTGATTCCGTCCTCCGTTTAGCTCGTTTTAGCTGCATATGCATCAGCTCCACCTGACCAAATCCATATGTTCAAGCAAATCAAATGAGATGACTTCCATTTTAACCAATTTTTTCCTCAAATTATTTGATTTTTTCACCCCATTTCTTCCCAATTTACCCCTATATCATGCTTCTGTGGGTTCTAAAACACGGATTGAAATCACATGTTCCACATTTGTTCCACTATATGGATGATTGAAAAAAATAATTAACGTACAAGGGCGACACGTGTTAAAGTACCAGTAGGGTGGAACACGAAAAGTGGAACAGAGGAATCGAACAGCTAAAACACACACAACTATCACATATTAACACACTGTGTTTCTTGATCTAAATTAAACTGACAGGAAATATTGATTTCAGAAGATGAGATGGCTTACCTGCTCTTTAACTTCTTGTGAGATGCCAAGCTTTTGATAAGGCATGTCATTCAAAGCCTCGTGTATTTTCTCATACACGCAGTGAAATCTGCTCATCATAGCCTCACTCTCCAGCGCCTACAACAGAAACACAAGTAAAAAAATCAACAAACAGCAAAGCGAAAACGTGCAAAATCGTCAAAGAGGATTGATTCTAACAAGGTATATCTTGCTCCCAGAGTTGCATGTCTTGAGCAGGTTCTTGGCAGCCATCAATGCATTCTTCAAGTTAAGCAGTTCACACAATGCTTGATTCGAAATCGAGGGATCGAGCTCCATAACCTCTTCCAATAGAGGCGTCAGAAGCTTCAACCTTCTCACTAAGTTCAAACACTCTTTCCTCTGAGTTCTTCTGAACCCAACGTAAGAACCCACTTTCCCGATCATCTCCACCATTGCTTTCACCACCTCAAACACACCCTCCATTGAAGAACAACTCAAATTGCACTCCATTGTTATCTGAATTCTCCAATTGTGTTTGGAGAAATAGTTAGGACCATGAATGATGAATGATTGTGAGGCTGTTTGCTTCTTTTACTTTATGTGGTGCTCTGAGATTTTTTGCCTTTTAGTGATTGCGGAATTTAAGGATAAATTTTTTGTTTTGTTTTTTCGCGGGTAAAAAGAAAAGGGAAAAGGAGGGGGAATTAAAGGGTGTTGGGCCACGCGTTTTCAGCCATGGACAAATGTGACGCGTCCTCACATGCTCTTCCTACATCTCTCCCCCTACTTGTCTTTTTTCTTAATTCTTTAGATTTCTGGACAACAAAATCCACCGGGTGGAAGCGGTGGAGCCTCTTCCTTTTTTCTCCCCACTATTTACGGATATGATATGTGTGTGTGTGTGTGTGAATTTCTTACAAGTTTGTAGGTGCCAAAAATTATAAGAAAATGATTTTTTTTTTCTAACCGTGACATTTTGTATACACAACATGTCAACACCACTCTAAAAAAAAGAGTTCACGTGAACTCAAAAGATGAAAATTCGTCTCATGCATGATATCTTATTCCAGTTTTTTACAAAAGAAAATGGAGGCAATTCAATTTGTTGGGTTATTGACAATGGGGAGGATAGCTCAGTATAAATTTATAAATAGGGAGACCGTCAACAACTTAGAACAACAATAAATTGATCCCTCGTGAGAAGTTCCAATGAACAACGGGTTGGTCTGCTATGGACTCGAGTGCATGTTATGCACCCTAGTCCATGTTGCACTTTTCAGTTTACTGACTTACACTTTTTGGTAAATGGTGTTGCACTTTTCAATTATTAAACTGTATAATAATATTTTTAGTAATAATTAAAAAGTGCAACACCATTTACCAAAAAGTGTAAATCAGTAAAACTGAAAAGTGCACATGGACTAGGGTGCACAGCATGCACTCGAGTGCATACTAAACTTTACCATGAACAAAATAACACTTGAACTAAATCTCAAACATTCTCTACTTTTTTTTTTTTTTTTGTCATCTCCAAATACAATCCAAAATCCACATTTAGTAATCATCCCCCAACACAATTAATATAATTTTCGTTGTAACAAAATATTAAAATATGTCAAATTATTTTATTATACTTGATACATACTCCCTCCGTCCGTTTATAAGTTTCTCATTTTACCATTTTGGTCCGTCCGCCTATAAGCTTTCTCATACCTTTTTTGGTAAGTATTTTTTCTTACACTTCACTTTATATTTTACTTTTTCTCTCTTCTATCTCAATCACATCACTTGTACTATACCTATTATTTAATCACTTTTCTTAATTTTTATGCCAAAAAATAACGTGAAGCTTATAGACGGACTGAGGGAGTAATTGAAATGAAGTTTACAATTCAGACAATGGTATGCATGTATTGTGTGTATGAGGTAAATTTACCCAGATGCCAATTTTAACAATAAGCTGTCAGGTCAAGTACTCAAGTCAAATCAAAACAGTTGATTCATTTTCACCGATTGAATTGAATTGGCAGTCTTGTTTGATTCATTGAATATGGTTAACTATTTTGATTTATCTTTCACCGATTGACTAGTCTAGAGTCTTTTTCTGATTTATAGAATTGCGGCAACATTTTTTATTAACAATATTAATACAAGCCATGCTTATTAAGAATTTATTCATGGAGATCATCCCATGAAAGGTATTCCAAAAAAGTTATCAGACTTTTATTTCTTTTCTTTTTTGACAAACCATTCTCAACAAACATATATTTTGAACATAATATATGATAAATAAGGAAAAATACTTTTTATATTGTTGTGAAATACTATATCACATTTTACTTTCAAGTTTTACACTTTATTTGCAATTTACTCTTATATTGCTTTTTTTTTTTAATCATTATTATTATTTTTAATCGAGTAGAGGAGTAGTGATATTTGTTGAATGATTTGGATAAGGATGAAAATAAAGAAGGGTGGGTCATAGTCATAGATGGTGCTTATAATAATATATTTTGCAACAGCCGATTGCAGCTGGAGCTGGATCATGCATCCCCTCTTGACATATTTCCTTTATTTGTTTATCTATTTTTATTTTGGAAGAATTACGTGCACATAGTTGGCACTCAGATCCTCTGTCCAAAATGCAATAAACTCATCATTTTCAATGACTATTATCATCATATCCCACTATGTTTCTTTTCTACAAATGAATTATTTGTCACGGGGTTTACTGTATATAACACAACTTCAATACACAAATCGTGTATCAAATTACCCATACTCATACTAGTCTGGAACGTACGACGGCAGAAAAGAATTGAACTAATAGAATTGCAAAATACTCCAGATTTATAAGTTTAGAACACATAATTTTAAAATGAATTTTAGAAAAGGGAAAACAAAAGTATGTACAACATGGTATACGAATACGAGCATCTTCCGAACCTTCTCATTAGATCATCGTGCATTAATAATTGGGGGGGGGGGGGGGTCCGTCGCATCAAATTCTGCAATTTGAAGCTGAAGGAAAACAAGAACAAGATGATGATTGAGAGAAGTTAGCATTCAGTAAGAGTAAAGCAAGCAAAAGGACGAAATCCAAGGAGTTATATTCATTAAAAACAAGCTCAATTATACTCATTAGATCAACAGAATTATGAAGGACATAAGTGTTGCAAGGCATGTTGTTTTATACGAGCTTTTGGATCATGCATATTATAATTAAAGTGGGTAAAAAGAGTTGTTGTACTCACTGCAGTAAATAAATTGGTTGAAGTCAAGGGTCACCCTGCCTTGTTTGCTTGTGTCGAATGAATTAAACATGTTCCTGAAAGGACACAAGCTTTTAGGAGGAAATATTGACAGCTAAACAGATTTGAAAATCCAAGCACCGACAAACTAAACAAAAAAAAAACAATCAACACCAGATGTAAACTACTGAGGCAGGCAATAGTGACAATAAGCTTTAAGGCCTCTTCAAACTAGAACAAGATCCAACAGCACATATCGATGGATTTTCAGATAATTGAAAGCAGAACCTTAAGAGAGTTGTGATGATTGTAAAAAGAAATATAACAAAAAAAGAAAAAAGAAAAAAAATGGTTTTCATATTGAGCAACAACACATCATGCAAATGGTGCAACTGCTAGTAGCTAGTCAAGAAGAGAAATTATCTTATGCAATATTATATCCAATAAAATACAGCATTGTAAGGAAAGAATAAATAAAGATCTACGTACTAAAACTAGAATGACTAAATTTGGAAACATAATATAACTTACAACAAGCATAAACATTAACAACGATATTAGGCTTGATTTACGGACCTCGCTGACTGTACAAATATACAAAGAGCTATGAAATCGTCAAGTCTGAGTTTGCCACTCCTCGTTTGATCAAAACTCTGTTCGATTACCAAGAAGGGACAGAGTAAATTTCAATCATCTTGTTATAAATCATGTACTATAACCCAATTCATTTTACCTCACAAACAGTGTAAAAAGCTGGAGAGTCGAGAGAGAATCCGATTTTCACCAATGCCTATAGCCATTCAAGAAGTTATTAAGAATTAGTAAATCATCAGAGAAGAACAGAAGAACAAAATGCATTTTGAAAGAAGTAAGCATCTCAAAATTGCTACCTTTACAAGATCAATATCCGAGTCCAAAAATAGATAAAAAGACGAAAAGAGAGGATAAAAGTAACACAAATCAAAATATAAAGTTATAAAGAATGAGTAATTCATAAGAGAAGAATAGAACAAAATGCATGTGGAACTGGAAGTCCTTAGAGGGAAGCAGTAAGCATCTCGAAATTGCTACTATTACAAGATCATGACTAAGCTCAAAAGTCAAAATAAAAAACAAAATGAGAGGATAAAAGTCGAAGCACTTAAAATATGAATCTTACATACCTCATAGGCTTCATCTGGAACAAGAAATCCACGTCCCCTACTCCAACATGGAAAGAAAATAGCATAAGTACCATAATCTTGTTTGTGATAACCGAAATAATAACAATTAACAATCCAGTAACCAATAAATGTGGGGCCATAAATTATGTTCTTTAATCTAAAGATACGTTATCCAGTCTTGAGACAATGTTGTTTGTAAAAATGAACTCAACTCAACTTAAATGGCAATCAATATATCGCATAAGAGATTATTCTAGACGAATGAGAAACCTTATTTAGCCACTAGATAAAACTCCAATTTCTAAGTCAAAATTGAGCAACAAATCACCTCTCCAGGCCTGAGAATGCCTGTTGAACCTGCAAGCAAAGCAAATATCATTACCAGTTATGTAACAGCGATAAGTGTAGCCTCTTTTTTATGTTAGTTACCAAACAAATCTTTTTGATGTATTTGAATATAATTATATAACAAAGACAATTCCCAATTCCTTCACAATAACAGCTCCCTATTATGTAATACAACACTTTCAATTATGTCACAAATAAAAAGTTTGGACACTGCTGGAAGACTCCATCACGAGGTGTCAATTGTCAAAGGAAGAGCACAACAAAAGCAGTTCAATCTCCAAGTAGACTAACATATGCACTTCCTTTTAGTAGTCTGTCTAGAGTCTAGACCAAACACACCTTATTGAAGTTCCGGACAACTAATTGGTTGAATTACAAAAAGAATCATGGAAGAATTTTTTTAATTGAGTATAATTAGGGGACAAAACTAATAAACAGAGCTTGTTGTTTATTGAGGTAGAACAAACGTTACATTTGATTTGCATTATTTGGAGTCGAGGGATAACTAAAAACTGCGAATTGGAGCTTTTCTTATGTGATTGAACACTAATTCGATTATTTATCATTTTTGTGGCTTTGATTATTATTTTAGTAGTAAGTATATTGAACCATATCTAAACTCCCCCAATTTGTTTCAATGAGTGTTTCCTTAATCCATACAAGACACAATATTTCAATGTTCCATGTGGATCGACAGCACCCTCAAAAATCTCCTCAATAATAAGAATATTCTTTTTTTAAAAGTTGCCCATCAAACCAAAACTATTTAGGCCTAAAAGCACACAATTTGAATGAGCAAGTGTATCTACTACTTTTGGAAAAGATAAGCTGTTGCAGAGAAAGTACTGACCTTCAGAAGAAACTTGTTAAGCTCAACAAATTCTGGAAAATACAAATAGAAAGATTTAGTAAAGGCAAAGTCCATTCTTTGATCAAAATCAATTTTAACAGGATAACACTCCCACATGACAAAGGGCAGAGAAATTAAAGTAGAAACAAATAAATGCATAATTAGAACCACAGGGGGAAAAAAAGTGCAGTAAAGAAAAAAAGCTAAACAGCACACCTTCAAAGCTCATACTTTCATTTCTGTCGAAATCATACATCCTGAACAGCATAGCAAGGACAATTTTTAAATAAATCCACATATAATGAAATGAAATGGGCTGATTACTCCAAACCTAGTACACAACCACACAGTAGCATACCTGATCATTTGCTGAACAACTGTAAGGGGGAAATGAAGGTTTCCGACGGCAAATGCACTCTGATCACAGGAACAAATGTAAATTAAATAACTGGATTAAAAAACAAAATATGATTATTGATTGTAAGTGAATTGGGTGTTTGATTTCTTTAATGGATAGAAAGAACAGAAGCTGAAAAAAAACCTTGAGCTGAGCTGCTGTGATATTTCCGGTTGTATCGGAATCAACTCGATCAAACCACTCTTTCAGAATAGCTCGGTTCTCCATTTGTTCTCCGGCGACGCGACGGCGAGTTAATAATGCCTCAACCGTCAAACCACCGGTTAACCCCTCAACTCTCAAATAAATTGACTTTTGGTTTTGTTGGCTGATATGCGAAATTGAATTTCCTCTTTCTTTTCTTTTTTTTAATTAAGACTTAAATTACAAATTAAAAGGTTTATTTACAATTTAATCTACATATTTAGATAATTATAAATAAATTATCAATTATAAATATTGTTGCTCTCGTTAAAAAATTTATACAAAGTTGCATTTCTATTGAGATTTTTTTTTTTTCGAATAGAAACGTATTGACAATATTATTTCGACAACATTGATCTTCTATCAATCCAATAAAAATTGTGTGAGAATACAATTCAGCCAAATCATGAATGAATTTTAAGAGTAATTTTATTTATTTTTTACAAAAAATACTACGGATTATGTGATTGCAAAAATAAAATAAAAAATCGTTGGATATATTTGAACAGGATGAAACTTTGAATGTAATTCAAATTATGAATATTACAAGGGTTTCCACTTTCCACCTATGTGATTATATTTTAGACCCAGTTTACTATGCTAGAATAATCTAAATAAGTGATTAATCAGGTATGAGATCAATATCTACTCATTCTAAAATAAAATTTATATATAACATACCAAATATATTTGATTGTTTGCTTATTAAATGAAGAAAAGTTTCATCATCTATAAATTTTGAACTTGATCATATATAACTCAACTTAATGAGACCTTAGTGGCCGCTTAGTCGGATAATAGTCTTTCTAGTAGTAGTATTTTTTGTAAGATTGCAGAAGTTGGAAATCGGTAGTCGGGCAAATTGGCACGGCCTAACACTTAAACAACTAGTCAGGGTTTAGACGATGCCTGATCGATCGCTTAGATGATTTTTTTAAAATTATTTTATCTTATAATTTTCAAGCAATAAACACGAAGTCCTAATAAACAAAAGATTTTTTTTTACAAAGAGATCCTTGAATAAATTAAAATTTGCAAAAATGATGCCGAAAAAAAAAAAAAAACAGTTTTCACCCTTTACACAATAGAATTTTACAAAAAAAAAAAGAAAGTTATAAATCATGGTAAAACCACGTGTTTTGCTCGAAGCGTCGATTCCACTTAAAAAAGTGTACTCGATCGCTCGAACCAAACTTCAACTCTGGAACACGGGTGCAAGTGAGTCGAGCCAACTTGCGAGCTACTCGTGCTCGACTCGAAAAAAGATCGAAATCGACTTGAAGTTAACCGAGTCGAGTTTCAAGCTACGCGAGTTTGAGTTCGAGCTCATAAATACTCGGCTCGAAAGGCTCGCGAGCCTAATCGAGTTTGAACAATATTTACTTATTTTTTCATTAATATATAATTTATATTTATATATAAGTAATCGAGTCGAGCTCGAGTTTATTTTTTAAAAAATATGATTTGTAATTAATTTTAAAAATTATATAAGTTAGCGAGTCGAGCTCGATCTTTAAAATTTTTAATTCAATCGAATCGAGTCGAGTTTTAAAAATTGCTAATTAGACGATTGATCGGGAACTAGTGCCTAGTTGCCGCCTAATCAAACCTAGGCATGAACTTTTACAACATATTGTAGACCAAATTTTACACACAAATAAGGAAGTAACAAAATCTAGATAATTTCGTAAAAAAAAATAAAAAAATCTAGATAATGAATAGTTTAATCAACAAAGAATTAACTTCTATTTCTATTAGTAATCAATTATTAATTCTAACTAATTTATGCCAAAACTCACAATATTATACATTCATCGATTTATAGTACTAATCAATTCTCCCTCCCCATAAAGAAATGTCGATTTGTTGTTTTGTACATAATTAATAAACATAACTTTTTTATAAATTTTATTCTTCATAATCATTAAAGATGAAGAGAAAAGTGAAAGGAAAAAAAAAAGGAAAAACTTGTTTCAATTATCAAGAAAGAGATATACAAAAAATAAATCAAATGAAAGATGATAGAAATTACCTATGATCATATGGATAATTTAGGGAGATCAATGCAAATACAACTTTCGAACCTTTTGAATTGTTGAGATAGGAAGATGTAAAAAACTGAAAACGCATAATGATATAAAAAAGAAAATAGTACATAAAGATACTAGGTGTTGCCAACAAAATGAAATGAACAACTTTAAATTTAGACATCTAAAATGATAAAATGAGTAACTTTGGAGCGAATAAAATATTTAGTTTGGTCATGAATTTTTGATGGAGTGATTATTATGTTTTTATAATTGTAGGAAAAATCCTGGTGAAACTAGTATTAATTGTTTGAATAAAAGATAGGAGTATTAAAAAAATCTTTTAAAGTTATTAGATATATAGATTTTTCTTTTATAAGAAAAAAACCTCGTATGCAATATTCAAGTGACAATTTATTTATGATTCATTGCTTCCTACACTTACAAGGGTGTTAGATATAGGATTAAAAAAAATTGATGCAATATTTCAAGTGACATTTTCTTTGATTCATTGCTTCCTACATTTACAAGGACAAGGTAGTGATACTTTACCTCTTATTTGAGTCATGCCTGTCTCTAGTTTTTTTAATAAATAAAATAATGATTTAGATTTTAAAGTTGGTTAAAAGAATTAATAGTGTTCTTGCATAGTCTTTCTTGTGCAGCAATCCAAGAATAATGGGGGCAATTCATAAAAAAAGAAAAATGGTGGCCGAGATATGAAATTATTTTTTTGCATAATGGTCCCTAAATGACAGTTTTATCCTTCATGTCAACTTGTACACAGTACACAAGATATGGAACGAAGACGAAGGAATATTCGAGTGACTGATTAAATAATTAGAAAAAATTATACTCCCCCGTCTCACAAAAAATTATACATTTTTCATATTTTGATATTTCATATCAATTTTTAGAAAAATAAATATCCCTCTGCCCTATAAAAATTTATACACTTTTTATATTTGATTTTCACTGCATAAACATCTTCATAACCTCAACCCTTAAAATATACACACATTTACTTATATACCATTATTTTTTTACAATTAATCTACCTTTCCTTTGACGGAGACTTTATTATTAAATTTACAATACTACCCCTCGAAATATCGCAAATTCCCTTAAAACCGAAGAACTACGTTACTGTATTTTCTCATTTCTCTAACTACTGCATTTTCCCTTTTATACATTTCGAGAGTCTCCTGTTTTGCACATTCCCCTTTTCGTCTTTTCCAAAATTTCCCCTTAAATTTTATATTTAATCCACACACTACAAATTTAATTTTCACGCTGGTCGCTCTATTAATTACTCATTTACTCACCTGCGATTTCACATTAAGCATCCACGGGGAGAGACGAGCTTCGATTTCTTCCAAATAGGGTTAGGGTTTTTGATTGTTCACCTGAATTTCTAAGGACAAAAGCAAATCGAAGAAAAATAATGGGGGCAGAAGCTGAGTCTAGCATCGGTGTTGCAGGGGCTGAGGAGGTAAATGTAAACGTTCGATGCTCAAATGGTTCTAAATTTTCGGTGAAAGCCAGCCTCGAATTGACGGTCGGAGAATTTAAAGGGGTCTTGGCGCAGAATTGCGATGTGCCACCTGAACAGCAGCGGTTGATCTACAAAGGCCGGATCTTAAAGGACGACCAAACCCTAGTCAGCTATGGTAAACCAATTCCTGTAGATTTTGCCTTAGTTTGCTATTTTTATTTTCTAATCGTGAATTTAATTTCTATCGGAGTTCTGGAAATCTAGCAATCTCGTGTTCTTTTAATTTGCAAGCTTAGATGTTTTTGGCGTGATAGATTCAAGCAAATGATGCCTGATGTAGAAACAGTTTACACTGTCGTCGTAGCGTTTACTCTTGCTAAACTGTGAAGTTGCTGGAAAGAGAAATATCACCTACCAGATTAATTGGGAAAACGACACTCACGAGTATTTTGAAGAATGGTTTAATTAAATAAAATATCCGTTTATTGGTCCTAACTCATAAGAAACAGCCGGCTATGGTTAACTTATGTGAATGTTAACTCAACACATGGCTGTGTAGCAGGCGTAGTCAGGTGTGGTTAAGTGTTAACTTAAGTGAGGATAATTTCAAACTTGGCCGCCATGCAACAGTGGAATGGGGTTTATTTAGTGAGACTCCTTATTCTTCAAGTTGCAGTTGACATAAATTGTGTGTGAAGCCTGATCGGAGGCAGATGGATACCAGTTCTTAATAGTTACTCACAGACGGGTGCTTTAAGAAGCTTAATTTTATTGACTCATCACTCATGTATAATATATGTATTAGTTGGTATAGAAGTGTCTATTCTCGTACAGACTTTAAACTACTTGCGATGTCAGTCACAATTTTTAAGCATATTTCTTAAATCTTGATGTTTCGTGAATCTGTTGCTTAAGGAATATATACCTTCTCAGTAAGGTCCATAATCACCCCCAAACCATGCAGGCTTTATTGAGACAGTTCTGTACCGAAAGTAAAAAGTAGGACGTAAGTTAGAGGCTGCCTGTTAGGATTCTATATGATATAGGACAGTTCTTATTGTATGTGGTGCCTCCACAACAAACAAAAAATTAAAGATTCTGGGCGGAGATAATATATTTGCATTATGGTAACAGAGCATTATTTATATGGTAACATCTTATTACATTATCTTTGCTAGGATATTGTAACAGGGGTCTCACTTTCTTGCCATTTCACTTGGCATCATACTAATCTGAATGCTCATTCCTACTCTTAAATAGGTTTGCAGGCAGATCACACTGTTCACATGGTTCGTGGTTCTGCACCAGCTGCATCTCCTCCTGCTAGTTCTGGGAACACCAACAGTACTCCTGCTGCAACACAAGGCAGTGGCCCAAATCCAGGGGGCACTGGTGTGGCTGGTGCTGGGGCATCCCTATTTCCGGGCCTTGGTTTAGGTGGATTAGGTGGGAATGGAGCACCGGCGGGATTATTTGGAGCTGGGCTTCCTGAGTTTGAACAGGTGCAGCAACAACTAACTCAGAATCCTAACATGATGAGAGACATAATGAACATGCCTGCCATTCAAAGCTTAATGAACAACCCTGAAGTTATGCGCAGCTTAATTATGAGTAACCCCCAAATGCGCGAGATAATTGATCGGAACCCTGAACTTGCTCACGTTCTGAATGATCCCAGCATCCTTAGGCAAACATTGGAAGCAGCAAGGAATCCTGAGCTAATGC
This sequence comes from Galeopsis tetrahit, assembly GCA_963675135.1. Taxonomy (NCBI): domain Eukaryota; kingdom Viridiplantae; phylum Streptophyta; class Magnoliopsida; order Lamiales; family Lamiaceae; genus Galeopsis; species Galeopsis tetrahit. The sequence continues at coordinate 9,550,753 of OY776125.1, read as the reverse complement.
GTGAAATGATGCGGAACACTGACAGGGCAATGAGTAATATTGAATCTTCTCCCGAGGGATTCAACATGCTCAGGCGCATGTATGAAAATGTCCAAGAACCCTTCTTGAATGCGACAACAATAAGTGGTGGCACAACAACTGATGCTGGATCAAATCCATTTGCTGCTCTATTGGGGAATCAAGGGGGTGCTCAAACAAGAGATGGATCTAATTCAACTGCTGGACCAGAAACAGGAACAACTGTTCCCAATGTTAATCCACTCCCCAATCCGTGGAGTAATACTGGTATGATTAAGCTTGTTTAGTTTGTCAAAGGTTAATGTAACTTGTTGTATATTCCTGGTTAATTATCTGAATTATTATTTTTTAGTTAGTTTATATGTGGCACAAGCTATTTGTGCTTTCTTTTTTGAGTCTTTAAAATGTGCCACAGTAATTATTGTCTTGCATAAATTTTTACATAATTACAAGATTTAATTCTCTGGAGAGGCATGGGGTTTAGCTGATTGTGGTAGTGTTGATTCAGTAGTTTATTTACGAATTTGATGTGAATTCTTGTTCTGTCTGGATGACTTTCTTAGCAAGTTCTTAAAAAGACAAACTTTTGGGACTTCCTTGATTGATTTAGAAATAATTTTCACACACACACACACACACACACTTCCTCTTTGGGCTCTCTATGTTGTGATTGTCTTCACTTGAAGGGAATAGGATATAGTATTAATGACATCTATCTGAGATCCTGAATGTGATATTTTAGGAGGTTCTCAAACAAACAATGCTACAAGAACTAATCCAACTGGAGATGCAAGACTACCTCCACAATCTGGACTGGGTGTTAATGAGTTGGAGCGTGCACGCAGGGCTGATCCCTCTTCTTTCACTCAGATGTTGCAAAATCCAGCTGTGACACAGATGATGCAAAGTTTGCTTTCCAATCCCCAATACATGGATCAAGTACTACTACGGTCCCTGGTCATTGGTTATATTCTTATTTGCTTTATGTTTTATGTAATTACAATTTTGTTGTAGATTTTGAACCTCAATCCTCAACTACGTTCAATGTTAGACATGAATCCTCAATTAAGAGATATGATGCAAAACCCAGAAATTCTTAGACAATTGAGCTCACCTGAGACTATGCAGGTATATTCACATTCTAAATTCCCTCAATTTATTTGTAGTATGTTTGCATTAATTCAATGTGGGTGGGTGAGTACTTTATAGCATCATAGGAACCTGAAATCATGAAATTCTGTTCTATTGCATTTCCAATGTTCGCTACAATTAATTCAATGTGGGTGGGTGTATATGTGCAGATGCATACAAATCTTGTGGTATCTGAAATACAAATATGAAAGGCGTTTTTAATTAGCTCTTTAATATGGCACTCTCAATAAACATATGCTGCATATATGTAATATGATGATAAGTGATTAATAGAAAGTTTGGCTCGGGTCAGGTTTGTTTGAATCCAAGACAATCATATACAATATATTTGTTTGGTTCTGGCCCAAGGCAAGTTTCTACAGTTTACGTTAGAAAAGGATTGCATCATTTCTGGTAACATAATAATGACTAGTGTGATTATTTTATGGTAACACTAGATTTTAATGTGAGACTACTACCTTCGTCGATCACATTTGACAGAACATTGATGATTTGAGTAATGCTAACAATTTACAATTTCCCACAAAGTGGTGTCGAAACATATAACTTCTACAACCTTCGTCGATCACATTTGACACAACATTGATGATTTGAGTAATGCTACTGATTTACGATTTTCCACAAAGTGGTGACGAAACATATAACTTCTACAATCTTTCCATTTTCCAAGTCAGCACACGATCATTCCGTTCGTTGAACTATTTACTCGATCGCACACATGTTTGGAACACCTCCAATAGAAGGACTAATAGTCAATTTTGAAATAACTTACTGTCAACATTTTTCAGATATGAATCTATCTGATTTAGAAGGGATGCAAGTTCTGAACTATTACACAAGTTATTTCTTTGTAAATTTTGTGCCAAGCCATTTTTCATTTCTCTGTTAACTTCAACTGTTTTTGGTGGGTTAAAATGCTTGTTCATTTTTTTTTTTGTATGTCACACACACACACACACACATATATACACACATATATATTATTATTTTTTTTTTCCTTTTTCAAATAGCTAATTGAATTGTGCTATAGATTTTGTATTCTGAAAGTAATGCAACGTTGTTTAGTCTTATGGGAGTCTATGCCCTTCTTTTCACCATATTCTTTTTTGTTTTTCAGCAAATGATGGCTTTGCAGCAACAACTTTCTGGACTTACTCGGCAGCAGACAACCCCGTGAGTGAGAAAAAATAACTATTTTCTGTTTGACATAACACATCCATGTGTATTAAATCGCTTAATAGTAGATAATGATTGCTATATTTCTTCTGGGTTATGATTTCCTCTCTATTTGTACTCATAATTGTTACATCTTAGGTATCTAAATCTGACGTAAGGCACCTTACCAGTTGGTTTAAGTCACCTGAAATTGTTTTGCAGCTCTGTAGATCTAAGTTTATCCTTAAATATAATGCATGCATTTTGTTAGCTCAACTTAAATCTAGCGTGTTCTTCTAGCATGTACAATTACTGCACTCTTTTGGGCTATCCATTGGATTAACCTCCTATCAGTAAATCCCCTTATCATAGGAATCTGTAAATGCTCTTACCAATAGGCATCATCAGGAAAAATCAAACACATGCAGTTGATTGTTAAAGGATAGATCAGCTTCTTGGTGTGTTTGCTCCCGTCTGTTGTACTATCCCTAATTTGTTTGTTTATTTGTTTTTTGTCTCTTAACTTTCCTTTTAAAAAAAAGTTTTGGGTAGTATCAATCTTTTTCGTGACCCCTATTAAATTTCTTTTTGCAGGGAAGGAGATCAGACTGGTCAAGGCAGAGGTATATAACAACCTAAAACAAGAAATCAATCAAGTTTATTTGATATCACTGAACAATTAATTCTCTGTTTTATTTCCATACTATAATTCCTATGCCACATCCTTTGCGTGCTCTTCTATTTAATTGCAGGAACACAGAACATGGACTTTCTGATGAACATGTTTGGTGGACTTGGAGCCGGCGGTTTTGGTGTACCCAACACCCCTGATGGTACTCCCCTCTTGAACTTACTATTCAATCTTAAGTACACCATGCATTCTCAGTCTTCATTTCCTCTGAGAATCTCATGTTTCTCATTCGTTTAGTGCCCCCAGAAGAACTCTATGCAACTCAGCTATCACAGCTACAGGAGATGGGCTTCTTCGACACACAGGAAAATATCAGAGCGCTCAGTGCTACTGCAGGAAATGTTCATGCAGCTGTTGAGCGACTTTTGGGAAACATGGGTCAATAATCTCACAACTATTCTACAATTTTTTTTCTTTTTTTACTTGGGGATGCAAAGGGAATTAAAATTTAGTCAAGTTTCGTAACAGGCATATTACCTGGCTGAGACCACATCGACAGTTGAGGCGCAAGAATAAAGAAACTCCCTTTTATGTTGGGGCTTTATGCTTCACATAGAGGGTTTCTTCGTTACTACATTTTGGACGCGCACTCTATTAATTTGCCTGGGTACATACATATCTTAATACATTCATGTTGAAATATTTGTACTTATGTTCTGTTGACGCTTTGGACGTTTTGTTTGGTCTTCTGTAAAATGCATACTTTTTGCTTTGCTGCAAACGAGTGTATTCCTGCTGCAGATTAAGCCTTGTATGTGTTTCAAGTGCCTGAAAAATGACCCTATACAAATTTCAACTAAATTAATTTCCAAACCACATGCCCTTCGAGTGAGATTTCTGTTTTTTGATGTATTTTATTTTGAAATGAGTTCCGAGTATTTGAATTTCAGATTAAATATTATGAAGCATTTATAATATATGTGGTGGCCATTTTTTTCGTGTTCAAAACGATAGAATTTGATTAGGAAGATAATGCAATTAAATATTACAGAGAAATGAAGTGATAATAAGTGAAAATAAAGAATGCTAAGTAAAATTTATTGAACTAATAGAAGGTGGTAAATATGTGCTTGGATGTGAGTTTTATTTGGCCACACAAATCTAATTCTCGTGCAATTGTTCCCAAATTAATGCATACAGTGAGTTTTACTGAAAATATAGAAATTTAAAATTACTACTCCAATATTTGATTGATGTAGTTCACTTGTCTACCTACCCGGTACTACCAACTCAAAAACTCGGCACATCTCTCTAGCTGTGTTCAAATTATAAAAAAATCATGCAATTTAATTATCAAAAACAATTAATCGATTCAAATATGAGACACGAGTAAATAAAATAATTTTTACAAACGATTTGGCAACCACTAAATTTCTTCTTAGTTATTTGGACAAATCTCAACATATATTTCCGTAATTTACCCAATATCTTTTAATTAATTATCATCGCTAATATAAAGAGGTATCACGAAAACGTGTTCTGGATAAATGAAGTCGCTAGAAAGTGAAGGCGATTAAAACAAATTGCTAGAAAACCGCTTTAGTAGACATACGCACGCTGAACACTTGTCCGCAGAACAGCCTTTTCTATACCAAAACTCCCTCAAGCTAGATTTCTCTCGCTCTCTCCAATCTGTGGCGTCTCTGTTCTCAGCCTCAAGTGATATCATTATGTTCCAGCCGCATTTGTAATCTTCTTTTCCACTTTACCTCTTCTAGATTTTATTGTTTTAATCACTTTGGGCTAAGTTTTACTTTACACGCTATAGCCTATATGCACGAATGATGTGATCAAGTGCTGAATTATTGCTGGGTGTAAGAATTTATTATCTCCGTAGTGATTAAGTGCCTTTTATTTTATTGTATATGCTTTGGGTTCTTTTTTGCGTGGAGATTAATGATTATATTGCTATGATCTTTGTTAATTGATGACGGGTGGGCAGTAGTGATTGTTGCGATTCCGTCCTACAATTTGATGCAGATTAATTTTTTTTCCTAATGCTTCGTAGAATTTCGCTGATTCATTGGGATATATTTTAATTTAGTGGAGTTAATTAGCTCTTGTTGGATTTTCCTTGTTAGGTTTAGTTGTTGGTACATTGTAGTGGAATTTAAGCCTTGATATAATGGTTTATGTTCTCGAAATAATATTACATAGTTGTGGGATTTTTATCTGGATGATTGGAATCATCAATTTTAATGGATATTACTGGTGTTATTTGAGATTGATTTTTTGTGGAAGAAAAAAGATCATAATGGATGAAAATCAAATTGTTAGAAAAGGGACCAAAATGGTTTTCTGATAAGAATTTTTGATTTTCAACTAATTCTTTCAATTGGATGGTTTATTAGATATGACTTGGAGGAACAAATAGCTTGTGTTACTTCTTTCCTTTGCATTAAGTTCTTTGTGATATTAGTATTTTCCGTAACGGTTTTAGTCTAGGAGTTCTTTTTACTTATTTAACTGGATGATTGGAATTTGGAAATACTTTTTCTTGTTTGGGAAGTCTTCATGATTACCTGAATGCAGTCAGGTGCTAACGTTCGATTTTCTGGTTCAAAATTTGGGTAACAACAATCTATATGCCCTGCTGGTGGTGCACCATCAGTATTCTTTTCTAATGAACGAGTCCCATCTTCTTGAATCTTTTCTCATTTTTAGCTTATTTCTTGTTTTCCTTTTCAGGATTCCATTTAATATATAAGATTTGGACTCTGATGGTTCAACAAACAAAAGATTCTGCATTCACAGAATACGGGCTTGCTCATGCTGAATCTGGTTTATCGAACTCTGATAAGCAGCTTTCAGCTTCTGTAGCTGCAAAGAAATCAGAATTGCCGGATTTACGTAATGAAAACCCAATTTCAGTGTCAAAATCTGTTGGAAGCCCTTTCCTCATGGAGGATAGAGAAAGTTCTGGTGAAGTTAAGATTTCTGGAACCAAAAGGCCCATACCTGATTGCCTGCAAGGCCCTTCGAAAATTAATGGTGGTAGTGGGCACATAGTCTATGTTCGTAGAAAACCTGAAATAGATTTAGCGAAGAGTAATATTCGTGATACTCAAAGTGGTGCTGTTGAATCTGATCGTCCTCTTTTGAAGAAATCTGTTGAAAAAGAGACACCTCAACAACCTATGGAAATAAATGAGCCTGCGATTTCTGTGTCAGATGTTGCGCCACTTCATAGAGCTTATTCCCCGAGTTTATCATCGACAAGACGCTCAGTTTCTCCCTCACCAGAAAATATTGAACAAGTTCATCTTAACTGTGCAAATCCTTCATCAGAAGATCCGATAATGGTGAATGTGACGCTTTGGGAAGAACAGTATAACCGCTTGTTGAGTTTCTTGAAAATGTTGGATCAATCAGATCAATATGAATATATTCAGAGTATGCCCTTTCATTTTCGTATTATCAGCAAATTATATTTGTTCAGAAATTTATTAGCATTAACTTTCTCGTTTCAAATGTGCAGTGCTTCGATCGCTTTCCTCTGTTGAACTTAGCAGACATGCTGTAGAACTTGAGAAAAGATCAATCAAGATTTCATTGGAGGAAGGTAATTTATAGTATTGTATAGAAATCTTTATGTTGTATTTGCAATACAAATTGATTCCATTATAGTGTTGTCCTTTTTCTTCCAGTATACTGTTGGCCTAGTGAATTCCATCATTTCAAGTAAATCTGCTACACCATGAGATTTTTTTACTTTGATGCTTCCACGAAATTTATTAGATGCTGGACACATTGCTCTTAAACTACAGTTTACGTAGAGTAGTGGTGCTCTTTTCCTTTTCCTTCTCTTTTGAAATGATTATAAAACCAGAAAGTAGAAAAAAGAAGATATTGACACAATTTGAGGTCTTTGTCGGAAACTAAAAGATGGACTTTAAATAAGGGATGGAGGAAGCATGGGATAGGGGCCACTGGGCCACCCTGAAATTTAAAGTTTTTAGGCTTTATAGTAGTAAGTTCTAATACTAATTTAGTCCAAAAAGTAAAAGAAAATAATGCCAAATTTCCTTTACGTCAAGTAATATTAGGCAACTTATAAATATATACTCCATTTAAATATTTGTTGAAGCTATAATGCAATAATTTCAAAATACAAAAGTAGAAGAGAAAATTACAGTAAAGTTTTACTAAATTATTGATCTTTTAATATTCAAGGTTACCATTTTTGTTTGGTCATTATTCTGAATTTGTGGTTGAAATTTGAAATGAACGATTTCATTATCAGAGCAATTTGTACATTTTGGATTGTTTCAGATTTTATGCATTTATATAAAAAATACATCTACTATACTGTACAATACACATCATAAAATATCTAAAAATAATTTAAACCAAAATTTTGGTGCTCCCAACATTCATCAATTTATAAAATACTCCCTCAGTCCCTAATTAGTGAAGTGTTGATCGGTAATTTTTTGTAAACTTTTATGAATAAAGCAAATAAATTGATTGGATTGAGTGTAAAGATAATGACATTTTTTTGTAAATATGTGAATATTGTGAGAGTGAAGTTTATGGATGAGTTTTCTTTTTAGGATGTGCAAACAATTGTGGGACGGACAAATAAGGCAAGTGTGCAAACAATTGTGGGACATAGGGAGTATCTAAAATTCTGATATTGAATTTGGATGGATATTGGGGTTAGGTTTTGATTAGAGAATAAACTTAAAAGAAAAAAGGAAAGTTGTTAGTTTCAGTTTCCAAAACTAACATTACTATCTCGGTCATTTCGCATTATTTCGCTGAAGTGGCCCAAGACTTTTTGCCAAACCAGAACGAAAGCCAATATGTTTCTTTTTAATTAATAGAACAAGATGTTATGGTAGTATTATAAATCGTGCCCCCATAACCAAACGCCTCCATTATTGTTTATAATTACATGTTTGGTTTGCATCCTTTCTCACTGGGTCAATCGCCGATATTAATCCAATTAGAATGTTTCTTACTTTGTATTTGTACATAAGTATTAAAAACAAGGGATTTTCATAGTATACTTATACTATAGTATTCTAGTAAAATGATCCAATAAATAGCTGAATCGTGGACAGGGAACTATACTAGCGACCTGCCCACTTTATTGTAGAAATGATCTGTGCTCATGTAGAATGTTGGATGTGATGCTGCCACTCAGCATCCCCTCATCCCTACCAAACGTCCATACCATTTATTCTGGAGAAATAGGATTGACGACATTGGTTCTTTGTATGAACAAGTCATTTGCAATAGTTGGAAATTTGGTATGTATTAAAATATTCCGATCTTCATAGCAGCATTACCAATCTTGCATAAAATTTCACTGAAATCCTATAATCATAGAAGGATAGAAATATGCATGAATATTCTAGAATGCCCTCTCTTTAGGATTCTTTATATGGGCTATCATATTGTTTTCTGATTTATTGCTTGTGAATTATTTGATTAATAATTTGAAGAATGACGATTTAAATATCTCACTTTTTGAAAATCGATGTTCTTTAGAGTATTAGCTGGATCATACGTGATGCACATTACTAAATGTATCTGCATTTGAATTTGCATATTTTTAAACTTTGATGGGTTCGTGTTTGTTTTGTCATCTTGACGATTCTCTTGTTTCATGCTTCGTTTTTTAAATCACGTTAGATTACTAGTGAAAAATTCTAATATGCATTTTGTCTTCTTTGTCTTTGGTTTAGCAAAAGAGATGCAACGAGTTCAGTTCATCGATGTTTTGGGTAAATATGGGAAGAATGTGCGTTCGCCCTCTATTCAACAAGAACACCTACACAAGTGAAAAATTTGTCGACAAATCTGCTATCAGACTTACATGAAGGTGACATGTTTCTAACAATCTTGTGGTGTATGTATATATTGAGCCGCATCCTAGCGAGTGGGCATGGAGACAATTCTTGTGGTAGAAATTATAGAAATTTTATCAAGTATCATCCTTGTTTGGATTGAATGAATAGCACTTTCCTCCTGTTTCTGTCATGTAAAAAAATATTAATTTGATTATGTTGTTTAACCTGCTATCATTTGTAGCCTTTAAATAAAGAAATTAAGTTTTTTGATTCATTTTTTATTTGTAAAATGATTTGAATTATTCATAGTAAGAAATTGGTGGGAATTATAGGATAGAGCTTCACAGCATATAACTATGTTAGACGAAACAAGAACCTTGGTGACTAAATCCAAATGTGGCGGATGAGTGACTCTTTGCAACCCTGATTCAGAGCCTCACACGAAATACAGTGAAGACGCCACAACGGGATGGAAAACCGTTTGCTAAATCAGTGAAAAACGCGGTAAGTTCATAAAGTTCCCAATTATGATGCCTTGTGAAAACTTGTTAAGCTGTAAAACCAAGACTGAAACTCAGGGCCTCTTAAAATGGATTGTGAGCTGTTTTGTATCAAGATATTGTATATGAATAGGCTCCTATCATTCTCCCAACCCATTTATATCAAGATATTGTGGCAGAGGCGGATTCAACATTGACATAAATTTCGCCAGAAAATGGATTGATGATTCCAATTGCAAAACTTTAAAAAAAAAGTGTGTCTCGAATTGATAAATTTATGCCATTAACCGTTTTAAAAATCATGCATTTTCAGCTTTGTAAGTGGTGAAGAAATGGCCCTTATGAACCAACTCCAAATCATTTAAATTCTGTCTGATAAAGGAATAATTATATATCATGATTAATGGGGCAGAGTAATTAATCAGTGTGCATGCATACAAAAATATACTACTATTTTTTTTTTTTTTTATAGAAAGTTTAATACCCATCCCTTTTTTCCCCTCCCCAAAAAAAAAAACAAACTATTATTAAACTACATAATACTAAATGAAGCAAGCATGGTTCAATTAATAAAAAGGAAATGAGGTCCTGGAAAGCCTCATAATATTTTTTGATATATATATACTATATTTTTGCCTGATTCAACTACAGGCTCCTTCATGAACCTAAAAGTAGAGAGAAATTAAAACAAGTCAAATTTTATCATAAGCAAGCCGGTGATACAAATAACTCGATGAAGCTTGAGCTTTTGTAATTAACTCAAATTCTTGTATGTAATTAAATTTTAAGTGATGATTTGAATATATTTTTAATTAATCAATTAAAATTTTAACCCCCACATTTAAACAAGATCAAAATTGTGATACAATTATACCATTCAAAGATTAAAATTGTGACACCATTACACCATTTAATTGGGTGCACTTAAGTTTAATGGTTTTCTAATAAGTAGCTAATTAAACAAGCATGAGATGCATGTGTTGAAGGGATTATATTTATCCCGTCATGATCGATTGCAAAATTAATGTAGATTAATTGAGAGAAGGGGAAAAAAAAAGCTGCAAATTATAGCAATTTTATTAAGTGTCATTCTTGTTTGGATTGAACAAATATCACATTACTTGTGGTTGTGTCACGTTTTTTTCAATTCTCTGGTTTAATTAGCCCTCATTTACCCTTTTTATAATGAAATTACGTACTAATTTTCTTGACTCATTTTTATCTATTTATTCATCTTATTTTGCATCATTCTCTATTTTTTTTTTCTCCCATGAGTTACAATTCAATTCTTTACAAAATATTTTTTTCTACTTCTCTCTTTTCAACAATTACTTTAATCAATTATTAATTTTTCCATAAATTTAACATACTTACACATTTAAAAAAATATAAACAGTAATTAAATTGAACTTTAATTGACATTTTTTAAAAATATACTTTAAAATACAATAATATACTAGTAGTGATTTTAGCTAATTATTCACCGCGGGTAGTAGAAATTAAAATGTGGGGGACAGGAATGAGAAGTTTATGGGAGTTGGATAGAGCCGAATAACTACTGCATGCACACACACTCTTAAATTTCGTAACCGCCCACAACCCTTCTACTTAATCTAATCTCTCCCCACTATTTCTCTCTTTTTTTCCCCTCAATTTCATTCTCACAAATTAACATGAACGATATTCACAACTGCTTTTCCACCGACTTGCCGTCCACCTCCTCCTCCGCCAACCCTAAAAAGCGTCGGAGCAAGTTAGCCAGAAGCCCCACGCCTAAATCGAGTCGAAAGCCCGACCCGAGCGCCCCGAAGATCACGAGGCCGTGCAGCGAGTGCGGGAAGAAATTCTGGTCATGGAAGGCCCTATTCGGGCACATGCGTTGTCACCCCGACCGCCAGTGGCGCGGGATCAACCCGCCCCCAAACTTGCGTCCGCCGCCCGAAACCACCGAGGAGGACCGTGAAGTGGCGGCGTGTTTGTTGATACTTGCTAATCAGGAATGCTCCTCACGAAAAGCGTGCGTTATTAAGTCGGAAGAGGATAATGAGGGGCACAAATGCAGCGTGTGTTTGAGGGTTTTTTCGAGTGGGCAAGCTTTGGGAGGACACAAAAGGTGCCATAGGGAGATTACAAATGCTGCGTCTACGGTTAATTGCAATTTGGATTTAAATCTTCCTTTTCCGCATGATAATCATGATCGTGATCGTGATTATGGTTATGAGTCTTCTAATTGTGCTTTGGATTTGAGGTTAGGGCTTTGAACAAATATTAATATTGGATTAAGTATATCTAGAATTAATATTAGGTTTAGTAATGATATTATAATATTTTGTATGATACGTACACCCACATTATTAACCCTGACCCGGAAGCTGTGGTGGATCCATTTTTATGTTAAGCATGTATTAGAAAAATGGTCCATAACTACTACTTTTGCCCCAATTAATTAGATTAATTGGACAGTGGTGTAAATAGCTAGCTAGGGATTAGGAAATTTGAATGCATACTTGTATTATCTGATCATTTGATTAATTTTATAAAGTTGTTTGGTTGTGACTTCTTCTTCTTCATCATCATATTTATTTGTAAGGGTTATATTATGTTGTCCACTGGGTTAGAATTTGGAACTGGTTTTAAAATTAGAGAAAATATTCATTCTCATTATAATGTTAGTAATTGGGCAACAAATCGCTTAAAGGATGTAAGTATTAGGTGTTGAGTTGAACTCTTCTTGGCCACGATAGAGTATCTCGTTGTTCTTGTATTTGTAATATAATGGTTGATCATTTTAATTCATTTTTCTGTTTAAAAAAAAAAAAAACTTAATGGGCTTGAAGGAAGCCATCCCGCTGCATAATTTATGGGCCGGCCCAAAATCTGCGACACAACTCTTCAAACTGAGGGTATTGAGGTTTTTTTTTAAGCGGGGTTTATTTATTTAAAAACTCTATTATTTCTTCGGTTTCTGTAGAAGCTATGCTTGTATGTTACGTATTTCTTTAGTAAGTTACACACAAGAATACACACATCCCACGTCACGTGTATGCATATATAAATAAATGAATGTTTTTGCTACTATTACATGAATTATCTTGCGTCATTAATTAGAGAAAGTATTCATGAATTCATCAGACATTCTATCATTTAATTTGTTGTCTCCCAAGCTATATACAAAGATTGACTTTCGTGAATTTGTATTTACAACTCAAAAACAGCTTCCATTGCCCTCCCCAAAAGTTTAATTAAAGTTCAAATACTATTACAAATTGAAATAACCCACACATATTGGTCCGGTAGTATAAACTTGAGACTTATGAATATATTCTAACCATCGATGGTATAGGGCCTAGGTCTGAAATTCGAAACCTCAATATGCAAACAATTCTTGAGATGTGCAAGGTGTAGATTCTAAGTCTTAGGTTTGAAATCTAAAGTGCAAACAATTTTTGGGGTAGACCAATTTCAATTAGTTTCCCATTTAGTGAATAATGAGATTGATTTTCCGAAGTAGTCGATTCTTGGATCGGAAGAAATGAGATCGATTACCATTTTTCTCTATAATTTTTTAAAAGATGTGTAGAATGGTCAAATTTAATTATTGATATATTAACCAACTTTTGTTGGCTCCACATCTTTAAATTGTTATATCGATCGACATAGGCATGAGGAGGCCACAAGGCCATTATAAAAATATAAATGATATTCAAAGATTGTTATTATTTCTTAAATCTTTTAGAGTAATTTGTAAATGAATTAAGATACAGGGCTCGTTCTGCCATTGTTTGAAATATTCTTTTAAAATATAAAGATAATTTGCATACTTGTATCCACATCAGACGATACCACATATAATTCGTCAAGTTAATATTGATATTTCTCATTGACTTCCAGTATGATATAATTAAAATACTAGTGTATATATTCTAATGAATCTTCAATGTATATACCAAAGTTATAGAAATTCAGATATCCATAAATGGATCTCTAATAAGGTATCTCATAATTGATTTATTAAAATAATGATATTTTTTATAATATAACAATTGTATGTGGGCACCTCATCGTCATCATCTGTAAATAATTGAGGTTTTTCTAGATGAAAATAATTCAGGTTTGACTTTGTTAATTACAGAATTTAATAACGTGAGAGTATCACCTAAAACGTTTACTAATTTTGGGATATTTGATTTATTTAATTATAAATTAATGATGAGATCATCATAATCATCTGAGAGCTGGGCGTGTTGGAATCTGATCATTTGCAGAACACACATCTTAGTATCTTACTACATGAATTAATATATGCGTGTGAATATATGTTTGAGCTAGTCTTATGGAATTCAAATTGGTGCTTCTTTAATTAAATATTTTTCCTTAAATAAAAAGTATATATAGATAGTTATATAAATCTCACTCTTATTTTGACAACTTCCACACCCACGTACAAAGTGCAGGTGCAACTTAGCTAGCTATGAATAAGAAGTGGCCAAGTGTGTTTCTCAATTTGAACTTATATAGGTGGGGTCGCACAATTTTTATCTTTATTTTTGGGTGCACTAGAATAGAACCTACTTGGATTGAATACCGAGACATCAAGAATAATATTATCTGATACTTGATAGTATAATCTTGATCTGATTTTCATGTGTTTGAAAATATATTCGAAATACTTGATTGATTGTAATTAAAATAATTTCGTCTCATCTAAAAGTACGAACTTGTAGAGAGGTGGAAAATTAATTCTTGTATATTAATTCCTAACACTCTCCCGGATTAACACCTCTTACCCCTTTCTGGGGAGGAGGCCCATCGAGTGGACAATTTAAATGGGTGAGTGCTTGCGTTTTGCCTGGTTTGCTCTCATACCATGAAAGAATTTGTCTCATCTAAAAGTCCAAACTTTTAGAGAGGCGGTGAATTTTTTTTATTTTGAAAGGTAAAATTACAGATAGAAAATAAATTACATTTCACACGCTCTCACCTATCCATACAGTAAAGTTCTACCAAAAGACCACATTTTCCAAACTCAATCGTGAGAGAGTGGAAGGATCATCGATCAAACCAGCATACCTTGAAGCTCTGAGATCTAAGAAGATAGCAACGACTCGTGCTACAAACCTCTCAAATCACATAAGAACGGACCCAAGGGATACCAGCTCCAACATGCACATCAAAGTGCCACCATGGGAAAATCCGTAAACGGGAAGAAAACCCATCACAACAGGGAGGAAATCAGAGCAACAGGGGAAAAGGAAAATACAGTAGACAGAAAATAACAACATAAGAAAAAATTAAAAAACGAAACTAAAAAACACCAGATCTAAACTAGGAAACAAACTAAAATAACATGCATAAAGCTTAAAAACGAAAATAATTATTGTTGTATATTAACACCAGAGAGGTGGTGAATTAATTCTTGTATATTAATTTCTAAGAGTAATATTATTATTATTATTGTTTTTCCTTGACATTTAAAATCGATTCATGAGCTACATCACACTACATCGATTTGTGGTTATTTTGAAAAAAAAAAATTGAATAAGTAAAAAGAGAACATTAAAAAAAAAAGTCGATTTTGGATATAATTTTTCTCTATATCTCTACTAATTTGGATACTCGAATCCGAAGTACCCGACCCAATTATGTCCACCCATAATGCATATGGTGCTCATAGATATAATGATGGATAATGAATAAGTAAGAGGTAATCTTGAATATTCAAACAAAACAATAGAAATATGAAACGTGATGTGAACAAGTTTAGTTCACGGTTGAGAACGGATCTTGGACGCCATGATCTTTAGATTGATTGATCTGCACAAAAATCGGGTCGGAGAAGGTTTCGGCAACGGTCCTTCGACGCTCAAGTTAATTGAATTGTTATGAAAGATAGAGAGATGAATATTAAAAGTAGGGAGCCAAAAATAAAAATGTGTTGAGTAAATGTGAATTACCTCCTTAGAATGAATATGAGAGAGTTTTTTATACCTTTGTTTCTGAAGAGTATGAATGATTTTTCTCCCTTAGGGTTGTGGTTAAACATGCAACGTTATGGTACGATATTGACACATTCGAATTATCCTTCATGCAGTTTGCAAGTTCTGTAGGTGATATTTCTAATACTTTGTGATTGTATGGTCCCTTCTAGCTAATCAAAAGTTATAATGCTCTTGAATGATTATGCGAGTTCATAGATTAACCATCTCTCTTCTAACACATTAGAGGAGAGATGAAAAATCCCTCTCGAAAAAATGGTGAGTTCAGGTCAGGTCATAGGAGATCATGGGACACCTTCTCTAACCTTAGAGATCTCATATTCTCCTCTGCTTTAAACGATTAATCTGAAATTGAGGAAATTTCTTAGTGTGTAACGTTTTTACATTTATGAAATATAAACTTGTAATGTAAAACACTCTGATGTATGACATCATTATGTAAAATTTAAACGGAATTAATTTTGGATCTTTATATATGAATTTAATAGTTAATGGTCGATAATGAATCTATGATGATGATCATTATCTGGCCACCTAAGTGTGTATCGATCTTATAACTTGTTACTACAACATGTGTACAGATGAGAAGAAGAGCTAGCTATATTCGTCTTTTGTAATTGAAATGTATTTCTTTAAATTAAGAATCGCACATATTCCATTATTTGGTAATTCCGTATTTAATTTAATTAAATCATTCAATGTTGAGATTCCATGTATACAGGCAAGTAAAGGTTGCTAACCTTTATTCCACACTCCGGTCCTCACATGCATATATATGTAAGAATATACACAAAAGTTTAATCATACTCGAATTCTGAATTCTGGGCCGTGGATATATTGACATATCTATGATCAGATCTGAATATTTCAACTGGTCCAGATTAAAAGTTTGATATGCACATAATCGAATGTGTTCTTGCTGGTAAACATTTCTTAAATTAATTTACCCTACCAAATTGGACCGTAATGTTTTACGAGTCGCACTACTACATATTTGGTCTTGGAGAGCTCTTCTAAAAGCTCTCAAAGGCCAAATATGTAGTAGTGTCGGAAATTCCGGGGAATCTAAGATAATGTATGTTTAGTTAGGTCGAGCTTAATTCAAAAAAAGTTTGTGAATTAAGTGGAAGGTATCATTTATCATCATCATATATCAATTATTAGATGAAGCAAAAGCTCTTATCAAAAAGCATAAAAAAAGTCAACACAAACCGCCAATCTACATATTAATGCAAAATAATAAGTGATGGGAAAGACTTGTAATATATTAATTAATTAAATTGTAGAAATTAGAAGAGAGAATGACATCATTGGGCAAGAGTTGTTGACAAGGATCCATTAACACCACAATTATCCAAATAAGCAGATATGGGTCTGGGTCAGATTAATTATCTAAAATATACACTTAATCTTTTCTTGAGCTGTGTGGAATGCACGTAATATATATACTTATATAGAGAATATTCAGCTTTTAATTAAAATAAAATTGATCTGACGTAAGCGGGGCCATGAAAAGGAGGGGCAAACTAACCATAACAATTTGTCATCAACTCATAAAATATATGCAGCTTGGAATTCTTTAGTATAATTCATCATTATCAATGACTAATCCAACTTATTAGTTTAATTGCTAATCTCCAATTACATAAGCTTACTTTTCTGTCTTGTACTTTACAATCTCACGCTTTCCCAATATGAATCCATCAATCTTGATGATCCATCTAATTAATTAACCTCTAATTTACTCTTAATTAATCTTGCATTAACAACAGATGCACATGAATCATGACCAGTCATCTCTATTCGTCAGGACTTGAATATATGAACTACAAAATTTTTTTATTTTGAATTTAGTTGTAAAATTGTATCGAAAATTGACTTATTTAATATAGAGTGAGATTATTTATAAGGAGGAAGCAAGAATATTGAGGAAATAAAATTGATTCTTTTGATAAATATAATAAATAAAGAAAAAAGCGTACGTAGCCGTTTGTATAGGTACAACAACATATGTGTTGATGATTTAATTAAATTAGTAATATTTTGTTAGGAAGTACAGAATAGGGTGGGTGCATATATATTGAAATCTGGGGTGGTGTTTACGTAGTTGGGTAATGGGTTAGTGGGCTCAACTCAACCTCGCCAGATATATCAAATCATAATTAAATAAGTCTAATTATAATTAGAATATTTGTAATGACGTAATATTGATAGTGATTATGGGGGCCTGCGCACTTCTAATTAATGACTAAATATGTTTCATACAATGAGTCCTCGACTAATACTTTTTAAGTAAAATAGTTAAATTTTTTAAAAAATAAATTAATAAATTTTTAATGGTCAAACTAATGTTTTTTTAGAAAATACAACTAATAATTTCTGTTAAAAAACAACTAATAACAACGTTACTTCCATCCCAAAAAGTTTTCATATATAGGAGGGAGAACATATAATATAAGAAAAGAGAGCAATGATGTTTAAAGTAAAGAATTTGGTTGGATTGTGAATGTATATGCACAAAAAAAATGACATTTTGTATAAATTTAACAGTGTAAAAGTTAACGGAACGTAAAAAAAAAAAAAAAAAAAAAAGTGTAAAAGCTTTTTGGTAATAGAGAGAGTAAAACTTTAGAACCATTCTTGTGTACATACTCTTTAGTGAAACCAACTAACACTATTTAAAAAATACACATAATTGCAATAGATGCATACAAAAATTTGTCTATTTTTAAATGAAATAATGAAACTTAATGGAGTACATTTTACTAAATAGAATAACTAATACTGTAGTATTCTCTCTATTCTCCAAAAGTTTTCATATTTTTCTTATCGATTTGTCCCTTCAAAAGTTTATATATCCATAAGGGCTTGTTTGATTTGATGGAAAAGGTGGGAAAAACTTTTTTATCCTACTTTTTTCATTGTTTGATTTACTATATTAAGGTCCGAGTATTTATTTGGGTCCGAGTCAATTTTCCCACATTTTCCTACATATGTATGATTATGTATCTTAGAGAAGGCGTAAGTTTATTTGTCCATCAATTCAAACACACAAATTAGTTCAATATTTTAATTTGTGAATAGTGCAATCCCACTTAATTCTATCATAATATATATATCCCGTCTAACAAAACAAACTAGCCCTAAATGAAAACAATCATCACAATCTCCACCCTCATAATATTTTTCATTACAATCTCCACCTTCATAATATACACATATTTACCCTTCATTCATGTTATTACTTTTGAGATCCACCATACACTCAATCCAACTACTTTATATATAAAAGTTTATAAAAGTAGCTATCAACACTCTAATCGTTACATTTTTTTTTAAACTTCGTGCTAAAAAAATGCCGCAAACTTTTCAGGGACGGAGCAAGTATTATTTAAAAATATACAGAGTAAAGTAATTAGACGATATAAGTTATTCACACATCATCACTCTTAGTCTTAATTAAAAATATATGGATGTAATCCCATTAGTCAGATTTGAAGAAGTACAAATTTATAATTAATGAAATTAAGAATTAATGAAGTGATATTAGCATTGGGTGTTTCCCCGCAAGCAACAAGCGTGGGCCTGCTGGTTTAGCAGAAGCAGCAGCAATTGGTTAGAATTACCGCAAAACCCTCCTCCTTTAATTACTACTTTCATAATGGAATCATGGACTGGAGACTCACAAGGATTCCACTCACTACTTAACTCTTCTTTAATCAATATTAGTAGAATTTTTAATACTAATTAATTACTTGTTAGGTTTGAGGGCAACTTAGAAGGGAGATGCGGCGAACGGTTTAAGAGTCTGGCCTTCCACGATTTTGAGAGCCGTTTTCAATATTACTAATTAACTTATTAGACTAATTAATTGGGCGGTTTAACCTAAAAACATCTAACGTCATCCATTATACTACTAATTAAACTACAGATTTCACACTAATCAAGCTGGGGTTTTGTCTGGATATATAGATTCACAAATTTAATTAAGTTTTAACCAATTCTTTTGTTTCTATATAGCGAACACATGCTGCTCCTGCTGTGTACTAGCTAACCTTTTTTTTTTTTTTTGAAGTTTCGGTATCCGTTCCAAGGAACGATTGCACTTTAGGAGTTTTGAACCTGAGACCTAGAGAGGAGCATACTCCTAAGTCCCAAGTCTATACCACTAGGCCAATTCCTTGGAGTTTACTAGCTAACTAATACATATTAATTTGGAGAGCTCGGAACGATCTGATCTTCAACCAAATATCTTGGACTATGGAGAAAATTTCGGACAACATTAAGTTTAGCAATTGAAAATGGTTCCTTGAATGTGTATACTAATACATTAATTGTATCGATAAAAACACATTAATTATATGGAAAGTAATGAGTGACATAATCTATAATCAAGGAAAAATGTGCAATTATATATAATGTACACTTTAAAACGGATCCACATGCCCCCACTATGTGGGCACGTATGCATACTAACTTTTTTTCGTTATTTATATTTTTGCTAGTTAATTGGATGAATTAAAGTTTGATAATGGATACATTGAGATATAGTAAGATTGATTTGTATAGCTAGTGCAGATAATGATTCTGTATTATACAAAATGTTTCTACCAATAAAACCTCGTTGGTTAATTTCGATTGTAAACGTTAGATTATAAGTACTTGTTTTCAAATTTTTTTGTAACATATCTTAATGTAGTTTATACTTTATATTTAATTATTTAAGAAAAATCCTAAATCTATTTTACTGAACCGTCTAATCTAAAAGTCCAAACTTGTAGAGATGTGAGAAATTAATTTTTGTATATTAATTCCTATTATCGAACGAAAAATTAGCCACTTGAGTTCAATCCATGTTGAAAGCAACTCCACCCATTAAATTATCCACTCGATGGGCCTCCTACCCAAATGGTAAGATGTGATAATTCGGCTCACGAATGAGGAAGAGTATTAGAGAATTAATATAAATAAATTAATTTTCTATCTTTCTACAAGTTCGAACTTTTAGATGAGACAAAATTCTTTCAATTCTGAAAATAAATTTGGAAAGATTCACAAGGAACATAAATTATATTTCTAGAATTTTCTTATAAATTAAATTAATTCTTAGTTTGAATATAAAAATAGTGATGGAAGGGCCAAGATTAATGGAAGAGGTACTTAAGTACAGCCAACAACCGAGAAGCATGATATTTGTGTATGTGCAGCCTCCCAGAGCTAAATGAGACATTACACACAAGTTTCCGCATACACACTATGAATGTAATGAAACACAGACCCTACCACATGAGAGCCCTCCGGCTGCTGTCGTCATTACATATTTATTTGATTAGTATATTATATGTAACTCATTTTCCTTTTCATTTATTATTAATTATCAAAATTCATTATTATTTTATTGCTGTCATAGTCACGAAAAGGTTTGGATGTTTGAACAAATAGTCTATTATTATAGAAATATTTATTTTTGAGAAACAACATATACTACTCCCTCCATCCTATAATAACTTTCACACTTTTTTTTAGGACTTCCCACAATAACTTTCACACCCTTAAAATGGAAAACCCTTTATAAACTTCACCCTCACAATATTCTCAATTTTACATAAATGCCATTACTTTTTCTCCACACATACATAAAAGTCAACTCATTTATTTACTTTATACATAAAGGTTTACAAAATTACCCTTCAAAACTCTACTCATTATTACACTTTCTTAATATTTGTGTCCATCTACCTATGCAAATTATTATGGGACGGAGGGAGTATCATTTTTATACTACTGTTTATGGTAAAGAATAAGAGTCCAGGTAATTAATTATGTAAAAAATTGAACATTATAATATTATGTACTCCGTAGAATAATTATACAGTACTATTCAATAGGGACAAACTTATAAATTGAAATTTTAAAATGGAGTAATATTTTATACATAATTTTTTTTTTTTTTTTCAAAATTCAGGAAGGAGAAATCAACCCTTGTTATATGAAATTCGAAAGATTATAATTTTTATAGTGTACTTTTATAGGATTTATATACATTTAAAAAATATAATTTTAAAATTCAGATTCTAAAATTTGAAAGTAGAAAATCTTTGTTAAATTTTAAAATTCCAAAACAAACCTATTCTTAAAAAACAAAGAACATACTATAGACTATGAAGTATGTAAGTCTATTTTTTATGTGTAGACACACACATAATTAATGTAATTTAAGAGTATACGTTGTTGAATACGCATGTATGTGTACATTGCAAGTACGAAAATCTAAATAAGATGACCAAATTTAAATTTGGGACCACAAAGCAAACTAAAAATAAAAGATTTTTTTTTCTAGCTATAGTAGAATCTTTCATTTGTGGTGTAAGAGAATATTTATATAAATATCAGCAGGTAGGGGGGGTCAGAAGTTGCAGGCTATATGAATATCGTCACGTCTATAAACTTCAAAACAAGAGTATTAAAATATAAGAACGTAAACAAACTGGAATTGAGTTAATTTAACTTACAAAGAATCTTAGAATCTTAAACTCAATAGTGACATCATTATTATTATTAACACAGGGGTAAGGTAAGATAAGAATCTTTTCTTTTTTTCATGCATGAGGTTGGTAATAATTGAATTTAGTGGGGGTAATTTTGTATTTGTGGGCGTCTTTTTCGTGGGGGCCCATCGCATAGCATTTGCATAAAACAGATTCTTCCCCACATTCGGCCACTCTCTTTCATAATCTCATTTGCAACTTGCCATCATACACACAACTTGAAATCACACAGCCAAGAAAAATCCTTCAGATTTCAGGATAGGGGAAATTAAAAAAGACTAATTTTTTCTTGTTTGTTTCAGAAAGTTGTGTAAATTTGTTTCAGATCGGATTCTTGAACTCTGAAGAAACATCTAGCTATTAGAGTCTCATATATGTCACTTCATCAATCTTTACACTGTTGCTGAAAACAACAACAAATAATCCAAAGAATCTTCTCAAAGTGAGTGGTGTTTAATTTGTTCCCCTCTCTCTCTGTTATTCAGTATTGACTTCATATGCAAACTCTGCTTTCTGGTGTAGTGGATATTTGATTTGAAGTTAGTTGAATGAAACACTTGTTTTTCTATGATGCATGTGATTTAGTACTTGTTGGCTTGACAAAAAAATGGTGTCTTTTTTAACAGTTTCTGGTTATAAAGTGTCGGTGTATAGTTAGCTAACTTCTGTGATGAGACTGTGGAACAGCATGTTAGCCTTTCCCAAAGAAAATTGACTGAAAAACAGATTCTTTATCTTTTTGTTGTTTGAAATGCATTTGCTTTAGATATTCAAGTTTGGTGTTTTGTATGGTTTTAGGATGGAGGAGTGAGGATTTCTGATCATGGAAGATGGTGGCTACACACCTAATAACATTACCATGCTCGAATCTAACTTACCAGACAACTCTATTGATTTCAATCTCATGGACGAAATCTTGTTCGACGGATTCTGGTTAGAGACTACAAACGATTCCAGCTTCTGGCAGCCCGGTCCCAGTAACGCAGCTGCTCTAAACCCCGCCTCAGCCTCGTTTTTCTTCCCTTCCTCGGATACTAATCTAAACACGAATCAACCTCAAGAGAAAGAAACACAAAAATCAGATCTTTTTAGTTATCCAGAAATGGATGGCTTTACTGGAAATCAGCAACACAACCATGAACAACCTTCTGTTCCTCCATTAGTCCAATCAACCAACTTTCTGTTGGAAGAAACTGAAGCCAACAGAAGGTTGTGGGTTGGACCCAACAGAAACCCGATCCGGACGGTTTCTGTGAAGAAGAAACTAGTGCAGGCTATCAACTACTTGGCAAATTCTGTAAGGGATTCAGATGTGCTTGTTCAGATATGGGTTCCTGTGAAGAGACAAGGGAAGCAAGTGCTCACAACTAATAACCAACCGTTTTCGTTTAATCCAAACTGTAAGAATCTTGCAGAGTATAGGGATGTTTCCCAGAACTACCACTTTGCAGCTGATTTAGATTCTAAGGAGCTTGCTGGATTGCCCGGGCGGGTTTTCTTGAAGAAGTTACCCGAGTGGACTCCTGATGTTCGGTATTTCCGACTAGAGGAGTATCCGCGTGTCAACTATGCTCAACGCTGTGATGTTAGAGGGTCCCTTGCCCTTCCAGTTTTCGAACGGGGAAGTGGCAATTGCCTAGGGGTGGTTGAAATCGTGACGACGAGCCAGAAACTCAACTATCGTCCTGAACTCGAAAACGTCTGCAAAGCTCTAGAGGTGTGCTGTTTGCATTCTTCTCTTTTCTACTCTATTTTCAGTTCAAACTATGTGAGCCAGCTAATTAATACTATGCCTATCTTACAGGCTTTTGATCTAAAGAGTTCTAATATAGTGGGCACTCCCAATATAGAGGTAAAAGAAGATTTCAATTCTTGAAAAAAATAATCATATGCAAGTTTTAATTCATACCTCACACACAGAAGCTGTAACTGATTGTATCAGGACTGCACTGAAGGCTACCAATCTGCACTGATGGAGATAAAGAATGTCTTGAAATGCGTGTGCGATGCGCATAAGTTGCCTCTTGCACAGACATGGGCTCCATGCACTCAGCAAGGCAAAAGTGGTTGCAGACACTCTGAAGAGAATTATGCACATTGTGTTTCAACAATCGATTCTGCCTGTTACGTTGCTGATCAGCAAGTTTCTGGGTTCCACGAGGCGTGTTCTGAGCATCACTTGCTCAAAGATGAAGGCATTGCTGGCAAAGCTTTTCTTACGAATCAACCATGTTTCTCAGAGGACGTTACTGTTTTCAGCAAAACAGAATATCCTCTGGCCCATCATGCCAGAGTGTTCAACTTGTCTGCTGCGGTAGCTATACGCCTCAGAAGCCAGTACACGGGGAGTGCTGATTATGTTCTGGAGTTCTTCTTACCGATAAACTGCAGAGAAGCTGAAGATCAGACAAAGATGCTCGACTCGTTGTCGTCTGTACTCCAACGCACGTGCCAGAGTTTACGAGTTGTTACAGATGCAGAGTTGGATCAAGAGACTTCAGATATTGAAAAACATCCAAAGTTGGCAGCTTTTCCAGCTA
The DNA here is from genome assembly GCA_963675135.1 of Galeopsis tetrahit. Classification (NCBI taxonomy): domain Eukaryota; kingdom Viridiplantae; phylum Streptophyta; class Magnoliopsida; order Lamiales; family Lamiaceae; genus Galeopsis; species Galeopsis tetrahit. The sequence continues at coordinate 9,526,355 of OY776125.1, read as the reverse complement.
AAGAACCTTCTCCAGAAGCATCATCATGGATTATGAACATGGCGGAGAAAGGCAAAGGAGTTGCTGTTTCACTGGATCATCAGAAAGTGGAACCAGCAGAGTTCAATGTGACAACGGAGTTTCAGCAAGACCCCGGTTTTCTAGAGCATGATCAACCACAGAACTACTCTGGCTCCAAACTTAGTGGTGAGGGTAGTGCAAGTTTTTGCTTCTCAAGTGGAAATATTTCTACTGGTGCTAAATCAAACACCGAAAAGAGAAGGACAAAGACCGAGAAGACTATTAGCTTGCAAGTGTTAAGGCAATATTTTGCAGGCAGCCTAAAAGATGCAGCTAAGAGCATTGGAGGTATGACACTTCCTTCCAAGTATAATTAAAGTTATATCCAACACAAACTGTTATATGTGCTTATATTTCTGTTATATTTTCCAGTTCTGTTATATGTGCTTATATTTCTCTTGCAGTGTGCCCAACTACGTTGAAAAGAATATGCAGGCAGCACGGGATAACTCGATGGCCTTCTCGAAAGATCAAGAAAGTTGGCCACTCATTAAAGAAACTTCAACTTGTGATTGATTCAGTCCAAGGTGCTGAGGGTTCTATTCAGCTCAGTTCGTTCTATAATAACTTCCCAGAACTCGTCTCTCCAAATGCACAAGAAACCAGCACCTTACCAACATCAACAACGATTAGTGGTCAGTTGCAAGTGACAAACGCTCAGCCCGAGGGAACCTTGTTAAGCCCTGCAACTACTACTTCTTCTGGAAGCCACAGCTCCAGTTCAAGTTATTGCTGTTCCACAGGGGTAAAACAGTCATCTCTCCCCATCAATAGCTCGAATGGAGGGATGCTAAAGAGAGCAAGGAGCGATGCTGAGTTGCATGATTTGGATGTGGGCCAAGAGGAAACGAAGCTTCTTGTTCGATCATACAGTCAGAAGATAATCAGTGACCATGCTTCAATTGAGGTCCCACCTGTGCCAAAGAACAAGGTAAATGATGGGGGGTATTTTAAAGTGAAAGCTGCTTTTGGGGAAGAAAAGATTCGTTTCAGTTTGCAACCACAGTGGGGTTTCAGAGATTTACAGAAAGAAGTATTTAGGCGTTTTAACATAGAGAATGGGAGTAGAGTTGATTTAAAGTACCTGGATGACGACAACGAATGGGTGCTTTTAACCTGCGATGCTGATCTTGAAGAATGTATAGATATACACAGATCGTGCAAGAGTAGAACAATTAAAATGTTGTTGAATCAACCGTATTTTCACAACAGTCTTGGAAGTTCATTTGGTAGTACTGGCCCATACTAGAGTGTGTATTACCATGAATAAAGATCGTCTCATGTGGTCTTCAGTTCAAAGGGACGACAACCTATTACCGTTGCCCCTTTCCCCTAGGACGGATGTCTAATGGCCACTATTTCATGGCCATCTTCATAGTTATGAGGACACGATGCCAAGCCACTTTATACAGACATGATCGTGTTCTTTGTAGAATTTATCTTTCTTTTTCTTGTTTTCAAGTAGTGGATTTGATACCTTCTGTACCATAATATGTACAAAGAATTTCTCATAGATCTGTTTTAAGTCTCTGCACATTTGTTTGTCCAACTTGTTTCTGCTAAGCAAAGAAGATAATCCCATGTTTCTTTATTTCCGTCATTCAAAGTTTTGACAGGTAAACACAATAGCTATTTTCTGCACTTATGAACAAAAATAAGGGGGAAGAATTTTTGCATGCTAGAGGAAACTTTGCTGCTTGCATTTGCATTTGCATTGATATAATATATAATGTACACCAAAAAGCATTAGCTGGACTAGATAATCATTCTAAACCCATATTTAACATGACATGACATGTATCTTACAAACAAGGATCATCACAAAATACAACATCATACTTGGAAAAATACAAAGTAAATATCTTCAAGCATCTAGAATAATCTTATTATTCTACCATCCAGACCATTGTCCTGATCTTTCTCTATGTCGATCAGCATAGCATACATTCTCAAGTTCCAACTGAGGGTATAAGAACTCCAGCAAGGAGATTATCCCATCATCAAGCTTGCTCAATACAATGGCTGGTGCCGCCTCTGCCTCAAGGCCCTCAACAACACCGAAACCTGCAAAATGTTCCCTCCAGAAATCAATCTCATGGCATTTGTTAAAACTGTCATCATCGAATGGTTCTTCGATTGCAGGCAAATGTCTTGCTTATCAAACATGGCAGGTCAGAGAAAGAATGCCTCTTTAAATTGGTTTATGAAAGTTTAGCTCTATATCATCAACAACCTTCACATGAGGATTCAGGTTCTTAAGCCCTTTTTAGAAAGTTTCAACATTCATAGAGCGGCAAAGCGATAAATAAAACAGGCATTACTTCGAGTAGTTAGCCACTATTTCACCACCTTTTAACTCCAACAAGTGATCTTTCTCAAGCTCATACAATATTTCAAATAATAAGGGCAAGTTTGCACATTCTGCAAAAGATGACAGCAACTTACCTGCTCTTTAGCATTATCTTTTTGGTGTGCAAACTGAAGTAATCTTGAGCTACTCCTGGAGAAAATTCTTTCTATTAGCAGAAAAATCCTGTCTCTGGGATAACCCACTCCATAATCTCTTCCTTGAATATGGCTGAAGAGAACCACAATCAGAAGCCCGTCACAGCCAATACTAGAGATGTATGGTGATCATATCAAAGCTTGATTGTTGCATTCACCAACAACTCACTCGATTGATAAAACTGGATCTTGAGTATGAAGAAGACACTTGGGTATCAGCATCCAAATCATTCAAGAAAGTCATCTTTGTGGGCTTGAGATAACGATAAGTTACTCAGACCCCAGCCTTTCTGCACTCGCTTCAGTGTCTTCATGGCCAAGGCACTCCCATCATCTCTGTGAAAATCGAGCAGAGAACATGATATCAAGATTCTAATAAAAAATGTAAAATGTACCGAAATGTAAACAGTTGGTGAAGAGGTGTATGATGATAAAAAAATATCTATCAGCTAATTGTTTATATACCAATTGGAGCACAATCCCATAATCAGAAACCTTTGCATCTATCATGATACTAAACGGAATCAATGGCATTATGCAGCTATTATTAGCTATTTAACAATATCACATCAGCATATCATGTACCCATATCTGGCAGTATTCATAAACAACTGCCTTTTTTCTTTTCTTTTTTTCCATTAGTGAAAATCATGAAATCAGATATAAAATTAGTCCAAAAATCTAGAAAGAACGAAGATAAGAAATTATGTAGCCACTTTGAGATTCATACCTGTGCAGGATGGATTGCCAATCACTGCCACTATCTCTGTGTTGTCTCCCAGACTGTTTGCCTTTGATGTGACCCATATTTTTAATCTCACCTTCTGAACTCATTGCCAGCATTATTTCTGACAGTTCATTAACCTCATGTTTGTTTCCTCTTCTGCCTAAATAATCAATCACAGGCATGAATACTGCTGGGTCAAATCTACAGCCACGCTGCAGCATTTTCTTAACAGTATCATGAGCAAATTCAAAATACTCGTCAACACAGAGTCTGTCAATGAGATCCTTGTAAGAAAAACTGCTCAAATCGAAACATCTGTCTAATGCAACTTCAAATAATTGCTTAGCTTCCAAAATTTCTCCTCCCGAAAGCAACTCATTGAACATCAAACTATAAAGTACTTCCTTGTGACCACATACACTAATGGCAATCTCAAACACATCTTGTGCTGGTCTGAATTCTCCAGTCCTGCAGAATATTTTAATTAACAGTTTGAAGGAAGATAAATTAGGTGTTATTCCTTTTTGCAGCATCTCATCTAAAACAAAAGTTGCTTCTTCACTTCTTCCTGCCTCATATAGAGAACTGAGGACAATGTTGTAAGTGTAAACATTAGGAGAAACACCTCTTTCTTTCATCTCATTTATCAGGCCAAACATTTCAAATACTTGATTTGTTTTACCTAACCCAAATATCAGGGCATTGTAAGTTTGCAAGGTCTTGTTGCAGCCTTTTTTCTCCATGTCTTTAAGGACCTGAAATGCAGATGACATCTTCCCTCTCTTACACAAGTTATATATAAAAATATCATAGACCGCTGAATCGGGAAACAAGTTTCTCCCTAACATCTCAATAAATGTCTTTTTTGCTTCCTCGAGACGACCATCCCTGCATAGTCCATTAATGACTATTGAATATGTAATCAAGTCAGGCAAACAAGTTTTCCTATTTTCATCAACTAAACCAATGTATGAGTTTCCCAAGTTGCCAAGAGCAGCACTTCCATGAATCCACATTTCCCTCACAATTTCAACTGCTTTATCAACTTCACCACTTCTACATAAACCATCGATCACAATATTGCAGCTCACAGTATCTAATCCATCGCCCCTTTCGTTCATCTTTTGCATTAATCTTTCTGCTTCTGCTATTTTACCTTCTCTCCACAGGCTATGCAGCAATATGTTGCAAATGTAAGTATTTGGAAAACACCACTCCTAATCATCTCGTTTAGAATTGTATTGGCCTCAACACTCCGTCCTCTCCTGCAATACCCTTGGAGCAACGTGCTATAAGTGACCACATCAGGGGAAACTCCTCCAGTTATCATCAAACTAACAGCTCTTCTGGCATCTGCAAGCATGCCATTTTTGCATAACCCATCAATTAAGATGTTGTATGAGTATGCATTTGGCTGCACTCCATCATCAGCCATCTCCTTTAGGAGGGTTTGTGCCTGCAACAGTTTTCCATTCCTCACCAACCCCAAAATCCATATGTTATAACTCTCTACACTTGAGAAAATAGCGTCTCTTTTCATACGCATAACTAGATTGCTTGCATCTTCCAACATCCCCTCCCTACAAAAGCCTTCCAACATCAAGTTATGCGTCACAACATTAGGCAACGGTGATCCCAACTCAGCCAATTGCATATCCCTAAATATCCTAGACGCTTCCAAAGTCTTCCCAGTCTTGCAAAGAGCAGAAATCCTAGTGTTGAATGTTATAACATTAGGAGCGAGACCATCCTCTTTCAACCTCTCCACTAATCTCTCAGCTTCATCATCTTTACCCTCATTACACAAACTCGCAATTAATGTATTGTATATCACCATATTCGGCACCAAATTCATTCTCTTCATTAAATCCAGAAGCTCCAAACCTTTAATAGCAAGCCCATTTCGACAGTACCCACGTGCCAAAATTCCGAAACTGTACTCATTAGGCTCACAACCTTTGTCCCGCATTTTATCAAACACCTCCCGGGCGTCTTCCAATCGACCCGAGTCACACAGCCCACCAATCAGAAGATTGAAAGTGTAAGTTTGGGGCTTCACCTTGGAATAAATCATGTCTTTATACAGCCAAGACACGAAATTGGGACAGTTTTCTTTAAGAGAAGTTTGAATAAGCAAATTATACAAGATAATAGATGGCGGGGTGTCTGGCAAATGGGTCCGAAGAGACTGAAACTGAGAAAAGGCACTGTGAATATGGCCTTCCTTAGTTAAAATCCGAACTACGGAATACAAAGCCCGATGTGGCGGTGTAGGAAGGCGGAGGAAATGGTGATGAAGAGCGTCGATTTCGGAAAACATTTGGGCGCGGGTGAGAATGGGGATGATGAAAGGGAGACAATGTAGGAGGGATGAAGAATCATTTTGGGTGTTATTGAAATTGTTGTTGTTGATGAAAGAGCGCTTGAACAGAAGCCAAGCAAAGTGAGGATTGTTGGAGTTTGTAATTAGAGTTTGAGCCAACAAATTAGCGTTCTTCATTGCTCAACGCCTTGATTTTCAATCAAGTAAAAATGGCATAAATTCAAAGTACAAGCCCGGTGGGTGCTGCCTGAGGTCGAATCTCATCGGAATTCCTAATTAGCAGCAGATGTTTTATTTCTCAATCAAACAAGAAAGGCACGAAAACAAATACTCCATCCCTGCACAACGATTACTTGAATACTAGTGTAAAACCCACGAATTTCGTGGGAATTGTAAAAAAAATATTTAAAAAAATGGTAAAAAGAATGAAAAAAAAAAAAAGAGGGAGAGAGAAATTTGTATAAAGAAAATTTAGGAGATCGAGAGAAAAAGAAGAGAGGGGAGAGAAAAAAATTGAAAAAAAAAATAAAAGAAAATATTAAGAAGACCTGTAAAAAGAGAGAGGAGAGATGAGAGAGAAGAATTGAAAAAAAAAACTATAAAATAAAATAATTGTAAATTGTGAGAAATTTAGAAAATTAAATCGAAGAAAAGTGAGATGCCACGTAAGAGAATATGATTCAGAAATAGTATATAAGGAAAGATTTTCAATATAAAAAATTTACTAAAATTAATATCCAAACAATAGTACGGAGTATTATTTTATTTTTAAAATTTTCATTTATTTTTATTACATTTTAATTTACACCTTATCAAATCTTCAAATCTATTTTATACCTTTTTAAATCATCTAAAACACACCTCATTCACCATCTCATTTAATAAAATTTGAAATGTTCTTAATGTATTTTTGCACTCTAAAATGTTCTTAATGTTTTTAATGTATTTTTTACTCTAAATTTGCACTCTTTTCTTTTTTATCGGTCACACTCCAATATAAGAAATAACATACAAATATTTATATTTATTTTTAAAATTGTCACTCATTTTTTTTACATGAGTGGTGTTTAGTTCAGGTAGTTTAAAGAGATAGAGAGAAATTTTAAATATAAAGTAAATATAAGAATAAAAAATTAAAATATATTAAAATAATATATTGATTGTTTTTTTTTTATTAATTCATTTATGTTGTTAGCCGTAGTAGTTTCTTCCTTAGTCTTTATGTTGTCCACCCACCTCTTCCATGTATAAAGGGTAAGTAAATTAATTTATATAATCATAGTATAAATGTATAAAATGTGTAAAATAATTTTACAATCATATTTCTTTCAAATGATATATTACATCTAGCATTTATTTATACTGACACAAGATATTGGTGTTGGGGATTTTTTTTTTTTTTGATGCAATGGTTATGAAAAGTTCTCTAGAACCCCCAATAATTAATTCTTTTGTACAATTTTTTTGGAAAATTATTCTAGAATACTTTATCTTTACTAACCAAGAGAATTTTACACACAAATAACAAATTGTGTGTTTATCATCTTCAAAACAACAAATTGTGTCCCTAGAGCCCAGAGGAAATGATCAACAAGATGGTTGGTGTGGGAACAACAAGTGGCAAGTTACAATGTTCATTTGAGCAGATGTAACTTGTTAGTGAATGTGCCTGGTCCGGGTTTAGGATCCATGAAAACGTGCCGAGTGGGGTGGAACTAGGGGAAGGAGATTTGCGGGTAGTAGTTGTTGCTGGTGGGACTTACGCAGTTATGCTGTAGCACATGGCACTGTTGGATTAATATTTGAGTAGTGTATGCATGGGATTCGTCTATTATCTGGAAAGGGAAATTCTCAAATGCACCATGTGCACCAAAACAGGTTTGGTGCACATGCTTTTGTCTTTATCCTTCTATTCTAACTTATTATCCCCTTTTCTCTACTTATGGTTATAATTCTATTTTTTTTTCTATTAATTAATTAATTAATTTATAATCAATTACTTTATTAATTAATTAATAAATTACCGTCCTTTCAAACTTTTTTTTTTTAGTTTTTTTTTTCGTTTTTTTTTTTGTTTTTTTTTTTCGTTTTTTTTTTTCGTTTTTTTTTTCGTTTTTTTTTTTTCGTTTTTTTTCGTTACTCACCTCCACTTTTCAATAATAATAGTTGCTACTTTTCATTAATAAAATTTCCACTTTTCACTAATAACAGTTACCACTATTCATAACAAAATTTTCACTTTTCACTAATAATAATTACCACTTTTCAGTAACAAAATTTCCACTTTTCAGTAACAAAATTCCCACTTTTCAATAATAAGAATTACACTTTTCAGTTAAAATATCTACCACTTTTCAGTAACAAAATTTCCACTTTTCAATAATAAAAATTACACTTTTCATTTAAAATATCTATCACTTTTCACTAATAAAAATTACATTTTTAAGTTAAAATATCTACCCCTTTTCAATAATAAGAATTACACTTTTCAGTTGAAATATCTACAACTTTTCAATAATAAGAATTACACTTTTCAGTTAAAATATTTATCACTTTTCAATAATAAAAATTACATTTTTAAGTTAAAATATCTACCACTTTTCATTACTTTATTAATTTATAATTCATTACTTTATTAATTAATTAATTATAAATTGTACAGTTAAAATTATTATTAAAATTAAAAAAAATGTTATTCTTATTATTGAAAAGTGGTAGATATTTAAACTGAAAAGTGTAATTCTTATTATTGAAAAGTGGTAGATATTTTAACTGAAAAATGTAGTTTTTATTATTTAAAGTAGTAGATATTTGAATGAAAAGTGTAATTCTTATTATTGAAAAGTGGTAGATATTTTAACTTAAAAATGTAATTTTTATTATTGAAAAGTGATAAATATTTTAACTGAAAAGTGTAATTCTTATTATTGAAAAGTGAAAATTTTGTTACTAAAAAGTGGTAGATATTTTAACTGAAAAATGTAATTTTTATTATTGAAAAGTGGTACATATTTTAACTGAAAAGTGTAATTCTTATTATTGAAAAGTAGTAACTATTATTATTATTGAAAAGTGGAAATTTTGTTACTGAAAAGTGGTAGCTATTATGAGTGAAAAGTGGTAATTTTGTTATGAAAAGTAATAATTATTATTAATGAAAAGTAGGAACTATTATTATTGAAAAGTGGAAGTGAATAACGAAAAAAAAAAATAGAAAAAAAAAAGAAAAAATAAACAAGTTTAAAAAAAAAAGAAAAAAAATCGAAAAAAAAAAACAGAAAAAAAAACGAAAAAAAAAACAAAAAAAAGGAAAAAAAACAGGAAAAAAAAAACAAAAAAAGAAAAAAAAACATGAAAAAAATGAAAAAAAAAAAGTTTGAAAGGATTTGAACCTGTAACCTCAAGCTTAAAAAAAGTATCTATAACCACTAGAACATTCATTACTTAATTATTTATATTTATCTTTATAAATAGATATAGAATTGGCTTGTGCATTAGTGTGCACGTGCACACTGTGCACAGGAGACCAACTCATCTGGAAAACAAGGAGATCAAAATGAGTATAGAGATTCTTAAATTGTTTAATTTGACCTAGTTGTTGTTGCATTCACTTTAAGCTCCAGCTACCAAATAGCACTTCAAAAAGAAATGGAATCACAAGCTCAACATTTTGCCTGATGTTAGTGGAACCATATGCAACAAGTATTGCTGGTAGCTATTTCTCCCCTCAGTTGGCTTTAGCTGTAGGACTCCGCCCAAATTGGATAACAATAGGCTTGCCTTTAAATACATAACCGTTTACTGCGTTCTGCACTCATTCAGATGACCATCATTCATTAGTAAGATCAAGATTAAGTCCCAATATCAAAGGCCTGAAGAAACCCATTGTGCTAAAAAGTTTTATAAGACGTGCATGCATGATAGCAGAAGAAACCGGATTGTGTTGGAAAACATACCAAAGCATTATGAGCAAGTTCAATAGTGGGGAATGTCACGAACGCTTGGCCCCTCATTCTTCCTTCCTAAACAAGAGAGTTATAAGACTTCAGCTGCATGTGTAAAACACTAATACCACTTTCACACATGTTATAAGGTTGGCACATTTAGTAAAAAAACTCTCGTGAGAATACTGGAACTGACAAAATGTACTTCAACCTATCATGAGCAGAAGTTGGTGTGCCATAGTGCAAAAGTTGTACAATAACCTCAACAAGTTTTACATGGAGAGGACTGAAGGATCTGTCTGCACTGACCTAAAGTTGGTTATACTTGGTTTAATCAGGGAACATACTATTCAACTTAATGGGAACGTGATAAGACAAATAGACCCTTTTTCTGTTTCAAAAGGATGACATCATAGAACTTTTTGTGAGCAGTGCCAGGGGCATCATCTATTTTTTCAAATCCTGAAATTAGAGATAAATTGATAGACTTCACTAAATTAATAATGATACAAATAATTACTAATGTATAGGGAATGAGATTTTGTAACATACGAGAAATGATGCTGCAACTATAAAAGCACAAAGGGATTGGTTTAGATTTAAAAAAGTAAACAGAAAATTAAGACATCTCACCTGCATTAACTTAACAGTAAGATTGGACTTGGTTGCATCAATGCTCCCGAAAAATGATCCTGTAGCAAGGGTAACCAACATAAAAAAAGAAGAAACTGATAATAAATAAACTTCAGTTATAGGTCAAGGGGAAACAAAAGAACCAAACATAAATGACAAAGTTCATGTCCTCATACTTGCGATAAGGAGAACATCTCAACATCACCACTATACTGGACTATATCAAAACTGACCAAGGAGAAAGATGAAACTCACCGAATAAAAAGTAGAAGTCATCTATAACCACATCTTTTGCCAAGTTCTTAATGTATAGCACAGGAGTAGGATCTCCAGCAGTATAATTCTGTTTATTAAAGTAACAAATTCTGTTTCAGAAAGCAAGCAATCGTACACACAATTGAACTAACCGACCAATGAATCACTATTGGCAAAAATGGCAACACAAGCACACACCACCACTTTCCCTTTTTTACTTAGCTTAGTCATTCTCCACGAGATTTCAGATTTTCTGCCTGATTATATGATCATATAAGAAGAGCTCATAATATATTGAATCATGGTTCAGAATGTCATTATGTATTAACTCATTTTAGGGTTTAATTAGCTGAATAATATAATTTTTTTTTCAGGCAACTGAAGAGTTCAGAGAAGCAACAAGTAGAGGCGGATTAATTATTGAAAAAAAATGAAGATAGGCAAAAAAACTGAAAAGGCATAAACAACAATTTTCACATATTGACTTCGAGAAAACACTAAAACAGTAGACCCTCCAAAGCTTGTTCCAGAAGACCAAGAATGCTCCATTAAGAATCCGTTAAGTGCTTTCTAGCGGCCTCATTATTTGATTATATGCTATAGCAATTCAATAGCCAAGATAACAGTCCGACAACGAGAACTGGAGGATATTACTAGGAAGCCACAATCACCAAGAAAGCCAGGACTCATCATTATGATGGCCCTTAATTCAAGACATAAATCTAACAAAAGGTAGTAATTATTTAAGCTCTCTTTAACTACAGATAAAAATAAATAAATAAATCAATGCAGCAGCTATTTCTTGGCATCAGTTTCCTTCCCAGTACATTTAATCCATATTTGTTAATTGTTTTTCTTAAGGCTATCTTTTACAAAAGAGTATGTCCTATTTTTTTTTTCAGGAAACACCAAAATGAACTTGTAAAGATCAAGTTATGCTTCCACAATGCAGGCTCAAGGTTGTGCGTTTTCAATTTTCTAGCTATGCACAAAGGATATTCTCAGGTATAAACCTACAGATTCCTTTTTACTTCATGTGACCACTACAGATCTGATACTGTTCAAATTGAAATTTTGTTCTCCCAAAAATATTTTATCAAGGACATCATCACATCATTACTGACCTAGCTATTAGCACCATATGCAAGGATGTTTTAGGTGGTGCAAACAATACAGTTATTTCAGAAATGCATCTCTAAAAACCAACTTAGGAATTACTATACACGTGCAGTAACTTATCATTAATATAAATAATGATAGCATTACAAATCACTCAATATTGCAACTTTTGAGAACATATGACCAAGTTCATAAATTTTTCGACACAAATGACAACAGTTCTTTCTTAATACACCCATTTCAAGTTTAGAAAATTTTATATTAAATTGGATACTCTGGAGTGTAGTATTAGTAGCAATTAACAACATGTTTCAAAAAGAGATCTTGATACCTTAAATCTGGGAAGTGACAAGATTTCCTCTGGGGGCAATTTTCCGCTATTTAGTTCCTCCAGAGTTGCAAAAGGTTCACAAGCAGAGTTTCCGGGATTTGTCTCTTGCACTTCCTTTGCAGCATCATCGTCCTTTATTTCGGGTTGTGTTTGTTTATTTGCTATTCTAATCTGCAAGCATGTCAAATCGATACAATATATACACATTTTAAAAGGAAAATAAGTGCATTATGTCAAACACCAAAGGCAGGGAGGGACCTGTAATACAGTGTTCTTCTTTATTATTATAGGCTTTTCGTTTGGAACTAAGGCAACTTGTTTCAATCCAACCGCCTCATGAGCCACATCCTTGTCAACAGCAGGGCCTACAATTGTTTGTCGCTTTACACGCTTTCGCTTAGATCTAGCCTCTCGCCCGACTTCCTGAACCATTTGAGTAATTAACCAAGTCACACCAATCATTAGGAATCCCCAATAGTATGAAAAAACCAGAATGTAAGAATAAGAAGGGAAAGGAACAGGAGATGGGACACCAGTATAATCAAAATTAATGGAACAGCCTCAAAGCAAGACACATAAAATGTGAAATAACCAATAGTTGGACATTGAGATAGTGATCATATCAAATAAGTGAATGTGCAACTCATACTGGATATTAGAAGCTGAAGTTGCTTCCTCCAGCATGAGTGCAGAATAAGATCCATTTTGACTAAAACAATGTGTGGGTGTGTGTTAAAGACATGTAAATATCTTATGAAAAATATAGACATGTGAGTAATAAAAGTGAGAAGTTCAGAACACATATTATTACATCTCAGATCAACAAGTGTGTGACTGCAAGGGGGCGCAATTTGGGGTAATGAACTCCATTAGAAACTATATCAGACTCATTACTTTGAGAAACTGTTAAACTCCAAGTTTCTACAGGATCTTTCAAACTTATAAAATACCCAAAATCTTCTCCCAGTAGCTGGTATTAGGAGTCTAGGACATTAAACAGTCATCATAAATTTAGGATTTGGTCACAACTAGAATTGATAGCAAGTACTTAGCCTTATCTTTAACCCGAAATACAAAGAAGACGTCACAACAGCAACTACCCTAGAATTGGACATTCCAGAAGCGTTTTCCCACAGGAATTCCTCTGAGACACTACTTTTAGCTATAAACTAAAAACACCCGAACCCCAAAAGTATCTCACTTTCTTTTAAATAAGGCATATGAGATAATAACAAATGTCAGAGAACCACCTCATCTGAAGAGTCCATTTCTGACTCACTACTAGACAAAGCTTCCATGTTAGTCTCCGAGGATGGTGGATGAAGAGGAGGTGGTGGTGGTGCTGCTGAAGAAACAGGAAATGATACTGGAAGAGGGGGAGTAGGTAATGCCTTCCGAAATGGAGCAGGAATATTCATTTTGTTCATCAAATGCAATACCTGTTATCATGAGTATATAAAGAAAGGGTTCACAGGAATAAATATCTGGTTCAGAGGGATAGGTAGTGAAAATAAGGAGAGACGAAGATGGATGCAATTCCAGTTACCTGAGTGTAAAAGCGAGGAACAGCAATGAGGGCGTTCACAATGTTTGTCAGAATGTGACCATCAGGTGGTGGGTAAGCATATCTGTATTAGAAATTGATTACTCCAATAGTGCATATGTGGATACAAAGAGCACAAACACTATGCATTCAAGGAAATACTGCTGTAAAGTATCCACTCAAGCAAGTAAACAGCTAATAGGAATTTGAGGCATGCACACAGAGGAAATAGTTCAAAAATTAGAAAAAAAGAAGTCTATCAAGAATTTTGGAAAGAAATACAGAACTGACATGAAGAAAACAAAACTAACACGGACAAAATAGAACATACTCAAGGTGGGGAGGAAATGGATAGTCGACACCAAGTTTTTCAGCAATAGGTTCGCTACCATGAACGTAACCCCCTTTATAGTTATCACTAGAACCTTTGACTGAAGCATCCTTCAATGACGTGACATCCTTCTTAGTGTCTCCTTCACCTTCTTGTTGCTTAGTGCCCTCACTTACTTTACTAGCTCTCTCGACGGACAAAACTTTACCTAGAAACCTTAACCTGACACCACATAATTTCATTCAAGCAATCACTATAACTGGCATCATGAGTAATGAATACATGGATTCAGTAATAAATCTGTATAAAGGACTCGTTCAATAACAAAAGAGGAGCTCAGTGATGTAAGTGTACTAAGGACTCCACCAATAACAAGAAAGATGGACAGAAATGATTATGAATGAGGAGATACCCATGTAGCTGCCTTCGAGCTTGGTATGCTGATACTTCATTCTTGAAATCAATGAAGGCACAATTTTTCATCCTACATACAAGGATATCACACCAGTTTCATTAAAAACCTCACTATAACATCCAACATTGCAAACAAAATTGAGAAAAAAGACAGCATCATAGAATGACCACAAGGAAGAAGGGCAATTTACACCAAATAGGGGAAGTTAGTTAGAACCTTCCGTGTGAACAGGGGCGGACGGAAGAAGCACCGTAATGAGAGAAGAGTCTAGTAAGAGTATCATGTGGAATTGCTTCCGGCAGATGTCGAACCAACAGTGTAACCGATGATTCTTCAGCAGCATAATTCATAATTGGTTGCAACATCGACGTCGCCTCCGCCATAATTGAAAGCTCTGTGATGGGATTACTTTACTCAATCAATTTTCAGAGCAGCAAATAGAAAAATCTCTTCTTTTGTGAGTACGATTCGGCCCCTTATTATCAATTTTAATTTTGATTTTAAAAAATATAATGAGTGTTCATTAGTCTATACTATTTTTTATATCAAATTTAGATTTTTTTTTTCATTTAATCGGATTATACTTATACTATTCACTTATTATCAAATTTAACACATATTTTTTCTCTAAATTAAATTATACTCATATTTATTTAATAATTTTTAATATAAATATTTAGCACATAATTACCCCCATTATTTATTAATTAACCATAAATATAAATATTTTACCAATTTTAGCTTAGCACATAAGAGTATTATTTATCAATTGCTTTAAAATACTGAAAATATTTATATTTATGGTTAATTAATAAATTGCTTTAAAATACTGAAAATAAATATTATATTAAAATGAGGAAATGAGAAAATATATTTTAAATTAAAAAATTAAATCTATAAATCTAAAGTTTTGAAAATATTTATGAATTTGAAAATTATCTAAAATTTAAATTTAAAGTTACAAAATACTTAAGACCTTTTTATATATTCATAATAATTAAAATAAATTATACTCCATATAATTTTATTATTTTCTATAAATATTTTGAGATTCTTTTAAGTAATTTTCATTTTTTATATTTTTCAAAGTAAAAAATATTACATAATCTTAGAATTTTTTTATATTATTTGATCAAATGTATTTATGATTCGGGTGGAATTTACACGATTTAGATGCATATTTGAAGCTCATTTGATGTGATTTCATTGAATTATTGGTTGATTATCATTGTTTTGGTCAAAATAAGAGAAAGGTAGTGTTTTGTCGATTTTGTAGGAAAAACGATGTATTTTGAAAGCAAAACACCAACCATACTTCATTGGATCAAGAAGAGAAGCTGACCATTGGATTCGTCTCGAAAAACGGAGTGGAATGAAAAAAAGAATCGAGTCAATCGGAGGTCGGAAGCTCGAGAAACAACGGAACGAAAAATGACGAGGCCGGACCACATTTCTACCCGCCCGGGTTACTTCCACCCGGCCACAGTGCTGTACACCCACATTTTGGATTAGTTCACCCACCCGGCCGGGTAAAACCCACCCGGGCAAGGCCAATTTTCCAAGAGCTTCGTATTTAGGCCGGGTGACATACATTTCGGAGGTTTTTGGCTATTTTCTCCATTTTCGAGGGACCTAAGTGCAAATTTCGTCCAAGACTTCTACCCCAACTATAAATAGCTCCAATTTGAGTTTTAGAAAGGGGTCTTACTCCTTTTACAAGCAATTCCACACACACATTCACATAGTTGTAGGTGTTCTTCCTTTTTAGTTTAGATTCTTCATTAGATTAGATAGAATAGTGGTTTTTTACTTCGAATCAAGCTACGATTATCATCGGGCATCGTCTATTACATCGGTTTGTAGTTAAATTCTCATGATCAAGGTGATATTACTCTATTTTGCAATTAAATTTGGCATTTTCTTAATTTCTCCATTCTATTGCTATTTTGTTATTAGTTTGATGTTATTAGTTGTTGTAACCATGAGATTCTCTTCTAGAATCATGGGCTAAACTCTTATTGCCTTGGGTGTGAATGTTTTGATGGGTGTTTAGTGTAATTATGGATTAATTGCATGATTAGCTTAGGATTTGGGTGTATATGTTTCTAGTGTTGTGATTTTTATGATTCAATTGATTAATTCACCCTATTAGCTAGCATTGTTGGTTTTGTCGACTTCAACGACCGTATTGGGTTGCATGATTAAGAGTGTGGGTGTGAGCTTGGATTAATTAATTAGAATTCACATAGTAATTGACTACACCGACCGGGGGTTAATTGCTTAGATCGACAACACTAGACATTAATCGATTAGAGGTCGTCTATTAGATTAGTGAAAGGGCGTCTCATAAGCATTAGTAACCGTGTTGAACGTGTTTATGAGACACTAACTTAGGAGTTTATGGTATTGATTAGATTATATAATTGATAATTAATGCACGTGTTCACCTAAGCCTTACGAGGGATTGGTCTACACACACGAGTGATAGCCTTTAGCTTAATCCCAAAACCATAGTTTAATTCATGCAATTAGTTCATTAACTCATTGAATTACCCATAAAACGGAAACACCCGAGGCAATACCCTTCTCTTGCACTTTCTATCGAAAGTTAGATAACTTATTATTACTTTTGTCTATTTCTTGTTTATCTTAGTTAATTTAGTTTAATACTTGTGTTTTAATTCCCGAAAATCCAAACAAACACGTTTAGTTACTACAATAGCATGAATACTCGTAACTTTAGGGATTCACTTACACTCAATTAAATTCTTGGACGAAAAATACTACTTGATCGTACTTACGTACTACAATCGGACCCATACGCTTGTGGGGCTCGAATTGTCAAGTGCTTAAAAAAAGTTGAAATACGAGACAAGTCAATTTATATAACCAATTTAATAATATTTGTGAGAATTTATTTAATGATATGTGTTAAACTTGTTAAAAAGTGAAAATTATGGAATAAGATTGATCACCCACAACATTTAAACTGATGATAGTTTTAAATATAGATTAGAAATATAGGTATTATGGAGTAGTTAATAAAAATAACTCTAAAAAAATAGCAGTATGTATTAAAGGGTGTACGGTCATTTTTGGTCGAACACAAACTTTTTCAAATTTTTTTGGTCAAGTTGCGTTCGGCCACTCTCTGGTCGAACATCCCTGAAGATGCACATGAATTATTGGCCGAACAGATTGTTGAGTGTACATGAGTTACTAGCCGAACACATCAATGGGTGGATGACCAATTCCGGCCGAACATAATTTTTTTAATTTTTTTTGGTCAAGTGGGGTACGGCCAGAGTGGCCGAATATCTCTAAATTAAGGCGCACATGAGTTATTGGCCGAACAGATCATTAAGTGCACATGAGTTACTGGCCGAACACATCTTTGTTTGTACATGAGTTATTAGCCGAACACTTTCAATACAGCAGCAAACACAACAGCAAAATGGCGCAAAAACGAGACTCAAAACAACATTTTAACATATCCAACTCATTTTATTTATGCAATCTTTACACAATATCTTCAACAACGAGATGTTTACAATATTATCATTCCAAATCATCTCAACAATTCAAAAATATCAAAATTTCTATAAACCCTAAATATAAAAAATTCTATAAATCCCATTTTTTTTTCTTTTTTTAGTTTTGTTTGTATAGGAGAAAAGGTTAATGGGGTGTATTTAGTAAAAAGAGAGATTTTGAATGAAGAAGGGTATGAAAGGAAAAAAATGGGGTGTGTTTAGTATTTTAAATATATTTTTAAATTTTAGTGGGGTGTGTATAACATATTTTGGGGTGTTGATAGTTCATATTATATTTAAAATGTCCTGATATACTTGTTCCAGATACCTTATTTTAGAAAATACATAAAAGTGAACCCAAATATTGTATAAAAAGATACTCACTCCGTCCCAGCATTTTTTGTATGGTTTGACCATCACGGAGTTTAAGAAAATGGAATATAGTGATGTGTAAAGTAAAGTAAAATAAATGAGGGGTATTATTGGTAATTCATTGACTAAAGTGGGTGGAGAGGGTTAAGTTGTGGGCCCAAGTAAAATAAAGGAGTGATATTATTAGTAAAGATTATGTTAGTTATTTTCTTTTTTAGAGTGTGCAAATAATGTTGTGACGTCCCATTAAGGAAAGTGTGCAAATAATTACGGGACAGAGGAAGTATCAAATTGTTTGAGGCATTTTTTGTTGATTTTGATCACATTACAACTCAAATAACAAGCAAATTAAACCAAACACGGTTTTTAAGTATCATTAAAATAAAATCTAAACCAGCTTAATTTGTTCATATTTTCTATGGAGAGCTCAAATCTGGTGTGGATTTTGGAATTTATTAACTCTATAATCCATTCACATCTGCGATACATTACCTCCATGCCTTAAACGTGAAGGGCATGGAGAAAAGCCAAATGTAGTTGACATTTGAGATTGATGACACACTTTTTGCCTTAACATGAAATAAACACTACCAAGCTCATTTTAAAAAAAGTAAACATATATACTATTGATGTCCTGCCCTGATGACTAAGTAAAGTGTACTCTAGGTTTCTCAACAACTGCATCCATCTTTTCCAGTATCTCAACTACTTCTTGCATTGATGGTCTCTCTCTAGGTTCATTTACGAGACAATTTAGAGCAAGCTGAGCTATTTGAAATGCAGATCTAGAAGAAAATTTTCCCTCTAGACGTGAATCAATAATGTGCTTCAACTTCCTCCTCTCATATAAATGTGGCTTGATCCAATCAGCCAGAGAGTGTTGTTTAGCAGGACGACGGGTGTCAAGTGCTCGCAAACCTGTGAGCATTTCTAGTAACACCACACCAAAGCTGTATACATCACTCTTCACATACAAGTGCCCTGGTATAAATATCTTGTTAGTACATACAAATGTGCATTAGGCGCAACTATTAACCTACACCGAATTGCTTTATACATCCATATGTACAACATTTTTTAGCTACTTGTCCAAATCAAGCAAATCTATAAAGTGAGTATATATAGTAATTTTGTGGGTGTTAAAGCCGGACCCATGTCCATTATCTTTCGATTCAGAAACTATGCAGAGTGGGCATGTTTACCTGTTGCAACATACTCAGGGGCAGCATACCCATGTGTGCCCATAACCATTGTTGTTACATGGGATTCACTAGCTGTTGGGCCCATTTTTGCAAGGCCGAAGTCAGATATCTTGGCATTGTATGACTGAGAAAAAAGGAAAAAAAGTTAACACAATGACATAATATATATAAGAACACGAGTACTAAAAGAGCATGAAACCAGGGTTTACTCCGTCAAGCAATATGTTTGAGGCCTTGAAGTCTCTATGAATAATTGGTAATTCTAATGTATGCAAGAATGCCAGACCACGAGCTGCTCCAATCAATATCTTAAGCCTGGTATCCCAAGAAAGCGGCTGAACGGATGAACCCCCTGATAAATAAATAAAAACTAAATTCAATATCTAGCACTACATTGCAGAAGAAAATGTCTCTTCTGAATGTGAATATCAAACTGCATAGAAATTGAATCCCTTACTTCCAAAAAGATGGCTATCTAAGCTGCCTTTTTGCATGAATTCGTACACGAGAAGCAGCTCCTTATCCTCCCAACAGTAGCCCAACAGCCTCACCAGATTACGGTGAGACAGTCTTCCAAGAAAGTTCACCTCAGACTGCACATATCAACAAGTCATGCTGTTAGGATTCACAAATCGAAAAATCATATCCAACAGAATCACAAAGCCCGAACATAACCATAGATATCTCAATAGAGGGCCTAAAAGTATGTCTCACATAGTTTGGATGTAATTAGTCAGATAGTAAAATGAGCAAATTGTAACAATTCTCCATGACAAATTGATTAATTAAAATCTGAATTACCTGCCACTGTTGATAGCCCTGCATACTTTCAGAATTCAACTTCTTAACAGCAATGACGGTTTCGCTACCAGGTTTGCCGGGGGTTTTCTCATCGAGCCACCCTTTGTAAACTTTACCAAAACCCCCTTCTCCCAGCACTGTATCACTTCTGAAATTTCTCGTAGCAGTTTTCAGTTCTGAAAAGGTAAAAACCCTAAAATTGGGTTGGGATAACACCTCCCCCACGGGTCTGGGATTCGCCTGATCAGATCCACTTTTTGCTGTAAATCTGCTGTTACCTGAAGCAATGCTGCCTCTTAATGTCGTGTTGCTGGTCCTACGGTGTACTGGTGCTGTAAAATACACACTGATCAATTTGAAGACTATTATGAAGATGTGAGTATTAACCAAAATATATCACTTCACATTAATTTTTGTTATTAATTTACACTTCAAATTCTTCAATTAGAGTCATATTTTACAGTTAAGCAAAATAAGATTGTAGTAAAATCATGAATAATAAGTTCTTCAATTCTTGCATTATCACGTGTATTCACACTGCTTACCAGTTACCACTTTTTATTTGCAATAAACATTTCCATGCCAAAATAATCAATCAAATCTTGTGATCTTTTGCCAACTAAAACTTGAAAATTAAAACCTGCATCGCTAGCATAAGAAAAAACACAATTCATGTATTATATGAAAGACACACTAGTAACAATTAACAATCATGACGATTTTGGTAAGATTTATCAGGTGAAGTTTTTTTTTTTTTGTTGGAGTCAGGTGAAGTTAGCATAGAAATACTTCTATTATGTCCCTCTTGCTAATTAACTGGCATTGTATCATATAATAAATTTGTAATAAATACATATCAAGTTACCCCTACCATAATTTTACAAGTTTGCAGCTATTGAGCTAGCCCACCATTCAAATGCAAATGAAATGAGTTGACTAACAAGAAATAATACTGGTTGATTAATTTGCTAGACATATCAATACCTGATAGTGCATGGCTGACCGCAAACTTTTGCTTTGATGATTTTCCAGTTTTCCAAAGCTCATCCCAAGGCCAAAGTTTACGCGTTAGCTTATGAATCACAGATTTTTTCTCATCTTTCCTTCCAGTACTAATCACGTCTCTTTTAATTTGTTCTCCCAGAAGAGATGTAAAATTTTGCACATTAGAGGAAGCTGCTGCAGGTCTTGGGCTCACTGATATGATAGATCTATCATCATCACCTGGAAAGGCATCACAAACACCAATATTTGTTCCTACATTTGGTACTAAGAAATCCGTGTTCTCCTTAAGACGAGATTTATAAGTAGAGGTTAAGATATCAGCAATATTAGCTCTCTTCTTCAGTACCAAAGATTCTGTGTGATCCTGCTGCTCAAGTGCAAACTCAAGTATCATTACAACATGCGACATAGCAGGCCGTTTTTTTGGTTCATCAAGCAGGCATTCTTCTGCAATCCTCACGAATGTCTTCAGGCTATCCGGCGATATCTCTTCCCTCAGACTTGGATCTACAATATGATCAACTTGTCCCTTAACAATGTTATCTTGAGCCCACATGGTTAAACTACGCTTATCCTCTACAGCCCATGGCTCCGCCGCTGGTCTCCCACACAATACTTCCAACAACACCACACCAAAGGAATATGTGTCACTTTCTATTGTTAGTCTATGAGTTCTAAAATAATCGGGGTCAATATATCCAACTGTCCCTTTAAGATTTGTGCTAGCTTCATTTTGCGACTTGCTTCCACTTTTAATTTTAGACAAGCCAAAATCTGAAACCTTAGCCACAAAATTTTCATCAAGCAGAATATTTGAAGCCTTCATATCGCGATGTATGATCTCATTCTCCAGGCCTCTGTGAAGATAGTCTAGTCCTCGACCAGATCCTATGCAGATCTGTAGTCGTTGCTTCCAAGAGAGAGGATGATAAACAATGTTTTTCCTAGCAAGTTTGTAAAGATGGTCGGCCAATGTCCCACAGGGCATGTACTCATAAACAAGAATCATTTCTGACTGCTCATTGCAGTATCCAATCAGAGACACTAGATTAACATGTCGAAGCTCAGAGAGTGTTTCAACCTCTGCCCAAAACTCACGCTTCCCTTGCTTGGAGTCTGGTTTCAACCGCTTTATAGCTACAGTCTCTCGCCCATTATCTACTAACCCTTTGTAGACTTTACCAAATCCACCCTTCCCAATGACGAATGCATCAAAGAAGTTATCTGTGGCTAATTGGATCTCGGCTAAGGAAAAGTGACGGCAGAGTCGCTTTGCCCTGGATGCTGGCTTGTTTTCTTCCTCCTCAGTAATGTTAGCTCCCTGAGTTTGCTGCAGCATATACACAATTATATTCACCAGACACATTACAGCAAAAACAACAGTTGCAAGTGCATTTCTACGACCAAGAAGCGATAATAGAATTTGAATAGGCTGCAATGGTGAATCTCGTTTTGGCAGCAGAGGATTTGGACTGGCAAGACTGTAGTCATGGTTGCTCAACTTGAATACTTCAAATCCTTCAAGCGGACCATGTCTATCCAGAAATACATGATCAGATTGCAGAGAGAGAAGGATATCGCGTTTACCCTCTTGTTTTTGCCCTTCCACAATCACCATATAATTCTTGTACAAAAGGACACTCAGGTTTCCTCTTTCGTGGAGCAAATCATCACTAGTAGAGACAGTCGTTTCATTAATAACAAGTTTGAAATCCTTACGCCCAACCTCTACCATTCTGAGTCCTAGCTCACAGAAATGAATCCTAACCAAGTACCTGAATCCCACATCAACAGAAATTCTCCATCTTATACTACTATCCCCATTTCCCTTTAATTTCTTAGCTGTTGCCCACATCCCAAACATGCTACTGATATCATCACTGGATGACACAGAACCCCATTTTATATTTTGTCGATGAACCAACTCAAGTGCTGTACTATTATCAATGTAACCAACCACTTGGACTCCAATATTTTCACCATGCCAATAATGACAATAATTAACACTTGACGGTACGGAAATAATCTCGATTCCATTAATGAAAGCATAAGTATACTTTGATGAGCTAATTGAAGGAGTAAAAACTAAGTTGAAGGGTTGATTCTCCGGTATAATTACACAGAATTCCTTGGCAAAAGAATTCACAGAAGCAATTGAAGCACTGAAATTAGCGAGTAGAGTAAATCGTCCAGCTTCAACAGTGAAAAAATCGTGGAACCTCCGAAAACCTTTGTATGAAGCAGGATTAAAATGAAGTCGGATAATTTTCTGACCTGGATTGAGGTGAAAAGTGTAGGAAAATCGGGATCGAGAGATTCGTGCAGTGCTGTAGGGCACACGATCGACGGCGTATGAATCGATGACAGTTGATGTGGTCGAAGATCCCTGTACTGCCAAATTTGGGTAAAAATCTCCAATCCATTCTCTGCCGCGGAGCGATGTTGAAGATGCAGTTGAGCCGCAGTTGATTGAAATGTGATCGGCAGAGAGCAGTTGAGAATTACTTGTAGCTTTGGGTGTAACTGTAAAGAGGAAGCATAGAATTATTAGAGTGTTCATAACTTCATATCATATGCATGCTTCATAGCAGAGCCAGTGGTAAAATTTGAAGATAAAATCATTAGACCTCTAATAATTTCCACGTAAACTCCTGCATTGACCTCTGAGTCAACTCCAATAATTTCCACGTCAACTTTTCAATTTTGGTTCCCTACTTTCAATAACTCGTATTTTTGGTCCCCAAATACATGACGTCTCGCACATATGGTCCATTTCGTCAGTTGACCACTAAGACTGACGGAAATCCCCAATAATTGGCGGGATTTAGGTTTTGGATTTCCAACTTTCCCCTGTTTTTCCCATTTGCCATGATTTGACAACTTTCAATTTTGTACGGAGTATTCAACTTCATGTTTGATTATGAATTCTGATGTTTTTGTATTACTCCCTCCGTCAATTTTGTATTCAATTTCGTTAGTTTACATTCTTCTTTTTTCTATTTCTTCTCCGTCTAATTTTATTATTTTCATTTCTTTTTGGTTCAATTTGATTATGCTTATTCTATTTTTAAAATTTAATATTATTCACATTATTTTATTATATCCTCCAACCATTATTTATTTATTCAAAATATTATGACTTTATTTATAAATAATTAATTTATTTATAAGTTAACTTCACACTATCAAATTATACATTCATATCTATTTTATACATAAATTAATTAATATTCGTTAAAATTTATGTTCAGAGAAATGGACATTATGAATTTGAATTTGAACCGGAGGGAGTATTAGTTTTCTCAAAATGTTTCTATCCTCTTTATTCTATGATTTTATGATGTTTCTCGCATTTGCTTTTAAAAAATCAGATTTATATTTAAGAAATAATATTTATAATATTTTATTCGTATATCTTGATTTTTGAATAATTCACAATTTTAATATTATATTTTATATTTATGTGGAGTATTAGATTTATTACAAAAATAATTATCATATTTATTTATTGCCTGCAGTTATTAAATAGTTTCCAGAATCTTAATTAATAGTATTATTTATCTGGAAAAGGAGTTCATTTCATCTTAAGAACCGGTTTGTTCAAGATAGGTGGTTAATTAGATTCGATGTTTAAAATAAATTTTGTACCAATTACGCAAAAATATATTTGTTCATTTGCTTTCTTGTGTACATATTTCTTCTACTTGTGATCTATTATCAATCATGAAATAGTAGTCGTGTTAGCTTAAAAAAAAAAAAAACATACTTCTTAGGGAGTAGAGTGGGACAGGTTCGTTTATAGTGGCTGCTTCGACTGCAAACACTTTCACCGATTTTTTTTTTTACAGAAAATTTACATTTTTCAATAATATTTTCATTTATTTTAACATACACTTTTCAGTTATAATATCATACATTTTTCAATTATAATAACATACACTTTTCATTAATATATAACTACATTTTTCGTTAATACAACATACACTTTTCATTTATAATAACTAACATTTTTCATTAATAGATCGTACACTTTTTAATTATAATAACACACACTTTTCAGTTATAATAACATACATTTTTCATTAATATATAACTAACATTTTTCATTAGTATATCATACTCTTTTCAGTTATAAATTATAATAACATACATTTTTCATTGATATAACATAAACTTTTCAGTTATAAGAACATACATTTTTCATTAAAAACAATGTTGCACTTTTCAATATAGTAACATACACTTTCATATTTCTCGATCTGTAATTCATCGTTTTCTTCGATTAATTCATGGCGTCTCCGTCTTCTTCTTCTTTGGATGTATCTACGACTTATCCTAGATTCATTACTCTGTCAATTAGACTTGAGAGAAAGAACTATCACTTCTGGCCCAATCAAATTGTGGCAACAGTAAAGGCATATGGTTTTGATGATGTGCTCTACTGCAATTGGGAGGAAATTCCAGATTTCAATGATGAAGAATGGCATAGGAAGGACCAATTCCTTCTTTGTTGGATGTTGAGCTCGATTTCTGAATCGATGCTAGGTTACGTTACTAGATGTTGTCATTCGTTCGAGGTATGGAAGGTGTTTGAAGAATTGTTTCGGTCTAAATATAATGCAAATGCTCTGAATTTGAGGATTCTTCTCCAAACTACTACTTTAAATGATCTTTCGAATCAAAGTAACATACATTTTTCATTAAAAAACAAAAATGCACTTTTTAATATACTAACATACACTTTAAAAAAAAAATCGAAAAAAAATAAATAATAATAAAAAATAAAATAAAAAGTCAAAGTCGGATTTGAACCTGGGACATGATGTTTAGGCAATCTAAGGGCCACAATTTATTTTGTTAAATATTTTATTATTTATCCTATATATAATTGATATTTCCTATATAGCTGGACTCAAATATATAATTGATATTTCCTATATAGCTGGACTCAAGTACACCGTGTACTTGAGTACACAGCAGCCCTACCTCTTTCTTAATATGCAGAGGCGGACCTAGCTGGGTACATGGGGGTACAGTTGTAGCCCGTCCCAAAAAAATCAGTTTTTCTTTTTAAAAAAAATATTATGTAAAAGTAATTTTATAATAATAAATGAGTGAAAGATGATAAAAAGTTCAATACATTTATCTTTTAAATCCATTATTTAAGTTTCTTGACTTTATTTTATACTCCTTCCGTCTCATTTTAAATTCATAATTTGCAAAAAAAAAAAAAAAAAAAAAAAAAAAAAAGAAAAAAGAAAAAAGAAGAAGATGTTCATATACATATATCTTATTTTTCATATTTTGTCATTAAGCCATCTAAACTTTTATTGTATGAAAATTACAAGCATGTCATTAAGCCATCTAAACACTTATTTTCATATTTTGTCAGAATATTTACAACTCACACATTTATTTGTATACTCCCTCCGTACCGTGATTACTTGCACAATTTTTTTATTAGGACATCCCGAAATTACTTGCACACTCTTAATATGGAAATATCCCACAAAATTAATAACATCACAACGTCATTTTATTTTTAAAATTGTCACTCTTTTTTTCCATACATTTAATTTTACACCTCATCAAATCATTTATAATACTACTCTTTTATCTTATATCATCAACCACTAAATTATTTTTTCTTAAAAAACGTGTCAGTCAAACGATACAACTTATCTTAAAACGCTCATACATATATCTTATTTGTATTGTATATATCTTGTTTATTTACACATTTATCGTACCCCAGATTCCTAATTCTGGGTCCGTCACTGTTAATATGTGTGCCTACATACCTATTATGGGACCGGGGGAGTAGCACATATATATCCAAAGCCCTCAGACAAGTTTTTCTAAAGATGCTGATCAGCAGCAGCCTGATGACTTAACTAAAGCGTACTCTCGGCTGTCTAGGTTTCTCAACAGCTGCATCCATTTTTTCCAGTATCTCAACTACTTGTTGCATTGATGGTCTCTTTTTATGTTTTAATTGGAGACAATTTCGAGCAAGCTCAGCATATTCTGTTGCAGAACTGGTAGGATATCTTCCCTCCAAACGTGAATCAATAATGTCGTTCAACTTCTTCATTGCAGATAAATGTGGTTCAGCCCACTCAATCAGATATTGTTGTTCTAGGGGACGCCTTCTGTCGAACGCTCGCAAACCTGTGAGCATTTCTAATAACACCACACCAAAGCTGTACACATCACTCTCCACATACAAAAGCCCTGGTATAAACATCTCATTAGAACACGAGCAGAACTTGTTGAGATATATACTCCATTTAATTTCACTTCAGAGTTTGCATATAAATTTACCTCTCATCGCGTACTCGGGGCTATATAACCTATTGTCCCCGCGACCCGTGTTGACACATGTGTATCATCATCTGATGGACCCATTTTTGCAAGGCCAAAATCAGATAGTTTGGCATGGTATGGCTGATAAGGGAAAAAAAGTAAGTCAAGGTTAAAAATATGGATTAATATTAATGCGGTTATAAAAGTAAGTAAATTCTAGATACATCCATTCCTCACTAGCATGAACGCTTAGTTTCTATATATCTGCCTGATTATTGTTAGAATGCAAGCCAATGGTGAATATTTTGAACGTAAATAGAGCTAGAGCACAATTCCAGATCCTACCCCATCGAGCAATATGTTTGAGGTCTTGAAGTCTCTGTAGATGACTTTTATGTCTAATGAATGCAAGAATGCCAGACCACGAGCTGCTCCAATCATGATCTTAAGCCTCATATCCCACGACAGTGGCTCAACAGACGAATTCCCTAATCAAGCATTACTCAATAAAATCACTATCGGGAATAGACTGCAGAAGAACATGTCTTTCTCTAACATGAATAACATACAATAAAGTTGGTAGCTGCATTGCAGTTTAATTCCTTACTTTTAAAAAGGTGGTTATCAAGGCTGCCATTTGGCATGAATTCATAGATGAGAAATAGCTCTTTATTCGGCCCCCGACCGTAGCCCAACAGTTTCACCAGATTAGGATGAGAAAGTCTTCCAAGGAAGTTTACCTCAGACTGCAAATAAGAACAACAAAGATCCTTAAATCTGAAGAGGAGAAAAGGAAAAGTGGAAAGTCACAATCATCCACCAAATCTTTCCTGCTTTCAATTCAGTAGATAAATTAAGTATTTTTCCAAACAAAGAGAAAAATGGGCTTAAGATAATCCATTATCCATATGACTATGCAGCATAACAAAATTATTCATAATTTGCTAAAAAGAAATTAAAAAAATACACCAAGTATGGCACAGGTAGGAGCTAAAATTATCCATTATCCATATGAATATGCAGCATAACAAAAATATTCAAAATTTGCAAGAAGAAAAGTATGGTAAAGGTAGGAGCTATCATTAGAAATTACTTTAAACCAGATTGTAAAATGATAGATATAGCAAATTGTCCATACTTAAAAAATCAAAAGTAACATTCTACGTGAGATGCAATACATAACTCTCATATCAATTAGTTAATCTCAAATTCAATCTGCCTATTTGAAAAGGCAAAGATTACCAGCCACTCTGCAGAACCCTGAGTGCTTGTAGAACTCAACGTCTTAATAGCAACGACAGTTCCACTTCCAGCCTTGCCAGAGGATTTATTGTTGATCCAGCCCTTGTAAACCTTCCCAAAACCTCCTTCACCCAGCACTGTATCACTTTTGAAATTTCTTGTGGCAGCCTTGAGTTCCTTATAGGAGAAGTTTCTCAAATTGGGTTGAGGTAACATCTGCCCCATGGGCCTGGGATTTGCCCAATCAGATCCACTTGTTGCTGAAAACCTACGGTTAGGTAAAGCAGTGCTGCCTCTTAATGCCATGTAGCTAGTCCTATGTTGTATTGGTGCTGCAAAAATCAATTTCAAGACTATTATGAGAGAAGTGAATATTAACCAAGCTACATCTGTTCACATTCATTTTTGTTTATAATTATGATCATAATTTTTTCAGTTAAGAACCATAAGATAAGATTGATAAGTTCTTCAGTTCTGGCTTTATCTAGTAAATTCACATTGCTTACAAATCTGAACATTAGCAATTCCAGGCCAAATCATCAATCAATTCATAAATTCTTTTGCCAACTAAATCATGGAAATTGGAAACAGATATGGCTAAGATGAAAAAACTAATAAATAAATAAAATGAAAGATGCCCTATTAACAATCATGATGGTAATGAGTGAATAGAATCATTATCCCAATTTGGTAAGCAATTATCCAGTAAAGCTAGCCTAGTTAAAACACATTATATTATGTCCCTCTTCACCTCTTGTCTTATTGACATCATTGTAGCATAATAAATTCGTAATATAAATTGCAAGACAAATTGATACCTGATAGTGCATGGCTGACCACATCATTTTTCTTTGATAATTTTCCAGTTTTCCAAAGCGCATCCCATGGCCACAGTTTTCTTGATAGCTTATGCATCACAGATTTCTTTCCAGAACTAATCATGTTGCTGTTACTTTGTTCTTTCAGAAGAGATGTTACATTATCCGAATTAGAGGAAGCTGGATTAGGTCTTGTGCTCATTGATAAAATAGTTCTATCACCAGGAAACATATCGGCAGAATGCGCCACTGCATCAGAAACATTTGTTCTTATATTTGGTACCAAAAAATGTGTGTTCTCCTTATGAGATGTATCAGTAGTTGGAAAGATATCAGCAATTCTAGCTCTCTCTTCTTTCGCTACCAAAGATTCTGTCTGATCCTGTTGCTCAAGTGCAAGCTGAAGTTTCATTACAACATGTGCTATTGCAGGCCGTCTTTTTGGTTCATCATGCAAGCATTTTTCAACAATCCTGACAAATGTCTTCAGGCTATCCGGTGAACTTTCCTCCCTCAGACTTGGAGCTACAATATGGTCAACATGTCCCTTGCTAATGTTATCTTGAGCCCATATGGTTAAACTACGCTTATCCTCTTCAGCCCATGGCTCCACTGCTGGTCTCCCACACAATACCTCCAACAACACCACACCAAAGGAATATGTATCACTTTCTATTGTCGGTCTATGAGTTCTATAATAATCAGGGTCAATATATCCACGTGTCCCTTTAAGATTTGTGCTAGCTTCATCTTGGGACTCGCTTCCAGTTTTAATTTTAGCCAAGCCAAAATCAGAAACCTTCGCCACAAATCTTTCATCAAGCAGAATATTTGAAGCCTTTATATCGCGATGTATGATCTCATTCTCCTGGCCTGTGTGAAGATAGTCTAGTCCTCGACCAGCACCAATGCAGATCTGAAGTCGTTCCTTCCAAGAGAGAGGATGGAGAGCATTGTTTTTTCTAGCATGTTTGAAAATATGGTCGGCCAGTGTCCCACAGGGCATGTACTCGTAAACAAGAATCATTTCTGGCTGTTCATTGCAGTATCCAATCAGAGACACTAGATTAACATGTCGAAGCTCAGAAAGTGTTTCAACCTCTGTCCAAAACTCGCCCTCCCCTTGCTTGGAGTCTGGTTTTAATCTCTTTATGGCTACAGTCTCTCGCGCATTATCTATAAGCCCTCTGTAGACTTTACCAAATCCACCCTTCCCAATGACAAATGCCTCATGGAAATTATCGGTGGCAAATTGAATCTCGACCAGGGAAAAGCGGCGGCAGAGTCGCTTTGCCCGCCGTCGTTTTTCCCTGGTTGATTGCTTACTATCTTCCTCCTCAGTAAAGTTATATACCGAATTTTTCTGCAACATGTAGACAATTATATTTACCAGACAAATTGCAGCAAAGATAACAGTTGCAAATGCATTTCTACGACCAAGAAGGGAGAGTAGAATTCGGATAGGCTGCAATGGTGAATCTCGTTTTGGAGGCAGAGGATTTGGACTGGCAAGATTGTAGTCATGGTTGTTCAACTTGAATACTTCAAATCCTTCAAGCGGACCATGTCTGTCCAAGAATACATGATCAGATTGCAGAGAGAGAAAGATATCGCGTTTTCCGTCTCGTTTGTGCCCTTCCACAATCACCATATAATTCTTGTACAAAAGGATGCTTTGATTTCCTCTTTCTTGGAGCAAATCCCCACTAGTAGAGACAATCA
Source organism: Galeopsis tetrahit (assembly GCA_963675135.1). Taxonomy (NCBI): domain Eukaryota; kingdom Viridiplantae; phylum Streptophyta; class Magnoliopsida; order Lamiales; family Lamiaceae; genus Galeopsis; species Galeopsis tetrahit. Next base: position 9,495,168 of record OY776125.1, on the reverse strand, counting down.
TTTGATTAATAACAAGTTTGAAATCCTTACGACCAGCCTCCACCATTCTGAGTCCCATCTCACAGAAATGAATCCTAACCAAGTATCTGAATCCCACATCAACAGATACTCTCCAACTCATATTATTAACCCTAATTCCCTCTAATACCTCAGTTGTTGCCCACATCCCAAACATGCCAGTGATATCATCATCACCAGAATTCCATTTTATATTCTGTCGATGAACCAGCTCAAGTGCTGTACTATTATCAATGTACACCATTGATTTACTGCCAACCACTTGGACTCCAATATCTCCACCATAACAGTAATTAATGGTCGAAGGTACAGAGATAATCTCAATTCCATTAATGAAAGCAAAAGTATGTTTCGATGGGCTAATTGAAGGAGTAAACACTAAATTCAAGGGTTGATTCTCTGGTATGATTACACAGAATTCCTTGACTAAAGTATTCACAGAAAGAGCATCAGCAGCTATTGAAGCACTGAAATTAGCGAGTAGGGTAAATCGTCCAGCTTCAACGGTGAGAAAGTCGTCGAACTTCTTAAAACCATTGTACGAAGCTGGATTAAAGTGAAGGCGGATGAATTTCTGACCTGGATTGAGGTGAAAAATGTAGGAAAATTGGGAACGAGAGATTCGTGCAGTACTGTAGGGAAGACGATCGCCGGACTCTGGGTGGACAGTTGATGTGGTTGAAGATCCTTGTACTGCTATGGTGGACGCCAATTTTGGGTGAAATTCTCCGAGCCATTCTCTTCCACGGAGTGTTGTTGAAGAAGCGGTTGAGCCGCAGTCGATGGAAATGTGGTGGCCTGAGGAAATACTCGAAGCTGTTGTTGCAGTTAAGAGGAAGCAGAGAATTATGAAAGGATATATTTGCATTGAGTTCCCGGGAAAATCGTCGGAAATGATCGTCGGAAATAATTCAGTTTTAACTGACAAGTGCTGCTGGAGAAGTTGGATTCTGAGTCAACTCATCTATTTTTCCTAGCTTGTACGCGGCAACTTCCGTTGATTTTTCTTAATGATGGAGTATAAAACTGTTGTTTGTATGTGAAAAGTCGGGTCCAACTCCAAGTTTTCCATCTCACCGTCCACTTACGAAGTACCGTTTAAATTCAGAATTTCGCGCTTTGTATGAAAATGGACCCATATAAATTGTTTGCACCTTAGAAGTTTTGAACTTGAAATCTAAAGAGGAGCACACTCTTAAGTTTCAAATCAACACTATTACTAGACCAACTCCTCAGGGTTGAACTCTACAAAACAGCTTAAAATCACTTTTTATTTTCAAAAGCTGTTTGAAAAAAAGTGTTTATATATAAGTATTTTCACTATTTTGCACCAACACCAAATTTGAAACACAAGTGCAAGTGTCTTACTGGCTTTTTTGGATTGCTTTATTAGACTCGTTAAAGGTTTACCTTGTTTTATCATAAGTACAAGGTGCATGAAAATAAGGCACGATGCTAGAGGAATAAGAGATGAGACTAAGAAACGCAAAACACATACTTAGACGTGGCGAACGATGGGTCATTATTCATTAAGGTTACATACTTGTAAATAGAAGTTATCATACATGACATATTTAGTCCAGTAAGATCTGTACTTTCCAATGGCAAGATCCAACCATGGTTTATAATTTCCATTATAATGAACAACAGCAGCATTATCCATTTCTGTTTGGTTAAGAGCAGGATCATAGCCCAACCCCAACACGTGCCAGCCTCGATCCAGAGGATAGGTCAAGTTGTAGAAAGTAATCAGGCCAGGAGGCAGTGTGCCAAGTTTCCAGAGAGTCCTGTCCTCATTCTGTAAATAAAAATGAGCATTACAGTATATTGATGATGAATGACAACTTTGGGTCTCAGTGCAGATATCATGCAACTGAAATGTTACCACAAAAGCAGATCCGACTATTAGATGATGAATGATAGAAAGTCTTCCCTAGAGAATTGTATTAGCAATTTGTTTAAGCTTTAATATTGGAAGGAATCCAAATGACTATTATACTTCTCCAGCTGTAAATTTTCTCAAATTTCCCTTTCGCAAAAATCACAATGACTATTTACTTCAAGTACACACAAGAGCAAAACAAGTATTGACTAGAGAGTAACTCAGGGCATGTTTGTTTTGGGATGGAAAATCCGGATTTGGGATTTCGAAACTCCACCCCCGTTACAGTTTGGGATTTTGATTCAGGATTTCAAAATCCTACCCTATAAACCCTATAAAAGTCAACCCTATAAATACCTACAGACCCTATATAAATACCTATAAAACCTATAACCCTCTTCTATAAAGTTAAATCCTACCCTGCATAAATCCCAAAACAAACACAAAACATAAAAAGCATTAGGATTTTAAAATCCACTAGATTTTGAAATCCGGATTTCAAAATCCCAAAACAAACATGCCCTCAAAGATTTGCAGGCTATTCCATGAAATTCTACCTTTTCTTTCAAAGAGCAGGTCATAACACAGACAATAATCAACCCCATCAAAGAAAATAGATTCTGAAATGTAGACCTATTTTTTTTCTTTTCTAAAAGCACCAAAGATAAGGGGAAAGATTAGAGTTAGTGGCAGCATACCAGGTTTTGCCAGTGATGATATATTCCTGTAATGTCATGTTTCTTCCATTCTATCAAATCAAAGATATTCATGCCATATGCCCAGCCACAAGCATTTGGATCAAAATTCTGAGATATCTTTGGATTTGAAAAGTTCAGATACTTGTCAAACCTATGGAAGCTCTCTTTGCAGGTTTCAACAGCACCGTTCACCATCCCTTGAAGATTAACTGACCATAAAGGAGTCAGATCCTTCTGAATGACAATGTCATCATCCAGAAACAATATTTTATCCAGCTTTGGAAAAACTTCAGGAAGGTAAAATCTGAGATGATTAAGCATTGACAAATATTTTGGATTCCTGTATTTAAGATTGTCGGTGCCCGTAGTTAGAGACGATGATTGATGTGCCTTGAAATAGTATTCTATCATCCGAGTAGATTCAAGCTGACGAAGGACAGGACAGTATGAAGAATTGAGCCAAGTGAAGTCATCCACATTCTGGACTTGAATCGTTGCACTTGCAGGAGCATTAACTAGAAACCACATTTTCATAGCTACAAAATTCAGCTTATCTGTGACTATATGGAATACATGCTTTTCAGGTTCTTTGGCATGGAGCACTGTTGAATTCACGACAACAGATGTTGCAAGTACATTATCAGAAAAGATAGCATAATGGTAGAGAGATGGATCTTCATATTTCTCCTTGTTAGCAAAATCTTTTTCCTCGTAATTCTGTAGGTAATAGTCTGTTGTGAGAATCAAGGGAATGCAATGCAATGGTCTGGGGACAGTTTTTGCAGCTAACTGTATCAGAAATGTGCTCTTCTTCTTTAACGAAATTACGCTCGTCTCACTGGATTGAAGCATGGCCTTCATCTTTCTTGCTATTAAAAGACAATCATATAGCTGGTCCTTTGCTGTAGCTAGAATGTGACCCATGGCTTTTGCTTGATCAAGTGCACTGATGCAGAAAGAGAATGAAAAGGAATTAAAGAATTTTGTATAACAGCTGATAATCAGCATCTGCATAAATTTACCAGACAATTGATGTAGCAAAACCTTGGATCAAGTTCAAGATCAGATGTTGCTTCTCCTATGGCAAGTTGAATTTCTCTAGAATGCTTCATTAGAGAATTATAAAGCACAGTTTCATTCTTAGCCTTTGCAATTGTTGCATAAGCTTTGGCCATTATCGTCTGATCTCGCATAAGTTTCACTGTGGAGTCAGAGTTGGGATTGTCATACTCTTTCCTCCAGATACTGTATTTACCCTTGATAGTGGTGTCAAGCTCCCTAGCTTGTTTGATGGCTGCTTCTTGCATTTGGTTTTCACGTTCTTTGTCTTGTTTGATCAGATATGCAGTTCGCCTCTCTCTCCTTTCCCTGCGTAGCATCTGAAGTGCGAAGAATAATTATTACAACAATAAAGAAATGTACCATTGGTGTCAGTGGATTACACATTTTACCTTTCTCTTAAGTTTCACCGGATGCACGGTATATGCTTGTGCTTGAACTTGTGCGATTTCTCCTCCAAATTGATGATTGTCACTCAAATCCTCACCAGTGTTCTTATAGCTCGATTTACTTAATAATGTGCCCTTTACTATCTGAGACAGGAGATTGATAAAGAGTACAAGTAACTCAAAATCATGACCAAATTCTATTTCAGAGCATTGGATCAAGAGAACTGAATATGATTATAGAGTATTGGAAAACCACCTGTGGATCCCTTGTTTGATCATGGTTCTCATCACCAGGGCTTCTCCATACCCATGAAGAAGATAGGTCCTTGGACCTGACACTTCTAACTTGAATGGTACCAGAAGAGTCACTGTATGTTACGATTATGTCAAAATCCTGCATGAAATAGGCAAGACACTCACAATGTTATTCACACGGCTTCCATGGACAGAGAAAAATGAAGTATTACCTTTCCATCAGGATGAGTAGTAGAACTGATGTTGCCAAGATCCTGCCAAGTCATGTTCAATCCAATCAAACAAGGCATCAGTTTCTTGCATCATTTAATCTAATCAAAGTGGAAGCCCAACTTTTAATAAATATAAGGAAAATAATTAGCTTAGACACAGAAGAAATTGTTCATTTCGGCATAACTCTGATGGTTCAAAAAATTTCACATCTTATGAAATCCATTTATGTGCTTAGTTTAACTATCCTCCAAACAGACTCAAGCCATGCTATATTCAATCCTTATCAGTTTTGTTTCAAGTTAGAACCTCATTGGCTATATAGCATCAGTCCCAGTGGCAACCAAGAATCTAAAGTAAGCAATTTAAATACTGAAGGATACTTCTCAGAACAGTTTGAATAACAAGATAAGTCATTTCAACCCATAGACTTAGAAAGAGACTATTACCTTTCTTTCAGTACAGTGTGGACAATCATACACCGGGCCATGCATTTTGCGTTCTCTTTGACTGAAAATGAAGTAATAAGGAAGCATGAGATGCAATAAATCGCGTCATGAATATTCTAACCATAAATTTAGCCACAAGAGTTTAACATACTAACTACTAAAAATCTTACAGGGCAGCTGAATGTGACATATCTGCTCTGACTGGGGAAACTAGGCTCGTATCCTGCATCAATATGTAATGTAAGACAATATGAAATAACTAGATCATGGCCATGACAAGGGAAAAAGAATCACAAATGCAGCACAGGTATGATACAAATTGGAATTGTCAAATAGACACACAGGTCTTTCAGGAAACTGCAATTTCAATTCTATTATATAAAATTCTTCCACACACTCTTCATGAACCTTAAGTTCTACTTTATAGCAAACATCATTGCAAATTTGATTTGTTAGCTACGGCATTTCATCCAAGTACTATACACAGAGAGCAACATAATTCAGGCCCTCAATAAACTAATTCAAAGCTCCACCACTGCTCTAAACGAAAACCGAAGACTGAATAAGACAGATAACAAGAAATCAAGCTAAAGTAAGCATATGAATGGATATGCATTATTAAGAGTTGTCAAATTAGTTCAACAAATAACAAATTCAAGTTTTGCAGGAAGAAGAACAAATGTTCCATCACACAACGAATCAAAATTAGTCCGCTTAGTATAACCCTGGTACAGTAATACATGCAGTTTACAAAAGGAGCAAACATCCAATCTGGATGAACTCAAGGATTAGTAAATCGACACAAAGCAGGGGATATTATAGTACGCAGCTGCATCAGACACATGCGAAACTCCAATAGTTGAATCAGAAAAGAAAATTGCAGAAAAAGGCGATTGAATTACCAGGAAATAATAAAATGCGACAAGTGATGTATACATCAAAAATGCTGTTAAACCGCCTCTCATCTTACTGTACAGAGACTAAATTTACAGGAGAAATAGCCGCTGTCGATGTTTCAACAACAGCGATAAGCGGATCGGAATCAGACGCTGATTTCTTTTATGTCCTCCAACTCTTCTTCTTATTTTGAAACTAACAATTTCTGGTTTTCAAAGTGGGAAATGGGAAAAGTGATGATCAATAAAATGCGTGATTTGCATTATATCCAGATGTATTGTATTTTGTGTGTGACCAAAAGAACCTTATTCTTACAAAATTTTAATGATAATTTAGGTCATTAATGGTATGGTTGAATGAAATGGATAAATGTAATGAATTAATTTATTTTAAATTATAGGAATTATTTATGTTATTATTAATTTTATTCTTTTTATTTAATATATTATTATTGCATTTATTATATATGTTTATGTATTTTATATTGAATTTATTGTTATTGATTGTAGAATTATTGCAAATAATAATATATTTTATTTTTATATATAGATTGCCTCCTTAGAAACTTAACCGATCAGTGTTTGATCAAAATTACTAGTAACATAAATACTTATTGTCAATATTTTTGCTTCAGAATATGATTTTCAAGTTTTGTAATCAAACTCTTTCAATTGCACAACCCCTTATAGGCACACAACCTTTCATATCAAAATGTTAAAAGAATGATATTATTCGAACAATATAACGAAAACCATCTCCTTGAGTTTTATCTATAATATTTATACAACAAAGAATGCCACACGTGGCACTTGGACATACTACAAACAACCCACATATATAGCCATAACTTAGCGTTTATTTGTGAGTTATGACACTTCCATTTGAACGAATACACCATTGTAACCGGAGAATGTCAGCAATTTCCACATATTGCAGACTCTAAATCAAAGCACAAAAATGGTACTACATGTGACAATTCTAACTGTATTTACCATAACAAAACAAGTTCATGTCATGTCGTCTGGGCCATATAGATGGATGAATATGCGTATGCGAACATTATACACGTTGGGGAAGTGGATAGGCTCGATTACCCTCTTCCCTTGGGTGAAGTGGCGAACGATACTGCAGAGGTTGTTGGCCACGTCGATGGACTGTGTGATGATGGCTTGAAGTAGAATGTACTCTAAGCTCTCTAGGTTTCTCATCAGACGAACCAATTCTTTCCAGTGTTTCGACTATTTCATGCATTGATGGTCGGTTTTTAGGCTCACTTTCGAGACAATTTAGAGCAAGCTGAGCTACTTGAAATGCAGATCTAGAAGGATATTTTCCCTCTAGACGTGAATCAATAATGTGCTTCAACTTCCTCCTCTCATATAAATGTGGCTTGATCCAATCAGCCAGAGATTGTTGTTTAGCTGGACGATTGGTGTCAAGTGCCCGCAAACCTGTTAGTATTTCTACTAACACCACACCAAAGGCGTATACATCACTCTTCACATACAAGTGCCCTGGTATAAACATCTAGTTAGTACATACAAATGTCCATTTCCATTTTCTTTCGATTCAAGAGAAAGTATCTAGAGTCGGCATGTTTACCTGTTGCAACATACTCAGGTGCAGCATACCCATGTGTGCCCATAACTTGTGTTGTCACATGGGATTTACTAGCTGTTGGCCCCAATTTTGCTAGGCCGAAGTCAGATATCTTTGCATGATACGACTGAGAAAACAAAAATAACAAGTTTAATGAAAGTTGTGTGTACACTGAAGCAGTGTGCAAGCAATTTAGCTGAAGTTCCAGAATGAAATGCAACATCAGCATAAAGTGTTTTGTACATTGTAAGAGTGTACAAGCAATTTATGCTGACTTGAATACGAGTACTAAAAGAGGACGGAAGCAGATCTTACGCCGTCGAGCAATATGTTTGAGGCCTTGAAGTCTCTATAAATAACTTTTCTATCTAATGCATGCAAGAATGCCAGACCATGAGCTGCTCCAATTAATATCTTGAGCCTGAGATTCCACGGAAGTGGCTGAACAGACGAACCCCCTATTCAAACAAGCACGATGAATTCAGTAAAACGCGTTTCTCTAGTCTAATCTAATGTGTGCATAAAGATTGAACCCCTTACTTCCAAAAAGATGGTTCTCTAAGCTGCCCTTTTGCATGAATTCGTAGACGAGAAGCAGCTCCTTATCCTCCCAACAGTAGCCCAACAGCCTCACCAGATTCCGGTGAGACAGTCTTCCAAGAAAGTTCACCTCAGACTGCACATATCAACCAGTCATGCTGTTAGGATTCACAAATCGAAAAATCACAGAAAAGCCCGAACATAACCATAGATATCTCAACAGGGGGCTAAAAGTATGTTTCACATAGTTTGGATGCAATTAATCAGATAGTAAAATGATCAAATTGTAACAATTCTCCATGACAATTAATTAATTAAAATCTGAATTACCTGCCACTCTTGATAGCCCTGCATACTTTCAGAATTCAACTTCTTAACAGCAATTACGGTTCCGCTACCAGGTTTGCCGGGGGTTTTCTCATCGAGCCACCCTTTGAAAACTTTGCCAAAACCCCCTTCTCCCAGCACTGTATCACTTCTGAAATTTCTTGTAGCAATTTTCAGTTCTGAAAAAGTGAAAACCCTCAAATTGGGTTGGGGTAGCATCTGCCCAGCTGAAGTGGGCGCCTCATCGCCACCGCTCGCCGCCGAGAATTGACTGTTGCCGGAAATACCACTCCCGCCGCTCGACGACGTGACGTTCGTCGTCGTTTCCGATCTCCCCACTGCAAACCAACATATATATACTCCCAAATCAATTTATCAATCCCAAATCATCTAGTCAAGGTATGAGAATCCAACTTTAAATCAAAATTATCAACAAAAAAAAAAATCCATAAAAATCACACGAAATTTTAAGAAATTGGGATGGAGAATCGACAACAAACCTGAACTGAATTGGGTTGTAGATGGTGGGCTCTGATTAACAGAGGCAGAACTGAAGCAGATTCCCATGATTATGTACTAGAAATTTACCAAAAAGAAAGGGCAGTAATTTTCGGAAATCAAACTATAAAGATGAACATTTGTGGCATTCAACTTATTTGGTTGTGTTCTTGTTTGTTGACTCTAAGTATGAAGATGAAGAAGAATTTAGCGGGCAGTGGGGCTTTCTTTGAAAAAATGAAAAAACTCCATCAGCGGCATTAAATTAACGTGGAGAAACAGAGAGATGACTAAGTCATGGGTGTAGGATAGCAAAGTCTAGTCAACACAGCGTATATATAAAAATAAATAAAAAAATTGGATGCCGATCGACCGCACATCATAGTCAACTGTATTTTAAATTGTCTAACTAACATTTCTCTATTTAAATTGTTGCTATTAACTACAATTACAATGTTTGACTGCACTTAAAAAAACCTCAACTCTCCCTTACATTACATGTAGCTAAATTAAAAAGTTACACAATTTTTTTATTAAAATAAATAAATTATAACCATATTTAAAGAATATTATATAATTTTCAATATAATTAATATTAAATAGATTACAACCATATTTAAAGAATATTAATTAGTTTATTTATAAAGTAAACAAGAAAATTGTATATGCATATAAGCACTTGCTTGCATGTTGTTGTCTCTTCTCTCCTCTTCTCTAGTTTGGCCTAGGGGTGTGTAACGCAACCGAACCAAAATTGAAAAACCGAAATCGAAACCGAACCGAATTTCATTATAATTAATTGAAATCGAATCACAGTAAGATAAAACCGAAAATAATCGAACCGAATAATTCGGTTCGATTTCGATAAAAACCGATCGAAAACCGAAATAAAAACCAAAAATACCTAACATTTTATATGAAATTTTAAATAAATGTCCAAATAATACAAATAAACATTTAACAAACATTTAGTGATTTAACAACCATTTAATATTAAACCTAATCTATCAATTCTCAACAAATTTTATTAAATCTAACATACTAACAGTAACTAAACAAATAAATGAAAAACTAAGTATTAAACCTAAATGAATTCGGTTCGGTTTTCGGTTAACCAAATTTTTCACTAATAAAACCGAAACCGAAATCTAAAAAAAATGCTAATCGAACCGAAACCGAAAAATCGAAAAACCGAACCGAATTCATATTTCGGTTCGGCTCGGTTTTTCGGTTTTTGCTCAGCCCTAGTTTGGCCGTCGCGGTTCATCTCTCACACTCTCTTAATTTTGATAGTTTTTTTTTATTTTGATAGTTTTTTTTCAATTAGTTTGAGTTTTAAATTGTAAAGTAATTTTCATTGTAAGAAGTTTTATTAATGTATACTGTTAGGGTGCGTTTGATACGCAAAATAAAATTATGCGGGAAAGGGGTGTATAAGGGGTCCTCAATATAATTTTATATAGGAAAAGGTGTATAAGTGATGTATTAAATCAAATTCGTGTTTGATAGAAAATACAAAAAGTGGTACTAAAAACCATGAATTATGTTAATTCTTGTGTGATAGAGTGTATTAACCAGTGTATAAAATTATTTTTTGTTTGATAGAATGCATACCCCACCATATAAGAAGTGAAAAGTGATGAAAAGATAACTTTGCCCTCGTTATACAGGCATCAATACACCGTTTGATACGCAATATTATTTCTCTCTCAACATTACATATCCAAATAAATCATTTTTTGGGAAGCTTCTCTCTCACACTTCTCACTTGTTCTTCAGCGGGGAAAAAAATTCCAACATAAACCCTCGGTGCTCACCCTCCCTCCTTCATACTATTTCCGTTTCCGTTTCCGACCGTCGTCGTTTTTTTTTTCCGCCGCTAATCCCTTTTCCCTGTGCAGGTGTCATCTTCTTTTTCTCCCTTGTCGAGTTACGCATTTCATTCCAGGTAAGTTGGTACGTTTTCTTCGTTTTTTCGAGAAATTTTCAATTTTTTGCAATGTTTTAGTTTATTTCACTTCGTTGGACTATCATTTTATGGATTAGGGCTTAATAACTGTCTTTCATTTCCAATTCTATGCTCACAGGGGTTTAGGGCTTATTATTTGTCTTTCACACCCGATTACATATGGGTTTATGATTATATGGTTTTGTTGGAGTTTATGATTGTCGATGATATGGGTTTACATATGCTAGTGTTGTTATGGTTTTTGATTGCTTGTTGTTTAAAATTTTAATTATATACGACTGTAGATGGAGGGCGGGGGATCTAGTTTTGATACGGCGGCCGTGAAGGGTAAACGAAGGTACAAAGCCAGAGCAAGGAAGTCTACGACTGATTCATTGAAGAGGACTCGACGCAACTGGACTGACCATGAAGAGTCATTGTTGCTCGATAAGCTGAAAGAATTAGTGTTGCAAGGCTGGAAGTCTGAGAACGGGTTTAGACCTGGGTACCAAACAAAGCTGGAGGAAATGTTGATGGAGGCGCTCCCTGGCACTGACATTCGTGCCAATCCTCACATAAACTCGAAGATTGTCATGTGGAAAAGGTATTATGGTTCTATCAAGACAATGCTGACTGATAACTCCGGCATTGGTTTCAACACCACGACACATCTTATTGATTGCAACAATGACATGTGGGATAAGATTGTTAAGGTATCCAAAAAAAAATTGGTGTTCTGTAAAATACGGTTTTCTTCATTGTATTTTCTGTCTAACTCGTTAACTGTATGTTTGTTTAGAAGGATCCAAGCGCCGCGACTATGCGCTTTAAGCCTTGGCCAATGTATGATGATTGGATTGAGGTCTTTGGGAATGACCGGGCGACTGGTGAGGGAGCCGAGGATGTGTATGAAGCCTTTACTTCTCTTGTTGATGACATTCCTGAACATAACGATGATGTGCACTGCGAATCCCAGCCACCACAAGGCGGGGAATCGAACTTTGAGGCTGATGGCAACCTGGATCAGATGCATTGTTCGATGGACAAAGACTCAGAAACTCAGGTTCCGACACCCACGAGTGGTCGTCGTCCCACTAATTCGAGGAAGCGTAGTTCTTCTGTGGTCAATTCTGAAGATCCCTTGATGGACGTCCTTGGACAGATGGCCACCTCTTCTGACAAGCGGTTAGATGTCATTTGTGATGTGTTTAAATACGAGTCAAGTCTGGGTGCGCAACGGTGTCACATATACAACATGCTTGGCGAAATTCCAGCATTGACGATTGATGAAAGGATTGACACAGCAAGGCTTCTTGTTCAAAATAGTGGCCTTCTGGAGATGTTCATGGGATTTCCAGATGAAGCTCGTGCTCGGTTTGTGCACCGGTTACTTTCCGGAGATTTTAGGATGTGAAGGCAGAAGGCAGGTTGTTGACGTCTTATTAAGTTTTTTGAAGCTGGTCCGTTGACTGAGATGATACTCTACTAAACTCTATTAACTATTCATACTTTTGTTGTTGTTGGATAACCTATTCACTACTCTCGTTTCTTTTGGATCGTGTTAATGACTCTTGTTGAGTACCTTTTGGTCTCTACGGTTTATCGGTGTAGACATTTGATTATTTAGGATGATTTAATGTGAATGCATTTTGGCTGTATGTGTAACTGCTCATCAATGATTTTATTTAAATGGATGCTTTTGACTTGGTATAAACACATCATGAATGGGTCTTGTCTTGGTATAAAGGACTCAGCATATGTTTTGTTGGTTGAAGTTGGTGTTAAGTCATTGATATTTGTGGTTGAAGTCATCTATTGACACTTGTTTTGTTGTGGATTGATTTACTTGTTTTGGTGTCCCATACATGTGTACTACATGTTTGTCGATTGTTTGAGATAATGGTCAATTACAAACACCATCAGTTTGAGCATTATCGCTTGCATTTGACGTATTCTTGGTGGATCCAAAACACATGTTAGACTATGTATTTCCAAGTGAACCAACCAGTGATTGTTGTTTAAATTTCTACTCTTGTGTGATTATTTGCGTGGGAATAAGTGTGTTTTCAGCTAAACCAACCAATCTATGCACAAAGTGGAGCAACACTATTTTACCAAATAACAACATAGACTATGTATTTCCAAGTGAACCAACCAGTGATTGTTGTTTAAATTTCTACTCTTGTGTGATTATTTGCGTGGGAATAAGTGTGTTTTCAGCTAAACCAACCAATCTATGCACAAAGTGGAGCAACACTATTTTACCAAATAACAACATAGACTATGTATTTCCAAGTGAACCAACCAATGATTGTTGTTTAAATTTCTACTCTTGTGTGATTATTTGCGTGGGAATAAGTGTGTTTTCAGCTAAACCAACCAATCTATGCACAAAGTGGAGCAACACTATTTTACCAAATAACAACATAGACTATGTATTTCCAAGTGAACCAACCAATGATTGTTGTTTAAATTTCTACTCTTGTGTGATTATTTGCGTGGGAATAAGAGTGTTTTCAACTAAACCAACCAAATTATGCACAAAGTGGAGCAACACTATTTTACCAAATAACAACAACCATATTACACTTGTTCTGTGCACCACATTTCAGAAACTACGTTCTATTATACATGCCAAAAACAAAAAACTTTTACATTCTTCTACGACATCATTGTAATGCATTTCAAAACCAAGCACATTCAACACACATTACTATGGAACCTCAATGGATTCAATGTATGTGTTAAGTGTGCAGTGTCCAGGCACAATTACATCATATTCTACCTCGTAGAACCTGTTTTCTTCGATGTCCCAATAACCATACGTACCTATGGGATCAATCCTCATTAGGATCCTCGAATCATCCGGTTTCATGAACCGAATCGGCTGGATTCTCACTAATCCCCCGATATCCCTCCAACTCTGATCATCCATTGTTATCTGCGTCCACGAATTGTAGTCTCCGTATTCTCGAAGAATCCAGAAATTAATACGGTTTTGAAAAAAGTAGTATTCGGAGTAATGTACTAGGGTGTCGTTATCCAACGCACCAATGTTACAAGGGAACCCCGGGTCTAATGCGTCACTGGGGGTTTGTATGATTGTGAACTGCTCCGACCCCAAATCAAATGCAGCCACCTGACGACTGTTAGGACCCCATGACACCAGCCAATGAAGAGCACCCTTCACATAAACACCTGGTTCCGATGAACATTCCATATCCCCAAAAAACCCCAAATCATTCCAACGATTGCTTCTACTAGAATAAATCGACAAGTAGGGACCCAGATTTGATCCCGTGAACGTTGCTTTTCGTACAACCTTATACTCATCCGTGCCTTCATGATAGCCCAATCCGAACGACAACGTTGCTCTACTAAGTGCATATGTAAAGGGAATTCTATGCGATGGAAGTACCCGATGACGATTTGTTGTTGGATTCCATAAGAAAATGGTCTCTTCGAGCCCGAGCGCACAAAGAAGTCCATTGCAACTTCCAACTATCTCGAACGCCTTCTCCACACCGCTAATGAAAACCCTTTCGTTGCCTCCACCCGTCTGATCATCTCGTCTTACCTCTATTAATGGCCTTCTGCTTTCTTGATCTAGAATGTATCCAAACTTATTCTGAGTGTTCATCTGGCGTAAATGGTTCCTCACGAACGTCGGTGTTTCAATCAGAGATCTCCAGGCCCTACACACAACTGAGCATTTCACAACATGCAAAGCCGGAAGCAGAGAGAGGAACTCCCAAATCAACTCGAACGGTAGGGTTGGCACCATGGACCTTCTTTGACGGCTCATATCTACTGAAAATGGCGAGGTTGAAGGAACTTTGGCTGAAAGTTATCTTCTTTGTGTGATTGTGAGAAAGTGGTCTGCAACACCATGACCCCTTTTCAAAGAAACGAAAAGTAGGAATAGACAGGTTGCGTCGTTTGAGATTCCAAGGAATTTGAGTTTCAGATTTTGTTTCGAAACTGCGACGTTTTATGTATTTTGTGAACCAATTAATCATGCTTGGTTACACCTTGATCATATTCCAAGAAATTAAATGTGCTTGGAGTCCATAAAATTAAATTGTTCGTAGTTGATAATACATATTTTGCTGTTTGGTTACACCTTGATCATATTCCAAGAAATTAATTAAGTACAACTCAATTTTAAGGCCCACATGTATGTCAACTGTAAGGCCCACATGTATGTCAACTGTAAGGCCCACATGTATGTCAACTGTAAGGCCCACATGTATGTCGACTCGATAAGAAACTCGATAAACTCTAGCTCGGCTCGACTCGACTCGATAAGAAACTCGATACTCTAGCCCGGCTCGACTCGACTCGATTACTCGTACATAAATATAAATTATATATTAAAATAGCATAAGAAAATGTTGTTCAAAATCGAACTCGATTAACTTTGATTCGATTTCGATCTTTTTTCGAGACGAGCACGAGTAGCTCGCGAGTAAGCTCGACTCACTTACACCCCTAGTCCCACTCCAACAGACATAAACCCTAATCCACTTCTCTACGCGCCAAAAAAAATAAAAATTCCAACCTAAATTTGCGTTCATCTGATTAACAAGCTTCCCATCGAGAATAACACGTTCTGGTCCATTAAGCATCTCGTGTTTGGTTTGCTGAAACAACTCGCATTTCACGCTTGTTTGTCAATCGTTCCTCGCGTTAATCAAATTCGAGGTTAGATTTCGTGGAAATTCACTATTTATTTTGCTCATCTGTCATTGCCATATCTTCAATTGACATTTTTGTGTGGGGATATTATCTAGTTCTCACTCTATTGTGCAATTCCACAATTTGGAATCTCGTATTTATGTTTGTACCTTATGAAACTATATGTTATTTAACAGGTTCTATTAATGGCTACGAATAGCATTGAACCGACCTCTGCTGTTGGGGTTAGCAATAGGTCAGAATTAAGCATCATAGATACTGTTATAAGTAATCTTGGTGTAAGAAACAGAGCTCAATTCCGTGTTAGTTGTTTTGGACAATTCATGGAATTGCAAGAACTCGCATTTCAGGGTCAACTCTATCTTCATTTGTTATATAAACAAGAACTGTGTAGCCAAGGAGAAAAGTTAATTTTCCACATAAACAAAACTAAAGCTGAGTTTGGGCCGAGAGAATTTGCGTTAGTTACGGGATTGCAATTTGGTCCAAAGTCCCCATTACCCACTACATCCGCACTTCACAAAAAGGTTTTCAAAAGTGCAACATACATAACAGTAAGTCAAATTGAGGAAGCCTTTTTAGATAAATGTAAGAAGGATCCTGATTCTGAACAGTCTCTGCAATTGGCTTTGTTATTGGTGCTTTATGGTATACTACTTGTTAGACATAAGTCATCGAAGAAGGTTGATCTTGAATATGTGGCCCTTATTGATAACTTGGATGAGTTCAATAGTTATCCATGGGGTCGCGTTGCATTCGAATTTCTTGTTCAAGACATTAGGTCGAAGTTTAGGTCTCTTAAACAACAGGAGAAGGGGAGGGGAAGCAATAAGTCTGATGGAAAAAAAAGAGGGGATCCAAGAATGTTTATTGATGTTTGTGGTTTTACTTATGCACTACAAGTATGGGCATATGAGACAATGCAGAGCATTGCCTCGTTGTGTGCGAAGCCTATAGCCCGACGAAGGTGTTCTAATCCTCGCATGGTGAGATGGAGTTCTGTTGATGGTGTGGTCCGATTTGGTGAACTCCGCAAGAAATGTTTTCCGAGGTTGAAGGGACAGGATCGCACTGCAGACAATGTAAGTTCAAATGTTTACATATTATGTTAATTTCAATTATTTGTGTACACTATTTTAAAAGTTTGCTGGATTCGTTTGCAGATGCATGTTGTTAGTAAGTTGGAGCCTTCCAAAACGGAGGCAAAATTATCATCTTATGTTAGTGCCATCAGTTGGGAAGAGGAACTCTATAAAATTGAGAAGCATGATGAACCAATTCGTTTGCCTCGTAAGAGGAAGGCTCCGAGTGTAGATGGTGGGACTCGGGTGCGTGGAAAGGTACCCAGAAAAGAGGGAAGGGGACAGACTAAGGATGAACAAGTGGAACCGACCGAAACGTTGGATGAAACAGAAGCAGTTGAACCAAACTACTCAAAGGTAAAGGGCTTCCGTAAAACGGTTATCACACGTTTGAATACGATTGACAAAATGCAAGTTAGGTTGGAGAATTTGTTGAACAAGATTTGTGTGAAGCTTGGCATTGACCCATCTATTCATACAGAAGACAAAGGTGAGGGAATTCCAAGTGAGAAAAATAAAGTGAATAAGGAGAATGTCAAAGTGGTTGATGACGATGAAGGACGAGCAGACATTGATGGTGGTGGTGATGAAGGACGAGAAGATACCACAGTTGAGTATGCCAATGATGGTGGTGAAGATGTTGATGTTATTGGAGATGAAGAGCGAGAAGATAACACAACTGAGTGTGCCAAGGATGGTGGTGAAGATGTTGATGTTATTGGAGATGAAGAGCGAGAAGATAACACAACTGAGTGTGCCAAGGATGGTGGTGAAGATGTTGATGTTGACGATGGACGAGCAGACGTTGATTTTATTGGTGACGAAGGACGAGAAGCTAACATAGCTGAGTGCGCCGATGGTGGTGATGAACAAGTTGATGAAGACAATAATGCTAATTTCAAGCAGGTATTTTTTAATTATCGGAAAAGACAATGTTACGTAGTAACCTAGTTTACATCCCGTGCTAATGTTGATCGTATTTTTAGGGTGACATTAGTAGCGAGTGTTTGAAGGGGGATGCCACGGTTGATGCACCTACCTTAGATGAGAATGTAACACACTCTTCATAACTGTTTCAAATATGTTACAATTACAAATCCATGCATCAATGACGTTATCCCTTGTTGATCGTATTTTTAGGGTGACACTAGTAGCGAGTGTTTGAAGGGGGATGCCACGGTTGATGCACCTACCTTAGATGAGAATGTAACACACTCTTCATAACTGTTTCAAATATGTTACAATTACAAATCCATGCATCAATGACGTTATCCCTTGTTGATCGTATTTTTAGGGTGACACTAGTAGCGAGTGTTTGAAGGGGGATGCCACGGTTGATGCACCTACCTTAGATGAGAATGTAACACACTCTTCATAACTGTTTCAAATATGTTACAATTACAAATCCATGCATCAATGACGTTATCTCTTGTTTGTGTCTAGCTACTTCAAATAGTTCCTTATGTGGAGATGGTTGAAACTGTTAACGTTCTATACAATCCACTAAGTAACCCAGACATTCGGCTGGATGTACACAACTTTTCAGAATGGTGGGCGGCTAACCACAAGTTAGATAAGCATGTGACATTATCTGTGAAATGTATCCCGTGGGTGAAGCCGGCTTGGTTCAAAGATATATGGAGTGAAACAGGATTGCTTTCAGATGAGGTTAGCCCGTGTTTATTCGCATCATTCCCAAGTGTTATTGGACTTGGAGAACTTACACATTTTTTATTTTGTAGCACATTGACGCGCTCGTACATCTCCTGTTACGCAAGGTAGAGATGTGGCCATTGAGATTCTTGGACAACTGGACAGTTGTTGATGCTAGCGTGGCTGTAAGTGTTAGCTATGTTTTATATTAATTTATGATTGTCCAATAGTGACGATTGTGTAACATTACGTATGACAAACAGGCATTACTCACGACGAGGTGTTATGACTCATGGAAACGGTCTAAAAAGGACGAGTGGGTTTGGTCTACAAAGGAAAGTCGTATACTTGAATATGTCATAGGCCGACGACCAAAAATTGGATACAGACGTCCATGGGCGGATGTTGAGTATGTGTTCGGGATCGCACACGCCACGGAAAACCATTGGGTCTTATATCAGTTCATTGTTCAGGAAGAAAGGATCCAAATCTATGATTCTCTTATGGGTCGTCGTCCTAAACCACAAATCAAGCGACTGTTCACAAAGATGGCCGAACTATTGCCTAGCTTATGCTTGGAAGGAGACGTATGGAAGGGCAAGAGGGATTCCACAAATGTAAAGAAAGTATGGGATGTTTGTTTTTATCCGGAACCACCCCAACAGAGAAACGGTAGTGACTGTGGGATATTATGCATTAAGATGTTAGAATGTATGGCTACGGGGCAAGGTTTGCAAGACATCGTCCCACAAAAGTTGTTTTCATGAAAAGTTGTTTGTACACCGTATTGCCCACATCCACGAATAGGCCCTATTAGTTTTACACATATTTAAATTGTTTTGGGACCGATGCAAACATATATGCCCACAAAAATACCCACAAATTTCATTTGTGCAAAAGTATAAAAAGGCTAAGACATTGGCCACCTAAAGAAGGATTAACGATACGTTACTTGACGGAATTCGAGATACGACAATTCTTTAACTTCGAATACACTGATACACTGATTTCCGAAAAATAAACACTAGACACATCCAAAGATAAAACAGATAGAAAGGAAACCCCAAATTCATACAAACACAACAAATACACAAACTTCGAATGTAATTAAACATGACTGAATCAAACTTAACGGAAATGGAAGTAAACTGGGACCGACGCACTGATCGGATAATTCTAAGTCATCTTCTTTTTCCCCTTCTTCGGAGACCTTGAAGAAGCACAGGAGGAAGAAGAAGGACATTTGTTGTTCGTACTCCATAAGGTGCTTGGAGTGCCCGGAGTGGATGAAGGCTGGATACGTTGTCCACGAGAAGGGGAGCGTGACACCGGTTCGGGTTCATCAAAATCGAGAAGTCTTGCATGCGCCCATGGACCATAGTCATAGTTCGGAGGGTCACCACCTCCGTCTTCATCGTCAGACAAAACCACGGGTGCAGACTTGGTGTTGATCAATCCATCATTTGCGGAGTGGCTATCGTCACTTACCTGGATAACATCAGCGTCTACCGGAGATTCGCGTGCAGCATTGCGATTTGCGAATAGCAACTGAAGTTTTGTGTAGTGTGGATCTCCCAAATGGAAATATGCCTTCAGAGACTCGTCGGACTGTAGCAAAGAGAAAATTGTGAATGGAGGCACGATGATCAAGTCAATGTATATTATAGTAACGAGCACAAAAGTTTGATAAGTAAACCTGTATCATTCGAACCCAGTGTGTTTTCGAAGCGTGTACAACGTTCCATTCCGCATCCCACCAGACATCGGGGTGTTCGATGAGCTTTTTGAAAGACTTGTATCTACGTTGCAGCTCGTCATGACGCTCGATCCCTTCAATCCACGTCAACGCGTACTTGAACCGCTCATTAACAGCCTTGACACCAACACATATCGCACTAAAATTGAGTTCGTCCTTCGCATCCCATCGTCCCAGATTTTTTTGGATTAGTAGGGTATCAAGGAACACATCGTCAACGGGAAAATCCCAACAGCCAGAATACAACAAAGTTTCTTGTGGAGGGATCCTTGGCAGCTTCGGGATGGACATTTTTAACTTGGAATTGTGAGGAAGACAAAAGAGGTATATTATGTTATATAGAGGCTTATGGAGTAGTAGATAACAACAAGATTTTGTTGCTTTTAAAAAGCCATGGTTCGTCTTTTCATTTCATATCCAGCCAGAGGGAATATATTCTTCTATGCAGAAAGGTACTATCAATCTCAAGTGAGTGAGATGACCACTTATTTTGGACTTATGTGCCAATACATTGGGAAACAATGTTTAATATTACAACATGCCTATAATTCGGATTTCACAAGTTGAATAGTAATTTACCAAATTAAATACACGCATATCGGGTACAACAAAAAACTTTTACAAACGTCTATTTAATTTAAGATGATCTAACAAGGAGTGCACCTAACAAGACAATGATAACTACAAACATGAGGGTCATTACAGCCAACAAACTGATGATTAAATGACTTGGGACTCCATTTAGGTTAATGGCAATACAAGACGAGTTAGATGGTTGATTGTCATTGGTAGATAGGCTATCAGCTTCATCCTCGATGAAACGTTGATGCAACTGAGAACTTGAAACCTGAGCAATTGGATCTTTACATGAACTAGAATAAACCTTAGGTGCTTTATAAGTTTGAGATAAGAGGAAGGGCGGCACCGACTCAGGTGGATCATTACGATGATACTCATCGCACCAATAAAAGTGGTTACTGTGCTGAAGGTAGCTGGGACACTTGTAGAAGTACCTGCCCGGGTGCCTTGACCTGTCACTCGCGCACTTTATGATCATGTGTCCATTTCCACAGGAACACATTGGAGGAGCCATTCCCCCTTTATAAAATCAAATATAACTGCATTTAACAAATGGATTTAGAAACGATGCAATAATACAAAACCACACTTCAATCTAACAACAATGGAGATCCAACACAAATACATGTCGTCACATGTCTAAACACAAACTAAGATGTCCAAGTATGTCATTCTACTATGATCAAGTAGGTTAGGCATATAACAAAGGCGTAATAAATGATGCAAGCACAGCAAAAAACACACGAGGATCAACAAAAATGTCATAAGCATGCCATCACACAAACCAACAAACCAGAAATGTCCAAACATACCAGCACGCACATTACATTAAAATTGTCTAAAAAATAAAAATAAAAAGTTCAGATTGTCTAAAAACAAATCATATCAATCTTCGGATCTCCAATAGTTCCACATGTCCAATGCCAAACCATCTCTCCATTCATTAAACTGCGGTGACGACTCAACAGAGTCCACGACATCATCATCTATGTCGTCGTCACCCCGAACATCATCGTGTAAATCTAACAATTCCTCAATTGGGTCCACAGGCATCTGAGAGCGGCAATAATTGTGGAGGAGGAAACAGGCCATTATAAGTCTCACTTGAACCTTCGCAGGGTAGAACGACGCACTTCTAAGTATGCCAAACCGTTTTTTTAAGACACCAAAAGCCCTTTCTATAACATTACGAGCCCTAGTGTGTCTCATGTTGTAATGTTCTTGGGGATTAGATGGCCTGCCACTATTGGGACCCCACTCACTAAGATGATACCGACAACCACGGTAAGGAACGAGAAATCCTTCGCTGTTGGGATAGCCGTTGTCGCACAAATAGTACTTCCCTACGAACAGGGCAGCTGATGTGAGATGCATAGTTACGTAAGCAACGAGAAGTTAGTTAAATGAGGTATGTACACATTAATTACCCTTGGGGACCTTGAGGCCATGAGTTCTAGTTACGGCATCGCGAAGTATTCTAGAATCAGCAGCCGACCCTTCCCAGCCCGGAAGGACGTAAACGAATCTCATTTGCGTGTCGCACACCCCAAGCACATTAGTAGAGACACGGCCCTTGCGTGTTCTATAACGTGCTCTGTCTAGGCTTGGTACTTGAAGATCAATGAATGTACCATCGAGGGCACCAAGACAACCCTACAAAACAAGAGAGAATAGATTAAAAACAACATTTGGAGATGGTAAATAGCTGAACATCCACAACAGTACACAAATTTACCTTGAACCATTTCCATCTTGGGTCAGTGGAATCATCGGGTACGGGGACAGGCGTAACTAGGAAAAGGTGGTGCAATTTCAAAACAGCTCTCAAGACTAAACGGACAACGCTGGATATTGATTGACCAGACCGTTCAAAGTCGAATGCCACTACCCTATTCTTTTTGTGGTGAGCCAAAACACTTAAGAACACGGAAACTTGCTCTTCAACACCAATATACTTTCGTTTTTTCAATCCTCCTAATTCACCAAGCAAAAAACATAAACGTGCAAATGCATTCCGATCCATCCTTAGATTTGCAACACAATCAGAATCCCGAATATGGAACAGTCTATTCATGTGTACTACTTGCCTAGGGATTTTTGAAATCATTTCCCAAGAAAGAATGCGCCTTCTAACATTACGGTTGCGTCTAGTTATTAAGAGCACTATGATACATGTAAGAATCAATCGCTGGTGCATTTCTTCAACCAAAAAATACAACAACAGTTTTTTTCTCATCGAAGGGGTCAGCATTGTATGCCCTATACCCTATAAACAAACAAACAGGTTGGGAAACGAAAATCAATTGAAGCCCATAAACTCTATCAATGACCAGTTTGTATACAACCATTGAAAGGGGGAATGAAAATCAATTGAAACACGTAAACTATATAAATGTAAACTCTATGAATGACGAGTAATTGTCTGCAACTAGTGAAGGGGAGGAGGAAAAATCCATTGAAACACATTAAAACTGACAATGACCAGAACAATCCAGACCGAAAAAATTAAAAATTGTCACAACAATTAACAAAAAACAAAATCTATATGCAAATCGATTGAAACCGTAACATAAACAAAAAACAATAAGTTATTTACGAATGCTCACCGATGCTTTATGGCGCCTCTTTTGTTCAAACCTAACGCGAACGAAAATATCTACAAGCAACAGTAATATGTTAATCCCTAAAAACCTAAACCCTAAAAAATTGCAGTGAACGAATAAATCGAACCTTCAACCTTTCACGGCAGGGAACCCATCAGACACACCTACAATCGCACAAAAAGATGGTGAATAGGCGTCGTACGAAAGAGTAAACCACATAAAAAGAAAAAAAAAACATCGAAAAAAGTCGACCATTCTCAGTGGATGGATTATTCAACGGATTATTCAACGTCTGGCGCAACCGAGCAGTCGAACTGGCACGAAGAAGAATACGAAATTTGAGAGTGAAGGTCGGCGATGGCGGAGATTCGTCGGAGACGAAGGAATCGCCAAAAAAAAAAGAAAAAGAAGAGAGAAGGAGGCACTGGAAAAAATGAGATCGCGATGATGGAGAATTCAATTTTAGGGCAACATTGTGTGTTTAAGATTTAAGAGGGGCAAAATCGTAATCTGGTTTATACGGGCCAAACCTGTATAAAATAATACTAGGGGGGGTGGTATTATTTCTTCAAAAGGGAATAGTGAAAAGCCTGTATAAGGGCCCAAAAAAGCACTTTTTAATACGCCGCTTTTCTGACTATTCAGGGGTGCTGATATAGCCTATATGACCTATCAAACAGCATAATAAGTGTTATACAGGGTTAATATTTTCCTTATGCAGGCTATCAAACGGGTCCTTAATATATGATTTATTAATGTATATTGTTAATATGGGAAATCATATAAAAGTGTTTTTGATGGGAGTCTGACCGAATTATTTATCAATTATTGTAAAGTGTTATTTACTATTTAAGTTAAATATAAAATTATTAAAAAGTTTATCATAATATTTACTAAAAGTGTTATTTATTATAATGAAAATGCAATATTATTAAAAAGAGAAACACGATATTACTAAAAAAGTTACACTTGTGTGCACTCAACGGTATTGTGCAATTGAGTCACAGTTTTAAATTGTTTTAATATAACGGATCAATAATTCAATTGAACAATTGAGAATATATACAAATAGATTAAAATGAATCCAAGCTTTTATATGCACTTGAGTGCACACAAGATTCACGGATAATATTGTGAATTTATTTATAAATAAAATGATTATTTATTAAAATGAATGACAATTTGAACAAATAAGTGAAGATTGGATGGTGAAGATAAATAACTGTGAAAAATATTATTTTCAATAATTGAATGAGAATAATGAATTTGAAAAGAAAAAAAAAAGTGAGTACTATATATATAAAAATAAATATATATAATTGAAACGGGGAGGGTATGCACAAACTCCATTGAATCAACTGATTAGAAATTTAAGATGAATTCGATAGTATGAGTATCATTTAATTATATATTTTGCTAATATATAAAATAATATTTTTGATGATTTAAAAATAATAAATTATAAAATCATTATTTTTAAAATGTGATATATTATATGCTTAAAGTTATTATTTTAAAAATATATTTTATATAAATTTGGCCCACAAAAAATTAAAAAGATTAAAATAAATAAAAATGATTTTTTTACAAATGTCAATTATATTTTTCATTGCTGAATCACTCTCTCATATAATATTGCACCATGTAGCATCCTAATTACAAAATCTAAAAAATAGACACACTTATAAAATTGGTGATTAAAATTGAGTCATAAAGATAATGTTATTTGTCTATCTTATTATTTTAAAGAGACTTGACTTTTTAGCTAAAGAAAATAGTGTGTATGCGAGGAAATTATTAGGTAACATCACAGAATGTGTTTGTATCTTTTACATGATTTTGTTTTTTCTGCGCACTACTTTCCTCTTGAGTTGAAAAAACATGTGTAACGAGGTAGCATATAACTTGAGTATGTATTTTGTGTAATAGTTATATACCCCGTAGTAGGTAACTATGTACAATTATTTTGTTGGAATTAATTGGGTTTTGACACCCTGATCTAATTTAAGTAATTAGACGGACTAAACGTTAATTAAGAAATAATTGAACGTGACATAGTCGATTTACTCGCGGAGTAGATGAACGTGGTATATTTAATATCTCAAAACCGAGTTAAGGTGAGTGAGAAATTAATTGTTGAACTTGGTCTTCAAGATTTAGTCTTCAAGACTTATCCACGTAAGAGATATTTTCGTGATATTCCCACGATTTTCTCAATATTCCCACGATTTTCTCAATAACCTCCTAGGGTTTCTTGTGCCTATAAATACACAGACTCTTCCCTCATTCCAAACTTACGCTGAAATTCGCCCCTCTACCCTTCTACTCTCCTCTCGTCCCTACGCAGTGTATTGAGCTACCGAAAGCCTTACATTGTTCTTTCTTGTGCCGGATTTATATCCGAGAGTGTTCAGTTCGTACTACGTACGTTCGCCGATACTTCTTATACAGTGGTGCTACTGTGTAAGAAGTGAAAGTCATTTTACCTTTGGGAACGGAACGCCGTAACAGTCGAGCACTATCCTGTGCGTATTCTGTTCTGCGGGAAAAGGGTTTCCCTTGACTCGACTTACTTGTGGAATTTATTTGTTATTCTGATATTTTTTGATATTGCAGTTTACACGGCGTAAGAAGTTTCCAACAATCGCAGAACAGAATATACAGAATGACGCGTAAGCTAAACGCAATAACCAAAGAACCGCCTTCTGTAAATTCTATTTCAGGAGTTCTAGCTGCCATACCTTTCTATCGATTCGAAACTTTCGAATCCGGCGAGTTGAAATCGTGGTCCCACTGGAGGGGACAGAATTGGAGCCAGGCGAACGGTCGTGGTCATCAACGCATATTCTGGCGTGGGCCGAGTATTCTGAGAACAGAACTGATTTCTGTTTACTACATTAATTAATTTATTTATTTTAGATAACTATGTAAAGTCAATTAATTACAGAATAAAATAAATTAATAATTAATTAAATTTTGGATAATTACTGAGGAATATCCAAATTTAATTATTAATTATCTCTGGGAATTAAATATTTGTGCTCGAAAGCATAAATTTGTTTTGAATTTAGTTCAAAAGATTTTGACTAGTATAATTTGATCGAAAATTATGCTCGAGTCACGAGTGACAATAAAAGTCACATTTGAAATTGAACTTAATTTTGGTATGTTGACCAAAGATTAAATTAATTTTGAAGTTGGAAATAATTCCAATAAAAGAAAAAATCAAAGATCGATTTTTTAATGTATCGAGGCTGTGTCCAAATTTGGTGAATGAGAGAAATTCACAAATAAAGTGGCAAGCAGCTCGAATGTGGGGATATGCATCTCCTCACATGGAAACATTCAAATGTGAGGGAGAGAGGTCTCCGTCGACATGTTTGAATGAAAAGGGTAGCTAAGGTGTGACCTTAAAGCTAAATATGGAAAAACCTAAAATGGTTGAATTCAGTGGAATGTTTTCCACAAGTAATGTGGATTTGTTCATCTTGAAAAATCACATTCGAGTAAAAGCTCCACACGAGGAGGGAAAAAGTACTTTATTAATTTTATTGATAATTGTACACGATTCTGCTACGTTTATCCTTTAAGAAGTAAACACGAAGCTATAGAAGCTTTTAAACGTTATAAAACTGAAGTAGAGAATCAATTGGACACTCGAATTAAATCAATTCGTAGTGATAGAGGTGGAGAGTACGTAGCTCCATTTGAACAATTATGTATTGAATCAGGGATTATACATCAAACGACAGCCCCTTACTCACCTCAGTCTAATGGTGTTGCGGAAAGGAAAAACCGAACACTAAAGGAGATGATGAACGCAATGTTAATCAGCTCTGGTCTACCTCAGAACTTGTGGGGGGAAGCTATTCTGTCGGCTAACCACATTCTGAATAAGATTCCTCATAAAATTAAGGATCAAACTCCTTATGAAATATGGAGGAAACGAAAACCTTCATACAGCTACCTCAAAGTGTGGGGGTGTCTGGCTAAGGTTGAAGTACCGCTTCCTAAACAAGTTAAAATCGGCCCTAAAACCGTCGATTGTATCTTTATAGGATATGCTTCAAACAGTAGTGCCTATCGATTTCTGATTCACAAATCCGAAGTGCCGGATATGACAGAAGGCACTACAATTGAGTCAAGGAACGCAGTATTCTTTGAAAACGTATTTCCTCTTAAGGAGAAAGAGGAAGATAGCTCGAGTAAAAGAACTCTCGAAGCAACAGACGACACTGTTAGTCCTTCCACTCAAGAGAGTGAAGAACCGAGACGCAGTAAGAGAGCTAGAATTGATAAAGATTTTGGTTCAGACTTCATTACTTATGTTTTGGAGGAAGAGGAACCTAAAACTATCAAGGAAGCAATGGGAAGACCAGATGCACACCTCTGGAAAGAAGCCATAAAAAGTGAATATGAGTCTATTCTCTTGAACCACACATGGGAGTTGGTTGACCTTCCTAAAGGTTGTAAGCCCTTAGGATGCAAGTGGATCCTTAGAAGAAAGTACAAAGCAGATGGATCTGTTGATAAGTACAAAGCTCGTCTAGTTGCAAAGGGTTTTAAACAAAAGGAAGGGTATGATTTTTTCGATACATACTCACCAGTGACAAGGATCACCTCCATTCGGGTGTTGATCGCTATTGCTGCCCTGCACAATCTCGAAATACACCAAATGGACGTTAAGACGACGTTTCTTAATGGTGAGATGGATGCTGAAATATACATGGATCAACCTGAGGGATATGTTGCTCCTGGAAACGAGAAAAAAATGTGCAAACTCGTTCGATCACTGTATGGACTTAAGCAAGCTCCTAAACAGTGGCACTTGAAATTTGACAATACGATGCTGTCAAATGGGTTTCGAATTAACGAATGTGATAAGTGTGTATACGTGAAGGACACACCAAATGGATATGTTATTGTGTGCTTATATGTCGATGACATGTTAATCATGAGTAACAATCACGATATCATAGTTAATACGAAAAACATGTTAAGTAGAAACTTCGACATGAAAGACATGGGATTAGCAGATGTGATTCTTGGAATCAAGATAGAGAAAACGTCGAATGGAATTTTCTTGACACGATCTCACTATGTGGAGAAGGTACTAAAGCAATTTAAAGCCTTTGACGATCCACCTGCTAAGACACCTTTGGAACTCAATGTTCACTTGAAAAAGAATAGAGGAGAACCAGTGGCTCAACTGGAATACGCAAGGATCATTGGAAGTGTGATGTACATCACGAACTGTACACGCCCTGATCTTGCATGTTCGGTAAACAAGTTGAGTCAATACACGAACAATCCAAGTCATGAGCACTGGAAAGCGTTGAAAAGGGTATTAAGATACTTAAAGTACACCCTTGATTATGGTCTTCACTACACAAGACATCCAGCTGTAGTCAAAGGATACAGTGATGCAAATTGGATATCAGACACAAAAGACTCGTTGTCCACTAGTTGATATGTATTCACTATTGGAGGAGCAGCAGTGTCGTGGAGGTCCAAGAAACAAACATGTATTGCTCGTTCCACAATGGAATCAGAATTTATAGCGTTAGACCTAGCCGCTGCAGAGGCTGAATGGTTGCGTAATTTTCTGAAAGACATTCCATGTTGGAAAAGGCCGGTACCATCGGTGACGGTGCACTGTGACAGTCAAGCTGCCATTGGGAGAGCTACGAATGTCATTTACAACGGAAAGTCGAGACACATACGTCGTCGACACAACACCGTTAGAGAATTGATCTCCACTGGAGTAATGTCCATTGATTATGTCAATACAAAGGACAATATAGCGGATCCGCTCACGAAGAGCATAAACCGAGATCAATTGAACAAGCTGGTAGAAGGAATGGGTCTAAAACCCACAAGAAAAACTAAAGCAGTGGTAACCCAACCATGATGACTGGAGATCCCAAGAACTTGGATCAATGGGAAAACGAAGCTGTGGAAGTTAGTGATAAAACACTTGAAAAATACGACTATTCCGGACAGCACTATCTCAAGTGTTAACGACCCGTAAGATGTGGTAAAGGCTGAGTCTTCGACTCTTAATGATTCCTAGAGTATAACGGGATACTCGAAAGGAAGTCACCTATATAAATGAGAAGTGAGGGCCGCTTCGACCAAACATTTATGAACACAAAGGACGTCCATGGCCAAAACGGACAAAAACGTGAGAACGTTACGAAGACGAGATTGATGTGTGGTGACACTGTTGTCTAGGTATACACTATGGAGGAGTAGTTCAAGACATCGCGTCCACTAAGCCGCCGGTATATCCGATAGTGTTTGGCTACGGAAAGTTCAAGGCCAAAAACCACTTATCCGAAAGCACGGAGATCTCACTCGAACTGAACACTGAGTCTGATGTTGTATAGATACGATTTTCACTCATGTGGGGGATTGTTGGAATTAATGGGAATTAATTGGGTTTTGACACCCTGGTCTAATTTAAGTAATTAGACGGACTAAACGTTAATTAAGAAATAATTGAACGTGACATAGTCGATCTACTCGCGGAGTAGATGAACGTGGTATATTTAATATCTCAAAACCGAGTTAAGGTGAGTGAGAAATTAATTGTTGAACTTGGTCTTCAAGATTTAGTCTTCAAGACTTATCCACGTAAGAGATATTTTCGTGATATTCCCACGATTTTCTCAATATTCCCACGATTTTCTCAACAACCTCCTAGGGTTTCTTGTGCCTATAAATACACAGACTCTTCCCTCATTCCAAACTTACGCTGAAATTCGCCCCTCCACCCTTCTACTCTCCTCTCGTCCCTACGCAGTGTATTGAGCTACCGAAAGCCTTACACTGTTCTTTCTTGTGCCGGATTTATATCCGAGAGTGTTCAGTTCGTACTACGTACGTTCGCCGATACTTCTTATACAGTGGTGCTACTGTGTAAGAAGTGAAAGTCGTTTTACCTTTGGGAACGGAACGCCGTAACAGTCGAGCACTATCCTGGGCGTATTCTGTTATGCGGGAAAAGGGTTTCCCTTGACTCGACTTACTTGTGGAATTTATTTGTTATTTTGATATTTTTTGATATTGCAGTTTACACGGCGTAAGAAGTTTCCAACATATTTTTTATTGAATATCATGCTCAGTGTTCAGTTACCTTAATAGTATGTCAAATACAGTGTGCTGAACGGACAAAGTGTTGATACGGCTTACGAATCTGATCGATCGAAGTAGTCAAACACTAAGTATGACATTCGATCGAAAATAATCATACACTAATTACATATTACTACTTTTGTTCTACATAAATTTGCACACTCGCTATATTAAGACGTCTCTTATTAATTTGCACATTCTAAAAAAAAATCATAACATCCCTCATTATTCCATCCTCAGTCAAAATATACGTATATTAACTCATATATCATTATTTAAATACTCAACATATATAAAAGTTGCTACGTCGTTGCACGTGTTTCTCAACTCAAAGGAAATTTCCCAGAAAAACCAAAATTATGGAAAAGATTCAAAAGCACATATTCTTTGATACACGCATGATCAATCTAACCACTAACCATTTTCGTTAGTATTTTTTATCACTCTGCTCAAATTTATAAATATTGATAGTAAACAAAAGACAAGAAGTGAATTTATTTCCATAATTAACTACGAAAATTGATTAATTTAGAGCCCTCCGTCCGCCTATAAGTTTTTCATTTTACCATTTTTGTTCGTCGCCTATAAGTTTCTTGTACCTTTTTTTATAAGTACTTTTTCTTAGAGTACTTCACTTTATATCTTACTTTTTCTCTCTATCTCTCTCCCCTCTCAATCACATCACTTGTACTATATCTATTATTTAATCACTTTTTTTAACCTTTATGCAAAAAAGTAAAATCACTTGTACTATATCTATTATTTAATCACTTTTCTTAACCTTTAAAGTAACGTAAAGCTTATAGGCGAACAGAGGGAGTATATCTTAATCAATATATCTATTTTTAATCAATATTATTTGGGAAACGCTAATATTATGATTATTAATGTCATCACTCACATTTCGATAAGACTGGTGTCTAGTGTTTGTCCTCTGAATTCCTAGAATCCTAATTAATGTGACAATATATTAGCAACATCTTATATTAATATACACGATAAATTATCTAAAATTCTAAATAATATGTTAATTTTTTTATTAAGCTAAGTTAAAATTTTAATGTTTTTTTTAATACGTATATAAGAAATTATTTGTCGTCATTGTCAAAGGCCAACTCATTGGTCGTTCATCCGGGTCAACCAGATTGACGAGCAGTCTGCATATACATGCTTATCTAGAACGAACAACCACCAGCCAGGCAGAACTCATGTATATAGCATGTCGTACATCCTACATGTAGTTAGAGTAGGAAAACCAATAGATTAGTACGTACATCTACCTACGAACATTGTGTCTATGAGTCATCAACCCTTAGTGGACAAATGTGACTCATATAGGACATCTGACCTCACTTAATAAGATCACATTAATTGTAAAGAGGACAACAGACAAGTGAATGTAATATAAATAGGTCGTTTGACGAAACATAATACATTTCTGCATTATAAACAAAACTATTTCTCCTCACTAAACTTTGTTCTCCCTCCTCCCTATAAATTGCTCCACGGTTTATTGTTTGTCAATTCAACATTCTAAACTATATAAATCCATTCTCAAATAACAGCTAACAATATGTATAGCATAACGTATAAGGAAAAGGTTTGATCGAAGATGAATTTTGTTAAGAATTATTTTACTGTAAAGTTGTAGTATAGAGGGTTGGGTAACTTTCCATTTTCCAACACTGTGGATTTTATAATGTTTTATGCAGCACATTGATGTGTGAGAGTCGTGAGACACATTTTAATGGAATAATTAAAGCATGTTTTCTTTATTTATGTTAAATTTATTTATCTGATCTCTATTTATTTTTTTTTCAAAATTAAGAGACCAGGTCAACCAAAAATACTTTAATAAATTGTTTGTGCAATATCTTATTTATTAATATAATTTTTCTTTTCGTAGTTTGTGTTTGATGGTAATTGATTAAAAAAAAAAGTAAAGTGTAAACTTTTAATCTCCTTTTTTTTATTGAAAAAAAATCATTATTTTCAATGTAATTCATGCAGTCACGCGGTTAAAGAATAACCATGTTTATCATTCCCTCCGTACGTCCACACAGTCTACGCAATAAATAATTAAATTCGTTCTTAATTAGTATATGGTCGTGATTAATTAATCAGTTTAATAATTAATTCATAAACTAATTCGTTCCACACGTGACATGAAGCCCTACTTTATTACTCCATAAACAATAGATTTTTAAATCTATTCCAATGACGTTGGTCTTGCTAGTCCTCGGTCTAACTCAAATTCCAATTATTTAATTCACTAATATAATGGGTAGTAGAAAATTTCAAAACATTTTCATGTTTTTTTTTAAATAATTTAATTTATCATTAGTTCTTAATTTTTACAATTTGATAAATGATTTTTAAAATTTAAAATTATCTATTTATTTATATATATCGTTCTGCAATATTAAAATTCTGATTTGATTAATATTTATATGATATTAAAATTATCTTTTACGGGCTCGTTTGGTGAATGTGACGAGACAAATAACTTTTGACAAAATTTAGAGAAAATTTAGAGAGATATTTTCAATGTAAAAGAGAGTTGAATTATTATATAAAATCTTGATAGTGATTTTTTTATTTTTTTTTTATAAATCTCCATTTTTTATTATAAAATTGGATTTTTTTTTCTTTTATTAATAATAGAATGCACAGTTATTATTTAAAAAAAAAAATCCATTTTATTTACAAGCAAGATCATCATAAAGGAAAAAGTGTATATATATATTTTTAAGTGACTCTACATGTAGTTGTTATAATTGGAACTTTGAATTTTTTTCTTCAACATCTCAAGTCCTCCATAAAATTCATTATTAGGCATTGCCCTAGCCAGGGTTTGACATCCATGATTTTTATTTTTAATAGGAGAACACCAAATAAATAAAAATACTCCATATAATACGTTTGAATGTGTTTCTAATTTTTCATTGACTTTTGTCTTCATTCGTCACTAGTATTATTTATTCATGGGAACAAAAGATTAACAAAAAGTTTGACCATCCACATATTTTCAAGAATTGATGAAGAATGGTCAGCTAAAATAGTTTGTAATTTTGTAGTACTGTAGCTAGATTTTGAACGACGTTGTTAGTCAACATAAATATAAAATCTCTCAAAATATTAATTTTTGTTTAAAAATAATTTTTATTTTAAAAACATCCAATAGAGTATGCGGTCGAAAAAAAACTTCTAAATTGTACTGAAATTTTATATCTTGGAGACTTTTTTTTCAAATAGATTGTCAAATTTGAATGTGCATATCTATCCCTAGGATTGATTATGCATTTTTAGTAACATGTGGGATAAAATGACATATTTCAATCGTTTTTACAAAATTAAATAAACGATAAAACAACATTTTTTTCAAAACAATTGTCATCTTCAAAACATCAATTAGCGTACACTTCATCTTAAATTTAAACTTTTAAAATTATCTTAAAAATACAAATTGAAAACAACCACATAACATGTGTCATAATGGTGGTTATTTATTAGTATTAGGAGCTGTTGGGTACCAGTTACATAAGATGTAGATGCCAAAACAACAATATAACGAAATAAAATGATAATAATTCGCTTCACATAATACATTTCAACTAAATAAAACGATGATAATATTCTTCAAGTAATAAGATATGCTATTTCTTAAATGTCATACATGCTGTGAAACAGATCCGAATTTGTTAATCGTTTCTACTTATCCACGAATACAGTATAAATTTTCTTTCTAACTGATTGATTAAGACGAAGACTTGTGAACGGTCTCACGGTGAAACGAGTCACAAACTAGCATAAATTAACATTCACCCCTTCTAATTGTTAAAGGTTCATGCCCAAATAATGATCTGTCCCACCGTGAGACGATATTCACATAAAACATCCTCATTGATTAAATTGCATGGCTATCACAAGATAGCGTCTCAAAAAGGGAAATTGAGAGTTGAAGATACCACAAATGTCCAACTTGAACGAATTACTAAAATCTGTTTTCTGTTGTACAAGAAACAAGAGAGCATCGGAACCGTATAATAGCTTAGTAAGCTTACTTGTCAATCAAAATCTGAACCAAGTTAATTAACTGATTCCGAGTTGTCGTAAAGAGTCCGGGCCAACAAAGAACACACGTTTTTTCGATTGGTACCAGAAAACAACTACTCCTTTATACGCTGTTCTTGGGACACCGTCCTGTAAAATAACAAAAACCCATAGAAATTCATTACCTAACTCAAGCTTCGCCATCTTGGAACGATAATAATAGACAAGAACACATCTACATTACACCATTACCTTCCATTCTTCAAAAATGCCAAATTGTCTTGCAATATCCCCGAAGTTCGACTCGTCACGATACAAAACACGAACATCACCTTCTATGTTAGATGCCTTTAGAATAGCATCAGTTCCATGTATAGGAGTTGCCGTTTTAAGCATATCAGCAAAGTGCTTCACATACTTGTCCTATAAAAAGCTTGGAAGTTTACTATTTTTGATCAATGAAATTTTGACTTCTATTATTTTATATTATTGTTGTGGAATTATGCACTTCTAAATACTGGAGTAGAATTTACCTCCTCCAGATAGCTCAGGTCCATTGACTTCCAATCGACCTTCAATACAAATCAGAGATGTCTTAAGAAAATTGCAAGCACGAGGAGTACATTGGTCAAATAGTTGCATACCTGTACGTCGTTCAGTTTTATGGGTTCAAGATATTGTTTGTAGAACTGCCCCAAACTGGAACCCTATGAGAAAAATAGCCTCATGAATGCAAGCTCTGAGAAAGATAACATTAAAATAAATAGAATAAACTCACAACGGATTATGAAACTAGCATTAAGGTACTCCAGCAATATGGAGATGAGATAAAAAAAATACATACATGCTCTCCAAAATTATATGTTCTGCACACTTCCGGGCGAATGAACTGTCGTCCTTTGTGATTCTCTTTCAGTCTCAGCCAGTCATCCCAATAAGTGATAGGTTGGTCAAGAAAATTCTCAAGATCACAGAAAAGGATGCATTAAGAAAAATAGTTATATCACATTATCATGCATTAAGGTATAAAAATAAATTATTATTTCAATCTGACTGAACAATATAATTCTTGAAGGATATGCCTTCGGCCATTTAGGAGATAACTCATCCCATGTGGATCTTGAAAGCATCCATCCAAGGCCAGGGAAAAAATCAGAGCGATAAAGCACATCTGCAAGAGATATGAAAAAAATGTACAGAAATGTGAAAGGACTGTGACTAAAGGTTGTTTTGCATCTGAATTTTTGAACTGGTGAGTACAAATTTCCAAACTAAAACGGAATCTCATCCCAAACAGTACCGTCATATGCTGAAACAGATTAGCAGAAAGAGAACAGTAACAGCATATAACCAAAATGAAGCTTTAAAAGAAGCAGCATTTACAGCACAAATAGTCAGCTGCAAATGAACAAGGTGAGGACTTCTCTAACTTTGATGAAATTCAGAGGTTCAAGTATAACTTGAGAGAAGTTCGATAACTGCAATAATTTACAATGGTAAAAGATTTCATCATATTTGTTTCAATATACAATTTTATATTTTTGGCTTTGAGCAGCAACAACCAACTAGCAAGAGATATACATTTACTTCTCATTTCACTAATTAACCTTCTCGTTAATCTCACAATCAAATTACAAGAGATCATTTGCTATAAGATTTAATTAAAGGAAGTGCACAACTTGACGACTGCAGGATAAAAAACATGCATTCCTTTTACCTCTTGTTGCTTTACCTTTTGACCTTAAAATGTCAAGGGAAGTGTAGAGCTCAATAATATCAGCTAAAGAAATCTATATCTTGAAGATGCAACATTGCATTAGACATACAGAAGAAGAACTATATCTACCACTGATGAGGGCATAAAAACAGTTTTCACGAGCAACTCATAACAACAAACATCAGAACAGGTTAGTATCGTTCATAGGTCTTACACTGCAACAATTTCTTCTAAGGCACGCTTTTGTAGCAATTCAGATAATCATTTATAAGGTACTGATAAACTTACAAGGATCGTGTACAAACTGCTTCTGTCCGTTGTCATTCCATGAAGAAATTGCCATAATGGATCTATAATAGATGAAGTTAATGAATAAAAAAATAATCAGTAGCTGGTGTTGAACATAAATGGAGATACAGAAAGATACAAATGGACTACGGAAACCTCACTTGTCACGATCAAGAAGATCAGCTCCAGCCCCAAAATAGTCGAAGAAATCAGGAGAAATTTCCATATCATCTGCATGTTGAGCTATGTTCTCAGTGAAGCTGAGCTAGGGAAAAGAATTGAAAGAAAGAAAATGAAGCAAGTTTACAGGCACCTTCAAGGATGATCACTCGGCTAAACTTATGTTTGTAAAACAATTGATCCAATGCCCATTTATAATGGCCTAAAAGACGAGCAATTAATTATTCCGGAAACAGAAACGTCCTCCAACATGGCATATTATTAATAACAGCAAACCGCGTAATAAAAAACCTTACGTGCAATCTTGTAGTATGCAATCAATTCCCCAGACCTTTCTGTATGCACAGGTTCATAATCCAAATGCTGAGGCAGATATAAGCATAGTGTCAAAGCTCACCAAAAAAGAAACAGGTCTTAATACTTGAAATAAGCCAACCCATCCCTCAACTGATGTTTAAGCAATTTATTAAATGATTTCAACAGTGGTAAGTTTCCGTTTGTGATAAAAAGGGAATGTGGTGAGAGTGATAGGAAATGCATAAACAAATTGGCAGGCTTAATACTGAGGTACTAAGGTATGATGCTTTACAACATGGAACAAAAACAATTACCTGCATGTAAGTTAGCTGATCATAGCTCAATGCCTTGCTTTTAACAAGGGTATCTGATCCATCCTGCCCAAAATGAAAAGAGAGAACAATTTACATCTAAGTATACCTCCTCCTTCAGAAATTAGCACTAAATTTATGAGGAATATGCTGAACTTATCAGTCTGAGTCTGGGTTTAGGTACCTGTGATACAAAGAGGGGATATTTTGAAGCAATAGGACTTTGATACCTATTAATCATGAAAGTTATTGAGAAGACTTCCAGCAACTAAAGCACCAAAAATATGCATGTAACTAACCATACTTTAGAATTGACTTAATAGTCCTCTCAAGATAGTCAGCACGG
Source organism: Galeopsis tetrahit (assembly GCA_963675135.1). Lineage (NCBI taxonomy): Eukaryota > Viridiplantae > Streptophyta > Magnoliopsida > Lamiales > Lamiaceae > Galeopsis > Galeopsis tetrahit. The sequence continues at coordinate 9,457,699 of OY776125.1, read as the reverse complement.
TTACAGGCCATAACCACAACTGCTGCTACTGGAGCCTGAACATTCAGCCAGGTGTGGGTTCAATGGTCAAGAGCCAATATAATATGATGCAACATATTAAATCTTTCAGCTCATCCATACCTGTACACCACCAACCAGTTTCTTGACATCCCTTCCTGCAGTGTAACAGAGAATAATCATGACAATGCCATGTGCAGCCATTGATCATGGATGACAGGCTGAAATGAAGAGCAAAAATGGACTCAAATAAATAAGAAAAGTGGACAACATAAAGCAACCAAATATTCTGCCAAGGTAGGCAGAAGTACAGAAGGAGTACTTGGTAATACAATGGCATTCAATTTAACCAAGAAGAATACAGAAGAAGTAAAAAGTTTTAGGAGCCAGTGACAAAGAGATAGCTTCAAATAGGCAAGCATTCATCAGCAGCACAAATCTATCAGGAAGAATAATAGGCAAGCATACATCAGCAGCATACGGGGAAACTTTGAAAACCCTTCAGGAAGGTTCAGGACTCGATGGGGAAAATTCAGGTTATACGGTGCTATAAGGTAAGGGCAGGTGGAGCTACACTGATTAGATAAAAATAATGGAATACAGGTTATACATAAAATTTGTGCTCTTGTAATTCCAGGAAATTGAACAATCAAGCATTCAATCTATCTAACAAGTGTCTTTCTTTGTTTGGCAACCTCAATTGAGTGTGGTAAAATTGATCCATTTTGCTCAACAGAAACTCTGTTTCAGAAGGCAATGCTGAGGTCAACAGAGAAATCTTTTCTTAGTGTCACATTCTTCTCCTATAAAATTATGTAATTGAAGTGATACACTTATTAATTATTAATGTACCAATTACCAAATGCAATAAAATATGTAACAAATAGAAAACAAGTTGTTACATGCATAAAAAGAAACCAAATGAGATAAAGGAAGGAGCAACAGATAACATACTTTGTAGATCTTGAACAAGATCTCTTAAATGTCTGCATTCCTCATCTTGGCGTTTCTTCTCTTCTGAAAACCAGCATACTCATAATTGTAACAACCACAAATAACTACCCCGTCTTGTTTTTAAATTTAAAGATATACTAACAGCTAGTACGAAATTATAAATTAAGTAAGATAATCCAAAGGAAAAAAAAAAAAGATTAGTAAGAGATACAAGGGAAACAATCATCAAGGTTGAACTAGAAGTGATAATGCACCTTCAAGGGAAACAATTCGCCCTTGTTGCGAGCTAATCTGATCAATTAACAATCTTGTTTGTCTTGTACACTGAGTTTCTGCCTCAATCTGTAATAAAAGAAATTGTGAGTCCCCAATATGCATCACTTAACGGAAGATGGAAAGTCGGCACAATGGAGAATTTTGAAGTATATAGCAGCATTCTCCATAAGAAATAAGTGTAATTAGATTAGATTAAAATCACTAAAGGTCCACGTGCAGTGCGTGTGCATAAGGTAAACGAAGATTATATTTTGGAACTTGGAAGTCTTTAATAATACTTAAAAATAATACTTAAAAGGGATGTTCATAAGCAACGTCATATCTATGTCTATCCAATCAATTCACTATATAAAAACAAGATATACGTACAGCATCACTAAGCCGATCAGCAAACTCCGATTGAGTAGTAAAAAGGCGTATCTGTGCATCAAGAAAAAGAGTCAAGTTGGATCATCAATTTTATCAAATCTTGCAGCAATAAGCATTCCCCGGTATAAACAATTCAACACATCAGAAACAGAACAGAGGCAAAATTAACCAAAACTGATCCCATGAAAAATAGTTAGTATCAGCGCAACAAATAACTGTTAAGTAGGCAAAAGATTACAAATTCCTGCCCATCAACAATGAGAAGAATAAATTTACGAAAAAACAAAAGTAAGTAATATCATATCCTGCTCAGCAAATAAAACACTCTAAATATGCAGTCCATCCAATCAGGGCTAATGAAATCGGCCAACACATTCTTATTCGAAAAATATCTAATTCATGAATCCGAAACAATATACAATCCAATAAAAGCAGAGAGATTGAGCTGACCTGGATGTAGATGAATGGCACGACGGTGAGGAAGAGGAGGTACCGGTAGTCGAAAGAGCACCTCCTCATTCTAAATTGCTCTTGAAGGAGGATGAAGAGAAAGGCAAAATCAACAACTTCCGCTGGAAGATTTCGATTGGCACAGTCGCAAGTCCACCGCCCGCATGACTTTTGAAAAATCAGTGAGGTGTTCGATGAGAATACATCCGGTAAATCTTGGATCTTAAGTCAATTCCAACTGTGAAATTTCAAGTAATTTCCCCATACAATTTGTTTGTGCAGCTTGTTCAACTTGCAAACTTTATTCCTTTTTATATTATTATAATCTTTTTGTTTTTTCTAACTTATCTATCCATGAATAAATTGTTTTTTAATAATATATACTTATAAAGACATTTTACTTTTTATATTTTTTTGCAACATTAAATACTTTTAATTTTTTATTTACATTTATTAATTTTTATGCAAAGCTAAAATTATAGGATATAGAAAATATATTTTTATATGAAAAGCTATAATAATGAAATGTAGTACTAGTAACCTACTGTTGGATCTATCAAAATTAATGCATTTCATCAATTTATTTGCTAGAGTTCGGTCTAAATTGTTGATTATAATTAATTGACTAATTTCTTTTATCTAATATATGAAAATATCTTTAAAAAAATACAAAAAATTATATAAAATATTTCATTGGAGTAAAAATTAGTGGGTCAACTCGGATCAGCACAGGTTAAACTTAATTAAAATATAATTTTTCGCTTTTAAGTATTGTTTTACTACATGATCAAAACTATGTTAATGACCAAAATATTGTCACTACAAGACCAAAATTGTATTATTACAAGTCCAAAAACATTTTGAATAATTAATTTTTTGAGCGAATTCTCCAAAATATTTTTTGAATATACTGATCATGTAGTAAACAATTTGTTTGTGACCCATAATTTTTTTAAACGATTTGAATTTAAACTTTTGACCTGCAATTATTTTTAAAATGGATTGCTAACTAACAAAATTTGACCAATTAACTTAATTATGCAGTACTTTGAAAAAAAAATACTCGTAGTACTTAATTATGCAGTGATACAGTATGAAATTAATTTTAATTGCATTTTTGTTATTGTTGCTATTATTATTATTTATTTATTTTGAGAAACATCGTTACTTCACTTGTTTCATCCCAAAGCTGATTTATTCATCATGTGATGCAGATTTAAGTGTAAATATTGAGAATGTGATTAATTACATGATGGAGTATTTGATATTTTGATATATTCTCAAAATTTTAGGGTGTCATTGCAAGGACTAAGGGGTAAGGAGTCCTGTATTTTGCTCGAATTCAATTTTACAGATATTTTTTTTTTTTATCAATTTCGATCTCTTTAGTGTCAATTTAGGACATTTTCTTTGAATTTTTTTTTTCCCAAATCAATTAGGATATTTTTTTGTCCTCCGGCCAATTTGAACAATATGATTCTTCCATCAAAAACAAAAATTCGAAGTTGTGGTAATTGAATTGAGAAATCTGAAGTAGCTATAGAACGGGTTAGATGAGATGAAGAGTTTGGTATTTACCGAAAAAATAAAAATAAAAATCAGCTAAAAAGTGTAAATTTACAATAGATGGAGATTTGACCACCAAAAATAAAATTCTCAAAGTATTGGTAATTATAGAAGTTGAAATTAGCAATAAAACGAATTGAACGGGACGAATAATTTGGTATATAACATAATTTTTAACTCGCTGGAAAAACTAAAGTTTTCGACCACAAAATTGAAGTGTGCAACCGAAATTTTGAAGTTTGCAGGAAAATATATAAACCAAAATTGACATTAAAATGATCAAAATTAATAATAAAACAAGATTAAAAAAATTAAATTTGGGCTAAGATATAGGACGATTTGTGAAATTAACTTGTCCTCTTTTTAGTGTATCCAAATTGGATATATGGTTAAAGTTTATTTTAAAATTTTGAATCACTAATGAATTCTACGTTTCATTTTGTATTTCACACATACTTGCAAAATGAAACATTAATTGAGATCTAAAAAAGAAAATAAAAAAAGAACCCCATTGTAAAACATAGAGAAAAATGGCATATATAAAGCTAGAAATTGTATTATTTTGATTGATCAATAGACATATAGATTGATCCGATCGATTTCTTATTCTATTTATGTTAATAATTAATGATGTGACGAGGCGTTGGTTGAATTACTGAAGAGAGGTAGCCTTGCATAGTTAAAAACTCAACACAATCATCAAACATCTCTTCAATTGACTTCACTTTCACTCCCAACTCCTTCAATTTCGATATGTCCAATTCATACCGTGGTCTATCCAGTTTCTCGAACCTGCAGAAAAATATTACTATCAAATATTTATGTAATAATAACACTACATATATATGGAGGATCGGAGAATATTAGAACCTTTTTGGAATCGGTAAGCCTGGATATCGCGCTGATAGGATCGCGACTAGCTCGTCATTGTCTAAAACACTGGAGCTGCAAAGATAGCGCCCTTTCGCCTTCTCATTCTCGTATACGAGAATGTGGCTCGTTGCAACATCGTCGATGTGAACGTACCCCATTCTCCCGTGCCACTGAAACTTCTCTGTTTCCCCTGTTTGCATTTTATTTTTTAAGCATAATAATTTTTATGAGTTACTACACAAAATGTAAATCAGTTGTACCGTGACATATATATATATAAAGACATACCTTTGAGCAAGCCAAGCACATCAGATGCAGTAGAGCATAAAACAGGTGGCAAACTTGGTCCAATCACAAATGAAGGGAGGATTGTTACCAGATCAATATTGTTGTCCTCACAGAATTTCCATGCAGCCTTCTCAGCTAGAATTTTTGACAATGCATACCAAATCTAGCACAATCAAAAAATTAACATAAGTAGTACTTGGGGAAATTAAAAAAAAAAATAGTACTCCCTCCGTTCCAGGATTTTGTGCATGGTTTGACCGGCACGGAAATTAAGAAAATGAAATATAGTGATGTGTATGATAGAATAAATGAGGGGTATTACTGATAATTCATTGACTAAAGTGGGTGAAGATTTGACTAAAGTTATAAATTGAGTTAAGTTGTGGGTCCAAGTAAAATAAAGGAGGGGTAATATTGGTAAAAATTATGTGAGTTATTTCCTTTTTTAGAGTGTGCAAATAATTTTGGGACACCCGTTAAGGAAAGTGTGCAAATAATCACGGGACGGAGGGAGTATGTAATTTATATACCTTATGTCTCTCGCAGAGCTCCTCAGAGCTCCACGAGGACTCATCCAACGGTACGCGAGGGTCAAAGTCGTCTCTCACGCGTACCGTTGACGAAGAAGAAGTGAGAACCACGCGCCTCAGCGAGGGATTCTTCTTGCACGAGCGCAGCACGTTCAACGTACCATCAATTGCAGGTTGCAATATTTCAGCCTATTTTTTAAAAAAAAACATTACTAATAGACAACGAATATATATATAAAAAAGCGTTGTTAAAAACTTTTTGATTTGTACATACCTTGGGATCAGATTTTGCGCCTAGGACCGGCGAAGCAGTGTGGAAAACGCCGTCGCATCCGTTTATCGCGACGTCGAAGCTGCCTTCGATCATGAGGTCAGCCTTCACTAGCCGGAGCCTCTCTCTTGCGCCGTCGAGACTCCAAAGATGGCCCACTTTGTTGTTGTCGCCGGGGTCTCTGACAGTTCCGGTGACATGGTAACCGGAAAGAAGGAGGCGTTTGATCAGCCATGAAGCTACGAAACCGGCTGCACCGGTCACGCACACTTTCCCCTTGGAATTAGCAGCCATCACTCTAATTTCTCTTTGAGATTTTAGTACAGAAGCCTGGTTTACAGGATCCAAGTTTGTTTATATAGTCAAATTGCTAGGACATACGGAGTATTAGGTAAGTCATCCAGTGCTCGTGATTTATATTTTGTTTTATAAAATTAATTAAAGGCAGAGTATAAAGTGCATGAAGCTGTGGTGGCCTTGCTAGTGTGTATTATAGAGATAGGGGTGTAAATGAATCGATTCTAGATCGAACTCATTTTTTTTTTTTAGCTCAAGCTCTATTGATAGATTGAATTAATAAATTAAATTACATATATATTGTTATATTTTTCTCATATTTTAGATGTCAATTAATTCTTATGCTTGTTTTGATCAAGTTTTATGTCATGAAGGATTCAATTTACTGTATATTGGAGATTAATTTGGAGTGATTTTTTAAGAGTATGAATTTGAGTCTAAAAATAAAATAAAAAATCAGAAGAAGACTTTGCATAAATATCGGGACGCCTAGTCTTGAAAAATGACACAAAGAAGTTTACAGTGTGGCCCCGCCTAAGGTCCTGACGAGAATCTATATAAAAACCTCTACTTCAAAATTTAAAAAAAAAATTGTTCTTTTGAGTCACAATTATTCTATATTTATATTTTTAATTAGGTAGTTATTAATTATTTTTAAATAGTTTTAGATAGTTATAAGGTAATTAGTAGGTAGTTTTAAAATTTTGAGTATGCAAGTTTAGATTATAGATGAGACCCGATCCGATCGACTACTCTCTCTTAATTATCTTATCCATTAATTCCCAAATTTCAGACTCTCACGCTTTAAATTTCTAAAAACATTTCCGTAGAGAATGTTATTTTATCTTTTATTATGAATGGTTAAATCACTGTTTAGCTATAGAAGATTGAAGATTTAGTTTTACAAAACTTGAGATTTAATTAATTTTCACTCTCTCTTCAATCTACCTTATTTATATATGTATCTTTGTGTTTGATTATATTGTTTGAATTGACTACTAAATCAATTCGTAAAAATGATATATGTAATCGATCCTTAATTGTTTAAAGCTATAGCTCCTAGATATTAATATACCAAAATATTTCTAAATTTTTATTGGAGTGTATTTAACAATTTGAGTGTGGTTAGAGGATTTTGGGGTGCAAGTTTTTTAATTGTTCTAATTCTTGTGGGAAGTAACATAGTTGATTATGATCGATCAGGTTTCCGATTATTGTTATAGGAGATGTAATCTAGTATAAATGAATCTACACATACATGTTTATTGACAAGAATTGAGTATTTCTAATCAAAATGATGTTTGTAAATTATATTTTATGATCGTATCTAATTAAGGTTGTTTATCGATAAAATAAATAAATAAATAAAAATTGTATATATCCTAATTTTAGATAACGTAAGGAAAACTGATTGTTGGGTCATACGAATAACTATAACTAATTTAATATTAGAGCGAAAAGGTTATTTTTGTATCAATGGTCAATTATGTATAAACCATTTCTAAATTACCTCATTTTACTTTTAGTGATCATTTATTATAAATTAGTGTAATCAAAACTCAAAATTCTCATCTTTATTTTTATAGTTGTAATTAGTGTTGCGATAGTACAGTGTGCATGATGCAAGTTTGTTTATATAATCAAATTGTTAGGATATATTTTGCATTAGGTAAGTCATCTAGTGCTCGTGATTTATATTTTGTTTCATAAAATTAGATTTAGAGTACAAAATGCATGAATTGAATCGAGATGTGTGGGTGGCCTTGCTATATACTCCATATATATATATACCCACTTATTACTGGGCTGAAATAATATTTTTATTAGGGTAAATTGTAAAATGTTTGATAGCTTAAAGAAGGTTGCATATCGAAACTAACTGTGAACAAGATTGAATCATGGGAAAAACTGTACAGGCACGGGCACATAAACAAATAGGGTCCGACTATTTACACCTCCATTTCGGTTGAGAACACTCCCCCTATCAGTTTAATAATATAATAATAGTGTGAAAAATCTAAAATACCCTTTTGAGTAATATTACAATGCTAAATGCACCATCACTGCTAATTACACCCTTTTGAACCCTGAACCTAAAATCTGCAGCAAAAGCCACCACCACCACCGTCGCTGCCGCCGCCACCACAAAACAACACCTTTTTCGGTAGAAACAAAAAAAAAAAAAAAAGTTTCAGATTTTTTTTTTTAAATTTTCGACAAACTAGTGTCGACCCTATACACTCTCGTCGACAACAATTTGTCGACGAAAGTGTATATGGTCGATTTACAAAGGTCGAATTTTTTTTTAAAAAAAATCGACAACAACTGGTCGACCATATGCATTCTCGTTGACAACAATTTGTCGACGAGAATGCAAAGCGTCGAGCCTGGTGTGTTAAAGAAAAAAAAAAAAGAGAGAGAGAGAGGAGAGAAAAATTTGGAGTTGTGCAAGAAGAAAGAGAGGGAGTGCGCACAAAAAAAAGAGAAGAAGAAAAGAGATAGAGGGAGGGAGCGTCTATACAGAGGTTTTTTTTTTTTTTTTTTGGGTGGGGTGGGGGCGTGGGCTTGGATGGTGGGGATGGGTGGGTTGGGTGTTAAGATTGTGGGCAGTGGGTGGGGAGATGTGTAAAATACAGGGGAGGGGAGGAGGAATTTCTGGGTTTCTTTTACAGGGGAGGGGAGGGGAGAAAATTTCTGGATTTCTTTTACAGGGGAGGAGAGAAAATTTCTGGGTTTCTTTTACAGGGGAGGGGAGGAAATTTCTGGGTTTCTTTTACAGGGGAGGGGCGGGGGCCGCCGGCAGCTGTGGTGGCAGAGCGGCGGTGGCTGCGGCGGCAATTTGGTGGTGGGGGGTTGGGAGAGATATGGTGAAAGCATTTTTGGTAGAAGAAAAAAAATGGAAAGATGGGAAGATGAGAAGAAAATGGAAGAATTAGGGTTTTGAGGTGGTATAGTGAAGGGGTGCATCTAACCGGAGGGTGTGTCTTGTAAAAAACATCAAATTGCTATTAAGGGTATTTAAGACAATTTGCGGGAGGGTGCATCTATCTTAAACAAATTGAGGGGGAGTGCATCAATCGGGGGAGTGTTCTCAACCGAAATGGAGGTGTAAATAGTCAGACCCGAACAAATAAACTACTATGGGCCAAGTTATAAACGTGAACTGGGCCCAAACAACTCCAACTCTAATACTCCTCCTCAAGTTGAAACATGAAGATCATGAACACTGAACTTACTATGAAGGAATTGAAAACAATCAATCAGCGCCAAGGGCTTTCTTAAAGATGTCCGCAACCTGACGTGGAACATGTAAAAAATATTAGACATATACAAATATATTAAGAAATATTATATATATCTTGTATAATATATTTTATATATCTTTATTTTCCTTAATTAGAAATTTATGATAAATACGTTTTATATCTATAAATATTTTCTTCATATTATAATTTCACAATTCATTGTTTCTCTATATGGTATCAAAGCTTTTACTGGCTAACGCCTTTTTTTTTCGATCCTCACGATTATGACTTCGTCTCCGAAATTTAGGAACAATTCCTATTTCCCAATACCCTCCACCTCGGTAACCATCACGGTTAAACCCACCGAGCACTTCTTCCATCAATCACCCCTTCCCCAAGATAACCCACTGCCGTGAGCTTTCCAAACATTTTTTTTTCCACCATCATACCTGCACTACACCCCCTAAACTGGTAAATACACCTAACACACCCACTGATCTAATAAATCCATCCAATACACCCACCGATCTGATAAATCAACCCACCCAAATGCCCACTCCCAAATCTCACTCCACCACCTGTAGTAGTCCCTGCGCCTACTCTACTCCCACCCTCTCCATTAAACTCATACATAAAGCTTTTTTTTTTATTGTAGTTGTTGTTCGGCGTTTTTCGTCGTACAAAACCATTGACTCCCACTCCTCTCTTTGTAGTCGTTGCTCGACGTTTTTCGTCGACTCCCACTCCTTTTCATAGTCGTTGTTCGTCGTTCTTCGTCAAACAAGACTCACGACTTCCACTACTTTTCGTAGTCGATGTTCAGCGTTTTTCGTCGTACAAAACTCACGACTTCCACTCCTTTATGTAGTCGTTGTTCGACGTTCTTCGTCGTACAAAACCCACAACTCCCACTCCTTTTCGTAGTCGTTGTTCGGCGTTCTTTGTCGTACAAAATCTATGATTACCCCAATCTCAATAAGACGAGTTTCTTCTTCCCCGTAATCGTTGTTCGACGTTCTTGTTGTACAAAACTCACGATTAACCCAACCTCAAGAAGACAAGTTTCTTCTTCACTGTAATCATTGTTCGACGTTCTTATCGTACAAAACTCACGATTACCCCAACCTCAAGAAGACACGTTTCTTCTTCTTCCCCGTAATCGTGGTTCAATATTTTTGTCGTACAAAACTCACAATTACCCCAACATCAACGAGTCGTACGGTTAACACCTCGATCCGAAACCCTCCCCTGTAGTCGTTGCTCGACGTCCAGCGCCGTCCAAACTCCCGACTACCACCCTTAACCGTTGCTCGGCACCCAACACCGATCAAAACTCACGGTTGCAATGCTCTCACGGTAACCAATTTTGGTTAAAACAACCGTGCACTCACGAGAAGCTTTCTTCTCCAAAATCTCCATCCATTGAAGCCCATGCAAACTCCTCAAGTAACCACACCCGCAGTTCTAGTAAATACACCCCCTCGAATCTACACACTCCCTCCACAACTACATACTCGCTTGCGGCCCAGATGGGCCAGATCCCCTACTCCACTGCTGCATACACTCCCAACTCTGGTAAATACACCCCACCCCTCAAATTCACCCACTGTCCCGATCAACCCACTCCCAACTTACTAAATACACCCCCTACTGCCCCATTTTTCGTACCCGACCCTCAACTTCGAGTTTCACATGTTTTGTCTGTGGATCAACTTGTTGATGCTCTTACCAAGTCATTTTCTCGTTCTCGTTTACAACCACTTATGATCAAGATTGGACTCTCCTACAGTGCTCCATCTTGAGGGGGCGTATTAGACATATATAAATATATTAAGAGATATTATATATATCTTGGATAATACGTAGTATATTTTATACTCCATCTCTATTTTCTTTAATTAGAGATTTAGGATAGATACGTTTTGTATCTATAAATACTTTCTTCATGTACTCTTTACATTCACTCAATAAAATTTTACAATTCATTGTTTCTCTATAAAAAAATACATCAAAATCCCGTAAAATATAATTGAATTTAAAGTAATTTAAATATATTTATAACTATCTAATTAAAATTGTAATGCAACTGCACTATATAATTGATGTCATATAACTCTTTAAATAAATAAATAAATCGTATCAAGTGTGAATGGTCCGCTTAAATTTAAATTTGAGTTATCTGGTAATCTGGTACTGTGCGGTGGTTTAAATTATTAAAAAATTCGAATCAAGTGTGAATGATCCACTAAAATTTGAATGTTTCTTACTGAACTTTGAATTTAAAATTCACGAGGTCAACTTTGATTACTTTCTTTCCAAGAATGGCTGCGATTTCTTACGGCTCGCTTTAAAACATGTTACTAATGCTTTCTTCCCAAACTTAACTGCATTTGGTGAGATATTTTCGAACTTTTTATTCTCATTTTGCATAATGACTTGTACACATTTTACTTAGAGATTTATATTTAGAATAGTATACATTTTTCCTTAATTTTGAATTTTGTTTTTAAGAAGAATTTTTCTAAGCAATATTTTAATGATACTTTGACTTGAGCAATGTCTAATGCTTTCTTCCCGACTCGAGTAGTATATATTTTATTTTAATTTTCCAATCACCCGTGAACTAATGCAGTAAAAGATGGTAGGGTTGGCCTTTTAAATTTGTTAAAACATGTTATAAGGTGTTTTAAGAACTTAGATGTTTTTTTTAAGTGTTTAATAAAAATATAAGGGAAAATATCACTTTTGGTCACTGAAATTTACCACTTTTCATATTTCATATTTGGTCACCCACATTTCATCACTATCAAAATTGGTCACTCACTTATTCTTTCTCTATCAATTTTGATGCTGCTGTTAGAGAATAGAGAATCTGTCATTTTACTAACGGAGAAAAAAGGTTTTGAGCACAACTTTTATTTTCCCTCTTTTAATTCCTTAACCCTAAACTCCCAAACTACAATAGAAGTGATTTTGAGTTTTTACAAAGATGTCTAAAAGGAACTTCTGCATCCCGGTAAGTTTCTATAACTTTTACGTTTAAATATATGGGGTTATATAACTTTTACGTTTAAATATATGGGGTTAATCAGTATGCTTGGACTTACTTTCATGAGTGACAAGCAAAAAAAGAGTTGATCCAGCATTTGAGAGTTTATTTCCTGGCATTTGAGAGTTTATTTCCTGACGCAGAAAACAGATTTTGTGTACAACACCTTCACACAGTAACATGAAAAAAAGATGGTTTTTCTTTGCAGTTAAGAAGACATTGTGGCAGCTGGATGCTCCAGAAAAATGGGATGATGCACTATATCCTAAAATCAAGTTGACACTACCAAAAAAATGAAGAAAGAAGCCGAATGCATTCCTATGAAATCAGATGATTGGCATTTTCAAATCATGGGACCATTCTACCAACACACTATAGACCTATCACAAAAATCATGCAGTTGTAAAAGATGGGATTTAAAAGCAAAAATCATGCAGTTGAACCATCGGTGTAGAGATGAAAAGTGTAGAGGCATTTAAGGGGAAGCATATGCATATTCTATTTTACAGTGCGGTGGTCATGTACTAATGTACTATGTGTTTATAATTATGGTGTGTAGTTGATCGTTTATAATTATTGTATTCAATGTGGTTGAAATTATTCAGATTTGATAATCTATTCTTAACAAACACCAATAATATTAATTGAAAATAAATTCAGTAAAAAAAAAAAAAGGCGGGAATTAAAAGAGTAAAAATAAAAGTTGATGTGGGTGACCAAATGTGAAAAGTGGTAAAGTTCAGTGACCAAAAGTGATATTTTCCCAAAATATAAAAACAATATCTATATAGGAGCATAAATAAGCTAACTAAAATTTATAATTATAAAAAAGCTACATCCAAATTATTATTTAAAAAAAATGACCTCTTATAGTTAGTGTGTATGTTCGGTTTGTAAATTCAGACCGTCAACATACGTATATAGCAAAAACTCTATAAGGCCTTCCCAAGTGGGGAGGTTTTTTGGTGACATGGAACACACAAAAATCTTGTGGGGAGGTTTTTAGCCATTGGGAAGAAAGTTTGGTGGTTGGGGTTTTTTGGGGAGATTGTAACATTTAAACCTAGATTTTTTGAGAGAGAGAGAGAGTGAGGTGGCCCCCCCCCCCCAAAAAACCATATTTAACGCATTTTTTGAAAGAGAGAGAGAGTGAGGTGGGCCCCCAATAAGAAATGAAAGAAAATGAGGTGCCCCAAAAACCTACTTTTTGGGTTTATTGTTGGGGGAGGAGTTTGGTTTTGGAGGTTGAAGTTTTTTGCTTTTGAGGTGGCGCACATGTGGCAAGGAAAAACCTACTTTTTGGGGTTTATGATTGGGGAGGGCCTAAATATATATGCACTTTTCATACTCTGCCTGACACGAATTTTAATGTGATTTATACTTCCTCCGTCCAATTTCATTATTCTCACTTTTCTTTTTTAGTTGTCCAATTTTATTATGCCCATACCCTTTTTGGAAACAATACTATTCATAATACTTTATCTCCACCCTCCTAACATCACTTATTTATCCACTTTGTCATTCACTTTATTTATAAACAATCATTTATTTATCAATGAACCCCACAATACCCCATCATACCCTCGACTTATCTACTTTATGAATAAACTAATCAATATTAATTATAATTCGTGTCCGTAGAAGTAGACATAATAAAATTGGACGGAGGGAGTAATAGATAAAGTAGAGAATATGATAGTCTTTTTAATAATAAAATATTGTTTATCTATTTTAGATTAGTTAATATGTTAGGTGAGACTTTATGTTTGTATTCCACGACGTGCATAATTTGTTGTGTTATTCTTTTTTTTTTTTTTTTTTGAGAGGATTTGTTGTGTTATTCTTTGTTTCCATTGTTTTGACGTACATGTGTATTATTTTAATACATTGGAGTAGGCAGATTTTAAAGCCAATTTCCATGTGTTTATATATATAGAAAAAAGGGTTATTTTTTCTCGAATCTGGGATTATATTTGAACATTAATTCAGAGAAAGAAAAATCAAAGAAAAGAACACAAAATTGTCCACATTATTAGACCATGAAAATGACAGGGGCTCATAGGAGTTGAATTTTCCGGAATTGAAAAGCTGTCAATCATCTGTAGTTGGGTGAGGAATGATGTACTACTACTTAGTATTTTAGTAGAGTATAGTATAATAATTAAAGGAGAGAATATACGACATGCATGACACTCAAGAGGTGAACGAACACGGATTGAAATAAGCTGGTTACCACCTTCTCAAATCCATTGTCAATTCGTTGAATGTTTCTTTAACAATTATTTACCCTCAATCATTCTAAGTTTTTCACTTTTGAGGACATATATTAAGAAAAAATGATTAAATTATAGATAGATGCAAATAATGTGATTGAAAGAGAGAATGAGATAGAGAAAAAAAGTAATGAAGTATATATAAGAATAAAAAATTTAATTATATTTGTCAAAAAAATATAAAAAACTTATAACCGGACATATCAAAATGACAAAATGAAAAATTTATAGATAGACGGATGGAGTAATTTAGGATCATATTCATGAGGCAGGGAATTAAAATTTCACATTTAAAATGATTTATAAATATATTTCTTTCAATAGAATATACTCCACTTTAAAATAATTTACCTACCAATTAAACATGTACTAATAAAATGAAAACCTCAAAACAAACATAAGAAAATTTACTGTTCGAAGGGGATCGAAATTGAGCTAACTTTTCTTTACAAATTTAATCAAAGTAAATTGTTTAAAAATGAAAATGAAAACAATTTGTCTTATATATAAAACACCTCTACTACTACTGTCATTTTATAATATAACAACCAATAGTTTTGAATAAAAAAATTAATATTGATAAACCAACTAATATTATTATTTATAAATACACAAAAAAAAGTGAAATAGTTGTATGATAAATCTAGTTTACCTAATTCTTTGTCAAATGAAATATTCATTGATTTGATTGTGATTATCACTAATTAACATGTAATTAATTACTCAATCCAGTCCACAATAAGTTTTATAGGTAGATTAACATATATTATAAAAGTGTAATGATGAGTAAAATTTTGAGGATTGATTTTATAAATCTTTATGTATAAAGTAAATAAATGAATTGACTTGTGTGTGAAGAAAAAAATAATATCGTAAAATTGAGAATATTATAAGAGTAAAGTTTGTAAATGAAACGTTCCCGAAAAAAAAAATTATTGTGAGACAAGAAATTAGTAATAACATACAAAATTAAATACTAAATTGAAATAGGTACCAACATTCGGACATTGCATTAGATATCCTCATCTAATTAGAATTCTTTTGACACACTTACTAACAGTGTCATGTCATGTACTAAAAATAACAAAATACTTCGAGGCAAAATACAAAATTAAAATACTTTCTAAAAAAAACACATACTTATTTTAATGATGATAAAAAAGAGAAATGCAGGGTCCCGGAAGGTGGTGGTCGAGATTCTATCTAAAGTCCAATCACCTTCCCCAATCAGAGTACGTATTTACCTATACATACAGTATATACACGTATACATACGGTGTTTGACTCTGTCTTCGCTGCTTACTTTTTTCCCTGCTTTTAGTCTCAAGATCTGCAATGTTTATCCTACTTTGCTGATGCCCCTTTTTATTCTCCTCTCATTCGTGTATGTTTTCCTTTTAATTTCTGCGATTTATTTTCTTTATGTTTACCGGAGGATTCGCTATTCATGTTCGTTTCTTGTGTTTCATTTACCGTTTCCGATCTGATTCAAGATATTTATTTTGCGCGCAATTTATAAATTAATTATATTCAATGGTTTTCGCTTTGGGTCTCGGATCGGGGCTCTGTAGCTGAGATTGGAAACGAAATGATTATGATTAGTTGTTTGTTTGAATTTCACCTTTGAAATTGTGATGCGATGCTAATGCTAATGCTGCAAATCTTACTATTTTTTTAAATTTGTTTCTGATTTTTTCAGATTCAAGGTTTTATTGATGCGTAGAATTTATCACATGAGGAAAGAGGTGAAGAGAAATTGAGGTGGTAGATAGAGTTTGAGGGGGAAATTGAGTTGTTTCATGGGCAATACATGTCGCGGAACATCTGGAGGAAAACCTTTTCAGGGCTACAACCTGCCTGAAGACCAGACCAATTCCAAACGCAAAGGATCATCATCAGCCAGTTCTTCTGAAAATCACTCTTCCACCAGCTTAACTCTAGTAAATCCCTCCAATCAAGAGTTCTCCAAAGAACCCCACCCAAATCACAAAAAAGACTCCAACCCACCCCTCATAAGTCCTAGGAAAGATAACATCATGAATCGTAGCGCTTCCAACCAGGCTTACTTTGTGTTGGGTCACAGGACTGCTAATATCCGAGACCTTTACACGCTAGGCCGTAAGTTGGGACAAGGCCAATTTGGCACTACTTATTTATGCACTGATGTATCCACTGGCATTGAGTATGCTTGTAAGTCTATATCAAAGAGGAAGTTGATTTCGAAAGAAGATGTCGATGATGTTAGGAGGGAGATTCAGATAATGCACCATCTTGCTGGGCACACGAATATAGTCACCATTAAGGGGGCATATGAGGATACTTTGTATGTTCATATTGTAATGGAACTTTGTGCTGGGGGTGAATTGTTTGACCGCATAATACAAAGGGGCCACTACAGTGAGAGAAAGGCTGCTCAGCTGACTAAGATCATCGTAGGAGTTGTTGAGGCATGCCATTCACTTGGGGTTATGCATAGGGATCTTAAACCGGAGAACTTTTTGCTGGTTAACAAGGATGATGATTTCTCTTTAAAAGCCATTGATTTTGGACTCTCTGTCTTTTTCAAGCCAGGTTTAAATAAAAGAAAAATAATGTTTCTATGTTTATGTTCTTTCTTGTGGGGTATATGGATGAGCATTAGGATTTGTTTTTGGATATATGTCTAATTTCATGCATGATTTGTTTCCTATCAGGTCAGATTTTCACTGATGTGGTTGGAAGCCCGTACTACGTCGCACCTGAGGTTCTCTTGAAGCATTATGGCCCAGAAGCAGACGTGTGGACAGCTGGCGTCATCCTCTACATATTGTTAAGTGGGGTGCCTCCCTTTTGGGCTGGTAAGTCCATTTTTAGTGCATGTACAACAGTACAACTTTTATCTATAGGTGCACTAACATGACGATTTCTGGTTATTGTTCAGAAACTCAACAGGGGATTTTTGATGCGGTTTTGAAGGGTCACATTGATTTTGATTCTGACCCATGGCCACTGATATCAGAAAGTGCTAAGGGTCTTATCAGGAAGATGTTATGCATGCGACCTTCAGAGCGATTCACCGCTCATGAAGTATTATGTATATTCCCATCTCTAATTTTCTCTTTCATTTTGGTCTTGATATTTCTTTAATCTTGCCATTTTATCATTAAGACATGTGTTCTTGTTGCATGTTCCCAAACTGTCTGGATAGGTTTTCAGTTATTGATCATTGCAATAGAATGCTGTTTCGTATTGGTGGAAGTTGTTGGGTGCTATATCTGCATTGAAGATTTATATTTCTCAAAGACATTCTGTAAAATGGCTGGGGTTAATGTTGTCATTTGCATGGTTCATATAATAATAGAAATTTAGTGATTATGCGAATGCTATTTTTTAAAAACCTATGTGAATGCTAAATTAGCAATCAAGCGCGATAGTGATTTATGATTTTTTATTTATCTGTCTCCATGGTTGTTCTGAGTTGATGAGCTAACAACCTTTATTGTTCTCTTGCATCAAAATTATGTAGCCCATCCTTGGGTTTGTGAAAATGGTGTTGCACCTGATAGGGCTCTGGATCCAGCTGTACTTTCTCGTCTGAAACAGTTCTCTGCTATGAATAGGTTGAAGAAAATGGCTTTGCGGGTATGTAAGAAGCACAAACAGGCTTTTAAGATATGTACTTTAAATGTTTTCTCCAACTACGATTTATGATATCATATCAGGACCTCTTTAACCAAGTATACTTTATCCCTCAATTTACATGTAGACATCAATGTTTAAGCTGCTACATGCCTTTAGTGTATGACATAATTACAGAACTTGGTACAAAAATTAAATGATGTACTTTACCTTCCAACAGGTAATAGCTGAAAGCTTGTCAGAAGAAGAGATTGCCGGCTTAAAAGAGATGTTTAAAGCCATGGACACTGATAATAGTGGAGCAATCACATTTGATGAACTCAAAGCTGGATTAAGAAAATACGGATCAACCTTAAAGGATACAGAAATTCGTGATCTTATGGATGCAGTATGAGAACTTTTCCCCCAATAGTTGTTATATTTTTGGCTTTTGCATTCATCAAGGGCTGCACACTATGCATTTAAGGAGGAGCATTAATTTCTTGTTTGCATTTGCTTATAATATCTGTTTACATTTCTAATCAACATGCTGACTTGAAATTGTCACAGTACTGGTTTATTCAAATTCCTATTGAATGAAAATGACTTGATTAGTTAATAGCAAGATTTATATGGACTACCAGCTCTTTTCCTAGTGTTATGTTTGCCGAAGTTCATATTCTACAGAGACTCAGCTGTTCCGCTCTTTAGAAATTAGAATTCCTAGCATTGTTTACTTATCCATAGTTCAAACATAGTTTCCGATGTTTTTTCAGTTTTATATCCACTTCTATTGGTTAATGCCTATGTTAAGTTAACATCATCCATGTTAGAAGGAAATTATTTTAGATTAACTTTTCATTGTTAATTATTTGTAATTGCATATTTAGTTCCTGATTTGTACTTTAGGTCTTAGGGGTTAGTAGTCCGTTAGTGGCTATTGGAGATAAGATTAGTTTTATTATCCGCCATTCAATAATGGTAATAAGATCCCAACTTAGCTAACAAATGTGAAAAATATTCTCCTAACAAACGTGTGGACATAACTAAAAATATTCAGCACAATTGTTAGGAGCAAATTCCTCACATTTGTTTGGATATTCTGGAATCTTATCTTTAATAAACACACATTCATGTTGGTGTGTGTAAATAATTGATGGATAATTTCATTAGATGTAGCGTGTACAGACCGAGGTTAGTGTCCTGAATATATTCTAATTTCTAATTCATGAGAAATCCTAAAAGGAAACATAATCTTTTTTTTATCATTCTTCCATTGATTCCTCATTGACCTCTTAATGATTTGAATCTTCTTTGGGTTTTTTTGCCAAATTTCATCACTGATTTGTTTGCATCCAAACTTGCTGGTTTTATTACAATAGTGGTCAAGTTTTATGATGCGTGATCGTTCCAGCTTTGTGCGGGCCAGTAATAGAAAGAAATAGAAGAATTTTTTTGGACTATGAGGAAACATTTGGGGGTGTGTGGGATAGGATTAAGTTTAGACTTTCCTTCAAACTGTAGGAAGTCAGGACTTATCCATAGTCTTATCGTTAGAGGTTGACATTGTTTTCCTTATATCTTGTTACCATTTTATTATATGGATAAAATTTATGTTTCTTATAACAATAACAATAGTAATAAAAGAGAACCAGGGTACGTTACTGTTCCAATTTTATGCCCACCTTGACTCCTGACATAGGGGGTTTGCAATTCATAAGGCAGCAAGGCACTCATCACGACGCGGCTATTAAATTCCATGAAAATAAAAACTGAGCGTGAGTTTTGTTACTTTTGTAGGCCATTGATTTTTCTAAATTATTGCTGTTGTTGCAGGCTGATGTAGACAACAGTGGAACCATTGACTATGGAGAGTTTATTGCAGCAACAATTCACATGAATAAACTAGACCGTGAAGAACATCTTTTGGCAGCATTTCAGTATTTTGACAAAGATGCAAGTGGTTATATTACTGTTGATGAACTACAACAAGCTTGTGTAGAGCACAGCGTTACTGATGTTTTCATTGAGGATATAATCAAAGAAGTTGACCAAGATAATGTAAGTCATTGCCCTTACTGATATTTCATGCTTTTGTTGACACTTATAGTGTTAATGTTATAGATTTCGGCAACAATAAACAGCAGGGCATTGCTAAATTCAATTGTTACATTGAATAGATTTTTAAAATCTCTAGATTTGTTATTTTATTGCTGATCATTTACATCTCTCCAGCTGCTTGTACATTAGCTTAGAATATCTAATCTCAGACTCTATTTGCTCTGGTATTACTTAAAATAACCCAGAATATGTTTGGATATCCTTGAGTTCATCAATTTGCAAATCCAATATTGGCTGCAAGATTTCACAATAAAAAGTGTGTTTCACGAAAGCACCTATAGTTATTATCTGTCCCTGTGAGTTCCAAACTTGTTGAATATATGGAAATGCTTTTTATATTGTGGGGTAAGGGCAAATTGACAGCTAGATCATCTTTGTTCTTTTCTATTCTAAAATTAGCAATTTTAGAATTGGCTAACCTCTGATTAACATGTTTGTCAGGATGGAAGAATTGATTATGGTGAATTTGTTGCTATGATGACAAAAGGCAATGGTGGCATTGGAAGGCGAACCATGAGAAACAGCGTAAATATAAGCATGAGAGATGCTCCAGGAGCATTATGATTTCCAACTCTACATGCTACAGGTGCTCGTAAGTTTTCTTCTCTGTTCCTTTTTCTCTAGTTCTGTTGTAAGGGACAGGCCCTTCAATAATCTACAATGATATCCCAACATGATAACCAGTATTACTATCACAACCAATTGATAATTCGTCAAATACTAGTAATTTTGAAAGTAAAGTCTGGCCAAGTATGTCTATATTTTGGAAAATAGAACTTTTCCTAGATTTTATTGGCAATTCTTGATTGTTCTGTCTATGGACATTTAAATAATGTTATTAATTTTTGTGGTATATAGGCAGATGTTATTATTAATGCATTGTGTAATCTTAATGTAAGTTTTATCTTATTTAGTAATATGAGATCTGTGTTATCAGGTCTGCCTTGGACTCGTGATTTCTTCGTTGGTCATCCGTCAATTCAATCATCAAGTGCTTTAAAGTTGTAATGAACGTCGTGGATGTAGCTAACTTAATGTGGTGTAGAAGATAGATGATAGAGGAGGTTTTCGTTGTGTAAGCCTTGCCTGTCTTGCATTGTTGGGATGCTAATTTGGCATCCATTTACACACAACCTGGTGATTTATGCAGAGAAGAGTAGTAATTTTCTGGGTTTGTGTTGCTGTGTATGTATCAGGAGAGGCTGTTGTAATCTTGTTTTATTGTGTTGATGTATTATTTGATAAATTGTACTGTAAGTTTTTTGGATTTTTTGAGTGAATAGTTTTAAACCTGATTGCAATATTCAGTTTCTTCATATTTTTCCATAAGTACATCTCCCATCTTTCACCCAGTCATTTTTTATTTTTTATACATAAAAATTTGTAAAATCACCATTTAAAACTCTACTCGTTATTCCACTTGTTTGCCCATTTTCATATGAAAATATTTCTGAAACAGGCTCCAAAAAATGGCTCCAACATGAACAGTCATTTAATAAGTACGAAAGGTAGTAGTATTAAATAGTGCTGTAGTACCATTATTAGTTTTCTAATTATTTAATTTATTTTAAGTGAATTCATCTAAAAGAAAGAGGCATTGCTTAAACGGATTAAATAACATGGCTAGTTAGGAAATAAAAAAAGAATCCAGTACAAAATATACAAAATTTATATGAGATCGTTATGTTTTATGTAATGGTGAAAAAATGTAAAGGAGTACTACTTTATAAGAAATAAATCACTAATATTTTGAAGGTAAAGGGTGACAATTATGTTTTCCTCGTGTTATTTTATAATTTTAAAAAACATGCTTCGACTACACAATAGTGTTTTACTAGATGAGCACTCGCGTATCACGCTAAATATAAAAATCAGAAAAATTAAAAAGCAAAACTGAGCGAAGGCGGAAATTTTTTTCATATAATCTTTAATTAATATACAAAATAATCTTATATATGTGAGTTAAATTTCAATAAATTCTATCAATGGAAAGAGGATTATTAATTGTGAAGAAATTAGTAACATTATAAATTTAAATGATTTTGATTGATATTGAATTATTTTATAAAATCAATCAATAACATTGAAATTGGTATTACATAAAGTAAAATCAATCAGAAGACGACACGTAGGCAAAATTAACCAGAAGACGACACGTAAACAAAATTAACCCGAAGACGACACGTAAGCAATCTCAACTCCCTATTAATATAATAGGGGATGCACTTTATTTGTAAACAATTGTTTAAATATACACACAAAATATAAATCACATGTACGGTAAAAAATATTTATACAAATAAACTAATAATTATATGAAACTCAATAAATATAATCAATATTTTTTATAAATTTTAAAAATAAAAATAATAATTAATACATATATGTTCACCAATATTTTTTTCTAAAATACCAAACATGATGTACTACACAAATCCCACGTATATTACATATACATATTTAATTTTATAACAATTTCTATCTTATACTGTAACTGGGATGAAAAAACAGACCGGAACGGTTGGGCTAGCTTTGAACACTGGTATCGCATAGTGATATTCAATTTTCAGATTTTAGATCTTTGCCAACTTTCAGTCCTCAAAAAATTCACTTGAAAACTGAAATTATAGCCTACAATTATCAAATCTGAACAGCACAAGGAGGGGAGATGGAGTACAGAAGAATTAAGGATCAGGTTTGCCTTCTTCTCTCCTATCCTCCTACTCTAAAATGTACTCTCTGCTATTCATGTATATATCTGTATCGGCGATTTGTTTCGCCGTTGTCATTTGCCGATTGGATTAGGGCATTTTGAATTTCGCTTTGTTTGAGCTTCTCTTCTGCTGTTTATTTTACTTAACTTTCCTCGGTTTTCTATTCACTGTTTGTTTGCTGCTCAGCCGCACTGATTTCGCTTGAATCCATGATTCTGATTTCAAATTACTGTTCTCTGTGTACTGATTCTTACTTCTTTCTCACTTTGTATCGACACGTTCTGGATAATTTAGGATAAAGATGGCGATCCAGTAATTGATGATGTTGAAAGCCTACGAGGTAAATATTTTGAGTATTGCATTTCTGATTTCTCGTCTTTCCCTGTGGCCGGGTTGGACTATTCACATAATTTCTGTTGATTTGCAGGCTCTCCCAAAAGTACGGTTGGTCCCAAGTGGAAGCTCAAGTATGAATGCCCTTACTTTTTTCTGTTAAATCTAGGAGTATAAACTATATGATTTTCCAATCATTTCCTAATTAACTTTACTAATGACGAGACCAGGTCCGTCGTAACACTTTCACTGACAGTTCTTACAAGTTCCCAAGCAATTCTTATTGTCTGGTCAAAGAGGGCGGGCAAGTATGAGTATAGTGTTACAACAGCAAATTTTTTGGTGAGTGGATGATATATCCTGTTAGGTTAGTTTATGTTATTCTTAAACTAGGCTCTTTTCGATTTTCATTATTTTTGTGGAATGGTCTGAATCTCTTGAAAGAATGTTCTGAATATTCTATTCAATTGATTATCTCTGATTAGGTTGAGGCTTTGAAATGTGCGCTATCGCTTGCAGCGCTGGCGAGAATTTGGAGGAAGGATGGTGTTACTGAGGACAACAGGTTTTAGTTCCTCTCCCATTCATTTTCCATTAAGTGGCTTAACTATGGGACTCATGTATTTTTGCCTACATGTTTTTCTCGTATTACTGAAAAGGTACTGAGAGAATATATTATTGAAAGTAAGCATGGCTAAATAAATAGTTTGAGTCTGTACAGCCCAATGTACTACATGACTAAACTATCTCAGTCTGAGTCCAAGTCCTATTACTCTACCAGTTTCTAGCATAGATTCACTAAACAGATTGCAATGTTTTCAACACTAAAATTGTACTCGACAAAAGTTACAACTTATCAGAAATGATTCCATGCTTGAAGGGCCATATTCTAACAGCTCAATACTTCTTTGAAAGTTAATTTAACCTGACGATTGACAGACGATTTCCTGTTTTCTGCTTTTTGTAGCGAACTGAACTTTTTGTTTCCTGTTTCAACCCCAACCTCCCCACAGGTTGAATACGACATGGGATGAAGTTAGTGTGTACCCCATTCCCGCTGCTCTTTATCTCGTCAAGAATCTACTTCAAGTAGGTTTTCATCCTGTCTTTTACCAGCGAATTCTTAGTTCCTTTTGCAGTGCTGTTTCCTGATATCTTTGTTTTTGTCAGTATTACATTTTTGCTTATGTAGATGCTCCAGGATACCAAATACTAAAGAACTTCAACATAATCAGCACTGGTGTGTTATACCGTATCATTCTCAAGAGAAAGTGAGCCCCATGCTTATTGTTATTCAATTTAAAGTTCCCAACATAAAAAATTCTCGACATGGCATCTGCTCCTCTTTTAGAGATTTTAATCTAAGAATCTCAAGAGCTTTATGATGTCATGACACCCAAAAAAATATAACCTTAATTTTACTGTGTTTATGAATGAAAAGGTGTTGAAGGATGGATGGCATGTTTTTCAAATACTACAAGCAACTGATTATAATCTTTTTTGTTTTGTTTTCAGGTTGAGTGAAATTCAGTGGGCCGCTTTTGTCTTACTTTGTGCAGGGTGCACAACAGCACAACTTACCTCTAAGTAAGGATGTAATGGTCATATCTGTATTTAATTGATTAAGAATGACTTAGAGTGTTCATCAATTTTTTCATAAAGTAGACAGTGAATTTCCTTCATTATGTACTCATGGAAATATAATGATCAGAAGACAAGTACGTTATAGATGCTTTCTATTTGCCCAAGCAGTGGGTAGACCCGGGCAGATTTCATGAGGGTCAACTCCATTCTAAAAATATTCAGGGTGTTCTGGGATTATATAGGCTTTTAAAATAAAATTATAGAGGCTATTGTTCATAATGAAGAACTTAGGGAAAGTGATTACATTCAGTTAAGAGACCACTTCATGTTGTTAAATGTACTAATATGGTGCATAGTATTAATTGTAAATGTAATTTTAATTGTTTAAATGGTGCTGGTTTAGATACTTCTCCATTACATATTGCATCATGTTTATGGACCTGCTTAGAAAGAGGGTCAAGATTTATGAAGAGGAATAAGATTTATGATGTACTTGCAAAGAACTAGAGAGCCTTTTTTTTTTCTTCAAGTGCATTAAAAGCTGGGGCAGAAATATTTGATGTTGTATGTTTGAATGGTTTATGGTTCTTGTTATGATCCATTTTCTGAGTCATTATTGTGGATAACCCGAAGTCTCTGCTGATTTTGCTCCTTTTTTTGAATACATAAAAAAATAAAAATGAATAGAGAGTATCTGGATTAGCAACTCTGCCCTAATGGTAATTGGAAACTACAGCATGCCAATGAGTTTCGGATATTAGAATTATGTTTTCTAAGTTTCCTTTTCTTCTCTGTCTTGGTATCCTGCCATGTTTACTCAGTCTATCCTTATAGGGTCTCATTGTTTTCTTTTTTCAGTTCTGACAGAGTGTTGCAAACTCCTCTACAGGGTTGGGTGATGGCAATTGTAAGTTTTGAAGCTGAAATCTGATAGCATATCATTTTCAACTCACTATTACCTATCAGTAGCAACAAAATGGACTCCTTTTAGTTGAAAGTTCTTTTTCATTGAGTCAGTACTCTATTTGATGTAGGATTTGACGGGAAAAAATGAAATGTTTTCTTTAAAATGGCAACAAAGATAAATGTTTTAATTACAGTTTTCTTCTACTGTCTAAACACAATTTAAGTAACTCTTGATGGATTATTTCAGATCATGGCTCTTCTTAGTGGTTTTGCTGGAGTCTACACTGAGGTAAATTCGTAATACATTTTGTTGTCTTTTATAACAGTAGTTTTCTAATTTAATTGGATGCCCGTAAGGTATGTCATTGCCTCTTTGGAACAATAATTTTTTTATAAATAGAAGCAGGTAATGTTTTATCAATTCTGCAGCCACTAATGTCGTGCTGCAATTTGTGTTGTTTTTTATGGATGATGCCTGATATACACCATTGTCACATGAACCCCATCTGAAAATTGTTGATTTTCCATTTCTCATTTTGTAAAATATGTCATGAATAATGGCATCTTAATACTTATTCAACCTTGTTTTAATACTTGCTTTGTTTTCTGTAGGCTATAATTAAAAAACGGCCTTCAAGGAATATTAATGTTCAGAACTTCTGGTTGTATGTATTTGGCATGATTTTCAATGCTATTGCGATACTCGTTCAGGATTTTGATGCTGTTATGAACAAGTAAGCTGAAATTACTTAGTGGTTCAGGCTGTTCAACTGCTGAAAATCATAATTAGTGCTACTTTAGCAAATGTAATTATTCTGGAAGTATTATTGGATTTCTGTTGAAGATATAGTGTTTCTTGAACAATTTGCTTCAAGAGGTGTTTCCCTACAACAGGAACTAATAATAATATATTTATACAAAATGGCAAGGTCGTTGACCTAAAATATTTAGTAGGGCTTTCTGAAGGGCAGCAACCTGGATTTTATTATCTTTTGATACTTGTGGGATGCCTCTGTTTGGCAATGCTTTATCTATATTCTAAAGTGCATGCTATGATTTTTGTGCAGGGGATTCTTTCATGGATATTCATCAATTACTGTTCTCATGATTTTGAACCATGCTCTGAGGTACAAACTTAACTGAATTTAAATTGTATTACCCCCCATCCTTCCCCAACCTAATAAAATGTTCTTGATTTGTTGTTATGTCACTGCTCAATACTGTAGGCGTGGCATTAGCTTTTACTGGAGAATAGTTTTTTTTAGGAAAATGAGATATTCTATCTTGATGTCCCCAAAATAAAATAGTTTGCATATAATTTGGACATTGTTGTATTTTTTAAAAAGAATATTGCCATTAATCATTGGTCTCCTTGCTGCACGTAATTTAAGGTGTAGTTGTGTACTTTTTGCTGTTGAACACTGTTCATGTGCAATTCTGTCTTTATAATCTCTATTTGCTTCACCATTTCCTAATATAGTTGATGTCAATGCAGTGGTATTGCTGTATCAATGGTCATGAAATATGCTGACAACATAGTAAAGGTAACAAATGATTACTTTCAACCTGGCATTCTATTTAACGAATGAGCTATTAAATATTTTCCAGCTGATATTCATACTTCGAAGAAGTGTAACGAACAATTTTTTAATGGGTTAGAAAAAAAAATTGGCTTAAATTTTCCTCGAGCTGTTACTAGGACGATTGGGTGGGGCTATTAGTGTGCTCCATGGTTCAGTATTCTCGTTCATGGTAAATAGAGGCACAATTTATAAGTTTAGTGGCCACTGTATATCTGCTGGATAATGGTTAAGGAATTTTTAGCTCGTGTCCTATCTTCTGTTACAGAAGTACAGAAAAGCTAAATTCACATAAATTTTGCAGGTATATTCCACGTCAGTCGCAATGTTGTTGACAGCAGTTGTGTCTGTTTTCCTGTTTGGATTTCATCTTTCCCTTGCCTTCTTTCTTGGTTCCACGTGAGTGTATCTTTCAATTTCACCATTCAGAAAACTTTATAAAAGTTGTCCATGCTATACGTTATAATCAAACTTTTCTGTTTGCAGAGTTGTTTCAGTCTCGGTATATTTGCACTCCATTGGGAAGCTGAGATAGTGAGCTGCACCTCTCTGCCATATTGGAGTGGTCAGTGTAAAGGGGCTTTTCCAAATTCCTTCTATAATGCTCATTTTTTTGTCTGTTCCATGATACATATCAGAAATTGCCCATTTCCATCTAGCTTTAGGCATTATCACATAGTTGGAAGTCTGACCATAATTAATTGAACCTTGCATGTATTCAATCCGTTGATGTTATCCTTATTCTGGCTAAAAGTTTAGGCATTTGTGAAATAATCAAAAGTTTAACTGCTTTACTCGACAGAGGTGATTGTAATTGTTGTAGATTTGTGTAGCTGGTGAGAGTTTTGCAATCTCAAGGACATTGGTTCTCAATACAATTGACGTTTTTATAACGGTTGCTCAAATGTGTAAAACTTCTGGTCTAGAAAAATAATTGAGCATTTCCTGAAGCAAACTCCACGTAGGCAGCTTTTGCTCGTGTGAAAAGGATACAAGTGTGCTTTTTTGGTGCTAACTAGGTTGCATATTCACTGTCTTTACTTGTTTTGATTAATAAATAGGTCTGGATCTGGAAAGATACTTCAGGGCAATTCTGCTGTTGGTGTATGTATATTCCCAGTTTGTTGTTAAATGGAGGAGAAAGTCTAGTCATTTCGTCGACCATTCCATGAAATCAATGCCTGCTGACAAGACCAAGCATCAACAGAATATCCTGCTAATTGAATCATGTTGCTGTATAGAGCTGTAGTTATAAATGCCTCTAATTTTTTGCATGAGTCTTACTAGAGTTAAGCTCTTGGCTGAATGCAGCTCGTTGCTCTCTCCTAACTTTTTCCAGGGTTGTTATCTTCCATTTTGACTTTATCAAAAACTTATACGAACCCTCCTTAGGAGAATCGAAACCTAATTTGATTTTTTTATACGAACCCTCAGGAGAATTGAGGCCTAACTTGTTTCTATTAAACAAGTGATGTATGTTTCAATTTTCTAAAAGAATCTGCGGTAAAGTTGATAAGAAGACGTGAAATTGAATTTTATGACCTAGTTTTTTAAAAACCCATTATAGAATGGACCATCCAATCTTTCATTATTATGAATTTAAAACCCATCTCAAAATCCTTTGTTAAGAACGCAATAGGTTTTACGAAGTAATATTTTAAGCTGAAGGACACTTTTTCAGAAACTTTAGACATCATGGATAATGTTGGTACAAATGGAGCTGAAGTTAC
The DNA here is from genome assembly GCA_963675135.1 of Galeopsis tetrahit. Classification (NCBI taxonomy): domain Eukaryota; kingdom Viridiplantae; phylum Streptophyta; class Magnoliopsida; order Lamiales; family Lamiaceae; genus Galeopsis; species Galeopsis tetrahit. The sequence continues at coordinate 9,428,696 of OY776125.1, read as the reverse complement.
ATAATTTAGAAGAGTTACTATCAATTTATGCTGAATTGATCATGCATAGAATCCAATACAGAGTGAATGCGCTAATTAGTAAAGCACCTTAAATAGAATTTCAACATTAGAGGATGTAAGTGCATCCTGGCGTAGCTAAACTAGATAAATAGATAACTCAAGGTTGTACGCCTGCATCATTGCATTGTACTCTCGCGTTTTTGTTCATTCGAATCAATAATCCCTTTCATGAATATATCATTAGTTCAAAAACTCGTTGTACTTGATGACACAATCGTAGAGTCGTCCTCCAAGAAACTGAGCAACTTCTGCGTGCTTCACCTGCATTCCAGGTATTGAGAAGAAAATTGAATTGTTAAACACTCGTCAGCAATAATCGCACAACAAATTGAAGAAAGATGTGGAAAAGGGTGATTTAATAATAAATTGGATTCATTACCATAGCAATTTTCATGGAATCACATTTGAACTGCGCGTAAAGGTTAGTCTCTAATCCGCGCCCCTGGACAAAAAGACATGAAAGAAAAGTGTGAGATTGCAAAAAGAGAACGACCCACGCTCTGAAATTAGAGTATAAAACCAATAAGCTAGTAGAACCATCATAATTTACTGGACGAAGTGTAGCCACTCAAGTGGTAAGAGTGAGTACCCACTACCTAGACCAGAGGTCCTAGGTTCGAGTCACCAGGGGGAACGGGATAGAGGGTTAAAAAAACCATCATAATTATGCAACATAGTTCTCCCTCACATTCTCCTTGATTTATAGAACAGTTCTTAGAATCTCCATAAAAATATACAGAAATAACTGTCTCTAAATGAATTATTGACATACATACATGCATACATACATAAACACTTAAATCAAGTTTGAACACTGTGCCACAACTTCACACAATAATAAAGTTGGATCACAAGCATTTACCATTCCTTCCAAAACCACAAGGTCTGCATCACTTGCTAGGTAGGCAAGTTCTTGTGATATTCTTGTAAGATCAATAACCTATAATGGATGAGAGCACATACTCACGTAAGTAGAGCACTCCAACCAAAGAACAAAATACTAAGAAATAACCAGAACTTACCGGTAAATCGTTACCAGAATTCGCAATCAAAAGATTTGATGTATCAACCCCCATAAGCTTTCCGTTCTCATCCTTTAACTGTAAAGCAGAAAATGTATATATTAGGGAATTGATACTAGAGATCAAACTGTAGCAGCACCAATAATGCATCTGTTCTACTACCTTAGCTATAATCTCAATTAACTCAGTGTATGTTATGTCATTGATAGAAGGTAAGTCATTTGCTGCCAGTACAACCTGCAAATAAAATAAACAACACCCTCAAAATAGGCTTCAAGTTAGACCAACAAGAATATGTATAATGTTGTATAATTTCACTTCCAAGTAGTTACTTTCTTAGTTTCCAACCATGTCCATCACATATTAGGCAAGACTAGTCTCTAATGGGAAAATTGTCATACCAAAAAAGAAAAGAAAAGAAAAGAAAAAAAGAAAAAGAAAACCACGACTCAATCTTGCAGTGTGGTTCCCTGCACGGAGACACCCATCAAGACCTGACGATACATGAATTTCAGAAGGCTACTACTCAGTATAAATCCATATTTTCCTACAGAAGTGTATTTGCATGTCAAGTTTGAAGCAGTAAAAAATTCATGTGAGCTAAATTGAAGGCAACACACTGTTTTTTTCAGGAGGTTTTTTGTGCCAAAAGGCCCACAATATATAAGAAAATTTAAAAGTTCATACCTAAAATGATCTATACTCCAGTCTCCAGAAAATAAAATTTGCATTCAAAATAGACTGGCAAACCAACAAGCCCACCCTGCACTTGGAAAATATGGAATTTTTTTGATTCGTGTAAGTAGAGGGGTCTACCTTTTCCTTGACTAGAGTTTTATCCCTAAGGAGGGTTTTCTTTAGCAAGGTTTTTAACGGGGCCCCGGTCTCTTGAGCGTCTTGTGCTCATATGGCTCTTAGGATTTTCGTTTTTTATAAGATCTGCAGTTATATTTAATTATGTGTGAGGCAACTTTAAGTCCCTTGATTGATACACTCGAAGTCTGTAACCTATTTTGCAGAAGTTCCCAGAGAGGAAAAAGCTTCAATAAAGATTAAGTCTTTAGTTTTCTTCTTTTGCAGAAAAACAAGTTAAGGATCCTGAATCTCACCTGTGCACCATGTCGGAGTAACTCCCTCGCAAATGGCAAGATACCCAAAATGATATCTGCACCAGAATTATCCACAAAGATTACCACCTGTGGCATAAATGTTACAAAATTAGTGAAATATCAGTGCATTGAATAAAATGATAAAAGAAAAGGTAAAAAAAAAACCTTTTTCCATGATTTGCGGCCCCATTTTGAAATAAAATTGTCCAGATCATCTATAACCCAGGGTCGAGGGAGAAGGTTCTGACAGCTAGCTTGGAAGGACATACCATCCTTTGCAAACAACTCTGCAAGCTTTAAGATGTAAAATAAAAGTATTTTTGTTAAGAGCATCAAGTGCAAAGGCATCAATCAATAAGAAATTATATAAGTGAATACAGCTCAAGACAAACTCTGAGGAACAGCAAAGACCAACATGGTTTTGCAAGAAAAATATCAGTCAACTAAAATCAAGGAAGATCACTGTACAACATTATAGCGATGAGAAATTTGATATGCTGAAATGGCTATGGTCATGTATATGTTAGAAGCACGCACGTGATGTATCCGCATCAATACATCGGAACAGTACAACAGTCCTGAAATCTCTTTAGGATTATAATTACGTTTGTGATTAAAATTTGAAAAAGAACATAGCCAATAGAAGATTCAGTCTTCAGACAGATAGTTTTCAGAAAAGATGAAACAGCCTATTGCTCATGGCAGAAGTTGGAGTAAAAAATCTCTGGACTTGATTGAAAAAATGAAAATGCAGAAACCCAGTCAGATAAGTAACATGAGCAACAAAGAAACAGGAAACTCTTTTTAGGCAATTTGTTTCAGAAAGACTGATACTAAAATACATTTTTTGAGGACTCCATTATAAAAACTAAAAGCACCAAATTACTGAAAAGGAATGTAGATATATGCGTAAGCAAACACATTTTATACTGTTACAGAAAGTCATTTGAACCCCATTGCTAAATGTTCATCACCTTGAGGAAAACATTTGCTGCTAACAATACAAATCCATAAAGCTCCAGAGACTTGAATTAACATAGCCAAAATAATGAAAATTTACTAATGCTTAACCAAGATACATTAAAAGTAAAGAAGCCAAATTTGTGCTCAACATTATTTCCTCAAGCATACTCTGATAATTAGTTGTCCATAAGTTCCATTCCTACGGAAGTGACTAATGTACCTGAGCTGACCCAAGATCAAATATGTTGCCGGCAAATATCCCTTTAATCAAATTCTCAGCCCGCTGGGTTTCATCCTGAATAGCATCATTAAGGTGCACAACATCCTCAAATAAGGATATAGCCTTGGCATTTTCTTCATCCTGTCATAATTAAGTTTAACCAGTAAGTCACATATCTAAGCTATTGTTCCCTCAAGTCCAGGAAAAAAAAGGGTGGGGGTGGAATAAGAACTGCCATGTATTTCTCTCAGGCATCAAGACCAAGCAAAAATATGTAGATGTACACAGGTGCAGAGGGTTGAGATAAAGTCATAATGCATTCTGGTAAATTCTTGATTCGGCTATGCTCCTTAAGCGAACAGTATATTTTTTAGGAACATAAAAGAATAATAATAATAATATGATCCTCATGCAAAACTGCAGTTATTACTTGTTAAGACTCGTGATCTATGAAATTACTTTGTGGCATCAATCTAGTAATTTAAATGAATTGAAAAACGAAGAATAGCTGCTGATTAGAGAAGATAAATGCTTACCTTGACCTTTTTGAATATATCCATGAACCCTAATTCTCTAAGGATTTGCTCACGGAGCTGGCAAAGAAGCTGAAACATAAAATGTAGAAAAGCATAAATTTAAACTTGTTAAACTAAAATTAAAAGGCTCGTCTAATAACTAATAAGACAGACGGATCAACGTACAATGCAATCGGGTGGGCCGCCATGACTCTCCGGATCCTTCTTCAAATCCTCCAATACTTCTGCATACCTGTGGAGGATTAAATAGCATCAAGTATAACAACCGAGCAAGGCATTGATGAATAAATAAGAAGGAATTGACGAAGAGGAGCACAGAGAAGTGGTAGCGAGTACCTTTGAGCAAACTTTTCAGCTCTGGCGGGAGCATCTGCAACCGTATCGTCACTCTCAGCGCGTTTACTGCAATGCATTTGTTTGATATTAAGATCACTACTGAAAAAGTAGAGGCAAGGAAATAATAGAAGAAGATAATCAACCGGAACGAAGGGATGGAATTGGCGAAGAGATTGATCCAAGAGAGTTCCGTGGGGGTTGGCTTCTTAGGATTGTCGGAAGGGAATCGATAGGGAATGGTACACGCCCTGTAATTTGACTCCACCAACACTGGCAGCGCCACCATTTCGCCTGTGCTCTCCATTCGGATCTATCCACAAATTGGTTGATTTGTTGCCTCTTGATCTTCGTCGTTAGCTCCGATCGAGATGCAAATTGGCGGATTCTCTGATATTCGTTAAATTGGTGAGTGATTCGAATCCAGCAGAAGAAAAGCTGCTTATTGCCCCTCCACTTGATTCGGTTTCTAAATAGTTTGCGTGCAATTCACAACTGAAAGCATTTCAAGCTGATATTTTCAGCATGAAAAGATCTCGTTTGTACAATAAATGAAAAAAATATATATTTATTAATCCAGAGAAATGCAACTATATTTGTTTTTTTATACCGTCACATATAAATACTATTTATATTTAGCTAAATACTTTATTTTCACAAATCGTCTCTAATTATTTTTATTAAAAAATATTATTTGTGTATTGTTAGGGATGTACAAGAGTGTTACTCTTTCATATAGCGTCCAAATTTTGGAACCGTATGTTTGTTTTTGAATTAGCAAAATACAAATTTACATTCAAAATTCATCAATTAGAATTTAGACCTACAATTACAATATCTTGTATTCTTTTTCCTATTCTTCATTTTCTCAATAACACACTTTTAAAATCTCATAATCCTTTTTTACTACTTATTTTTTTTCTCAATTCCATTCTACTACATTTTATATTTTTATTAACTAAAACAAATCAAATTCATATTTTTACCATTTTAAGATTGGCCCTGGCTATATATCCCTCCAGCTCTGTTAAGCATACTCCCCCGATTTGTATACTCCCCTCAATGTGAAAAAGTTAGATGTACTCCCCTTCAACTTACCCTAAATACCCTCCTTCTTTCTTTCTCCATTTTTTAAAAACCCTAAAACTAAATCTCTCCTCCTCCCACCTCGCTAAACCGCCGCTCATGACCGGCGTCGCCCCCACCTTCTGCGCGCGGCCACAGCCTTCTTCTCGCCCTTCCTTCTCCCTCACCCCTCTACAATTTTTTTTTTCTTAAATTTTTGCGGCGGCCGCCCCTCTTTCTCCCACCGCTGCCGCGCTCCTCATCCCCCGCCGCCCCATACACTCTTCCTCATCGCCCGCGCTCCTCGTCCCAGCACTGCCTCCACGCTTCTCATCCTGAAAAAATGGCAGCCTGAGGTAAGTTTTTTTTTTCTGCTTTATTCTGCCATGGAGGTCACCGGCACGGCCCCCACCTGCACGCGGCCCTCCTCACTCGCCAAACTGCAATTTTTTTTTTTATTAATAATCAGTTGCTTAAAAACACTCTCGGTGGTCGACACTGGTTTGTCGACGGGAGTCTTTTTTTTCGATCCATCTTTGTCAAAAATTACAAATTTTTTTTGCTTTTTTTTTTAATTTTCTTTCGACTAGATCTTACCCACGAAAGTGTGTTTGGTCGACAAATCAATGTCGATGGGAGTCTTTTTGGTCGATCCATCTTTGTCGAAAATTTCAAAATTTTTTACTTTTTTTTTTAAATTTTCTTTCGTCTAGATCTTACCGACGAAAGTGTGTTTGGTCGACAAACCAGTGTCGACGGAAGTGTTTTTGGTCGACTCTGATTTGTCGATTTTATTTTTTTTAAGGTTTTTTTTTATTTATTTGAGGGGGACGGCCGGAGGGGAGGCTGACGGCGACGGCGGCCGGAGGGGGCTGACGGCGACGGCAGCAGAATTGAGAGGAGGCTGCATTTTTTAGGGTTAGGGTTTAAGGGTGTATTTATTTTTAATATATTTATTAAAAGGGTAAATTTGATATTTTACACTAATATTAAATTAATAAATGAAGAGGGGGAGTATACTTAACAGAGCAGGAGGGGTATATAGCCAACGCCTTTAAGATTTTCCAATCCAAATTTCTCAATCCTCCAATGGGCCGAAACAAACATAAAGAACCACATCAAAAACCATTATTGAGGAAGCATTGGACAAAGGAATATGCCATGGATATTTAAAGATTTAAACATGAGAGAGAGTGCAAGGGTGGGACCGCTTACTGATTTTTCTATTTTTTTAAATTACAAATAATTCCTTTTGGTTTGAAATTGATGGTTGTATTGCAAAGAATAAATACAATGCAGTAGGATTGAGGTCCCCATTCAGTGCAAATAATGGAATCCAATTAGAATTGTAGTCGAGCAAAACCTCACACCCTACCGGCGACCACACATATGTTCTTTACCAAAGTGTAAACACTATTGAGGAAAATATGTTTAAAAAGCTTTGTATTTATTATGTCGGCCGATAAGGCTACATACTTTTTCTTTAGATCAGACGATCAATATTTAAAGTCAACAAACCGGAGAAAAAGGGTTTCAGCTGCCGCCTCCAGTCCAAAAAAAGATACCTTAGAAAAATAAAAGGGAGGAACTAAAAGAGAAAGTGATATTAAGAATATCCAGATCAAGAATGAAACTTATCTATACTTGATTAGGGTTCAAATGGATGCTCTCCACCTTCAGGCTGCAGTCATCTGCTACTTGCTTACAATTATCCACATCACTGCCCAAGATGGGGAATGGAAATCTGCCACTGCAACCTACTCCAACGACACCGAGGACCCGATTGTCACTGGTAATTTCTCACCCACTTATTAAAACTCAAAGCAGAAAAATGAATTCAACTTATCTGTATTGCATTGCATGCATGCAGAGGGCGCCTGCGGGTTCGGGGACCTTCATAAAACCAGATATGGCAAGTACAGTGCGGGACTAAGTGAAATGTTATTCGATAGAGGAAGTACCTGTGGTGCTTGCTTTGAAGTAAGATGTGCTGACCATGTACTATGGTGCCAGCAGGGTGGCCCGCCTATCGTTCTTACTGCCACCGATTTCTGTCCGCCTAACTATGGCATGCTTGCTGATAAAGGCGGGTGGTGCAACTTCCCGAGAGCCCACTTTCAGATACCGGAGGCTTCATTTTCTCTGATTGCTAACCTAAAAGCTGAAACAATTCCAATCCAGTATAGAAGGTAGTTTAAGTATCAAACTTGCTATGTAGCTACTATTACTAATCAGTGTATAATATATGATCTGACACTTGTGAATCGAATGACTAAACCTGTATATGTATAGGGTGGCATGTGAAAGAAAAGGTGGAATTCGATTCACAATCAAGGGCAGTGCTTATTTCATGCAAGTGTTGATCAGCAACGTAGGGCTGGATGGAGAAGTTGTTGCAGTAAAAGTGAAGGGATCAAGGACTGGATGGATTCCATTGGGAAGGAACTGGGGGCAAAATTGGCAATGCAACATCAACCTCGCGGGGCAACCTCTATCTTTTGAGGTGACTACGGCTAGTAGAAGAACACTAGCATCTTACAATGTTGCACCAGAAAACTGGAAGTTAGGCCAGACATTCCAAGGCAAACAGTTTTAGCATTCTTCAGAATGAAACGTGGTTGGGGAAGGGTATGCAGGTAAAACTCTGTAAGTTCCAAATGAAATCTCTTGCATAAGGTATTAGAATGAGTTAAAATATAAGAATGTTGGGCTGTTAAGAAAGCAGTAAACACAACTCTTCAACACATTTAGACTTCAGTTGAATGTCCTAATTTTTCTTTAGCTACCATACTTTCAGATGATTCAGTTCCTATTTATTACCCTATGCAAGTCTTGCACGTTTGTGTGAAGTTAGCCATTGGATTACTGAATAGCTACTGCAGATAACATGTTAGCCATCAACCAGAGCAAGCAAGTTGAATCGGTTTACTCCAAATTGACAATGGCAATGAGAAATTTGACGAGCAATGCGAGTCAATTGAATTGCAATAAAATAACTGCAGTTGAAGTACAACACCGATATGCTTGGTTATTGTATGCCTCTTCTTTATCTCTTCATTCAAAACACAATTAGTCCACCAAAGCAACAAAAATCAACATGCCACAAAAACCAAAATCAATTTGTTATTTAAAACCAGAAATGTGAAACAAATTAATCAGTGTGCATACATCAGGAGAGTAATTGAACTGGTCAAGCAAATAAATTGTCGTACGCAGATCATAGAGTTTGGGTCCTCTGGACTCTGGTTCATCTCATATTTCATTTCACACAGATTAGATGAAATAACGCAAGAATGAAATATCAATTAGCAAGAGAAAATTAGACATTCAGATATGTGCATCACAAGGCAGTCCCAGTTATAAAGCTAAAGAAATTATGGCATAATATCAGAAAATAATTGTTGAACTGTTCAGTACTTACATTTTGAAACCATTTCAGTTTCTTCTTCCTCGTCTAAGAAATCCCAAAACGGGCCATAAAAATTATGGGCTTCCTGTTGAATAACAGCTAATAGCTCCATTTCGCCCTTTGACGTTAAACCTTCTATTAGTATTTTAAATGTCTCTCTATCTGGGTCACATGATACTGATCTCATCAAGTAATAACACTCAACAGCTAATCCAGTGAGATTTGAACCCATTAAGCTCTCCAGCAAAGCGTTAAAACCCCGAAGATCCGGACTTACATTAGCTTCTGCTTTGAGTTCCATGATAAGTAGTTTGACATTTTCAAGCAATCCATTATTCCCCAAAGCTGCAACCATTTCAGAATACACCAACAGCTGAGGCTTGTACCACTCCTCTTTCCTTACATCCTCAAACACCTGGACAATAAAACAGTTGGATTAGACCATATCAATAACAGAGATTCAGCAACTACACTTGAAGAAAAGACACGATGCTTCCATTATAAGAAAAAAAAATTGGAATAGAGGATTGAAAAAAGATACTCTAGGCATGCAATGTTTAGAATATCAAATGCTTTATAAACATAAATGATGAATGTCTCCCTGATTTTCATATTGTCGGTGCACATATGTTGCTAGAAGAATTAGTCATTCTTTCATACTCGCGCAGGTGTCAGATTTTGTACATATATGCATATATGAAGTAGTTATACCAAAATATCTTTGTGATTCTTGGACAGGAGCAACCAGAATTTGCTCAAGGTCTGATTAAATTATAAACTGGTGAAGGCCAGTAAAGAACATAGCTAAGAGATGAGAATATAGAAGTTCAGAAACAAGAGATGATACACACATCAATTCTTTAAAAAAATATTTTATACAACGTTCTCCAATTAAATGTGCAGCCAATCTGTTGTCTGTTATATCAAACAGTGTGGTGGAAAAGAACTAACTACATAGGGACAGAGAGCGCAAACCTTTAGGGCCAAGATACACTGGTTCTGGCGAATAAGTTCACGAAGAACAGCAATCATATCAAATTTGAGTAAACGCCTGAATTTTCTATCAAACACTTGTTCAAGCGACACATCTTCGCTCTTCGCAGCTCTCTTTAATGCTTGAACTGTTTGGATAGCCTCAATGCTAAGACTTCTCCCCTTCTGAAGGGGCTTTCTATTTTTACTACGATCTCTCATCGTAATCATCATCATTCGGCTCACAGATTTCTGAGGGTTAAGCTGTAAATGATATTTCATTTCTTTCAGGTGGAGTACTCCCACTCCTACTTGGATTACACGAGTACAATAGCTCATTGGAGGCACGTTTTCAAATAATTCCCTATCAAATATGGAAATTGGAGGTACATAGTGAGCCAAGATTGATAAATTCAATGGACTCCATAGGAGAAACAGAAAAGCTCAGAGGTTATCAATTTCTACTATGTATGGAATCTATGAAGGTGGAAGCAATACAACGAGTATGAAAAAATTGCATAAAAATGCGCATAATACCTGTTAGTCGATTCTCAATTCACTCCAATTACATTTGGTCGAGAGGAATGACGTCGCACCGGTAGAAATCGTCGTTAATCAGGATAGTTCAGTCTCTCCGAGATAACCAAAAAACGAGGGAGGGAGATTATCGAAGCAGACTTGGGCGTTGGTACTTGGGCAACTACATATCCTAAAGTGGGCTAGCCCATTAACTTAAAGCGTGGATTATATACCCCTCTAGCTCTGTTAAATATACCCCACCTCTACTTATTAATTATATGTACATGTAAAATACTCCATTTATTCTTTTAGTAAAATATTCATTAGATAGATATACTTTTCTTATAAAATTAAAAATCTAACCCTACCCTAATTTCAGCCACCGCCCCCAGCAGACATCGTCCCACTTCCAAATTAAATTTTTTTTTTAAAAAAAACTTAAAAATTTTAAAATAAAACTACATTTTTTCGATAAATCAATGTCGATAAACACTGTTTTTTTTACCATAGAGTATATTGTCGACTATAATTTATCGACGAAAAATATCATTGTCAACAACATTTTATCGAAAGAAAATAAATAAAAAATTAGAATTGTCAAAAATAAACATTATGGCCGACCATAATGTTTATTTTCGACAATTTCTTATCAACTTTTTTTAAGGAATCAGAAACCCTACATGCACGCGCAAGAAGAGGAAAATGCCAAATGGACGGCGGCCCGGGCGACAGCGTGAGATGAGGCAGCCGCGAGGTGTGGTCGGCGGGAGGAAGAAATGGGTGTTGGTTGCAGAAGAAGGGAAAAAAAAAGAGGAAGAAAGGGGGCGACGACTATGGGTGGGGGAAGGAGGGGGTGGCGACTTTAGGTGGGGGAGGAGGGGCGCGATACTATTTCCAGAAGAAAAACAAATGGGAGGGGCGGGCGGGCGGGCGGCGAATTGGATTGGTTGGGGGTGTGGTGAGAAAGAAGAAGGTGGGGGAAAATGAGGAAAAAATTAGGATTTCAGGGGGAATAGGTATCCAAATGAATTTTATGGATGAAATAATATAATCCACGCCTAACTTAAGGCGTGGATTATATGTAGGAATGTTCAAACCATAATCGGAAAACCGCTGGTTACGGTTAAAAAACTGAATCGTAACCGAAAAATGGCGGTTCAGTTTCGGTTTTATATTTTGACAAACCGCAAACTGTCGATTTTGGCAGTTTTTTTTTAATACACAATTCTTCTATTTTCTATGTATAAATTTAAGTTTTATAATTTTTATTAAATTCTAGTAATGTATTTTCTAAAATAGGAGTTAAAACGAATAAAAAATGAGCAAAAACAGATATTTTTAAAAAAAAAAAACCGGCGGTTTATAACCAAACCGCCAGTTCAAAAACCGTAACCGCAGTTTGGTGGTTCGATTACGGTTACCGATTTCCCCAAACCTAACAGGCGGTTTCTAACCGTTGCGCATGTCTAGTTATATGCCCCTCCATGTATGTTAGATGCACTCCCCCGACACACACACCTCCCTCAAAATACACGTAAGATAGATTCACTTGTCCCGAATTACCATTTATACCCTTTTATCTCAAAATTATCTATGACAAATACACCCCCACGAAAACCCTAATTTTCCCCCCATTTCTTCTTCCCCGCTCCATTCTTTCTCCCATCATTCATCTTCTTCAACACGTTGCTGTCGCCTCTGCCTCAGCGTCGCCGCCTCCCACCGCCCTTCGTCCGTCGCCGTCTGCCGCCCTTCGTCCAGCGCCGCATGCCGCCGCCCTTCGCCCCACCCCAAGTTTCTACAACAGCAGCGCGCGATTCTCTGCCGTACTGCTTCCACCGCCCTTTCTAAGTTTTTTTTTTTTTTTAATTTTCATCGATAGTTGATCGACAAAAAACACCCTCGTCGACAAGAGTATTTTTGTTTGATCCATTATTGTCGAAATTTTTTATTTTTTAAAAAATTTTCTTTTGATAAAATTTTATCGACTAGAGTATTTTTGGTCGACAAACCTGGAATGTTTTTGGACAACTCTGGTTTGCCGAAAATAAGTTTTTTTTTTTTTTTTAAAATTTCTAAGTTTTAATTTTTATATTTATTTGGGATGGTGGTGGCTGCGGCTGCTTAGAGTTAGGGTTAGGGTTAGAATGTGTTTAAATATTAGGGAGAGTGTATCTATGTTAAGATATATTATTAAAAGGGTAAAATATGTATTTTACATGAATATTTAATTAATAAAAGTTGAGGGGAGTGTATCTAACATAGGCATATAACCCACGCCCTAACTTAAATCCACGAAGTAATTGACCCAGCCACGAATAAATGCCCTCCTACATATTATGTCTTCACTCCACCCTAATTTATATTTTGATCTAATAGGTAAAAAGACTATACTACTCTAATGTGTTGAGTTCACCCTCCACCCCTAAATAAAAAAACAATCATGTTTTTTGCATCTCTCTTCCACCCAAAACATAGTATTTCTTTGTAATGTATTATTTTCATGTTATTATTGTTTTATTTTGTTAGAAAATAAACACACGCACACGATGACGATAAGAAAATAACACAACATTTGTTTACCTAGTTCGTCTTTCGACTACGTCTGGGGGCGATGCCAAGCCAGGTATTTCACTATGTTTATTGAATGCACAATGATTACAAAGAGAGAACATCTATTTATAATAGAAAATAGGTCCTAATTAACCCTAAGCCCATTAGGAACAAACTTGCTCCCCACTCCAAGCCCATAAGGAACAAACTTGCTCCCTACTCCAAGCCCATAAGGAACAAACTTGCTCCCCACTCCAATCCCGTTAGGATCAATTCAGGCTCCATACTCCAACAATCTCCCACTTGGAGACTGATTCGGGTGGAATTTACACATTTTAGGAGCACATGTGAAGCATGTTTTGATGTGGATTTCATTGAATTATGCATTGAATATGATTTTTTAAGCCGAAATGAGAGAAAGGTTGTGTTTTGTCGATTTTGTAGGAAATACGAGGGAATTTGGAGCAAAACACCAACCATACTTTACTGGATCAGGAAGAGGAGTGCACCGTTGGATTCATCTCGAAAAACGGAATGGAATGAAAAAAAGAATCGAGTCAATCGGAGGTCGGAAGCTCGAGATATGAAGAGATGAAAAAGCATGCCCGGGTAGAATCGACCCGGGCGGGTCAAAACCACCCGGGCAAGGGCAGATTTTCATCACTTTCGTATTTGGCCCGGGTGGATTCCACCCGAGCAAGGCAACATTTCCAAGAGGTTCGAATTTTGGCCGGGTGGCATGCCCGGGTGGGAGCCACCCGGCCGGGTCACATCAATTTCGGGGTGTTTTGGCCATTTTCTCCATTTTCGAGGGACCTAAGTGCAAATTTCGTCCAAGACTTCTACCCCAACTATAAATAGCTCAAATTTGAGTTTTAGAAAGGAGTCTTACTCCTTTTCCAAGCATTTTCTCACACACAAACACATAGTTAGTAGTGTTCTTCATTTTTAGTTTAATTTCTTCAATAGATTAGATAGAATAGTGGTTTTTACTTCAAATCAAGCTACGATTATCATCGGGCATCGTCTATTACATCGTTTTGTAGCTAAATTCGCATGATCAAGGTGATATTACTCTATTTTGCAATCCAATTTGGTATTATCTTAATTTCTTCAATCTCTTGTTATTTTATTATGAGTTTGATGTTATTTGTTGTTGTAGCCATGGGATTCTCTTCTAGAACCATGGGCTAATCCTCAATTGCCTTGGGTGTGGATGTTTTGATGAGAATTTAGTGTAATTGTGAATTAATTGCATGATTAGCTTATAATTTGGGTTTTTATGTTTCTAGAGTTGTACTTTGATTGATTCATTTGGTTGATCAACCCTATTAGCAAGCATGTTCGATTATGTTTATTGCAACGAGAGTTGGGTAGCATGATTGGGAGTGTGAGTGTGAGCTTTGATCAATTGAATAGAAGTTAATTAGTAATTAGCTCACCCGAGAGGGGTGTTAATGGCTAGACCGACAACCTTAGACACTAAACGAGTAGAGGTCGTCTAGGAGTTTGGTGAGAGGGCGTTTCATAAGCATTAGTAACCGTGTTGAAAGTGCTTATGAAACACTATCTTAGGGGCTTATGGTATTTGGTTAGATCCTATAATTGCTAATCAATGCACGATGTTTACCTATGACTTTCGAGGGGGTTTGCACACTTATGTGATAGCCTTTAGCTTGACCCAAATTTGTCGTAAAATCATGTAATTGGTTCACTAGTTCACTTAATTGCTCACAAAACGGAAACACCTGAGGCAATACACTTCTCTTGCACTTTTAATCGAAAGTTAGATAGCTTGTTATTTCTTATTACTAGTTCTCATCACTTTAGTTAATTTAGCTTAATATTTTTTGTGCTTATTCTCGAAAATCCAAACATAATCATTTAGTTACTACAATAGCATGATAACTTGTAACTTTAGGGGCTCATTCTCACTCAATTAAGTCCTTGGAACGAAAATCTACTTGAGACACTTATCTTACTACTAACGAACCCATACGCTTGTGGGGATCGTATAGTTGTAAAAGTGCAAAAATTCGATCCAAGTCAGAGACTGAATTCTCCATGTAACCATATCTTCTTGATTCTCCTCCTGTATCCGCCTGGCATCGCTAAGCCTTATCTTCAAGTTCCAAGGCCAATTGAAGCTATGCATAACTTCAACTTCTCTAAGGTCTCCACCTTAGTAAATAACAAGTAGTAGTTAAAGGACGAATACCTATTAGGTGCACGTCGCTCTCTAACTGGTCTCTACAACAGATTCTCCAGTGGTGGTGGGGTCCTAGGTTCTTCAATAAGAACCTCTTCTTCATTCTGACTCTCCTTACTCCCACTCGAGTTTGAGATGTCTAACTCAACCTCTTGGGTATTGGTCTTGTCAGAATCTGATGCCTCCAATCTGTTCTTGTACATAACCTGTTCATTGAAAACTACATCTGTGCTGCGAATAATCTTTCGGTTATTCTCAACCCAAAGTGTATAACCGAACTCATCACCACCATAACTAATGAACTTACACTTAACAAATTTAGCATCACTGCAAGAGTGGAATGATACTCCAGAATCCAACACCTAGTATTCTACCAGACAACTGACACTAAAGACCAACGCGTCTCCAACATCACTTGTGGTTGCGTTTGTTGTCTTCTTCTCGTTCTGTCCCTTCCTGTTTTTCTTGGGTGATGAACACTGGTTCCTGTAGTGACCAAACTCATCACAATTCCAGCACTGGGTCGAGTCTTTATCTTTCTTGGATTGACTCTTTCCTCTGGACTCTGATCTGCCACGATTGATCTTGTCAGAATCTGATGCCTCCAATCTTCCGTGTTCAACGTTGACCCTGAAGTGGATCCAGATTCTTTCCTGTGAACCTCCTCGCTAATCATCAGATCCCTCACTTCGTCAAGCTTCACTTTATCTTTCGCGGATGAAGTGCTAACTGTGGCAGCCCAACTATCTGGCAAAGAAGATAACAAAACTAAAGCAAGTACCTCGCCACTGAAGTCGATCACGACAGAACACAACTGTCCAATGATCCTGTTGAACTCGTTCAGGTGTTGCTGCACGGGTGTGCTCTCCGACATCCTGAGGTTGAACTACCGTTTGATCAAGTGAACTTTGTTCGCCGTTGTGGGCTTCTGATACATCTTCTCCAAGATCTGCAGCATCTCCCTTGTGGACTTGGCTTTAGTCGTGTGGTAGGCTACGTTCATGGACATCGATAAACGTATCGCACTCATCGCCTTTCTGTTCAACAGATTTCACTCCTTCTGTTCCATCTTTTCGGGTTTCTCCTTTTCCTCTAGGGGCACATACAAATCTTTACCATAAAGGTAATCCTCGATCTGCATCTTCCAGAACTCGAAATTCGATTCGTCAAACTGCTTGATTGAAATCTTCTCGTCGCTCATCGTGACTGCTCCCTCTGAACTCGAGGCTCTGATACCAGTTGTTAGGAAATAAACACACGCACACGATGACGATAAGAAAATAACACGACATTTGTTTACCTAGTTCGTCTTTCGACTACGTCTGGGGGCGATGCCAAGCCAGGTATTTCACTATGTTTATTGGATGCGCAATGATTACAAAGAGAGAACATCTATTTATAATATAAAATCTATCCTAATTAGCCCTAAGCCCATTATGAACAAACTTGCTCTCTACTCCAAGCCCATTAGGAACAAACTTGCCATAATTAACCCTAAGCCTATTAGGAACAAACTTGCCCCCCACTCCAAGCCCATAAGGAACAAACTTGCTCCCCACTTCAAGCCCATAAGGAACAAACTTGCTCCCCACTCCAAGCCCGTTAGGATCAATTCAGGCTCCATACTCCAACATATTTGACCATATTATTGCATGATTGTGTAGTTGTAATGAATATATGTGTACTGTATTTCGTTTTCGAGTTTTTTTTTTTTTTTTTAAATCGCATTTTGCAAAAACTCAGCACTGGTTCGCCGAGTTTTGTGAGATTTTTCGAAAAAAAGTTCCACGTTTTGAATCAAAACTCGGCCAATTTTTCCACGTTTTGATTCAGAACTCGACCAACTTTTCCACGTTTTGATTCAAGGTCGAGTTTTACACGTTTTGAGTCAAAACTCGATCAACTTTCTCACGTTCTGATTCAATTTTTTTTAATGTGTATTAAAGTGTTGGTAAGGTAAAAGGTTATTTATGGTATTTGGGTGTGGGGGGGGGGGGGGGTGGTGGTGGGGGGAGGCGTGTGTAAACACAAATTCGTGAATTAAATATAAAAACGCGAAAATGCGAAATAATTTTATTTAATTTCTGATTAAAACCGAGTATTTGTGGGTTACAATCTCTAATTTGCTCCTCTGATTCTCTCTTCTTGAAGTTCTTGAATTTCTTGAGCACTTTTGGAACTTCTGGAGTTGGATCCGCAGCCGAATCCTATCCGATCTTGTATTTGGAGCTTTATAACGTTAATCCAAAGGTTTAGCACCGTATTTTGGATTAAACGTTGAATTTAGGGACTTTTGTGATGAACGTCGTTGAAGATCGTTCTTGAATTTGGGACTTTGTAACGTTAATCCAAAGGTTTAGCACCGTATTTTGGATTAAACATTGATTTTTGGGACTTTTCCGGGACTTTCGGGACTTTTCCAGGACTTTCGGGACTTTTCCGGGACTTATTCGGGACTTGTCGGGACTTTTCCGGGACGAACGCCGTTGAAGATCCACGAAGCACCTCCTCCTTGCTTGAAGAAACACCGAATCGAAGAGGCTTAGCACCTTGATCTCCGCTCGAACGCTGCTTTTCGCTGCTTTGCACGAAGAACGCCTTGAAGAAACGCCGAATCGAAGGGGCTTTGCACCTCGATCTCCACTCGAACGCTGCTTCTCGCCGCTTTGCCCGAAGAACGCCTTTGAAGCTCCTCCGCTTGCTGAAGAACACTCTAAAATCTCTACAGAGAATTTTAGAGCCTTGAATGCTTCTAATTTTGTTGATAAAATGAATGAAATGAGGCCTCTATTTATAGGTGTAGAACCTAGGGTTTTTTATGGGCCAAAGAGATATTTGTGCAAGTGGTTAGGCCTTAATTCAAATTTTGAATTACTTGATGGGCTAAGAATACCTTATTTGGGCTTGATTTGGTTTGTTAGACTTTAGAGGCCCATCTTCATTTATAGGACTTTAGAGGCCCGTCTTCATTTATCGGACTTTAGAGGCCCGTCTTCGTTTATTGGACTTTAGAGGCCCGTCTTCGTTTATTGGACTTTAGAGGCCCGTCTTGATTTGTTGGACTTTGGAGGCCCAAATTAATTTAATTTTGCTTGTCTACAAATTGCCCCCTCGCATTTCGTTCACGAGAACGTTTGTCTTTGATGTGGACGAATTGCGAATTACTTTCAAATGATTTCCCACATGCGGGCCAGGAGTGACTATTCTTTAACTACTTTTGACAAAGTAGGGATTTAATTATTTAACCACTTAAAATGCCTTTAGTGGAGTAAGTTAACAGTTTAACCACATGTATTTACCTTTGGTGGTTGTCGTACACAGTTTAGACTCATGAGGACCGGGAGTAATAAGCAGTTTAGACTCGTGCATTATGGAGCAATAAGCAGTTTAGACTCGTGCATTCTTGGAGCAACAAGCAGTTTAGGCTCATGCGTTTATGGAGCAATAAGCAGTTTAGGCTCGTGCGTTTTTGGAGCAACAAGCAGTTTAGGCTCATGCGTTTATGGAGCGATAAGCAGTTTTAGGCTCGTGCATCATGGAGCAATAAGCAGTTTAGGCTCATGCGTTGTTGGAGCAACAAACAGTTTAAGCTCGTGCATTTATGGAGCAATAAGCAGTTTTAGGCTCGTGCATCATGGAGCAATAAGCAGTTTAGGCTCGTGCGTTTGTGGAGCAATACGCAATTTAAGCTCGTGCGTTTATGGAGCATACTTGTTTTCTTTACGCATAGTAGCGTTTCAAAAACATTCCGTTCATGGGACAAATGTATATGCCGTCTTCAGTAATCAATTTGTAGGCGCTATTTGCATAAACTTCCTTAATTTGATTGTCTTCAACTGTGACGTGATTCGCCGTTGTTTCAGTTTCTTCTAGCAAGATCTTCCCTTCTTTGGCTAGTCGCATAATTTTATCTTTAAGTATAAAACAGTCTTGGGTTGGATGTCCTACCAATCGATGGTACTTGCAATATTTGGGGTCGTCCGTTCGCCCAGCCTCATCGGGTCGTTTCATTTGTGGTAGTTCAATGAGATCATTCTTGATCAAGTCATCGAAAATTACGGGGATGTTAGAGTCTAGGAATGGATACTGCTTTTGTTGTAACTCTTTCAAAATCGTTTTCCTTTGCCCCACTCTTGAGATAGTGACCCTTCAAATCCACTTGTAGACATGATCAACTCCATGTCATGAGCCTTAGTAGCCAAATCCTCGAATGATCTTGGTCGAATTGCTTGAAGGATATATCGAAGACCCCACTGCATTCCTTGGATGCACATCTCGATAGCTGAAGTTTCAGTCAATCCATCCTTACAATTTAGGCTTAGATTTCTCCATCGATTTATGTAATCGATCACCGGCTCTTCCTTTGATTGAAAAGTGTTCGTCAATTCAAGCATGCTAACCGTTCTACGAGTGCTGTAAAATCGATTGAGAAATTCTTGTTCCATTTGCTCCCAACTGTCTATCGAACTAGCCTCCAAATCGATGTACCAATCGAATGCATTGTCCTTTAAAGAGCGCACAAATTGCTTCACCAAATGATCTCCATACGTGCCAGCATTGTTGCAGGTCTCCACGAAGTGAGCAATATGTTGCTTTGGATTACCCTTGCCATCGAACTGCTGCAACTTTTGAGGTTGATAACCAGCTGGCATCTTCAAACTGTCAATCCTCTTCGTGTAAGGCTTGATGTAGGTGAATGAAGACTTAGGACTTTACTCGAACTTATCTTTGATCGCCCCGAGTATGATTTCTTTTAGCCGGTCAATGGGCACCAAACCATCGGGAGAAACTTGTAACTCCTTAAGAGTTGGGTGAATTTCCATCTGCTGACGTTCACCAGACGTCTCAACATCATGTCCTTCGACTTGCTTTCCCTTTGCACGACTTGACTGCCCGTGGTCTGCGTTGCTCATCAGCTTAGCAATCTGAGCATCCTGTTCTTGGACATGTTTCATGAGTCCTTCTATGGCTCTAGTCAAGCTTGTCAATTGCTCCTCAACAGTCGTGGCATTTGTCGCCATTGCTGAAGCTGCACTTGAATCTAATGATGAGCTTGCCACAGTGTTGGGTGGTGGACCCTCTGCAATATTCTTCTTTGAAGTAGCGGATGACTTGGAGCTCCTTGACATAGTTCTTGTGATTACGTTCACGTCTTCAAAGTCGACGTCAACTGATCCGGGTGCAACGCCTCTCTTGATCTTAATCTTGATTGGCGTCATCGTCGTGACTTGATTTGCTTGAAGAGTAGAGATGAGAGGTAAAGATTGTCCCACTAGGCGTGCCAATTTGTAAACACAAATTCGTGAATTAAATATAAAAACGCGAAAATGCGAAACAATTTTATTTAATTTCGGATTAAAACCGAGTATTTGTGGGTTACAATCTCTAATTTGCTCATCTGATTCTCTCTTCTTGAAGTTCTTGAATTTCTTGAGCACTTTTGGAACTTCTGGAGTTGGATCCGCAGCCGAATCCTATCCGATCTTGTATTTGGAGCTTTATAACGTTAATCCAAAGGTTTAGCACCGTATTTTGGATTAAACGTTGAATTTAGGGACTTTTGTGATGAACGTCGTTGAAGATCGTTCTTGAATTTGAGACTTTGTAACGTTAATCCAAAGGTTTAGCACCGTATTTTGGATTAAACATTGATTTTCGGGACTTTTTCGGGACTTTCGGGACTTTCGGGACTTTCGGGACTTTTCTGGGACTTATTCGGGACTTGTCGGGACTTTTCCGGGACGAACGCCGTTGAAGATCCACGAAGCACCTCCTCCTTGCTTGAAGAAACGCCGAATCGAAGAGGCTTAGCACCTTGATCTCCGCTCGAACGCTGCTTTTCGCCGCTTTGCACGAAGAACGCCGAATCGAAGGGGCTTTGCACCTCGATCTCCACTCGAACGCTGCTTCTCGCCGCTTTGCCCGAAGAACGCCTTTGAAGCTCCTCCGCTTGCTGAAGAACACTCTAAAATCTCTACAGAGAATTTTAGAGCCTTGAATGCTTCTAATTTTGTTGATGATAAAATGAATGAAATGAGGCCTCTATTTATAGGTGTAGAACCTAGGGTTTTTTATGGGCCAAGGAGATATTTGTGCAAGTGGTTAGGCCTTAATTCAAATTTTGAATTACTTGATGGACTAAGAATACCTTATTTGGGCTTGATTTGGTTTGTTAGACTTTAGAGGCCCATCTTCATTTATAGGACTTTAGAGGCCCGTCTTCATTTATCGGACTTTAGAGGCCCGTCTTCTTCGTTTATTGGACTTTAGAGGCCCGTCTTCGTTTATTGAACTTTAGAGGCCCGTCTTGATTTGTTGGACTTTGGAGGCCCAAATTAATTTAATTTTGCTTGTCTACAGTGTGAAAACATAATATTTGGGGGGAAATTTATCCGTGGCAAATGACCCGGCTCAAAACCAATTACATCACTTGTTCTGGGCTGGGCTGTGATACCCGGGGTTAGGCCCATGTCGTAGACGACGAACGCGATCTATTTGGGTAGGGTCTGACTATATGCACCTCCATTTTGGAGAGATGCACTCCCCTTTTCAGTTTTATTAATAAAATAATAGGTAAAAAACCTAAAATCCCCTCCATTAAATATACACTAGATGCACCCCACCTCATTTCTTTCACCTTCTCCTAAACCCACAAAACCCTAATTTTCCAATCATCTACATCTCATTTTCCACCCCCAACCATTCACTCTCTACCTGCCGCCGGCCATCGATATCGCCGCCGCCGCCGCGGTCCTCGCCACCACCGTCGCAGCCCCCGCCCGCCATCCCTCTCCCCCACCATTTTTCTTTTCTTTTTTTCTGCAAAATTTTCCCACCCCGCCCCCCCCCTGTCCGGCCGCCCCCCTCCCCCGTCCATCCGACGCCGGCCGTAGCCCTCGCCCCAGCCGCCGCGGCCCATCGCTGCACCCATTTTTTTTCTTAATTTTTCTGTTTTTTTTTTTCGTTTTCTCTCCAATCATCGCGACTCCCTCCTCCGCCGCCGCAGGTCCTCCGCCACCGTCACCGTCCCCATCCACAGATAAGATTTTTTTTCCCTTTTTTTGTGCAGTAAGTTTTTTTTTTCCTTTTTTTTTAAATTCGATCGTTTATGGTCGACCATGTACACTCTAGTCGACAAATTGTTGTCGACGAGAGTGTATATGATCGACAAATAGTTGTCGACGGAAGTTTATATAGTCGACAATACAGTGTTGATTTTTATTTTTTTTTTAAATTGAATTTTTTTCGACCTTTGAAGGTCGACTATATGCAATTTCGTCGACAACAATTTATCGATGAGAGGGTATATGGTCGACAAACCAGGGTCGAAAATTAAAAAAAAAAATTCTGAGATACAAGGTTTTTTTTTTTAGATTGTGGTGGTGGTCCTGAAGTGGTGGGGTGGCATGAAGTGGTGGCAGTTGCTGTTAGTTTTTTTTGTTTTGTTTTTTTGAGATTGTGGTGGTGTCGGCGGTGGTTCCGGCATCGGCAGAAGTGGTTGCAGCTTTGTAGGGCTTAAATGTTGAATGGTGTGTAGATAGTTGTAGAGGTGTATTTAGTACTAGTGTTTTACTTAAAAGAGTATTTTAGATTTTTTACATTATTATTTAATTAATAAATTAAAAGGGGGAGTGCATCTCTCCGAAATGGAGGTGCATATAGTCAAACCCATTTGGGTAATCTTTCTTTTTTGTTTTTTAGTTTCAACTTAGAAGCCATTGATTCTGATCTTATACAGTTATACCACTGTTCATTGCTATCCATTTTCAGAAGAAAAGTAGAAAGGAGACCACTCCAGTCCAATCCATAATATCCGTTTCCTCGAAATGGGTTGTCTAGTCGGTGCACCCATAGGAATTCGGGTTCGTGTAGTTCCAGACATGGCTCCCTCTATGCTACTTTTCCGGGGAAGAATTCTTAGAAGCTTCAGAGTTTCAGCATCGTCCTCACCACCGCCGCCTCCGTCAACAGACGCCATCAGAGTGCGGTTCGCCCCTTCTCCCACCGGAAACCTCCACGTCGGCGGTGCGCGTACCGCACTGTTCAACTATTTGTTCGCCAGGTCCAAAGGCGGCAAATTTGTGCTCCGTATTGAAGATACCGATTTAGAGAGATCCACTAAGGAGTCTGAGGAGGCCGTGCTCCGCGACCTTTCGTGGCTTGGTCTCGATTGGGATGAAGGTTGCCCACATTTCAAACAATTGAGTCATTTTTCTATCTAATTGGAGTATTTCTTTTGTCAAATTCTTATTGTTTGTGTTATGGATTTGATACATAGGCCCCGGTATTGGTGGGAACTATGGTCCATATCGGCAATCGGAAAGAAATGCACTGTACAAAGAGTATGCCGATAAGCTCCTGCAAACTGGCAACGTTTATCGCTGTTTCTGCTCAAACGAGGTAAGCGTAGTCCGAGTGTTGAATTTTCATTTTCAATTGAGTTGAAGCTACCACGTTCTCTTTTATCTCAGACCCTTGAAAGTCTTCTTCTCTCTGGGAATGGGTAGATACTGGCATAATTATGAATATGCTAGTGAAATATGGCTACTCGACATGTGCAAATGGTTACTATGCTTTGGATACTACTCCCCTGACCCATTTTAAATTCATCATTTTACGTTTGAGAGTTATTTATTAGTATTAAATGTCATAGAGTAGAGGGAATGAAGGTTTTAAGGTATAATTTTGTTAACTTTTATGTATAAAGTAAAAAATTGAGTTGTCTAGTGTGTATGTGTGGGACCAAAAGTTGTGTAAAATTGTGGATATTTTGAGGGTGTAGTTTATAAAGAGTTGTCCATTCTGAGGGTGTGAAAGTTATTGTGGGACGTTATGAAAAGAAAAGTGTGAAAGTTATTATGGGAGGAGTGAGTAAAATGTTGTGAATAATAAAGTAATGACATGTAGTATAATTATGAGATGTTTGAAAGGTGTAGTTTAAAGTGAAAAAGTTGTTTATTACCAAATTAAGAAATGATGAATCTAATTTAGAATGTCCATTTTTTGCAAATTATGAATCTAAAATGGGATAAGGGGAGTATGTTTTATCATTGTTGAGTGTATTTTAGTATTTTTATACCAACTCTATAGTATACACTGGCAAGTGTTTTTGAAGTACTCTCTATTTCCTGATTCTGATTTGCATTACTCTTGAGTTTTGCATCATGGCTTTTTCATTACTCTTGATTTGAAGTACCACACACATCACTCCTGCTGATTTCCAAATTTTAAGTTTCTTCTTGTACTCCTTAAATCCTTCTCCTCGTTGTTTTTCAGTATTATCAATTTTCTTTTGTTGGGTTGTCTAAAGCTGTAACCATTATACTAGGAGTTGGAAAGGATGAAGGAAATTGCAAAGCTGAAACAGCTGCCTCCTGTGTACTCTGGTACGTGGGCCAGTGCAACTGATGTGCAAGTGCAAGAGGAGTTGGAAAAGGGAACACCTTACACTTATCGATTTAGAGTTCCCAAGACAGGAAGTTTAAAAATTGATGATCTCATTCGCGGGGAGGTATGACTTGGCTGGCCATCCAGTATGCATTTTTTGTTTTGTTTCTAGAAAATATAAGCTGAGGCTTAGATGAACTTATCAAGTACATTATAGTTTTTAGTGGAGCCAGATCAATATTACAATTCCTGATTATTTCTCAGGACGTGGGTTTCTGGAGATAAGTGAGTATGTTACACATGGGATATACTCGATTATAGAAGTATTGACTTGTAAATAATGAGCTGTATTGGTTACATTTTGGTTGAAGTATCTCCTGAATCTGAGATAGTTTGCATTTAATAAGATGAAATATACTTGAATAGGTCATTTGATAAGCCGTGTGAAGCTATACTAGAGTGTTTATCTTTGCAGACTTGGATATGTCAGTTTGCATTCAATGTGCATCCAGTGTGTGCCCACAACTTCCTTGGTCAAATATTTGAATGAGCACTAACAATACCAATATTGTCTCCTCCAAAATTCCAGAGTATATAGAAGCATGGACCATGGCCTAAGATATTTGTTTTACATTTCAATCCTTGTAGGCTTGTGGTGGTCTTCAGATGTTTGTAGTACAAAGATATCATATTACTGATTATGGGGTTGTGAAGAAGGATTTTTTCTGTACCATAATTTTAGGTCACTATATGAAGTTTTTATTGCATACTTCTGTATGTACTTCAGATAATGATTTCACATCTGCATAACCCAATTAGGGAATCAGTTTCAAACAAGTTACTTTGTAGTTGGACTATATATGGGATTACTGTGCAAACCATACAGCAACAGTTTAGTAAATTGGCCTATTTTCAGTCGTCCAGCTTGTGCGTCATTCTTTCTATGATTAACAGAAATGGAAAATTAGTGAAGATTCAATATTATGCATTATTCTAAACTTGCATTCTTAGAAAATAAGACAACCCTGTGCTAAGTTGTTGGCAATACCTCATGTATGAATACCATCCGTAAACATACGAGATTTATATATATGGAGATAAAAGTTTTGGACTTAGGATTACTAGTTTTGGCATATATATATGTATATACATATATTTTATATGTGATAATTTCTTCATCACAGCCTGTGTAAGGATTGGTTGTCAACTACTTGTATTGATACTTGTGACAGAGGTCTGATTCTGTAGGTCTATTACTAACTTTCTTGATAGTGAAGGTAAGCTGGAATTACGACACACTTGGGGATTTTGTAATTATGAGAAGTAACGGGCAACCTGTTTATAATTTCTGTGTAACTGTCGATGATGCTACCATGGCTATCTCGCATGTTATTAGGTGAGTACAGCATGCTTGCACAAATGCTACTTGTTTTTCTCTTTATCATTGTCTACCGGGGTTGGTGTTATACCTTGATTTCATGTTTCAGGGCAGAGGAGCACTTGCCAAATACTTTAAGGCAAGCTTTGATATATAAGGTACCATTATAATCTTTTTCATTGTTCAGAGAAGTTGGATCAGTTTATTGATTTGAGTTGTATTTTTCTACTTCAAAGAGATATTCACTTGATGTGGATAAACTAACAAAGAAGTGTTTTACCCAAAACCAGGCTCTGGGATTCCCAATGCCTAAATTTGCACACGTTTCTTTGATTCTGGCACCTGATAGGAGCAAACTCTCAAAACGGCACGGGGCAACTTCAGTGGGTCAGGTATCCAGTATTGCATAATTTGCACAACTCTTTTGTTTTCCCCTTTCCTGCAGTTAAGATTGACTTAACTAAAAAACCTGCAACTCTGGGTTTTAAGAAAAATGACCTTTTGTTTTACTTTAATCGTCTGCTATTGAATTTACCTTCATTTTTTCCTGCACTAACACCTTTCATACTGAAATTTACCTATGACAGTACAAGGAGATGGGTTATCTTCCTCAAGCAATGACAAACTATCTTGCATTATTGGGTTGGGGTGATGGTACTGAGGATGAATTTTTCTCCCTTGACCAACTAGGTCAGTTAATCTTCTTATTTCACTTGTTTATGCGATGTTTATTGCAAATAAGATGCTTGATAACATTATAGTTATGACATCAATTTTCTTACTTGGTGCAGTTGATAAATTCACAATTGAGCGTGTTAATAAAAGTGGAGCTGTTTTTGATTCTACCAAGTTAAGGTAATTGTGGTTTTGATTTAGCCAAGTTTACTGAGCTGTTCTATATATTGTGCTTAGAAACATGACAATTAGGACTCGTATAAAATTGCTTGTTCTTGTAGCTGTGGCCTTTGTGGTAGTAGTTCCATGTCCTAGCAAAGAATTGTTAGGGAGTGTGAGAGATTATAGTGGCCTCTAGTCAAATTTTGCTTCTCCAGGGTCAGTTTGGGGTGTTTGCAATGTGTTGATTTTACATGATTAACTAGCTGGAAGCCAATATAGAGAAGGGGAAGGGGTGCTTTTGAGTAATTCTGGCAGTTTTGCAAATACATATATATATATATATTTTTTTTATTATTGCTCATCTCCCCAACGTTATTCTTTTGATTATGCAAGGTGGATGAATGGTCAACATTTGAGATCTCTTCCATCAGAAAAATTAACCAAGCTTATTGGTGAGCGTTGGAAGAGCATTGGTGCTGTTACAGAATCAGAAGGGAGTTTTATAGAGGTATAGCTTTTTCTGCCATTTATTTTACTCTTGTGATTGTAGAAGCATTATCAGACATATTATTTTTTTGATAACAATTGTCTTAATATCCTTCATCTCATGCCTAATTAAAATTTGGAGTCTGTCCATGCCTGAAATTTCACATTCTACCCTTTTAAGAAGCTAAATACTTGATAGTCACAAAATTATCACAGCAAACCAATTATATAAAGCTCTTGCAATGTCTTTGTCTTTTTATTGCATTTCATTGGTCTTATCGCATGCCATCGTAAATTTTGATCAGGATGCTGTCCAGCTGTTAAAGGACGGAATTGACGTGGTCACAGATGCTGACAATGCTCTTACAACCCTTCTTTCTTATCCTTTATATTCAACACTCGCTAGGTAATTTGAAACCCCATATTATGTTGATTATTTCCTTTCCATCACGTCCTCTTATTTCTAGTTTCTTTTGATTTAAAATTATATCAACTTTACTGACTATCTATTACTTTGAACATCCTAGCTATTCTGGTTCAGATATAAGTTCGACGCAAATTATAATAACCATACAAAAAATATTTAAATCACCTTAATATGAAATTAGCAAGAAGAAGCTTGTTAACACTTAACACCCCCTTTTTGTGCACACAGTAATGGACTAGCAAAAAATTGATCAATATTTCAGCAAAAGAGCTTATAATGACTTATACTGCACATTACAACGCACTGCTCCAGTCAGTATAGTATTTTCTTGAATAGAATATGAATATTCGGTTGGTCCACTGTTTCTGTGCACATGAGAACGCGTTCCCTTTAG
This sequence comes from Galeopsis tetrahit, assembly GCA_963675135.1. Classification (NCBI taxonomy): domain Eukaryota; kingdom Viridiplantae; phylum Streptophyta; class Magnoliopsida; order Lamiales; family Lamiaceae; genus Galeopsis; species Galeopsis tetrahit. The sequence goes on along the minus strand of OY776125.1, from coordinate 9,400,817 downwards.
CTAATTGTTGCAAACTAGCTACTTTACTTATGAACAGGGGAGGCGTAGGTGATGTGCATTTCTGCAATAATTGACAATCATATGTTTGAAGGAACTGTTCATTTATATATATTTGTATTTATTTGTTCTTTATTTTTTGGGCAGTCCTGAAGGCAAACCTGTATTAGAAGATAAGCTGTCAGAAGTTGCAGCCAGTTTGCTAACTGCCTACGACAGCGGTGACTTAACTAATGCGCTTGAAGAAGGTAGTGCTGAATGGCAGAAGTGGATGAAGAGCTTTGGTAAATCACTGAAACGCAAGGTTAGTTTTCACTTTTCACAAAGAATAGTTTAAACTAAATTGCACCTTGAAATTTTCTAAATACGCTCCTGGGCATTTACATTGAATTTGGGGGTGCTCATATCCCCATCTTAAACCTATATTTCTGTATTTTACTTTATTCATCGCAATTTCCTATCTAGGGAAAATCTCTTTTCATGCCCCTTCGGGTTTTGCTTACGGGAAAGCTTCATGGTCCTGAAATGGGAGCGGGTATACTTCTGGTCTATAAAGCTGGAAAATGCGGTGTGGTAACACCACAATCTGGGTTTGTGACATTGGATGAAAGGTTCAAAATTCTTCGACAAGTTGAATGGGAACTACTCAATAAGGATAATACTACCCTGGAGTCGGCTGGAACTGTGGCCGTTTCTAACTGAAGTTTATTTGCTTGCTTTCTCAAACCCCCAATATCAGTGAGAAGTAATAGGAAAGATGATTTTGCCTCGATTTGCCAAGGTCCAATTTTTTAGTTCTTTTAACGAGTCTAAATTTAGGTGGTGTTTGGATAATCAAGATTTTTTGTTTGTTGTATAAATAATTTGTGGACTATTTTAGCAAATAATTTTCCGAAAATGTAAAATATATATTGGGGGTGATACTAATGGGATTGGAATTTCTGATGGGTTGACGTAGCATAAATTTGAAGAGTGTTACATACTATTTAATTTGTATTTATTCACTAAAAGATTCAGATCCACTGTGATTCAATTACACAAATATGGATCTATAGTCTACTAATAATTTGACTTGTATTTTCAAATAGACTAAGTTACATAATATGTAACGTCCAAATATGAGAGATGGATTCGGGGTAAAAATATGTAGAATGCTTGTTAAATTTGTGATGGGATGGGATAATTTGTTAATTTGGTTGATTTAGTTAATTTTAGACCGATACTGAATTAACCAAATTCCTTTTATATAAAATAAAAATCGAATCAACTATAATTTTTTTTTTGAACCGAATTGAATTAAAGTTGTGGGTTAATTCGATGTATAAAAGCGAGAGATGAAATTTGGGGTGGAGTCAAGTTTTGTGTTCTTGACTGTGTGTTGGCATATTGAAAATTTTGTCCATTACCGACAAAAGATAGACCAATAAAGAGAGTGAAATGCCCTTATACAATGCATATAATATACATCACAAAACAAAAGAAAAAATAGGATATCAAATTGCACAACTGCCCCCCTTGTGTGCACTTCCAGGAAACGGCAGCTTATTTTGAATACAGAGTTAATCACACAACAAACAAACACGACAGGCTGAATAATAACCCTTTTTCAGAAGTCCTAGTTCAAATAAGACAGTCAAGTTCAATTCTTGTGGGCCACGATTTATTTAATTATTTATTCGATTTGATATATATATAATTGATAATTCACTAATATATCTTCCCCTACTAGCATGCAATTTTCCTTTTCACGAATTTAACATAAAAGAATATAATACTGTATTCCGTTAAGTAGCAGCACACTGACTTTGACTAATCAAGTGTTTACTTGAAGAGTCCAATGCAAATGGTAGGCTAGGTATTTCGTAGCTCTTTCCTTGGGGCTTCATTTCACCACCATATACTAAAAGAGCTACGTATAAATACTTAACAACCCTGCATTCCCTTTACAACCAATATCACATCTTCTCTCTCTCTCTAAAACAAATTAACAATTCTTCATCCATACTCACATCAGCTAGCAGAATGAAGATGGCCGCTGCTCCTCTCAAAAAGTCGCAAATTCCTCAGGCGGCAAAAGGCGACCACATTAGTTCCGATGCAGTGCCCCTCTCCGTGTACGTAGCCAACACTGTTGTGTTGCCTGTCTTCTTCTCGGCGGTGTATTATCTGCTGCTCCAATGGCGGGAGAAGATCCGCAGCTCCACCCCTCTCCACATCCTTAACCTCTCCCAAATCTCCGCCATACTCATTTTCCTGGCTTCCTTCATCTATCTCCTTGCCTTCATCGGTATTGGTTTCGTTCACTCCCTCATTAATCCCACCTCCGATGACATTTTGGACGAAGGAGAAGAAGAAGAAATTTCTGATCAACTGATAAAAAACAAAACAGTGGATAATGAGGAGCCTATTTCCCAGCTTTCCCTTTCCCTTTCGGATGAGGAGATGGTGATGTCCGTCGTGGAGGGGAAGATCCCTTCCTATGCCCTCGAATCCAAGTTGGGTGATTGTAAGCGCGCTGCTGCCATCCGCCGTGAAGCTTTGCAGCGTATCACCGGAAAATCCCTGGAGGGGTTGCCCCTGGAAGGGTTCAACTACGAGGCTATACTAGGCCAGTGCTGCGAAATGCCTGTGGGTTACGTCCAGATTCCAGTGGGCATCGCGGGCCCACTCTTGCTAAATGAGGTGGAGTATTCGGTCCCCATGGCGACTACGGAGGGGTGCCTCATCGCTAGCACCAACAGGGGATGCAAGGCCATCTACGTCTCCGGGGGAGCCACCTGCACCATCCTGAGAGACGGCATGACTAGAGCCCCAGTGGTGAGATTCGCAACCGCCAGGCGTGCAGCAGAGTTGAAGTTCTTCCTTGAAGACCCTCTCAATTTTGAGACCTTGTCGCAAGTATTCAACAGTTCCAGCCGATTCGGGAGGCTCCAGACCATCAAATGCGCCATCGCCGGAAAGAATCTCTACATTAGATTCACCTGCAGCACAGGGGACGCCATGGGGATGAACATGGTATCCAAGGGTGTCCAGAATGTACTCGATTTCCTCATCACCAAAGACTACTTTCCAGACATGGATATCATCGGCATCTCTGGAAATTACTGTTCGGATAAGAAGCCAGCTGCCGTCAATTGGATTGAGGGCAGGGGCAAGTCAGTTGTGTGCGAGGCTATAATCAACGAAGAGACTGTGAAGAAGGTGCTCAAAACAGACGTCGCTACCTTGGTCGAACTCAACATGCTAAAGAACCTCACAGGTTCCGCCATGGCAGGAGCTCTCGGTGGCTTCAATGCACACGCAAGCAACATCGTCTCTGCTGTCTTCCTCGCAACAGGTCAAGATCCTGCACAAAACGTTGAGAGTTCCCACTGTATCACCATGCTCGAAGCCGTTAACCAAGGAAAGGACCTTCACATCTCGGTCACCATGCCTTGCATCGAGGTTGGTACCGTAGGTGGTGGAACTCAGCTCCCCTCACAGGCTGCATGCCTCAACTTGCTCGGAGTTAAGGGAGCCAGTAAGGACACTCCGGGGGCTAATTCTAGAAGATTAGCCACCATTGTTGCCGGGTCTGTTCTCGCGGGAGAGCTGTCCCTACTCTCAGCAATAGCTGCAGGACAACTAGTGAAGAGCCATATGAAGTACAATAGGTCTACCAACAAAATTTCAAACTGACCTATGTAACTACCTAGCTCTACAATTCACATTCGTTAATTTATTAGTTTTTTCTTATTGATTAGTATTAAATATACATTTCTTCTTAGTCATTAATCAAATCGATCTGGTTCAACTTAATTTCTCAAGCCTTTCTTCATTTTCTGTACAAAGAGTTTCAGAGCAATAATATAATCAATGCAAACCAATTCAACAAATTAAGAATGATCAAGCAAGTATGATTAATTGAGTGGTTTGACCAATATGATCGAATTCACTCCAAACTATCACTAAAAAAAAATTGTGTGTTCTGCGACAGCTTCAAATCCGTCGGAAATTGCGACAGATTTGGCCAAATTGATGAAGTCAACCAAATTTGCAACGTAAACAAAATCCGGGATTTGCAACAAATTTCAGGGATAAATTCACAGATGGTCTAGTAACTTTTTCAGAATCCGCAAAAGGTCCTGTAACTTTTTATTTAATCAGTTTTAGTTTGGGAAAATTGCACTTTTAGTCCTATAAGAATATGTTCAAATCACTTTTAGTCCTTTTTACTACACTATTGGTCCTGTAAAAATACTTCTGTTAACATTTAACAGAAAAGATGACTGAGCCTCTCAATTGCAATATTGTTTTTAAATTAAAACCAATTCAAATATTTATAATTATAATACAATTTTTTTATATATTAAAATTTTAGCTCTACCCATCGAAAGCGAGTCTTCTTCCCAGCAAAAAATTTCGGCGAGTCTCCCTTCCGACAAAAATTTCCGGCGACTTCCCAATCACCCACAACTCATGTACGCTGTCCCAACCCCTCCTATTTCCCCTACTTCATTCGCCGAAAATTCCCAAAATACTGAGAAAAAATAACACCCATGAGCCACCAAAATCTGAAATCTCACAGTCACCCTCACCACACCCCATCGCCAGACACGAATATAAAAAGTCGGAGAAACATAGTTAGGAAAACAATAAAAAAATTGAAATGAAACTTTACAAATTGGAGATGAAGGAGAGATCGAAATTTGAAATTGATCGACAAGGGGCTTTGATTCCTAGAAAAGTTAAATTTACTAATTTAGTCCTAATATAAAAAGTCGGAGAAACATAGTTAGTTCTTTTTTTTTTTTTTTTTAAATTTGTGCTATTTTGGTTCCTAAAAAGTTAAATTTACTAATTTAGTCCTAATTTTCGCAATTACATTTAACTTTTTTGGGACCAAAACAAAACAACTTGTGAAGAAATGTGACTAAATTGAGACATTTAACGTTTTGGGACAAAAAAAGAACAAATTGCAAAAAAAAAAAAAAAAAAAATCGGACTAAATTGTTACATTTAACTTTTTTGGAACAATTTCAAAAAAGGTAGAAAGTTATGAGACTAAATTGGTTTCTATATATCCCTATTAAAATTATTTGCAACGATATTTACCCATTGCAAATTTTTTACGACATTTTCACCCAGGCGGATTTCAGGCCGTTCCTTCGGAAATTTGGGATGAATATATTTTCATCGTAAATTTGCGACGGTTTTCAAAATTTAAATGCAAATATTTGCGACAAGTGTTTATGTGACGACCCAAACTCCGTCACCAATCAGCACTTTGTTGTAGTGTATTTAGTTACATGCAGATTACCTACTACCTCACAAAACAACAAATTAATAGGATATGGTATTGCACCCCCGCCCCCCTGTGTGGACTTCCAGGAAATTCATTATTTTATATTCGAAGTTGAGTACTTATTTAATTAATACATACAACTGTAGAAGTAAATCATGCAGCACACAAGCATGACCGGGTGAATAATATAATCATTCTTGGAAGTAGTGAGTGAGGTTCAATTCTTCATTTGAGGGACGTCATCATAGTTTATATATTTATTTTATTTTTCAATTTAATTGGCACTTCAATATGTTATATTAATATTAATCATAATATATATGACACTGTCTCTTTATCGAAAAAATTTCAAAATACGTCCTGTAACTTAGGTTGATTCCATTTTAAATCCTTTAAATTTTCACTTTTTCAAAATATGTCCTAAGGTGTCCAATTTACATCCTGAAAAATTTCAAAATACATCCTATATCTTAGGTCAATTCCATTTTAAATCCTTTATGTTTTCACCTTTTCAAAATACATTCTAAGATGCCCTATCGAAAATTAAATTTTTCACCGGAAACTGACACGCACGGCTCGAAAGTCTGTTTAAAATTGGGGCTTCCGATAAATTTGGTGACCAGGTAATTAAACACCGGAAGCCCTAATTTTAAAAACACGTTCGAGTCGCACGTGTCAATTTTCGGCGAATTTTTTTATATTTCCAACCAAAAGGATGTAAATTGGACACCTTATGATGTGTTTTGAAAAAGAGAAAACAGATTTTAAATAGAATCGAACTAAGTTACAGGACGTATTTTGAAAATTTCCCCCTTTTATCCTTTATAAGGGTATAGCACGCAATTTTCCTTTATGCTACTATATGATAAAACAATATACTCCCTCCGTCCCGGAGAAAGCTCCCCATGAGCTCCGGGCACGGAGGTTAAGAAATACTAATATAATAAATAGATGTATTAGAGGTGATGTGATTGAGAGAGAGGGGAATATAATGAAATGTGAGAGGAAATAGTTACCAAAAAAGGAATGGGTAGCTTACATTGGAACAGACGAAAAAACAAAGTTGGGGTTGCTTTCACTTGGACGGAGGGAGTATATTTTTATATTAGTTGGTATTCGGGAAAAGCCATATATAAACAAAAGAAAATTGAAATTTCGTCGATCATATCCCCGGCCGCGACAACAATATCAATCAAAGTCGTCGAGTTTGCTTGAACGTCGATCGCCAATGGAACAATAAATTCATCAAGTAACTCACCCGCTCTGAATGAATCGGAACCCACGTACAAACATTCCGACTTTGACAGAGTAAACATGGACAAAATAGCCAGCGACTCGAGATTCAGCTCCGAGGGCACTGAACTAATGTCAGCAAAAAAAACCGCGAGCAAAATCTCACGCGCACCACTTACAGGAATAATGGACAGCGAATGTAATAAGAATGTTAATAGAGGTTATAACAATTGAAAGAACAAACGCATAGTTGGGGTTGCGCGTAGGGCTGTTACACGAACCGAGCCGCTCGTGAGCTCGACTCAGCTCGGCTCGTTCGTTAAATGAGCCGAGCTCGAGCTCGTTAGATACTCGATTTACTAACGAGCGGGCTCGAGAAAAAAAAATTATTTCAACCCAGGCCCAACCCGGAACAAGCAAGGCCCGCTCCCAGCCCACGAGGGCCCGCCCATAATTGGCCAAATATTTGGCCTTCATGGGACTCGAACCCGGGTGTGTGGGCGCCTAGTGAGGAGCGCCTACCACTCGGACAAGTCTGTTTTTCGTTTATAATTGTAATATTAATTGTATATGTACTCATTTTCAACCCATTTTTTTTTTTAAATTCAAAAAATTAATTTCTTTCTATATTAATATAACTAAATTTGTGATATATAAATATTGTAAATTTAATTTTTTTAATTTATATATTGTAAATCTAATTTATTTATTTTTTGTGTTTTGATTAAAATTCTCAAAAGTTCATATAATGTATACATGTTTTACTCTTTTTTTTTAAACAAATCCATTTAATAATTGAACATTCTTTTAGTTATATTAATTACTAAATTTTGTGGCTTATAATTATTGTAATTTTTTAAAAATTTTAAATTTTAAATGGTAAATGTATTTTTATTTTTAATTTGTTTGATTTTTTAATAATTCTTTTATTTGTTAATTCACACAACAAAAACTTAATTATCAAATAAACTAAATGAATATAAAAACTAAAGAAATTATGTCCAAATAATATAACATAAAAATTTCTAATTTAATCAATAATTTTCTAATTTAATATTAAATTTCCTAATTTAATATAAAATTTTCTAATTTAATCAATAATTTCCTAGCTAACTTAATCAACAATTTTCTAATTTAATCGACATGTTTCTTATTTAATCAATATTTTTTTTTATTTCAATCAATTATAATTTTCTAGCTAGCAATTATTTTTAATTAATATATAATTTAATTTTTGCATAAATTTTAAATTTTTAAATTTAAATTTTGTGATTAGCGACGAAATGATTAATATGGACCATTGAGTGAGATTTGAGAGCAGAATTCTCAATTGTGATATCTGATGTCATTATTAATGTCTTGATTTAAATGTCCATAATCAATATAGTTCTGCTAGCAGTGTGAACTTATTCGTTTGCGAAAATTCCTTTATTGTAGAAAATGTTCATTTATGGAATTGAAAAATAAAACAAGAAATAAAACAAGGTAGAAAGCTATTAGCATCTTGCTAAGCCCCGACTGAAGATTAATGGTGATTGTGTTGATTATGATGGGAGTAAGGTTGATTTTGCTCTAAATAATATTTTATTGATAAAACTTCACTCCAGTGATCTATTATTATCATGTAATTATGAGTATAAGGATTGTCGAACATATATGTGGAGTGTGCAATTACCTGCTCCGAGACTCCAGGAAGAGGCTCGAGACACCCCTATCTCTACAGGGGGTGATATTGTTAGCACGTCTAGAGCCCTCTGGAGTGGACCTGGCAAGGAGATACCTCCAGGCACTGCAGAGGACGACAACATTCGTGCCCCTCCACGAGCAGCAGAGTATTTAGGGCCTCGAGGTCCAAAATCTAAACATGGGAGTATGAGGCAAAGATATGATAAGTGCATCGGTGCTACAGGTTAGTACAGGTGTTTGATAGAGCCTAAAGTATTAGATCTTTTATAGTAATGTGATATTGCTATGAGCATATTTTAATGATATTGACATATATGACACGAACTTATTTTTTCCATTGAATTAAGTATGATTCTCCTAAACTTACATGATTGATACTCTAGAAACAATCTTAGAATTAAGAATTACTTGAAATCGTAGAAGCATGGGTAAGCAATTCACATGTTGAGTCTTGTGATTACTTTATGTGGTAGAATTAACGATTAGACGTTGATGATGATTAGACGTTGATGATGATTAATGATTAGACGCGGACGATGATTATGATTTTGCACACGATTGACATGTTTCCATATTTTAGATATAATTTCATATTACAGACCGAGCCTACCCAAGCTCTGGAGGACCTCTGGATAGGTTCAGAAGATTTCAAATTACAGATTAAGTCTATCCAAGCTCTGGAGGACCTCTGGATAGGTTCAGAAGATTTCAGATTACAGATTAAGTCTATCCAAGCTCTGGAGGACCTCTGGGTAGGTTCAGAAGATTTCAGATTATAGATTAAATCTACCCAAGTTCTGGAGGACCTCTGGATAGGTTCAGAAGATTTCAGATTATAGATTAAATCTACCCAAGTTCTGGAGGACCTCTGGATAAGTTCAGAAGATTTCAGATTACAGATTAAGTTTACCCAAGCTCTGGAGGACCTCTGGATAAGTTCAGAAGATTTCAGATTACAGATTAAGTTTACCCAAGTTCTGGAGGACCTCTGGATAGGTTCAGAAGATTTCAGATTACAGATTAAGTATATCCAAGCTCTGGAGGACCTCTGGATAGGTTCAGAAGATTTCAGATTATAGATTAAATCTACCCAAGCTCTGGAGGACCTCTGGATAGGTTCAGAAGATTTCAGATTATAGATTAGATCTACCCAAGTTCTGGAGGACCTCTGGATAAGTTCAAAAGATTTCAGATTACAGATTAAGTTTACCCAAGCTCTGGAGGACCTCTGGATAGGTTCAGAAGATTTCAGATTATAGATTAAATCTACCCAAGCTCTGGAGGACCTCTGGATAGGTTCAGAAGATTTCAGATTACAGATTAAGTATATCCAAGCTCTGGAGGACCTCTGGATAGGTTCAGAAGATTTCAGATTATAGATTAAATCTACCCAAGCTCTGGAGGACCTCTGGATAGGTTCAGAAGATTTCAGATTATAGATTAAATCTACCCAAGCTCTGGAGGACCTCTGGATAGGTTCAGAAGATTTCAGATTACAGATTAAGTATATCCAAGCTCTGGAGGACCTCTGGATAGGTTCAGAAGATTTCAGATTATAGATTAAATCTACCCAAGCTCTGGAGGACCTCTGGATAGGTTCAGAAGATTTCAGATTATAGATTAAATCTACCCAAGTTCTGGAGGACCTCTGGATAAGTTCAGAAGATTTCAGATTACAGATTAAGTTTACCCAAGCTCTGGAGGACCTCTGGATAGGTTCAGAAGATTTCAGATTATAGATTAAATCTACCCAAGCTCTGGAGGACCTCTGGGTAGGTTCAGAAGATTTCAGATTACAAATTAACTCTATCCAAGCTCTGGAGGATCTCTGGATAGGTTCAGAAGATTTCAGATTATAGATTAGGTCTATCCAAGTTCTGGAGGATCTCTGGATAGATTCAGAAGATTTCAGATTATAGGTTGATTCTATCCAAGTCCTGGAGGATTTCGGGATAAGCTCGAAAATGGAAAATGAAGATTGAGCCTATTTAGGTCCCTGAGATCAAGGCCAATAGCCCTAAACAGACAAAACGATAAGTCCGAAAACTAGAATGGGTGAGAGGATGATTGATTACCTGAAGCGGGTAGAGAACTTAAGAATCTTCAGAGCTGAAAAGTATCTCACCCTCGAAGAGGTGAGGCAAGCCAAGAGGCTGGAGGTGAAACCAGCTAGTGGAGAGAGGAAGAGAGAATCTACAGCAAGGAGGTCCAGCCCAGAAGCTCCCCGAAACTCCGGAGGAACAGGAAACCGCAATGCTGCGGGAGGATCCCGATCTGGGCCTCGAGGGACGTTTTAGAAATATACCCAACTGAGATTGGAAACTACAGAAGTCTTGGAGGTTGCTGGAGATCATCCAGATCTGAAATTCCCTTATTCGAGAAACCGAGGTCCTCAAAAGCCCAAGTCGGACCGATTTTGGAGACCCCACAATGAATATGGGCACGACAACAATCGGTATTACCATTTGGAGGTCCTGGAGAGAGTACAGGTTTCAGATCTAATAATGCTGCTGGTATGAGTCAGTTTACCTGGTCTATGACGAATAACGAGCTCATGAGGAGGGGCTGGAGAACCTAGAAGTACTAGAGGAGCTCTAGAGAGCAAGATTACCGAAGAAAGAGCGAAGCCAAACAACGTTGAGAGGTTGGAGATTCAAGAAAAGACCATGTGAAATGAAGGTCATGTAGGCCAGATTTGCGATCGATAACTCATAGAGAAGGATTTGACTTCTAGTTTGAGATGATAAACTAATGATAAACCTCGACCTGCTCGAGGAGCTGCAGATGTACGAGAGATATGTGCAACTCCGGAGATGAATATTGGGGTAAGACGTTGAGACGAAGATAGATGCTACCTGACGGGCTATGAAGCCAACTTCACCATGCGAAGCACTGGAGATCAGATTTCTACGTTCCAAAAACTGGAGGGGACAGAGTTCGAGACTGGGATTTGGATGATGGATGCCCAGAAGCTGAGTTATGGGGTTTAAGACCCAGACTTCGAGAAGATGAGAGTGATGACAGACCTTTTTACAAGATCCTACGCTTGAAGTGGCTGAGTAACGCTATAGAATTAAGGAAGAGATGAAACGAGTATCTAGGACCCCGAGGTCCAAGATCCAGATAAGGAGAGATGAGGCGAGTATCCAGGACCCCGAGGTCCGGGACCTAGAGGTGATGATGTGACTGATGTGAGCCAGATGAGTCTAGGATAATTAAGAATGTGGAGGAGCTCGACGGAGCATGATCCAAATAATTATGGAAGAAAGATGAGTATTCGGGATTGAGAACTGAACACGAGAAGAACTACAAAGAGGATCTTATGCAAATGATCCAGATTCAAGTGGGATGAATAATATCAGAAAACATTTGAGGAGTTGAAGCTCCACCGAGCCCAGCTGCTGAAGCTGACCAAACCCTCCCTAGGGTGCTGAAATTTGATATTCAAAAGTTGAGAAGAGCTGAATAAAGGACCAGCCCCTGCAGCTTCTGGAGAAGCTCGAGCTTTGCGGTTAAGATACCACATCTTGGGTGGCCAATTATACAAGCGATCGTTGACCCATCCCTATCTAAGATGTCTCCCGAAGGAGATTACGTGATAAAAGAAACCCATGAAGGATGAGCAGGTAGTCACTAGGGCTACAAGGCTACTGTAAAGAAGGATATACCTAAGAGTCGATCTATTAGGTGAGTAAGATCATCTAGGATGTTGAGATGCGACATTCGGAGACGAGCATGATGACGGACCTTGCAAATGCCTTACACTTCGATGCTTAAAGGGGGTGATGGAGGGTCTAGGCCTACTACCTCCGAGATGCTGATATGGAGCCACGTAAGTGAAAAGTGTATATTTTACTTTTTTTACTTTAGATTTTACTTTGTAATATGATATGAGTTACCTAGACGTAGTTGTTTAGAACATAAAACCTCGAAGCATATGAGCATTTGCTAAAGCTTCAGAAATGGTTGATTTGAGAAATGCTAAGGTGATTACTTAGGAGAATTTCGTGATTAAATCGAGAGAATGATTGAGAATTTAGGCATGGTTAAGAACGTGTTTCTCACCCTACTCTAAATCCAAGCGGATTACTTGAACTTGAAAGGTCTTGATATGATCAACACCTTGAACTGAGAGTGAGAAACACTCAGAGGCCTAGAGGCCGAGGAGCTCCAGAGAGCCCTCACCATGTTTGAGACCCAAGAGGGTTAATCAATGAAATGAGAAGATTTTATGAATTAAAATCTTTTAAGAATAAGAGTGAGAAACACTCGGAGGCCTAGAGGCCGAGGTGCTCCAGAGAGCCCTCATCCTACTCGAGACCCAAGTGGGTTACTGAAATGAGAAGATTTTATGAATTAAAATCTTTTAAGAATAAGAGTGAGAAACACTCAGAGGCCTAGAGGCCGAGGTGCTCCAGAGAGCCCTCATCTTACTCGAGACCCAAGTGGGTTACTGAAATGAGAAGATTTTACGAATTAAAATCTTTTAAGAATAAGAGTGAGAAACACTCAGATGCCTGGAGGCCGAGGTGCTCCAGAGAGCCCTCATCTTACTCGAGACCCAAGTGGGTTACTGAAATGAGAAGATTTTATGAATTAAAATCTTTTAAGAATAAGAGTGAGAGACACTCAGAGGCCTAGAGGCCGAGGTGCTCCAGAGAGCCCTCATCTTACTCGAGACCCAAGTGGGTTACTGAAATGAGAAGATTTTATGAATTAAAATCTTTTAAGAATAAGAGTGAGAGACACTCAGAGGCCTAGAGGCCGAGGTGCTCCAGAGAGCCCTCATCTTACTCGAGACCCAAGTGGGTTACTGAAATGTGAAGATTTTATGAATTAAAATCTTTTAAGAATAAGAGTGAGAGACACTCAGAGGCCTAGAGGCCGAGGTGCTCCAGAGAGCCCTCATCTTACTTGAGACCCAAAAGGGTAATTCAATGAAAAGAAAAATTTTATAAATAAAAATCTTTTAAGAATAAGAGTGAGAGACACTCAGAGGCCTAGAGGCCGAGGTGCTCCAGAGAGCCCTCATCTTACTTGAGACCCAAAAGGGTAATTCAATGAAAAGAAAGATTTTATAAATAAAAATCTTTTAAGAATGAGAGTGAGAGACACTCAGAGGCCTAGAGGCCGAGGAGCTACAGAGAGCCCCTCACCATACTTAAGACCCCAAAAGGGTTACTCAATGAAAATAAATATTTTATGAATCAAAATCTTTTAAACGAAAGTGAGAGACACTTGGAGGCCCATAGGCCAAAGAGAGCTGGGGAGCATCTCCCCATAACCAAGACCCAAGATGGTTACTTAGAAAACAAAAATTTTGCAAGCCAAAGTCATTTGCCGAGACCCTGTTTAAAAAACGAAAGAAAGGATAAATATAAGTCTGGAAGTCAAGGAAAACCTCTTCGAGCCACCTGAAACTAGAGGTGATCCCTTGAAAGGGTGAGAGGTTCCCTGAATTTCTTGAGAAAATTCTTTGAAGGTTATGTAACCAGGAGACGATAATGGTGCAACCTACAAGACCAATAAGGGGGTTAGGATCGAGGCTTCTCCTCGAGAAACTAGCAAGAGAGAAAAAAATTGCGACTGTGTGGGACCCAAGCGCAGAAATCGAAACGTCTTCAGAACTGGGGGCGGGAAAAATTTTCGGACGAGAGCATTTTCGAAATTTCACTCCAAAGCAAGAATAATACACGTCTCTCCAGAAACGCCTCTGTGTTGGACTCACTTGAATTTTCTACTCTCACAAACGATATACTCCTTTTACGAGAGTAGGGGGGAGTAGATGATGCGGCCTAAAAATGTCGTTCAATAAGAAGTCGACACGTGTATAAAGGATAAGATGAAAGAGAAGATATGGGATTATGGAAGGGGCTCTGGATAAAGAATCCCTTCTGGAAGTCCCTCCGGAGGGAGCTCCTGGAGGTCCTCCCGGAGAGACTTATCTGGAGGACCTGATCTTGATATGAATTGGTAAACCGAGAATATAGGAGATCTTCGCATGAATCGGACTAAGGCTGACCAAAGAAAGATTCTTCCCTCCTTCATTTTAGTGGAAGGAGTCCACTAGGGGGAGTGGCCCCGGTCTTTCCGGAGGTGGAGGACTGGAGGACTTCGTCCACTCAGCAGGGCCGAGTCTTATGGGCAGCTCCGAAATAAGAGGAAGGCTTGACTTGGCCCCGGTCTTTCCGGAGGTGGAGGACTGGAGGACTTCGTCCACTCAGCAGGGCCGAGTCTTATGGGCAGCTCCGAAATAAGAGGAAGGCTTGACTTCCTCTCCAGAAAGTATCTCTATAAATAGGTAAATTCGAGGAGATTTCCAGGTTAGATTTTTTACTTTGACAAAACTTAATACATTTCGTATCAAACATACTTCTGATATTCTTTGAGAGCTTGAGCCGATAAATCAAGGACTTTGAGGTCCTTATGATATACAAAGATTCTGATACTGACTTGAGCGTCGGAGCGTCCGCACCGGAGCCCCCTCCGGTGTGTCTTTTGCAGGTCCCTGGAGGATCATTCCAGCGGAAGCAGTGTACCCAAATCAGGTCTAAGCACTCGGGAATTTGGATATCTGACCCCGAGGATATATAATCCTCTCGTGCAATTTTTGGCACATCAGAAAGAAATTAATTAAATAATTTTTTAAATTTCATTTCTTTTAGTAATAAATGTATTCGTATAAACTTTATATTGCAATTACAAATGAAAGAAACATTTGCCCGAGTGGCGAGCGCCCTTGACACGCGAGTTTGAATTCTCGCATATTATATTTGCAAGGCCAAAAGGCCTTACACACAAAATGTGGCCAAAATGGGTTGCTAGCCCACTTGTGGCCCGGCGGTTCAATACCCAACAGGCGGTCTGCCGTCACGGTTCAAACCCCTATTTAACACTTATATTTTTAATTTATCTTGCGACATAAAAAACCGTCGCGCCGGCAATGAATATTTTTGTGGCAAATATTATATATTTAAAATAATATTAAAAAATTTTGTGACGACATTTACCTGTCACAAATTATTGACGACATTTTCACCTGGCGGATTACGGGTCATTCATTCACAAACTTTGGATGAATATTTCTGTTGTAAATTTGCGACGGTTTTTATAATTTCGTTGCAAATATTTGCGACAAGTGTACGTTTATGCGACGACCCAAATTTCATAGCAAATCATAGTTTTTTTTGTAGTGTATTTTGTTAATGCTACATGTTCAAATAAAAGGAATAACGCGGAAACAATGCTGCACTATTAATAGAGGCACATTGCTTTTTTCGATTTTCAGAGACAAGCACAACTTTCACTTCTTATAATTTGGAGAGAGGCACCACAATATAGAGGTGCTGGAGATCGAAGCTCATAAGCTTATGAAAAACACTAAACAAATGAAATTTATAGATGTGGAGACAATATTTTGGACATGGGAATTGCTAGTTTTAGCATAACATTAATATGCATTGATGTGGATGAAATCCACTTTTCAACAAATAATAATAATTGGTAAAAATTATGGAAGTTACCTTCGTTTGGAGACTCAAAGCTAACAACCACGTGCTCCCAGAATGCTCCTCGCGCTGCTTACGTGTTCCGAACCTGAAATGAACCCGTCAGGGGAGTTCTCGGTGATGGGCCTCCGACGCTCAAGTCAGGTAAAAGGCTGAGCAAGATGAAGAAAGGATACTAAAAACTAATATGAGAAGTGTGTGTAAAAAATGAGTAGTTCTCCTTTTACCTCGAGTGAGTTTGTTAGTGCCTTATTCATTTTGTTTCCAAGGTATTAAGGTTATTTTAAGTTCTGTATGCGAGTTAACATATTTTCTGCGTGGCAGTACCATGTCTAATACTCTGATTCTTTCAGAGTCCGTTAGTAGTGACGACACTCTGTAAAATAGGACAATTAGTTACACTTTTGGCAGTAGGCTAGGTCTGACCACCTCTTTTGAGCTCCTCCCGGAACAGTTTATCTTAACACCTGGGTCTAGCTCTTACCAACCAGTATATATTGCAATACGAATTTATGTAATTTCTCATCTCTGGCCCGGTCCTATTAGTTCTGCGTGATGGGCTTAAGGCCCTTAAAGCTAAAGGCCATATTTATTTATGGTCACGGTTATACACACACAGACTTATTGAGGACACCCACTGGCTAAACACACACACTGTGAGATGAGAACACCCACGTGGAAAACCCCAAAATACCCCTTCTTCGATCAATAAATTTCAACACCCACCACATTCTTTCAAAACCCTAAAAATTTCAACCCCCGTCCCTCCCCCGAGCGGCGCCAGCCTCCCCCTCCACTACCTCCCCAGCTGCGCCGTCAGCGTTTCCGACTTCCCCTCCCCTGTAAAAAAAAATCTCTAAAAACCCTCGCCGCCGTTGCATCGCCGGCCCCCACCTTACCCTACATCGCCGACGCCTCTCCCCAGCATCGCCGGCACCTCTCCTTCCCCTCCCTTGCATTGCGGCCTCTTATTCCCCTTCCTCTGCGCGAATTTTTTTGAACCTTAAGTCTTCGCTGCCTTCCCGGCTCTCCCCACCCTCTCCTCCGACGCATCGCCGACCCCCACTCTACCTTGCATTGCCAGTGCCTCTCCCTTCCGGTAAGTTTAGGAAAATTAGGGTTTTTATTTGTACAAGTTTTAGATCCAAAAAAATTGTTTTTTGTCGAATTTTTTTACTTCTTCGAATTTTTTTGTCGAAATAAGTTGCTTTTATCGAATTTATTTTCGAAATTTCTGTGTATGTCCGAAATTTTTTACCGAATCCAATTTTTTTTTTTGGTATGAAATTAGTGAGTTGGAATGATTGGTGATGGTGGTGGTGGTGACGATTTTGTTTAGAAATATAATGGGGGGGGGTGTACTCATCTTTTGTTTTTTTAAAAAATTTTATACGAGGGGTATATGAGACATTTTACATGCCCTTTAAGATGAAAAAATGTCTGGCGGGTGTCCTCAATATGTCTGTGTGTGCGTATAACCGTGGCCTTTATTTATTTATGAAACTGGGTCTTGCATTGATTGTCCCAAGAGTTTAATATTATTAAGGAATAGTCAAAACATTCCTTGTATATAAGACATATTTGTTATATTTATCTTTTGTATTTATCTTTTCCTAAAATCATGTAATTAGGTTATACTGTAATTACTCCTATAAATACAAGTCATTCCCCACTCACCAATTCAACGGTGATCATATCTCATTGTTCACATGGTATCAGCCTAAACACGATCCTAAACCCTAACCCTAATTTCTCTTTCTCCCTCTCTACCGCCGCCACCACCAGTTTTAAGTGTAGAGTTATGCCTTGTCACATGGTATCAAAGCCAACTCTCTACTTCGATGTCTGGATCCACCTGTTGAACCACGTGTCGACCTTGTCCCCGTCTCATGTAAGGGAGGGTATTAAGGTATCCCACATCGGATAGAGAGATGGTTTTGGGTGGGCTTATAAGCCTGGGCAATCCTCTCACTTAACACCTTGGTTTTAAGTGTAGAGTTAGGCCTTGTCACATGGTATCAGAGCCAACTCTCTACTTCGATGTCTGGATCCACCTGTTGAACCACGTGTCGACCTTGTCCCCGTCTCACGTGAGGGAGGGTATTAAGGTATCCCACATCTCCAGCTCGCCGACATCTTCACGAAGAGCCTTCCTCGCCCGACGTTTGAATTCCTTCGATCCAAGCTCTGCGTTTTTCCCCATCCCACGCATCGCTTGACGGGGGACGGGGGATATTAAGGAATAGTCAAAAAATTCTTTGTATATAAGACATATTTGTTATATTTATCTTTTGTATTTATTTTTTCCTAAAATCATGTAATTAGGTTATACTGTAATTACTTCTATAAATACAAGTCATTCCCCACTCACCAATTCAAAGGTGATCATATCTCATTGTTCACAAATATTCTTTTATCATGCATGATGAATGGATTATCTTAGATATTTAGATGATCGCGCAGCGGCCTACTAACATGATGGATTTAGCAAGAATTCACGTTTCTTAATTCCATGACCGATGACCCTCAGCAGTCTGGACTGCGGAGTTTGAGGTGGATCCTCAGTGGTCTGGACTGCCAATCGCCTCGCGATATTAACAATATATGAATTCCTAATTAAGTGAGCTTCTTGATTAATTATCAAGAATGATCCTTAAAATATTGCAAAATGATCTGGCTGCCACGTTTTGGAAACTGAGACGGCCACGTAAGCTTTGATCGTTAAGAGTTTGTCAACGTAGTAATTTTAAAATTTCCAGCGCGAAAATTGATAGGAAAATATATATTTAATTTTCAGACCTCAAATGGATTGTTAAAATATGTAATTGGGTATCCATTTTATTTATTTATTTATTATAAGCAGAAAAATGCCTTTATACATGCAGATTACCTACTACCTCACAAAACAACAAATTAATAGGATATGATATTGCATCCCCGCCCCCCTGTGTGGACTTTTCAGGAAATTGGTATCCTTTTTGTGAAACTGATTATTTTATATTCGAAGTTGAGTACTAATTATTTAATTGATACATAAACCTGCACAAGTTAATCATGCAGCAAACAAACATGGCCGGCTGAATAATATAATCAATCTTGAGTGTACTAGTACGTTGGAAGGAGTGAGTGAGGTTCAATTCTTCATTTGAGGGTCATCATAATTTATATATTTATTTTATTTTTTCAATTTGGATCCACAATATGTTATATTAATCATTTTATATACATATACACCATGTTTGATAGCTTAGATAATTGAGATTATTAACGCCAGAGTACAAAATCTATCCCCTAAGTGTGTGCTGATACATTCCCTTTTTTTTTAAAAAAAATGTCCACTTGGTAATACAAAATTTCATATGAATGGTCGATTATACCCCTCATTTGTTAATAGGTTTTTTATTTTCGTTTCATCCGCATTATCTTCTCCCTCTTTCTTTCTCTGTCTCATTATCAAATACTCCTTATTTGTTTCTCTCCTTTCTCTCACATTTCCCGATGGGAAAAACACACTCACACACAAAAGATCTGAAATTGGAAAAACACACACACACACAAGATCCGCAAATATGAGGAAGAGGAGGGTGTGGCTTCGGTGTTTTTAAACGGCGGAGGTGGCGCGGGCGCTGCTCCCCGGAGTTTCTCTCCTTGGCTTCGGTGTTTTTAGACGGCGGAGGTGGGGCGGGCGCTGCTCCCCGGAGTTTCTCTCCTTCATCGAACGTTTTCGCAACTCGTCGAAAAAAATGGCGGCCGTTTTGAGTGGTGCCTCTCGCCGTCGTTGCTTCATCTCCGTCGGTTCCGCTCTAGATCTGATAACTAATATTTGAAAACTCGAAAGGTCTGCCTCTCTATCATCTAGGCTTCCTTTTTTTTAATTTTCGAGGGGGGCCTTGCAGAGCCTGAATGCCCGGTGCTCGTCTTCTCCGATCTACGCCGCTCGCGTGATGGTGGCGTAGATCTAGGGTTTTTTGAAAATAAGTTTTTCACTATTTCTTCCATGGAGTTTTTTGTGCTAACTAATTTGCATCTTCTTGGAGTTGTGTTTTTCCGCTATGATTATGTGAAGATTAGTGGAAAAAGATTGTGATTGATTATAATTGAAGATTCTTTACTTTTTCATCTGTAGTGGTTGACTAAATGTAATTTGAACTGATTTTAATCAATTGATGGCTCCCCTGAAAAAAGATGTTTCATTCTCTCGAGTTTTGATGTTTAATCAACTTGCGTTCAATCTGTTTGATGAATGTTCTCAATGAAACTTTTTAGGTCTTTACGATGGTGGTGTATGTACAACTTCTGAAAAACAAGGCAAGTCTTTTCTAAGAGCAGAATAGCACACACTGTTAATTTATATTTGTACACATTTCTGCCCTTAATACTCGGTTTATTGGTCTTATCTTTGAATTTCGAGTTATCTTGTTTCTGGGTTCGTGTTACAAGGGTTGATCGAATTACTCAGGTTATGGGCTGGGTTAAATTCTGTCGGAATACTGAGTTACGAGTTTCTTTCAATATTGTATTATTTATAGAATTTCAACATTATATGCTAATTGGGTTTCTATAAATGCTTGATAAGTTGTATTTCTGCCGTGATCCAATTGTGAATTTATAATTTTGGCCCCGGAAATATGACTTTGTGTCTGCTATTTTTATTTAATTTTTTTGACGGAAACGATTGTTGAGTATTGGTGAGAATGACCAATTGTATGATCAGCTATAAGACTGTGTGCCTTTATACTGTATTGGAAGTTTAAGCTTCTATTTTGATTTATTTGTTCTTGTTTGTTCTTGTGTCTATACTGTTAGGGTATGTTTAATTTGTGAATTAAAGATTTCAAAGTTTAGTGAATTTCAAAATCTTGATAAATAGAATGAAATGTGTTTGTTTTGAGATTTAAATGGAGTAGGGGTTATCTTTATGTCAAATCGAAAGTGTGGTGTAGAAAAAAATGGTATATATAGAGTTTATATGTATTTGTAGGGCTGTATGTATGAGGTTTTAAAAACCGGATTCTAAAATTCCAAAATAGAACCAAATTTAGATTTCAAAATCCCAATTCCTCTTTTCAAATCCCAAAGTTTAGAATGAGCTCATACATAGAGGACATATGCATGTACTTACTCATGCTATATATGCTACTGGTATTTATGCATGTGGTTTGATGAGTACTAGAAGAACTCAATCAGTCGTTCTGTTTTATGAGGTTTTATGAGGGTTGAAAATTTGAAAGGCTGTTTTCATTATTTGACTACTAGTTTCTTTCCTTTCAATTTTTCTATTAGCCGGTGGCAACACTGATATTGCTTCTGGTACTTTATTTAGCATATATATTAGATACGTACATTACACAAATCTCCTTGTTCTCCCCTCAGGCACCAAAACACACACACACACAATGTATGTTTACTTTCTTTAGACGATATATCTTGATGAGCTGATCTTTTACTTGTTTTGTAGGTATTTGTTTGGCATACTTTGGATTAAAATATGTCTTCAGCTCAAGACCCTTTCTACATTGTGAAAGAAGAGACTCAGGATTCAGTCTGAGTTCAACCGAGTATTAAGTATAAACCGAGTATTAAGTGATAAATGTTCTCAAAGTTAAAGGTAATGACAACTTCTGAAATTTGAAAATGTTATCTAGGATCTTTATATTACTCCTTAGCTTGAGATTAAATGTCTGAACTCTGAAAATAAATATACAAGGGGATGAGTGGCCTCTGAAACAATATAGTAGTAAATGTGAAGTTTAGAAATGATTATCCTTGTTATTTTCATTATTTGAGCTGAATGCATCATCTATTTTCCCCTCTGTACTCCAAACTGTGCTCAATCAATGATCCAAGCAATTAGAGACTCCAATTTTCTGTGACTTTTGACTATCGAAATACATGATGTATGAGAGAAGCCTATAATATAGCCTTGAGAAGGATTTATTGTAGGTGATATTGTGTAACTGGTTTCACAACTGATTTGGAAGTTCATCTTTCATAGTTATTTCCTTTCTCGTAACCAAAGTGCCCGGACTAACAAATCACATTCACTTGATCAA
This sequence comes from Galeopsis tetrahit, assembly GCA_963675135.1. Classification (NCBI taxonomy): domain Eukaryota; kingdom Viridiplantae; phylum Streptophyta; class Magnoliopsida; order Lamiales; family Lamiaceae; genus Galeopsis; species Galeopsis tetrahit. Next base: position 9,379,056 of record OY776125.1, on the reverse strand, counting down.
AATGTAAATGTGATAAAACAACATTTATCATTAAGTAATATTCTAGTTTGGTCACTTGTGTAGATTTTGCTCTGCATAGTTGTGTGACTTTTCATTTTTATCCAACACAACCCAACATAAAGGATGATATGAAATGATCCACATAGCCGGAAGAAGACTTATTAGTGTACTTGTTGATGATGCAGAATACTGTTGAAGAATAGTGTAAAATGGTATTCTTCACTTGAGCACTGTTGAAGTCAGCTATGTGAGCAATCGCTCCTGGTATTCTCGCTTTTGGTGTTGGAATTGGACTAAAATCTGGAATTAGGCTGTTAAGAATGGATTTCAATCTTTGATGATAATTGATTCTCTCTGGAAGCACTGTAAACCATTTTATTTACTTATTTTATTTACTTCAGTTTGTTTTGTTTTCTTCTTATTTGCTTTTCATTCTTGGAAATTGTTTTTCATTCTTTTCTTTTGTTAAGAGGCAGCATCTTTCTTCTTTGACATTATAAACGGGTGCCCCTTATTTATTGAGCTTGTAACTTTTTTCTTGTACTTTATATCATCAATAAATGCTTTTGTCTAACAAAAAAAAAAAACTTAAGTGGAGTAACATTTTTTTACTTGAAAATCTTGTCGATATTCAATATTTAATATATATATGTCTATATTCAATATAGATGTTGATGTTAAATATTTAATTATATTCAATATATATAGATATTCAGTGTTCAATATTTAATATGTATGTCGATATTCAGTTCAAAGAAAATTGAATTAATAAAATTTAATAAAAAAATTTGAAGAAAAGTTGATAGAAAAGTATATTATACTACTAATTAATTAATATATAATTAAAAATTAAATAATTTGAATTTAAAATTTGACGTAATTTTTGAAAAATAATTCTGAATAATCAAGTAAATTCTGATTTTAAAAAATTGTGTGAATTAAAAATTTTAAAAAATCTGAATAATAATTTTAAAATAAAATTTTGGAGTCAAAATATAAATAAAAAAATTGAATAAATCTAATTTGAACAAAAAATGTTCAATATACTTATCGATGTACAACAATTATGTAAATATTCAATATACTTATCGATGTACAATAATTGTGTACATGTTCAATATACTTATTGATGTAAGTGTTCAATATACTTATCGTTGTACAATATATATATATAATTACTATTAATTAAAATCTGATTATAAAATCTTAATAAAGAAGATTAAATTAATAAAATTTAATAAAAAAGTTTGAGTTAAGTTGATAGAAAAATTCAATATATATAATTTCAATTAATTAAAATCTTAATAAAGAAATTGAATTAATAAAATTTAATAAAATATGATTTGACAAGTCAAAGTCAAAGTTAACATTTAATAAAAAAAAATTTGGAAAAAAATGAATAAAAAAAATTCAAGTAAAATTTGAATTAATGCCGATAAAAAATACATGTATATCCAAATGGTAATTGAGGGGGTGTATTGATGAAAGTTGTGGGGGTAGTGATTGAAAAATTGGGAAACACTAGTCCATGCCCATTACCAGGCCCAATGACTAGCCTAATATTCTGGGCGGCGGCCGCCGCCTGGGAAATTGTCGGCAACAGGGCGAGATGTGGATCTCCGGCGTCGTTGTGAAGGGCCGCTTTGAGGCCATAAAAAACCCTCTTTACACCATAAAAAAATCAAAGATCTCAAACTTCCACACCAAAAAGACATGTCTTTTGCTTCAAATTTTTTTACAAATTTCACATTATAAACTCATCAAGAAATATAATAAGGAAAAAAATAAAAAATCAAGGATCTGACCTCTCAACATAAAAAAATCTGAAAATTTAAAGGACCCAGCAAATCGGAGGAATAAGAACCAGAAAATTAAAAGAATACAGAAAATTCAAAAACTAACTTAAAATGAAAAAAATCAGAGGAAAAAATCGGAGGAGGAGGAGGCACGAACATCTTTCTTCTTCAAACAGAGGGGCGGCGACGGCCTTCAAACGGAGGCGGTGGTGAGAGAGTAGCAGCAGCGGCGTGGAGGGAGGAGGGTTTCGAACAAACCTTAGTAGTCGAAGCCGGGAGCGGGCCGAGGAAGATGGAGGCCGGGAACCCACCACCCGTGTCGCCGGCGTCGTTGGAGGCCGCCGGAAAATGGAGAGGGGTGTCCGCCTTCTTCTTTAGCGAATCGCAACTTCGAAGAGTGATGAACTTGGGTTTTAGAATTTTGGAATGAGATAGGAAGAGAAGGTTAAAAGTCCCAAACAAAGGGCAGCGAGAGTTGAAAGGCTGGAGTGAGATGGTATCATTTCATTTGATTTGACATATGCTTTACTTGTGAAATGGTTTTGGTCATTCCAACAAACATTATGCGGAAGGAAATTTAAGGGCAAAATAGTCATTGACTACTTAAGAATTGTATCTCCTCACAATTTATTAATCAATTGTATTTGCACACACTTAGAGTCTCCCAAATGTACTAGAGCACACTTTGCCCTAGATAATTTGTTTGATAACTTAGTTTAGAAATGCTTTAAAATCTAAAAAGTTTAGATATCATCTTAATCTAGTCTAATTAGTTTTTGCTATCAAACCTGGCCTATAGTATATATAGTAAGTATGGTGGGATAAAATAAATACACTCTATGTAGAGGGAGAGTTTGAATTTTTGAACTGTCGTGGGTACTTATCTATCTATGAAATTAAAATATTTAAAGAAAAGGAAATATAATATTCCATTAAATTGCAGTACACTAACTTTGACTAATCAAGTGTTTAGTTAATCAGTCCAATGCAAATGCAAGTAGTAGGCTGTTTCGTAACACTTTCCTTGAGCCATTTTCCAAGTGCTAATTAGGAGTATAAATAGTTAACAACCCTGCACTTCCTCTACAACCAATATCACATCTTCTCTCTCTCTCAAACAAATTAACAATTCTTTCATCCATACTCACATCAGCTAGCAGAATGAAGATGACCGCTGCTCCTCTGAAAAAGTCACAAATTAGTTCCGATGCGGTGCCCCTCTCCGCATACGTGGCCAACACTGTTGTGTTGCCTGTCTTTTTCTCGGTGGTGTATTATCTGCTGCTCCAATGGCGGGAGAAGATCCGCAGCTCCACCCCTCTCCACATTCTTAACCTCTCCCAAATCTCTGCCATACTCATCTTCTTCGCTTCCTTTATCTATCTCCTTTCCTTCATCGGTATTGGTTTCGTCCACTCCCTCATTAACCCCACCTCCGATGACATTTTGGACGAAGAAGAAGAAGAAATTACTGATCAACTCATCAAAAACAAAACAGTGGATAATGAGGAGCCTATTTCCCAGCTTTCCCTTTCCCTTTCGGATGAGGAGATGGTGATGTCTGTCGTGGAGGGGAAGATCCCTTCCTACGCCCTCGAATCCAAGTTGGGTGATTGTAAGCGCGCTGCTGCCATCCGTCGTGAAGCTTTGCAGCGTATCACCGGAAAATCCCTGGAGGGCTTGCCCCTGGAAGGGTTCAACTACGAGGCTATACTAGGCCAGTGCTGCGAAATGCCTGTGGGTTACGTCCAGATTCCGGTGGGCATCGCAGGCCCACTCTTGCTAAATGAGGTGGAGTATTCAGTCCCCATGGCGACGACGGAGGGGTGCCTCATCGCTAGCACCAACAGGGGTTGCAAGGCCATCTACGTCTCCGGGGGAGCCACCTGCACCATCCTCAGAGACGGCATGACTAGAGCCCCCGTGGTGAGATTCGCAACCGCCAGACGTGCAGCTGAGTTGAAGTTCTTCCTTGAAGACCCTCTCAATTTTGAGACCTTGTCGCAAGTATTCAACAGTTCCAGCCGATTCGGGAGGCTCCAGACCATCAAATGCGCCATCGCCGGAAAGAATCTCTACATTAGATTCACCTGCAGCACAGGGGACGCCATGGGGATGAACATGGTATCCAAGGGTGTCCAGAATGTACTCGATTTCCTCATCACCAAAGACTACTTTCCAGACATGGATGTCATCGGCATCTCTGGAAATTACTGTTCGGATAAGAAACCAGCTGCCGTCAATTGGATTGAGGGCAGGGGCAAGTCAGTTGTGTGTGAGGCTATAATCAACGAAGAGACTGTGAAGAAGGTGCTCAAAACTGACGTCGCTACTTTGGTCGAACTCAACATGCTAAAGAACCTCACAGGTTCCGCCATGGCAGGAGCTCTCGGTGGCTTCAATGCTCACGCAAGCAACATCGTCTCTGCTGTGTTTCTCGCAACAGGTCAAGATCCTGCACAAAACGTTGAGAGTTCCCATTGTATCACCATGCTGGAAGCCGTTAACCAAGGAAAGGACCTTCACATTTCAGTCACCATGCCTTGCATCGAGGTTGGTACCGTAGGCGGTGGAACTCAGCTCCCCTCACAGGCCGCATGCCTCAACTTGCTCGGAGTTAAGGGAGCCAGTAAGGACACTCCGGGGGCCAATTCTAGGCGACTAGCCACAATTGTTGCCGGGTCTGTTCTCGCGGGAGAGCTGTCCCTACTCTCAGCAATAGCTGCAGGACAACTAGTGAAGAGTCATATGAAGTACAATAGGTCTCCCAACAAAGTTTCAACTTAATTGACCTCTCTAGCTCTTCTTAAATACAACATTCGTTTATTAGTTTTCTTCTTTTTGATTAGTACAGAGTATTAAATATACATTTCTTCTTAGTCATTAATCAAATCTATCTGGTTCACCTCAATTTCTCAAGGCCTTCTTACAGAGTTTTTCAGAGCAATAATATAATCAATGCAAACCAATTCAACAAATTAAGAATGATCAAGCAAGTTCAACCAAGAAAGTTTAATTTGCAAGGCCAAAAGGCCTTACACACAAAATGTGGCGAGAATGTGTTGTTGGCCGCCAACGGTTCGATACTGCCCAGGCGCTCCGCCAGCACGGGTTCAAACCTTGGCTAACTTTTTTTTTTTTTTTTTTAAATTTGGAGTATATATTAAAAATAAAAAAAGTCTTAAATGCACACTATGCACCAAACTATAGATTGGTGCACGCTTTCCTTTTTTTTTTAATAACTCCTTTCTTCTCCTTTTCTTTTTCTCATTTTTTTCTCTTTCCCTGTAACCTGTAACAGTTTTTTTTTTTAAAACCGATTAATTTTTATTATTGAAAAGTGGTAGATATTTTGTAGTGTTAAAATATAATTATTATTGAAAGATGGTCACAAGTTTTTGTAGAATTAAAATATAATTATTAAAAATTATATTTAGTTACAAATTTTAGTTATTAAAAAAAATATTTAATTACAAATTTTAGTGTTAAAATATAATTATTAAAAAAAAATTAGTTACAAGAAATTTAAAGAAAAATGTCGATGGTCACATGATTCGAACTTGTGACCTTATACATAGTTTATGATGCTGTAACCACTTGGACATCAGTTACTTTAATTCAAATTTTTGGTTTAAACAATATATATTGGTTTGACATGTGCATTAGTGTGCACGTGCACACTATGCACAGGAGACCAACTCTTAAAAATAATATTAAAATTGGGATAGAAGTAAATTTAGTCCTATAACTTTCAACCTTTCCTAAAATGGTTCAAAAAAATTAAATGTATCAATTTAGTTTCATTTTTTTGCAAATTTGTTATGTGTTGATCCCAAAAAAGTTAATTGTATGTCACGTGTGTCCCTAGGTCAATGTACTCCTCAAAAATGGTCTGGCACGTGTCCCTAGGTCAATTGGGGAGGAAGACAAACTTTTGGTTATGACTCGGCCGATCGAGCTGCCCTTTGTAAAAACGTGGACACGATTCTTCCCTAACTCGGCCGTGTACTCCTGATTGCCCCCACTCCCTGTGACGAGGTAGTCGTGCTCGAGCTTTGGGCTCGACCAAGCCAATTTTTGTTCACGTGCTGACTCGACCGTGTCATAGTTGGCTCTTGTTTTGTGCATAACTTTTGATCCGGAATTCCGATCGGCTTAATTCTTGTTTCATTACGACCCTCTCTTCGATATCTTTCATTTGATTCACTCTTTGGATTGATCCATCGGCCTGATTTTTCCTGATTTGCTTCAAAACGCCTCATTTTTCCTATAAATCAAGCAAGAATGATCTTGTATCAAAATTTCAACAATTAAACCACAATCACACGATTCTTGCAAGCATAGAACGACATTTAAAGCATAATTCATCCAAAAATCGAGCAATCTCACGATAAATCAAATAGTAAAAAATGTGTACATATACTTTATATTGCAATTATAAATGAAAGAACCTCTTGCTCTAGTGGCGAGCCCTCCCTCGGTGGGTGCCCTTGAGACGCGAGTTTGACTCCCAGTGGGAGAAAACTCTCACATGTTATATTTGCAAGGCCAAAAGGCCTTACACACAAAATGTGGCGAAAATGGGTTGTTGGCCCGCCAACGGTTCGATACTGCCCAGGCGGTCCGCCAGCACGGGTTCATACCCTGGCTAACTTTTTTTTTTTTTTTTTTAATTTGGATTTTGAGACATAAAAAGCAGTTGCGTATTACAACGGCCGGTAACGAATATATTTTTTTCTCGAAAATATTATATATTAAAAATAATATTAAAATTGGGATAAAAGTAAATTTAGTCCTATAACTTTCAACCTTTCTTGAAATGGTTCAAAAAAATTAAATATATCAATTTAGTCACATTTTTTTGCATTTTCTTATGTTTTGATCCCAAAAAAGTTAAATGTATCAATTTAGTTCCATATATATATATGTTTTACAATTTGTTCTAATATGGTCCTAAAAAGTTAAATGTACCAATTTAATCCCAATTTTTCGCAATTACATTTAACTTTTTTGGGACCAAAGCAAAACAACTTGTGAAAAAATGAGACTAAATTGATATATTTAACTTTTTGGGACCAAAAAAAGAACAAATTGCCAAAAAAAAAAAAAAAAAAAGAAGGACTAATCTGGTACATTTAACTTTTTTGGGATCATTTCAATTAAAAAATGTAGAAAGTTATGGGTCTAAATTGGTTTATATCCCTATTAAAATTATTTGCAAAGATATTTACCCATCGCAAAATTTTGACGACATTTCCTCCCAGGCAGGTTTCGGGTCGTTCCTTCGCAAATTTGGGATGAATATTTTGGTCGTAAATTGTACGACGGTTTACAAATTTTTGTTGCAAATATTTGCGACAAGTTTTTATGCGACGACCCAAACTCCGTCGCAAATCAGCGCTTTCTTGTAGTGTATATTGTTACATGCAGATTATAGAGAATATAAAAGTGTGGGAAATATATTTTTCTTGATTAGTTGTAAAGGAGATTTACAATGAGTATTTATACAAGAGATAATTAGGTCTAACCTAACCCTAATGGGCTTTATAAGAGAGCCCATAGGAAACTAAGATGGGCCTATACAATAAATAAGAATGAGAGTGTATTTACTAATATAGGTCCAATACGCCCCCTCAAGATGGAGCACCATTGGTGAGTCCAATCTTGGACATGAGAAGTTGCAGTCGAGTGCTGGAGAGTGGTTTCGTGAGAGCATCCGCAAGTTGATCGGCAGAGGAGACATGGGACACACGTAGTTGTTTTGTCTTTATGAGGTCACGGACAAAGTGAAAGTCAATAGCAATGTGCTTCATCCGTGAATGAAAAACAGGGTTCGAGCACAAATAGGTGGCACCAATGTTGTCGCAGTAGATAGCTGGTGTAAGTAAAGTGGGGAAGTGGAGCTCCTGAAAAAGGGATTTGAGCCATTGAACTTCAGAGGCAGCGGCAGCAATTGCTCGATATTCAGCTTCAGTCGAGGAGCGAGCAACAGACTTTTGTTTCTTGGACGACCACGAGATAGGATTAGAACCTAGAAATATAATATAGGCACTGGTGGAGGTTCGGTCATCGGTGTCTCCGGCCCAATCAGCATCAGTGAAGCAGTGAAGCGATGAGGATGGATTAGAGGTGAGGGTGACCCCAACATTTCGTGTACCATTCAAGTACCTCAGTAGACGTTTGGCAGCACCCCAGTGAGTGGTAGAGGGTGCATGCATAAACTGCGACAACTTGTGCACAGCAAAGGCAATGTCCGGCCTGGTGAGTTGTAGATATTGAAGGGAACCAAGAACCTGACGATATTGGGTGACATCGGCAGGCGAGGAGCCATCCGAGATAGATAGGCGAGCAGAGGTTGGTAAGGGGGTGCGAACAGGTTTTGAAGTAAGCATGTTGTACCGGGCGAGCAGGTTAGTGACATACTTGCGTTGAGAGAGGAAGCATGAGTTCTTAGATCTGAGAACTTCCACGCCCAAGAAGTAAGATAGAGGACCAAGATCCTTGACTGAGAACTTGGCACTGAGGTCGGCAGCCACACGAGCGAGCATGGGAGTGTTGTTGCCCGTTAGGATGAGGTCGTCAACATAGACGAGGAAGTAGGCGACCACTCCATTGTTGTTGTAGACGAATAGAGATTCATCTGAGTGAGTGGGAGTGAACCCAATTTCTTCGAGAAAGGAGCGAAGAGCATGGTACCACGTGCGAGGAGCCTGTTTCAAGCCATAAATGGATTTGTGTAATTTGCAAACATAGGATGGAAAGGTCTTATCTGCAAAGCCAGGGGGTTGGGCCATGAAGACTGTGTCTGAGAGTGTGCCATGGAGGAAGGCGTTGTTGACATCAAACTGTTGTAGAGGCCAATGCTGAGTGACAGCGATGCTGAGGACTGCTCGCACAGTGGCTGGCTTGACGACCGGACTGAAGGTCTCAGTGAAGTCAACACCTGGTCGTTGGTGAAAGCCTTTGGCAACCAAGCGAGCTTTGTACTTGTCAAGGGATCCGTTAGGTTTTCGTTTGATACGAAAGACCCACTTGGAGCCGACCACATTCTAAGATGTATTGGGAGGAACTAAGTCCCAGGTGCCATTCTGAAGAAGAGCATCAAACTCAGCTGACATGGCTGCTCGCCAGTTTTTGTCTTTGAGTGCCTGCGACACACAACTTGGTTCAATATCAGATGTGATGACAGAGGTAAGCCCATACCTCGGATTTGGCTTGAACACATTGTTCTGAGCTCGAGTTATCATGCGAGGTGCAGGAGGTCGCAAGGGAGCATTGGTCGGTACAGGGATGTCGGATATGGGGGTACTCGGCAGGGAGGTAGTTGTAGGTGTGGTTGGCAGGGGTATGTTTAGTTGGTCGACTAGTGTGAGATGATGCGGAATGATGGGGGTCGGCATCGGGTTGGGGGCGAGGAGGGGTGTGGCAGAACGAGGAGGCGAAGGGGCTATAAGAATGGACGAGGAGCTGGGAGCGGAGGGAGTAGTTGGCGAGGAGTTGGAGGTCGGCAGAGAGGAAGGTTGGTGAGTGGGAGAGGAGATGGAAAAGGGAAACGTATGTTCAACAAATTGAACATGACGCGAGGTGTAGATTCGGTTTGTGGAGCGATCAAGGCAGAGATAAGCGCTCTGTGTGGGTGAGTATCCGATAAAAACACACGGAGTAGAGCGAGGATCGAGTTTGTGAGTTGTGTAGGGGCGAAGTAAGGGATAGCAGAGGCAACCAAATATACGAAGCTTGGTGAGGTTAGGGGGACGAGCAGTGAGTGTTTCATAGGAGGAAGCCATGGTAAGGTTAACTTTGGGAATGCGGTTTATGATGTATGCTGCCGAGCAGACAGCATAAGGCCAGTAAGTGAGGGGCATGGAGGCATGGTGAAGAAGAGATAGGGCTGTGTCGACCACATGGCGATGACGCCGTTCAGACATGCCATTATGTTCGGGAGTGTGAGGTGGGGTGGTAAGGTGTGCAATGCCATGGGTCTGAAGAAAGGGGCGAAGAGCAATGAATTCTCCCCCATTGTCTGAGTAAAAGGTTTTGATTGTGTTTTGATAGTTGTTTTCAACAAGGGTTTTAAATGTGGTAAATGTGGAGAGGACATCCGATTTTTTTTTTAGGGGGTACACCCAAATATATTTGCTGAAGTGATCAACGAATAATACATAGTATTTGAAATTATCGGGAGATAAGACAGGCGATGACCAGACATCTGAGAAGATAACATCAAGTGGCTTAGTAGATGTAATGCTCGAATCATAAAATGGTAGTTTGTGACTTTTGATACAAGAACAAGAGTTACAATTGAAATGTTTGGAAGGTGCACTGGATAAGTTAAGCTTAGAGAGTGTGTGAGTAAGGATTTTTGTCGATGGGTGGCCAAGGCGAGCATGCCAGGTGGTCGTTGTGAGGTGTTGAGTAGTGAAGGCTTGCGGGGAGGTGCTTGACATGTGTGCCGGCCAGACATACAGATTATTGATACGACTCCCAACGAGGAGAATGCTCCCCGAGTGACCATCCTGCACCTGAAAAGAAGAGCGATCAAAGACAATGTTAACATTGTTATCACGACAGAGACTAGAGACCGAAATCAAGTTTTTCGAGATGTGTGGGACGACCAAGACATTCGAAAAACTGAGAGACTCAAGTTGGGGAAAGCACATAGAGCCAGTGTGCGATATGTGTAAACCTTTACCATCACCAATTTCTACATTGTCAGACCCATCAAAAGCTGAGTGGAGAGAGAGGTTGGCGAGGTCGTTGGTGATGTGATGCGAAGCACCTGAGTCAAGAATCCAGTGATCGGCAGGATGTGCCGAGGAGGCTGAGTGTGCCGAGTTGGCCGGGCGAGAGCTGGGAGAAGGAGCAGCTGTCCGATTGATACGAGAGGGTGGTGTGTACTGACCATGTGGTCGGTGAGAACCAGGAGAAGGAGCAGTGGGCGAGGGTAAAGAAGGAATCTCAGGGCAGGTGCGAGCAGTGTGACCCGGTGTTCGGCAATATTGGCAAGTGCCAAGATAGGGCCTTTGCGAGAACTGGCGAGGACGAGTGTCAACAGTTTTAGACCTCGAGTCAGGTCGCGAGGAGCGATGAAGAGGTTTACTAGCAGTGAGGGCTGAGGCAGGTATAAGGGCTGAGGATGGTCTTGAGGCAATTTGAACCTCGGCACTGAGGAGCTTGTCGCAGAGCTCGGCAAAGGAGATGGGCTGTTCGCGAGCTTGAATGGCATTTGCTATATCATTGTAAGACTCATCAAGGCCAGTTAGTACTTGAAGGGTAACGTCCTCGGCATCAGAAGTAATGCCGAGGAGTGCAAGTTCGTCGACCACAGAGCGAATTTCCATAAGAAAGTCGGAGACCGGGCGAGCACCCTTGGTCAGAGAGCAAAACTTGGTTTTGAGGGCAAGGATGCGGCCTCTGGAGGGTTTTCCATACATGCTTTCAAGCATCGACCAGGCTTCGCAGGAGGTTTTAGTCGATGCCACGAAGGGAATAAGTTCCGGGGACATGGATCCAACCATGGCTGAGAAAATGAGATTGTCCTGACATACCCACAAGTCGTGTGCAGGATTTGGAATGGTGGTGGTGGTGTCGCCAGCAGCTAGGATTGTGGGAGGTGGGCATGGATGTGCGCCCAAGACATAGCCAAAGAGGTTGTGTCCAGTGAGAAGAAGGCGAAGCTGGAATGACCAAGCACCATAGTTGGTGGAGGTAAGCTTCAAGGACATATTTGCAAGTCCTTTAAAAGTGATTGGTGCCGGCGACTGAGATGAAGCGGCCATTGTGTTGAGTAGAGCAGCGGAGAGAGGAGAGGGGCAGCAAGAGTTGGGCGTCTTAAGACGGATGGCGGCGGCGGCGCGTCAGTGGCGAAGACGGCGGCGGCTGGTTATGGTGCAGCAGGCAGCAGCTGGGTTATAGTAGCGGCGGCGGCGGCGGCGACTAGGGTTTGTAGCGGCGGCGGCGGCGGCTAGGGTTTGGATCAGGCGTGAGCCAAATGACTCGATGATACCATATAGAGAATATAAAAGTGTGGGAAATATATTTTTCTTGATTAGTTGTAAAGGAGATTTACAATGAGTATTTATACAAGAGATAATTAGGTCTAACCTAACCCTAATGGGCTTTATAAGAGAGCCATAGGAAACTAAGATGAGCCTATATACAATAAATAAGAATGAGAGTGTATTTACTAATATAGGTCCAATACAGATTACCTACTACCTCACAAAACAACAAATTAATAGGATATGGTATTGCACCCCCGCCCCCCTGTGTGGACTTCCATGAAATCAATTATTTTATATTCGAAGTTGAGTACTTATTTAATTAATTAATAAAACTGCAGAAGTTAATCATGCAGCACGTACACAAGCATGACCGGCCGACTGAATAATATAATCAATCTTGGAAGTAGTGAGTGAGGTTCAATTCTTCATTTGAGGGTCATCATAATTTATATATTATGTTATATTAATCATAATATATATATGAGATCACGCTCTCCCTTTATCCGTTATAATGGTCGAGCATGCAATTTTCCTTTCTGCTACTGCATGACAAAATAATATATCTATGAAATTTAAATTCTTGAACATTAATTTGGTGGGGTACCTATCTATCTATGAAATTAAAACAATAAAAGAAAAGGAAAAATATACAACCAGCCAAAGCAATATAATATTCCATTAAATTACAGTACACTGATTTTGACTAATCAAGTGTTTAGTTAATCAGTCCAATGCAAATGCAAGTAGGGTGTTTCGTGTCTCTTTCCTGGGGGCTTCACTTCACCACCATTTAATTAGGAGTATAAATAATTAACAACCCTGCATTCCCTCTACAACTACAACCAATATCTCTTCGTCTCTCAAACAAATTATCAATTCTTCATCCATACTCACATCAGCTAGCACTACGAGAATGAAGATGGCCGCCGCTCCTCTCAAAAAGTCGCAAATTAGTTCGGATGCGGTGCCCCTCTCTGTGTACGTGGCCAACACTGTTGTGTTGCCTGTCTTCTTCTCGGCAGTGTATTATCTGCTGCTCCAATGGCGGGAGAAGATCCGCAGCTCCACCCCTCTCCACATCCTTAACCTCTCCCAAATCTCCGCCATACTCATTTTCCTGGCTTCCTTCATCTATCTCCTCGGCTTCATGGGTATTGGTTTCGTTCAGTCCCTCATTAATCCAAACTCCGATGACATTTTGGATGAAGAAGAAGAAATTTCTGATCAACTCATCAAAAACAAAACAGTTGATAATGAGGAGCCTATTTCCCAGCTTTCCCTTTCCCTTTCGGATGAGGAGATGGTGATGTCTGTCGTGGAGGGGAAGATCCCTTCCTATGCCCTCGAATCCAAGTTGGGTGATTGTAAGCGCGCTGCTGCCATCCGCCGTGAAGCTTTGCAGCGTATCACTGGAAAATCCCTGGAGGGGTTGCCCCTGGAAGGGTTCAACTACGAGGCTATACTAGGCCAGTGCTGCGAAATGCCTGTGGGTTACGTCCAGATTCCAGTGGGCATCGCGGGCCCACTCTTGCTAAATGAGGTGGAGTATTCCGTCCCCATGGCGACTACGGAGGGGTGCCTCATCGCTAGCACCAACAGGGGATGCAAGGCCATCTACGTCTCCGGGGGAGCCACCTGCACCATCCTGAGAGACGGCATGACTAGAGCCCCCGTGGTGAGATTCGCAACCGCCAGGCGTGCAGCTGAGTTGAAGTTCTTCCTTGAAGACCCTCTCAATTTTGAGACCTTGTCGCAAGTATTCAACAGTTCCAGCCGATTCGGGAGGCTCCAGACCATCAAATGCGCCATCGCCGGAAAGAATCTCTACATTAGATTCACCTGCAGCACAGGGGACGCCATGGGGATGAACATGGTATCCAAGGGTGTCCAGAATGTACTCGATTTCCTCATCACCAAAGACTACTTTCCAGACATGGATGTCATCGGCATCTCTGGAAATTACTGTTCGGATAAGAAACCAGCTGCCGTCAATTGGATTGAGGGCAGGGGCAAGTCAGTTGTGTGTGAAGCTATAATCAATGAAGAGACTGTGAAGAAGGTGCTCAAAACTGACGTCGCTACCTTGGTCGAACTGAACATGCTAAAGAACCTCACAGGTTCCGCCATGGCAGGAGCTCTCGGTGGCTTCAATGCTCACGCAAGCAACATCGTCTCTGCTGTCTTCCTCGCAACGGGTCAAGATCCTGCACAAAACGTTGAGAGTTCCCACTGTATCACCATGCTGGAAGCCGTTAACCAAGGAAAGGATCTTCATATCTCAGTCACCATGCCTTGCATCGAGGTTGGTACCGTAGGTGGTGGAACTCAGCTCCCCTCACAGGCTGCATGCCTCAACTTGCTCGGAGTTAAGGGAGCCAGTAAGGACACTCCGGGGGCTAATTCTAGAAGATTAGCCACCATTGTTGCCGGGTCTGTTCTCGCGGGAGAGCTGTCCCTACTCTCAGCAATAGCTGCAGGACAACTAGTGAAGAGTCATATGAAGTACAATAGGTCTCCCAACAAAGTTTCAACTTAATTGACCTCTCTAGCTCCTTTTAAATTCACATTCGTTAATTTATTAGTTTTTTCTTATTGATTAGTATTAAATATACATTTCTTCTTAGTCATTAATCAAATCGATCTGGTTCAACTTAATTTCTCAAGCCTTTCTTCATTTTCTGTACAAAGAGTTTCAGAGCAATAATATAATCAATGCAAACCAATTCAACAAATTAAGAATGATCAAGCAAGTATGATGATGTTCAACCAAGAAAGAGAAACACCACACCTAGATTAATTGAGTGGTTTGACCAATATGATCGAATTCACTCCAATCTATCACTAAAAAAAAATTGTGTGTTCTGCGACAGCTTCAAATCCGTCGGAAATTGCGACAGATTTGGCCAAATTGATGAAGTCAACCAAATTTGCAACGTAAACAAAATCCGGGATTTGCAACAAATTTCAGGGATAAATTCACAGATGGTCTAGTAACTTTTTCAGAATCCACAAAAGGTCCTGTAACTTTTTATTTAATCAGTTTTAGTTTGGGAAAATTGCACTTTTAGTCCTATAAGAATATGTTCAAATCACTTTTAGTCGTTTTTACTACACTATTGGTCCTGTAAAAATACTTCTGTTAACATTTAACAGAAAAGATGACTGAGCCTCTCAATTGCAATATTGTTTTTAAATTAAAACCAATTAAAATATTTATAATTATAATACAATTTTTTTATATATTAAAATTTTAGCTCTACCCATCGAACGCGAGTCTTCCTCCCAGCAAATAATTTCGGCGAGTCTCCCTTCCGACAAAAATTTCCGGCGACTTCCCAATCACCCACAACTCATGTACGCTGTCCCAACCCCTCCTATTTCCCCTACTTCATTCGCCGAAAATTCCCAAAATACTGAGAAAAAATAACACCCATGAGCCACCAAAATCTGAAATCTCACAGTCACCCTCACCACACCCCGTCGCCAGACACGAATATAAAAAGTCGGAGAAACATAGTTAAGAAAACAATAAAAAAATTGAAATGAAACTTTACAAATTGGAGATGAAGGAGAGATCGAAATTTGAAATTGACAAGGGGCTTCGATTCCTAGCATTGATACGAGACTACAGTGTGGATAGCCTCAATGAAATTTGTGACCGGATTCAAATTTCGAATTTTCTTGAAATTTTTGAAGAATATGGATTGAAATTTTTTAATTATATTCCAATTCTGTGAAAAAAAATAATTATTCAGATTCTAAATAAATTATTATTTTTTTGTTTTTTGTATTTTAAAATTATACCAAATTCTATATATATATTTCCTATTAATTTATAATTTAAGAATATATATAATTATATATGATCAGTTTATTTTTAATACTATTTTTTAATCTAACGGTTTCCATCCATAATTTAACGGACAGGACCAATATTGCATACAAAAGGACCACTTTCGAATTTCAGGATCAAAAGTGATTTAAACATATTCTTACAGGACTAAAAGTGCAATTTTCCCGTTTTAGTTTTTTTTCCTCAATTTTGGTCCTTTCAGTCTCAATTTTGATCCCTTAGTCCAATTCTAGTCTTTTTAGTCCAATTTCCGCCCTCCAATCTAATTGCAGTCATACTAACTCTAATATAACATATGTGTTTCACGTGGAAAAAAAATTGACATTTTTGACATATCATCCGCCACACAAGCTGTTTTGGATGAAAATAAGAGAGATATATTTAATACAAAATATTAAAATATGCATATTTTAATATTTAATCTTTAACAGTTGAAAATTGTTTTTAAGTTGAACTTTAAATTGTTTTAATTTGAACTTTTGTGTTTTTAGACACATTAATTATTTGAGAGCTAACATGTGTATTCTTTTGTATTGATGGTAGAGTTTAGACCCCAAATATGTATAAAATATTTTCAATATTATTGATAAATAATTATAATTATTTACTACTCATGTGTTGGATGATGCGTTCAAAATGTTAAAAATGAAATTGTCACGTAAAATACACATGTTCTATTTCCTTGAGTAGGTCCAAAATTGGATTGAAATTGGGCTTACAGGATCAAAATTGAGACCAAAAGGACGAAAAATCATGGGACTAGCTTGTGTGGATTCGGTCATAGTTACATGACCATTTATTTTTGCAATTTGTTCTGTTTTGATCCCAAAAAAAGTTAAATGTGTCAATTTAGTTCTTTTTTTTTTTTTTTAAATTTGTGCTATTTTGGTTCCTAAAAAGTTAAATTTACTAATTTAGTCCTAATTTTCGCAATTACATTTAACTTTTTTGGGACCAAAACAAAACAACTTGTGAAGAAATGTGACTAAATTGAGACATTTAACGTTTTGGGACAAAAAAAGAACAAATTGCAAAAAAAAAAAAAAAAAATCGGACTAAATTGTTACATTTAACTTTTTTGGAACAATTTCAAAAAAGGTAGAAAGTTATGAGACTAAATTGGTTTCTATATATCCCTATTAAAATTATTTGCAACGATATTTACCCATTGCAAATTTTTTACGACATTTTCACCCAGGCGGATTTCAGGCCGTTCCTTCGGAAATTTGGGATGAATATATTTTCATCGTAAATTTGCGACGGTTTTCAAAATTTAAATGCAAATATTTGCGACAAGTGTTTATGTGACGACCCAAACTCCGTCACCAATCAGCACTTTGTTGTAGTGTATTTAGTTACATGCAGATTACCTACTACCTCACAAAACAACAAATTAATAGGATATGGTATTGCACCCCCGCCCCCCTGTGTGGACTTCCAGGAAATTCATTATTTTATATTCGAAGTTGAGTACTTATTTAATTAATACATACAACTGTAGAAGTAAATCATGCAGCACACAAGCATGACCGGGTGAATAATATAATCATTCTTGGAAGTAGTGAGTGAGGTTCAATTCTTCATTTGAGGGACGTCATCATAGTTTATATATTTATTTTATTTTTCAATTTAATTGGCACTTCAATATGTTATATTAATATTAATCATAATATATATGACACTGTCTCTTTATCGAAAAAATTTCAAAATACGTCCTGTAACTTAGGTTGATTCCATTTTAAATCCTTTAAATTTTCACTTTTTCAAAATATGTCCTAAGGTGTCCAATTTACATCCTGAAAAATTTCAAAATACATCCTATATCTTAGGTCAATTCCATTTTAAATCCTTTATGTTTTCACCTTTTCAAAATACATTCTAAGATGCCCTATCGAAAATTAAATTTTTCACCGGAAACTGACACGCACGGCTCGAAAGTCTGTTTAAAATTGGGGCTTCCGATAAATTTGGTGACCAGGTAATTAAACACCGGAAGCCCTAATTTTAAAAACACGTTCGAGTCGCACGTGTCAATTTTCGGCGAATTTTTTTATATTTCCAACCAAAAGGATGTAAATTGGACACCTTATGATGTGTTTTGAAAAAGAGAAAACAGATTTTAAATAGAATCGAACTAAGTTACAGGACGTATTTTGAAAATTTCCCCCTTTTATCCTTTATAAGGGTATAGCACGCAATTTTCCTTTATGCTACTATATGATAAAACAATATACTCCCTCCGTCCCGGAGAAAGCTCCCCATGAGCTCCGGGCACGGAGGTTAAGAAATACTAATATAATAAATAGATGTATTAGAGGTGATGTGATTGAGAGAGAGGGGAATATAATGAAATGTGAGAGGAAATAGTTACCAAAAAAGGAATGGGTAGCTTACATTGGAACAGACGAAAAAACAAAGTTGGGGTTGCTTTCACTTGGACGGAGGGAGTATATTTTTATATTAGTTGGTATTCGGGAAAAGCCATATATAAACAAAAGAAAATTGAAATTTCGTCGATCATATCCCCGGCCGCGACAACAATATCAATCAAAGTCGTCGAGTTTGCTTGAACGTCGATCGCCAATGGAACAATAAATTCATCAAGTAACTCACCCGCTCTGAATGAATCGGAACCCACGTACAAACATTCCGACTTTGACAGAGTAAACATGGACAAAATAGCCAGCGACTCGAGATTCAGCTCCGAGGGCACTGAACTAATGTCAGCAAAAAAAACCGCGAGCAAAATCTCACGCGCACCACTTACAGGAATAATGGACAGCGAATGTAATAAGAATGTTAATAGAGGTTATAACAATTGAAAGAACAAACGCATAGTTGGGGTTGCGCGTAGGGCTGTTACACGAACCGAGCCGCTCGTGAGCTCGACTCAGCTCGGCTCGTTCGTTAAATGAGCCGAGCTCGAGCTCGTTAGATACTCGATTTACTAACGAGCGGGCTCGAGAAAAAAAAATTATTTCAACCCAGGCCCAACCCGGAACAAGCAAGGCCCGCTCCCAGCCCACGAGGGCCCGCCCATAATTGGCCAAATATTTGGCCTTCATGGGACTCGAACCCGGGTGTGTGGGCGCCTAGTGAGGAGCGCCTACCACTCGGACAAGTCTGTTTTTCGTTTATAATTGTAATATTAATTGTATATGTACTCATTTTCAACCCATTTTTTTTTTTAAATTCAAAAAATTAATTTCTTTCTATATTAATATAACTAAATTTGTGATATATAAATATTGTAAATTTAATTTTTTTAATTTATATATTGTAAATCTAATTTATTTATTTTTTGTGTTTTGATTAAAATTCTCAAAAGTTCATATAATGTATACATGTTTTACTCTTTTTTTTTAAACAAATCCATTTAATAATTGAACATTCTTTTAGTTATATTAATTACTAAATTTTGTGGCTTATAATTATTGTAATTTTTTAAAAATTTTAAATTTTAAATGGTAAATGTATTTTTATTTTTAATTTGTTTGATTTTTTAATAATTCTTTTATTTGTTAATTCACACAACAAAAACTTAATTATCAAATAAACTAAATGAATATAAAAACTAAAGAAATTATGTCCAAATAATATAACATAAAAATTTCTAATTTAATATTAAATTTCCTAATTTAATATAAAATTTTCTAATTTAATCAATAATTTCCTAGCTAACTTAATCAACAATTTTCTAATTTAATCGACATGTTTCTTATTTAATCAATATTTTTTTTTATTTCAATCAATTATAATTTTCTAGCTAGCAATTATTTTTAATTAATATATAATTTAATTTTTGCATAAATTTTAAATTTTTAAATTTAAATTTTGTGATTAGCGACGAAATGATTAATATGGACCATTGAGTGAGATTTGAGAGCAGAATTCTCAATTGTGATATCTGATGTCATTATTAATGTCTTGATTTAAATGTCCATAATCAATATAGTTCTGCTAGCAGTGTGAACTTATTCGTTTGCGAAAATTCCTTTATTGTAGAAAATGTTCATTTATGGAATTGAAAAATAAAACAAGAAATAAAACAAGGTAGAAAGCTATTAGCATCTTGCTAAGCCCCGACTGAAGATTAATGGTGATTGTGTTGATTATGATGGGAGTAAGGTTGATTTTGCTCTAAATAATATTTTATTGATAAAACTTCACTCCAGTGATCTATTATTATCATGTAATTATGAGTATAAGGATTGTCGAACATATATGTGGAGTGTGCAATTACCTGCTCCGAGACTCCAGGAAGAGGCTCGAGACACCCCTATCTCTACAGGGGGTGATATTGTTAGCACGTCTAGAGCCCTCTGGAGTGGACCTGGCAAGGAGATACCTCCAGGCACTGCAGAGGACGACAACATTCGTGCCCCTCCACGAGCAGCAGAGTATTTAGGGCCTCGAGGTCCAAAATCTAAACATGGGAGTATGAGGCAAAGATATGATAAGTGCATCGGTGCTACAGGTTAGTACAGGTGTTTGATAGAGCCTAAAGTATTAGATCTTTTATAGTAAAGTGATATTGCTATGAGCATATTTTAATGATATTGACATATATGACACGAACTTATTTTTTCCATTGAATTAAGTATGATTCTCCTAAACTTACATGATTGATACTCTAGAAACAATCTTAGAATTAAGAATTACTTGAAATCGTAGAAGCATGGGTAAGCAATTCACATGTTGAGTCTTGTGATTACTTTATGTGGTAGAATTAACGATTAGACGTTGATGATGATTAGACGTTGATGATGATTAATGATTAGACGCGGACGATGATTATGATTTTGCACACGATTGACATGTTTCCATATTTTAGATATAATTTCATATTACAGACCGAGCCTACCCAAGCTCTGGAGGACCTCTGGATAGGTTCAGAAGATTTCAAATTACAGATTAAGTCTATCCAAGCTCTGGAGGACCTCTGGATAGGTTCAGAAGATTTCAGATTACAGATTAAGTCTATCCAAGCTCTGGAGGACCTCTGGGTAGGTTCAGAAGATTTCAGATTATAGATTAAATCTACCCAAGTTCTGGAGGACCTCTGGATAGGTTCAGAAGATTTCAGATTATAGATTAAATCTACCCAAGTTCTGGAGGACCTCTGGATAAGTTCAGAAGATTTCAGATTACAGATTAAGTTTACCCAAGCTCTGGAGGACCTCTGGATAAGTTCAGAAGATTTCAGATTACAGATTAAGTTTACCCAAGTTCTGGAGGACCTCTGGATAGGTTCAGAAGATTTCAGATTACAGATTAAGTATATCCAAGCTCTGGAGGACCTCTGGATAGGTTCAGAAGATTTCAGATTATAGATTAAATCTACCCAAGCTCTGGAGGACCTCTGGATAGGTTCAGAAGATTTCAGATTATAGATTAGATCTACCCAAGTTCTGGAGGACCTCTGGATAAGTTCAGAAGATTTCAGATTACAGATTAAGTTTACCCAAGCTCTGGAGGACCTCTGGATAGGTTCAGAAGATTTCAGATTATAGATTAAATCTACCCAAGCTCTGGAGGACCTCTGGATAGGTTCAGAAGATTTCAGATTACAGATTAAGTATATCCAAGCTCTGGAGGACCTCTGGATAGGTTCAGAAGATTTCAGATTATAGATTAAATCTACCCAAGCTCTGGAGGACCTCTGGATAGGTTCAGAAGATTTCAGATTATAGATTAAATCTACCCAAGCTCTGGAGGACCTCTGGATAGGTTCAGAAGATTTCAGATTACAGATTAAGTATATCCAAGCTCTGGAGGACCTCTGGATAGGTTCAGAAGATTTCAGATTATAGATTAAATCTACCCAAGCTCTGGAGGACCTCTGGATAGGTTCAGAAGATTTCAGATTATAGATTAAATCTACCCAAGTTCTGGAGGACCTCTGGATAAGTTCAGAAGATTTCAGATTACAGATTAAGTTTACCCAAGCTCTGGAGGACCTCTGGATAGGTTCAGAAGATTTCAGATTATAGATTAAATCTACCCAAGCTCTGGAGGACCTCTGGGTAGGTTCAGAAGATTTCAGATTACAAATTAACTCTATCCAAGCTCTGGAGGATCTCTGGATAGGTTCAGAAGATTTCAGATTATAGATTAGGTCTATCCAAGTTCTGGAGGATCTCTGCATAGATTCAGAAGATTTCAGATTATAGGTTGATTCTATCCAAGTCCTGGAGGATTTCGGGATAAGCTCGAAAATGGAAAATGAAGATTGAGCCTATTTAGGTCCCTGAGATCAAGGCCAATAGCCCTAAACAGACAAAACGATAAGTCCGAAAACTAGAATGGGTGAGAGGATGATTGATTACCTGAAGCGGGTAGAGAACTTAAGAATCTTCAGAGCTGAAAAGTATCTCACCCTCGAAGAGGTGAGGCAAGCCAAGAGGCTGGAGGTGAAACCAGCTAGTGGAGAGAGGAAGAGAGAATCTACAGCAAGGAGGTCCAGCCCAGAAGCTCCCCGAAACTCCGGAGGAACAGGAAACCGCAATGCTGCGGGAGGATCCCGATCTGGGCCTCGAGGGACGTTTTAGAAATATACCCAACTGAGATTGGAAACTACAGAAGTCTTGGAGGTTGCTGGAGATCATCCAGATCTGAAATTCCCTTATTCGAGAAACCGAGGTCCTCAAAAGCCCAAGTCGGACCGATTTTGGAGACCCCACAATGAATATGGGCACGACAACAATCGGTATTACCATTTGGAGGTCCTGGAGAGAGTACAGGTTTCAGATCTAATAATGCTGCTGGTATGAGTCAGTTTACCTGGTCTATGACGAATAACGAGCTCATGAGGAGGGGCTGGAGAACCTAGAAGTACTAGAGGAGCTCTAGAGAGCAAGATTACCGAAGAAAGAGCGAAGCCAAACAACGTTGAGAGGTTGGAGATTCAAGAAAAGACCATGTGAAATGAAGGTCATGTAGGCCAGATTTGCGATCGATAACTCATAGAGAAGGATTTGACTTCTAGTTTGAGATGATAAACTAATGATAAACCTCGACCTGCTCGAGGAGCTGCAGATGTACGAGAGATATGTGCAACTCCGGAGATGAATATTGGGGTAAGACGTTGAGACGAAGATAGATGCTACCTGACGGGCTATGAAGCCAACTTCACCATGCGAAGCACTGGAGATCAGATTTCTACGTTCCAAAAACTGGAGGGGACAGAGTTCGAGACTGGGATTTGGATGATGGATGCCCAGAAGCTGAGTTATGGGGTTTAAGACCCAGACTTCGAGAAGATGAGAGTGATGACAGACCTTTTTACAAGATCCTACGCTTGAAGTGGCTGAGTAACGCTATAGAATTAAGGAAGAGATGAAACGAGTATCTAGGACCCCGAGGTCCAAGATCCAGATAAGGAGAGATGAGGCGAGTATCCAGGACCCCGAGGTCCGGGACCTAGAGGTGATGATGTGACTGATGTGAGCCAGATGAGTCTAGGATAATTAAGAATGTGGAGGAGCTCGACGGAGCATGATCCAAATAATTATGGAAGAAAGATGAGTATTCGGGATTGAGAACTGAACACGAGAAGAACTACAAAGAGGATCTTATGCAAATGATCCAGATTCAAGTGGGATAAATAATATCAGAAAACATTTGAGGAGTTGAAGCTCCACCGAGCCCAGCTGCTGAAGCTGACCAAACCCTCCCTAGGGTGCTGAAATTTGATATTCAAAAGTTGAGAAGAGCTGAATAAAGGACCAGCCCCTGCAGCTTCTGGAGAAGCTCGAGCTTTGCGGTTAAGATACCACATCTTGGGTGGCCAATTATACAAGCGATCGTTGACCCATCCCTATCTAAGATGTCTCCCGAAGGAGATTACGTGATAAAAGAAACCCATGAAGGATGAGCAGGTAGTCACTAGGGCTACAAGGCTACTGTAAAGAAGGATATACCTAAGAGTCGATCTATTAGGTGAGTAAGATCATCTAGGATGTTGAGATGCGACATTCGAAGACGAGCATGATGACGGACCTTGCAAATGCCTTACACTTCGATGCTTAAAGGGGGTGATGGAGGGTCTAGGCCTACTACCTCCGAGATGCTGATATGGAGCCACGTAAGTGAAAAGTGTATATTTTACTTTTTTTACTTTAGATTTTACTTTGTAATATGATATGAGTTACCTAGACGTAGTTGTTTAGAACATAAAACCTCGAAGCATATGAGCATTTGCTAAAGCTTCAGAAATGGTTGATTTGAGAAATGCTAAGGTGATTACTTAGGAGAATTTCGTGATTAAATCGAGAGAATGATTGAGAATTTAGGCATGGTTAAGAACGTGTTTCTCACCCTACTCTAAATCCAAGCGGATTACTTGAACTTGAAAGGTCTTGATATGATCAACACCTTGAACTGAGAGTGAGAAACACTCAGAGGCCTAGAGGCCGAGGAGCTCCAGAGAGCCCTCACCATGTTTGAGACCCAAGAGGGTTAATCAACGAAATGAGAAGATTTTATGAATTAAAATCTTTTAAGAATAAGAGTGAGAAACACTCGGAGGCCTAGAGGCCGAGGTGCTCCAGAGAGCCCTCATCCTACTCGAGACCCAAGTGGGTTACTGAAATGAGAAGATTTTATGAATTAAAATCTTTTAAGAATAAGAGTGAGAAACACTCAGAGGCCTAGAGGCCGAGGTGCTCCAGAGAGCCCTCATCTTACTCGAGACCCAAGTGGGTTACTGAAATGAGAAGATTTTACGAATTAAAATCTTTTAAGAATAAGAGTGAGAAACACTCAGATGCCTGGAGGCCGAGGTGCTCCAGAGAGCCCTCATCTTACTCGAGACCCAAGTGGGTTACTGAAATGAGAAGATTTTATGAATTAAAATCTTTTAAGAATAAGAGTGAGAGACACTCAGAGGCCTAGAGGCCGAGGTGCTCCAGAGAGCCCTCATCTTACTCGAGACCCAAGTGGGTTACTGAAATGAGAAGATTTTATGAATTAAAATCTTTTAAGAATAAGAGTGAGAGACACTCAGAGGCCTAGAGGCCGAGGTGCTCCAGAGAGCCCTCATCTTACTCGAGACCCAAGTGGGTTACTGAAATGTGAAGATTTTATGAATTAAAATCTTTTAAGAATAAGAGTGAGAGACACTCAGAGGCCTAGAGGCCGAGGTGCTCCAGAGAGCCCTCATCTTACTTGAGACCCAAAAGGGTAATTCAATGAAAAGAAAAATTTTATAAATAAAAATCTTTTAAGAATAAGAGTGAGAGACACTCAGAGGCCTAGAGGCCGAGGTGCTCCAGAGAGCCCTCATCTTACTTGAGACCCAAAAGGGTAATTCAATGAAAAGAAAGATTTTATAAATAAAAATCTTTTAAGAATGAGAGTGAGAGACACTCAGAGGCCTAGAGGCCGAGGAGCTACAGAGAGCCCCTCACCATACTTAAGACCCCAAAAGGGTTACTCAATGAAAATAAATATTTTATGAATCAAAATCTTTTAAAC
The DNA here is from genome assembly GCA_963675135.1 of Galeopsis tetrahit. Taxonomy (NCBI): domain Eukaryota; kingdom Viridiplantae; phylum Streptophyta; class Magnoliopsida; order Lamiales; family Lamiaceae; genus Galeopsis; species Galeopsis tetrahit. The sequence continues at coordinate 9,353,926 of OY776125.1, read as the reverse complement.
GAAAGTGAGAGACACTTGGAGGCCCATAGGCCAAAGAGAGCTGGGGAGCATCTCCCCATAACCAAGACCCAAGATGGTTACTTAGAAAACAAAAATTTTGCAAGCCAAAGTCATTTGCCGAGACCCTGTTTAAAAAACGAAAGAAAGGATAAATATAAGTCTGGAAGTCAAGGAAAACCTCTTCGAGCCACCTGAAACTAGAGGTGATCCCTTGAAAGGGTGAGAGGTTCCCTGAATTTCTTGAGAAAATTCTTTGAAGGTTATGTAACCAGGAGACGATAATGGTGCAACCTACAAGACCAATAAGGGGGTTAGGATCGAGGCTTCTCCTCGAGAAACTAGCAAGAGAGAAAAAAATTGCGACTGTGTGGGACCCAAGCGCAGAAATCGAAACGTCTTCAGAACTGGGGGCGGGAAAAATTTTCGGACGAGAGCATTTTCGAAATTTCACTCCAAAGCAAGAATAATACACGTCTCTCCAGAAACGCCTCTGTGTTGGACTCACTTGAATTTTCTACTCTCACAAAAGATATACTCCTTTTACGAGAGTAGGGGGGAGTAGATGATGCGGCCTAAAAATGTCGTTCAATAAGAAGTCGACACGTGTATAAAGGATAAGATGAAAGAGAAGATATGGGATTATGGAAGGGGCTCTGGATAAAGAATCCCTTCTGGAAGTCCCTCCGGAGGGAGCTCCTGGAGGTCCTCCCGGAGAGACTTATCTGGAGGACCTGATCTTGATATGAATTGGTAAACCGAGAATATAGGAGATCTTCGCATGAATCGGACTAAGGCTGACCAAAGAAAGATTCTTCCCTCCTTCATTTTAGTGGAAGGAGTCCACTAGGGGGAGTGGCCCCGGTCTTTCCGGAGGTGGAGGACTGGAGGACTTCGTCCACTCAGCAGGGCCGAGTCTTATGGGCAGCTCCGAAATAAGAGGAAGGCTTGACTTGGCCCCGATCTTTCCGGAGGTGGAGGACTGGAGGACTTCGTCCACTCAGCAGGGCCGAGTCTTATGGGCAGCTCCGAAATAAGAGGAAGGCTTGACTTCCTCTCCAGAAAGTATCTCTATAAATAGGTAAATTCGAGGAGATTTCCAGGTTAGATTTTTTACTTTGACAAAACTTAATACATTTCGTATCAAACATACTTCTGATATTCTTTGAGAGCTTGAGCCGATAAATCAAGGACTTTGAGGTCCTTATGATATACAAAGATTCTGATACTGACTTGAGCGTCGGAGCGTCCGCACCGGAGCCCCCTCCGGTGTGTCTTTTGCAGGTCCCTGGAGGATCATTCCAGCGGAAGCAGTGTACCCAAATCAGGTCTAAGCACTCGGGAATTTGGATATCTGACCCCGAGGATATATAATCCTCTCGTGCAATTTTTGGCACATCAGAAAGAAATTAATTAAATAATTTTTTAAATTTCATTTCTTTTAGTAATAAATGTATTCGTATAAACTTTATATTGCAATTACAAATGAAAGAAACATTTGCCCGAGTGGCGAGCGCCCTTGACACGCGAGTTTGAATTCTCGCATATTATATTTGCAAGGCCAAAAGGCCTTACACACAAAATGTGGCCAAAATGGGTTGCTAGCCCACTTGTGGCCCGGCGGTTCAATACCCAACAGGCGGTCTGCCGTCACGGTTCAAACCCCTATTTAACACTTATATTTTTAATTTATCTTGCGACATAAAAAACCGTCGCGCCGGCAATGAATATTTTTGTGGCAAATATTATATATTTAAAATAATATTAAAAAATTTTGTGACGACATTTACCTGTCACAAATTATTGACGACATTTTCACCTGGCGGATTACGGGTCATTCATTCACAAACTTTGGATGAATATTTCTGTTGTAAATTTGCGACGGTTTTTATAATTTCGTTGCAAATATTTGCGACAAGTGTACGTTTATGCGACGACCCAAATTTCATAGCAAATCATAGTTTTTTTTGTAGTGTATTTTGTTAATGCTACATGTTCAAATAAAAGGAATAACGCGGAAACAATGCTGCACTATTAATAGAGGCACATTGCTTTTTTCGATTTTCAGAGACAAGCACAACTTTCACTTCTTATAATTTGGAGAGAGGCACCACAATATAGAGGTGCTGGAGATCGAAGCTCATAAGCTTATGAAAAACACTAAACAAATGAAATTTATAGATGTGGAGACAATATTTTGGACATGGGAATTGCTAGTTTTAGCATAACATTAATATGCATTGATGTGGATGAAATCCACTTTTCAACAAATAATAATAATTGGTAAAAATTATGGAAGTTACCTTCGTTTGGAGACTCAAAGCTAACAACCACGTGCTCCCAGAATGCTCCTCGCGCTGCTTACGTGTTCCGAACCTGAAATGAACCCGTCAGGGGAGTTCTCGGTGATGGGCCTCCGACGCTCAAGTCAGGTAAAAGGCTGAGCAAGATGAAGAAAGGATACTAAAAACTAATATGAGAAGTGTGTGTAAAAAATGAGTAGTTCTCCTTTTACCTCGAGTGAGTTTGTTAGTGCCTTATTCATTTTGTTTCCAAGGTATTAAGGTTATTTTAAGTTCTGTATGCGAGTTAACATATTTTCTGCGTGGCAGTACCATGTCTAATACTCTGATTCTTTCAGAGTCCGTTAGTAGTGACGACACTCTGTAAAATAGGACAATTAGTTACACTTTTGGCAGTAGGCTAGGTCTGACCACCTCTTTTGAGCTCCTCCCGGAACAGTTTATCTTAACACCTGGGTCTAGCTCTTACCAACCAGTATATATTGCAATACGAATTTATGTAATTTCTCATCTCTGGCCCGGTCCTATTAGTTCTGCGTGATGGGCTTAAGGCCCTTAAAGCTAAAGGCCATATTTATTTATGGTCACGGTTATACACACACAGACTTATTGAGGACACCCACTGGCTAAACACACACACTGTGAGATGAGAACACCCACGTGGAAAACCCCAAAATACCCCTTCTTCGATCAATAAATTTCAACACCCACCACATTCTTTCAAAACCCTAAAAATTTCAACCCCCGTCCCTCCCCCGAGCGGCGCCAGCCTCCCCCTCCACTACCTCCCCAGCTGCGCCGTCAGCGTTTCCGACTTCCCCTCCCCTGTAAAAAAAAATCTCTAAAAACCCTCGCCGCCGTTGCATCGCCGGCCCCCACCTTACCCTACATCGCCGACGCCTCTCCCCAGCATCACCGGCACCTCTCCTTCCCCTCCCTTGCATTGCGGCCTCTTATTCCCCTTCCTCTGCGCGAATTTTTTTGAACCTTAAGTCTTCGCTGCCTTCCCGGCTCTCCCCACCCTCTCCTCCGACGCATCGCCGACCCCCACTCTACCTTGCATTGCCAGTGCCTCTCCCTTCCGGTAAGTTTAGGAAAATTAGGGTTTTTATTTGTACAAGTTTTAGATCCAAAAAAATTGTTTTTTGTCGAATTTTTTTACTTCTTCGAATTTTTTTGTCGAAATAAGTTGCTTTTATCGAATTTATTTTCGAAATTTCTGTGTATGTCCGAAATTTTTTACCGAATCCAATTTTTTTTTTTGGTATGAAATTAGTGAGTTGGAATGATTGGTGATGGTGGTGGTGGTGACGATTTTGTTTAGAAATATAATGGGGGGGGGGGTGTACTCATCTTTTGTTTTTTTAAAAAATTTTATACGAGGGGTATATGAGACATTTTACATGCCCTTTAAGATGAAAAAATGTCTGGCGGGTGTCCTCAATATGTCTGTGTGTGCGTATAACCGTGGCCTTTATTTATTTATGAAACTGGGTCTTGCATTGATTGTCCCAAGAGTTTAATATTATTAAGGAATAGTCAAAACATTCCTTGTATATAAGACATATTTGTTATATTTATCTTTTGTATTTATCTTTTCCTAAAATCATGTAATTAGGTTATACTGTAATTACTCCTATAAATACAAGTCATTCCCCACTCACCAATTCAACGGTGATCATATCTCATTGTTCACATGGTATCAGCCTAAACACGATCCTAAACCCTAACCCTAATTTCTCTTTCTCCCTCTCTACCGCCGCCACCACCAGTTTTAAGTGTAGAGTTATGCCTTGTCACATGGTATCAAAGCCAACTCTCTACTTCGATGTCTGGATCCACCTGTTGAACCACGTGTCGACCTTGTCCCCGTCTCATGTAAGGGAGGGTATTAAGGTATCCCACATCGGATAGAGAGATGGTTTTGGGTGGGCTTATAAGCCTGGGCAATCCTCTCACTTAACACCTTGGTTTTAAGTGTAGAGTTAGGCCTTGTCACATGGTATCAGAGCCAACTCTCTACTTCGATGTCTGGATCCACCTGTTGAACCACGTGTCGACCTTGTCCCCGTCTCACGTGAGGGAGGGTATTAAGGTATCCCACATCTCCAGCTCGCCGACATCTTCACGAAGAGCCTTCCTCGCCCGACGTTTGAATTCCTTCGATCCAAGCTCTGCGTTTTTCCCCATCCCACGCATCGCTTGACGGGGGACGGGGGATATTAAGGAATAGTCAAAAAATTCTTTGTATATAAGACATATTTGTTATATTTATCTTTTGTATTTATTTTTTCCTAAAATCATGTAATTAGGTTATACTGTAATTACTTCTATAAATACAAGTCATTCCCCACTCACCAATTCAAAGGTGATCATATCTCATTGTTCACAAATATTCTTTTATCATGCATGATGAATGGATTATCTTAGATATTTAGATGATCGCGCAGCGGCCTACTAACATGATGGATTTAGCAAGAATTCACGTTTCTTAATTCCATGACCGATGACCCTCAGCAGTCTGGACTGCGGAGTTTGAGGTGGATCCTCAGTGGTCTGGACTGCCAATCGCCTCGCGATATTAACAATATATGAATTCCTAATTAAGTGAGCTTCTTGATTAATTATCAAGAATGATCCTTAAAATATTGCAAAATGATCTGGCTGCCACGTTTTGGAAACTGAGACGGCCACGTAAGCTTTGATCGTTAAGAGTTTGTCAACGTAGTAATTTTAAAATTTCCAGCGCGAAAATTGATAGGAAAATATATATTTAATTTTCAGACCTCAAATGGATTGTTAAAATATGTAATTGGGTATCCATTTTATTTATTTATTTATTATAAGCAGAAAAATGCCTTTATACATGCAGATTACCTACTACCTCACAAAACAACAAATTAATAGGATATGATATTGCATCCCCGCCCCCCTGTGTGGACTTTTCAGGAAATTGGTATACTTTTTGTGAAACTGATTATTTTATATTCGAAGTTGAGTACTAATTATTTAATTGATACATAAACCTGCACAAGTTAATCATGCAGCAAACAAACATGGCCGGCTGAATAATATAATCAATCTTGAGTGTACTAGTACGTTGGAAGGAGTGAGTGAGGTTCAATTCTTCATTTGAGGGTCATCATAATTTATATATTTATTTTATTTTTTCAATTTGGATCCACAATATGTTATATTAATCATTTTATATACATATACACCATGTTTGATAGCTTAGATAATTGAGATTATTAACGCCAGAGTACAAAATCTATCCCCTAAGTGTGTGCTGATACATTCCCTTTTTTTTTAAAAAAAATGTCCACTTGGTAATACAAAATTTCATATGAATGGTCGATTATACCCCTCATTTGTTAATAGGTTTTTTATTTTCGTTTCATCCGCATTATCTTCTCCCTCTTTCTTTCTCTGTCTCATTATCAAATACTCCTTATTTGTTTCTCTCCTTTCTCTCACATTTCCCGATGGGAAAAACACACTCACACACAAAAGATCTGAAATTGGAAAAACACACACACACACAAGATCCGCAAATATGAGGAAGAGGAGGGTGTGGCTTCGGTGTTTTTAAACGGCGGAGGTGGCGCGGGCGCTGCTCCCCGGAGTTTCTCTCCTTGGCTTCGGTGTTTTTAGACGGCGGAGGTGGGGCGGGCGCTGCTCCCCGGAGTTTCTCTCCTTCATCGAACGTTTTCGCAACTCGTCGAAAAAAATGGCGGCCGTTTTGAGTGGTGCCTCTCGCCGTCGTTGCTTCATCTCCGTCGGTTCCGCTCTAGATCTGATAACTAATATTTGAAAACTCGAAAGGTCTGCCTCTCTATCATCTAGGCTTCCTTTTTTTTAATTTTCGAGGGGGGCCTTGCAGAGCCTGAATGCCCGGTGCTCGTCTTCTCCGATCTACGCCGCTCGCGTGATGGTGGCGTAGATCTAGGGTTTTTTGAAAATAAGTTTTTCACTATTTCTTCCATGGAGTTTTTTGTGCTAACTAATTTGCATCTTCTTGGAGTTGTGTTTTTCCGCTATGATTATGTGAAGATTAGTGGAAAAAGATTGTGATTGATTATAATTGAAGATTCTTTACTTTTTCATCTGTAGTGGTTGACTAAATGTAATTTGAACTGATTTTAATCAATTGATGGCTCCCCTGAAAAAAGATGTTTCATTCTCTCGAGTTTTGATGTTTAATCAACTTGCGTTCAATCTGTTTGATGAATGTTCTCAATGAAACTTTTTAGGTCTTTACGATGGTGGTGTATGTACAACTTCTGAAAAACAAGGCAAGTCTTTTCTAAGAGCAGAATAGCACACACTGTTAATTTATATTTGTACACATTTCTGCCCTTAATACTCGGTTTATTGGTCTTATCTTTGAATTTCGAGTTATCTTGTTTCTGGGTTCGTGTTACAAGGGTTGATCGAATTACTCAGGTTATGGGCTGGGTTAAATTCTGTCGGAATACTGAGTTACGAGTTTCTTTCAATATTGTATTATTTATAGAATTTCAACATTATATGCTAATTGGGTTTCTATAAATGCTTGATAAGTTGTATTTCTGCCGTGATCCAATTGTGAATTTATAATTTTGGCCCCGGAAATATGACTTTGTGTCTGCTATTTTTATTTAATTTTTTTGACGGAAACGATTGTTGAGTATTGGTGAGAATGACCAATTGTATGATCAGCTATAAGACTGTGTGCCTTTATACTGTATTGGAAGTTTAAGCTTCTATTTTGATTTATTTGTTCTTGTTTGTTCTTGTGTCTATACTGTTAGGGTATGTTTAATTTGTGAATTAAAGATTTCAAAGTTTAGTGAATTTCAAAATCTTGATAAATAGAATGAAATGTGTTTGTTTTGAGATTTAAATGGAGTAGGGGTTATCTTTATGTCAAATCGAAAGTGTGGTGTAGAAAAAAATGGTATATATAGAGTTTATATGTATTTGTAGGGCTGTATGTATGAGGTTTTAAAAACCGGATTCTAAAATTCCAAAATAGAACCAAATTTAGATTTCAAAATCCCAATTCCTCTTTTCAAATCCCAAAGTTTAGAATGAGCTCATACATAGAGGACATATGCATGTACTTACTCATGCTATATATGCTACTGGTATTTATGCATGTGGTTTGATGAGTACTAGAAGAACTCAATCAGTCGTTCTGTTTTATGAGGTTTTATGAGGGTTGAAAATTTGAAAGGCTGTTTTCATTATTTGACTACTAGTTTCTTTCCTTTCAATTTTTCTATTAGCCGGTGGCAACACTGATATTGCTTCTGGTACTTTATTTAGCATATATATTAGATACGTACATTACACAAATCTCCTTGTTCTCCCCTCAGGCACCAAAACACACACACACACAATGTATGTTTACTTTCTTTAGACGATATATCTTGATGAGCTGATCTTTTACTTGTTTTGTAGGTATTTGTTTGGCATACTTTGGATTAAAATATGTCTTCAGCTCAAGACCCTTTCTACATTGTGAAAGAAGAGACTCAGGATTCAGTCTGAGTTCAACCGAGTATTAAGTATAAACCGAGTATTAAGTGATAAATGTTCTCAAAGTTAAAGGTAATGACAACTTCTGAAATTTGAAAATGTTATCTAGGATCTTTATATTACTCCTTAGCTTGAGATTAAATGTCTGAACTCTGAAAATAAATATACAAGGGGATGAGTGGCCTCTGAAACAATATAGTAGTAAATGTGAAGTTTAGAAATGATTATCCTTGTTATTTTCATTATTTGAGCTGAATGCATCATCTATTTTCCCCTCTGTACTCCAAACTGTGCTCAATCAATGATCCAAGCAATTAGAGACTCCAATTTTCTGTGACTTTTGACTATCGAAATACATGATGTATGAGAGAAGCCTATAATATAGCCTTGAGAAGGATTTATTGTAGGTGATATTGTGTAACTGGTTTCACAACTGATTTGGAAGTTCATCTTTCATAGTTATTTCCTTTCTCGTAACCAAAGTGCCCGGACTAACAAATCACATTCACTTGATCAAAATGTAAATGTGATAAAACAACATTTATCATTAAGTAATATTCTAGTTTGGTCACTTGTGTAGATTTTGCTCTGCATAGTTGTGTGACTTTTCATTTTTATCCAACACAACCCAACATAAAGGATGATATGAAATGATCCACATAGCCGGAAGAAGACTTATTAGTGTACTTGTTGATGATGCAGAATACTGTTGAAGAATAGTGTAAAATGGTATTCTTCACTTGAGCACTGTTGAAGTCAGCTATGTGAGCAATCGCTCCTGGTATTCTCGCTTTTGGTGTTGGAATTGGACTAAAATCTGGAATTAGGCTGTTAAGAATGGATTTCAATCTTTGATGATAATTGATTCTCTCTGGAAGCACTGTAAACCATTTTATTTACTTATTTTATTTACTTCAGTTTGTTTTGTTTTCTTCTTATTTGCTTTTCATTCTTGGAAATTGTTTTTCATTCTTTTCTTTTGTTAAGAGGCAGCATCTTTCTTCTTTGACATTATAAACGGGTGCCCCTTATTTATTGAGCTTGTAACTTTTTTCTTGTACTTTATATCATCAATAAATGCTTTTGTCTAACAAAAAAAAAAAAACTTAAGTGGAGTAACATTTTTTTACTTGAAAATCTTGTCGATATTCAATATTTAATATATATATGTCTATATTCAATATAGATGTTGATGTTAAATATTTAATTATATTCAATATATATAGATATTCAGTGTTCAATATTTAATATGTATGTCGATATTCAGTTCAAAGAAAATTGAATTAATAAAATTTAATAAAAAAATTTGAAGAAAAGTTGATAGAAAAGTATATTATACTACTAATTAATTAATATATAATTAAAAATTAAATAATTTGAATTTAAAATTTGACGTAATTTTTGAAAAATAATTCTGAATAATCAAGTAAATTCTGATTTTAAAAAATTGTGTGAATTAAAAATTTTAAAAAATCTGAATAATAATTTTAAAATAAAATTTTGGAGTCAAAATATAAATAAAAAAATTGAATAAATCTAATTTGAACAAAAAATGTTCAATATACTTATCGATGTACAACAATTATGTAAATATTCAATATACTTATCGATGTACAATAATTGTGTACATGTTCAATATACTTATTGATGTAAGTGTTCAATATACTTATCGTTGTACAATATATATATATAATTACTATTAATTAAAATCTGATTATAAAATCTTAATAAAGAAGATTAAATTAATAAAATTTAATAAAAAAGTTTGAGTTAAGTTGATAGAAAAATTCAATATATATAATTTCAATTAATTAAAATCTTAATAAAGAAATTGAATTAATAAAATTTAATAAAATATGATTTGACAAGTCAAAGTCAAAGTTAACATTTAATAAAAAAAAATTTGGAAAAAAATGAATAAAAAAAATTCAAGTAAAATTTGAATTAATGCCGATAAAAAATACATGTATATCCAAATGGTAATTGAGGGGGTGTATTGATGAAAGTTGTGGGGGTAGTGATTGAAAAATTGGGAAACACTAGTCCATGCCCATTACCAGGCCCAATGACTAGCCTAATATTCTGGGCGGCGGCCGCCGCCTGGGAAATTGTCGGCAACAGGGCGAGATGTGGATCTCCGGCGTCGTTGTGAAGGGCCGCTTTGAGGCCATAAAAAACCCTCTTTACACCATAAAAAAATCAAAGATCTCAAACTTCCACACCAAAAAGACATGTCTTTTGCTTCAAATTTTTTTACAAATTTCACATTATAAACTCATCAAGAAATATAATAAGGAAAAAAATAAAAAATCAAGGATCTGACCTCTCAACATAAAAAAATCTGAAAATTTAAAGGACCCAGCAAATCGGAGGAATAAGAACCAGAAAATTAAAAGAATACAGAAAATTCAAAAACTAACTTAAAATGAAAAAAATCAGAGGAAAAAATCGGAGGAGGAGGAGGCACGAACATCTTTCTTCTTCAAACAGAGGGGCGGCGACGGCCTTCAAACGGAGGCGGTGGTGAGAGAGTAGCAGCAGCGGCGTGGAGGGAGGAGGGTTTCGAACAAACCTTAGTAGTCGAAGCCGGGAGCGGGCCGAGGAAGATGGAGGCCGGGAACCCACCACCCGTGTCGCCGGCGTCGTTGGAGGCCGCCGGAAAATGGAGAGGGGTGTCCGCCTTCTTCTTTAGCGAATCGCAACTTCGAAGAGTGATGAACTTGGGTTTTAGAATTTTGGAATGAGATAGGAAGAGAAGGTTAAAAGTCCCAAACAAAGGGCAGCGAGAGTTGAAAGGCTGGAGTGAGATGGTATCATTTCATTTGATTTGACATATGCTTTACTTGTGAAATGGTTTTGGTCATTCCAACAAACATTATGCGGAAGGAAATTTAAGGGCAAAATAGTCATTGACTACTTAAGAATTGTATCTCCTCACAATTTATTAATCAATTGTATTTGCACACACTTAGAGTCTCCCAAATGTACTAGAGCACACTTTGCCCTAGATAATTTGTTTGATAACTTAGTTTAGAAATGCTTTAAAATCTAAAAAGTTTAGATATCATCTTAATCTAGTCTAATTAGTTTTTGCTATCAAACCTGGCCTATAGTATATATAGTAAGTATGGTGGGATAAAATAAATACACTCTATGTAGAGGGAGAGTTTGAATTTTTGAACTGTCGTGGGTACTTATCTATCTATGAAATTAAAATATTTAAAGAAAAGGAAATATAATATTCCATTAAATTGCAGTACACTAACTTTGACTAATCAAGTGTTTAGTTAATCAGTCCAATGCAAATGCAAGTAGTAGGCTGTTTCGTAACACTTTCCTTGAGCCATTTTCCAAGTGCTAATTAGGAGTATAAATAGTTAACAACCCTGCACTTCCTCTACAACCAATATCACATCTTCTCTCTCTCTCAAACAAATTAACAATTCTTTCATCCATACTCACATCAGCTAGCAGAATGAAGATGACCGCTGCTCCTCTGAAAAAGTCACAAATTAGTTCCGATGCGGTGCCCCTCTCCGCATACGTGGCCAACACTGTTGTGTTGCCTGTCTTTTTCTCGGTGGTGTATTATCTGCTGCTCCAATGGCGGGAGAAGATCCGCAGCTCCACCCCTCTCCACATTCTTAACCTCTCCCAAATCTCTGCCATACTCATCTTCTTCGCTTCCTTTATCTATCTCCTTTCCTTCATCGGTATTGGTTTCGTCCACTCCCTCATTAACCCCACCTCCGATGACATTTTGGACGAAGAAGAAGAAGAAATTACTGATCAACTCATCAAAAACAAAACAGTGGATAATGAGGAGCCTATTTCCCAGCTTTCCCTTTCCCTTTCGGATGAGGAGATGGTGATGTCTGTCGTGGAGGGGAAGATCCCTTCCTACGCCCTCGAATCCAAGTTGGGTGATTGTAAGCGCGCTGCTGCCATCCGTCGTGAAGCTTTGCAGCGTATCACCGGAAAATCCCTGGAGGGCTTGCCCCTGGAAGGGTTCAACTACGAGGCTATACTAGGCCAGTGCTGCGAAATGCCTGTGGGTTACGTCCAGATTCCGGTGGGCATCGCAGGCCCACTCTTGCTAAATGAGGTGGAGTATTCAGTCCCCATGGCGACGACGGAGGGGTGCCTCATCGCTAGCACCAACAGGGGTTGCAAGGCCATCTACGTCTCCGGGGGAGCCACCTGCACCATCCTCAGAGACGGCATGACTAGAGCCCCCGTGGTGAGATTCGCAACCGCCAGACGTGCAGCTGAGTTGAAGTTCTTCCTTGAAGACCCTCTCAATTTTGAGACCTTGTCGCAAGTATTCAACAGTTCCAGCCGATTCGGGAGGCTCCAGACCATCAAATGCGCCATCGCCGGAAAGAATCTCTACATTAGATTCACCTGCAGCACAGGGGACGCCATGGGGATGAACATGGTATCCAAGGGTGTCCAGAATGTACTCGATTTCCTCATCACCAAAGACTACTTTCCAGACATGGATGTCATCGGCATCTCTGGAAATTACTGTTCGGATAAGAAACCAGCTGCCGTCAATTGGATTGAGGGCAGGGGCAAGTCAGTTGTGTGTGAGGCTATAATCAACGAAGAGACTGTGAAGAAGGTGCTCAAAACTGACGTCGCTACTTTGGTCGAACTCAACATGCTAAAGAACCTCACAGGTTCCGCCATGGCAGGAGCTCTCGGTGGCTTCAATGCTCACGCAAGCAACATCGTCTCTGCTGTGTTTCTCGCAACAGGTCAAGATCCTGCACAAAACGTTGAGAGTTCCCATTGTATCACCATGCTGGAAGCCGTTAACCAAGGAAAGGACCTTCACATTTCAGTCACCATGCCTTGCATCGAGGTTGGTACCGTAGGCGGTGGAACTCAGCTCCCCTCACAGGCCGCATGCCTCAACTTGCTCGGAGTTAAGGGAGCCAGTAAGGACACTCCGGGGGCCAATTCTAGGCGACTAGCCACAATTGTTGCCGGGTCTGTTCTCGCGGGAGAGCTGTCCCTACTCTCAGCAATAGCTGCAGGACAACTAGTGAAGAGTCATATGAAGTACAATAGGTCTCCCAACAAAGTTTCAACTTAATTGACCTCTCTAGCTCTTCTTAAATACAACATTCGTTTATTAGTTTTCTTCTTTTTGATTAGTACAGAGTATTAAATATACATTTCTTCTTAGTCATTAATCAAATCTATCTGGTTCACCTCAATTTCTCAAGGCCTTCTTACAGAGTTTTTCAGAGCAATAATATAATCAATGCAAACCAATTCAACAAATTAAGAATGATCAAGCAAGTTCAACCAAGAAAGTTTAATTTGCAAGGCCAAAAGGCCTTACACACAAAATGTGGCGAGAATGTGTTGTTGGCCGCCAACGGTTCGATACTGCCCAGGCGCTCCGCCAGCACGGGTTCAAACCTTGGCTAACTTTTTTTTTTTTTTTTTTAAATTTGGAGTATATATTAAAAATAAAAAAAGTCTTAAATGCACACTATGCACCAAACTATAGATTGGTGCACGCTTTCCTTTTTTTTTTAATAACTCCTTTCTTCTCCTTTTCTTTTTCTCATTTTTTTCTCTTTCCCTGTAACCTGTAACAGTTTTTTTTTTTAAAACCGATTAATTCTTATTATTGAAAAGTGGTAGATATTTTGTAGTGTTAAAATATAATTATTATTGAAAGATGGTCACAAGTTTTTGTAGAATTAAAATATAATTATTAAAAATTATATTTAGTTACAAATTTTAGTTATTAAAAAAAATATTTAATTACAAATTTTAGTGTTAAAATATAATTATTAAAAAAAAATTAGTTACAAGAAATTTAAAGAAAAATGTCGATGGTCACATGATTCGAACTTGTGACCTTATACATAGTTTATGATGCTGTAACCACTTGGACATCAGTTACTTTAATTCAAATTTTTGGTTTAAACAATATATATTGGTTTGACATGTGCATTAGTGTGCACGTGCACACTATGCACAGGAGACCAACTCTTAAAAATAATATTAAAATTGGGATAGAAGTAAATTTAGTCCTATAACTTTCAACCTTTCCTAAAATGGTTCAAAAAAATTAAATGTATCAATTTAGTTTCATTTTTTTGCAAATTTGTTATGTGTTGATCCCAAAAAAGTTAATTGTATGTCACGTGTGTCCCTAGGTCAATGTACTCCTCAAAAATGGTCTGGCACGTGTCCCTAGGTCAATTGGGGAGGAAGACAAACTTTTGGTTATGACTCGGCCGATCGAGCTGCCCTTTGTAAAAACGTGGACACGATTCTTCCCTAACTCGGCCGTGTACTCCTGATTGCCCCCACTCCCTGTGACGAGGTAGTCGTGCTCGAGCTTTGGGCTCGACCAAGCCAATTTTTGTTCACGTGCTGACTCGACCGTGTCATAGTTGGCTCTTGTTTTGTGCATAACTTTTGATCCGGAATTCCGATCGGCTTAATTCTTGTTTCATTACGACCCTCTCTTCGATATCTTTCATTTGATTCACTCTTTGGATTGATCCATCGGCCTGATTTTTCCTGATTTGCTTCAAAACGCCTCATTTTTCCTATAAATCAAGCAAGAATGATCTTGTATCAAAATTTCAACAATTAAACCACAATCACACGATTCTTGCAAGCATAGAACGACATTTAAAGCATAATTCATCCAAAAATCGAGCAATCTCACGATAAATCAAATAGTAAAAAATGTGTACATATACTTTATATTGCAATTATAAATGAAAGAACCTCTTGCTCTAGTGGCGAGCCCTCCCTCGGTGGGTGCCCTTGAGACGCGAGTTTGACTCCCAGTGGGAGAAAACTCTCACATGTTATATTTGCAAGGCCAAAAGGCCTTACACACAAAATGTGGCGAAAATGGGTTGTTGGCCCGCCAACGGTTCGATACTGCCCAGGCGGTCCGCCAGCACGGGTTCATACCCTGGCTAACTTTTTTTTTTTTTTTTTAATTTGGATTTTGAGACATAAAAAGCAGTTGCGTATTACAACGGCCGGTAACGAATATATTTTTTTCTCGAAAATATTATATATTAAAAATAATATTAAAATTGGGATAAAAGTAAATTTAGTCCTATAACTTTCAACCTTTCTTGAAATGGTTCAAAAAAATTAAATATATCAATTTAGTCACATTTTTTTGCATTTTCTTATGTTTTGATCCCAAAAAAGTTAAATGTATCAATTTAGTTCCATATATATATATGTTTTACAATTTGTTCTAATATGGTCCTAAAAAGTTAAATGTACCAATTTAATCCCAATTTTTCGCAATTACATTTAACTTTTTTGGGACCAAAGCAAAACAACTTGTGAAAAAATGAGACTAAATTGATATATTTAACTTTTTGGGACCAAAAAAAGAACAAATTGCCAAAAAAAAAAAAAAAAAAAGAAGGACTAATCTGGTACATTTAACTTTTTTGGGATCATTTCAATTAAAAAATGTAGAAAGTTATGGGTCTAAATTGGTTTATATCCCTATTAAAATTATTTGCAAAGATATTTACCCATCGCAAAATTTTGACGACATTTCCTCCCAGGCAGGTTTCGGGTCGTTCCTTCGCAAATTTGGGATGAATATTTTGGTCGTAAATTGTACGACGGTTTACAAATTTTTGTTGCAAATATTTGCGACAAGTTTTTATGCGACGACCCAAACTCCGTCGCAAATCAGCGCTTTCTTGTAGTGTATATTGTTACATGCAGATTATAGAGAATATAAAAGTGTGGGAAATATATTTTTCTTGATTAGTTGTAAAGGAGATTTACAATGAGTATTTATACAAGAGATAATTAGGTCTAACCTAACCCTAATGGGCTTTATAAGAGAGCCCATAGGAAACTAAGATGGGCCTATACAATAAATAAGAATGAGAGTGTATTTACTAATATAGGTCCAATACGCCCCCTCAAGATGGAGCACCATTGGTGAGTCCAATCTTGGACATGAGAAGTTGCAGTCGAGTGCTGGAGAGTGGTTTCGTGAGAGCATCCGCAAGTTGATCGGCAGAGGAGACATGGGACACACGTAGTTGTTTTGTCTTTATGAGGTCACGGACAAAGTGAAAGTCAATAGCAATGTGCTTCATCCGTGAATGAAAAACAGGGTTCGAGCACAAATAGGTGGCACCAATGTTGTCGCAGTAGATAGCTGGTGTAAGTAAAGTGGGGAAGTGGAGCTCCTGAAAAAGGGATTTGAGCCATTGAACTTCAGAGGCAGCGGCAGCAATTGCTCGATATTCAGCTTCAGTCGAGGAGCGAGCAACAGACTTTTGTTTCTTGGACGACCACGAGATAGGATTAGAACCTAGAAATATAATATAGGCACTGGTGGAGGTTCGGTCATCGGTGTCTCCGACCCAATCAGCATCAGTGAAGCAGTGAAGCGATGAGGATGGATTAGAGGTGAGGGTGACCCCAACATTTCGTGTACCATTCAAGTACCTCAGTAGACGTTTGGCAGCACCCCAGTGAGTGGTAGAGGGTGCATGCATAAACTGCGACAACTTGTGCACAGCAAAGGCAATGTCCGGCCTGGTGAGTTGTAGATATTGAAGGGAACCAAGAACCTGACGATATTGGGTGACATCGGCAGGCGAGGAGCCATCCGAGATAGATAGGCGAGCAGAGGTTGGTAAGGGGGTGCGAACAGGTTTTGAAGTAAGCATGTTGTACCGGGCGAGCAGGTTAGTGACATACTTGCGTTGAGAGAGGAAGCATGAGTTCTTAGATCTGAGAACTTCCACGCCCAAGAAGTAAGATAGAGGACCAAGATCCTTGACTGAGAACTTGGCACTGAGGTCGGCAGCCACACGAGCGAGCATGGGAGTGTTGTTGCCCGTTAGGATGAGGTCGTCAACATAGACGAGGAAGTAGGCGACCACTCCATTGTTGTTGTAGACGAATAGAGATTCATCTGAGTGAGTGGGAGTGAACCCAATTTCTTCGAGAAAGGAGCGAAGAGCATGGTACCACGTGCGAGGAGCCTGTTTCAAGCCATAAATGGATTTGTGTAATTTGCAAACATAGGATGGAAAGGTCTTATCTGCAAAGCCAGGGGGTTGGGCCATGAAGACTGTGTCTGAGAGTGTGCCATGGAGGAAGGCGTTGTTGACATCAAACTGTTGTAGAGGCCAATGCTGAGTGACAGCGATGCTGAGGACTGCTCGCACAGTGGCTGGCTTGACGACCGGACTGAAGGTCTCAGTGAAGTCAACACCTGGTCGTTGGTGAAAGCCTTTGGCAACCAAGCGAGCTTTGTACTTGTCAAGGGATCCGTTAGGTTTTCGTTTGATACGAAAGACCCACTTGGAGCCGACCACATTCTAAGATGTATTGGGAGGAACTAAGTCCCAGGTGCCATTCTGAAGAAGAGCATCAAACTCAGCTGACATGGCTGCTCGCCAGTTTTTGTCTTTGAGTGCCTGCGACACACAACTTGGTTCAATATCAGATGTGATGACAGAGGTAAGCCCATACCTCGGATTTGGCTTGAACACATTGTTCTGAGCTCGAGTTATCATGCGAGGTGCAGGAGGTCGCAAGGGAGCATTGGTCGGTACAGGGATGTCGGATATGGGGGTACTCGGCAGGGAGGTAGTTGTAGGTGTGGTTGGCAGGGGTATGTTTAGTTGGTCGACTAGTGTGAGATGATGCGGAATGATGGGGGTCGGCATCGGGTTGGGGGCGAGGAGGGGTGTGGCAGAACGAGGAGGCGAAGGGGCTATAAGAATGGACGAGGAGCTGGGAGCGGAGGGAGTAGTTGGCGAGGAGTTGGAGGTCGGCAGAGAGGAAGGTTGGTGAGTGGGAGAGGAGATGGAAAAGGGAAACGTATGTTCAACAAATTGAACATGACGCGAGGTGTAGATTCGGTTTGTGGAGCGATCAAGGCAGAGATAAGCGCTCTGTGTGGGTGAGTATCCGATAAAAACACACGGAGTAGAGCGAGGATCGAGTTTGTGAGTTGTGTAGGGGCGAAGTAAGGGATAGCAGAGGCAACCAAATATACGAAGCTTGGTGAGGTTAGGGGGACGAGCAGTGAGTGTTTCATAGGAGGAAGCCATGGTAAGGTTAACTTTGGGAATGCGGTTTATGATGTATGCTGCCGAGCAGACAGCATAAGGCCAGTAAGTGAGGGGCATGGAGGCATGGTGAAGAAGAGATAGGGCTGTGTCGACCACATGGCGATGACGCCGTTCAGACATGCCATTATGTTCGGGAGTGTGAGGTGGGGTGGTAAGGTGTGCAATGCCATGGGTCTGAAGAAAGGGGCGAAGAGCAATGAATTCTCCCCCATTGTCTGAGTAAAAGGTTTTGATTGTGTTTTGATAGTTGTTTTCAACAAGGGTTTTAAATGTGGTAAATGTGGAGAGGACATCCGATTTTCTTTTTAGGGGGTACACCCAAATATATTTGCTGAAGTGATCAACGAATAATACATAGTATTTGAAATTATCGGGAGATAAGACAGGCGATGACCAGACATCTGAGAAGATAACATCAAGTGGCTTAGTAGATGTAATGCTCGAATCATAAAATGGTAGTTTGTGACTTTTGATACAAGAACAAGAGTTACAATTGAAATGTTTGGAAGGTGCACTGGATAAGTTAAGCTTAGAGAGTGTGTGAGTAAGGATTTTTGTCGATGGGTGGCCAAGGCGAGCATGCCAGGTGGTCGTTGTGAGGTGTTGAGTAGTGAAGGCTTGCGGGGAGGTGCTTGACATGTGTGCCGGCCAGACATACAGATTATTGATACGACTCCCAACGAGGAGAATGCTCCCCGAGTGACCATCCTGCACCTGAAAAGAAGAGCGATCAAAGACAATGTTAACATTGTTATCACGACAGAGACTAGAGACCGAAATCAAGTTTTTCGAGATGTGTGGGACGACCAAGACATTCGAAAAACTGAGAGACTCAAGTTGGGGAAAGCACATAGAGCCAGTGTGCGATATGTGTAAACCTTTACCATCACCAATTTCTACATTGTCAGACCCATCAAAAGCTGAGTGGAGAGAGAGGTTGGCGAGGTCGTTGGTGATGTGATGCGAAGCACCTGAGTCAAGAATCCAGTGATCGGCAGGATGTGCCGAGGAGGCTGAGTGTGCCGAGTTGGCCGGGCGAGAGCTGGGAGAAGGAGCAGCTGTCCGATTGATACGAGAGGGTGGTGTGTACTGACCATGTGGTCGGCGAGAACCAGGAGAAGGAGCAGTGGGCGAGGGTAAAGAAGGAATCTCAGGGCAGGTGCGAGCAGTGTGACCCGGTGTTCGGCAATATTGGCAAGTGCCAAGATAGGGCCTTTGCGAGAACTGGCGAGGACGAGTGTCAACAGTTTTAGACCTCGAGTCAGGTCGCGAGGAGCGATGAAGAGGTTTACTAGCAGTGAGGGCTGAGGCAGGTATAAGGGCTGAGGATGGTCTTGAGGCAATTTGAACCTCGGCACTGAGGAGCTTGTCGCAGAGCTCGGCAAAGGAGATGGGCTGTTCGCGAGCTTGAATGGCATTTGCTATATCATTGTAAGACTCATCAAGGCCAGTTAGTACTTGAAGGGTAACGTCCTCGGCATCAGAAGTAATGCCGAGGAGTGCAAGTTCGTCGACCACAGAGCGAATTTCCATAAGAAAGTCGGAGACCGGGCGAGCACCCTTGGTCAGAGAGCGAAACTTGGTTTTGAGGGCAAGGATGCGGCCTCTGGAGGGTTTTCCATACATGCTTTCAAGCATCGACCAGGCTTCGCAGGAGGTTTTAGTCGATGCCACGAAGGGAATAAGTTCCGGGGACATGGATCCAACCATGGCTGAGAAAATGAGATTGTCCTGACATACCCACAAGTCGTGTGCAGGATTTGGAATGGTGGTGGTGGTGTCGCCAGCAGCTAGGATTGTGGGAGGTGGGCATGGATGTGCGCCCAAGACATAGCCAAAGAGGTTGTGTCCAGTGAGAAGAAGGCGAAGCTGGAATGACCAAGCACCATAGTTGGTGGAGGTAAGCTTCAAGGACATATTTGCAAGTCCTTTAAAAGTGATTGGTGCCGGCGACTGAGATGAAGCGGCCATTGTGTTGAGTAGAGCAGCGGAGAGAGGAGAGGGGCAGCAAGAGTTGGGCGTCTTAAGACGGATGGCGGCGGCGGCGCGTCAGTGGCGAAGACGGCGGCGGCTGGTTATGGTGCAGCAGGCAGCAGCTGGGTTATAGTAGCGGCGGCGGCGGCGGCGACTAGGGTTTGTAGCGGCGGCGGCGGCGGCTAGGGTTTGGATCAGGCGTGAGCCAAATGACTCGATGATACCATATAGAGAATATAAAAGTGTGGGAAATATATTTTTCTTGATTAGTTGTAAAGGAGATTTACAATGAGTATTTATACAAGAGATAATTAGGTCTAACCTAACCCTAATGGGCTTTATAAGAGAGCCATAGGAAACTAAGATGAGCCTATACAATAAATAAGAATGAGAGTGTATTTACTAATATAGGTCCAATACAGATTACCTACTACCTCACAAAACAACAAATTAATAGGATATGGTATTGCACCCCCGCCCCCCTGTGTGGACTTCCAGGAAATCAATTATTTTATATTCGAAGTTGAGTACTTATTTAATTAATTAATAAAACTGCAGAAGTTAATCATGCAGCACGTACACAAGCATGACCGGCCGACTGAATAATATAATCAATCTTGGAAGTAGTGAGTGAGGTTCAATTCTTCATTTGAGGGTCATCATAATTTATATATTATGTTATATTAATCATAATATATATATGAGATCACGCTCTCCCTTTATCCGTTATAATGGTCGAGCATGCAATTTTCCTTTCTGCTACTGCATGACAAAATAATATATCTATGAAATTTAAATTCTTGAACATTAATTTGGTGGGGTACCTATCTATCTATGAAATTAAAACAATAAAAGAAAAGGAAAAATATACAACCAGCCAAAGCAATATAATATTCCATTAAATTACAGTACACTGATTTTGACTAATCAAGTGTTTAGTTAATCAGTCCAATGCAAATGCAAGTAGGGTGTTTCGTGTCTCTTTCCTGGGGGCTTCACTTCACCACCATTTAATTAGGAGTATAAATAATTAACAACCCTGCATTCCCTCTACAACTACAACCAATATCTCTTCGTCTCTCAAACAAATTATCAATTCTTCATCCATACTCACATCAGCTAGCACTACGAGAATGAAGATGGCCGCCGCTCCTCTCAAAAAGTCGCAAATTAGTTCGGATGCGGTGCCCCTCTCTGTGTACGTGGCCAACACTGTTGTGTTGCCTGTCTTCTTCTCGGCAGTGTATTATCTGCTGCTCCAATGGCGGGAGAAGATCCGCAGCTCCACCCCTCTCCACATCCTTAACCTCTCCCAAATCTCCGCCATACTCATTTTCCTGGCTTCCTTCATCTATCTCCTCGGCTTCATGGGTATTGGTTTCGTTCAGTCCCTCATTAATCCAAACTCCGATGACATTTTGGATGAAGAAGAAGAAATTTCTGATCAACTCATCAAAAACAAAACAGTTGATAATGAGGAGCCTATTTCCCAGCTTTCCCTTTCCCTTTCGGATGAGGAGATGGTGATGTCTGTCGTGGAGGGGAAGATCCCTTCCTATGCCCTCGAATCCAAGTTGGGTGATTGTAAGCGCGCTGCTGCCATCCGCCGTGAAGCTTTGCAGCGTATCACTGGAAAATCCCTGGAGGGGTTGCCCCTGGAAGGGTTCAACTACGAGGCTATACTAGGCCAGTGCTGCGAAATGCCTGTGGGTTACGTCCAGATTCCAGTGGGCATCGCGGGCCCACTCTTGCTAAATGAGGTGGAGTATTCCGTCCCCATGGCGACTACGGAGGGGTGCCTCATCGCTAGCACCAACAGGGGATGCAAGGCCATCTACGTCTCCGGGGGAGCCACCTGCACCATCCTGAGAGACGGCATGACTAGAGCCCCCGTGGTGAGATTCGCAACCGCCAGGCGTGCAGCTGAGTTGAAGTTCTTCCTTGAAGACCCTCTCAATTTTGAGACCTTGTCGCAAGTATTCAACAGTTCCAGCCGATTCGGGAGGCTCCAGACCATCAAATACGCCATCGCCGGAAAGAATCTCTACATTAGATTCACCTGCAGCACAGGGGACGCCATGGGGATGAACATGGTATCCAAGGGTGTCCAGAATGTACTCGATTTCCTCATCACCAAAGACTACTTTCCAGACATGGATGTCATCGGCATCTCTGGAAATTACTGTTCGGATAAGAAACCAGCTGCCGTCAATTGGATTGAGGGCAGGGGCAAGTCAGTTGTGTGTGAAGCTATAATCAATGAAGAGACTGTGAAGAAGGTGCTCAAAACTGACGTCGCTACCTTGGTCGAACTGAACATGCTAAAGAACCTCACAGGTTCCGCCATGGCAGGAGCTCTCGGTGGCTTCAATGCTCACGCAAGCAACATCGTCTCTGCTGTCTTCCTCGCAACGGGTCAAGATCCTGCACAAAACGTTGAGAGTTCCCACTGTATCACCATGCTGGAAGCCGTTAACCAAGGAAAGGATCTTCATATCTCAGTCACCATGCCTTGCATCGAGGTTGGTACCGTAGGTGGTGGAACTCAGCTCCCCTCACAGGCTGCATGCCTCAACTTGCTCGGAGTTAAGGGAGCCAGTAAGGACACTCCGGGGGCTAATTCTAGAAGATTAGCCACCATTGTTGCCGGGTCTGTTCTCGCGGGAGAGCTGTCCCTACTCTCAGCAATAGCTGCAGGACAACTAGTGAAGAGTCATATGAAGTACAATAGGTCTCCCAACAAAGTTTCAACTTAATTGACCTCTCTAGCTCCTTTTAAATTCACATTCGTTAATTTATTAGTTTTTTCTTATTGATTAGTATTAAATATACATTTCTTCTTAGTCATTAATCAAATCGATCTGGTTCAACTTAATTTCTCAAGCCTTTCTTCATTTTCTGTACAAAGAGTTTCAGAGCAATAATATAATCAATGCAAACCAATTCAACAAATTAAGAATGATCAAGCAAGTATGATGATGTTCAACCAAGAAAGAGAAACACCACACCTAGATTAATTGAGTGGTTTGACCAATATGATCGAATTCACTCCAATCTATCACTAAAAAAAAATTGTGTGTTCTGCGACAGCTTCAAATCCGTCGGAAATTGCGACAGATTTGGCCAAATTGATGAAGTCAACCAAATTTGCAACGTAAACAAAATCCGGGATTTGCAACAAATTTCAGGGATAAATTCACAGATGGTCTAGTAACTTTTTCAGAATCCACAAAAGGTCCTGTAACTTTTTATTTAATCAGTTTTAGTTTGGGAAAATTGCACTTTTAGTCCTATAAGAATATGTTCAAATCACTTTTAGTCGTTTTTACTACACTATTGGTCCTGTAAAAATACTTCTGTTAACATTTAACAGAAAAGATGACTGAGCCTCTCAATTGCAATATTGTTTTTAAATTAAAACCAATTAAAATATTTATAATTATAATACAATTTTTTTATATATTAAAATTTTAGCTCTACCCATCGAACGCGAGTCTTCCTCCCAGCAAATAATTTCGGCGAGTCTCCCTTCCGACAAAAATTTCCGGCGACTTCCCAATCACCCACAACTCATGTACGCTGTCCCAACCCCTCCTATTTCCCCTACTTCATTCGCCGAAAATTCCCAAAATACTGAGAAAAAATAACACCCATGAGCCACCAAAATCTGAAATCTCACAGTCACCCTCACCACACCCCGTCGCCAGACACGAATATAAAAAGTCGGAGAAACATAGTTAAGAAAACAATAAAAAAATTGAAATGAAACTTTACAAATTGGAGATGAAGGAGAGATCGAAATTTGAAATTGACAAGGGGCTTCGATTCCTAGCATTGATACGAGACTACAGTGTGGATAGCCTCAATGAAATTTGTGACCGGATTCAAATTTCGAATTTTCTTGAAATTTTTGAAGAATATGGATTGAAATTTTTTAATTATATTCCAATTCTGTGAAAAAAAATAATTATTCAGATTCTAAATAAATTATTATTTTTTTGTTTTTTGTATTTTAAAATTATACCAAATTCTATATATATATTTCCTATTAATTTATAATTTAAGAATATATATAATTATATATGATCAGTTTATTTTTAATACTATTTTTTAATCTAACGGTTTCCATCCATAATTTAACGGACAGGACCAATATTGCATACAAAAGGACCACTTTCGAATTTCAGGATCAAAAGTGATTTAAACATATTCTTACAGGACTAAAAGTGCAATTTTCCCGTTTTAGTTTTTTTTCCTCAATTTTGGTCCTTTCAGTCTCAATTTTGATCCCTTAGTCCAATTCTAGTCTTTTTAGTCCAATTTCCGCCCTCCAATCTAATTGCAGTCATACTAACTCTAATATAACATATGTGTTTCACGTGGAAAAAAAATTGACATTTTTGACATATCATCCGCCACACAAGCTGTTTTGGATGAAAATAAGAGAGATATATTTAATACAAAATATTAAAATATGCATATTTTAATATTTAATCTTTAACAGTTGAAAATTGTTTTTAAGTTGAACTTTAAATTGTTTTAATTTGAACTTTTGTGTTTTTAGACACATTAATTATTTGAGAGCTAACATGTGTATTCTTTTGTATTGATGGTAGAGTTTAGACCCCAAATATGTATAAAATATTTTCAATATTATTGATAAATAATTATAATTATTTACTACTCATGTGTTGGATGATGCGTTCAAAATGTTAAAAATGAAATTGTCACGTAAAATACACATGTTCTATTTCCTTGAGTAGGTCCAAAATTGGATTGAAATTGGGCTTACAGGATCAAAATTGAGACCAAAAGGACGAAAAATCATGGGACTAGCTTGTGTGGATTCGGTCATAGTTACATGACCATTTATTTTTGCAATTTGTTCTGTTTTGATCCCAAAAAAAGTTAAATGTGTCAATTTAGTTCTTTTTTTTTTTTTTAAAATTTGTGCTATTTTGGTTCCTAAAAAGTTAAATTTACTAATTTAGTCCTAATTTTCGCAATTACATTTAACTTTTTTGGGACCAAAACAAAACAACTTGTGAAGAAATGTGACTAAATTGAGACATTTAACGTTTTGGGACAAAAAAAGAACAAATTGCAAAAAAAAAAAAAAAAAAATCGGACTAAATTGTTACATTTAACTTTTTTGGAACAATTTCAAAAAAGGTAGAAAGTTATGAGACTAAATTGGTTTCTATATATCCCTATTAAAATTATTTGCAACGATATTTACCCATTGCAAATTTTTTACGACATTTTCACCCAGGCGGATTTCAGGCCGTTCCTTCGGAAATTTGGGATGAATATATTTTCATCGTAAATTTGCGACGGTTTTCAAAATTTAAATGCAAATATTTGCGACAAGTGTTTATGTGACGACCCAAACTCCGTCACCAATCAGCACTTTGTTGTAGTGTATTTAGTTACATGCAGATTACCTACTACCTCACAAAACAACAAATTAATAGGATATGGTATTGCACCCCCGCCCCCCTGTGTGGACTTCCAGGAAATTCATTATTTTATATTCGAAGTTGAGTACTTATTTAATTAATACATACAACTGTAGAAGTAAATCATGCAGCACACAAGCATGACCGGGTGAATAATATAATCATTCTTGGAAGTAGTGAGTGAGGTTCAATTCTTCATTTGAGGGACGTCATCATAGTTTATATATTTATTTTATTTTTCAATTTAATTGGCACTTCAATATGTTATATTAATATTAATCATAATATATATGACACTGTCTCTTTATCGAAAAAATTTCAAAATACGTCCTGTAACTTAGGTTGATTCCATTTTAAATCCTTTAAATTTTCACTTTTTCAAAATATGTCCTAAGGTGTCCAATTTACATCCTGAAAAATTTCAAAATACATCCTATATCTTAGGTCAATTCCATTTTAAATCCTTTATGTTTTCACCTTTTCAAAATACATTCTAAGATGCCCTATCGAAAATTAAATTTTTCACCGGAAACTGACACGCACGGCTCGAAAGTCTGTTTAAAATTGGGGCTTCCGATAAATTTGGTGACCAGGTAATTAAACACCGGAAGCCCTAATTTTAAAAACACGTTCGAGTCGCACGTGTCAATTTTCGGCGAATTTTTTTATATTTCCAACCAAAAGGATGTAAATTGGACACCTTATGATGTGTTTTGAAAAAGAGAAAACAGATTTTAAATAGAATCGAACTAAGTTACAGGACGTATTTTGAAAATTTCCCCCTTTTATCCTTTATAAGGGTATAGCACGCAATTTTCCTTTATGCTACTATATGATAAAACAATATACTCCCTCCGTCCCGGAGAAAGCTCCCCATGAGCTCCGGGCACGGAGGTTAAGAAATACTAATATAATAAATAGATGTATTAGAGGTGATGTGATTGAGAGAGAGGGGAATATAATGAAATGTGAGAGGAAATAGTTACCAAAAAAGGAATGGGTAGCTTACATTGGAACAGACGAAAAAACAAAGTTGGGGTTGCTTTCACTTGGACGGAGGGAGTATATTTTTATATTAGTTGGTATTCGGGAAAAGCCATATATAAACAAAAGAAAATTGAAATTTCGTCGATCATATCCCCGGCCGCGACAACAATATCAATCAAAGTTGTCGAGTTTGCTTGAACGTCGATCGCCAATGGAACAATAAATTCATCAAGTAACTCACCCGCTCTGAATGAATCGGAACCCACGTACAAACATTCCGACTTTGACAGAGTAAACATGGACAAAATAGCCAGCGACTCGAGATTCAGCTCCGAGGGCACTGAACTAATGTCAGCAAAAAAAACCGCGAGCAAAATCTCACGCGCACCACTTACAGGAATAATGGACAGCGAATGTAATAAGAATGTTAATAGAGGTTATAACAATTGAAAGAACAAACGCATAGTTGGGGTTGCGCGTAGGGCTGTTACACGAACCGAGCCGCTCGTGAGCTCGACTCAGCTCGGCTCGTTCGTTAAATGAGCCGAGCTCGAGCTCGTTAGATACTCGATTTACTAACGAGCGGGCTCGAGAAAAAAAAATTATTTCAACCCAGGCCCAACCCGGAACAAGCAAGGCCCGCTCCCAGCCCACGAGGGCCCGCCCATAATTGGCCAAATATTTGGCCTTCATGGGACTCGAACCCGGGTGTGTGGGCGCCTAGTGAGGAGCGCCTACCACTCGGACAAGTCTGTTTTTCGTTTATAATTGTAATATTAATTGTATATGTACTCATTTTCAACCCATTTTTTTTTTTAAATTCAAAAAATTAATTTCTTTCTATATTAATATAACTAAATTTGTGATATATAAATATTGTAAATTTAATTTTTTTAATTTATATATTGTAAATCTAATTTATTTATTTTTTGTGTTTTGATTAAAATTCTCAAAAGTTCATATAATGTATACATGTTTTACTCTTTTTTTTTAAACAAATCCATTTAATAATTGAACATTCTTTTAGTTATATTAATTACTAAATTTTGTGGCTTATAATTATTGTAATTTTTTAAAAATTTTAAATTTTAAATGGTAAATGTATTTTTATTTTTAATTTGTTTGATTTTTTAATAATTCTTTTATTTGTTAATTCACACAACAAAAACTTAATTATCAAATAAACTAAATGAATATAAAAACTAAAGAAATTATGTCCAAATAATATAACATAAAAATTTCTAATTTAATCAATAATTTTCTAATTTAATATTAAATTTCCTAATTTAATATAAAATTTTCTAATTTAATCAATAATTTCCTAGCTAACTTAATCAACAATTTTCTAATTTAATCGACATGTTTCTTATTTAATCAATATTTTTTTTTATTTCAATCAATTATAATTTTCTAGCTAGCAATTATTTTTAATTAATATATAATTTAATTTTTGCATAAATTTTAAATTTTTAAATTTAAATTTTGTGATTAGCGACGAAATGATTAATATGGACCATTGAGTGAGATTTGAGAGCAGAATTCTCAATTGTGATATCTGATGTCATTATTAATGTCTTGATTTAAATGTCCATAATCAATATAGTTCTGCTAGCAGTGTGAACTTATTCGTTTGCGAAAATTCCTTTATTGTAGAAAATGTTCATTTATGGAATTGAAAAATAAAACAAGAAATAAAACAAGGTAGAAAGCTATTAGCATCTTGCTAAGCCCCGACTGAAGATTAATGGTGATTGTGTTGATTATGATGGGAGTAAGGTTGATTTTGCTCTAAATAATATTTTATTGATAAAACTTCACTCCAGTGATCTATTATTATCATGTAATTATGAGTATAAGGATTGTCGAACATATATGTGGAGTGTGCAATTACCTGCTCCGAGACTCCAGGAAGAGGCTCGAGACACCCCTATCTCTACAGGGGGTGATATTGTTAGCACGTCTAGAGCCCTCTGGAGTGGACCTGGCAAGGAGATACCTCCAGGCACTGCAGAGGACGACAACATTCGTGCCCCTCCACGAGCAGCAGAGTATTTAGGGCCTCGAGGTCCAAAATCTAAACATGGGAGTATGAGGCAAAGATATGATAAGTGCATCGGTGCTACAGGTTAGTACAGGTGTTTGATAGAGCCTAAAGTATTAGATCTTTTATAGTAATGTGATATTGCTATGAGCATATTTTAATGATATTGACATATATGACACGAACTTATTTTTTCCATTGAATTAAGTATGATTCTCCTAAACTTACATGATTGATACTCTAGAAACAATCTTAGAATTAAGAATTACTTGAAATCGTAGAAGCATGGGTAAGCAATTCACATGTTGAGTCTTGTGATTACTTTATGTGGTAGAATTAACGATTAGACGTTGATGATGATTAGACGTTGATGATGATTAATGATTAGACGCGGACGATGATTATGATTTTGCACACGATTGACATGTTTCCATATTTTAGATATAATTTCATATTACAGACCGAGCCTACCCAAGCTCTGGAGGACCTCTGGATAGGTTCAGAAGATTTCAAATTACAGATTAAGTCTATCCAAGCTCTGGAGGACCTCTGGATAGGTTCAGAAGATTTCAGATTACAGATTAAGTCTATCCAAGCTCTGGAGGACCTCTGGGTAGGTTCAGAAGATTTCAGATTATAGATTAAATCTACCCAAGTTCTGGAGGACCTCTGGATAGGTTCAGAAGATTTCAGATTATAGATTAAATCTACCCAAGTTCTGGAGGACCTCTGGATAAGTTCAGAAGATTTCAGATTACAGATTAAGTTTACCCAAGCTCTGGAGGACCTCTGGATAAGTTCAGAAGATTTCAGATTACAGATTAAGTTTACCCAAGTTCTGGAGGACCTCTGGATAGGTTCAGAAGATTTCAGATTACAGATTAAGTATATCCAAGCTCTGGAGGACCTCTGGATAGGTTCAGAAGATTTCAGATTATAGATTAACTCTACCCAAGCTCTGGAGGACCTCTGGATAGGTTCAGAAGATTTCAGATTATAGATTAGATCTACCCAAGTTCTGGAGGACCTCTGGATAAGTTCAGAAGATTTCAGATTACAGATTAAGTTTACCCAAGCTCTGGAGGACCTCTGGATAGGTTCAGAAGATTTCAGATTATAGATTAAATCTACCCAAGCTCTGGAGGACCTCTGGATAGGTTCAGAAGATTTCAGATTACAGATTAAGTATATCCAAGCTCTGGAGGACCTCTGGATAGGTTCAGAAGATTTCAGATTATAGATTAAATCTAC
The DNA here is from genome assembly GCA_963675135.1 of Galeopsis tetrahit. Classification (NCBI taxonomy): domain Eukaryota; kingdom Viridiplantae; phylum Streptophyta; class Magnoliopsida; order Lamiales; family Lamiaceae; genus Galeopsis; species Galeopsis tetrahit. Next base: position 9,324,270 of record OY776125.1, on the reverse strand, counting down.
CCAAGCTCTGGAGGACCTCTGGATAGGTTCAGAAGATTTCAGACTATAGATTAAATCTACCCAAGCTCTGGAGGACCTCTGGATAGGTTCAGAAGATTTCAGATTACAGATTAAGTATATCCAAGCTCTGGAGGACCTCTGGATAGGTTCAGAAGATTTCAGATTATAGATTAAATCTACCCAAGCTCTGGAGGACCTCTGGATAGGTTCAGAAGATTTCAGATTATAGATTAAATCTACCCAAGTTCTGGAGGACCTCTGGATAAGTTCAGAAGATTTCAGATTACAGATTAAGTTTACCCAAGCTCTGGAGGACCTCTGGATAGGTTCAGAAGATTTCAGATTATAGATTAAATCTACCCAAGCTCTGGAGGACCTCTGGGTAGGTTCAGAAGATTTCAGATTACAAATTAACTCTATCCAAGCTCTGGAGGATCTCTGGATAGGTTCAGAAGATTTCAGATTATAGATTAGGTCTATCCAAGTTCTGGAGGATCTCTGGATAGATTCAGAAGATTTCAGATTATAGGTTGATTCTATCCAAGTCCTGGAGGATTTCGGGATAAGCTCGAAAATGGAAAATGAAGATTGAGCCTATTTAGGTCCCTGAGATCAAGGCCAATAGCCCTAAACAGACAAAACGATAAGTCCGAAAACTAGAATGGGTGAGAGGATGATTGATTACCTGAAGCGGGTAGAGAACTTAAGAATCTTCAGAGCTGAAAAGTATCTCACCCTCGAAGAGGTGAGGCAAGCCAAGAGGCTGGAGGTGAAACCAGCTAGTGGAGAGAGGAAGAGAGAATCTACAGCAAGGAGGTCCAGCCCAGAAGCTCCCCGAAACTCCGGAGGAACAGGAAACCGCAATGCTGCGGGAGGATCCCGATCTGGGCCTCGAGGGACGTTTTAGAAATATACCCAACTGAGATTGGAAACTACAGAAGTCTTGGAGGTTGCTGGAGATCATCCAGATCTGAAATTCCCTTATTCGAGAAACCGAGGTCCTCAAAAGCCCAAGTCGGACCGATTTTGGAGACCCCACAATGAATATGGGCACGACAACAATCGGTATTACCATTTGGAGGTCCTGGAGAGAGTACAGGTTTCAGATCTAATAATGCTGCTGGTATGAGTCAGTTTACCTGGTCTATGACGAATAACGAGCTCATGAGGAGGGGCTGGAGAACCTAGAAGTACTAGAGGAGCTCTAGAGAGCAAGATTACCGAAGAAAGAGCGAAGCCAAACAACGTTGAGAGGTTGGAGATTCAAGAAAAGACCATGTGAAATGAAGGTCATGTAGGCCAGATTTGCGATCGATAACTCATAGAGAAGGATTTGACTTCTAGTTTGAGATGATAAACTAATGATAAACCTCGACCTGCTCGAGGAGCTGCAGATGTACGAGAGATATGTGCAACTCCGGAGATGAATATTGGGGTAAGACGTTGAGACGAAGATAGATGCTACCTGACGGGCTATGAAGCCAACTTCACCATGCGAAGCACTGGAGATCAGATTTCTACGTTCCAAAAACTGGAGGGGACAGAGTTCGAGACTGGGATTTGGATGATGGATGCCCAGAAGCTGAGTTATGGGGTTTAAGACCCAGACTTCGAGAAGATGAGAGTGATGACAGACCTTTTTACAAGATCCTACGCTTGAAGTGGCTGAGTAACGCTATAGAATTAAGGAAGAGATGAAACGAGTATCTAGGACCCCGAGGTCCAAGATCCAGATAAGGAGAGATGAGGCGAGTATCCAGGACCCCGAGGTCCGGGACCTAGAGGTGATGATGTGACTGATGTGAGCCAGATGAGTCTAGGATAATTAAGAATGTGGAGGAGCTCGACGGAGCATGATCCAAATAATTATGGAAGAAAGATGAGTATTCGGGATTGAGAACTGAACACGAGAAGAACTACAAAGAGGATCTTATGCAAATGATCCAGATTCAAGTGGGATAAATAATATCAGAAAACATTTGAGGAGTTGAAGCTCCACCGAGCCCAGCTGCTGAAGCTGACCAAACCCTCCCTAGGGTGCTGAAATTTGATATTCAAAAGTTGAGAAGAGCTGAATAAAGGACCAGCCCCTGCAGCTTCTGGAGAAGCTCGAGCTTTGCGGTTAAGATACCACATCTTGGGTGGCCAATTATACAAGCGATCGTTGACCCATCCCTATCTAAGATGTCTCCCGAAGGAGATTACGTGATAAAAGAAACCCATGAAGGATGAGCAGGTAGTCACTAGGGCTACAAGGCTACTGTAAAGAAGGATATACCTAAGAGTCGATCTATTAGGTGAGTAAGATCATCTAGGATGTTGAGATGCGACATTCGAAGACGAGCATGATGACGGACCTTGCAAATGCCTTACACTTCGATGCTTAAAGGGGGTGATGGAGGGTCTAGGCCTACTACCTCCGAGATGCTGATATGGAGCCACGTAAGTGAAAAGTGTATATTTTACTTTTTTTACTTTAGATTTTACTTTGTAATATGATATGAGTTACCTAGACGTAGTTGTTTAGAACATAAAACCTCGAAGCATATGAGCATTTGCTAAAGCTTCAGAAATGGTTGATTTGAGAAATGCTAAGGTGATTACTTAGGAGAATTTCGTGATTAAATCGAGAGAATGATTGAGAATTTAGGCATGGTTAAGAACGTGTTTCTCACCCTACTCTAAATCCAAGCGGATTACTTGAACTTGAAAGGTCTTGATATGATCAACACCTTGAACTGAGAGTGAGAAACACTCAGAGGCCTAGAGGCCGAGGAGCTCCAGAGAGCCCTCACCATGTTTGAGACCCAAGAGGGTTAATCAATGAAATGAGAAGATTTTATGAATTAAAATCTTTTAAGAATAAGAGTGAGAAACACTCGGAGGCCTAGAGGCCGAGGTGCTCCAGAGAGCCCTCATCCTACTCGAGACCCAAGTGGGTTACTGAAATGAGAAGATTTTATGAATTAAAATCTTTTAAGAATAAGAGTGAGAAACACTCAGAGGCCTAGAGGCCGAGGTGCTCCAGAGAGCCCTCATCTTACTCGAGACCCAAGTGGGTTACTGAAATGAGAAGATTTTACGAATTAAAATCTTTTAAGAATAAGAGTGAGAAACACTCAGATGCCTGGAGGCCGAGGTGCTCCAGAGAGCCCTCATCTTACTCGAGACCCAAGTGGGTTACTGAAATGAGAAGATTTTATGAATTAAAATCTTTTAAGAATAAGAGTGAGAGACACTCAGAGGCCTAGAGGCCGAGGTGCTCCAGAGAGCCCTCATCTTACTCGAGACCCAAGTGGGTTACTGAAATGAGAAGATTTTATGAATTAAAATCTTTTAAGAATAAGAGTGAGAGACACTCAGAGGCCTAGAGGCCGAGGTGCTCCAGAGAGCCCTCATCTTACTCGAGACCCAAGTGGGTTACTGAAATGTGAAGATTTTATGAATTAAAATCTTTTAAGAATAAGAGTGAGAGACACTCAGAGGCCTAGAGGCCGAGGTGCTCCAGAGAGCCCTCATCTTACTTGAGACCCAAAAGGGTAATTCAATGAAAAGAAAAATTTTATAAATAAAAATCTTTTAAGAATAAGAGTGAGAGACACTCAGAGGCCTAGAGGCCGAGGTGCTCCAGAGAGCCCTCATCTTACTTGAGACCCAAAAGGGTAATTCAATGAAAAGAAAGATTTTATAAATAAAAATCTTTTAAGAATGAGAGTGAGAGACACTCAGAGGCCTAGAGGCCGAGGAGCTACAGAGAGCCCCTCACCATACTTAAGACCCCAAAAGGGTTACTCAATGAAAATAAATATTTTATGAATCAAAATCTTTTAAACGAAAGTGAGAGACACTTGGAGGCCCATAGGCCAAAGAGAGCTGGGGAGCATCTCCCCATAACCAAGACCCAAGATGGTTACTTAGAAAACAAAAATTTTGCAAGCCAAAGTCATTTGCCGAGACCCTGTTTAAAAAACGAAAGAAAGGATAAATATAAGTCTGGAAGTCAAGGAAAACCTCTTCGAGCCACCTGAAACTAGAGGTGATCCCTTGAAAGGGTGAGAGGTTCCCTGAATTTCTTGAGAAAATTCTTTGAAGGTTATGTAACCAGGAGACGATAATGGTGCAACCTACAAGACCAATAAGGGGGTTAGGATCGAGGCTTCTCCTCGAGAAACTAGCAAGAGAGAAAAAAATTGCGACTGTGTGGGACCCAAGCGCAGAAATCGAAACGTCTTCAGAACTGGGGGCGGGAAAAATTTTCGGACGAGAGCATTTTCGAAATTTCACTCCAAAGCAAGAATAATACACGTCTCTCCAGAAACGCCTCTGTGTTGGACTCACTTGAATTTTCTACTCTCACAAAAGATATACTCCTTTTACGAGAGTAGGGGGGAGTAGATGATGCGGCCTAAAAATGTCGTTCAATAAGAAGTCGACACGTGTATAAAGGATAAGATGAAAGAGAAGATATGGGATTATGGAAGGGGCTCTGGATAAAGAATCCCTTCTGGAAGTCCCTCCGGAGGGAGCTCCTGGAGGTCCTCCCGGAGAGACTTATCTGGAGGACCTGATCTTGATATGAATTGGTAAACCGAGAATATAGGAGATCTTCGCATGAATCGGACTAAGGCTGACCAAAGAAAGATTCTTCCCTCCTTCATTTTAGTGGAAGGAGTCCACTAGGGGGAGTGGCCCCGGTCTTTCCGGAGGTGGAGGACTGGAGGACTTCGTCCACTCAGCAGGGCCGAGTCTTATGGGCAGCTCCGAAATAAGAGGAAGGCTTGACTTGGCCCCGATCTTTCCGGAGGTGGAGGACTGGAGGACTTCGTCCACTCAGCAGGGCCGAGTCTTATGGGCAGCTCCGAAATAAGAGGAAGGCTTGACTTCCTCTCCAGAAAGTATCTCTATAAATAGGTAAATTCGAGGAGATTTCCAGGTTAGATTTTTTACTTTGACAAAACTTAATACATTTCGTATCAAACATACTTCTGATATTCTTTGAGAGCTTGAGCCGATAAATCAAGGACTTTGAGGTCCTTATGATATACAAAGATTCTGATACTGACTTGAGCGTCGGAGCGTCCGCACCGGAGCCCCCTCCGGTGTGTCTTTTGCAGGTCCCTGGAGGATCATTCCAGCGGAAGCAGTGTACCCAAATCAGGTCTAAGCACTCGGGAATTTGGATATCTGACCCCGAGGATATATAATCCTCTCGTGCAATTTTTGGCACATCAGAAAGAAATTAATTAAATAATTTTTTAAATTTCATTTCTTTTAGTAATAAATGTATTCGTATAAACTTTATATTGCAATTACAAATGAAAGAAACATTTGCCCGAGTGGCGAGCGCCCTTGACACGCGAGTTTGAATTCTCGCATATTATATTTGCAAGGCCAAAAGGCCTTACACACAAAATGTGGCCAAAATGGGTTGCTAGCCCACTTGTGGCCCGGCGGTTCAATACCCAACAGGCGGTCTGCCGTCACGGTTCAAACCCCTATTTAACACTTATATTTTTAATTTATCTTGCGACATAAAAAACCGTCGCGCCGGCAATGAATATTTTTGTGGCAAATATTATATATTTAAAATAATATTAAAAAATTTTGTGACGACATTTACCTGTCACAAATTATTGACGACATTTTCACCTGGCGGATTACGGGTCATTCATTCACAAACTTTGGATGAATATTTCTGTTGTAAATTTGCGACGGTTTTTATAATTTCGTTGCAAATATTTGCGACAAGTGTACGTTTATGCGACGACCCAAATTTCATAGCAAATCATAGTTTTTTTTGTAGTGTATTTTGTTAATGCTACATGTTCAAATAAAAGGAATAACGCGGAAACAATGCTGCACTATTAATAGAGGCACATTGCTTATTTCGATTTTCAGAGACAAGCACAACTTTCACTTCTTATAATTTGGAGAGAGGCACCACAATATAGAGGTGCTGGAGATCGAAGCTCATAAGCTTATGAAAAACACTAAACAAATGAAATTTATAGATGTGGAGACAATATTTTGGACATGGGAATTGCTAGTTTTAGCATAACATTAATATGCATTGATGTGGATGAAATCCACTTTTCAACAAATAATAATAATTGGTAAAAATTATGGAAGTTACCTTCGTTTGGAGACTCAAAGCTAACAACCACGTGCTCCCAGAATGCTCCTCGCGCTGCTTACGTGTTCCGAACCTGAAATGAACCCGTCAGGGGAGTTCTCGGTGATGGGCCTCCGACGCTCAAGTCAGGTAAAAGGCTGAGCAAGATGAAGAAAGGATACTAAAAACTAATATGAGAAGTGTGTGTAAAAAATGAGTAGTTCTCCTTTTACCTCGAGTGAGTTTGTTAGTGCCTTATTCATTTTGTTTCCAAGGTATTAAGGTTATTTTAAGTTCTGTATGCGAGTTAACATATTTTCTGCGTGGCAGTACCATGTCTAATACTCTGATTCTTTCAGAGTCCGTTAGTAGTGACGACACTCTGTAAAATAGGACAATTAGTTACACTTTTGGCAGTAGGCTAGGTCTGACCACCTCTTTTGAGCTCCTCCCGGAACAGTTTATCTTAACACCTGGGTCTAGCTCTTACCAACCAGTATATATTGCAATACGAATTTATGTAATTTCTCATCTCTGGCCCGGTCCTATTAGTTCTGCGTGATGGGCTTAAGGCCCTTAAAGCTAAAGGCCATATTTATTTATGGTCACGGTTATACACACACAGACTTATTGAGGACACCCACTGGCTAAACACACACACTGTGAGATGAGAACACCCACGTGGAAAACCCCAAAATACCCCTTCTTCGATCAATAAATTTCAACACCCACCACATTCTTTCAAAACCCTAAAAATTTCAACCCCCGTCCCTCCCCCGAGCGGCGCCAGCCTCCCCCTCCACTACCTCCCCAGCTGCGCCGTCAGCGTTTCCGACTTCCCCTCCCCTGTAAAAAAAAATCTCTAAAAACCCTCGCCGCCGTTGCATCGCCGGCCCCCACCTTACCCTACATCGCCGACGCCTCTCCCCAGCATCACCGGCACCTCTCCTTCCCCTCCCTTGCATTGCGGCCTCTTATTCCCCTTCCTCTGCGCGAATTTTTTTGAACCTTAAGTCTTCGCTGCCTTCCCGGCTCTCCCCACCCTCTCCTCCGACGCATCGCCGACCCCCACTCTACCTTGCATTGCCAGTGCCTCTCCCTTCCGGTAAGTTTAGGAAAATTAGGGTTTTTATTTGTACAAGTTTTAGATCCAAAAAAATTGTTTTTTGTCGAATTTTTTTACTTCTTCGAATTTTTTTGTCGAAATAAGTTGCTTTTATCGAATTTATTTTCGAAATTTCTGTGTATGTCCGAAATTTTTTACCGAATCCAATTTTTTTTTTTGGTATGAAATTAGTGAGTTGGAATGATTGGTGATGGTGGTGGTGGTGACGATTTTGTTTAGAAATATAATGGTGGGGGTGTACTCATCTTTTGTTTTTTTAAAAAATTTTATACGAGGGGTATATGAGACATTTTACATGCCCTTTAAGATGAAAAAATGTCTGGCGGGTGTCCTCAATATGTCTGTGTGTGCGTATAACCGTGGCCTTTATTTATTTATGAAACTGGGTCTTGCATTGATTGTCCCAAGAGTTTAATATTATTAAGGAATAGTCAAAACATTCCTTGTATATAAGACATATTTGTTATATTTATCTTTTGTATTTATCTTTTCCTAAAATCATGTAATTAGGTTATACTGTAATTACTCCTATAAATACAAGTCATTCCCCACTCACCAATTCAACGGTGATCATATCTCATTGTTCACATGGTATCAGCCTAAACACGATCCTAAACCCTAACCCTAATTTCTCTTTCTCCCTCTCTACCGCCGCCACCACCAGTTTTAAGTGTAGAGTTATGCCTTGTCACATGGTATCAAAGCCAACTCTCTACTTCGATGTCTGGATCCACCTGTTGAACCACGTGTCGACCTTGTCCCCGTCTCATGTAAGGGAGGGTATTAAGGTATCCCACATCGGATAGAGAGATGGTTTTGGGTGGGCTTATAAGCCTGGGCAATCCTCTCACTTAACACCTTGGTTTTAAGTGTAGAGTTAGGCCTTGTCACATGGTATCAGAGCCAACTCTCTACTTCGATGTCTGGATCCACCTGTTGAACCACGTGTCGACCTTGTCCCCGTCTCACGTGAGGGAGGGTATTAAGGTATCCCACATCTCCAGCTCGCCGACATCTTCACGAAGAGCCTTCCTCGCCCGACGTTTGAATTCCTTCGATCCAAGCTCTGCGTTTTTCCCCATCCCACGCATCGCTTGACGGGGGACGGGGGATATTAAGGAATAGTCAAAAAATTCTTTGTATATAAGACATATTTGTTATATTTATCTTTTGTATTTATTTTTTCCTAAAATCATGTAATTAGGTTATACTGTAATTACTTCTATAAATACAAGTCATTCCCCACTCACCAATTCAAAGGTGATCATATCTCATTGTTCACAAATATTCTTTTATCATGCATGATGAATGGATTATCTTAGATATTTAGATGATCGCGCAGCGGCCTACTAACATGATGGATTTAGCAAGAATTCACGTTTCTTAATTCCATGACCGATGACCCTCAGCAGTCTGGACTGCGGAGTTTGAGGTGGATCCTCAGTGGTCTGGACTGCCAATCGCCTCGCGATATTAACAATATATGAATTCCTAATTAAGTGAGCTTCTTGATTAATTATCAAGAATGATCCTTAAAATATTGCAAAATGATCTGGCTGCCACGTTTTGGAAACTGAGACGGCCACGTAAGCTTTGATCGTTAAGAGTTTGTCAACGTAGTAATTTTAAAATTTCCAGCGCGAAAATTGATAGGAAAATATATATTTAATTTTCAGACCTCAAATGGATTGTTAAAATATGTAATTGGGTATCCATTTTATTTATTTATTTATTATAAGCAGAAAAATGCCTTTATACATGCAGATTACCTACTACCTCACAAAACAACAAATTAATAGGATATGATATTGCATCCCCGCCCCCCTGTGTGGACTTTTCAGGAAATTGGTATACTTTTTGTGAAACTGATTATTTTATATTCGAAGTTGAGTACTAATTATTTAATTGATACATAAACCTGCACAAGTTAATCATGCAGCAAACAAACATGGCCGGCTGAATAATATAATCAATCTTGAGTGTACTAGTACGTTGGAAGGAGTGAGTGAGGTTCAATTCTTCATTTGAGGGTCATCATAATTTATATATTTATTTTATTTTTTCAATTTGGATCCACAATATGTTATATTAATCATTTTATATACATATACACCATGTTTGATAGCTTAGATAATTGAGATTATTAACGCCAGAGTACAAAATCTATCCCCTAAGTGTGTGCTGATACATTCCCTTTTTTTTTAAAAAAAATGTCCACTTGGTAATACAAAATTTCATATGAATGGTCGATTATACCCCTCATTTGTTAATAGGTTTTTTATTTTCGTTTCATCCGCATTATCTTCTCCCTCTTTCTTTCTCTGTCTCATTATCAAATACTCCTTATTTGTTTCTCTCCTTTCTCTCACATTTCCCGATGGGAAAAACACACTCACACACAAAAGATCTGAAATTGGAAAAACACACATACACACAAGATCCGCAAATATGAGGAAGAGGAGGGTGTGGCTTCGGTGTTTTTAAACGGCGGAGGTGGCGCGGGCGCTGCTCCCCGGAGTTTCTCTCCTTGGCTTCGGTGTTTTTAGACGGCGGAGGTGGGGCGGGCGCTGCTCCCCGGAGTTTCTCTCCTTCATCGAACGTTTTCGCAACTCGTCGAAAAAAATGGCGGCCGTTTTGAGTGGTGCCTCTCGCCGTCGTTGCTTCATCTCCGTCGGTTCCGCTCTAGATCTGATAACTAATATTTGAAAACTCGAAAGGTCTGCCTCTCTATCATCTAGGCTTCCTTTTTTTTAATTTTCGAGGGGGGCCTTGCAGAGCCTGAATGCCCGGTGCTCGTCTTCTCCGATCTACGCCGCTCGCGTGATGGTGGCGTAGATCTAGGGTTTTTTGAAAATAAGTTTTTCACTATTTCTTCCATGGAGTTTTTTGTGCTAACTAATTTGCATCTTCTTGGAGTTGTGTTTTTCCGCTATGATTATGTGAAGATTAGTGGAAAAAGATTGTGATTGATTATAATTGAAGATTCTTTACTTTTTCATCTGTAGTGGTTGACTAAATGTAATTTGAACTGATTTTAATCAATTGATGGCTCCCCTGAAAAAAGATGTTTCATTCTCTCGAGTTTTGATGTTTAATCAACTTGCGTTCAATCTGTTTGATGAATGTTCTCAATGAAACTTTTTAGGTCTTTACGATGGTGGTGTATGTACAACTTCTGAAAAACAAGGCAAGTCTTTTCTAAGAGCAGAATAGCACACACTGTTAATTTATATTTGTACACATTTCTGCCCTTAATACTCGGTTTATTGGTCTTATCTTTGAATTTCGAGTTATCTTGTTTCTGGGTTCGTGTTACAAGGGTTGATCGAATTACTCAGGTTATGGGCTGGGTTAAATTCTGTCGGAATACTGAGTTACGAGTTTCTTTCAATATTGTATTATTTATAGAATTTCAACATTATATGCTAATTGGGTTTCTATAAATGCTTGATAAGTTGTATTTCTGCCGTGATCCAATTGTGAATTTATAATTTTGGCCCCGGAAATATGACTTTGTGTCTGCTATTTTTATTTAATTTTTTTGACGGAAACGATTGTTGAGTATTGGTGAGAATGACCAATTGTATGATCAGCTATAAGACTGTGTGCCTTTATACTGTATTGGAAGTTTAAGCTTCTATTTTGATTTATTTGTTCTTGTTTGTTCTTGTGTCTATACTGTTAGGGTATGTTTAATTTGTGAATTAAAGATTTCAAAGTTTAGTGAATTTCAAAATCTTGATAAATAGAATGAAATGTGTTTGTTTTGAGATTTAAATGGAGTAGGGGTTATCTTTATGTCAAATCGAAAGTGTGGTGTAGAAAAAAATGGTATATATAGAGTTTATATGTATTTGTAGGGCTGTATGTATGAGGTTTTAAAAACCGGATTCTAAAATTCCAAAATAGAACCAAATTTAGATTTCAAAATCCCAATTCCTCTTTTCAAATCCCAAAGTTTAGAATGAGCTCATACATAGAGGACATATGCATGTACTTACTCATGCTATATATGCTACTGGTATTTATGCATGTGGTTTGATGAGTACTAGAAGAACTCAATCAGTCGTTCTGTTTTATGAGGTTTTATGAGGGTTGAAAATTTGAAAGGCTGTTTTCATTATTTGACTACTAGTTTCTTTCCTTTCAATTTTTCTATTAGCCGGTGGCAACACTGATATTGCTTCTGGTACTTTATTTAGCATATATATTAGATACGTACATTACACAAATCTCCTTGTTCTCCCCTCAGGCACCAAAACACACACACACACAATGTATGTTTACTTTCTTTAGACGATATATCTTGATGAGCTGATCTTTTACTTGTTTTGTAGGTATTTGGTTGGCATACTTTGGATTAAAATATGTCTTCAGCTCAAGACCCTTTCTACATTGTGATAGAAGAGACTCAGGATTCAGTCTGAGTTCAACCGAGTATTAAGTATAAACCGAGTATTAAGTGATAAATGTTCTCAAAGTTAAAGGTAATGACAACTTCTGAAATTTGAAAATGTTATCTAGGATCTTTATATTACTCCTTAGCTTGAGATTAAATGTCTGAACTCTGAAAATAAATATACAAGGGGATGAGTGGCCTCTGAAACAATATAGTAGTAAATGTGAAGTTTAGAAATGATTATCCTTGTTATTTTCATTATTTGAGCTGAATGCATCATCTATTTTCCCCTCTGTACTCCAAACTGTGCTCAATCAATGATCCAAGCAATTAGAGACTCCAATTTTCTGTGACTTTTGACTATCGAAATACATGATGTATGAGAGAAGCCTATAATATAGCCTTGAGAAGGATTTATTGTAGGTGATATTGTGTAACTGGTTTCACAACTGATTTGGAAGTTCATCTTTCATAGTTATTTCCTTTCTCGTAACCAAAGTGCCCGGACTAACAAATCACATTCACTTGATCAAAATGTAAATGTGATAAAACAACATTTATCATTAAGTAATATTCTAGTTTGGTCACTTGTGTAGATTTTGCTCTGCATAGTTGTGTGACTTTTCATTTTTATCCAACACAACCCAACATAAAGGATGATATGAAATGATCCACATAGCCGGAAGAAGACTTATTAGTGTACTTGTTGATGATGCAGAATACTGTTGAAGAATAGTGTAAAATGGTATTCTTCACTTGAGCACTGTTGAAGTCAGCTATGTGAGCAATCGCTCCTGGTATTCTCGCTTTTGGTGTTGGAATTGGACTAAAATCTGGAATTAGGCTGTTAAGAATGGATTTCAATCTTTGATGATAATTGATTCTCTCTGGAAGCACTGTAAACCATTTTATTTACTTATTTTATTTACTTCAGTTTGTTTTGTTTTCTTCTTATTTGCTTTTCATTCTTGGAAATTGTTTTTCATTCTTTTCTTTTGTTAAGAGGCAGCATCTTTCTTCTTTGACATTATAAACGGGTGCCCCTTATTTATTGAGCTTGTAACTTTTTTCTTGTACTTTATATCATCAATAAATGCTTTTGTCTAACAAAAAAAAAAAACTTAAGTGGAGTAACATTTTTTTACTTGAAAATCTTGTCGATATTCAATATTTAATATATATATGTCTATATTCAATATAGATGTTGATGTTAAATATTTAATTATATTCAATATATATAGATATTCAGTGTTCAATATTTAATATGTATGTCGATATTCAGTTCAAAGAAAATTGAATTAATAAAATTTAATAAAAAAATTTGAAGAAAAGTTGATAGAAAAGTATATTATACTACTAATTAATTAATATATAATTAAAAATTAAATAATTTGAATTTAAAATTTGACGTAATTTTTGAAAAATAATTCTGAATAATCAAGTAAATTCTGATTTTAAAAAATTGTGTGAATTAAAAATTTTAAAAAATCTGAATAATAATTTTAAAATAAAATTTTGGAGTCAAAATATAAATAAAAAAATTGAATAAATCTAATTTGAACAAAAAATGTTCAATATACTTATCGATGTACAACAATTATGTAAATATTCAATATACTTATCGATGTACAATAATTGTGTACATGTTCAATATACTTATTGATGTAAGTGTTCAATATACTTATCGTTGTACAATATATATATATAATTACTATTAATTAAAATCTGATTATAAAATCTTAATAAAGAAGATTAAATTAATAAAATTTAATAAAAAAGTTTGAGTTAAGTTGATAGAAAAATTCAATATATATAATTTCAATTAATTAAAATCTTAATAAAGAAATTGAATTAATAAAATTTAATAAAATATGATTTGACAAGTCAAAGTCAAAGTTAACATTTAATAAAAAAAAATTTGGAAAAAAATGAATAAAAAAAATTCAAGTAAAATTTGAATTAATGCCGATAAAAAATACATGTATATCCAAATGGTAATTGAGGGGGTGTATTGATGAAAGTTGTGGGGGTAGTGATTGAAAAATTGGGAAACACTAGTCCATGCCCATTACCAGGCCCAATGACTAGCCTAATATTCTGGGCGGCGGCCGCCGCCTGGGAAATTGTCGGCAACAGGGCGAGATGTGGATCTCCGGCGTCGTTGTGAAGGGCCGCTTTGAGGCCATAAAAAACCCTCTTTACACCATAAAAAAATCAAAGATCTCAAACTTCCACACCAAAAAGACATGTCTTTTGCTTCAAATTTTTTTACAAATTTTACATTATAAACTCATCAAGAAATATAATAAGGAAAAAAATAAAAAATCAAGGATCTGACCTCTCAACATAAAAAAATCTGAAAATTTAAAGGACCCAGCAAATCGGAGGAATAAGAACCAGAAAATTAAAAGAATACAGAAAATTCAAAAACTAACTTAAAATGAAAAAAATCAGAGGAAAAAATCGGAGGAGGAGGAGGCACGAACATCTTTCTTCTTCAAACAGAGGGGCGGCGACGGCCTTCAAACGGAGGCGGTGGTGAGAGAGTAGCAGCAGCGGCGTGGAGGGAGGAGGGTTTCGAACAAACCTTAGTAGTCGAAGCCGGGAGCGGGCCGAGGAAGATGGAGGCCGGGAACCCACCACCCGTGTCGCCGGCGTCGTTGGAGGCCGCCGGAAAATGGAGAGGGGTGTCCGCCTTCTTCTTTAGCGAATCGCAACTTCGAAGAGTGATGAACTTGGGTTTTAGAATTTTGGAATGAGATAGGAAGAGAAGGTTAAAAGTCCCAAACAAAGGGCAGCGAGAGTTGAAAGGCTGGAGTGAGATGGTATCATTTCATTTGATTTGACATATGCTTTACTTGTGAAATGGTTTTGGTCATTCCAACAAACATTATGCGGAAGGAAATTTAAGGGCAAAATAGTCATTGACTACTTAAGAATTGTATCTCCTCACAATTTATTAATCAATTGTATTTGCACACACTTAGAGTCTCCCAAATGTACTAGAGCACACTTTGCCCTAGATAATTTGTTTGATAACTTAGTTTAGAAATGCTTTAAAATCTAAAAAGTTTAGATATCATCTTAATCTAGTCTAATTAGTTTTTGCTATCAAACCTGGCCTATAGTATATATAGTAAGTATGGTGGGATAAAATAAATACACTCTATGTAGAGGGAGAGTTTGAATTTTTGAACTGTCGTGGGTACTTATCTATCTATGAAATTAAAATATTTAAAGAAAAGGAAATATAATATTCCATTAAATTGCAGTACACTAACTTTGACTAATCAAGTGTTTAGTTAATCAGTCCAATGCAAATGCAAGTAGTAGGCTGTTTCGTAACACTTTCCTTGAGCCATTTTCCAAGTGCTAATTAGGAGTATAAATAGTTAACAACCCTGCACTTCCTCTACAACCAATATCACATCTTCTCTCTCTCTCAAACAAATTAACAATTCTTTCATCCATACTCACATCAGCTAGCAGAATGAAGATGACCGCTGCTCCTCTGAAAAAGTCACAAATTAGTTCCGATGCGGTGCCCCTCTCCGCATACGTGGCCAACACTGTTGTGTTGCCTGTCTTTTTCTCGGTGGTGTATTATCTGCTGCTCCAATGGCGGGAGAAGATCCGCAGCTCCACCCCTCTCCACATTCTTAACCTCTCCCAAATCTCTGCCATACTCATCTTCTTCGCTTCCTTTATCTATCTCCTTTCCTTCATCGGTATTGGTTTCGTCCACTCCCTCATTAACCCCACCTCCGATGACATTTTGGACGAAGAAGAAGAAGAAATTACTGATCAACTCATCAAAAACAAAACAGTGGATAATGAGGAGCCTATTTCCCAGCTTTCCCTTTCCCTTTCGGATGAGGAGATGGTGATGTCTGTCGTGGAGGGGAAGATCCCTTCCTACGCCCTCGAATCCAAGTTGGGTGATTGTAAGCGCGCTGCTGCCATCCGTCGTGAAGCTTTGCAGCGTATCACCGGAAAATCCCTGGAGGGCTTGCCCCTGGAAGGGTTCAACTACGAGGCTATACTAGGCCAGTGCTGCGAAATGCCTGTGGGTTACGTCCAGATTCCGGTGGGCATCGCAGGCCCACTCTTGCTAAATGAGGTGGAGTATTCAGTCCCCATGGCGACGACGGAGGGGTGCCTCATCGCTAGCACCAACAGGGGTTGCAAGGCCATCTACGTCTCCGGGGGAGCCACCTGCACCATCCTCAGAGACGGCATGACTAGAGCCCCCGTGGTGAGATTCGCAACCGCCAGACGTGCAGCTGAGTTGAAGTTCTTCCTTGAAGACCCTCTCAATTTTGAGACCTTGTCGCAAGTATTCAACAGTTCCAGCCGATTCGGGAGGCTCCAGACCATCAAATGCGCCATCGCCGGAAAGAATCTCTACATTAGATTCACCTGCAGCACAGGGGACGCCATGGGGATGAACATGGTATCCAAGGGTGTCCAGAATGTACTCGATTTCCTCATCACCAAAGACTACTTTCCAGACATGGATGTCATCGGCATCTCTGGAAATTACTGTTCGGATAAGAAACCAGCTGCCGTCAATTGGATTGAGGGCAGGGGCAAGTCAGTTGTGTGTGAGGCTATAATCAACGAAGAGACTGTGAAGAAGGTGCTCAAAACTGACGTCGCTACTTTGGTCGAACTCAACATGCTAAAGAACCTCACAGGTTCCGCCATGGCAGGAGCTCTCGGTGGCTTCAATGCTCACGCAAGCAACATCGTCTCTGCTGTGTTTCTCGCAACAGGTCAAGATCCTGCACAAAACGTTGAGAGTTCCCATTGTATCACCATGCTGGAAGCCGTTAACCAAGGAAAGGACCTTCACATTTCAGTCACCATGCCTTGCATCGAGGTTGGTACCGTAGGCGGTGGAACTCAGCTCCCCTCACAGGCCGCATGCCTCAACTTGCTCGGAGTTAAGGGAGCCAGTAAGGACACTCCGGGGGCCAATTCTAGGCGACTAGCCACAATTGTTGCCGGGTCTGTTCTCGCGGGAGAGCTGTCCCTACTCTCAGCAATAGCTGCAGGACAACTAGTGAAGAGTCATATGAAGTACAATAGGTCTCCCAACAAAGTTTCAACTTAATTGACCTCTCTAGCTCTTCTTAAATACAACATTCGTTTATTAGTTTTCTTCTTTTTGATTAGTACAGAGTATTAAATATACATTTCTTCTTAGTCATTAATCAAATCTATCTGGTTCACCTCAATTTCTCAAGGCCTTCTTACAGAGTTTTTCAGAGCAATAATATAATCAATGCAAACCAATTCAACAAATTAAGAATGATCAAGCAAGTTCAACCAAGAAAGTTTAATTTGCAAGGCCAAAAGGCCTTACACACAAAATGTGGCGAGAATGTGTTGTTGGCCGCCAACGGTTCGATACTGCCCAGGCGCTCCGCCAGCACGGGTTCAAACCTTGGCTAACTTTTTTTTTTTTTTTTTTAAATTTGGAGTATATATTAAAAATAAAAAAAGTCTTAAATGCACACTATGCACCAAACTATAGATTGGTGCACGCTTTCCTTTTTTTTTTAATAACTCCTTTCTTCTCCTTTTCTTTTTCTCATTTTTTTCTCTTTCCCTGTAACCTGTAACAGTTTTTTTTTTTAAAACCGATTAATTCTTATTATTGAAAAGTGGTAGATATTTTGTAGTGTTAAAATATAATTATTATTGAAAGATGGTCACAAGTTTTTGTAGAATTAAAATATAATTATTAAAAATTATATTTAGTTACAAATTTTAGTTATTAAAAAAAATATTTAATTACAAATTTTAGTGTTAAAATATAATTATTAAAAAAAAATTAGTTACAAGAAATTTAAAGAAAAATGTCGATGGTCACATGATTCGAACTTGTGACCTTATACATAGTTTATGATGCTGTAACCACTTGGACATCAGTTACTTTAATTCAAATTTTTGGTTTAAACAATATATATTGGTTTGACATGTGCATTAGTGTGCACGTGCACACTATGCACAGGAGACCAACTCTTAAAAATAATATTAAAATTGGGATAGAAGTAAATTTAGTCCTATAACTTTCAACCTTTCCTAAAATGGTTCAAAAAAATTAAATGTATCAATTTAGTTTCATTTTTTTGCAAATTTGTTATGTGTTGATCCCAAAAAAGTTAATTGTATGTCACGTGTGTCCCTAGGTCAATGTACTCCTCAAAAATGGTCTGGCACGTGTCCCTAGGTCAATTGGGGAGGAAGACAAACTTTTGGTTATGACTCGGCCGATCGAGCTGCCCTTTGTAAAAACGTGGACACGATTCTTCCCTAACTCGGCCGTGTACTCCTGATTGCCCCCACTCCCTGTGACGAGGTAGTCGTGCTCGAGCTTTGGGCTCGACCAAGCCAATTTTTGTTCACGTGCTGACTCGACCGTGTCATAGTTGGCTCTTGTTTTGTGCATAACTTTTGATCCGGAATTCCGATCGGCTTAATTCTTGTTTCATTACGACCCTCTCTTCGATATCTTTCATTTGATTCACTCTTTGGATTGATCCATCGGCCTGATTTTTCCTGATTTGCTTCAAAACGCCTCATTTTTCCTATAAATCAAGCAAGAATGATCTTGTATCAAAATTTCAACAATTAAACCACAATCACACGATTCTTGCAAGCATAGAACGACATTTAAAGCATAATTCATCCAAAAATCGAGCAATCTCACGATAAATCAAATAGTAAAAAATGTGTACATATACTTTATATTGCAATTATAAATGAAAGAACCTCTTGCTCTAGTGGCGAGCCCTCCCTCGGTGGGTGCCCTTGAGACGCGAGTTTGACTCCCAGTGGGAGAAAACTCTCACATGTTATATTTGCAAGGCCAAAAGGCCTTACACACAAAATGTGGCGAAAATGGGTTGTTGGCCCGCCAACGGTTCGATACTGCCCAGGCGGTCCGCCAGCACGGGTTCATACCCTGGCTAACTTTTTTTTTTTTTTTTAATTTGGATTTTGAGACATAAAAAGCAGTTGCGTATTACAACGGCCGGTAACGAATATATTTTTTTCTCGAAAATATTATATATTAAAAATAATATTAAAATTGGGATAAAAGTAAATTTAGTCCTATAACTTTCAACCTTTCTTGAAATGGTTCAAAAAAATTAAATATATCAATTTAGTCACATTTTTTTGCATTTTCTTATGTTTTGATCCCAAAAAAGTTAAATGTATCAATTTAGTTCCATATATATATATATGTTTTACAATTTGTTCTAATATGGTCCTAAAAAGTTAAATGTACCAATTTAATCCCAATTTTTCGCAATTACATTTAACTTTTTTGGGACCAAAGCAAAACAACTTGTGAAAAAATGAGACTAAATTGATATATTTAACTTTTTGGGACCAAAAAAAGAACAAATTGCCAAAAAAAAAAAAAAAAAAAGAAGGACTAATCTGGTACATTTAACTTTTTTGGGATCATTTCAATTAAAAAATGTAGAAAGTTATGGGTCTAAATTGGTTTATATCCCTATTAAAATTATTTGCAAAGATATTTACCCATCGCAAAATTTTGACGACATTTCCTCCCAGGCAGGTTTCGGGTCGTTCCTTCGCAAATTTGGGATGAATATTTTGGTCGTAAATTGTACGACGGTTTACAAATTTTTGTTGCAAATATTTGCGACAAGTTTTTATGCGACGACCCAAACTCCGTCGCAAATCAGCGCTTTCTTGTAGTGTATATTGTTACATGCAGATTATAGAGAATATAAAAGTGTGGGAAATATATTTTTCTTGATTAGTTGTAAAGGAGATTTACAATGAGTATTTATACAAGAGATAATTAGGTCTAACCTAACCCTAATGGGCTTTATAAGAGAGCCCATAGGAAACTAAGATGGGCCTATACAATAAATAAGAATGAGAGTGTATTTACTAATATAGGTCCAATACGCCCCCTCAAGATGGAGCACCATTGGTGAGTCCAATCTTGGACATGAGAAGTTGCAGTCGAGTGCTGGAGAGTGGTTTCGTGAGAGCATCCGCAAGTTGATCGGCAGAGGAGACATGGGACACACGTAGTTGTTTTGTCTTTATGAGGTCACGGACAAAGTGAAAGTCAATAGCAATGTGCTTCATCCGTGAATGAAAAACAGGGTTCGAGCACAAATAGGTGGCACCAATGTTGTCGCAGTAGATAGCTGGTGTAAGTAAAGTGGGGAAGTGGAGCTCCTGAAAAAGGGATTTGAGCCATTGAACTTCAGAGGCAGCGGCAGCAATTGCTCGATATTCAGCTTCAGTCGAGGAGCGAGCAACAGACTTTTGTTTCTTGGACGACCACGAGATAGGATTAGAACCTAGAAATATAATATAGGCACTGGTGGAGGTTCGGTCATCGGTGTCTCCGGCCCAATCAGCATCAGTGAAGCAGTGAAGCGATGAGGATGGATTAGAGGTGAGGGTGACCCCAACATTTCGTGTACCATTCAAGTACCTCAGTAGACGTTTGGCAGCACCCCAGTGAGTGGTAGAGGGTGCATGCATAAACTGCGACAACTTGTGCACAGCAAAGGCAATGTCCGGCCTGGTGAGTTGTAGATATTGAAGGGAACCAAGAACCTGACGATATTGGGTGACATCGGCAGGCGAGGAGCCATCCGAGATAGATAGGCGAGCAGAGGTTGGTAAGGGGGTGCGAACAGGTTTTGAAGTAAGCATGTTGTACCGGGCGAGCAGGTCAGTGACATACTTGCGTTGAGAGAGGAAGCATGAGTTCTTAGATCTGAGAACTTCCACGCCCAAGAAGTAAGATAGAGGACCAAGATCCTTGACTGAGAACTTGGCACTGAGGTCGGCAGCCACACGAGCGAGCATGGGAGTGTTGTTGCCCGTTAGGATGAGGTCGTCAACATAGACGAGGAAGTAGGCGACCACTCCATTGTTGTTGTAGACGAATAGAGATTCATCTGAGTGAGTGGGAGTGAACCCAATTTCTTCGAGAAAGGAGCGAAGAGCATGGTACCACGTGCGAGGAGCCTGTTTCAAGCCATAAATGGATTTGTGTAATTTGCAAACATAGGATGGAAAGGTCTTATCTGCAAAGCCAGGGGGTTGGGCCATGAAGACTGTGTCTGAGAGTGTGCCATGGAGGAAGGCGTTGTTGACATCAAACTGTTGTAGAGGCCAATGCTGAGTGACAGCGATGCTGAGGACTGCTCGCACAGTGGCTGGCTTGACGACCGGACTGAAGGTCTCAGTGAAGTCAACACCTGGTCGTTGGTGAAAGCCTTTGGCAACCAAGCGAGCTTTGTACTTGTCAAGGGATCCGTTAGGTTTTCGTTTGATACGAAAGACCCACTTGGAGCCGACCACATTCTAAGATGTATTGGGAGGAACTAAGTCCCAGGTGCCATTCTGAAGAAGAGCATCAAACTCAGCTGACATGGCTGCTCGCCAGTTTTTGTCTTTGAGTGCCTGCGACACACAACTTGGTTCAATATCAGATGTGATGACAGAGGTAAGCCCATACCTCGGATTTGGCTTGAACACATTGTTCTGAGCTCGAGTTATCATGCGAGGTGCAGGAGGTCGCAAGGGAGCATTGGTCGGTACAGGGATGTCGGATATGGGGGTACTCGGCAGGGAGGTAGTTGTAGGTGTGGTTGGCAGGGGTATGTTTAGTTGGTCGACTAGTGTGAGATGATGCGGAATGATAGGGGTCGGCATCGGGTTGGGGGCGAGGAGGGGTGTGGCAGAACGAGGAGGCGAAGGGGCTATAAGAATGGACGAGGAGCTGGGAGCGGAGGGAGTAGTTGGCGAGGAGTTGGAGGTCGGCAGAGAGGAAGGTTGGTGAGTGGGAGAGGAGATGGAAAAGGGAAACGTATGTTCAACAAATTGAACATGACGCGAGGTGTAGATTCGGTTTGTGGAGCGATCAAGGCAGAGATAAGCGCTCTGTGTGGGTGAGTATCCGATAAAAACACACGGAGTAGAGCGAGGATCGAGTTTGTGAGTTGTGTAGGGGCGAAGTAAGGGATAGCAGAGGCAACCAAATATACGAAGCTTGGTGAGGTTAGGGGGACGAGCAGTGAGTGTTTCATAGGAGGAAGCCATGGTAAGGTTAACTTTGGGAATGCGGTTTATGATGTATGCTGCCGAGCAGACAGCATAAGGCCAGTAAGTGAGGGGCATGGAGGCATGGTGAAGAAGAGATAGGGCTGTGTCGACCACATGGCGATGACGCCGTTCAGACATGCCATTATGTTCGGGAGTGTGAGGTGGGGTGGTAAGGTGTGCAATGCCATGGGTCTGAAGAAAGGGGCGAAGAGCAATGAATTCTCCCCCATTGTCTGAGTAAAAGGTTTTGATTGTGTTTTGATAGTTGTTTTCAACAAGGGTTTTAAATGTGGTAAATGTGGAGAGGACATCCGATTTTCTTTTTAGGGGGTACACCCAAATATATTTGCTGAAGTGATGAACGAATAATACATAGTATTTGAAATTATCGGGAGATAAGACAGGCGATGACCAGACATCTGAGAAGATAACATCAAGTGGCTTAGTAGATGTAATGCTCGAATCATAAAATGGTAGTTTGTGACTTTTGATACAAGAACAAGAGTTACAATTGAAATGTTTGGAAGGTGCACTGGATAAGTTAAGCTTAGAGAGTGTGTGAGTAAGGATTTTTGTCGATGGGTGGCCAAGGCGAGCATGCCAGGTGGTCGTTGTGAGGTGTTGAGTAGTGAAGGCTTGCGGGGAGGTGCTTGACATGTGTGCCGGCCAGACATACAGATTATTGATACGACTCCCAACGAGGAGAATGCTCCCCGAGTGACCATCCTGCACCTGAAAAGAAGAGCGATCAAAGACAATGTTAACATTGTTATCACGACAGAGACTAGAGACCGAAATCAAGTTTTTCGAGATGTGTGGGACGACCAAGACATTCGAAAAACTGAGAGACTCAAGTTGGGGAAAGCACATAGAGCCAGTGTGCGATATGTGTAAACCTTTACCATCACCAATTTCTACATTGTCAGACCCATCAAAAGCTGAGTGGAGAGAGAGGTTGGCGAGGTCGTTGGTGATGTGATGCGAAGCACCTGAGTCAAGAATCCAGTGATCGGCAGGATGTGCCGAGGAGGCTGAGTGTGCCGAGTAGGCCGGGCGAGAGCTGGGAGAAGGAGCAGCTGTCCGATTGATACGAGAGGGTGGTGTGTACTGACCATGTGGTCGGCGAGAACCAGGAGAAGGAGCAGTGGGCGAGGGTAAAGAAGGAATCTCAGGGCAGGTGCGAGCAGTGTGACCCGGTGTTCGGCAATATTGGCAAGTGCCAAGATAGGGCCTTTGCGAGAACTGGCGAGGACGAGTGTCAACAGTTTTAGACCTCGAGTCAGGTCGCGAGGAGCGATGAAGAGGTTTACTAGCAGTGAGGGCTGAGGCAGGTATAAGGGCTGAGGATGGTCTTGAGGCAATTTGAACCTCGGCACTGAGGAGCTTGTCGCAGAGCTCGGCAAAGGAGATGGGCTGTTCGCGAGCTTGAATGGCATTTGCTATATCATTGTAAGACTCATCAAGGCTAGTTAGTACTTGAAGGGTAACGTCCTCGGCATCAGAAGTAATGCCGAGGAGTGCAAGTTCGTCGACCACAGAGCGAATTTCCATAAGAAAGTCGGAGACCGGGCGAGCACCCTTGGTCAGAGAGCAAAACTTGGTTTTGAGGGCAAGGATGCGGCCTCTGGAGGGTTTTCCATACATGCTTTCAAGCATCGACCAGGCTTCGCAGGAGGTTTTAGTCGATGCCACGAAGGGAATAAGTTCCGGGGACATGGATCCAACCATGGCTGAGAAAATGAGATTGTCCTGACATACCCACAAGTCGTGTGCAGGATTTGGAATGGTGGTGGTGGTGTCGCCAGCAGCTAGGATTGTGGGAGGTGGGCATGGATGTGCGCCCAAGACATAGCCAAAGAGGTTGTGTCCAGTGAGAAGAAGGCGAAGCTGGAATGACCAAGCACCATAGTTGGTGGAGGTAAGCTTCAAGGACATATTTGCAAGTCCTTTAAAAGTGATTGGTGCCGGCGACTGAGATGAAGCGGCCATTGTGTTGAGTAGAGCAGCGGAGAGAGGAGAGGGGCAGCAAGAGTTGGGCGTCTTAAGACGGATGGCGGCGGCGGCGCGTCAGTGGCGAAGACGGCGGCGGCTGGTTATGGTGCAGCAGGCAGCAGCTGGGTTATAGTAGCGGCGGCGGCGGCGGCGACTAGGGTTTGTAGCGGCGGCGGCGGCGGCTAGGGTTTGGATCAGGCGTGAGCCAAATGACTCGATGATACCATATAGAGAATATAAAAGTGTGGGAAATATATTTTTCTTGATTAGTTGTAAAGGAGATTTACAATGAGTATTTATACAAGAGATAATTAGGTCTAACCTAACCCTAATGGGCTTTATAAGAGAGCCATAGGAAACTAAGATGAGCCTATACAATAAATAAGAATGAGAGTGTATTTACTAATATAGGTCCAATACAGATTACCTACTACCTCACAAAACAACAAATTAATAGGATATGGTATTGCACCCCCGCCCCCCTGTGTGGACTTCCAGGAAATCAATTATTTTATATTCGAAGTTGAGTACTTATTTAATTAATTAATAAAACTGCAGAAGTTAATCATGCAGCACGTACACAAGCATGACCGGCCGACTGAATAATATAATCAATCTTGGAAGTAGTGAGTGAGGTTCAATTCTTCATTTGAGGGTCATCATAATTTATATATTATGTTATATTAATCATAATATATATATGAGATCACGCTCTCCCTTTATCCGTTATAATGGTCGAGCATGCAATTTTCCTTTCTGCTACTGCATGACAAAATAATATATCTATGAAATTTAAATTCTTGAACATTAATTTGGTGGGGTACCTATCTATCTATGAAATTAAAACAATAAAAGAAAAGGAAAAATATACAACCAGCCAAAGCAATATAATATTCCATTAAATTACAGTACACTGATTTTGACTAATCAAGTGTTTAGTTAATCAGTCCAATGCAAATGCAAGTAGGGTGTTTCGTGTCTCTTTCCTGGGGGCTTCACTTCACCACCATTTAATTAGGAGTATAAATAATTAACAACCCTGCATTCCCTCTACAACTACAACCAATATCTCTTCGTCTCTCAAACAAATTATCAATTCTTCATCCATACTCACATCAGCTAGCACTACGAGAATGAAGATGGCCGCCGCTCCTCTCAAAAAGTCGCAAATTAGTTCGGATGCGGTGCCCCTCTCTGTGTACGTGGCCAACACTGTTGTGTTGCCTGTCTTCTTCTCGGCAGTGTATTATCTGCTGCTCCAATGGCGGGAGAAGATCCGCAGCTCCACCCCTCTCCACATCCTTAACCTCTCCCAAATCTCCGCCATACTCATTTTCCTGGCTTCCTTCATCTATCTCCTCGGCTTCATGGGTATTGGTTTCGTTCAGTCCCTCATTAATCCAAACTCCGATGACATTTTGGATGAAGAAGAAGAAATTTCTGATCAACTCATCAAAAACAAAACAGTTGATAATGAGGAGCCTATTTCCCAGCTTTCCCTTTCCCTTTCGGATGAGGAGATGGTGATGTCTGTCGTGGAGGGGAAGATCCCTTCCTATGCCCTCGAATCCAAGTTGGGTGATTGTAAGCGCGCTGCTGCCATCCGCCGTGAAGCTTTGCAGCGTATCACTGGAAAATCCCTGGAGGGGTTGCCCCTGGAAGGGTTCAACTACGAGGCTATACTAGGCCAGTGCTGCGAAATGCCTGTGGGTTACGTCCAGATTCCAGTGGGCATCGCGGGCCCACTCTTGCTAAATGAGGTGGAGTATTCCGTCCCCATGGCGACTACGGAGGGGTGCCTCATCGCTAGCACCAACAGGGGATGCAAGGCCATCTACGTCTCCGGGGGAGCCACCTGCACCATCCTGAGAGACGGCATGACTAGAGCCCCCGTGGTGAGATTCGCAACCGCCAGGCGTGCAGCTGAGTTGAAGTTCTTCCTTGAAGACCCTCTCAATTTTGAGACCTTGTCGCAAGTATTCAACAGTTCCAGCCGATTCGGGAGGCTCCAGACCATCAAATGCGCCATCGCCGGAAAGAATCTCTACATTAGATTCACCTGCAGCACAGGGGACGCCATGGGGATGAACATGGTATCCAAGGGTGTCCAGAATGTACTCGATTTCCTCATCACCAAAGACTACTTTCCAGACATGGATGTCATCGGCATCTCTGGAAATTACTGTTCGAATAAGAAACCAGCTGCCGTCAATTGGATTGAGGGCAGGGGCAAGTCAGTTGTGTGTGAAGCTATAATCAATGAAGAGACTGTGAAGAAGGTGCTCAAAACTGACGTCGCTACCTTGGTCGAACTGAACATGCTAAAGAATCTCACAGGTTCCGCCATGGCAGGAGCTCTCGGTGGCTTCAATGCTCACGCAAGCAACATCGTCTCTGCTGTCTTCCTCGCAACGGGTCAAGATCCTGCACAAAACGTTGAGAGTTCCCACTGTATCACCATGCTGGAAGCCGTTAACCAAGGAAAGGATCTTCATATCTCAGTCACCATGCCTTGCATCGAGGTTGGTACCGTAGGTGGTGGAACTCAGCTCCCCTCACAGGCTGCATGCCTCAACTTGCTCGGAGTTAAGGGAGCCAGTAAGGACACTCCGGGGGCTAATTCTAGAAGATTAGCCACCATTGTTGCCGGGTCTGTTCTCGCGGGAGAGCTGTCCCTACTCTCAGCAATAGCTGCAGGACAACTAGTGAAGAGTCATATGAAGTACAATAGGTCTCCCAACAAAGTTTCAACTTAATTGACCTCTCTAGCTCCTTTTAAATTCACATTCGTTAATTTATTAGTTTTTTCTTATTGATTAGTATTAAATATACATTTCTTCTTAGTCATTAATCAAATCGATCTGGTTCAACTTAATTTCTCAAGCCTTTCTTCATTTTCTGTACAAAGAGTTTCAGAGCAATAATATAATCAATGCAAACCAATTCAACAAATTAAGAATGATCAAGCAAGTATGATGATGTTCAACCAAGAAAGAGAAACACCACACCTAGATTAATTGAGTGGTTTGACCAATATGATCGAATTCACTCCAATCTATCACTAAAAAAAAATTGTGTGTTCTGCGACAGCTTCAAATCCGTCGGAAATTGCGACAGATTTGGCCAAATTGATGAAGTCAACCAAATTTGCAACGTAAACAAAATCCGGGATTTGCAACAAATTTCAGGGATAAATTCACAGATGGTCTAGTAACTTTTTCAGAATCCACAAAAGGTCCTGTAACTTTTTATTTAATCAGTTTTAGTTTGGGAAAATTGCACTTTTAGTCCTATAAGAATATGTTCAAATCACTTTTAGTCGTTTTTACTACACTATTGGTCCTGTAAAAATACTTCTGTTAACATTTAACAGAAAAGATGACTGAGCCTCTCAATTGCAATATTGTTTTTAAATTAAAACCAATTAAAATATTTATAATTATAATACAATTTTTTTATATATTAAAATTTTAGCTCTACCCATCGAACGCGAGTCTTCCTCCCAGCAAATAATTTCGGCGAGTCTCCCTTCCGACAAAAATTTCCGGCGACTTCCCAATCACCCACAACTCATGTACGCTGTCCCAACCCCTCCTATTTCCCCTACTTCATTCGCCGAAAATTCCCAAAATACTGAGAAAAAATAACACCCATGAGCCACCAAAATCTGAAATCTCACAGTCACCCTCACCACACCCCGTCGCCAGACACGAATATAAAAAGTCGGAGAAACATAGTTAAGAAAACAATAAAAAAATTGAAATGAAACTTTACAAATTGGAGATGAAGGAGAGATCGAAATTTGAAATTGACAAGGGGCTTCGATTCCTAGCATTGATACGAGACTACAGTGTGGATAGCCTCAATGAAATTTGTGACCGGATTCAAATTTCGAATTTTCTTGAAATTTTTGAAGAATATGGATTGAAATTTTTTAATTATATTCCAATTCTGTGAAAAAAAATAATTATTCAGATTCTAAATAAATTATTATTTTTTTGTTTTTTGTATTTTAAAATTATACCAAATTCTATATATATATTTCCTATTAATTTATAATTTAAGAATATATATAATTATATATGATCAGTTTATTTTTAATACTATTTTTTAATCTAACGGTTTCCATCCATAATTTAACGGACAGGACCAATATTGCATACAAAAGGACCACTTTCGAATTTCAGGATCAAAAGTGATTTAAACATATTCTTACAGGACTAAAAGTGCAATTTTCCCGTTTTAGTTTTTTTTCCTCAATTTTGGTCCTTTCAGTCTCAATTTTGATCCCTTAGTCCAATTCTAGTCTTTTTAGTCCAATTTCCGCCCTCCAATCTAATTGCAGTCATACTAACTCTAATATAACATATGTGTTTCACGTGAAAAAAAATTGACATTTTTGACATATCATCCGCCACACAAGCTGTTTTGGATGAAAATAAGAGAGATATATTTAATACAAAATATTAAAATATGCATATTTTAATATTTAATCTTTAACAGTTGAAAATTGTTTTTAAGTTGAACTTTAAATTGTTTTAATTTGAACTTTTGTGTTTTTAGACACATTAATTATTTGAGAGCTAACATGTGTATTCTTTTGTATTGATGGTAGAGTTTAGACCCCAAATATGTATAAAATATTTTCAATATTATTGATAAATAATTATAATTATTTACTACTCATGTGTTGGATGATGCGTTCAAAATGTTAAAAATGAAATTGTCACGTAAAATACACATGTTCTATTTCCTTGAGTAGGTCCAAAATTGGATTGAAATTGGGCTTACAGGATCAAAATTGAGACCAAAAGGACGAAAAATCATGGGACTAGCTTGTGTGGATTCGGTCATAGTTACATGACCATTTATTTTTGCAATTTGTTCTGTTTTGATCCCAAAAAAAGTTAAATGTGTCAATTTAGTTCTTTTTTTTTTTTTTTAAATTTGTGCTATTTTGGTTCCTAAAAAGTTAAATTTACTAATTTAGTCCTAATTTTCGCAATTACATTTAACTTTTTTGGGACCAAAACAAAACAACTTGTGAAGAAATGTGACTAAATTGAGACATTTAACGTTTTGGGACAAAAAAAGAACAAATTGCAAAAAAAAAAAAAAAAAAAAAATCGGACTAAATTGTTACATTTAACTTTTTTGGAACAATTTCAAAAAAGGTAGAAAGTTATGAGACTAAATTGGTTTCTATATATCCCTATTAAAATTATTTGCAACGATATTTACCCATTGCAAATTTTTTACGACATTTTCACCCAGGCGGATTTCAGGCCGTTCCTTCGGAAATTTGGGATGAATATATTTTCATCGTAAATTTGCGACGGTTTTCAAAATTTAAATGCAAATATTTGCGACAAGTGTTTATGTGACGACCCAAACTCCGTCACCAATCAGCACTTTGTTGTAGTGTATTTAGTTACATGCAGATTACCTACTACCTCACAAAACAACAAATTAATAGGATATGGTATTGCACCCCCGCCCCCCTGTGTGGACTTCCAGGAAATTCATTATTTTATATTCGAAGTTGAGTACTTATTTAATTAATACATACAACTGTAGAAGTAAATCATGCAGCACACAAGCATGACCGGGTGAATAATATAATCATTCTTGGAAGTAGTGAGTGAGGTTCAATTCTTCATTTGAGGGACGTCATCATAGTTTATATATTTATTTTATTTTTCAATTTAATTGGCACTTCAATATGTTATATTAATATTAATCATAATATATATGACACTGTCTCTTTATCGAAAAAATTTCAAAATACGTCCTGTAACTTAGGTTGATTCCATTTTAAATCCTTTAAATTTTCACTTTTTCAAAATATGTCCTAAGGTGTCCAATTTACATCCTGAAAAATTTCAAAATACATCCTATATCTTAGGTCAATTCCATTTTAAATCCTTTATGTTTTCACCTTTTCAAAATACATTCTAAGATGCCCTATCGAAAATTAAATTTTTCACCGGAAACTGACACGCACGGCTCGAAAGTCTGTTTAAAATTGGGGCTTCCGATAAATTTGGTGACCAGGTAATTAAACACCGGAAGCCCTAATTTTAAAAACACGTTCGAGTCGCACGTGTCAATTTTCGGCGAATTTTTTTATATTTCCAACCAAAAGGATGTAAATTGGACACCTTATGATGTGTTTTGAAAAAGAGAAAACAGATTTTAAATAGAATCGAACTAAGTTACAGGACGTATTTTGAAAATTTCCCCCTTTTATCCTTTATAAGGGTATAGCACGCAATTTTCCTTTATGCTACTATATGATAAAACAATATACTCCCTCCGTCCCGGAGAAAGCTCCCCATGAGCTCCGGGCACGGAGGTTAAGAAATACTAATATAATAAATAGATGTATTAGAGGTGATGTGATTGAGAGAGAGGGGAATATAATGAAATGTGAGAGGAAATAGTTACCAAAAAAGGAATGGGTAGCTTACATTGGAACAGACGAAAAAACAAAGTTGGGGTTGCTTTCACTTGGACGGAGGGAGTATATTTTTATATTAGTTGGTATTCGGGAAAAGCCATATATAAACAAAAGAAAATTGAAATTTCGTCGATCATATCCCCGGCCGCGACAACAATATCAATCAAAGTCGTCGAGTTTGCTTGAACGTCGATCGCCAATGGAACAATAAATTCATCAAGTAACTCACCCGCTCTGAATGAATCGGAACCCACGTACAAACATTCCGACTTTGACAGAGTAAACATGGACAAAATAGCCAGCGACTCGAGATTCAGCTACGAGGGCACTGAACTAATGTTAGCAAAAAAAACCGCGAGCAAAATCTCACGCGCACCACTTGCAGGAATAATGGACGGCGAATGTAATAAGAATGTTAATAGAGGTTATAACAATTGAAAGAACAAACGCATAGTTGGGGTTGCGCGTAGGGCTGTTACACGAACCGAGCCGCTCGTGAGCTCGACTCAGCTCGGCTCGTTCGTTAAATGAGCCGAGCTCGAGCTCGTTAGATACTCGATTTACTAACGAGCGGGCTCGAGAAAAAAAATTATTTCAACCCAGGCCCAACCCGGAACAAGCAAGGCCCGCTCCCAGCCCACGAGGGCCCGCCCATAATTGGCCAAATATTTGGCCTTCATGGGACTCGAACCCGGGTGTGTGGGCGCCTAGTGAGGAGCGCCTACCACTCGGACAAGTCTGTTTTTCGTTTATAATTGTAATATTAATTGTATATGTACTCATTTTCAACCCATTTTTTTTTAAATTCAAAAAATTAATTTCTTTCTATATTAATATAACTAAATTTGTGATATATAAATATTGTAAATTTAATTTTTTTAATTTATATATTGTAAATCTAATTTATTTATTTTTTGTGTTTTGATTAAAATTCTCAAAAGTTCATATAATGTATACATGTTTTACTCTTTTTTTTTAAACAAATCCATTTAATAATTGAACATTCTTTTAGTTATATTAATTACTAAATTTTGTGGCTTATAATTATTGTAATTTTTTAAAAATTTTAAATTTTAAATGGTAAATGTATTTTTATTTTTAATTTGTTTGATTTTTTAATAATTTTTTTATTTGTTAATTCACACAACAAAAACTTAATTATCAAATAAACTAAATGAATATAAAAACTAAAGAAATTATGTCCAAATAATATAACATAAAAATTTCTAATTTAATCAATAATTTTCTAATTTAATATTAAATTTCCTAATTTAATATAAAATTTTCTAATTTAATCAATAATTTCCTAGCTAACTTAATCAACAATTTTCTAATTTAATCGACATGTTTCTTATTTAATCAATATTTTTTTTTATTTCAATCAATTATAATTTTCTAGCTAGCAATTATTTTTAATTAATATATAATTTAATTTTTGCATAAATTTTAAATTTTTAAATTTAAATTTTGTGATTAGCGACGAAAATTTCCGTCAGTAATCACAAATTTTTAAATTTTTTTTTTAAAATTTTTGTGGTTAGAGACGGAAATTTCCGTCGTTAATCACACGTATTTTTTTTTTTTTTTGTGATTGCCGACGGAATATCCGTCGGTATTTCATAGTTTTTTTGTAGTGCTTTAACGAGTCGAGCCGAGCTCATTTCTTAGCTCGTCAATGTTATCGAGCCGAGCCGAGCTCGAACTTCAAATACTCGGCTCGGCTCGAATAACAGTCCTAGTTGCGCGCAGAATGTGAAAATAGGGTTGAGAGATTTGGGGAATAACAGAATATGTAGAATACATATTTTGGAAAAGAATAATTGAGAGGAAAATCACCGTAATCTGGTGATTGAGTATTCTGAAATATATAATAGTGAGATTTACAAAGTCTACAACAAACTTCCACAATTATAGGAAGACCAAATCATAAAAGATATATTCTAAGAATACAATAAAATCTCTAACAAATAATACTATTTAACATTATCTCTATTACCCCCCGTCAAGCGCTGCGTGGGGTGAAGACACACGCAAAGCTTGGAACGTAAAAACTCAAAGGCTGGACGCGGAAGACTCTTAGTGAAGATATCTGCTAGCTGTAGATGAGATGGGACAAACCCGGTAGAAATTCTGCCCAAAGACACTAGCTCACGAACAAAGTGATAATCCAAATCTATATGCTTGGCTCTCTTGTGTGCAACAGGATTTTGACTCAGAAAGATGGCGCTTTTGTTATCACATAACAGAGTAGGCCGAGTAGAAGGAAGAGCTCGAAGTTCCTTCAGAAGATTGATAACCCAAACAAGTTCGGCCGCAGCATTGGCCATAGCACGGTACTCAGATTCACAACTAGAGCGAGAAACAGTCGGTTGTTTCTTGGCACTCCAGGATACAAGATTACCTCCAAGAAAAATAGAGTACCCATATGTCGAACGACGAGTCTCAATGCAGCGAGCCCAGTCTGCATCAGAATAGGCCAGAATGGAAATATCCGAGCGCTTAGTGAAGGATAAACCGAAATGAATTGTACCTTTCACGTAGCGAAGGATACGCTTAACTGCCAGAAAATGGTCCTCCGTTGGAGACTGGAGGAACTGACTCACAGAGCTTACAGCATACGAGAGATCAGGTCTAGTGATAGTTAAATACTGCAAAGCACCAACAAGCGATCGATATAGGGTGGGATCCTTGAACGTAGGACCTGTGCTGACAAGTGATTCACCTGTTGCTAAGGGAGTTGAGACAGGTTTAGCCTCGACCAAGTCTGCACGCTCAAGGATGTCAAGTGCATACTTGGTCTGGCCAACAAACAAACCAGCGTCAGTGGAGGAGACCTCAAGGCCAAGGAAATAACTCAAAGAGCCAAGATCCTTGATAGCAAATTCGTCACCAGTACGAGCAATAAAGCGACGAAGGGAAGCAGAATCATTGCCTGTAACAATGATATCATCAACATACAAAAGGAGATAAATAATAGAATTACCCTGATGCAGATGAAAGAGAGACGAGTCAGAACGACTCTGAGAGAAGCCCAAGCTGAACAGAAATGTGCTAAAACGCTGGTACCAGGCAAGAGGGGCCTGGCGAAGGCCATATAGAGCCTTCTTAAGGCGACAAACATGATCAGGATGTTGAGGATCAACAAAGCCAGGAGGCTGAGACATGAAGACAGGGTTGTCAAGAACTCCATTAAGGAAAGCATTCTTGACATCAAGCTGATGAAGAGGCCACCCATGCTGAACCGATAATGCCAAGACTATCCGAACTGTAGCTGCCTTCACAACAGGACTAAATGTATGATGAAAATCCAAACCAGGAATCTGAGTGAAGCCCTGCGCCACTAAACGAGCCTTGTGACGTTCAATCGAACCATCTGCCAGAAATTTCGTACGAAAAACCCACTTTGAACCAACTATGTTCGTTCCAGATGGACGAGGCACCAGATCCCAAGTGGAATTCGAACGAAGTGCATCAATCTCCTCTTGCATAGCAGCAAGCCAGTGGGAATGCTTAGCAGCAGACTTGAAACCACGAGGCTCAGAGGTGGTAACAAGTGCAGAGAGTAGAGCCGAAGAAGCGAAGTCGACTGGATAACGAGGTTTAAATGTCCCAACACGAGCTCGGGTGATCATGGGATGAGTGGATACAAGTGGCAAGTCCTGAGCTGGAGGCGGAACAGGAGGCGGAACAGGAGGCCCAACGTCGGGAACATGCGCTATAATAGGATCAGGCACATGTGGCGGCATAACCAGTTCATCATGAACCAGGGAGGGAGGACGAGTATCATGATCAACAGAAAACCGATGCGGTTGACTGATAGGTGCCGAAACAGGAGCCAAAGGGGAATCAGAGGAGATGTCGAGAAAAGTCGAGATATCCAAATCAGTGACCTGTGTGAGAGATGGAGCTCGAGAAAATGGAAAATAGAGCTCATCAAACTGAGCATGGCGAGTGATAAAAACTCGAGAAGACTCTGGATCAAAGCAACGAAACCCCTTCTGAGTACTACTATACCCAAGAAAGATGCACGGCCGACTGCGAGGTTCTAATTTGTGAGCAACATAATCCCGAAGATAAGGATAAACACGACATCCAAATGGTTTAAAGGTATCATAACTAGGCGAGTATCCAAATAATACCTGAAAGGGAGAAATATTATCAAGTATCGCAGATGGAAGCCTGTTAATAACATATACTGCAGTAGCAAAGGCATCAAACCAAAGAGAAGCTGGAGCATGTGCATGAAAAAGCATGGACAACCCAGTTTCAGAGATGTGACGATGTTTACGTTCAGCCCTGCCATTTTTTTGAGGTGTATATGGACATGAAATTCGATGATGTATACCATGCTCGTGCATAAAGTGACGAACCCTCCCATTTACAAACTCAGTACCACCATCAGACTGAAATATCTTCACAGTTCGAGAAAATTGATTGCAGACAAAGGCATGAAATCGAACAAATACATCATAAAATTCTGACTTAGCACGTAATGGATATATCCAGGAAAAATGTGAAAAATCATCGACAAAGGCAACATAATACTTAAAGCCATCAGATGTAGAAACAGGTGCTGGACCCCACAAATCACAATGAATTAAATCAAGAACAGCAGTAGCTCGTTTTTCATTCAACATAAATGGTAAACGTTTGCTCTTGGCCAACTGGCAAGAAGAGCATAAACGAGGGTTTGGTAAAACTGAAGTAACAGATAAACAACCCTGTTTATTTAACAATGAGATAACTGAAAACGGGACATGCCCCAAACGCAAATGCCACAAGTCAAAGCTAGCTTTCAATCTCCTGACCCGAATTGCTGTAACCAAAGCTGGAACACCCCGATCAAGTAGGTAAAGCCCCTGATTACACCTTCCCTGAGCCAGTATTTTCTTTGTGAGTCGGTTCTGGATCGCAAAGAATTTATCAGAGAAAATAACATCGACAGGATAATCCGCAGTTAATTTACTGATTGATAGGAGGTTCTTTGTGATATGAGGTACAACAAGTACATCTAACAACTTAACATCGTCTGAAAGTTTAGTAGTGCCAATATGAGAAATATTCAACGCATTACCATTACCAACTATAACAGAACCGTTACCAGAATAAGACTCATGAGAGTCAAGGGCGGACAGTTGGTTCGTCATGTGAGCGGAGGCTCCGGAATCGAGATACCAATCAGGGGTAGAGTTTGAGACGTTGCAAGTCGAGGTGAAAGCTTCAGCAAGATTTGCAGCAGAGTTCGAACCAATAGCATTCAGATACCTGGGGCATTTATCTGCGTAGTGCTCCCCACGACTGAGTTGGCATTTAGGCACGAAAGGACGACGGAAACCACCTCCAGAGGGCTGCCCATCACGCCTGCCAGAGCCACCCGCATTACCAGAAAAACCTGACGGCCTGGACTGCTGCTGGGACTGAGATTGGCCACGGTTCTGGGATCGGGACACCTGCCTGGACCCAGCCGAAGAAGGCTGCCCATCTCGAGTAGCAGAAAACGCCGCAGGTGCATGAGAAGGCCCTTCCATCGACTTCATCA
Organism: Galeopsis tetrahit; assembly: GCA_963675135.1. Taxonomy (NCBI): domain Eukaryota; kingdom Viridiplantae; phylum Streptophyta; class Magnoliopsida; order Lamiales; family Lamiaceae; genus Galeopsis; species Galeopsis tetrahit. Next base: position 9,288,523 of record OY776125.1, on the reverse strand, counting down.
TCATGTCGAATTGCACAGCCTGGTGCAAAAGGTCACGAAACGCGGGGATCGGAGACATAGCCATACGGGTATCGGCAAAACCCGCAAACTGAAGTCCTAACCCACGTAAAAACCAGTGAGCTTTATCAGATGAATCAATCGGACGATCAATTGCTTGCAGCTGGTCACAGAGATGTTTAAACTTGCGCCCATACTCCTCCACAGACAGATCACCGCGACGGAGAGATAACAATTCTTCACGTAATTGATGCGATCGTGAAGATGAGGCATAAACAGATTCGAGCGCCACCCATGCCTGATTTGCAGAGGTGCAATCAATCACTTCAGACGCGGCATCAGGGGATAGAGAGGTGTACAAAACGCTGAGCAACCGTTTGTCCTTGAGTCGCCATGTCGTATACTCCGGATTCGGTGTCGGATCAACAGCAGGTGCAACCGCCGGTACAGTGGCCGCGGGAGAGGGAGAAGTGCCGTCAAGATGCCCGAGTATATCGAAGCATTCGGCCATGTGAATAGTTTGACGACGCCACATAAGATAAGTGGACGCCTCAAGCTTGATTTGCATCATATTAATCATCGTCGTCACCGGAAGAGGATCGGTGGCGGAGGATGTCATCTTGTCGATCGAGAGAGATGAAGGAGGGGACCAGTCCTTGATATAACACTCGACGAGAAGGAAAACTGGACGGAGGCTACCAGTCCGTGCAGTGGGAGGAAGAGAGAATCGGATGTAGAAGCGAAAGAAAAGAATAAGGGTTTAGGATCGGTAATATTAGGCTGATACCATAACAGAATATGTAGAATACATATTTTGGAAAAGAATAATTGAGAGGAAAATCACCGTAATCTGGTGATTGAGTATTCTGAAATATATAATAGTGAGATTTACAAAGTCTACAACAAATTTCCACAATTATAGGAAGACCAAATCATAAAAGATATATTCTAAGAATACAATAAAATCTCTAACAAATAATACTATTTAACATTATCTCTATTAGGGAAGATGTTGGGTGGGATTGTTTTGAAGTAGGTTTATTTTCTGATATATTTTTAGTTTGATTATATTTATTATTTGAATTTTAATAATTTAATTGCAAACTTATATAAACTGTATTTTTTTTTTATAATGTGTGAAAATTGAGCTTTTAAAATAATTATTATAAGGGTATTTAGGTAATTTTATGTACATTATTTAGGTAATTAAATATTTCATTCAATTGCGAAGTTAGATTGCACCATAACAAAGAAATACGACGCATCAATTTCTAATTGTGTTCCTATTATCAGGAAGGGCGAACTGGCCTCCTTGACCATAGAAAATCTTTAAGAGAATTTGAGCAAAAAAAGAGAAGTGTTTTAAATCTGGTCAAAACAAATGAATTTGGCTTCAGAAGGCCTTAGTCTCAGAGCTGTGTGTCTTGACCGGCTCGTCGTTCTGATTTCGAAAATTTATTATAGAGAAAATTTTGACGCCGAAGTCAAAAGTTATGCATGTTCCACATTAAACTTACACTTTTACTATAACTTTTTGGGTTATAGCAGATTACCTAATAGGTAAAAGTGACGTGAGCTCCATTTTTCAATTTTTTTTATAAATTATCTAGTTGAAATAAATTTAAAAGGAAATGAGAGTATAAACAACTTACAATAATAAAAACATATAAATTAATAGAATAATGTATTGCAACCCCGCCCCCTATGTGGACTTCCAGGAAATTGGTATACTTTTTGTGAAATTAATTATTTCATATTAAAAGTTGAGTACTTATTGAATTGATACATAAACCTGCATAAGTTAAATCATGTAGCAAACAAACATGACCGGCTGAATAATATAATCAATCTTGGATGTAGTGAGTGAGGTTCAATTCATCATTTGACGGACATGATAATTTATATATATTTTTTATTTTTTTAATTTGGATCCACAATATGCTATATATATTACTAATACATATTTATCTATGAAATTAAAATATTAAAAGAAAAGGAAATATAATTATAATATACATATATATATATATAAAATAAGTAGGGTGAGTATATTAAAAAAAATAAAATAATAGATACTGTGGAGAATTAAAAAAAAAAAAAAACACGGGGAGTGAGAATGTAAAATTTTAAACTTTTGTGGGGTACATATCTATCTATGAAATTAAAACAATAAAAGAAAAGGAAATATAGCAACAGGCAAAGGAATATAATATTCCATTTCCATTAAATTGCAGTACACTGATTTTGACTAAACGAGTGTTTAGTTAATCAGTCCAATTCAAATACAAGTAGGCTGTTTCGTGGCTCTTTCCTAGGGGCTTCACTTCACCACCATTTACTAAGAGAGCTAATTAGAAGTATAAATAGTTAACAACCCTGCATTCCCTCTACAACCAATATCTCTTCTTCTCTCTCTCTCTCAAACAAATTAACAATTCTTTCATCCATACTCACATCAGCTAGCAGAATGAAGATGACCGCTGCTCCTCTGAAAAAGTCACAAATTAGTTCCGATGCGGTGCCCCTCTCCGCATACGTGGCCAACACTGTTGTGTTGCCTGTCTTTTTCTCGGTGGTGTATTATCTGCTGCTCCAATGGCGGGAGAAGATCCGCAGCTCCACCCCTCTCCACATTCTTAACCTCTCCCAAATCTCCGCCATACTCATCTTCTTCGCTTCCTTTATCTATCTCCTTTCCTTCATCGGTATTGGTTTCGTCCACTCCCTCATTAACCCCACCTCCGATGACATTTTGGACGAAGAAGAAGAAGAAATTTCTGATCAACTCATCAAAAACAAAACAGTGGATAATGAGGAGCCTATTTCCCAGCTTTCCCTTTCCCTTTCGGATGAGGAGATGGTGATGTCTGTCGTGGAGGGGAAGATCCCTTCCTACGCCCTCGAATCCAAGATGGGTGATTGTAAGCGCGCTGCTGCAATCCGTCGTGAAGCTTTGCAGCGTATCACCGGAAAATCCCTGGAGGGGTTGCCCCTGGAAGGGTTCAACTACGAGGCTATACTAGGCCAGTGCTGCGAAATGCCTGTGGGTTACGTCCAGATTCCAGTGGGCATCGCGGGCCCACTCTTGCTAAATGAGGTGGAGTATTCGGTCCCCATGGCGACTACGGAGGGGTGCCTCATCGCTAGCACCAACAGGGGATGCAAGGCCATCTACGTCTCCGGGGGAGCCACCTGCACCATCCTGAGAGACGGCATGACTAGAGCCCCAGTGGTGAGATTCGCAACCGCCAGGCGTGCAGCAGAGTTGAAGTTCTTCCTTGAAGACCCTCTCAATTTTGAGACCTTGTCGCAAGTATTCAACAGTTCCAGCCGATTCGGGAGGCTCCAGACCATCAAATGCGCCATCGCCGGAAAGAATCTCTACATTAGATTCACCTGCAGCACAGGGGACGCCATGGGGATGAACATGGTATCCAAGGGTGTCCAGAATGTACTCGATTTCCTCATCACCAAAGACTACTTTCCAGACATGGATGTCATCGGCATCTCTGGAAATTACTGTTCGGATAAGAAACCAGCTGCCGTCAATTGGATTGAGGGCAGGGGCAAGTCAGTTGTGTGCGAGGCTATAATCAACGAAGAGACTGTGAAGAAGGTGCTCAAAACTGACGTCGCTACCTTGGTCGAACTGAACATGCTAAAGAACCTCACAGGTTCCGCCATGGCAGGAGCTCTCGGTGGCTTCAATGCTCACGCAAGCAACATCGTCTCTGCTGTCTTCCTCGCAACGGGTCAAGATCCTGCACAAAACGTTGAGAGTTCCCACTGTATCACCATGCTGGAAGCCGTTAACCAAGGAAAGGATCTTCATATCTCAGTCACCATGCCTTGCATCGAGGTTGGTACCGTAGGTGGTGGAACTCAGCTCCCCTCACAGGCTGCATGCCTCAACTTGCTCGGAGTTAAGGGAGCCAGTAAGGACACTCCGGGGGCTAATTCTAGAAGATTAGCCACCATTGTTGCCGGGTCTGTTCTCGCGGGAGAGCTGTCCCTACTCTCAGCAATAGCAGCAGGACAACTAGTGAAGAGTCATATGAAGTACAATAGGTCTCCCAACAAAGTTGCAACTTAATTGACCTCTCTAGCTCTTCCTAAATACAACATTCGTTTATTAGTTTTTTTTTTTTTTGATTAGTATTAAATATACATTTCTTCTTAGTCATTAATCAAATCTATCTGGTTCACCTCAATTTCTCAAGGCCTTCTTCATTTTCTGTACAGATTTTTCAGAGCAATAATATAATCAATGCAAACCAATTCAACAAATTAAGAATGATCAAGCAAGTATGATGTTCAACCAAGAAAGTTTAATTTATAAATTAACAATCAATTTTATAGTATAACTTAAATGAGAAACAATTAATTAAGTGGATCGTGGTTCGATCAAAATGATATACCTCCACAGTCCACAGAGAGGCTATGAGAACTCCAATAAGTCCAAGACACGTTTCAAATTTTCTTTTTGGGATTATTTCTTAACTCTGGTACTGCCCATCTCAGCAGTTTCCCTGATGAAATATAACATCAATGTCTTTTGTTTTCTCATGAACCTTGGTGCATAGAAGAAAAGTGTATAGTACCATCGATTATCACACAAAATACTATAGTTACTTGCTTCGGATTCACTCCAAACTATCACTACAAAAAATGCGTGTTTTGCGACAGCCTCAAATCCGTAGCAAATTGCAATGGATTTGGCCAAACTGACGAAGTCAACCAAATTTGCGACGGAAAAAACACGTCGCAAATCGCGACGGGATTTGCAACAAATTTTAGAGATAAATTCACAGATGGTCTTGTAACTTTGTCATAATTCACAAAAGGTCATGTAACTTTTTATATTATCAATTTTAGTCTTTTTTGTCTCAATTTTGATCCCTTGAGTCCAATTCTAGTCTTTTAAGTCCAATTTCAGCCCTTTCAAATTTTCTTTGCAAATATTTGCGACAAGTGTTGTGCAACGACCCAAATAAAATGAATAACGCGGAAACAATGCTGCACTATTAATAGAGGCACAAGGCTTTTTGCGATTTTCAGAGACAAGCACAGTTTTCACTTCTTATAATTTGGAGAGAGGCACCACAATATAGAGCTGCCGGAGATCGAACCTCATAAGCTTATGAAAAACACTCAGAATCGGAAACAAATGAAATTTATAGATGTGGAGACAATATTTTGGACATGGGAATTGCTAGTTTTAACATAACATTAATATGCATTGATGTGGATGAAATCCACTTTTCAACAAATAATAATAATGGTAAAAACTATGGAAGTTACCTATAAAAGTAGAGAAAAGTGCACTTTTGGTCCCACCATCCACGGGCACTCATGATTTTGGTCCCAACATTCTGAATTTTGGTCCCGAAAGAGAAAAGCTCGACACATTTGGTCCCAAAGTCGAAAAAGCTAACACATTTGGTTCCACCCACGTTAAATGTTGACGGAACGACTCACGTGCGTGTCACGTGATTATACGCACACACGACTTTATTGAGGACACCCACCGAGATTTTTTTTTAACATTAAAATGGCATAAAAATACCAGTTCTACCCACCTCAGCTAAAGTTAAATAAAATTTCCCTGATTAGTATACCCACCTCCCATTTCATTACAAAATCGCCTCCATCGTCACCACCATTTCTCGTAGCCACATTCACGCCGAAAATATACTTGTAACTCTCAGGTCCATATAAAAAACTCCCAAACAAAATACTCAATCATTCACATTAAGACTTAAAACTCTGTAAAAAAAAAAAAAAATCGAAAATGGATAAAAAAAATTGGAAAAATAACAGAAATGCATGAAACTTTTTTGAAGAAGAGAGCTGTCCAGATCAAAAATTTTTTTGGAAAAATCGGAAACTTTTTTTAAAACAACACTTCAAGATCTTGATTGAAAATACAATCTTTTTTTTTCCCTTTATTGTCCAGATCTTGACTGGAAAAAAGCAACCAAAAAAATAGAAAGGGGTAATACCTTTTTGCGACGAGTGAAGGCGGAGGAGATGTATTTTTCTATGGAGATCGACGGCGGTGGGCAGCGTGGCGAACGACAGAAACAGGGAGGAGCAGCGACGAGGATTGGGGGAGGAGTGGTGCGAACGAGCGGCGTGACAGGGAGAAACAGATCATGGAGGGACGGCGTGGCGCGAGGGAAGAGGGCCGACGTATCGAGTGGCCAAGCAGTTTTCGAGGCTGCGCTGCCCCGGCGTGGTCAGAGAGAGCCCCATGAAGACGGCGATTGTGAAGAGGGAGTTCACATTTACAAGGCCGTCGAGGGCGGTGACGTGGACGCTTGTGGTGGAGAAAGATCCGCCGCCAGGTAGGTCCGGTGCGACGGCGAATAGGGTTCCTTTGGATAAGCTTTGGATCTGCAAGAAATGCAAGAAAGACAAGTTGAGAGATAAGATTGTTGAAGAAGATGAGTAAATTGTGGGTGTGTTAATGAATGAATTAGGGCTTTATGGTGGATAAGGGTATTTTTGTACTTTCTTAGGGTGTGTACTCATCGAACGGGGTGTGTGTTAAGCGAATGAGAAAATAATTAAGGGAATTAGTATCCTCAAGGTTGATTAACGGTTGACTAAGGTCAACTAACAGTTGACTAACTTTGAGACCAAATGTGTCAAGTTTTTCTCTTTCGGGACCAAAATTCAGAATGTTGGGACCAAAATCATGAGTGCCCGTGGATGGTGGGACCAAAAGTGCATTTTTCTCATAAAAGTCCTTCAAATAGTCTCCTCAAAGCTAACAACCACGTGCTCCCAAAATGCTCCTTGCGCTGCTTACGTGTTTCGAACCTGAAATGAACCCGCCGGGGGAGTTTCCGGTGACGGGCCTCCGACGCTCAAGTCAAGTAAAAGGCTGAGCAAGATGAAGAAAGGTTACTAAAAGCTAATATGAGAAGTGTGTGAATGTGTGTAAAAAATGAGTAGTTCTCCTTTTACATCAAGTGAGTTTGTTAGTGCTTTATTCATTTTGTTTTCAGGGTACTAAGGTCATTTTAAGCTATGTATGCGAGTTAACATGCATATTTTTCTGCGTGGCAGTACCATGTCTTATATTCTGATTCTTTCAGAGTCCGTTAGTAGTGAGGACACTCTGTAAAATAAGACAATTAGTTACACTTTTGGCAGTAGGTCTGACCATCTCATATGAGCTCCTCCCGGGACAGTTTATCTTAATACCTGGGTCTAGCTCTTACCAAACATTATATATTGCAATACGAATTTATGTAATTTCTCATCTCTGGCCCAGGTCCTATTAGTTCTGCGTGGTGGGCTTAAGGCCCTTAAAGCTAAAGACCATATTTATTTATGGTCACGGTTATACACACATACATACCTATTGAGGACACCTACTAACTAAACACACACACTGTGAGATGAGGACACCCACGTGGCCACGTGAAAAACCCCAAAAAATTTCAACCCCCACCACATTCTTTCAAAACCCTAAAAATTTCAACCCCCGTCCCTCCCCCGAGCGGCGCCAGCCTCCCCCTCCACTCCCTCCCCAGCTGCGCCGACAGCGTTGCCAACTTCCCCTCCCCTGTAAAAAAAAAACTGTCTCTAAAAACCCTCGCTGCCGCTGTATCGCCGACCCCTACCTTACCCTGCATCGCCGACGCTGATTCGGTTGTAAATTGCATAAGCTCAAGGATCCGAAAAGCCAACGGTTCGATACTGCCCAGGCGGTCCGCCAGCACGGGTTCATACCCTGGCTAACTTTTTTTTTTTTTTAATTTGGATTTTGAGACATAAAAAGCAGTTGCGTATTACAACGGCCGGTAACGAATATATTTTTTTCTCGAAAATATTATATATTAAAAATAATATTAAAATTGGGATAAAAGTAAATTTAGTCCTATAACTTTCAACCTTTCTTGAAATGGTTCAAAAAAATTAAATATATCAATTTAGTCACATTTTTTTGCATTTTCTTATGTTTTGATCCCAAAAAAGTTAAATGTATCAATTTAGTTCCATATATATATATGTTTTACAATTTGTTCTAATATGGTCCTAAAAAGTTAAATGTACCAATTTAATCCCAATTTTTCGCAATTACATTTAACTTTTTTGGGACCAAAGCAAAACAACTTGTGAAAAAATGAGACTAAATTGATATATTTAACTTTTTGGGACCAAAAAAAGAACAAATTGCCAAAAAAAAAAAAAAAAAAGAAGGACTAATCTGGTACATTTAACTTTTTTGGGATCATTTCAATTAAAAAATGTAGAAAGTTATGGGTCTAAATTGGTTTATATCCCTATTAAAATTATTTGCAAAGATATTTACCCATCGCAAAATTTTGACGACATTTCCTCCCAGGCAGGTTTCGGGTCGTTCCTTCGCAAATTTGGGATGAATATTTTGGTCGTAAATTGTACGACGGTTTACAAATTTTTGTTGCAAAATATTTGCGACAAGTTTTTATGCGACGACCCAAACTCCGTCGCAAATCAGCGCTTTCTTGTAGTGTATATTGTTACATGCAGATTATAGAGAATATAAAAGTGTGGGAAATATATTTTTCTTGATTAGTTGTAAAGGAGATTTACAATGAGTATTTATACAAGAGATAATTAGGTCTAACCTAACCCTAATGGGCTTTATAAGAGAGCCCATAGGAAACTAAGATGGGCCTATACAATAAATAAGAATGAGAGTGTATTTACTAATATAGGTCCAATACGCCCCCTCAAGATGGAGCACCATTGGTGAGTCCAATCTTGGACATGAGAAGTTGCAGTCGAGTGCTGGAGAGTGGTTTCGTGAGAGCATCCGCAAGTTGATCGGCAGAGGAGACATGGGACGCACGTAGTTGTTTTGTCTTTATGAGGTCACGGACAAAGTGAAAGTCAATAGCAATGTGCTTCATCCGTGAATGAAAAACAGGGTTCGAGCACAAATAGGTGGCACCAATGTTGTCGCAGTAGATAGCTGGTGTAAGTAAAGTGGGGAAGTGGAGCTCCTGAAAAAGGGATTTGAGCCATTGAACTTCAGAGGCAGCGGCAGCAATTGCTCGATATTCAGCTTCAGTCGAGGAGCGAGCAACAGACTTTTGTTTCTTGGACGACCACGAGATAGTATTAGAACCTAGAAATATAATATAGGCACTGGTGGAGGTTCGGTCATCGGTGTCTCTGGCCCAATCAGCATCAGTGAAGCAGTGAAGCGATGAGGATGGATTAGAGGTGAGGGTGACCCCAACATTTCGTGTACCATTCAAGTACCTCAGTAGACGTTTGGCAGCACCCCAGTGAGTGGTAGAGGGTGCATGCATAAACTGCGACAACTTGTGCACAGCAAAGGCAATGTCCGGCCTGGTGAGTTGTAGATATTGAAGGGAACCAAGAACCTGACGATATTGGGTGACATCGGCAGGCGAGGAGCCATCCGAGATAGATAGGCGAGCAGAGGTTGGTAAGGGGGTGCGAACAGGTTTTGAAGTAAGCATGTTGTACCGGGCGAGCAGGTCAGTGACATACTTGCGTTGAGAGAGGAAGCATGAGTTCTTAGATCTGAGAACTTCCACGCCCAAGAAGTAAGATAGAGGACCAAGATCCTTGACTGAGAACTTGGCACTGAGGTCGGCAGCCACACGAGCGAGCATGGGAGTGTTGTTGCCCGTTAGGATGAGGTCGTCAACATAGACGATGAAGTAGGCGACCACTCCATTGTTGTTGTAGACGAATAGAGATTCATCTGAGTGAGTGGGAGTGAACCCAATTTCTTCGAGAAAGGAGCGAAGAGCATGGTACCACGTGCGAGGAGCCTGTTTCAAGCCATAAATGGATTTGTGTAATTTGCAAACATAGGATGGAAAGGTCTTATCTGCAAAGCCAGGGGGTTGGGCCATGAAGACTGTGTCTGAGAGTGTGCCATGGAGGAAGGCGTTGTTGACATCAAACTGTTGTAGAGGCCAATGCTGAGTGACAGCGATGCTGAGGACTGCTCGCACAGTGGCTGGCTTGACGACCGGACTGAAGGTCTCAGTGAAGTCAACACCTGGTCGTTGGTGAAAGCCTTTGGCAACCAAGCGAGCTTTGTACTTGTCAAGGGATCCGTTAGGTTTTCGTTTGATACGAAAGACCCACTTGGAGCCGACCACATTCTGAGATGTATTGGGAGGAACTAAGTCCCAGGTGCCATTCTGAAGAAGAGCATCAAACTCAGCTGACATGGCTGCTCGCCAGTTTTTGTCTTTGAGTGCCTGCGACACACAACTTGGTTCAATATCAGATGTGATGACAGAGGTAAGCCCATACCTCGGATTTGGCTTGAACACATTGTTCTGAGCTCGAGTTATCATGCGAGGTGCAGGAGGTCGCAAGGGAGCATTGGTCGGTACAGGGATGTCGGATATGGGGGTACTCGGCAGGGAGGTAGTTGTAGGTGTGGTTGGCAGGGGTATGTTTGGTTGGTCGACTAGTGTGAGATGATGCGGAATGATGGGGGTCGGCATCGGGTTGGGGGCGAGGAGGGGTGTGGCAGAACGAGGAGGCGAAGGGGCTATAAGAATGGACGAGGAGCTGGGAGCGGAGGGAGTAGTTGGCGAGGAGTTGGAGGTCGGCAGAGAGGAAGGTTGGTGAGTGGGAGAGGAGATGGAAAAGGGAAACGTATGTTCAACAAATTGAACATGACGCGAGGTGTAGATTCGGTTTGTGGAGCGATCAAGGCAGAGATAAGCGCTCTGTGTGGGTGAGTATCCGATAAAAACACACGGAGTAGAGCGAGGATCGAGTTTGTGAGTTGTGTAGGGGCGAAGTAAGGGATAGCAGAGGCAACCAAATATACGAAGCTTGGTGAGGTTAGGGGGACGAGCAGTGAGTGTTTCATAGGAGGAAGCCATGGTAAGGTTAACTTTGGGAATGCGGTTTATGATGTATGCTGCCGAGCAGACAGCATAAGGCCAGTAAGTGAGGGGCATGGAGGCATGGTGAAGAAGAGCTAGGGCTGTGTCGACCACATGGCGATGACGCCGTTCAGACATGCCATTATGTTCGGGAGTGTGAGGTGGGGTGGTAAGGTGTGCAATGCCATGGGTCTGAAGAAAGGGGCGAAGAGCAATGAATTCTCCCCCATTGTCTGAGTAAAAGGTTTTGATTGTGTTTTGATAGTTGTTTTCAACAAGGGTTTTAAATGTGGTAAATGTGGAGAGGACATCCGATTTTCTTTTTAGGGGGTACACCCAAATATATTTGCTGAAGTGATCAACGAATAATACATAGTATTTGAAATTATCGGGAGATAAGACAGGCGATGACCAGACATCTGAGAAGATAACATCAAGTGGCTTAGTAGATGTAATGCTCGAATCATAAAATGGTAGTTTGTGACTTTTGATACAAGAACAAGAGTTACAATTGAAATGTTTGGAAGGTGCACTGGATAAGTTAAGCTTAGAGAGTGTGTGAGTAAGGATTTTTGTCGATGGGTGGCCAAGGCGAGCATGCCAGGTGGTCGTTGTGAGGTGTTGAGTAGTGAAGGCTTGCGGGGAGGTGCTTGACATGTGTGCCGGCCAGACATACAGATTATTGATACGACTCCCAACGAGGAGAATGCTCCCCGAGTGACCATCCTGCACCTGAAAAGAAGAGCGATCAAAGACAATGTTAACATTGTTATCACGACAGAGACTAGAGACCGAAATCAAGTTTTTCGAGATGTGTGGGACGACCAAGACATTCGAAAAACTGAGAGACTCAAGTTGGGGAAAGCACATAGAGCTAGTGTGCGATATGTGTAAACCTTTACCATCACCAATTTCTACATTGTCAGACCCATCAAAAGCTGAGTGGAGAGAGAGGTTGGCGAGGTCGTTGGTGATGTGATGCGAAGCACCTGAGTCAAGAATCCAGTGATCGGCAGGATGTGCCGAGGAGGCTGAGTGTGCCGAGTAGGCCGGGCGAGAGCTGGGAGAAGGAGCAGCTGTCCGATTGATACGAGAGGGTGGTGTGTACTGACCATGTGGTCGGCGAGAACCAGGAGAAGGAGCAGTGGGCGAGGGTAAAGAAGGAATCTCAGGGCAGGTGCGAGCAGTGTGACCCGGTGTTCGGCAATATTGGCAAGTGCCAAGATAGGGCCTTTGCGAGAACTGGCGAGGACGAGTGTCAACAGTTTTAGACCTCGAGTCAGGTCGCGAGGAGCGATGAAGAGGTTTACTAGCAGTGAGGGCTGAGGCAGGTATAAGGGCTGAGGATGGTCTTGAGGCAATTTGAACCTCGGCACTGAGGAGCTTGTCGCAGAGCTCGGCAAAGGAGATGGGCTGTTCGCGAGCTTGAATGGCATTTGCTATATCATTGTAAGACTCATCAAGGCCAGTTAGTACTTGAAGGGTAACGTCCTCGGCATCAGAAGTAATGCCGAGGAGTGCAAGTTCGTCGACCACAGAGCGAATTTCCATAAGAAAGTCGGAGACCGGGCGAGCACCCTTGGTCAGAGAGCGAAACTTGGTTTTGAGGGCAAGGATGCGGCCTCTGGAGGGTTTTCCATACATGCTTTCAAGCATCGACCAGGCTTCGCAGGAGGTTTTAGTCGATGCCACGAAGGGAATAAGTTCCGGGGACATGGATCCAACCATGGCTGAGAAAATGAGATTGTCCTGACATACCCACAAGTCGTGTGCAGGATTTGGAATGGTGGTGGTGGTGTCGCCAGCAGCTAGGATTGTGGGAGGTGGGCATGGATGTGCGCCCAAGACATAGCCAAAGAGGTTGTGTCCAGTGAGAAGAAGGCGAAGCTGGAATGACCAAGCACCATAGTTGGTGGAGGTAAGCTTCAAGGACATATTTGCAAGTCCTTTAAAAGTGATTGGTGCCGGCGACTGAGATGAAGCGGCCATTGTGTTGAGTAGAGCAGCGGAGAGAGGAGAGGGGCAACAAGAGTTGGGCGTCTTAAGACGGATGGCGGCGGCGGCGCGTCAGTGGCGAAGACGGCGGCGGCTGGTTATGGTGCAGCAGGCAGCAGCTGGGTTATAGTAGCGGCGGCGGCGGCGGCGACTAGGGTTTGTAGCGGCGGCGGCGGCGGCTAGGGTTTGGATCAGGCGTGAGCCAAATGACTCGATGATACCATATAGAGAATATAAAAGTGTGGGAAATATATTTTTCTTGATTAGTTGTAAAGGAGATTTACAATGAGTATTTATACAAGAGATAATTAGGTCTAACCTAACCCTAATGGGCTTTATAAGAGAGCCATAGGAAACTAAGATGAGCCTATACAATAAATAAGAATGAGAGTGTATTTACTAATATAGGTCCAATACAGATTACCTACTACCTCACAAAACAACAAATTAATAGGATATGGTATTGCACCCCCGCCCCCCTGTGTGGACTTCCAGGAAATCAATTATTTTATATTCGAAGTTGAGTACTTATTTAATTAATTAATAAAACTGCAGAAGTTAATCATGCAGCACGTACACAAGCATGACCGGCCGACTGAATAATATAATCAATCTTGGAAGTAGTGAGTGAGGTTCAATTCTTCATTTGAGGGTCATCATAATTTATATATTATGTTATATTAATCATAATATATATATGAGATCACGCTCTCCCTTTATCCGTTATAATGGTCGAGCATGCAATTTTCCTTTCTGCTACTGCATGACAAAATAATATATCTATGAAATTTAAATTCTTGAACATTAATTTGGTGGGGTACCTATCTATCTATGAAATTAAAACAATAAAAGAAAAGGAAAAATATACAACCAGCCAAAGCAATATAATATTCCATTAAATTACAGTACACTGATTTTGACTAATCAAGTGTTTAGTTAATCAGTCCAATGCAAATGCAAGTAGGGTGTTTCGTGTCTCTTTCCTGGGGGCTTCACTTCACCACCATTTAATTAGGAGTATAAATAATTAACAACCCTGCATTCCCTCTACAACTACAACCAATATCTCTTCGTCTCTCAAACAAATTATCAATTCTTCATCCATACTCACATCAGCTAGCACTACGAGAATGAAGATGGCCGCCGCTCCTCTCAAAAAGTCGCAAATTAGTTCGGATGCGGTGCCCCTCTCTGTGTACGTGGCCAACACTGTTGTGTTGCCTGTCTTCTTCTCGGCAGTGTATTATCTGCTGCTCCAATGGCGGGAGAAGATCCGCAGCTCCACCCCTCTCCACATCCTTAACCTCTCCCAAATCTCCGCCATACTCATTTTCCTGGCTTCCTTCATCTATCTCCTCGGCTTCATGGGTATTGGTTTCGTTCAGTCCCTCATTAATCCAAACTCCGATGACATTTTGGATGAAGAAGAAGAAATTTCTGATCAACTCATCAAAAACAAAACAGTTGATAATGAGGAGCCTATTTCCCAGCTTTCCCTTTCCCTTTCGGATGAGGAGATGGTGATGTCTGTCGTGGAGGGGAAGATCCCTTCCTATGCCCTCGAATCCAAGTTGGGTGATTGTAAGCGCGCTGCTGCCATCCGCCGTGAAGCTTTGCAGCGTATCACTGGAAAATCCCTGGAGGGGTTGCCCCTGGAAGGGTTCAACTACGAGGCTATACTAGGCCAGTGCTGCGAAATGCCTGTGGGTTACGTCCAGATTCCAGTGGGCATCGCGGGCCCACTCTTGCTAAATGAGGTGGAGTATTCCGTCCCCATGGCGACTACGGAGGGGTGCCTCATCGCTAGCACCAACAGGGGATGCAAGGCCATCTACGTCTCCGGGGGAGCCACCTGCACCATCCTGAGAGACGGCATGACTAGAGCCCCCGTGGTGAGATTCGCAACCGCCAGGCGTGCAGCTGAGTTGAAGTTCTTCCTTGAAGACCCTCTCAATTTTGAGACCTTGTCGCAAGTATTCAACAGTTCCAGCCGATTCGGGAGGCTCCAGACCATCAAATGCGCCATCGCCGGAAAGAATCTCTACATTAGATTCACCTGCAGCACAGGGGACGCCATGGGGATGAACATGGTATCCAAGGGTGTCCAGAATGTACTCGATTTCCTCATCACCAAAGACTACTTTCCAGACATGGATGTCATCGGCATCTCTGGAAATTACTGTTCGGATAAGAAACCAGCTGCCGTCAATTGGATTGAGGGCAGGGGCAAGTCAGTTGTGTGTGAAGCTATAATCAATGAAGAGACTGTGAAGAAGGTGCTCAAAACTGACGTCGCTACCTTGGTCGAACTGAACATGCTAAAGAACCTCACAGGTTCCGCCATGGCAGGAGCTCTCGGTGGCTTCAATGCTCACGCAAGCAACATCGTCTCTGCTGTCTTCCTCGCAACGGGTCAAGATCCTGCACAAAACGTTGAGAGTTCCCACTGTATCACCATGCTGGAAGCCGTTAACCAAGGAAAGGATCTTCATATCTCAGTCACCATGCCTTGCATCGAGGTTGGTACCGTAGGTGGTGGAACTCAGCTCCCCTCACAGGCTGCATGCCTCAACTTGCTCGGAGTTAAGGGAGCCAGTAAGGACACTCCGGGGGCTAATTCTAGAAGATTAGCCACCATTGTTGCCGGGTCTGTTCTCGCGGGAGAGCTGTCCCTACTCTCAGCAATAGCTGCAGGACAACTAGTGAAGAGTCATATGAAGTACAATAGGTCTCCCAACAAAGTTTCAACTTAATTGACCTCTCTAGCTCCTTTTAAATTCACATTCGTTAATTTATTAGTTTTTTCTTATTGATTAGTATTAAATATACATTTCTTCTTAGTCATTAATCAAATCGATCTGGTTCAACTTAATTTCTCAAGCCTTTCTTCATTTTCTGTACAAAGAGTTTCAGAGCAATAATATAATCAATGCAAACCAATTCAACAAATTAAGAATGATCAAGCAAGTATGATGATGTTCAACCAAGAAAGAGAAACACCACACCTAGATTAATTGAGTGGTTTGACCAATATGATCGAATTCACTCCAATCTATCACTAAAAAAAAATTGTGTGTTCTGCGACAGCTTCAAATCCGTCGGAAATTGCGACAGATTTGGCCAAATTGATGAAGTCAACCAAATTTGCAACGTAAACAAAATCCGGGATTTGCAACAAATTTCAGGGATAAATTCACAGATGGTCTAGTAACTTTTTCAGAATCCACAAAAGGTCCTGTAACTTTTTATTTAATCAGTTTTAGTTTGGGAAAATTGCACTTTTAGTCCTATAAGAATATGTTCAAATCACTTTTAGTCGTTTTTACTACACTATTGGTCCTGTAAAAATACTTCTGTTAACATTTAACAGAAAAGATGACTGAGCCTCTCAATTGCAATATTGTTTTTAAATTAAAACCAATTAAAATATTTATAATTATAATACAATTTTTTTATATATTAAAATTTTAGCTCTACCCATCGAACGCGAGTCTTCCTCCCATCAAATAATTTCGGCGAGTCTCCCTTCCGACAAAAATTTCCGGCGACTTCCCAATCACCCACAACTCATGTACGCTGTCCCAACCCCTCCTATTTCCCCTACTTCATTCGCCGAAAATTCCCAAAATACTGAGAAAAAATAACACCCATGAGCCACCAAAATCTGAAATCTCACAGTCACCCTCACCACACCCCGTCGCCAGACACGAATATAAAAAGTCGGAGAAACATAGTTAAGAAAACAATAAAAAAATTGAAATGAAACTTTACAAATTGGAGATGAAGGAGAGATCGAAATTTGAAATTGACAAGGGGCTTCGATTCCTAGCATTGATACGAGACTACAGTGTGGATAGCCTCAATGAAATTTGTGACCGGATTCAAATTTCGAATTTTCTTGAAATTTTTGAAGAATATGGATTGAAATTTTTTAATTATATTCCAATTCTGTGAAAAAAAATAATTATTCAGATTCTAAATAAATTATTATTTTTTTGTTTTTTGTATTTTAAAATTATACCAAATTCTATATATATATTTCCTATTAATTTATAATTTAAGAATATATATAATTATATATGATCAGTTTATTTTTAATACTATTTTTTAATCTAACGGTTTCCATCCATAATTTAACGGACAGGACCAATATTGCATACAAAAGGACCACTTTCGAATTTCAGGATCAAAAGTGATTTAAACATATTCTTACAGGACTAAAAGTGCAATTTTCCCGTTTTAGTTTTTTTTCCTCAATTTTGGTCCTTTCAGTCTCAATTTTGATCCCTTAGTCCAATTCTAGTCTTTTTAGTCCAATTTCCGCCCTCCAATCTAATTGCAGTCATACTAACTCTAATATAACATATGTGTTTCACGTGGAAAAAAATTGACATTTTTGACATATCATCCGCCACACAAGCTGTTTTGGATGAAAATAAGAGAGATATATTTAATACAAAATATTAAAATATGCATATTTTAATATTTAATCTTTAACAGTTGAAAATTGTTTTTAAGTTGAACTTTAAATTGTTTTAATTTGAACTTTTGTGTTTTTAGACACATTAATTATTTGAGAGCTAACATGTGTATTCTTTTGTATTGATGGTAGAGTTTAGACCCCAAATATGTATAAAATATTTTCAATATTATTGATAAATAATTATAATTATTTACTACTCATGTGTTGGATGATGCGTTCAAAATGTTAAAAATGAAATTGTCACGTAAAATACACATGTTCTATTTCCTTGAGTAGGTCCAAAATTGGATTGAAATTGGGCTTACAGGATCAAAATTGAGACCAAAAGGACGAAAAATCATGGGACTAGCTTGTGTGGATTCGGTCATAGTTACATGACCATTTATTTTTGCAATTTGTTCTGTTTTGATCCCAAAAAAAGTTAAATGTGTCAATTTAGTTCTTTTTTTTTTTTTTTTAAATTTGTGCTATTTTGGTTCCTAAAAAGTTAAATTTACTAATTTAGTCCTAATTTTCGCAATTACATTTAACTTTTTTGGGACCAAAACAAAACAACTTGTGAAGAAATGTGACTAAATTGAGACATTTAACGTTTTGGGACAAAAAAAGAACAAATTGCAAAAAAAAAAAAAAAAAATCGGACTAAATTGTTACATTTAACTTTTTTGGAACAATTTCAAAAAAGGTAGAAAGTTATGAGACTAAATTGGTTTCTATATATCCCTATTAAAATTATTTGCAACGATATTTACCCATTGCAAATTTTTTACGACATTTTCACCCAGGCGGATTTCAGGCCGTTCCTTCGGAAATTTGGGATGAATATATTTTCATCGTAAATTTGCGACGGTTTTCAAAATTTAAATGCAAATATTTGCGACAAGTATTTATGTGACGACCCAAACTCCGTCACCAATCAGCACTTTGTTGTAGTGTATTTAGTTACATGCAGATTACCTACTACCTCACAAAACAACAAATTAATAGGATATGGTATTGCACCCCCGCCCCCCTGTGTGGACTTCCAGGAAATTCATTATTTTATATTCGAAGTTGAGTACTTATTTAATTAATACATACAACTGTAGAAGTAAATCATGCAGCACACAAGCATGACCGGGTGAATAATATAATCATTCTTGGAAGTAGTGAGTGAGGTTCAATTCTTCATTTGAGGGACGTCATCATAGTTTATATATTTATTTTATTTTTCAATTTAATTGGCACTTCAATATGTTATATTAATATTAATCATAATATATATGACACTGTCTCTTTATCGAAAAAATTTCAAAATACGTCCTGTAACTTAGGTTGATTCCATTTTAAATCCTTTAAATTTTCACTTTTTCAAAATATGTCCTAAGGTGTCCAATTTACATCCTGAAAAATTTCAAAATACATCCTATATCTTAGGTCAATTCCATTTTAAATCCTTTATGTTTTCACCTTTTCAAAATACATTCTAAGATGCCCTATCGAAAATTAAATTTTTCACCGGAAACTGACACGCACGGCTCGAAAGTCTGTTTAAAATTGGGGCTTCCGATAAATTTGGTGACCAGGTAATTAAACACCGGAAGCCCTAATTTTAAAAACACGTTCGAGTCGCACGTGTCAATTTTCGGCGAATTTTTTTATATTTCCAACCAAAAGGATGTAAATTGGACACCTTATGATGTGTTTTGAAAAAGAGAAAACAGATTTTAAATAGAATCGAACTAAGTTACAGGACGTATTTTGAAAATTTCCCCCTTTTATCCTTTATAAGGGTATAGCACGCAATTTTCCTTTATGCTACTATATGATAAAACAATATACTCCCTCCGTCCCGGAGAAAGCTCCCCATGAGCTCCGGGCACGGAGGTTAAGAAATACTAATATAATAAATAGATGTATTAGAGGTGATGTGATTGAGAGAGAGGGGAATATAATGAAATGTGAGAGGAAATAGTTACCAAAAAAGGAATGGGTAGCTTACATTGGAACAGACGAAAAAACAAAGTTGGGGTTGCTTTCACTTGGACGGAGGGAGTATATTTTTATATTAGTTGGTATTCGGGAAAAGCCATATATAAACAAAAGAAAATTGAAATTTCGTCGATCATATCCCCGGCCGCGACAACAATATCAATCAAAGTCGTCGAGTTTGCTTGAACGTCGATCGCCAATGGAACAATAAATTCATCAAGTAACTCACCCGCTCTGAATGAATCGGAACCCACGTACAAACATTCCGACTTTGACAGAGTAAACATGGACAAAATAGCCAGCGACTCGAGATTCAGCTCCGAGGGCACTGAACTAATGTCAGCAAAAAAAACCGCGAGCAAAATCTCACGCGCAC
Source organism: Galeopsis tetrahit (assembly GCA_963675135.1). NCBI lineage: Eukaryota > Viridiplantae > Streptophyta > Magnoliopsida > Lamiales > Lamiaceae > Galeopsis > Galeopsis tetrahit. Next base: position 9,268,815 of record OY776125.1, on the reverse strand, counting down.
CACTTGCAGGAATAATGGACGGCGAATGTAATAAGAATGTTAATAGAGGTTATAACAATTGAAAGAACAAACGCATAGTTGGGGTTGCGCGAAGGGCTGTTACACGAACCGAGCCGCTCGTGAGCTCGACTCAGCTCGGCTCGTTCGTTAAATGAGCCGAGCTCGAGCTCGTTAGATACTCGATTTACTAACGAGCGGGCTCGAGAAAAAAAAATTATTTCAACCCAGGCCCAACCCGGAACAAGCAAGGCCCGCTCCCAGCCCACGAGGGCCCGCCCATAATTGGCCAAATATTTGGCCTTCATGGGACTCGAACCCGGGTGTGTGGGCGCCTAGTGAGGAGCGCCTACCACTCGGACAAGTCTGTTTTTCGTTTATAATTGTAATATTAATTGTATATGTACTCATTTTCAACCCATTTTTTTTTTTAAATTCAAAAAATTAATTTCTTTCTATATTAATATAACTAAATTTGTGATATATAAATATTGTAAATTTAATTTTTTTAATTTATATATTGTAAATCTAATTTATTTATTTTTTGTGTTTTGATTAAAATTCTCAAAAGTTCATATAATGTATACATGTTTTACTCTTTTTTTTTAAACAAATCCATTTAATAATTGAACATTCTTTTAGTTATATTAATTACTAAATTTTGTGGCTTATAATTATTGTAATTTTTTAAAAATTTTAAATTTTAAATGGTAAATGTATTTTTATTTTTAATTTGTTTGATTTTTTAATAATTCTTTTATTTGTTAATTCACACAACAAAAACTTAATTATCAAATAAACTAAATGAATATAAAAACTAAAGAAATTATGTCCAAATAATATAACATAAAAATTTCTAATTTAATCAATAATTTTCTAATTTAATATTAAATTTCCTAATTTAATATAAAATTTTCTAATTTAATCAATAATTTCCTAGCTAACTTAATCAACAATTTTCTAATTTAATCGACATGTTTCTTATTTAATCAATATTTTTTTTTATTTCAATCAATTATAATTTTCTAGCTAGCAATTATTTTTAATTAATATATAATTTAATTTTTGCATAAATTTTAAATTTTTAAATTTAAATTTTGTGATTAGCGACGAAAATTTCCGTCAGTAATCACAAATTTTTAAATTTTTTTTTTAAAATTTTTGTGGTTAGAGACGGAAATTTCCGTCGTTAATCACACGTATTTTTTTTTTTTTGTGATTGCCGACGGAATATCCGTCGGTATTTCATAGTTTTTTTGTAGTGCTTTAACGAGTCGAGCCGAGCTCATTTCTTAGCTCGTCAATGTTATCGAGCCGAGCCGAGCTCGAACTTCAAATACTCGGCTCGGCTCGAATAACAGTCCTAGTTGCGCGCAGAATGTGAAAATAGGGTTGAGAGATTTGGGGAAGATGTTGGGTGGGATTGTTTTGAAGTAGGTTTATTTTCTGATATATTTTTAGTTTGATTATATTTATTATTTGAATTTTAATAATTTAATTGCAAACTTATATAAACTGTATTTTTTTTTTATAATGTGTGAAAATTGAGCTTTTAAAATAATTATTATAAGGGTATTTAGGTAATTTTATGTACATTATTTAGGTAATTAAATATTTCATTCAATTGCGAAGTTAGATTGCACCATAACAAAGAAATACGACGCATCAATTTCTAATTGTGTTCCTATTATCAGGAAGGGCGAACTGGCCTCCTTGACCATAGAAAATCTTTAAGAGAATTTGAGCAAAAAAAGAGAAGTGTTTTAAATCTGGTCAAAACAAATGAATTTGGCTTCAGAAGGCCTTAGTCTCAGAGCTGTGTGTCTTGACCGGCTCGTCGTTCTGATTTCGAAAATTTATTATAGAGAAAATTTTGACGCCGAAGTCAAAAGTTATGCATGTTCCACATTAAACTTACACTTTTACTATAACTTTTTGGGTTATAGCAGATTACCTAATAGGTAAAAGTGACGTGAGCTCCATTTTTCAATTTTTTTTATAAATTATCTAGTTGAAATAAATTTAAAAGGAAATGAGAGTATAAACAACTTACAATAATAAAAACATATAAATTAATAGAATAATGTATTGCAACCCCGCCCCCTATGTGGACTTCCAGGAAATTGGTATACTTTTTGTGAAATTAATTATTTCATATTAAAAGTTGAGTACTTATTGAATTGATACATAAACCTGCATAAGTTAAATCATGTAGCAAACAAACATGACCGGCTGAATAATATAATCAATCTTGGATGTAGTGAGTGAGGTTCAATTCATCATTTGACGGACATGATAATTTATATATATTTTTTATTTTTTTAATTTGGATCCACAATATGCTATATATATTACTAATACATATTTATCTATGAAATTAAAATATTAAAAGAAAAGGAAATATAATCATAATATACATATATATATATATAAAATAAGTAGGGTGAGTATATTAAAAAAAATAAAATAATAGATACTGTGGAGAATTAAAAAAAAAAAAAACACGGGGAGTGAGAATGTAAAATTTTAAACTTTTGTGGGGTACATATCTATCTATGAAATTAAAACAATAAAAGAAAAGGAAATATAGCAACAGGCAAAGGAATATAATATTCCATTTCCATTAAATTGCAGTACACTGATTTTGACTAAACGAGTGTTTAGTTAATCAGTCCAATTCAAATACAAGTAGGCTGTTTCGTGGCTCTTTCCTAGGGGCTTCACTTCACCACCATTTACTAAGAGAGCTAATTAGAAGTATAAATAGTTAACAACCCTGCATTCCCTCTACAACCAATATCTCTTCTTCTCTCTCTCTCTCAAACAAATTAACAATTCTTTCATCCATACTCACATCAGCTAGCAGAATGAAGATGACCGCTGCTCCTCTGAAAAAGTCACAAATTAGTTCCGATGCGGTGCCCCTCTCCGCATACGTGGCCAACACTGTTGTGTTGCCTGTCTTTTTCTCGGTGGTGTATTATCTGCTGCTCCAATGGCGGGAGAAGATCCGCAGCTCCACCCCTCTCCACATTCTTAACCTCTCCCAAATCTCCGCCATACTCATCTTCTTCGCTTCCTTTATCTATCTCCTTTCCTTCATCGGTATTGGTTTCGTCCACTCCCTCATTAACCCCACCTCCGATGACATTTTGGACGAAGAAGAAGAAGAAATTTCTGATCAACTCATCAAAAACAAAACAGTGGATAATGAGGAGCCTATTTCCCAGCTTTCCCTTTCCCTTTCGGATGAGGAGATGGTGATGTCTGTCGTGGAGGGGAAGATCCCTTCCTACGCCCTCGAATCCAAGATGGGTGATTGTAAGCGCGCTGCTGCAATCCGTCGTGAAGCTTTGCAGCGTATCACCGGAAAATCCCTGGAGGGGTTGCCCCTGGAAGGGTTCAACTACGAGGCTATACTAGGCCAGTGCTGCGAAATGCCTGTGGGTTACGTCCAGATTCCAGTGGGCATCGCGGGCCCACTCTTGCTAAATGAGGTGGAGTATTCGGTCCCCATGGCGACTACGGAGGGGTGCCTCATCGCTAGCACCAACAGGGGATGCAAGGCCATCTACGTCTCCGGGGGAGCCACCTGCACCATCCTGAGAGACGGCATGACTAGAGCCCCAGTGGTGAGATTCGCAACCGCCAGGCGTGCAGCAGAGTTGAAGTTCTTCCTTGAAGACCCTCTCAATTTTGAGACCTTGTCGCAAGTATTCAACAGTTCCAGCAGATTCGGGAGGCTCCAGACCATCAAATGCGCCATCACTGGAAAGAATCTGTACATTAGATTCACCTGCAGCACAGGGGACGCCATGGGGATGAACATGGTATCCAAGGGTGTCCAGAATGTACTCGATTTCCTCATCACCAAAGACTACTTTCCAGACATGGATGTCATCGGCATCTCTGGAAATTACTGTTCGGATAAGAAACCAGCTGCCGTCAATTGGATTGAGGGCAGGGGCAAGTCAGTTGTGTGCGAGGCTATAATCAACGAAGAGACTGTGAAGAAGGTGCTCAAAACTGACGTCGCTACCTTGGTCGAACTGAACATGCTAAAGAACCTCACAGGTTCCGCCATGGCAGGAGCTCTCGGTGGCTTCAATGCTCACGCAAGCAACATCGTCTCTGCTGTCTTCCTCGCAACGGGTCAAGATCCTGCACAAAACGTTGAGAGTTCCCACTGTATCACCATGCTGGAAGCCGTTAACCAAGGAAAGGATCTTCATATCTCAGTCACCATGCCTTGCATCGAGGTTGGTACCGTAGGTGGTGGAACTCAGCTCCCCTCACAGGCTGCATGCCTCAACTTGCTCGGAGTTAAGGGAGCCAGTAAGGACACTCCGGGGGCTAATTCTAGAAGATTAGCCACCATTGTTGCCGGGTCTGTTCTCGCGGGAGAGCTGTCCCTACTCTCAGCAATAGCAGCAGGACAACTAGTGAAGAGTCATATGAAGTACAATAGGTCTCCCAACAAAGTTGCAACTTAATTGACCTCTCTAGCTCTTCCTAAATACAACATTCGTTTATTAGTTTTTTTTTTTTTGATTAGTATTAAATATACATTTCTTCTTAGTCATTAATCAAATCTATCTGGTTCACCTCAATTTCTCAAGGCCTTCTTCATTTTCTGTACAGATTTTTCAGAGCAATAATATAATCAATGCAAACCAATTCAACAAATTAAGAATGATCAAGCAAGTATGATGTTCAACCAAGAAAGTTTAATTTATAAATTAACAATCAATTTTATAGTATAACTTAAATGAGAAACAATTAATTAAGTGGATCGTGGTTCGATCAAAATGATATACCTCCACAGTCCACAGAGAGGCTATGAGAACTCCAATAAGTCCAAGACACGTTTCAAATTTTCTTTTTGGGATTATTTCTTAACTCTGGTACTGCCCATCTCAGCAGTTTCCCTGATGAAATATAACATCAATGTCTTTTGTTTTCTCATGAACCTTGGTGCATAGAAGAAAAGTGTATAGTACCATCGATTATCACACAAAATACTATAGTTACTTGCTTCGGATTCACTCCAAACTATCACTACAAAAAATGCGTGTTTTGCGACAGCCTCAAATCCGTAGCAAATTGCAATGGATTTGGCCAAACTGACGAAGTCAACCAAATTTGCGACGGAAAAAACACGTCGCAAATCGCGACGGGATTTGCAACAAATTTTAGAGATAAATTCACAGATGGTCTTGTAACTTTGTCATAATTCACAAAAGGTCATGTAACTTTTTATATTATCAATTTTAGTCTTTTTTGTCTCAATTTTGATCCCTTGAGTCCAATTCTAGTCTTTTAAGTCCAATTTCAGCCCTTTCAAATTTTCTTTGCAAATATTTGCGACAAGTGTTGTGCAACGACCCAAATAAAATGAATAACGCGGAAACAATGCTGCACTATTAATAGAGGCACAAGGCTTTTTGCGATTTTCAGAGACAAGCACAGTTTTCACTTCTTATAATTTGGAGAGAGGCACCACAATATAGAGCTGCCGGAGATCGAACCTCATAAGCTTATGAAAAACACTCAGAATCGGAAACAAATGAAATTTATAGATGTGGAGACAATATTTTGGACATGGGAATTGCTAGTTTTAACATAACATTAATATGCATTGATGTGGATGAAATCCACTTTTCAACAAATAATAATAATGGTAAAAACTATGGAAGTTACCTATAAAAGTAGAGAAAAGTGCACTTTTGGTCCCACCATCCACGGGCACTCATGATTTTGGTCCCAACATTCTGAATTTTGGTCCCGAAAGAGAAAAGCTCGACACATTTGGTCCCAAAGTCGAAAAAGCTAACACATTTGGTTCCACCCACGTTAAATGTTGACGGAACGACTCACGTGCGTGTCACGTGATTATACGCACACACGACTTTATTGAGGACACCCACCGAGATTTTTTTTTAACATTAAAATGGCATAAAAATACCAGTTCTACCCACCTCAGCTAAAGTTAAATAAAATTTCCCTGATTAGTATACCCACCTCCCATTTCATTACAAAATCGCCTCCATCGTCACCACCATTTCTCGTAGCCACATTCACGCCGAAAATATACTTGTAACTCTCAGGTCCATATAAAAAACTCCCAAACAAAATACTCAATCATTCACATTAAGACTTAAAACTCTGTAAAAAAAAAAAAAAATCGAAAATGGATAAAAAAAAATTGGAAAAATAACAGAAATTCATGAAACTTTTTTGAAGAAGAGAGCTATCCAGATCAAAATTTTTTTTGGAAAAATCGGAAACTTTTTTCAAAACAACACTTCAAGATCTTGATTGAAAATACAATCTTTTTTTTTCCCTTTATTGTCCAGATCTTGACTGGAAAAAAGCAACCAAAAAAATAGAAAGGGGTAATACCTTTTTGCGACGAGTGAAGGCGGAGGAGATGTATTTTTCTATGGAGATCGACGGCGGTGGGCAGCGTGGCGAACGACAGAAACAGGGAGGAGCAGCGACGAGGATTGGGGGAGGAGTGGTGCGAACGAGTGGCGTGACAGTGAGAAACAGATCATGGAGGGACGGCGTGGCGCGAGGGAAGAGGGCCGACGTATCGAGTGGCCAAGCAGTTTTCGAGGCTGCGCTGCCCCGGCGTGGTCAGAGAGAGCCCCATGAAGACGGCGATTGTGAAGAGGGAGTTCACATTTACAAGGCCGTCGAGGGCGGTGACGTGGACGCTTGTGGTGGAGAAAGATCCGCCGCCAGGTAGGTCCGGTGCGACGGCGAATAGGGTTCCTTTGGATAAGCTTTGGATCTGCAAGAAATGCAAGAAAGACAAGTTGAGAGATAAGATTGTTGAAGAAGATGAGTAAATTGTGGGTGTGTTAATGAATGAATTAGGGCTTTATGGTGGATAAGGGTATTTTTGTACTTTCTTAGGGTGTGTACTCATCGAACGGGGTGTGTGTTAAGCGAATGAGAAAATAATTAAGGGAATTAGTATCCTCAAGGTTGATTAACGGTTGACTAAGGTCAACTAACAGTTGACTAACTTTGAGACCAAATGTGTCAAGTTTTTCTCTTTCGGGACCAAAATTCAGAATGTTGGGACCAAAATCATGAGTGCCCGTGGATGGTGGGACCAAAAGTGCATTTTTCTCATAAAAGTCCTTCAAATAGTCTCCTCAAAGCTAACAACCACGTGCTCCCAAAATGCTCCTTGCGCTGCTTACGTGTTTCGAACCTGAAATGAACCCGCCGGGGGAGTTTCCGGTGACGGGCCTCCGACGCTCAAGTCAAGTAAAAGGCTGAGCAAGATGAAGAAAGGTTACTAAAAGCTAATATGAGAAGTGTGTGAATGTGTGTAAAAAATGAGTAGTTCTCCTTTTACATCAAGTGAGTTTGTTAGTGCTTTATTCATTTTGTTTTCAGGGTACTAAGGTCATTTTAAGCTATGTATGCGAGTTAACATGCATATTTTTCTGCATGGCAGTACCATGTCTTATATTCTGATTCTTTCAGAGTCCGTTAGTAGTGAGGACACTCTGTAAAATAAGACAATTAGTTACACTTTTGGCAGTAGGTCTGACCATCTCATATGAGCTCCTCCCGGGACAGTTTATCTTAATACCTGGGTCTAGCTCTTACCAAACATTATATATTGCAATACGAATTTATGTAATTTCTCATCTCTGGCCCAGGTCCTATTAGTTCTGCGTGGTGGGCTTAAGGCCCTTAAAGCTAAAGACCATATTTATTTATGGTCACGGTTATACACACATACATACCTATTGAGGACACCTACTAACTAAACACACACACTGTGAGATGAGGACACCCACGTGGCCACGTGAAAAACCCCAAAAAATTTCAACCCCCACCACATTCTTTCAAAACCCTAAAAATTTCAACCCCCGTCCCTCCCCCGAGCGGCGCCAGCCTCCCCCTCCACTCCCTCCCCAGCTGCGCCGATAGCGTTGCCAACTTCCCCTCCCCTGTAAAAAAAAAATTGTCTCTAAAAACCCTCGCTGCCGCTGTATCGCCGACCCCTACCTTACCCTGCATCGCCGACGCTGATTCGGTTGTAAATTGCATAAGCTCAAGGATCCGAAAAGCCAACGGTTCGATACTGCCCAGGCGGTCCGCCAGCACGGGTTCATACCCTGGCTAACTTTTTTTTTTTTTTTAATTTGGATTTTGAGACATAAAAAGCAGTTGCGTATTACAACGGCCGGTAACGAATATATTTTTTTCTCGAAAATATTATATATTAAAAATAATATTAAAATTGGGATAAAAGTAAATTTAGTCCTATAACTTTCAACCTTTCTTGAAATGGTTCAAAAAAATTAAATATATCAATTTAGTCACATTTTTTTGCATTTTCTTATGTTTTGATCCCAAAAAAGTTAAATGTATCAATTTAGTTCCATATATATATATGTTTTACAATTTGTTCTAATATGGTCCTAAAAAGTTAAATGTACCAATTTAATCCCAATTTTTCGCAATTACATTTAACTTTTTTGGGACCAAAGCAAAACAACTTGTGAAAAAATGAGACTAAATTGATATATTTAACTTTTTGGGACCAAAAAAAGAACAAATTGCCAAAAAAAAAAAAAAAAAAAAGAAGGACTAATCTGGTACATTTAACTTTTTTGGGATCATTTCAATTAAAAAATGTAGAAAGTTATGGGTCTAAATTGGTTTATATCCCTATTAAAATTATTTGCAAAGATATTTACCCATCGCAAAATTTTGACGACATTTCCTCCCAGGCAGGTTTCGGGTCGTTCCTTCGCAAATTTGGGATGAATATTTTGGTCGTAAATTGTACGACGGTTTACAAATTTTTGTTGCAAAATATTTGCGACAAGTTTTTATGCGACGACCCAAACTCCGTCGCAAATCAGCGCTTTCTTGTAGTGTATATTGTTACATGCAGATTATAGAGAATATAAAAGTGTGGGAAATATATTTTTCTTGATTAGTTGTAAAGGAGATTTACAATGAGTATTTATACAAGAGATAATTAGGTCTAACCTAACCCTAATGGGCTTTATAAGAGAGCCCATAGGAAACTAAGATGGGCCTATACAATAAATAAGAATGAGAGTGTATTTACTAATATAGGTCCAATACGCCCCCTCAAGATGGAGCACCATTGGTGAGTCCAATCTTGGACATGAGAAGTTGCAGTCGAGTGCTGGAGAGTGGTTTCGTGAGAGCATCCGCAAGTTGATCGGCAGAGGAGACATGGGACGCACGTAGTTGTTTTGTCTTTATGAGGTCACGGACAAAGTGAAAGTCAATAGCAATGTGCTTCATCCGTGAATGAAAAACAGGGTTCGAGCACAAATAGGTGGCACCAATGTTGTCGCAGTAGATAGCTGGTGTAAGTAAAGTGGGGAAGTGGAGCTCCTGAAAAAGGGATTTGAGCCATTGAACTTCAGAGGCAGCGGCAGCAATTGCTCGATATTCAGCTTCAGTCGAGGAGCGAGCAACAGACTTTTGTTTCTTGGACGACCACGAGATAGGATTAGAACCTAGAAATATAATATAGGCACTGGTGGAGGTTCGGTCATCGGTGTCTCTGGCCCAATCAGCATCAGTGAAGCAGTGAAGCGATGAGGATGGATTAGAGGTGAGGGTGACCCCAACATTTCGTGTACCATTCAAGTACCTCAGTAGACGTTTGGCAGCACCCCAGTGAGTGGTAGAGGGTGCATGCATAAACTGCGACAACTTGTGCACAGCAAAGGCAATGTCCGGCCTGGTGAGTTGTAGATATTGAAGGGAACCAAGAACCTGACGATATTGGGTGACATCGGCAGGCGAGGAGCCATCCGAGATAGATAGGCGAGCAGAGGTTGGTAAGGGGGTGCGAACAGGTTTTGAAGTAAGCATGTTGTACCGGGCGAGCAGGTCAGTGACATACTTGCGTTGAGAGAGGAAGCATGAGTTCTTAGATCTGAGAACTTCCACGCCCAAGAAGTAAGATAGAGGACCAAGATCCTTGACTGAGAACTTGGCACTGAGGTCGGCAGCCACACGAGCGAGCATGGGAGTGTTGTTGCCCGTTAGGATGAGGTCGTCAACATAGACGAGGAAGTAGGCGACCACTCCATTGTTGTTGTAGAGGAATAGAGATTCATCTGAGTGAGTGGGAGTGAACCCAATTTCTTCGAGAAAGGAGCGAAGAGCATGGTACCACGTGCGAGGAGCCTGTTTCAAGCCATAAATGGATTTGTGTAATTTGCAAACATAGGATGGAAAGGTCTTATCTGCAAAGCCAGGGGGTTGGGCCATGAAGACTGTGTCTGAGAGTGTGCCATGGAGGAAGGCGTTGTTGACATCAAACTGTTGTAGAGGCCAATGCTGAGTGACAGCGATGCTGAGGACTGCTCGCACAGTGGCTGGCTTGACGACCGGACTGAAGGTCTCAGTGAAGTCAACACCTGGTCGTTGGTGAAAGCCTTTGGCAACCAAGCGAGCTTTGTACTTGTCAAGGGATCCGTTAGGTTTTCGTTTGATACGAAAGACCCACTTGGAGCCGACCACATTCTGAGATGTATTGGGAGGAACTAAGTCCCAGGTGCCATTCTGAAGAAGAGCATCAAACTCAGCTGACATGGCTGCTCGCCAGTTTTTGTCTTTGAGTGCCTGCGACACACAACTTGGTTCAATATCAGATGTGATGACAGAGGTAAGCCCATACCTCGGATTTGGCTTGAACACATTGTTCTGAGCTCGAGTTATCATGCGAGGTGCAGGAGGTCGCAAGGGAGCATTGGTCGGTACAGGGATGTCGGATATGGGGGTACTCGGCAGGGAGGTAGTTGTAGGTGTGGTTGGCAGGGGTATGTTTGGTTGGTCGACTAGTGTGAGATGATGCGGAATGATGGGGGTCGGCATCGGGTTGGGGGCGAGGAGGGGTGTGGCAGAACGAGGAGGCGAAGGGGCTATAAGAATGGACGAGGAGCTGGGAGCGGAGGGAGTAGTTGGCGAGGAGTTGGAGGTCGGCAGAGAGGAAGGTTGGTGAGTGGGAGAGGAGATGGAAAAGGGAAACGTATGTTCAACAAATTGAACATGACGCGAGGTGTAGATTCGGTTTGTGGAGCGATCAAGGCAGAGATAAGCGCTCTGTGTGGGTGAGTATCCGATAAAAACACACGGAGTAGAGCGAGGATCGAGTTTGTGAGTTGTGTAGGGGCGAAGTAAGGGATAGCAGAGGCAACCAAATATACGAAGCTTGGTGAGGTTAGGGGGACGAGCAGTGAGTGTTTCATAGGAGGAAGCCATGGTAAGGTTAACTTTGGGAATGCGGTTTATGATGTATGCTGCCGAGCAGACAGCATAAGGCCAGTAAGTGAGGGGCATGGAGGCATGGTGAAGAAGAGCTAGGGCTGTGTCGACCACATGGCGATGACGCCGTTCAGACATGCCATTATGTTCGGGAGTGTGAGGTGGGGTGGTAAGGTGTGCAATGCCATGGGTCTGAAGAAAGGGGCGAAGAGCAATGAATTCTCCCCCATTGTCTGAGTAAAAGGTTTTGATTGTGTTTCGATAGTTGTTTTCAACAAGGGTTTTAAATGTGGTAAATGTGGAGAGGACATCCGATTTTCTTTTTAGGGGGTACACCCAAATATATTTGCTGAAGTGATCAACGAATAATACATAGTATTTGAAATTATCGGGAGATAAGACAGGCGATGACCAGACATCTGAGAAGATAACATCAAGTGGCTTAGTAGATGTAATGCTCGAATCATAAAATGGTAGTTTGTGACTTTTGATACAAGAACAAGAGTTACAATTGAAATGTTTGGAAGGTGCACTGGATAAGTTAAGCTTAGAGAGTGTGTGAGTAAGGATTTTTGTCGATGGGTGGCCAAGGCGAGCATGCCAGGTGGTCGTTGTGAGGTGTTGAGTAGTGAAGGCTTGCGGGGAGGTGCTTGACATGTGTGCCGGCCAGACATACAGATTATTGATACGACTCCCAACGAGGAGAATGCTCCCCGAGTGACCATCCTGCACCTGAAAAGAAGAGCGATCAAAGACAATGTTAACATTGTTATCACGACAGAGACTAGAGAACGAAATCAAGTTTTTCGAGATGTGTGGGACGACCAAGACATTCGAAAAACTGAGAGACTCAAGTTGGGGAAAGCACATAGAGCCAGTGTGCGATATGTGTAAACCTTTACCATCACCAATTTCTACATTGTCAGACCCATCAAAAGCTGAGTGGAGAGAGAGGTTGGCGAGGTCGTTGGTGATGTGATGCGAAGCACCTGAGTCAAGAATCCAGTGATCGGCAGGATGTGCCGAGGAGGCTGAGTGTGCCGAGTAGGCCGGGCGAGAGCTGGGAGAAGGAGCAGCTGTCCGATTGATACGAGAGGGTGGTGTGTACTGACCATGTGGTCGGCGAGAACCAGGAGAAGGAGCAGTGGGCGAGGGTAAAGAAGGAATCTCAGGGCAGGTGCGAGCAGTGTGACCCGGTGTTCGGCAATATTGGCAAGTGCCAAGATAGGGCCTTTGCGAGAACTGGCGAGGACGAGTGTCAACAGTTTTAGACCTCGAGTCAGGTCGCGAGGAGCGATGAAGAGGTTTACTAGCAGTGAGGGCTGAGGCAGGTATAAGGGCTGAGGATGGTCTTGAGGCAATTTGAACCTCGGCACTGAGGAGCTTGTCGCAGAGCTCGGCAAAGGAGATGGGCTGTTCGCGAGCTTGAATGGCATTTGCTATATCATTGTAAGACTCATCAAGGCCAGTTAGTACTTGAAGGGTAACGTCCTCGGCATCAGAAGTAATGCCGAGGAGTGCAAGTTCGTCGACCACAGAGCGAATTTCCATAAGAAAGTTGGAGACCGGGCGAGCACCCTTGGTCAGAGAGCGAAACTTGGTTTTGAGGGCAAGGATGCGGCCTCTGGAGGGTTTTCCATACATGCTTTCAAGCATCGACCAGGCTTCGCAGGAGGTTTTAGTCGATGCCACGAAGGGAATAAGTTTCGGGGACATGGATCCAACCATGGCTGAGAAAATGAGATTGTCCTAACATACCCACAAGTCGTGTGCAGGATTTGGAATGGTGGTGGTGGTGTCGCCAGCAGCTAGGATTGTGGGAGGTGGGCATGGATGTGCGCCCAAGACATAGCCAAAGAGGTTGTGTCCAGTGAGAAGAAGGCGAAGCTGGAATGACCAAGCACCATAGTTGGTGGAGGTAAGCTTCAAGGACATATTTGCAAGTCCTTTAAAAGTGATTGGTGCCGGCGACTGAGATGAAGCGGCCATTGTGTTGAGTAGAGCAGCGGAGAGAGGAGAGGGGCAGCAAGAGTTGGGCGTCTTAAGACGGATGGCGGCGGCGGCGCGTCAGTGGCGAAGACGGCGGCGGCTGGTTATGGTGCAGCAGGCAGCAGCTGGGTTATAGTAGCGGCGGCGGCGGCGGCGACTAGGGTTTGTAGCGGCGGCGGCGGCGGCTAGGGTTTGGATCAGGCGTGAGCCAAATGACTCGATGATACCATATAGAGAATATAAAAGTGTGGGAAATATATTTTTCTTGATTAGTTGTAAAGGAGATTTACAATGAGTATTTATACAAGAGATAATTAGGTCTAACCTAACCCTAATGGGCTTTATAAGAGAGCCATAGGAAACTAAGATGAGCCTATACAATAAATAAGAATGAGAGTGTATTTACTAATATAGGTCCAATACAGATTACCTACTACCTCACAAAACAACAAATTAATAGGATATGGTATTGCACCCCCGCCCCCCTGTGTGGACTTCCAGGAAATCAATTATTTTATATTCGAAGTTGAGTACTTATTTAATTAATTAATAAAACTGCAGAAGTTAATCATGCAGCACGTACACAAGCATGACCGGCCGACTGAATAATATAATCAATCTTGGAAGTAGTGAGTGAGGTTCAATTCTTCATTTGAGGGTCATCATAATTTATATATTATGTTATATTAATCATAATATATATATGAGATCACGCTCTCCCTTTATCCGTTATAATGGTCGAGCATGCAATTTTCCTTTCTGCTACTGCATGACAAAATAATATATCTATGAAATTTAAATTCTTGAACATTAATTTGGTGGGGTACCTATCTATCTATGAAATTAAAACAATAAAAGAAAAGGAAAAATATACAACCAGCCAAAGCAATATAATATTCCATTAAATTACAGTACACTGATTTTGACTAATCAAGTGTTTAGTTAATCAGTCCAATGCAAATGCAAGTAGGGTGTTTCGTGTCTCTTTCCTGGGGGCTTCACTTCACCACCATTTAATTAGGAGTATAAATAATTAACAACCCTGCATTCCCTCTACAACTACAACCAATATCTCTTCGTCTCTCAAACAAATTATCAATTCTTCATCCATACTCACATCAGCTAGCACTACGAGAATGAAGATGGCCGCCGCTCCTCTCAAAAAGTCGCAAATTAGTTCGGATGCGGTGCCCCTCTCTGTGTACGTGGCCAACACTGTTGTGTTGCCTGTCTTCTTCTCGGCAGTGTATTATCTGCTGCTCCAATGGCGGGAGAAGATCCGCAGCTCCACCCCTCTCCACATCCTTAACCTCTCCCAAATCTCCGCCATACTCATTTTCCTGGCTTCCTTCATCTATCTCCTCGGCTTCATGGGTATTGGTTTCGTTCAGTCCCTCATTAATCCAAACTCCGATGACATTTTGGATGAAGAAGAAGAAATTTCTGATCAACTCATCAAAAACAAAACAGTTGATAATGAGGAGCCTATTTCCCAGCTTTCCCTTTCCCTTTCGGATGAGGAGATGGTGATGTCTGTCGTGGAGGGGAAGATCCCTTCCTATGCCCTCGAATCCAAGTTGGGTGATTGTAAGCGCGCTGCTGCCATCCGCCGTGAAGCTTTGCAGCGTATCACTGGAAAATCCCTGGAGGGGTTGCCCCTGGAAGGGTTCAACTACGAGGCTATACTAGGCCAGTGCTGCGAAATGCCTGTGGGTTACGTCCAGATTCCAGTGGGCATCGCGGGCCCACTCTTGCTAAATGAGGTGGAGTATTCCGTCCCCATGGCGACTACGGAGGGGTGCCTCATCGCTAGCACCAACAGGGGATGCAAGGCCATCTACGTCTCCGGGGGAGCCACCTGCACCATCCTGAGAGACGGCATGACTAGAGCCCCCGTGGTGAGATTCGCAACCGCCAGGCGTGCAGCTGAGTTGAAGTTCTTCCTTGAAGACCCTCTCAATTTTGAGACCTTGTCGCAAGTATTCAACAGTTCCAGCCGATTCGGGAGGCTCCAGACCATCAAATGCGCCATCGCCGGAAAGAATCTCTACATTAGATTCACCTGCAGCACAGGGGACGCCATGGGGATGAACATGGTATCCAAGGGTGTCCAGAATGTACTCGATTTCCTCATCACCAAAGACTACTTTCCAGACATGGATGTCATCGGCATCTCTGGAAATTACTGTTCGGATAAGAAACCAGCTGCCGTCAATTGGATTGAGGGCAGGGGCAAGTCAGTTGTGTGTGAAGCTATAATCAATGAAGAGACTGTGAAGAAGGTGCTCAAAACTGACGTCGCTACCTTGGTCGAACTGAACATGCTAAAGAACCTCACAGGTTCCGCCATGGCAGGAGCTCTCGGTGGCTTCAATGCTCACGCAAGCAACATCGTCTCTGCTGTCTTCCTCGCAACGGGTCAAGATCCTGCACAAAACGTTGAGAGTTCCCACTGTATCACCATGCTGGAAGCCGTTAACCAAGGAAAGGATCTTCATATCTCAGTCACCATGCCTTGCATCGAGGTTGGTACCGTAGGTGGTGGAACTCAGCTCCCCTCACAGGCTGCATGCCTCAACTTGCTCGGAGTTAAGGGAGCCAGTAAGGACACTCCGGGGGCTAATTCTAGAAGATTAGCCACCATTGTTGCCGGGTCTGTTCTCGCGGGAGAGCTGTCCCTACTCTCAGCAATAGCTGCAGGACAACTAGTGAAGAGTCATATGAAGTACAATAGGTCTCCCAACAAAGTTTCAACTTAATTGACCTCTCTAGCTCCTTTTAAATTCACATTCGTTAATTTATTAGTTTTTTCTTATTGATTAGTATTAAATATACATTTCTTCTTAGTCATTAATCAAATCGATCTGGTTCAACTTAATTTCTCAAGCCTTTCTTCATTTTCTGTACAAAGAGTTTCAGAGCAATAATATAATCAATGCAAACCAATTCAACAAATTAAGAATGATCAAGCAAGTATGATGATGTTCAACCAAGAAAGAGAAACACCACACCTAGATTAATTGAGTGGTTTGACCAATATGATCGAATTCACTCCAATCTATCACTAAAAAAAAATTGTGTGTTCTGCGACAGCTTCAAATCCGTCGGAAATTGCGACAGATTTGGCCAAATTGATGAAGTCAACCAAATTTGCAACGTAAACAAAATCCGGGATTTGCAACAAATTTCAGGGATAAATTCACAGATGGTCTAGTAACTTTTTCAGAATCCACAAAAGGTCCTGTAACTTTTTATTTAATCAGTTTTAGTTTGGGAAAATTGCACTTTTAGTCCTATAAGAATATGTTCAAATCACTTTTAGTCGTTTTTACTACACTATTGGTCCTGTAAAAATACTTCTGTTAACATTTAACAGAAAAGATGACTGAGCCTCTCAATTGCAATATTGTTTTTAAATTAAAACCAATTAAAATATTTATAATTATAATACAATTTTTTTATATATTAAAATTTTAGCTCTACCCATCGAACGCGAGTCTTCCTCCCATCAAATAATTTCGGCGAGTCTCCCTTCCGACAAAAATTTCCGGCGACTTCCCAATCACCCACAACTCATGTACGCTGTCCCAACCCCTCCTATTTCCCCTACTTCATTCGCCGAAAATTCCCAAAATACTGAGAAAAAATAACACCCATGAGCCACCAAAATCTGAAATCTCACAGTCACCCTCACCACACCCCGTCGCCAGACACGAATATAAAAAGTCGGAGAAACATAGTTAAGAAAACAATAAAAAAATTGAAATGAAACTTTACAAATTGGAGATGAAGGAGAGATCGAAATTTGAAATTGACAAGGGGCTTCGATTCCTAGCATTGATACGAGACTACAGTGTGGATAGCCTCAATGAAATTTGTGACCGGATTCAAATTTCGAATTTTCTTGAAATTTTTGAAGAATATGGATTGAAATTTTTTAATTATATTCCAATTCTGTGAAAAAAAATAATTATTCAGATTCTAAATAAATTATTATTTTTTTGTTTTTTGTATTTTAAAATTATACCAAATTCTATATATATATTTCCTATTAATTTATAATTTAAGAATATATATAATTATATATGATCAGTTTATTTTTAATACTATTTTTTAATCTAACGGTTTCCATCCATAATTTAACGGACAGGACCAATATTGCATACAAAAGGACCACTTTCGAATTTCAGGATCAAAAGTGATTTAAACATATTCTTACAGGACTAAAAGTGCAATTTTCCCGTTTTAGTTTTTTTTCCTCAATTTTGGTCCTTTCAGTCTCAATTTTGATCCCTTAGTCCAATTCTAGTCTTTTTAGTCCAATTTCCGCCCTCCAATCTAATTGCAGTCATACTAACTCTAATATAACATATGTGTTTCACGTGGAAAAAAAATTGACATTTTTGACATATCATCCGCCACACAAGCTGTTTTGGATGAAAATAAGAGAGATATATTTAATACAAAATATTAAAATATGCATATTTTAATATTTAATCTTTAACAGTTGAAAATTGTTTTTAAGTTGAACTTTAAATTGTTTTAATTTGAACTTTTGTGTTTTTAGACACATTAATTATTTGAGAGCTAACATGTGTATTCTTTTGTATTGATGGTAGAGTTTAGACCCCAAATATGTATAAAATATTTTCAATATTATTGATAAATAATTATAATTATTTACTACTCATGTGTTGGATGATGCGTTCAAAATGTTAAAAATGAAATTGTCACGTAAAATACACATGTTCTATTTCCTTGAGTAGGTCCAAAATTGGATTGAAATTGGGCTTACAGGATCAAAATTGAGACCAAAAGGACGAAAAATCATGGGACTAGCTTGTGTGGATTCGGTCATAGTTACATGACCATTTATTTTTGCAATTTGTTCTGTTTTGATCCCAAAAAAAGTTAAATGTGTCAATTTAGTTCTTTTTTTTTTTTTTTTAAATTTGTGCTATTTTGGTTCCTAAAAAGTTAAATTTACTAATTTAGTCCTAATTTTCGCAATTACATTTAACTTTTTTGGGACCAAAACAAAACAACTTGTGAAGAAATGTGACTAAATTGAGACATTTAACGTTTTGGGACAAAAAAAGAACAAATTGCAAAAAAAAAAAAAAAAAATCGGACTAAATTGTTACATTTAACTTTTTTGGAACAATTTCAAAAAAGGTAGAAAGTTATGAGACTAAATTGGTTTCTATATATCCCTATTAAAATTATTTGCAACGATATTTACCCATTGCAAATTTTTTACGACATTTTCACCCAGGCGGATTTCAGGCCGTTCCTTCGGAAATTTGGGATGAATATATTTTCATCGTAAATTTGCGACGGTTTTCAAAATTTAAATGCAAATATTTGCGACAAGTGTTTATGTGACGACCCAAACTCCGTCACCAATCAGCACTTTGTTGTAGTGTATTTAGTTACATGCAGATTACCTACTACCTCACAAAACAACAAATTAATAGGATATGGTATTGCACCCCCGCCCCCCTGTGTGGACTTCCAGGAAATTCATTATTTTATATTCGAAGTTGAGTACTTATTTAATTAATACATACAACTGTAGAAGTAAATCATGCAGCACACAAGCATGACCGGGTGAATAATATAATCATTCTTGGAAGTAGTGAGTGAGGTTCAATTCTTCATTTGAGGGACGTCATCATAGTTTATATATTTATTTTATTTTTCAATTTAATTGGCACTTCAATATGTTATATTAATATTAATCATAATATATATGACACTGTCTCTTTATCGAAAAAATTTCAAAATACGTCCTGTAACTTAGGTTGATTCCATTTTAAATCCTTTAAATTTTCACTTTTTCAAAATATGTCCTAAGGTGTCCAATTTACATCCTGAAAAATTTCAAAATACATCCTATATCTTAGGTCAATTCCATTTTAAATCCTTTATGTTTTCACCTTTTCAAAATACATTCTAAGATGCCCTATCGAAAATTAAATTTTTCACCGGAAACTGACACGCACGGCTCGAAAGTCTGTTTAAAATTGGGGCTTCCGATAAATTTGGTGACCAGGTAATTAAACACCGGAAGCCCTAATTTTAAAAACACGTTCGAGTCGCACGTGTCAATTTTCGGCGAATTTTTTTATATTTCCAACCAAAAGGATGTAAATTGGACACCTTATGATGTGTTTTGAAAAAGAGAAAACAGATTTTAAATAGAATCGAACTAAGTTACAGGACGTATTTTGAAAATTTCCCCCTTTTATCCTTTATAAGGGTATAGCACGCAATTTTCCTTTATGCTACTATATGATAAAACAATATACTCCCTCCGTCCCGGAGAAAGCTCCCCATGAGCTCCGGGCACGGAGGTTAAGAAATACTAATATAATAAATAGATGTATTAGAGGTGATGTGATTGAGAGAGAGGGGAATATAATGAAATGTGAGAGGAAATAGTTACCAAAAAAGGAATGGGTAGCTTACATTGGAACAGACGAAAAAACAAAGTTGGGGTTGCTTTCACTTGGACGGAGGGAGTATATTTTTATATTAGTTGGTATTCGGGAAAAGCCATATATAAACAAAAGAAAATTGAAATTTCGTCGATCATATCCCCGGCCGCGACAACAATATCAATCAAAGTCGTCGAGTTTGCTTGAACGTCGATCGCCAATGGAACAATAAATTCATCAAGTAACTCACCCGCTCTGAATGAATCGGAACCCACGTACAAACATTCCGACTTTGACAGAGTAAACATGGACAAAATAGCCAGCGACTCGAGATTCAGCTCCGAGGGCACTGAACTAATGTCAGCAAAAAAAACCGCGAGCAAAATCTCACGCGCACCACTTGCAGGAATAATGGACGGCGAATGTAATAAGAATGTTAATAGAGGTTATAACAATTGAAAGAACAAACGCATAGTTGGGGTTGCGCGTAGGGCTGTTACACGAACCGAGCCGCTCGTGAGCTCGACTCAGCTCGGCTCGTTCGTTAAATGAGCCGAGCTCGAGCTCGTTAGATACTCGATTTACTAACGAGCGGGCTCGAGAAAAAAAAATTATTTCAACCCAGGCCCAACCCGGAACAAGCAAGGCCCGCTCCCAGCCCACGAGGGCCCGCCCATAATTGGCCAAATATTTGGCCTTCATGGGACTCGAACCCGGGTGTGTGGGCGCCTAGTGAGGAGCGCCTACCACTCGGACAAGTCTGTTTTTCGTTTATAATTGTAATATTAATTGTATATGTACTCATTTTCAACCCATTTTTTTTTTTAAATTCAAAAAATTAATTTCTTTCTATATTAATATAACTAAATTTGTGATATATAAATATTGTAAATTTAATTTTTTTAATTTATATATTGTAAATCTAATTTATTTATTTTTTGTGTTTTGATTAAAATTCTCAAAAGTTCATATAATGTATACATGTTTTACTCTTTTTTTTTAAACAAATCCATTTAATAATTGAACATTCTTTTAGTTATATTAATTACTAAATTTTGTGGCTTATAATTATTGTAATTTTTTAAAAATTTTAAATTTTAAAAGGTAAATGTATTTTTATTTTTAATTTGTTTGATTTTTTAATAATTCTTTTATTTGTTAATTCACACAACAAAAACTTAATTATCAAATAAACTAAATGAATATAAAAACTAAAGAAATTATGTCCAAATAATATAACATAAAAATATCTAATTTAATCAATAATTTTCTAATTTAATATAAAATTTTCTAATTTAATCAATAATTTCCTAGCTAACTTAATCAACAATTTTCTAATTTAATCGACATGTTTCTTATTTAATCAATATTTTTTTTTATTTCAATCAATTATAATTTTCTAGCTAGCAATTATTTTTAATTAATATATAATTTAATTTTTGCATAAATTTTAAATTTTTAAATTTAAATTTTGTGATTAGCGACGAAAATTTCCGTCAGTAATCACAAATTTTTAAATTTTTTTTTTAAAATTTTTGTGGTTAGAGACGGAAATTTCCGTCGTTAATCACACGTATTTTTTTTTTTTTGTGATTGCCGACGGAATATCCGTCGGTATTTCATAGTTTTTTTGTAGTGCTTTAACGAGTCGAGCCGAGCTCATTTCTTAGCTCGTCAATGTTATCGAGCCGAGCCGAGCTCGAACTTCAAATACTCGGCTCGGCTCGAATAACAGTCCTAGTTGCGCGCAGAATGTGAAAATAGGGTTGAGAGATTTGGGGAAGATGTTGGGTGGGATTGTTTTGAAGTAGGTTTATTTTCTGATATATTTTTAGTTTGATTATATTTATTATTTGAATTTTAATAATTTAATTGCAAACTTATATAAACTGTATTTTTTTTTTATAATGTGTGAAAATTGAGCTTTTAAAATAATTATTATAAGGGTATTTAGGTAATTTTATGTACATTATTTAGGTAATTAAATATTTCATTCAATTGCGAAGTTAGATTGCACCATAACAAAGAAATACGACGCATCAATTTCTAATTGTGTTCCTATTATCAGGAAGGGCGAACTGGCCTCCTTGACCATAGAAAATCTTTAAGAGAATTTGAGCAAAAAAAGAGAAGTGTTTTAAATCTGGTCAAAACAAATGAATTTGGCTTCAGAAGGACTTAGTCTCAGAGCTGTGTGTCTTGACCGGCTCGTCGTTCTGATTTCGAAAATTTATTATAGAGAAAATTTTGACGCCGAAGTCAAAAGTTATGCATGTTCCACATTAAACTTACACTTTTACTATAACTTTTTGGGTTATAGCAGATTACCTAATAGGTAAAAGTGACGTGAGCTCCATTTTTCAATTTTTTTTATAAATTATCTAGTTGAAATAAATTTAAAAGGAAATGAGAGTATAAACAACTTACAATAATAAAAACATATAAATTAATAGAATAATGTATTGCAACCCCGCCCCCTATGTGGACTTCCAGGAAATTGGTATACTTTTTGTGAAATTAATTATTTCATATTAAAAGTTGAGTACTTATTGAATTGATACATAAACCTGCATAAGTTAAATCATGTAGCAAACAAACATGACCGGCTGAATAATATAATCAATCTTGGATGTAGTGAGTGAGGTTCAATTCATCATTTGACGGACATGATAATTTATATATATTTTTTATTTTTTTAATTTGGATCCACAATATGCTATATATATTACTAATACATATTTATCTATGAAATTAAAATATTAAAAGAAAAGGAAATATAATCATAATATACATATACATATATATATATATAAAATAAGTAGGGTGAGTATATTAAAAAAAAAAAAATAATAGATACTGTGGAGAATTAAAAAAAAAAAAACACGGGGAGTGAGAATGTAAAATTTTAAACTTTTGTGGGGTACATATCTATCTATGAAATTAAAACAATAAAAGAAAAGGAAATATAGCAACAGGCAAAGGAATATAATATTCCATTTCCATTAAATTGCAGTACACTGATTTTGACTAAACGAGTGTTTAGTTAATCAGTCCAATTCAAATACAAGTAGGCTGTTTCGTGGCTCTTTCCTAGGGGCTTCACTTCACCACCATTTACTAAGAGAGCTAATTAGAAGTATAAATAGTTAACAACCCTGCATTCCCTCTACAACCAATATCTCTTCTTCTCTCTCTCTCTCAAACAAATTAACAATTCTTTCATCCATACTCACATCAGCTAGCAGA
Organism: Galeopsis tetrahit; assembly: GCA_963675135.1. Lineage (NCBI taxonomy): Eukaryota > Viridiplantae > Streptophyta > Magnoliopsida > Lamiales > Lamiaceae > Galeopsis > Galeopsis tetrahit. The sequence goes on along the minus strand of OY776125.1, from coordinate 9,245,854 downwards.
ATGAAGATGACCGCTGCTCCTCTGAAAAAGTCACAAATTAGTTCCGATGCGGTGCCCCTCTCCGCATACGTGGCCAACACTGTTGTGTTGCCTGTCTTTTTCTCGGTGGTGTATTATCTGCTGCTCCAATGGCGGGAGAAGATCCGCAGCTCCACCCCTCTCCACATTCTTAACCTCTCCCAAATCTCCGCCATACTCATCTTCTTCGCTTCCTTTATCTATCTCCTTTCCTTCATCGGTATTGGTTTCGTCCACTCCCTCATTAACCCCACCTCCGATGACATTTTGGACGAAGAAGAAGAAGAAATTTCTGATCAACTCATCAAAAACAAAACAGTGGATAATGAGGAGCCTATTTCCCAGCTTTCCCTTTCCCTTTCGGATGAGGAGATGGTGATGTCTGTCGTGGAGGGGAAGATCCCTTCCTACGCCCTCGAATCCAAGATGGGTGATTGTAAGCGCGCTGCTGCAATCCGTCGTGAAGCTTTGCAGCGTATCACCGGAAAATCCCTGGAGGGGTTGCCCCTGGAAGGGTTCAACTACGAGGCTATACTAGGCCAGTGCTGCGAAATGCCTGTGGGTTACGTCCAGATTCCAGTGGGCATCGCGGGCCCACTCTTGCTAAATGAGGTGGAGTATTCGGTCCCCATGGCGACTACGGAGGGGTGCCTCATCGCTAGCACCAACAGGGGATGCAAGGCCATCTACGTCTCCGGGGGAGCCACCTGCACCATCCTGAGAGACGGCATGACTAGAGCCCCAGTGGTGAGATTCGCAACCGCCAGGCGTGCAGCAGAGTTGAAGTTCTTCCTTGAAGACCCTCTCAATTTTGAGACCTTGTCGCAAGTATTCAACAGTTCCAGCAGATTCGGGAGGCTCCAGACCATCAAATGCGCCATCACTGGAAAGAATCTGTACATTAGATTCACCTGCAGCACAGGGGACGCCATGGGGATGAACATGGTATCCAAGGGTGTCCAGAATGTACTCGATTTCCTCATCACCAAAGACTACTTTCCAGACATGGATGTCATCGGCATCTCTGGAAATTACTGTTCGGATAAGAAACCAGCTGCCGTCAATTGGATTGAGGGCAGGGGCAAGTCAGTTGTGTGCGAGGCTATAATCAACGAAGAGACTGTGAAGAAGGTGCTCAAAACTGACGTCGCTACCTTGGTCGAACTGAACATGCTAAAGAACCTCACAGGTTCCGCCATGGCAGGAGCTCTCGGTGGCTTCAATGCTCACGCAAGCAACATCGTCTCTGCTGTCTTCCTCGCAACGGGTCAAGATCCTGCACAAAACGTTGAGAGTTCCCACTGTATCACCATGCTGGAAGCCGTTAACCAAGGAAAGGATCTTCATATCTCAGTCACCATGCCTTGCATCGAGGTTGGTACCGTAGGTGGTGGAACTCAGCTCCCCTCACAGGCTGCATGCCTCAACTTGCTCGGAGTTAAGGGAGCCAGTAAGGACACTCCGGGGGCTAATTCTAGAAGATTAGCCACCATTGTTGCCGGGTCTGTTCTCGCGGGAGAGCTGTCCCTACTCTCAGCAATAGCAGCAGGACAACTAGTGAAGAGTCATATGAAGTACAATAGGTCTCCCAACAAAGTTGCAACTTAATTGACCTCTCTAGCTCTTCCTAAATACAACATTCGTTTATTAGTTTTTTTTTTTTTGATTAGTATTAAATATACATTTCTTCTTAGTCATTAATCAAATCTATCTGGTTCACCTCAATTTCTCAAGGCCTTCTTCATTTTCTGTACAGATTTTTCAGAGCAATAATATAATCAATGCAAACCAATTCAACAAATTAAGAATGATCAAGCAAGTATGATGTTCAACCAAGAAAGTTTAATTTATAAATTAACAATCAATTTTATAGTATAACTTAAATGAGAAACAATTAATTAAGTGGATCGTGGTTCGATCAAAATGATATACCTCCACAGTCCACAGAGAGGCTATGAGAACTCCAATAAGTCCAAGACACGTTTCAAATTTTCTTTTTGGGATTATTTCTTAACTCTGGTACTGCCCATCTCAGCAGTTTCCCTGATGAAATATAACATCAATGTCTTTTGTTTTCTCATGAACCTTGGTGCATAGAAGAAAAGTGTATAGTACCATCGATTATCACACAAAATACTATAGTTACTTGCTTCGGATTCACTCCAAACTATCACTACAAAAAATGCGTGTTTTGCGACAGCCTCAAATCCGTAGCAAATTGCAATGGATTTGGCCAAACTGACGAAGTCAACCAAATTTGCGACGGAAAAAACACGTCGCAAATCGCGACGGGATTTGCAACAAATTTTAGAGATAAATTCACAGATGGTCTTGTAACTTTGTCATAATTCACAAAAGGTCATGTAACTTTTTATATTATCAATTTTAGTCTTTTTTGTCTCAATTTTGATCCCTTGAGTCCAATTCTAGTCTTTTAAGTCCAATTTCAGCCCTTTCAAATTTTCTTTGCAAATATTTGCGACAAGTGTTGTGCAACGACCCAAATAAAATGAATAACGCGGAAACAATGCTGCACTATTAATAGAGGCACAAGGCTTTTTGCGATTTTCAGAGACAAGCACAGTTTTCACTTCTTATAATTTGGAGAGAGGCACCACAATATAGAGCTGCCGGAGATCGAACCTCATAAGCTTATGAAAAACACTCAGAATCGGAAACAAATGAAATTTATAGATGTGGAGACAATATTTTGGACATGGGAATTGCTAGTTTTAACATAACATTAATATGCATTGATGTGGATGAAATCCACTTTTCAACAAATAATAATAATGGTAAAAACTATGGAAGTTACCTATAAAAGTAGAGAAAAGTGCACTTTTGGTCCCACCATCCACGGGCACTCATGATTTTGGTCCCAACATTCTGAATTTTGGTCCCGAAAGAGAAAAGCTCGACACATTTGGTCCCAAAGTCGAAAAAGCTAACACATTTGGTTCCACCCACGTTAAATGTTGACGGAACGACTCACGTGCGTGTCACGTGATTATACGCACACACGACTTTATTGAGGACACCCACCGAGATTTTTTTTTAACATTAAAATGGCATAAAAATACCAGTTCTACCCACCTCAGCTAAAGTTAAATAAAATTTCCCTGATTAGTATACCCACCTCCCATTTCATTACAAAATCACCTCCATCGTCACCACCATTTCTCGTAGCCACATTCACGCCGAAAATATACTTGTAACTCTCAGGTCCATATAAAAAACTCCCAAAAAAAATACTCAATCATTCACATTAAGACTTAAAACTCTGTAAAAAAAAAAAAATCGAAAATGGATAAAAAAAAATTGGAAAAATAACAGAAATTCATGAAACTTTTTTGAAGAAGAGAGCTGTCCAGATCAAAAAAAATTTTGGAAAAATCGGAAACTTTTTTTAAAACAACACTTCAAGATCTTGATTGAAAATACAATCTTTTTTTTTCCCTTTATTGTCCAGATCTTGACTGGAAAAAAGCAACCAAAAAAATAGAAAGGGGTAATACCTTTTTGCGACGAGTGAAGGCGGAGGAGATGTATTTTTCTATGGAGATCGACGGCGGTGGGCAGCGTGGCGAACGACAGAAACAGGGAGGAGCAGCGACGAGGATTGGGGGAGGAGTGGTGCGAACGAGCGGCGTGACAGGGAGAAACAGATCATGGAGGGACAGCGTGGCGCGAGGGAAGAGGGCCGACGTATCGAGTGGCCAAGCAGTTTTCGAGGCTGCGCTGCCCCGGCGTGGTCAGAGAGAGCCCCATGAAGACGGCGATTGTGAAGAGGGAGTTCACATTTACAAGGCCGTCGAGGGCGGTGACGTGGACGCTTGTGGTGGAGAAAGATCCGCCGCCAGGTAGGTCCGGTGCGACGGCGAATAGGGTTCCTTTGGATAAGCTTTGGATCTGCAAGAAATGCAAGAAAGACAAGTTGAGAGATAAGATTGTTGAAGAAGATGAGTAAATTGTGGGTGTGTTAATGAATGAATTAGGGCTTTATGGTGGATAAGGGTATTTTTGTACTTTCTTAGGGTGTGTACTCATCGAACGGGGTGTGTGTTAAGCGAATGAGAAAATAATTAAGGGAATTAGTATCCTCAAGGTTGATTAACGGTTGACTAAGGTCAACTAACAGTTGACTAACTTTGAGACCAAATGTGTCAAGTTTTTCTCTTTCGGGACCAAAATTCAGAATGTTGGGACCAAAATCATGAGTGCCCGTGGATGGTGGGACCAAAAGTGCATTTTTCTCATAAAAGTCCTTCAAATAGTCTCCTCAAAGCTAACAACCACGTGCTCCCAAAATGCTCCTTGCGCTGCTTACGTGTTTCGAACCTGAAATGAACCCGCCGGGGGAGTTTCCGGTGACGGGCCTCCGACGCTCAAGTCAAGTAAAAGGCTGAGCAAGATGAAGAAAGGTTACTAAAAGCTAATATGAGAAGTGTGTGAATGTGTGTAAAAAATGAGTAGTTCTCCTTTTACATCAAGTGAGTTTGTTAGTGCTTTATTCATTTTGTTTTCAGGGTACTAAGGTCATTTTAAGCTATGTATGCGAGTTAACATGCATATTTTTCTGCGTGGCAGTACCATGTCTTATATTCTGATTCTTTCAGAGTCCGTTAGTAGTGAGGACACTCTGTAAAATAAGACAATTAGTTACACTTTTGGCAGTAGGTCTGACCATCTCATATGAGCTCCTCCCGGGACAGTTTATCTTAATACCTGGGTCTAGCTCTTACCAAACATTATATATTGCAATACGAATTTATGTAATTTCTCATCTCTGGCCCAGGTCCTATTAGTTCTGCGTGGTGGGCTTAAGGCCCTTAAAGCTAAAGACCATATTTATTTATGGTCACGGTTATACACACATACATACCTATTGAGGACACCTACTAACTAAACACACACACTGTGAGATGAGGACACCCACGTGGCCACGTGAAAAACCCCAAAAAATTTCAACCCCCACCACATTCTTTCAAAACCCTAAAAATTTCAACCCCCGTCCCTCCCCCGAGCGGCGCCAGCCTCCCCCTCCACTCCCTCCCCAGCTGCGCCGACAGCGTTGCCAACTTCCCCTCCCCTGTAAAAAAAAAAATTGTCTCTAAAAACCCTCGATGCCGCTGTATCGCCGACCCCTACCTTACCCTGCATCGCCGACGCTGATTCGGTTGTAAATTGCATAAGATTTCATGTGTTTTAGTGATAAAATTTGAGAGGTTTTCATTCATTTTCACACTAATATGCTTGATTTGATTGAGAGAGGTGTTTGAGCTCGTTTTGTAGGAATACGATGGGAATTAGGCATTAAAATCGCAAAAATGAGTGGTCAATCATCATTTACACTCACTGGAATGAAGAAAGGATTGCACCATTGGATTCATCTCGAAAAATGGTGTGGAATGAAAAAACGAATCAAGTCAATCGGAGTTCGGAAGCTCGAGATATGAAGGGACGAAGACCGAGGACGAAATCTGGGCCGAAGTATCCGCCCGACCGGACCGACCAGCCCGGCCAGTGATCTGCACCCACCTTTTTGATAAGTACACCCCCTGCGCGTATTTTTGGCCAAAATCAACTTGCGAAGTTTTGGCCCGGCCGGGCCACTTTTCCCGCCCGGCCGGGCCACCTGCTCCTGTCCATTTCGCGCACCCAACTTGTCCGCCCGACCACGCCACTTATCCACCCGGCCGGGTGGACCCATTTTCGGGGTTTTTAGCCAATTTTCTCCATATTTCAAGGGCCTAATTGCAAAATTAATTCAAGACTTCTACACCAACCATAAATAGACCAAATTTGAGTTTTACAAGGGAGTCTTACTCCTTTTACAAGCTTTCTTCACACACATTCACATAGTAGTAGGTGTTCTTCATAGATTAGTTTAATTTCTTCATTAGATTAGATAGATTAGTGGTTTTTACTTCAAATCAAGCTACGATTATAATCGGGCATCGTCTATTACATCGGTTTGTACCTAATTTCTCATGATCAAGGTGATATTATTCTATTTTGCAATTCAATTTAGTATTTTCTTAGTTTCTTCAATCTTTTTCTATTTTACCATTAGTTTGATGTTATTTGTTGTTTTAGTCATGGATTCCTATCATATAACCATGGGCTAAGTTCTAATTGCCTAGGGTGTGGAAGTTTTGGTGGTTAAGTGGTGTAATTATGGATTGATTGCATGATTAACTTAGGAATTGGGTGTATATGTTTCTAGTGTTGTAATTTCCATGATTCAATTGATTAATTCACCCTATTAGCTAGCATTGTTAGTTTTGTCGACTTCAACGACCGTATTTGGTTGCATGTTTAAGAGTGTGTATATGAGCTTGAATTAATCGATTAGAAGTAACATAGTAATTAGCTACACCGATCGGGGGTTGATTGCTTAGATCGACGACACTAGACACTAGTCGATTAGAGGTCGTCTATTAGATTAGTGAGAGGGCGTCTCATAAACATTAGTAACCGTGTTGAACGTGTTTATGAGACACTATCCTAAGAGCTTATGGTATTGATTAGACTTTATAATTGCTAATTGATGCACGTGTTCACCTAAGCCTCACAAGGGATTGGTCGACACACACGAGTGATAGCCTTTAGCTTTACCCAATACCTTAAGTTTAATTTATGTGATTTAGTCCATTAATTCACCACACAACCTACAAAATGGATACACCCGAGGCAATACTCTCTCACTTTGCACTTTCGAAAGGAAGTTAGATAACTTGTTATTTCGATTGTCCATTTCTTCTTGTCTTAGTTCATCTAGTTTCGTACTTGTGTTTTAAATCCCGAAAATCCAAACAAACACGTGTAGTTACTACAATATCATGCATACTCGTAACTTTAGGGATTCGCTTACACTCAATTAAATCCTTGGAACGAACAAACTACTTGGTCGTACTTACGTACTACAATCGGACCCATATGCTTGTGGGGATCGTATTGTTAAGTGCTTTAAAAAGTGTTGAAAAACGAGACAAGTCAATGGCGCCGCTGCCGGGGATTTAAGCGAGTGTTATTAGTGAAACTTAGAGTTTGTTGAGTGTTATTGATAGTAGCATTTCTTTTCGTTGTTTTGTTTTTGTTCATCTTTGTGGGCTTTGACATTTTTCTTTTGTAGGTGCATGATCACAAGATCGCGTGGAGGAAACCTTGAACAGTTGGATCTTGAGATCGAGGCACACGCAAGGAGAAGGAATTGAAGTAGAAACCGTCAAAGAGTCATAGAAGAACAATTTGAGATGGAGAACAATGAAGAAATGAATCCTCCACCAATGGAAAATGAGGAGAATCCCCAAGTTGGGAATCAACAAGGAGGTAATCCACCTCAAAACCCTCCACAAAATCTCATTAATCCCAATCCACAATATCCACCCCAAAACCACTTTCCATATCACGGATACAATCCTTACCCTTATCCACCTCCACAACAAGCCTATTATCCACTACCTCCACCTCATCCATATCCACTACATCAACACCCATATCCTCCACCTCAACAAATCCAAGAAGAATACGTTCCTCCTCCTCGACATATAGAAGAACCTCAACGTGTGTACCATGGAAGGACAATGAGGGAATATTTTGAGCCTCAACCTAGGGAGCATTACGATGGGTTGGCAAGACCAAGGGTGGAGGCAAACAATTTTGAGATTAGTGCCTCTTTATTAAGGATGTTGAGGGAGAGACAATTTGAAGGAAGGACGGAGGAAGGATTTGAGGAAGAACCGAATGAACACCTTGCTCAATTCTTAGAGATGGTCGACACTCTCAAGCAAAACGGAGTGTCGGAAGATGCTAAAAAGATGAGGCTATTTCCATTTACATTGTCGGGGAAAGCAAAAGCTTGGCTACAATCAAGCATTCCCGTTGGAGAAGTGAGGACGTGGGAAGAGTTGAAAAAGAGATTTCTATTGAAGTACTACCCTCCTTCAAAGACTATGGAAGCCAAACAAAAGATCTCTACATTCCAACAAGGTCCAACGGAGGGAATCAAAGAGGCATGGGAAAGGTTTACGAATCTTCTCATCACATGCCCCCATCATGGTTTCCCAATAGAACAAAAAACATGTTGGTTCGTTGGTGGGTTACGAGTGGAAGATCAACACCACATTGATGCTTGTGCGAGGAGTGTAGTGCTATCCTTCAACGAACCCCTCCCGAAAAGCTCAAGGATCCGGGTAGTTTCACTCTCCCATGTGAGATTGGTGATGGTCCCATGATGAAAGCTCTTTGTGATTTGGGAGCTAGCATCAATTTGATGCCACTTTCAATCTTCAAGCGTTTGGGACTTGGAGAAGTAGTGCCCACATCAATTACTCTCCAATTAGCGGATCGTTCCATCACCCATCCTAAAGGGATCATTGAAGATGTATTGGTGAAGGTTGACAAGTTCATCATTCCGGCCGACTTCGTGGTGTTAGATATGAAAGAAGATGCAAATATCCCATTGATTCTTGGGAGGCCGTTTCTTGCCACGGGGGGAGCAAACATAAACTTAAGGAAAGGAGAGGTGACATTGGAGGTGAATGGAGAGAAGGTGATCTTCTCCAAGTATCGCTCAATTGAGAGTTCCCCAAGAAAAAAAGAATCTCACTCCGTCAAAGAACTCGACATTTGTGTGAAGGAGCCCTTACCAAAATTCCCATTGAACGATCCGGGAGATGATCAAGAAATGAAGCAAACACTCAAACTTGAGCAAAACTCAAGTTTGGGGGGGGGGGTTGATGAGGAATAAAAGTTTGGGGAGTTCCTTGAGGGTAGTGATGATGAAGAGGGAAGAAGAAAGAGTTCTAAAGAGAGAAAATTTGAATATGGCTTTGAAATTGGAGATACGGTGGTATGGTGCAAAGGAGTGATGGAGGTCCTTGAAAAGGTGAAGCTTAAAGAACGCAAGATGTTGGTCATGAAGAAATTGGCCTATGAAGGAGGCATTGCGTTGCAAGTTGTGGAGGACGAAGTGTTCATCACCGATGAGCACAATGTGAAGCACTATCATCTTCCATTCAAAGAAAGAGAAGTTTGAACTTGTTAAGTTCCGTCCGGCATAGGACGTTAAACCTAGCGCTAAATGGGAGGCAACCCATTTTTACTTGCTTTCTTCCATTTCTTGTCCATTTTATTGCTTTGTTAGTTTAGTTTGATGTGTTTATGAGCTTTGATGTTAGTTGGAGAAGCTTGGATCGAATGGACGATTTGAGATCGAAAGTGGAACCTTGTGCTTAGAAGAAGGTGTAGCTATAGCATTCGTAAGAGGTACGCTCACCCCAACTCTTTGGAATTGCATAGCAATTACTAAGTTTGGGGGGGGGGGTAGTGAAATTTATATTCTTATTCATAATATTGATTGCTTAGCTACTCTTGTTTTTAATTGTTGGGATAGTGGCCCATGTGTGTAGATTTGTATGATTAGCACTTGGTGTCAATATCATTGCAAAACTATTTTTCCAAACTTTTAATTGCATAGCAATGAAAAAGTTTGGGGGGTATGTTCGTTTTTACATTTTCTATTGACACCAATGTGTACTCTTGTGTATGTGTGAAATTTGAGCTTTAATGATCATTGAGACACATTTGATGGTGATTTGTTGTGAATTTGATTCCTTGAATGTGTACATGATTGAAATGAATCATCTTGTTTGTGTTGTTGTCATCTTGTTGTTGATTATGGATGTTTTGCATGCACAATGAGTTATGTGTGGTGATGATTGATAAATGTTTGAGTCTTGAATGAACCGGTGAGAGTTGAGCTTATAATCGAGTATTAATCCGGTTTATTTCATTGTTGAGTGGATCAATTCATTGCTTGCTTTTCTAGAACGTGCCCAAGTTCTTGCTTGAGATCATGATTGTGTAATACTTTGAGATATGATGTAGGCCATCTTTCGTACTACAAGTCACTTAGCCAAATTTTCCAAATAACCGAAGAAATCTTTCGTAGTTAGCCCATTTGAGACTGATTTCCCATTTTCGTGGCAACCTACAATGTTTAACCACTTAGCTTTTTGAGCCTTTGATGTCCAAATCTAGTGGAGAATAAAAAGAAAGTGGTAAAACATGTGCTTTAGTGCATTTGGTTTGAAGAGAAAAATTTGCAAAGTTGTGGAAAGAGAAAAAGATGGAAGTGAAAATAAAAATAATGATGAAAAGAAAAGAGGGACAATGAGCCCCAAAAGCTCAAAAGAAAAGAAATTGGCAAAAAAGATGAGGAGATGTATACTGTGAGGTTTATCTCAAATCCTCCTAGACTAGACGAGTGCTACTCGTCTTGTGAAGATCAGGTAGATTCTACTCTACTACTGTACTCGTCTGTTGGGCAGATCAGTCGAGATACTTAGTTGATAGAAGTCTTCTGAAGGACTCAGCTGTTGGGCGTATCAGCTGGTGGAGTCAGACAAGTTAGCTCAGACCAGATCAGATGAGTTGGAGGAGTCCAAACAGATGAGATGGGTGTTGCGAAGGACAAGACGAGTTGGGAAGACCAGACAAGTAGAGGTCTGACCAGACTAGTTGAGTTCTGTTAGCAGGGTTAATTTTTGGCTAAGTATGGAGTCGTCTTGTCTTGCGAAAACAAGTGAAGGGCAAGGAGGTCAATTCAGATTGGGTCACGCGAGAAGTGTGAGTTTGTTACATGGTTGTAACAGAATCCACGTGGCAATCCTCACACGTTCCATGCACGCTGCAATCATCCTTGGCAGCCTATAAATACCCCATTACTTGTAATTGTAATTCTTGACGCGTACGAGCATTCATTTTGAGAGTTGAGAGTTCACGAGCGAAGTGAGGATAAATCCATTTCCGAGTGATGAGTGTTTGTAAACATCTCTTATACTAATCAAATTGAAGTCGTGTGTCCAGTGGATGTAGATCACGTTGATCGAACCACTTAAATCTTCTTGTGCTCTGTTTTTCGTTTTCGTTTATATTTGTGAATTGCCATACTTTCGTTGGATTGAATATTGGTCGATTATTTTGCTTGTGATTGGAGACGTCTAATCGGAGTCGAATATCATTGACAATCGTAACAATTGACGCCGTCTGTGGGAATCGGAAACGAGAGGAATCGATTGTCAACCATTAATCAATTGCCAGATCGAAGATGGAGAATTCGACCAAGTATAATATTGAGAAGTTCTCAGGCACGGGTGACTTTGGGCTGTGGAGAGTCAAGATGCAGGCTCTCCTAGAACAGCAAGGCTTGTTCGACGTGCTCGAAGAGTCTACAGCCCCAGCTGGTGAATCTGCAACAGTTGCTACTGAAAGGAGAAAGATGCTCAGGAAAGCTCGAAGTAATATTCTGCTCTGCCTTGGTGATAAGGTTCTGAGAGAAGTTGATAAAGAGAAAACCGCGAAAGAGGTCTGGGACAAGCTAGGTAAACTTTACATGGTTAAAACCTTAGCTAACCGTCTCTATTCGAAACAGAAGCTGTATGCCTTCAGAATGGTGGATGACAAACCCATTCCGGATCAGCTTGATGAGTTCAATAGAATTCTTGATGATCTAGAAAATTTAGATGTCAAGTTAGAGGAAGAGGATAAGGCTCTGATTCTATTGAGTGCTCTCCCTAAGTCCTTTGAAATCTTAAAGGATACCATCTTGTATGGTAGGAAGGAAAGTATTACATTGGAGGATGTAATGCTGGCTGTCAAGTCCAAGCTGCTGCACAACAAGACGTCTCAAGCAGACAAGGTCAGTAGCGGAGAAGGATTGGCAATCAGAGGTGGCCAGAAGCGATCTGGTGCCAAGAAGGGGTCTAGTCAACCCAAAGGAGCTGATAAGGGAAAATCAGTTGTGTCCAATCAAGGTGAAGCAGTGTGCTACCATTGCAACAAGCCTGGGCACTATAAGAATGCTTGTCACAAATACAAGCAGTTCTTGAGGAAATCTGGTGCCAATACCTCTAATGACAAGAATCAAGCTAATCAGACTCAAGTTGAGAAGGAGCAAGAAGGCTATGAGTCTGCTCAAGCGCTAACCATCACATCCTCTACAGAACAGCAAGCATGGATCCTTGATTCAGGGTGTTCTTTCCATATGACTCCAAGACGAGATTGGTTTCATGACTTCAAGCAACAGAAGGGCGGTTCTGTTCTGCTTGGGAATGATCACACTTGCAAAGTTGTTGGAGAAGGTAGTGTTCACCTGAAGATGTTCGATGGGGTAGTAAGAATACTCAAGAGTGTTAGGTACGTACCTGAACTCAAGAGAAATTTGATCTCACTTGGGATGTTGGATTCTATGGGCTATAAATTCCAGTCGGCTGATGGAGAGCTCAGTGTGTCAAAAGGGGAGCTGACTGTCCTGAAAGGTGAGAGAAGGAGTGATCTCTACTTTCTTAAGGGAGAAACAGTAGCTGGTAGATCAGATGTAGCGGAGGTGCAAGACAACTCGATGTTGTGGCACAAAAGACTAGCTCACGTAGGCGAGAAGGGTCTAGTGGAGCTGTCTAAGCAAGGTCTACTTGGCAAAGACAAGATCACTCAACTCGACTTGTGTGAGTCTTGTATTCTTGGTAAGTCCAAGAGACTTAAGTTTGGTAAGGGTGTTCACTATACCAATGGGATCATGGACTACGTCCATTCTGATCTATGGGGGCCAGCGAGGAATCAGACGAGGTCTGGTGGAAAATACTTCCTGTCTATCATAGACGACTACTCAAGAAAGGTGTGGGTGTCTATTCTCAAGTCGAAGTCAGAAGCATTTGAGAAATTCAAGGAATGGCTCATTGAATGTGAAAATGTCACAGGCAAGACTCTCAAACATTTGAGAACTGATAATGGTCTGGAGTACCTATCAGACGAGTTCAATGCGTTCTGCAAATCGAAGGGAATAGTACGGCATAGGACTGTGCCAGGGACCCCTCAGCAAAACGGAGTAGCTGAGAGGATGAACCAGACACTACTTGAGAGGGTCAGGTGTATGTTGAACAGTTCTTGTCTGCCGAAGGTGTTTTGGGGAGAGGCTGTGTCTACTGCAACCTATTTGATAAATAGGAGTCCTTCCTCGGCTGTGCAGTACAAAACCCCAGAGGAGTTGTGGTCTGGACGTGCAGCCGATTACAATCATTTGAAGGTATTTGGATGTCAAGCTTATGCTCATGTCAAGCAAGATAAGCTTGAGCCTCGAGCATTGCGATGCGTGTTTGTTGGGTATCCTTCTGGCGTGAAAGGATACAGGTTATGGTGCCTCGAAGCTGGGATGCAGAAATGTATAATCAGTAGAGATGTTACGTTTGATGAGAGTCGGATGCCTCTATCAGAACAGACTAGTACGAGTACTAGTGCAGCTGATAACCAACCAGACGAGACACAAGTCGAGGTGGAGCAAGTTGACTCCACAAGACCAGTTGGAGATGATATTGATCCAGATGAGGAGGGCGATCCTCAAGGCGAGAATGATCTTCAACATTATCAGCTGGCACGGGACAGAACCAGACGAGAAGTCCACCCACCTCAGAGGTACGGTCAAGCTGACATAGTCTCATTTGCATTATGTGCAGCTCTTGAGGTGGAGTCTCTGGAGCCAAAGTCTTATTCAGAAGCCATTAGCTGCCACGACAAGGAGAAGTGGATTGTTGCTATGGAGGAGGAGCTGCTTTCTTTGAACAAGAACCAGACATGGGAGATTGTTCAGAGGCCCAAGAACAAGAAGTTGGTTGGGTGCAAGTGGATCTATAAAAAGAAGGTGGAGGCTCAGAGGGGTAGCAGACTTAGATACAAGGCGAGGCTTGTAGCTAAGGGATTTACACAGAAAGAAGGTATCGATTTCAATGAAATCTTCTCACCTGTTGTGAAGCATTGTAGCATCAGAATCTTGTTAGCTATGGTCGCTCAATATGAATTGGAGCTACATCAGATGGATGTGACCACAGCTTTCTTACATGGATCTCTAGACGAGAGGATCTACATGAAGCTACCAGAAGGGTTGGACATAGAAGAAGGGGAAGACAAGGTCTGTCTATTGAAGAAGTCCCTCTATGGCCTCAAACAAAGCCCTAGACAATGGTACTTGAGATTTGATGAGTACATTTGCTCAGCTGGTTTTACAAGGAGCTTGTACGACAGCTGTGTCTATTTCAGACGGGTTGGGACTGGTGTTACCTATCTTCTGTTGTATGTTGATGACATGTTAATAGCAGGCGAGTCTATTGACAGTGTTAATCAAGTTAAGGAGATCCTCAAACGGGAGTTTGAGATGAAAGATCTTGGTGAAGCCAAAGTGATTCTTGGGATGGAGATCAGTAGACTAGACGGGTCTATTCTGCTGAGTCAGCCTACTTATCTGCAGAAGGTGTTAGAGAGGTTCAGAATGCATAAGGCAAAGACTGTCTCTACTCCTATTGGCCAACATCATCGATTGTCCAATCAGATGAGTCCCAGGAACAGCCAAGAGCGAACTCAGATGAGCAAGATACCTTATGCCAGTGCTGTAGGGAGTTTAATGTATGCTATGGTGTGTTGTAGGCCAGACTTGACTCATGCTATGAGTGTGATCAGCAGATATATGAGTGATCCAGGCTTAAGCCATTGGGAAACGGTTAAGTGGGTTATGAGATATGTTCTGGGATCAGCACAGACGGGTCTGAAATTTCAGAAGATGCCAAGTGAGGGGGATGCACTTGTGGGATACGTGGATGCAGATTACGCAGCCAATGTTGACACTCGAAAATCCTTAACAGGATATGTGTTCACTCTATTTGGTACGGCAGTGTCGTGGAGGTCTATTCATCAATCCGTAGTTGCATTGTCTACTACTGAAGCGGAGTACGTGGCCTTGACTGAGGCAGTTAAGGAAAGCATGTGGCTGAAAGGGATTCTTAAGGAATTTGGTTTATCTCAGAACAGTGTGACTGTCTTCTGTGATAATCAAAGCGCAATTCATCTCGCAAAGCATCAGGGGTATCACGAGAGAACCAAGCACATTGATGTGAAACTGTACTTTGTGAGAGACATTGTGGAGAAGGGGAGCGTCCAAGTGGTTAAGATAGCTACTGAGGAGAACTCTGCTGATGCATTTACTAAGGCGTTACCAAAGGAGAAGTTTGGTTTATGTCTTAGGTCAGTTGGTTTGCATTAGTGACCTCTGCGGAGAAGGCTACTAGTCTGGTGGCGGCAGATTAGTAGTAGAATCTGTCCTTTGAGAAGGATAGATCGGAGCTGTTAGTTCAAGGTGGAGATTTTGAGCTAAAGGTGGAGAATTGTGAGGTTTATCTCAAATCCTCCTAGACTAGACGAGTGCTACTCGTCTTGTGAAGATCAGGTAGATTCTACTCTACTACTGTACTCGTCTGTTGGGCAGATCAGTCGAGATACTTAGTTGATAGAAGTCTTCTGAAGGACTCAGCTGTTGGGCGTATCAGCTGGTGGAGTCAGACAAGTTAGCTCAGACCAGATCAGATGAGTTGGAGGAGTCCAAACAGATGAGATGGGTGTTGCGAAGGACAAGACGAGTTGGGAAGACCAGACAAGTAGAGGTCTGACCAGACTAGTTGAGTTCTGTTAGCAGGGTTAATTTTTGGCTAAGTATGGAGTCGTCTTGTCTTGCGAAAACAAGTGAAGGGCAAGGAGGTCAATTCAGATTGGGTCACGCGAGAAGTGTGAGTTTGTTACATGGTTGTAACAGAATCCACGTGGCAATCCTCACACGTTCCATGCACGCTGCAATCATCCTTGGCAGCCTATAAATACCCCATTACTTGTAATTGTAATTCTTGACGCGTACGAGCATTCATTTTGAGAGTTGAGAGTTCACGAGCGAAGTGAGGATAAATCCCTTTCCGAGTGATGAGTGTTTGTAAACATCTCTTATACTAATCAAATTGAAGTCGTGTGTCCAGTGGATGTAGATCACGTTGATCGAACCACTTAAATCTTCTTGTGCTCTGTTTTTCGTTTTCGTTTATATTTGTGAATTGCCATGCTTTCGTTGGATTGAATATTGGTCGATTATTTTGCTTGTGATTGGAGACGTCTAATCGGAGTCGAATATCATTGACAATCGTAACATATACATTTGAGGAATTTAAATGAAAAGTGAGAATGAAGGGTTATAATCCTTAAGAGGTTGACTAACTTTGGGACCAAATGTGTCAAGTTTTTCTCTTTCGGGACCAAAATTCAGAATGTTGGGACCAAAATCATGAGTGCCCGTGGATGGTGGGACCAAAAGTGCATTTTTCTCATAAAAGTCCTTCAAATGGTCTCCTCAAAGCTAACAACCACGTGCTCCCAGAATGCTCCTTGCGCTGCTTACGTGTTTCGAACCTGAAATGAACCCGCCGGGGGAGTTTCTGGTGACGGGCCTCCGACGCTCAAGTCAAGTAAAAGGCTGAGCAAGATGAAGAAAGGTTACTAAAAGCTAATATGAGAAGTGTGTGAATGTGTGTAAAAAATGAGTAGTTCTCCTTTTATCTCAAGTGAGTTTGTTAGTGCTTTATTCATTTTGTTTTCAGGGTACTAAGGTCATTTTAAGCTCTGTATGCGAGTTAACATATTTTTCTGCGTGGCAGTACCATGTCTTATACTCTGATTCTTTTAGAGTCCGTTAGTAGTGAGGACACTCTGTAAAATAAAACAATTAGTTACACTTTTGGCAGTAGGTCTGACCACCTCTTATGAGCTCCTCCCGGGACAGTTTATCTTAATACCTGGGTCTAGCTCTTACCAACCATTATATATTGCAATACGAATTTATGTAATTTCTTATCTCTGGCCCAGGTCCTATTAGTTCTGCGTGGTGGGCTTAAGGCCCTTAAAGCTAAAGACCATATTTATAGGGTTGGCAATGGGGCGGGTAAAAACCCGGACCCGCATAAATCCGGCACGTACGGGGCGGGTAAATACCCGGTCAAACGGGTCCCGGGGCGGGTAAATACCCGGTCAACGAATACCCGCCGGGTATGGGACGGGTAATGGGATTACATATACCTGACCTAGGGTTGGCAACGGGGCGGGTATGGGACGGGTTTGGTCTTTCCCAGGACCCGCCCCGCCAAAATTTTTTAGACCCGTTACCCGCCCCGCCCCGCCTCAATACCCGCCAAAACCCACCCCGTTTTGCCCCATGAACCCGGCGGGTAAACCCGCCCCGCCCCACCATCACTTTTGTTTCAAATTTTTTTATTTAAATAAAATAACACATTAAAATCAACTCTTAAAAAAATTACAATAAAACATCAATTCCAACATCAAATAAAACATAAAATTTTAAATATAACATAAAGTTATAACTCATAAAAAACTAATCACAAAATAAATAAATAATCTAAAGATCTAGTTCTTTTTTGAAAATAGAGTAAATCGACTGCAATTTTAGAAGTCATCCTAAATCGGCATAAATAAAGTACAGTAAATCACTAAATCCTAATTAGTTAAAATTGTTAGATGTCTTACCAATGGAGAGGGGAGAATTAATAAATTAATATTATATATATTATATTTAATATATATATATATATATATATATATATATATATACGGGTCGGGGTCGGGTCGGGTATATGCAATCCCATTACCCGTCCCATACCCGGTGGGTATTCGTTGACCGGGTATTTACCCGCCCCGAAACCCGTTTGACCGGGTATTTACCCGCCCCGTACGGGCCGGTTTTATGTGGGTCCGGGTTTTTACCCGCCCCATTGCCAACCCTAACCTGACCCGACCCCGACCCGTATATATATATATATATAATATTAATTTATTAATTCTCCCCTCTCCATTGGTAAGATATCTAACAATTCTAACTAATTAGATTATATAGAGTGGTTGTAGGATTTATTGATTTACTGTACTTTATTTCTACGGATTTAGGATGGCTTCTAAAATTGCAGCCGATTTACTCTATTTTCAAAAAAAACTTAGATACTTAGATTATTTATTTGTTTTGTAATTAGTTGTTTATAACTTTATGTTATATTTAAAATTTTATGTTTTATTTGATGTTGGAATTGATGTTTTATTGTAGTTTTAAGAGTTGATTTTAATGTGTTATTTTTTTTAAATAAATAGATTAAAAAAAAAAGTGATGGTGGGGCGGGGCGGGTTTACCCGCCGGGTTCACGAGGCAAAACGGGGCGGGTTTTGGCGGGTATTGAAGCGGGGCGGGGCGGGTAACGGGTCTAAAAAGTTTGGCGGGGCGGGTCCTGGGAAAGGCCAAACCCGTCCCATACCCGCCCCGTTGCCAACCCTACATATTTATTTATGGTCACGGTTATACACACATACATACCTATTGAGGACACCTACTAACTAAACACACACACTGTGAGATGAGGACACCCACGTGGCCACGTGAAAAACCCCAAAATACCCCTTCTTCAATAAATTTCAACACTCACCACATTCTTTCAAAACCCTAAAAATTTCACCCCCGTCCCTCCCCCGAGCGGCGCCAGCCTCCCCCTCCATTCCCTCCCCTGTAAAAAAAACAATTGTCTATAAAAACCCTCGCTGCCGCTATATCGCCGACCCCTACCTTACCCTACATCGCCGACGCCTCTCCCCAGCATCGCCGGCACCTCTCCGTCCCCTCCCTTGCGTCGTGGCCTCTTATTCCCCTCCTCTGTGCGAAATTTTTTGAACCCTAAGTCTTCGCCGCCTTCCCGTCTCTCCCTACCCTTTCCTCCGACGCATCGTCGGCCCCCACTTTACCCTGCATTGCTAGTGCATCTCCCTTCCGGTAAGTTTAGGAAAATTAGGGTTTTGATTTTTACACGTTTTAGAACCAAAAAAATTGTTTTTTTTTTTCGAATTTTTTGTGTTTTTCTGAATTTTTTTGTCGAATTCAATTTTTTTTTTCGAATTTTTTTACTTGTCCGAAATTTTTTGTCGAAATAAGTTGCTTTTTTCGAATTTTTTTTTCGAAATTGTTGTGTTTGTCCGAAATTTTTTACGAAATTTAATTTTTTTTTTCGAAATTGCTGTGTATGTCCGAAATTTTTTAACGAATCCTTTTTTTTTTCTTTTTTTTTTTTTTTTGTGATTTTGTATGAAATTAGTGAGTTAGATTGATTTATTTTGTTACTTTATTTTAATTTTGTGAGTTCCTATTTTGTTTGAGTATTTTTAAATTTGTTTGAGTTTCTATTTCCTGTTGTTTTTTTATATGGAATTAGGGGGTGGTTTTTCGGGTGGTGATGGTGGTGGTGGGGACAATTTTGTTGAGAAATATATTGGGCGGTGTACTCATTTTTTGTTTTTTTAAGAAATTTTATACGAGGGGTATATGAGACATTTTACATGCCCTTTAAGATGAAAAAAATGTCTGGTGGGTGTCTTCAATATGTCTGTGTGTGCGTATAACCGTAGCCTTTATTTATTTATGAAACTGGGCCTTGCATTGATTGGCCCAAGAGTTTAAGGCTGTGTTTGGTTGAGTGGATTTCGGCTTATGGATTTCAAATCCACAGCTCAAATCCATTCTACATGTTTGGATTATGAATGAATTTCAAATACTTAGATTTGTGTCAACACTTTTTAGTTAAAAATTGGGAGATTTCAAATCCTCACTAAAACCATGTTATTTGAAATCCATCTATTTTTAAATCCTTTCATTTGAAATACCTCCTCAAATAAAATTCCCTCATCCAAACACAATATAATATCCTTCTATCATGCATGATGAATGGATTATCTCTCCATTTGGATCGATGAATTTGATCAATGGATTTCAAATCCACCATTCAAATCCACTCCACTTGTTTGGATTAAAAAATAAATGAATGGATTTAAAATCTTTAGTATATTTTTTTAGTTAAAATTGAGAGGATTTTAAATCCTCCTTGAAACCATCTTATTTGAAATCCATCTATTTTCAAAATCTTTCATTTGAAATACCTCCTCAAATCAAATCCCTCCATCCAAACACAACCTTAGATATTTAAATCATCGCGCAGCGGCCTACTAACATGATGGATTTCGCAAGAATTCACGTTTCTTCCATGACCCTCAGCAGTCTGGACTGCGGAGTTTGAAGTAATTTACGTGGATCCTCAGTGCTCTGGACTGCCAATCGCCTCGTGAAGTTAACAATATATGAATTCCTAAGTGAGCTGCTTGATTAATTTTCAAGATTGATCCTTAAAATGTTGCAAAATGATCTGGCTGCCACGTTTTGGAAACTGAGACGGCCACGTAAGCTTCGTTAAGAGTTTGTCAACGTAGTAATTTTAAAATTTCCAGCTCGAAAATTGATAGAAAAATATATATTTAATTTTCAGACCTCAAATGGATTGTTAAAATATGTAATTGGGTACCGATTCTTTTATTTATTTTTTATAAGCAGAAAAATGCCTTTATACATGCAGATTACCTACTACCTCACAAAACAACAAATTAATAGGATATGATATTGCATCCCCGCCCCTCTGTGTGGACTTTTCAGGAAATTGGTATACTTTTTGTGAAACTGATTATTTATATTCGAAGTTGAGTACTTATTTAATTGATACATAATCCTGCACAAGTTAATCATTCAGCAAACAAACATGACCGGCTGAATAATATAATCAATCTTGAGTGTACTAGTTGGAAGTAGTGAGTGAGGTTCAATTCATCATTTGAGGGTCATCATCATAATTTATATATTTATTTAATTTTATTTTTTCAATTTGGATCCACAATATGTTATATTAATCATTTTATATACATATACACCATGTTTGATAGCTTAGATAATTTGTTTGATAACTTAGTTTAGAAATGCTTTAAAATCCACTTGAGGACACCCACTGGCTAAACACACACACTATGAGATGAGTGATTAGGTTGTCAATTGCTCATATTTCACATGCATAATTGATCCAAATTGATTTGTTTGCATGCAATTTTCACTCATTATCACTCGATTTGGTGTATATTGGTTGAGAAAGGTTTGTGAGGTGTTTTTGTAGGAATATGAGCCTACTTGGGGCTAAAGATCACAAGAAACGAGTGATCGATCATCATTGATACTCGTATGAGGAAAAATGACGAGCAACATGAACTGGAATGAGGAAATTTGGAGGAAACGGGCCATGATACAAAGCGATTGGACAAGGAAACGAGAGAACAAGCCAAAAAGACAATTGGCCGGGTTGAAACCACATGGCCGGGTAGACATCACCCGGCCGGGTGGAATCAACCCGGCCGAGTAGCTTCAACACGGGCTGAAGACGAAGCAACAAGGGCACGCGTTTAGGCCGGGTAAGACCCACCCGACCGGGTTGCTTCAGCTCGGCCTAGGCCGATTTTTAATGCCATTCGTATTGTGCCCGGGTGAAACCCACCCGGCCGGGTGGTTTCGACCCGGGCAAGGCCCAAAAGCTGAGTTGTTTCGTATTTTGGCCGGGTGGCATGCCCGGGTGGGAGCCACCCGGCCGGGTCGCATCGAGTTCGGGGTATTTCGGCCATTTTCTCCAATTTCGAAGGGCTAAAGTGCAAAAACTCAATTTTTGGAATCCTAGCAACATATAAAAGGAGCCCTATTTTCAGTTTTAGAAGAGAGAACACCTTGGGGAGCAATCAACACACAATCACACATAGTCAAGTGTGTTTTTCATATTTTGAAATTTCCTTTTGATAGATAGCTTAAATTCTTGTTTAGTTTGACAATTCAAGTGAAGATTTCCATTGGGCTTTGTAAGTAATTGAAGTTTGTAGCTACATTTCAAGTTTTTAGGTGATATCTCTTTAAGTCTCATTTCAATTTTCCAATTCTATTATTTCTTCCATTTAATTTCTCAATTGTTATGGAACTTGTGATTTCTTACATTGTAGCCATGGGATTCTCTTCTAGAACCATGGGATAATCTTTAATTGCCTTGGGTGTGGATGTTTTGATGGGTATTTAGTGTAATTGTGAGTAATTGCATGATTAGCTTAGGATTAGGGTGGTAATTGTTTCTATTGTTATACTTTGATTGATTCATTTGGTTGATCAACCTTATTAGCGAGCATGTTCGATTATGTTTATTGCAACGAGAGTTGGGTGGCATGATTGGGGTGTGAGTGTGAGCTTTGATCAATTAAATAGAAGTTAATTAGTAATTAGCTCACCCGAGAGGGGTGTTAATGGCTAGACCGACAACCTTAGACACTAAACGAGTAGAGGTCGTCTAGGAGTTTGGTGAAAGGGCGTTTCATAAGCATTAGTAACCGTGTTGAAAGTGCTTATGAAACACTATCTTAGGAGCTTATGGTATTTGGTTAGATCCTATAATTGCTAACCAATGCACGATGTTTACCTATGCCTTTAGAGGGGGTTTGCACACATATGTGATAGCCTTTAGCTTAATCCTAATTCATAGCTAATTCATGTAATTGGTCCACTACTTCACTTAATTGCTCACAAAACGGAAACACCCGAGGCAATATCCTTCCCTTGCACTTTCCAAAAGAAAGTTAGATAACTTGGTATTATTCTTGTTACTAGATTTCATTGCTTTAGTTAATCTAGTTTAATACTTGCGTTTATTATTCCCGAAAATCCAAACAAACACGTGTAGTTACTACAATAGCATGCACACTCGTAACTTTAGGGATTCACTAGCACTCAATTAGGTCCTTGGAACGAAATTTTACTTGGTATACTTATCGTACTACTAACGAACCCATACGCTTGTGGGGATCGTATAGTTGTAAAAAAGGTGCAAAAATTCATCCAAGTCAATGGCGCCGCTGCCGGGGATTTAAGCGAGTGTTGTTAGTGAGACTTATAGTTTGTTGAGTGTTATTGATAGTAGCATTTCCTTTTGTTATTTTGTTTTTGTTCATCTTTGTGGGCTTTGACATTTTCCTTTTGTAGGTGCATGATCACAAGATCACGTGGAGGAACTCTTGAACCATTAGACCTTGAGATCGAGGCACACGCAAGAAGAAGGAATCGAAGTAGGAATCGACAAAGAGTCATAGAAGAACCATTTGAGATGGAGAACATTGAAGAGATGAATCTTCCACCAAATGGAGATGATGAACCTCAAAGAGAGAATCCCCAAATTGGGAATCAACAAAGAGGTAATCCACCTCAAAATCCTCCACCAATTCTCCATAATCCGAATCCACCTCAAAATCACCTTCCATATCAAGGATACTATCCTTACCCTTATCCACCTCCACAACAAGCCTACTATCCACCTCCACCACATCAATTTCCACCACCTCAACACCCTTACCCTCCACCTTACCAATACCCTCAACCTCAACACATTCAAGAGGAATACATCCCCCCTCTTCCACATATGGAAGAGCCTCAACGTGTGTATCATGGAAGACCAATGAGGGAATATTTTGAGCCTCAACCTAGGGAGCATTACGATGGGTTAGCAAGACCAAGGGTGGAGGCAAACAACTTCGAGATTAGTGCATCTTTATTAAGGATGTTGAGGGAGAGACAATTTGAAGGAAGAACAGAGGAAGGATTTGAAGAGGACCCGAATGAACATCTTGCTCAATTCTTGGAGATAGCCGACACTCTCAAGCAAAACGGGGTGTCGGAAGATGCTAAAAAGATGAGGCTATTTCCATTTACATTGTCGGGAAAAGCAAAAGCGTGGCTACAATCAAGCATTCCGACCAGAGAAGTGAGAACATGGGAAGAGTTGAAGAAGAGATTTCTATTGAAGTACTACCCTCCTTCAAAGACGATGGAAGCAAAGCTAAAGATCTCTACGTTCAAACAAGGTCCAAATGAGGGAATCAAAGAAGCATGGGAAAGGTTTACGAGTCTTCTCATCACATGCCCCCATCATGGTTTCCCAATAGAACAAACAACATGTTGGTTCATTGGTGGGCTAAGATTGGAAGATCAACACCACATTGATGCTTGTGCGGGGGGTTCAATTTGGATGAAATCGGTGGAGGAGATCAATGACATAATTGAAGGAATATCAAACAATACTTTCAAGATGAGAGTAGACCGTGGAGCCCAAAATCGGGTAGCTCAAGTGGATGTTAATGATAGCATGAGAGAGATGATGGCCACACTCATTGAAAAGGTGAATGTTTTGTCTCAATCAAGAGATAATCATTTACCCTTTGTGCAAGAGGACCCTCAAATGGGACCTATGGAAGAAGTGCAATACATGGGTCAACAAGGGTATCCTCAAAACTTTCAAGGGAATCGACAATATCAAGGGCAACCACCATTTCAAAATCGTGGTCAAGGCTTTCAAGGTCCTACTCAAAAACGATTCCAAGGGCAATCTTCATCATCTCAAGGTCAAGGGGGACCATCCCCTCAATACCAAGCTCCTCAAAACTCAAATTTTCGGAGGAATGAGAATTTGTCATATTCCAATCCTAAAGGTGCTATTCAATATCCTCCCGGGTTTGATCCCGGAGCAAAACTCCCAAGTGGAGAAGGGAAATCCTCCACGGATGAGAGTCTTGCACTCCTCATGAAGAGAATGGAGACAAGTGAGAAGAAATCCGAAGCATCCGACTCCATCCTTGCCCAACTCATGAGTAACCAAAAATCTACCGACTCAATGCTTGCACAACTCATGAGTAACCAAAAATCCACCGATTCAATGCTTGCCCAACTTATGAGTAATCAAAAATCGATGGAATTTCAAATGGGACAAATGGAAACTTCAATTGGATCTCAACCGAACAAAGAAAGATTTCCATCGACGACCGAAGTGAATCCGAAAGAGCATTGTAAAGCAATTAAATTGAGGAGTGGCACTTTTTACGAAGGGCCAAAAATGCCTACGGACGTTGAGGATGAGAAAGTAGATGAGGAGATTGAAGAAGTTGAGGAAGGAAAGCAAGATGAGGAGTTGAAAGTTGAAGAAATGAAGGATGATAAAGATGAAGAGAAAGTAAAGAAAGAAGAGGAAAGTGGGGACGACGAAGCAAAGAGTCCAAGGACTCCAAAGTGGAAGATTGCTAAGGAGCTAAGAGAAAAGAAGCATGATGTACCATGTGACAAATGGGGTGTTCCCATTACTCATGTACCACTTCCCTTTCCTCAAAGGTATATGAAGAAGAGGTTGAACGAGAAGTTTAGCAAGTTCATGGAAATATTTAAGAAGATTCACATCAATCTTCCTCTTCTTGATGCATTGGACCAAATGCCCCACTACATGAAGTTTCTCAAGGATTTGATTGCAAACAAGAAGAAACTTGGAGTTCATCAAGCGATCAATCTATCGGAGGAGTGTAGTGCCTTATTACAAAGAAGTCTACCAACCAAGTTGAAAGATCCGGGGAGTTTCACAATTCCTTGTGAAATTGGGGGTAGCGATGCCATTTGGGCTCTATGTGACTTAGGGGCAAGCATCAACCTCATGCCTTACTCGATTTACAAGAGGTTGGATATGGGGGAGTTGATGCCAACAACAATGACCCTTCATTTAGCCGATCGATCGGTGAAGACGCCAAGAGGCACTACTACACATTTAAGCTTGGAGAGCTCTTTTAAAAGCTCTCCAAGTGGGAGCTGTCCAAGCTAAATTGCACTTGGAGAGCTCTTAATTGCACTTGGAGAGCCCTTAAGCTTGGACAGCTCCCACTTGGAGAGCTCTTTTTAAAGCTCTCCAAGCTTAAATGTGAAGTAGTGAGGGATAGTGGAAGATGTGTTGGTGAAAGTGGATAGATTCATATTCCCCGTAGACTTCGTCATTCTTGATATGGCGGAGGATGAGCACGTACCTTTGATCCTTGGGAGACCTTTCCTTGCAACGGGGGAGGCAATGATCAATGTGAAGAAAGGAGAATTGAAATTGAGTTTCAATCATGAAGAAATCACATTTTCAATTTACAAGTCTTTGAAAGAGCTTGGAGAAGTAGAATCTTGCAATTTTTTAGATGTGGTTGACAACATTGTGCAAGACGAATGGGAAGATTTCTCTAACACTTCTTTAACTCATTCTAGTTCTTCATTTCTATGTGATTCTTTGATTGTCTCTAATTATTTGTTGCCAAGATCTTATAGGGAATCAGTAGAAGAAGTTGATGCAATGGAGATGAGAAGGAGACCTCCAATACTACCACTTGATATCCCCGTTGAAGGAGGACAAAGGCCGGAAGAGAAGAAAGAGAAGATGAAGCCGTTACCGGATCACCTCAAGTATGCTTACTTGGATAACGAAATGAGGTACCCCGTTATCGTCTCTTCTTTATTAAATGATGGTGAGTTGGATAAATTGTTGGTTGTGCTTGCTAGGAATAAGAAAGCCTTAGGTTGGACCATTGGTGACTTGAAAGGGATTAATCCGTCTATATGCATGCATAGGATTAGGACCGAGAGTGATGTTAAACATATAGTCCAACCTCAAAGACGAGTAAATCCTATATTGCAAGAGGTCATTAGGAAAGAGGTAATCAAGTTTCTAGACTCGGGTATGATTTTTCCTATTAGTGATAGTCCGTGGGTATCACCATTGCATGTTGTAACTAAAAAAGGGGGGATGACGGTCATCACGACCGATCAAAATGAGGTAATTGCTACACGGGTAGCAACCGGGTGGAGAGTGTGTGTGGACTATAGAGAGTTGAATAAGGCTACATGTAAGGACCACTTTCCCCTCCCATTTATGGATCAAATGTTAGATAGACTTGGTGGATTTGCTTATTATTGCTTCCTCGACGGTTATTCCGTGTACAATCAAATAATGATTGCCCCCGAAGACCAAGAGAAGACAACCTTTACATGTTCCTATGGAACGTTTGCTTGGAGACGCATGCCATTTGGGTTATGCAATGCACCGGCAACATTCCAAAGGTGCATGATGTCTATTTTCCATGATTTAATTGAGAGAGTGATGGAAGTTTTCATGGATGATTTTTCGGTGTTTGGGAACTCATTTGACACATGTTTGGATCATTTGGAGTTAGTGCTTAAAAGATGCCAAGATACCAACCTTGTCCTTAATTGGGAAAAGTGCCATTTCATGGTTAAGGAAGGGGTGGTACTTGGTCATCATGTGTCTTCTAAAGGTTTGCAGGTTGATTTGGCAAAGATAGTTGCAATAGAGAAGCTCCCTCCTCCATCAAACGAGAGAGGAATTCGTTCATTCTTGGGCCACGCCGGTTTTTATAGACGGTTCATTCAAAACTTCTCTAAACTTTCTAAACCCCTTTCACATTTACTTGAAAAGGATGTCCCTTTTGTTTTTGATGATGCTTGTTTGAATGCTTTTAGTGCATTGAAGGAAGCATTGATCCACACTCCCATCTTAGTAGCACCGGATTGGACGGAACCGTTTACATTGATGTGTGATGCTAGTGACGTGGCAATGGGGGTAGTTCTTGGGCAAGTAAGGGAGAAGGTATTCCAAGCTATATATTATGCTTCAAAAACATTCAATGGAGCTCAAGTGAATTACACAACTACGGAGAAGGAACTTCTAGCGGTTGTGTATGCATTCAATAAGTTTCGAACCTACCTAGTAGGTGCGAAAACTATTGTGTACACGGACCATGCCGCTATTCGTTACCTAATGGGAAAGAAGGATGCAAAGCCAAGGCTAATCCGATGGATTTTACTTCTTCAAGAATTTGACATTGAGATCAAGGATAAGAAGGGGAGTGACAATGTGATAGCCGATCACTTGTCCCAGATTGAGAGAGCTAAGGAATGCAAGGAAGAATTTGGAGAAGTAAAAGAAGAGTTCCCGAATGAGAGGTTGTTACGTGTCCATGGAGCATTTGTGGGAAAGATTCACGATGAGGGCCCTTGGTATGCGGACATCGCCAATTACTTGGCAAGTGGGAGCATGCCATTTGGGGCAAACACCTATGAAAAGAAGAAATTTTTGAAGGACGTGGAGAGTTACATTTGGGACGATCCTCATTTGTTGAGAAGGGGTGTCGATTCCATTATTAGGAAGTGTGTCCCGAAGGAGGAATGGGAAGATATAATGAATCATTGTCACTCGTCTCCATGTGGGGGGCATTATGGGGGTGAGAAGACGGCGTTAAAAGTACTCCAATCGGGATTCTATTGGCCGTGGGTGTTCCGGTCTTGCAAAGAGTTTGTACTCCGATGTGATAAATGTCAACGTGGTGGTGGGATTTCCAAAAAGAACGAGATGCCTTTGAACAACATCGTGGAGGTTGAGTTGTTTGATGTGTGGGGGATAGACTTCATGGGTCCGTTTCCGTCTTCCAATGGTTTTACCTACATTTTACTTGGGGTTGACTATGTGTCAAAATGGATTGAGGTCGTTGCCACAAGGGCTAACGATGCAAACACGGTGATGATCTTTTTGAAGGGAATCTTCACTCGATTTGGCGTTCCTAGAGCTCTCATTAGTGATGGGGGAAGTCATTTCGTGAATAAAATGATGGAGAAACTTCTTGCAAAGTATGGTGTTACACACAAGGTGGCAACTCCTTATCATCCCCAAACAAATGGGTTGGCCGAAGTGTCAAATCGACATATCAAAAAGATATTGGAAAGGACGGTGAGCACAAGCCGAAAGGATTGGGCGAATAAGCTCCCGGATGCTCTTTGGGCATATAGGACAGCTTATAAAACCCCACTTGGGATGTCACCTTACCAATTAGTTTTTGGGAAGGCTTGTCATCTTCCCGTTGAGGTGGAACATCAAGCACTTTGGGCTTTGAGAAAGGTTAACTTGGACAGCGATTTGTGTGGTGAGAAAAGGCTCCTTCAATTGCACGAACTTGAGGAATTTCGTGAAGATGCTTATGCAAGTTCTCAACTATTTCGAGAAAAGACAAAACGATGGCATGATGCACGGCTATCAATGAAAATCTTTGAAGAGGGGGATGAAGTGTTACTCTACGATTCGAGGTTACATCTATTTCCCGGAAAGTTGAAATCAAAGTGGAAAGGTCCATTCCGTGTGAAGAAAGTGTTTCCTACGGGCTTCCTCGATCTTGTTAATGAAAAAGGAGAAGAATTCAAAGTGAATGGGCACCGAGTTAAGCATTACTACTCCTTTCCCGACAAGGGGGTAGTACATGTAGTTGGCCTTCGCAACCCTTGAACTAAAGGAGTTCCGTCCGGCATAGGACGTTAAACCTAGCGCTAAATGGGAGGCAACCCATTTTTACTTGTTTTATTCCTCTTTGTGTTTATTTCGTTTGTTTGAATAAGTGTGATCAGTTGATGTTCTTTGTGTGAAGAGCTCTTTTGTAGGTCAAAATACCCACGTGGTGGAGGTCCTACGTCGTGGATAGAAGTTTTGAGAAGTAAAGAAGATTGGAGTTGATAGCCATCAATGAGGTACACCCCGTCCCAAACTTAATATTGCTTTGCAATATCTAAGTTTGGGGGGTAGGAAAATTTTCTTGGGATATATAGTACTTGAGTTGTCATGAATTTGAACACTTAGCTTGTCATTGATGAATAGTGGTTTGGAATATAATTCTTGACTTGTGTTTAATATATATACATGGTGGTTGTTGACATTATTGATTGTTGGTTGAAATGATTTTGTTGATTGGTTTTGAGATATGTTATGATTGGTTGGATATTGTTTGCAATTGAAAATCATTGCAAGTTCTTGGTGAAAATCTCTTTTTAACACTATTTTTCCAAACTTTTATTTGCTTTGCAAAGAAAAAGTTTGGTGAGAGTTCCCACTGTATCACCATGCTCGAAGCAGTTAACCAAGGAAAGGATCTTCATATCTCAGTCACCATGCCTTGCATCGAGGTTGGTACCGTAGGCGGTGGAACTCAGCTCCCCTCACAGGCCGCATGCCTCAACTTGCTCGGAGTTAAGGGAGCCAGTAAGGACACTCCGGGGGCTAATTCTAGAAGATTAGCCACCATTGTTGCCGGGTCTGTTCTCGCGGGAGAACTGTCCCTACTCTCAGCGATAGCTGCAGGACAACTAGTGAAGAGCCATATGAAGTACAATAGGTCTACCAACAAACTTTCAACTTAATTGACCTCTCTACCTCTTCTTAAATTCACATTCGTTAATTTATTAGTTTTCTCTTATTGATTAGTGATTGAATATATATTTCTTCTTAGTCATTAATCAAATCTGGTTCAACTTATTTCTCAAGCCTTCCTTCATTTTCCGTACAGAGATTTCAGAGCAAAAATATAAACAATGCAAACCAATTCAACAAATTAAGAATGATCAAGCAAGTCTGATGCTCAACCAAGAAATTAGGTTTAATTTATAAAAAAAAAAATTATAGTACAACTTAAAATGAGAAACACCACACCTAGATTAATTAAGTGGTTCGATCAAAATGATACACATCGACGAAGAGGCTATGAGAACTCTAATAAGGCCAAGACATGTTTCAAATTTGCTTTTTGGAAAGTTCATAAATATGTTGGATTATTTCTTAACTCTGGTACTGCACTTCTCAGCAGTTTCCGTGATGACATATAGTATTACATCAATGTCTCTTGTTTTCTCATGAACCTTGGTGCATAAAAAAGTGTAAAAAAAGTGTAAAGAACCATCGATTATGACACAAAATACCAAGGTTGCAGAAGTCGAAAATCAGTAGTCGGACGAATTGGTGCTGCCTAGCGCCGCCTAAATTTTTTTTTCATAATATTTTATCTTTAAAATTCTTAGGCAATATATACAAAATTATAATTTAAATATATAATGTCGAAAAAATATAAATATATAGTTTTCACCCCTTAAACAATAGAATTTTACAAAAAAATGTTATACATCATGACAAAGTCACATGTTTTGCTCGGAGCATCGATTCCAGTTGAAAAAGTGTGTCTGATCGCTCGAATCTGACTTCGACGACGGAATGTCCAAAAATAATAATAAAGGCACCTAGTCGAAAATCGCTAGACGGGCGGTAGACCGGTGACTAGTGCGTAGACGCCGACTAATCAGGCCTAGGCGCCGAATTTTACAACAGTGAAAAATAATATACTCCTACTTGCTTCATATTCACTCCAAACTATATATAACTACAAAAAACATGGTTATCTGCGACGTCCTAGATTTGGTCAAAATGACGAAGTCAACCAAATTTGCGAAGGAAACAAAACCCATCACAAATTGCAACGGGATTTGACACGAATTTTAATACGAAAACAAATTGACATCGGATAATTGTACAATTAACTTTAAGCTAGGTTATAATTTTGTGCATATATGCTTGATTGGAATATTTTAACGCATATACATTTTACAATTGCAATTGGAATTTAGAAATTAAATTACATTTATAACTAAAAATTGAAAAAAAAAATACATAATTGAAATTTAGAAAATGTTGTTTACAAGATCCTGGCTAAGGTGCTATGCAATAGGCTCAAAACAGTGCTCCCACACCTAGTAGATACAGATCAATCAGCCTTTGTATCGAATAGGGTTATCCAAGACAATATCCTAATTGCATTCGAGACAATACACACAATGAAGAATAAGAGACTAGGAAAACACGGGGATGTGGCTCTTAAGATTGACATAAGCAAGGCCTATGACACAGTCGATTGGGGGGTTTTTGAGGCTTATGTTACAACGATTGGGTTTCTGCACCAGATGGGTAAATTGGTTGATGATGTGTGTTCAGTCAGTAAGTTATAATTTTGTAGTGAACGAGAATATTGTGGGCCCTATTATTCCTAGCAGAGGATTACGTCAGGGCGACCTTCTTTCGCCCTATCTATTTATTTTATGTGCGGAGGGATTATCTATGATGCTTAGACGGGCAAATATGAGTGGTTTACTTCATGGCAGCAGGGTTTGCAGGTCAGCCCCTTCAGTTTCTCACCTGCTATTTGCAGACGACTGCTTGCTCTTTTGTAGAGCGGAGCCAAATCAATGTGCTGCCCTTAAGAATATTCTTCAAGAATACGAGCGAGCCTTGGGACAGGCCATAAATTTCGACAAATTAGGAATATTTTTTAGCTGAAATGTGGATGATGGCATGCGGTCAAGACTCTCGGGAATTTTGGGAGTTTCGAGATCCCTCAACACGGGGAAGTACCTGGGACTTCCATCACTTATTGGTCGAGATAAGAAAGCAATTTTCAGGTATGTTAGAGATCGTCTTTGGGCCAGATTACAATCTTGGAGATCAAAGAAATTATCGAAAGCATGGAAGGAGGTTTTTTCTGCCCAAGCTATCCCTGGATTCTGCATGAGTACCTTTCTGCTACCAGAAACTCTGCTTGATGAACTTCAAAGAATGTTAAACTCCTTTTGGTGGGGGTAATGACGCAAATCCCCGAAAGGGCATCAAATGGGCCTCATGGAACAAACTGTGCGAGCATAAAGAGAAATGAGGTATGGGGTTTCGGAACCTGCATATTTTCAACCAGGCAATGCTTGGAAAGATTGGTTAGAAGTGTTTTTCTAACCCGGACACCTTGTTATCACGGATTTTCAAAGCCAAATATTATTCCAATGGGAATTTTTTGAATGCTTCTTTGGGGCATAGTCCAAGCTATGCTTGGAGAGGTGTGTGTTTGTCCTCGGACATTGTGAGGAGGGGAATCAGGTGGAGGATAGGAGATGGAACGGGCATCAGGTTGTGGAATGTCCTGTGGTTAAACGATGATGAGTCCTTCTACATGGAAACGCCCATTCTAGCAGAATTTGAGAATGCCTCGGTTGCTGACCTATTTATACCGGGCTGTCGTCAATGGGATGTGGAGTTATTAAGAGAATTCTTCCTCGAGGATGATGTCAGACGCATTTTAAAAACATTACTGTGTCCAAGATCCCAGCAGGACAAGTTGTTGTGGCATTATGAGATAAGTGGGGAGTATACGGTGAAGTCGGCATACAGGATGGCATCTAACCTATTGAGAAATGGGAACGATGGGAATGACGGACAATGGCATCGAATATGGGATCTCAAAATTCCGCCGAAGGTCAAGCAGTGGTTTTGGAGGGTTTGTAAGAATTACCTTCCAACAAAAGAGAGAATGAGGAACAAAGGGGTGAATGTTGATTACCAATGTTACTTGTGCGAATCTAGAATGGAGACAGCATGACACCTATTTATGAGCTGCCATTTTGCCTTACGGTGTTGGGATCTGAGCAAGCTAAGGGGCAAGCTAGAAGCCATTGCGCCCCAAGTGGAATTATTCATGAAGATGCTCGGGGTGCTTGATCAGACAGAGGCTGGACAATTCGTCATGACAGGTTGGCGAATATGGCGAGAAAGAAATTTGGTGTGCTAGGAAAACAAGTACTCTTCACCAGCGACAGCCATTATGGATGCAGCGTCCCTACTATTGGACTGGCTAGCAGCAAGGGGTAGAGGCGACAGGACGTCGGTGCTGGCAGCCTGCTCACGGTGGCATCGACGGGCGGCTGGACACGTCAAATTGAATGTAGATGCTGCTCCAATACAATGATACCCACGAAACGGGAATGGGCATGGTGATCCGAGATGAAGAGGGTTTGTTTATAGCAGGGCGGTCCATGTTCCTCACGGGTATGTTACGTGCGGAAGAAGCAGAGATTATGGGCGTGCACGAGGCGCTCTCTTGGGTAAAAAGCATGGGGTTTAACTCAATAGAGGTATATAGAAACGGACGCGAAGACGGTGGCAGACGCCATCAACAATGGAAACTCAGGGAATACAGCATTTGATGATTATGTTAAAAATTGTATTGCTTTCCGCAACTAATTTCTTTATTGCACTATTAAGTTTATTTCACGTACAGCCAATACTGTGGCTCACACGTTTACTAGGGCTTCGAGATCTTTGTCGAGTCCCCATGTATGGGTCGAGCCTTCTCGATGACATTTGCTTCTCTTGCGAATAAATGAAAGTTTTCTTGGCTTTCAAAAAAAAAAGAAATTAAATTGCATTTATATTGAAAAAAATTACATTTGTAATTTATAAAAGTTAGTATAAGTTAATCAATTAATATATTTGAAAGAAATAAATTAACTGTTTTTTTTAAAATAGTAAAAAATGTATATATATACAATTTATTTTGCAATTATAAATGCCCGAGTGGCGAGCTCCCCTCAATGGTCGCCCTTGAGATGCGAGTTTGACTTCCAGCGGGAGCGAATTCTTGCATATTATATTTGCAAGGCCAAGAGGCCTTACACACAAAATGTGGCCAGAATGGGTTGCTAGCCCGCCTGTGGCCCCGCGGTCCGCCGCGCCGGCTTGGGTACATTTTTCTTAATTTTGGATTTTGCGACATAAAAAATTGTCACATATTACAATAGCCGGCGACGAATATTTTTGTCGCAAATATACAATTAAAATAATATTAAAATTATTTGCGACGAAATTTACCCATTGCAAAATTTTGACGACAGTTCCACCCAGTGGGTTTCAGATTGTTCCTTCTCAAATTTACGACGAATATATTTGTCCCAAATTTGCGACGGTTTTCAAAATTTTGCAGCAAACATTTGCGACGACCCAGACTCTGTCGCAAATCAGCGCTTTCTTGTAGTGTATTTTGTTAATGCTACATGCTCAAATAAAATGAATAACGCGGAAACAATGCTGCAATATTAATAGAGGCACAAGGATTTTTGCGATTTTCAGAGACAAGCACATCTTTCACTTTTTATATTTCGGAGAGAGGCACCACAATATAGAGCTGCTGTAGATCGAAGCTCATAAGCTTATGAAAAACACTGAGAATCGGAAAAAAATGAAATATATAGATGTGGAGACAATATTTTGGACATGGGAATTGCTAATTTTAGCATAACATTAATATGCATGATGAATGGATTACCTTAGATATTTTAATCATCGCACAGCGGCCTACTAACATGACCCTCAGCAGTATGGACTGCGGAGTTTGAAGTAATTAATTTACGTGGATCCTCAGTGGTCTGGACTGCCAATCGCCGCGCGATAACGTTAACAATATATGAATTCCTAAGTGAGCTGCTTGAATTATCAAGATTGATCCTTAAAATATTGCTAATCTCGGTAGCAGTATTTAACACAGACATTGCAAGTTCAAGAAGAAGACACAATGGCCAAAGACAAGGGCAATCCAATGCAGAGAACATTACCACAGTGGAGAGGATCGAAGCAGGTGTCCTTTTCCCTTAAATTGTTTTTTAATTATTGATCATTATTTTTATTTAATGTGCAGTGAGCATGGATAATTTTTATTTTACAGAATGATCTGGCTGCCAGGTTTTGGAAACTGAGACGGCCACGTAAGCTTCGTTAAGAGTTTGTCAACGTAGCAATTTTAAAATTTTCAGCTCGAAAATTAATAGAAAAATATATATTTAATTTTCAGACCTCAAATGGATTGTTAAAATATGTAATTGTGTACCCATTTTATTTATTTATTTATTATAAGCAGAAAAATGCCTTTATACATGCAGATTACCTACTACCTCACAAAACAACAAATTAATAGGATATGATATTGCATCCCCGCCACCCTGTGTGGACTTTTCAGGAAATTGGTATACTTTTTGTGAAACTGATTATTTTATATTCCAAGCTGAGTACTTATTTAATTGATACATAAACCTGCACAAGTTAATCATGCAGCAAATAAACATGGCCGGCTGAATAATATAATCAATCTTGAGTGTACTAGTTGGAATT
This sequence comes from Galeopsis tetrahit, assembly GCA_963675135.1. NCBI lineage: Eukaryota > Viridiplantae > Streptophyta > Magnoliopsida > Lamiales > Lamiaceae > Galeopsis > Galeopsis tetrahit. The sequence goes on along the minus strand of OY776125.1, from coordinate 9,210,374 downwards.
TGAGGGTCATCATAATTTATATATTTATTTTATTTTTTCAATTTGGATCCACAATTATATGTTATATTAATCATTTTTTTTGAGCAAATTATATTAATCATTTTATATATATATATATACCATGTTTGATAGCTTAGATTAAATCTAGATTAACTCTATCTCAACTTTATAATTTGTTTGATAATTTAGATTAATGTTAGATTATATATGCATTAAAATCTAAAAAGTTTAGATATCATTCTAATCTAGTCTAATTAACCTGACCTATAGTATATATAGTAAGTATGGTGGGATAAAATATATACACTCTATGTAGAGGGAGAGATTGAATTTTTGAACTGCTGTGGGTACTTATCTATCAATGAAATTAAAACAAGAAAAGAAAAGGAAAAATATAGCAACAGGCAAAGCAATATAATATTCCATTAAATTTCAGTACACTGACTTTGACTAATCAAGTGTTTAGTTAATCAGTCCAATGCAAATACAGGTAGTAGGTTGTTTCGTAGCACTTTCCTTGAGCCATTTTCCAAGAGCTAATTAGGAGTATAAATACTTAACAACCCTGCACTTCCTCTACAACCAATATCTCTTCTTCTTCTTCTCTCAAACAAATTAACAATTCTTCATCCATACTCACATCAGCTAGCACTACCAGAATGAAGATGGCCTCCGCTCCTCTCAAAAAGTCGCAAATTAGTTCGGATGCGGTGCCCCTCTCCGTGTACGTGGCCAACACTGTTGTGTTGCCTGTCTTCTTCTTGGCGGTGTATTATCTGCTGCTTCAATGGCGGGAGAAGATCCGCAGCTCCACCCCTCTCCATATCCTTAACCTCTCCCAAATGTTCGCCATACTCGTCTTCTTCGCTTCCTTCATCTATCTCCTTGGCTTCATGGGTATTGGTTTCGTCCAGTCCCTCATTAATCCCACCTCCGATGACATTTTGGACGAAGAAGAAGAAGAAGAAATTACTGATCAACTCATCAAAAACAAAACAGTGGATAATGAGGAGCCTATTTCCCAGCTTTCCCTTTCCCTTTCGGATGAGGAGATGGTGATGTCCGTCGTGGAGGGGAAGATCCCTTCCTACGCCCTGGAATCCAAGTTGGGTGATTGTAAGCGCGCTGCTGCAATCCGCCGTGAAGCTTTGCAGCGTATCACCGGAAAATCGCTGGCAGGCTTGCCCCTGGAAGGGTTCAACTACGAGGCTATACTAGGCCAGTGCTGCGAAATGCCTGTGGGTTACGTCCAGATTCCAGTGGGCATCGCGGGCCCACTCTTGCTAAATGAGGTGGAGTATTCGGTCCCCATGGCGACTACGGAGGGGTGCCTCATCGCTAGCACCAACAGGGGATGCAAGGCCATCTACGTCTCCGGGGGAGCCACCTGCACCATCCTCAGAGACGGCATGACTAGAGCCCCCGTCGTGAGATTCGCAACCGCCAGGCGTGCAGCTGAGTTGAAGTTCTTCCTTGAAGACCCTCTCAATTTTGAGACCTTGTCGCAAGTATTCAACAGTTCCAGCCGATTCGGGAGGCTCCAGACCATCAAATGCGCCATCGCCGGAAAGAATCTCTACATTAGATTCACCTGCAGCACAGGGGACGCCATGGGGATGAACATGGTATCCAAGGGTGTCCAGAATGTACTCGATTTCCTCATCACCAAAGACTACTTTCCAGACATGGATGTCATCGGCATCTCTGGAAATTACTGTTCGGATAAGAAACCAGCTGCCGTCAATTGGATTGAGGGCAGGGGCAAGTCAGTTGTGTGTGAAGCTATAATCAATGAAGAGACTGTGAAGAAGGTGCTCAAAACTGACGTCGCTACCTTGGTCGAACTCAACATGCTAAAGAACCTCACAGGTTCCGCCATGGCAGGAGCTCTCGGTGGCTTCAATGCTCACGCAAGCAACATTGTCTCTGCTGTGTTCCTCGCAACAGGTCAAGATCCTGCACAAAACGTTGAGAGTTCCCACTGTATCACCATGCTCGAAGCCGTTAACCAAGGAAAGGATCTTCATATCTCAGTCACCATGCCTTGCATCGAGGTTGGTACCGTAGGCGGTGGAACTCAGCTCCCCTCACAGGCCGCATGCCTCAACTTGCTCGGAGTTAAGGGAGCCAGTAAGGACACTCCGGGGGCTAATTCTAGAAGATTAGCCACAATTGTTGCCGGGTCTGTTCTCGCGGGAGAACTGTCCCTACTCTCAGCGATAGCTGCAGGACAACTAGTGAAGAGCCATATGAAGTACAATAGGTCTACCAACAAAATTTCAAACTGACCTATGTAACTACCTAGCTCTACAATTCACATTCGTTAATTAGTTTTTTCTTATTGATTAGTATTAAATATACATTTCTTCTTAGTCATTAATCAAATCGATCTGGTTCAACTTAATTTCTCAAGCCTTTCTTCATTTTCTGTACAAAGAGTTTCAGAGCAATAATATAATCAATGCAAACCAATTCAACAAATTAAGAATGGTGTCAAGCAACTGAAGCAAGTATGATATTCAACCAAGATAGTTTGCAAACAATCAAATTTTATAGTATTAAATAAATGAGAAATAACACACCTAGATTAATTAAGTGGTTCGATCAAAATGATATACATCCACGGAGAGGCTCTGAAAACTCCAATAAGGACAAGACATGTTTCAAATTTGCTTTTTAGGATTGGAATTGGGATTGGTGAGTAGGGTTTCAGCAGTGAGGAAGCTTTGGAGAAAGGGGTTGGTCAAATCGCTGTGATTGGAACGAAGAGAGTGTTGATACAGAGCAGAGATTGAGTGTGGATCAAGGTTTGGATTATGTAGCAACTTGGAACTCTGCACGGAATTGAATCATAATTAATTTTAGTTAATTTAATAATATAATAATTTTATTTTTATAAAATAATGACATTGGATTTTATTTTATTGTATTGGACTTTAAAATAATTCAAAATTATTTTTTATTTACACACTCAACACTTTCCGTCGAAATTCAACTGTCCAGTCCTCTTTCCGGCGAAATAGGACCAAAGTAAAACAAATTTAAAAAAATTGGGACTAAATTGGTACATTTAACTTTTTTGGGACCATTTCAGAAAAGGTAAAAAGTTACGGGACTAAATTGGCTTTTCTCCCCGAGTTTGTTAGTGCTTTATTCATTTTGTTTTCAGGGTATTAAGGTCATTTTAAGCTCTGTATGCGAGTTAACATATTTTTCTGCGTGGTAGTACCATGTCTGATACTCTGATTCTTTCAAAGTCCTTTAGTAGTGAGGGCACTCTGTAAAATAGGACAATTAGTTACACTTTTGGCAGAAGGTCTGACCAACTCTTTTGAGCTCCTCCCGAAACAGTTTATCTTAACACCTGGGTCTAGCTCTTACCAACCAGTATATATTGCAATACGAATTTATGTAATTTCTCATCTCTGGCCCTGATCCTATTAGTTCTGCGTGATGGGCTTAAGGCCCTTAAAGCTAAAGGCCATATTTATTTATGGTCACGGTTATACACACACAGACCTCTTGAGGACACCCACTGGCTAAACACACACACTATGAGATGAGGACACCCACATGGAAAACCCCAAAATACCCCTTCTTCAATAAATTTCAACACCCACCACATTCTTTCAAAACCTTAAAAATTTCAACCCTCGTCCCTCCCCCGAGCGGCACCAGCCTCCCCCTCCACTCCCTCCCTAGTTATGCCGTCAGCGTTGCCGACTTTCCCTCCCCTATAAAAAAAAATCTCTAAAAACCTTCGCCGCCGTTGCATCGTCGACCCCCACCTTACCCTGCATCGCCGACGCCTCTCCCCAGCATCGCCGACACCTCTCCTTCCCCTCCCTTGCATTGTGGCCTCTTATTCCCCTTCCCCTACGCAAATTTTTTTGAACCTTAAGTCTTCGCCGCCTTCCCGGCACTCCCCACCCTCTCCTCCAACGCATCGCCGACTCCCACTCTACCCTGCATTGCCAGTACCTCTCCCTTTCGGTAAGTTTAGAAAAATTAGGGTTTTGATTTTTACAGATTTTAGATCCAAAAAAAATTGTTATTTTTTTCGAATTTTTTGTGTTTATCTGATTTTTTTTATCGAATTCAATTACTCTCTCTTTCCACAAAAAGTTTATACACACACAGACCTATTGAGGACTCCCCCTCCACTCCATCCCCAGTTGCGCAGTCAGCGTTGCCGACTTCCCCTCCCCACGGTGTCGGCCTCCCCCCCCCTGTAAAAAAAAATCTCTAAAAACCCTCGTCGCCGTTGCATTGCCGGCCCCCACCTTACCCTGCATCGCCGATGCCTCTCCCCAGCATCGCCGGCACCTCTCCTTCCCCTCCCTTGCATTGCGGCCTCTTATTCCCCTGCCTCTGCGCGAATTTTTTTGAACCTTAATTCTTCGCCGCTTTCCTGACTCTCCCCACCCTCTCCTCTGACGCATTGCTGACCCCCACTCTACCCTGCATTGCCAGTACCTCTCCCTTTCTGTAAGTTTAGAAAAATTAGGGTTTTGATTTGTACAGGTTTTAGATAAAAAAAAATGTCTTTTTTTTTTTTCTAATTTTTTGTGTTTGTCAGAATTTTTTTGTCGAATTCAATTACTCCCTCCGTCCACAAAAAGTTTATACACATACAGACCTATTGAGGACTCCCCCTCCACTCCCTCCCTAGTTGCGCCGTCAGCATTGCCGACTTACCCTCCCCTCCCCTGTAAAAAAAAAATCTCTAAAAACCCTTGCCGCCGTTGCATCGCCGGCCCCCACCTTACCCTGCATCGCCAACGGCTCTCCCCAACATCGCCGGCACCTCTCCTTCCCCTCCATTGCATTGCGGCCTCTTATTCACCTTCCTCTGCGCGAATTTTTTAAACCTTAAGTCTTCGTCGCCTTCCCGGCTCTCCCCACCCTCTCCTCCGACGCATCGCCGACCCCCACTCTACCCTGCATTGCCAGTACCTCTCCCTTTCAGTAAGTTTAGAAAAATTAAGGTTTTGATTAGTACAGGTTTTAGATAAAAAAAAAATGTCTTTTTTTTTTCTAATTTTTTGTGTTTGTCAGAAATTTTTTGTCGAATTCAATTACTCCCTCCGTCCACAAAAAGTAGTCTCATTTGCCTTATATTCTTTATCCACAAAATGTAGTCCAATACCCTTTATGAAAACTATCACTCTTCAACCATCACTTAATTAATCAAATTGCCATCGACTTTATTCACAAACAATCACTTTATTCCCAATGGACCCCACAATACCTACAATACCCTAACTTTATCTACATTTTTCTTAAAACATGTGCGCCACTCCAATGAGACTACATTTCATGGACGGAGGAGTATTTTTTTCGAAATTTTTTACTTGTCCGAAAGTTTTTGTCGAAATAAGTTGCTTTTTTTTTTAAAAATTTATTTTCGAAATTGTTGTGTTTGTCCGAAATTTTTTACGGAATTTAATTTTTTTTTCGAAATTGCTGTGTATTTCCGAATTTTTTTACTGAATCCATTTTTTTTTTCGAAATTGCTGTGTATGTCCGAATTTTTTTACCGAATCCATTTTTTTTTGTATGAAATTAGTGAGTTAGAATGATTTATTTTGTTATTTTACTTTAATTTTGTGAGTTCATATTTTGTTTGAGTATTTTTAAATTTGTTAATGCTAGCTACATGCTCAAATAAAATGAATAACGCGGAAACACCGTACCCGAGGCAATACCCTTCTCTTGCACTTTAGCTAAAACCAAAACCATAGTTAATTCATGCAATTGGTTCGTTAACTCAGTAAATTACCCACAAAACGGAAACACCCGAGGCAATACCCTTCTCTTGCACTTTCAAAAGAAAGTTAGTTAACTCGTTTATTTCACTTGTCGTGTTATTCTTGTTTGTGTCGAATTTAGTATAATCTAGTTTCATACTTGTGTTTTAAATCCCGAAAATCCAACAAACAAGTGTAGTTACTACAATAGCATGAAAACTCTTAACTTTAGAGATTCACTTGCACTCAACTAGATTCTTGGACGAACAAACTACTTGGTCGTACTTACGTACTACAATCGGACCCATACGCTTGTGGGGATCGTATTGTGACGTACTTAAAAAGAGTTAAAAAAATGATACAAGTCACTGGTGACGAATATTTTTGTCTAAAATATTATATATTAAAATTATTTGCAACGACATTTACCCATCGCAAATTTTTGACGAGAATTTCACCCAGGCGGGTTTCGGTCGTTCCTTCGCAAATTTGGGATGAATATTTTGGTTGTAAATTGTACGACGTTTTTCAAATTTCGTTGCAAATATTTGCGACAAGTGTTTATGCGACGAGCCAAACTCCGTTGCAAATCAGCGCTTTCTTGTAGTGTATTTTGTTACATGCAGATTACCTACTACCTCACAAAACAATAAATTAATAGGATATGGTATTGCACCCCCGCCCCCCTGTGTGGACTTTTCAGGAAATTGGTATACTTTTTGTGAAATTGATTATTTTATATTCGAAGTTGAGTACTTATTTAATTGATACAAACCTGCACAAGTTAATCATACAGCAAACAAACATACCGGCTGAATAATATAATCAATCTTGAGTGTATTAGTTTTTTTTTTTTTTTTTGGAAGGAAAAAATGGATTATATTGAAAGCGGTAGAGTACCAGAGGTACTCTATAAAAAGAGAGAAAGTCTAGTTACAAGATACAGGTAATATTGAGACACCAGTTCAGCCTAACCTAAACTCCAATTCAGCCTAGACTCCTAGACCCTTATGAAGGGAAATTTATACACAGGCTGCTCTCGGGTTTGCACACCAGTCGTGAAATGAAGTCGAGGTAGAACATTCTTTTTGAAGGCAGAAAATACTCCAGGCCTTTGCTCGAATATCGTCAAATATTTTTTCTGGTTTCGGCACCTCGTTTGAGAAAATCTTCTTATTTCTGGCATTCCAAATAAACCAGACCGTCAGGCACCATATGCATTCTACGATAAATTTCTTACGTTTGAATCCGACAATTCCACAGAACTGATGAAAGTGTGCGGCTGTGGTAATCTGCATCGGCGAGTTATTGCCGAACCAGGAAAAGATCAATCTCCAAATTTTATTGGCCATAGTACAGCCAAAGAACAAGTGCTGAGTATTTTCGTCAACAGCTCCACACAGTGCACAGCTCAAGTCATCACCAATTCCCAGAATGTTACGCTTGCTGAGCTCGCTCTGAGTGGCAATTCGACCTCTTATCACTTTCCATGCTAGACCTGAATATTTTAAGGGAGTCATTTTATTCCAAATGGACTTTAGTGCGGAAAGAACCACTTCTGGAAGGGCCTGAGTTTGCGCAGCAGTTCCCAAATCAACGTACGCTGCCTTGGGGCTGTATGTGCCGTTAGCTGTAGCCTTCCATCGCCAAGTGTCCATGGACGTGACCTGCAAATTTAAATTCTCCAGCGAACCGACCAACTGTCCAGCGAGAATTTCTTCCCAGGTAAAAAGTGGTCTTCTCCATTGAATATCCCAGTTCCACCTTCCATTAGCCCACATTCCAGATTCACTAAGGCGTGCCTCCTTGTTGACACAAATTGAGAAAAGCCTCGGATATTGAAGTTTTAGCACTGGATCATCCGACCATCTATCATGCCAAAGGAAAGTATCTCCACCATTCCCCAAAACCCTGGTCAAATTGTTGCTGAACCAAGAGTTTTGAGCATTGTCAAAAAATAACGAACTTAGCATTTTCCACCAGGATGAAGGCAGATTTCTGATCGCCTGAGCATTTGAGGAACTTGTCATATAAATGTCGTATTTGGAGTCAAGTATTTTGACCCATAAAGCTTTGGGTTCCATTCGGAGTCTCCACGCCCACCTGCCAAGAAGAGCAATGTTAAACGAATCAATATTTCGAACACCAAGTCCCCCGACTTGTTTTGATCTACAAATGTCGTTCCATGAAACCCATGGAATTTTTGTAGAGCACACACCACCCCCCCACAAAAAATTACGCTGTAGTTTAACTAATTCACTCAAGGTTTTCTTAGGAATGCGATAAAGGGAGAGATAATAAATAGGCAGCGATACGAGAACCGCATTGATTAATGTAATTCTACCACCAAAAGAGATTTGTCGATCCTCCCACATCTTGATTCTGTTCTTAACTTTCTCAATCACCCCTTTCCATGCATCTGCCCTATTGGAATTAATCCCCACTTGAATCCCGAGAAAGTTCATGGGAAGCGACCCCACTCGACAACCTAAAAAATCTGCCATACCCTGTTGAACTTCCAAATCAACGTTTAGTCCGAGTAGGCTGCACTTAGAGAAGTTAATTTTTAAACCGGATAGCCGTTCAAAATTGACCAGCAGACATTTTAGAGCCCAAACATTTTTTGTGGACGCTTCCCCCACCAAAATAGTGTCATCGGCATATTGGAGGTGAGTAACCGAGATCTCCTTCCGCCCAACTATTGCCGCATCAAATGCTCCTACTGCCGTGGCTTTATGAATGAGAGCACTTAAACCCTCAGCCGCGATGATGAAGAGCAGCGGAGAGAGGGGGTCTCCTTGCCGAAGCCCACGTTCTAGTTTGAATTCGGTTGAGGGGCTGCCATTGACTAGCACAGAAGCTGAGGCCGACGAAACACACTCCCGGATCCACTTACACCACTTAGGAGCAAAGCCCATACTTTTCATCATGTCATCTAAGAAGTTCCAATCAACCGAATCAAAGGCTTTTGCGAAATCAATCTTAAAAAACAGCCTTTCCAACTTCTTTTTCTTTGCATCGTCTATGAGCTCATTAAGCACCAAGACTCCATCTAATATCTGTCTCCCGTGAATGAACCCCGATTGCGACTCCGAGATCACCGAACCAATAACCTTTGAAAGTCTCCTTGCCAATGTCTTAGCTATGATTTTATAGTAGCAGTTGATCATGGAAATAGGCCGATAGTCACTGATGCATTCTGCGTTTTGCTTCTTTGGAATCAGGGTTATGAAGGAAGGGTTAAAGCCTTTGACAAATTTCCCGTTTAAATGGAATTCATCAAAAAGTCTCTGAAAATCCCCTTTCAAGACCTCCCAATTTTCTTTGATGAAAGCAATCGTGAAACCGTCAGGCCCTGGCGACTTCGATGGCTCACAACTCCATACAGACTCTCTAATCTCCTCAGCTGTGAAGGCTCCTGTGAGAAAGAGGTTGTCGTCTGTACTGACATTATGCAAGGCAAAGCCGGGTTGTATCGAAGGCCTATCAACCAGGGGAGCTTGGTAGTGGCTCTTAAAGTGGGCTGCAACTGCAGCCTTAATCTCTGCTGGAGAGGACAGCCATACACCTTCAAACTGAAGGTTGGATAAATCATTAACTTTTCTCCTGATATTAATGCATTTGTGAAAAAAATTGGTATTTGCATCACCCTCTTTAATCCACTGACTTTTCGCCTTTTGACTAAGAAGGCTGTGTCTTGTCTCATAGTCTGAGTAGATTTCATTCATGGTCCTTCTTCTTAGTTCAATCTCATCATCCTCCAGCCCCAATGTATCATCCAATAAATCCAATTCTAAGAGCTTTTGCTTATTTTCCTCAATTCGAAGCTCCAATTTTCCGAAGGTTTCCTTGCTCCAGTTTCGAAAGAAAATCTTTGCCAATTTGAATTTTTCTTTTATGATAAAGCTGCTTCTGCCTTCAATCTGAGTTTCCCCCCAAAAATCGGCCATGGTATCTTTGAAGGACGGGTGCCTAAGCCACGCATTGAAGAAACGGAAAGGTTTGGGGCCCCAATTAATAATCTGGTCTTCCATGAGAAGGGGGCAGTGATCTGAAATGGTTCTTGGGAGACCCTTAAGACGAGTGGGTGGGTCAGCCCGATACCAAGTAAAACTGCGACCGAAGAGGGGAATTTCAATGAGGTTAGCAGCCGTGATGAACTGCTCAAAGTCCTCAATATCCTTTCTATTATAACAGCTTGACCTCCCAACTCTCTCGTTTGGATGTCTGATTGCGTTAAAGTCACCCGCCAAACAAATTTGTTTCCCTCTATTCTGCTGAATTACCAAGCTAAGAGTGTCCCAAAGCTGCCTCCTTTCCCGAGTGTGACACGGGGCGTAGACGTTAATCAAACAAATGTCGACGGCATCCTTCTTACGAATAGCATTTACCACCAGAAAACCGTTTGCATGCCAAGCACTAACACATTGGAGAAATTCATCATCCCAAAGGGTCACTATCTCCCCTGATCGACCCTCGGAGGGTCTGAACACAAACCCACATTTCTTATTTCCCCAAATACTTCTGCTCAGGATTGGATCGAAAACTTCTAATTTGGTTTCTTGTAAGAAGCACACTTCAGATTTATTATTCGCAATCAGCTCCTTAACCTCCTTTCTTTTTACACTACTGCCAAGGCCTCTAATATTATAGCAAAGAAGACGCATATCAACAATATTCCACACCTGATCACAGAATCATAAGGAGGCTGTCAGCACTTCGAACCACTGAAACTCGGTGCAGAGCCTCTCTCTTTTAAACCCAGCTGACAACCGAAATTACGAATGTTGATAAGGGAAGCTTCTTCACCTTGGTCATCAAAGTCTTTTGCGAACGCCTCCCACTCTGCCTTGGCCAATTTTTTCTTTTTGCTCGGAGGAATCTTGATTTTCTTGGGGGGGCGAGGGGCCAAGGGGGGGAAGGGGTGTTCGGGGCCAGGTTCCAGGGATGAGGGAGGGGCAAAGGGGACCTGGACCGCGCCACCAGAGTGATGGGGGGCGGGGGGATGAATATTAAGAGGAGGAGCCTGTGGGGACTGAAGATTCGCCGGGGGGGAGGGAATCAGGGTATCAATACCATGTAGGGGGAGAGAAAGGGCAGGCTGGGGAGCAAGAACAGGTACGAGATCAAGGGAGGGTGCAAGGGGCACAAGGGGTAAGGATGGCATAAACGTGTTACAGGGATCCAAGGGGGGATCTGCCAAATCAAAAATAGGACCAGAGGAAGGGTCTGCCAATTCAAAATTAGAATTAGAGGGAGGGGAGCCGTTAATTCCGCCATTAAATTCAACATTAATGTTAATCCCTCGGGATTCCACATCCACCGCCCCAATAATAGTCGGAGCATTAACAACACGCGTGAAGTTCTCATCAAAATTAGAATTAGAGGGAGGGGAGCCGTTAATTCCGCCATTAAATTCAACATTAATGTTAATCCCTCGGGATTCCACATCCATCGCCCTAATAATAGTCGGAGCATTAACAACACGCGTGGAGTTCTCATCTTTCCATGAGGAATTAGGCGCCTCCGATGTATCATTAATATCACGCGTGATATTCTCCTCTTTCCAAGAGGAATTAAAAGCCTCCAATGAATTTGGGACGAAAGACGAGGAGTCTAATAACTCGTCCGAGCAGTGGGCCCCGCCGTTAATCGAGACACCGTCAACGGAATCGTGCGCCGAAACCTCTGGTTCGCCGGAAAATGACGCTTTTGTATCCACCGCCGTCCATAAATCATCTGAGTCAGAATCAGAGAGATCCGAATCAGAGGAGGACGCCCCAGGGAGGGGAATCAATTCCTCTGGCTCCTCCAGAATTCTGATATTAAAAGGGGTTCCGTCAATTGTTGGAGAAATACAAAGATTAGAGATATAAGGGCCCGTGAGAAGGACTCGAATCCTAGCGAAACCAAGGAATAACTTAGATTCTATTTGCTGATCAATTTCCACAAGGCTCCCGAAGAGAAGGACGAGACGTTTGAAGAAACGCTTATTCCAAGCATGCAATGGTACACCATATAATCTGATCCAAGGCATTCTTTGATTGTTAACATCCGTCCGCACCCATGAAGAGATTGAGTCAAACCAATGGGCTGACCAATCTTCGAATCCCTCAATCACAGGCGCGAGAGGCTCAACCCCAATCGGCTTAAGAAGAACAAGATTTCCACCCATGTGAATGAGTTCGATTTTTTGTCCGCATTCGCCTGACAACTCCTCTTTGTGGGACTCCCAATCAAGACTTTGCTTCAACTGACCTGTAAAGCATCCCTCCACCCAGGCACTCTCCTCCGGGGTCGATTGAAAAGTGAAGTGTTTATTGAGCCTCCCACCAGTTGGAACTTGAACCGGGCCATGATTAGCACCGCAAGATGCGGGAGAGATAGGCTTTGCTTGATGCAAAGCCCCAAAGAATTCCATTTGTGATCTGTTCTTGACTCTGTCCACGAAAGACACCCCCAACTGTATCCGGTTCGGGGAGGAAATCTCAAAGCTCCTGGGCGTTGCCTTGTTCTCCTCTTCGTGTCTATTAAACTTTGACAAATTCGCACGTAGTTTGTAACTATCCAACCAGACGGAGTTCAAACCTTCCTCAATCCGCAGCCGATTACCGCTATTGGAGTACCTAACGAAACCGAAGGCCTCACCCCTCCTGTTTTTCTTATTTGAAATGTATATGTCCTTTATCTTTCCTAACAGGTTGAATTTCTCCAGCAGAACCGGTATTGTGGCGGATGCCGGAAAATTCCTAAAAAAGAATGTGAAAGTAGATGACTCAATCCTCCTTAGCCATTCTGGATATTTGCCCCTGCTCCTTGGAAGAATTTCACCACTCGCATTGGATCTACGCATCGAAGCCCATCTATCATTAATCCTAGGGGTAAAGGGTTCTTTCTGCCTCATCGGAAAGCTCTCGGATGGAAGTGTATGGCTGGTCCTAGGAACTACCCTGCTCTTCCTCACCCACTCCTCTCCCTTTCTCTCTCTAGCTCTCATCTCTCTCTAAAATTGATCGAAATGTGAATCTTGAGTGTATTAGTTGGAAGCAGTGAGTAAGGTTCAATTCATCATTTGAGGGTCATCATCATAATTTATATATTTATTTTATTTTTTCAATTTGGATCCACAACATACTATATATTAATACATATCTATCTATGAAATTAAAATATTAAAAGAAAAGGAAATATAATATTCCAATAAATTGCAGTACACTGACTTTGACTAATCAAGTGTTTAGTTAATCAGTCCAATGCAAGTAGTAGGCTGTTTCGTAACACTTTCCTTAAGCCATTTTCCAAGAGCTAATTAGGAGTATAAATACTTAACAACCCTGCATTCCCTTCACAGCCAATATCACATCTTCTCTCTCTCTCTAAAACAAATTAACAATACTTCATCCATACTCACATCAGCTAGCACTACCAGAATGAAGATGGCCGCCGCTCCTCTCAAAAAGTCGCAAATTAGTTCCGATGCAGTGCCCCTCTCCGTGTACGTGGCCAACACTGTTGTGTTGCCTGTCTTCTTCTCGGCGGTGTATTATCTGCTTCTCCAATGGCGGGAGAAGATCCGCAGCTCCACCCCTCTCCACATCCTTAACCTCTCCCAAATATCCGCCATACTCATCTTCTTCGCTTCCTTCATCTATCTCCACGACTTCATGGGTATTGGTTTCGTTAAGTCCCTCATTAATCCCACCTCAGATGACATTTTGGATGAAGAAGAAGAAATTTCTGATCAACTTATCAAAAACAAAACAGTGGATAATGTGGAGCCTATTTCCCAGCTTTCCCTTTCCCTTTCGGACGAGGAGATGGTGATGTCTGTCGTGGAGGGGAAGATCCCTTCCTACGCCCTGGAATCCAAGTTGGGTGATTGTAAGCGCGCTGCTGCCATCCGTCGTGAAGCTTTGCAGCGTATCACAGGAAAATCCCTGGCGGGGTTGCCCCTAGAAGGATTCAACTACGAGGCTATACTAGGCCAGTGCTGCGAAATGCCTGTGGGTTACGTCCAGATTCCAGTGGGCATCGCGGGCCCACTCTTGCTAAATGAGGTGGAGTATTCAGTCCCCATGGCGACTGCGGAGGGGTGCCTCATCGCTAGCACCAACAGGGGATGCAAGGCCATCTACGTCTCCGGGGGAGCCACCTGCACCATCCTGAGAGACGGCATGACTAGAGCCCCCGTGGTGAGATTCGCAACCGCCAGACGTGCAGCTGAGTTGAAGTTCTTCCTTGAAGACCCTCTCAATTTTGAGACCTTGTCGCAAGTATTCAACAGTTCCAGCCGATTCGGGAGGCTCCAGACCATCAAATGCGCCATCGCCGGAAAGAATCTGTACATTAGATTCACCTGCAGCGCAGGGGACGCCATGGGGATGAACATGGTATCCAAGGGTGTCCAGAATGTACTCGATTTCCTCATCACCAACGACTACTTTCCAGACATGGATGTCATCGGCATCTCTGGAATTTACTGTTCGGATAAGAAACCAGCTGCCGTCAATTGGATTGAGGGCAGGGGCAAGTCAGTTGTGTGCGAGGCTATAATCAACGAAGAGACTGTGAAGAAGGTGCTCAAAACAGACGTCGCTACCTTGGTCGAACTGAACATGCTAAAGAACCTCACAGGTTCCGCCATGGCAGGAGCTCTCGGTGGCTTCAATGCACACGCAAGCAACATCGTCTCTGCTGTGTTCCTCGCAATAGGTCAAGATCCTGCACAAAACGTTGAGAGTTCCCACTGTATCACCATGCTGGAAGCCGTTAACCAAGGAAAGGATCTTCATATCTCAGTCACCATGCCTTGCATCGAGGTTGGTACCGTAGGTGGTGGAACTCAGCTCCCCTCACAGGCTGCATGCCTCAACTTGCTCGGAGTTAAGGGAGCCAGTAAGGACACTCCGGGGGCCAATTCTAGGCGACTAGCCACCATTGTTGCCGGGTCTGTTCTCGCGGGAGAGCTGTCCCTACTCTCAGCAATAGCTGCAGGACAACTAGTGAAGAGCCATATGAAGTACAATAGGTCTACCAACAAACTTTCAACTTAATTGACCTCTCTACCTCTTCTTAAATTCACATTCGTTAATTTATTAGTTTTTTCTTATTGATTAGTGATTGAATATATATTTCTTCTTAGTCATTAATCAAATCTGGTTCAACTTAAGTCTCAAGCCTTCCTTCATTTTCCGTACAGAGATTTCAGAGCAATAATATAAACAATGCAAACCAATTCAACAAATTAAGAATGATCAAGCAAGTCTGATGCTCAACCAAGAAATTATGTTTAATTTATAAAAAAACAATTTTATAGTACAACTTAAAATGAGAAACACCACACCTAGATTAATTAAGTGGTTCGATCAAAATGATACACATCGACGAAGAGGCTATGATAACTCTAATAAGGCCAAGACATGTTTCAAATTTGCTTTTTGGAAAGTTCATAAATATGCTGGATTATTTCTTAACTC
This sequence comes from Galeopsis tetrahit, assembly GCA_963675135.1. Lineage (NCBI taxonomy): Eukaryota > Viridiplantae > Streptophyta > Magnoliopsida > Lamiales > Lamiaceae > Galeopsis > Galeopsis tetrahit. The sequence continues at coordinate 9,195,148 of OY776125.1, read as the reverse complement.
TGGTACTGCACTTCTCAGCAGTTTCCGTGATGAAATATAGTATTACATCAATGTCTTTTGTTTTCTCATGAACCTTGGTGCATAAAAAAGTGTAAAGAACCATCGATTATGACACAAATTACTAAGGTTGCAGAAGTCGAAAATCAGTAGTCGGACGAATTGGTGCCGTCTAGCGCCGCCTAATTTTTTTTTTTCATAATATTTTATCTTTAAAATTCTTAGGCAATATATACAAAATTATAATTTAAATATATAATGTCGAAAAAATATAAATATATAGTTTTCACCCCTTAAACAATAGAATTTTACAAAAAAATGTTATACCGAAAAAATATAATTTATCATTTAAAAAAAATTAAATTAAATTCCGTCGGTAAAACCGTTGGTAGTCCCGACGGAATTCCTGACGGAACCCGACGGAAATTTTTTTTATAAAAAAAAAGTTAATATACATTTCCGTCGGTACTACCGACGGAAGTTATTTCTTTTTTAATTATTTTTATTCGCCTTACCGACGGAATAAAGACTCGGTTTGAAAACGGGTCATCAGTGTTACCGACGGAATGATATCCATCGGTAGTCTCAGTTTTGGTCCGTCGGAAATCCGTCGGTAGACCTTACCGACGAGGCTAACACCGACTGAAAAATTCCGTCGGTAACCACGGCTACCGACCGCCATTCCGTCGGTATTTCCGTCGGTAAAAGGCGTGTTTTTTGTAGTGTATACAAAATTATAATTTAAATATATAATGTCGAAAAAATATAAATATATAGTTTTCGCCCCTTAAACAATAGAATTTTACAAAAAATGTTATACATCATGACAAAGTCACATGTTTTGCTCGGAGCATCGATTCCAGTTGAAAAAGTGTGTTTGATCGCTCGAATCTGACTTCGACGACGGGATGTCCAAAAATAATAATTAATAAAGGCACCTAGTCGAAAATCGCTAGACGAGCGGTAGACCGGCGACTAGCGCCTAGATGCCGACTAATCAGGCCTAGGCGCCAACTTTTACAACATAGCAAAATAATATACTCCTACTTGCTTCAGATTCACTCCAAACTATATATAACTACAAAAAACATGGTTATTTGCGACGGCCTGGATTTGGTCAAAATGACGAAGTCAACCAAATTTGCGAAGGAAACAAAACCCATCGCAAATTGCAACGGGATTTGACACGAATTTTAATACGAAAACAAAATAACATCGGTTAATTGTACAATTTACTTTAAGCTAGGTTATAATTTTGTGCATATATGCTTGATTGGAATATTTTAACGCATATATATTTTACAATTACAATTGGAATTTAGAAATTAAATTACATTTTAATAAAAAAAAATTTAAAAAAAATACATAATCGAAATTTAGAAATTAAATTACATTTATATTGAAAAAAATTACATTTGTAATTTATAAAAGTTATATAAGCTAATCAAGTAATATATTTGAAAGAAATAAATTAAAAGTTTTTTTAAAATAGTAAAATATGTATATATATACAATTTATTTTGCAATTATAAATGCCCGAGCGGCGAGCTCCCCTCAATGGTCGCCCTTGAGACGCGAGTTTGACTTCTAGCGGGAGCGAATTCTTGCATATTATATTTGCAAGGCCAAGAGGCCTTACACACAAAATGTGGCCAGAATGGGTTGCTAGCCCGCCTGTGGCCCCGTGGTCCGCCGGCTCGGGTACATTTTTCTTAATTTTGGATTTTGCGACATAACAAATTGTCACATATTACAATGGCCGGCGACGAATAATTTTGTCGCTAATATACAATTAAAATAATATTAAAATTATTTGCGACGAAATTTACCCATTGCAAATTTTTGACAACATTTCCACCCAGTGGGTTTCGGATTGTTCCTTCTCAAATTTGCGACGGTTTTCAAAATTTTGCAGCAAACATTTGCGACGACCCAGACTCCGTCGCAAATCAGCGCTTTCTTGTAGTGTATTTTGTTAATGCTAGCTACATGCTCAAATAAAATGAATAACGCGGAAACACCCGATGCAATACCCTTCTCTTGCACTTTAGCTAAAACCAAAACCATAGTTAATTCATGCAATTGGTTCGTTAACTCAGTAAATTACCCACAAAACGGAAACACCCGAGGCAATACCCTTCTCTTGCACTTTCAAAAGAAAGTTAGTTAACTCGTTTATTTCACTTGTCGTGTTATTCTTGTTTGTGTCGAATTTAGTATAATCTAGTTTCATACTTGTGTTTTAAATCCCGAAAATCCAACAAACAAGTGTAGTTACTACAATAGCATGAAAACTCTTAACTTCAGAGATTCACTTGCACTCAACTAGATTCTTGGACGAACAAACTACTTGGTCGTACTTACGTACTACAATCGGACCCATACGCTTGTGGGGATCGTATTGTGACGTACTTAAAAAGAGTTAAAAAAATGATACAAGTCACTGGTGACGAATATTTTTGTCTAAAATATTATATATTAAAATTATTTGCAACGACATTTACGCATCGCAAATTTTTGACGAGAATTTCACCCAGGCGGGTTTCGGTCGTTCCTTCGCAAATTTGGGATGAATATTTTGGTTGTAAATTGTACGACGTTTTTCAAATTTCGTTGCAAATATTTGCGACAAGTGTTTATGCGACGAGCCAAACTCCGTTGCAAATCAGCGCTTTCTTGTAGTGTATTTTGTTACATGCAGATTACCTACTACCTCACAAAACAACAAATTAATAGGATATGGTATTGCACCCCCGCCCCCCTGTGTGGACTTTTCAGGAAATTGGTATACTTTTTGTGAAATTGATTATTTTATATTCGAAGTTGAGTACTTATTTAATTGATACAAACCTGCACAAGTTAATCATGCAGCAAACAAACATACCGGCTGAATAATATAATCAATCTTGAGTGTATTAGTTGGAAGCAGTGAGTGAGGTTCAATTCATCATTTGAGGGTCATCATCATAATTTATATATTTATTTTATTTTTTCAATTTGGATCCACAATATACTATATATTAGTTTTTTCTTATTTTATTTTTTCAATTTGGATCCACAATATACTATATATTGGTTACAATAGCTGCAGGACAACTAGTGAAGAGTCATATGAAGTACAATAGGTCTCCCAACAAACTTTCAACTTAATTGACCTCTCTACCTCTTCTTAAATTCACATTCGTTAATTTATTAGTTTTTTCTTATTCATTAGTGATTGAATATATATTTCTTCTTAGTCATTAATCAAATCTGGTTCAACTTATTTCTCAAGCCTTCCTTCATTTTCCGTACAGAGATTTCAGAGCAAAAATATAAACAATGCAAACCAATTCAACAAATTAAGAATGATCAAGCAAGTATGATTAATTGAGTGGTTTGACCAATATGATCGAATTCACTCCAAACTATCACTAAAAAAAAATTGTGTGTTCTGCGACAGCTTCAAATCTGTCGGAAATTGCGACAGATTTGGCCAAATTGATGAAGTCAACCAAATTTGCAACGTAAACAAAATCCGGGATTTGCAACAAATTTCAGGGATAAATTCACAGATGGTCTAGTAACTTTTTCAGAATCCGCAAAAGGTCCTGTAACTTTTTATTTAATCAGTTTTAGTTTGGGAAAATTGCACTTTTAGTCCAATAAAAATATGTTCAAATCACTTTTAGTCCTTTTTACTACACTATTGGTCCTGTAAAAATACTTCTGTTAACATTTAACAGAAAAGATGACTGAGCCTCTCAATTGCAATATTGTTTTTAAATTAAAACCAATTCAAATATTTATAATTATAATACAATTTTTTTATATATTAAAATTTTAGCTCTACCCATCGAACGCGAGTCTTCCTCCCAGCAAAAAATTTCGGCGAGTCTCCCTTCCGACAAAAATTTCCGGCGACTTCCCAATCACCCACAACTCATGTACGCTGTCCCAACCCCTCCTATTTCCCCTACTTCATTCGCCGAAAATTCCCAAAATACTGAGAAAAAATAACACCCATGAGCCACCAAAATCTGAAATCTCACAGTCACCCTCACCACACCCCGTCGCCAGACACGAATATAAAAAGTCGGAGAAACATAGTTAAGAAAACAATAAAAAAATTGAAATGAAACTTTACAAATTGAAGATGGAGAGATCGAAATTTGAAATTGACAAGGGGCTTTGATTCCTAGCACTGATACGAGACTACAGTGTGTATAGCCTCAATGAAATTCGTGACCGGATTCATATTTCGAATTTTCTTGAAATTTTTGAAGAATATGGGATTGAATTTTTTTAATTATATTCCAATTCTGTAAAAAAAAAATTATTCAGATTCTAAATAAATTATTATTTTTTTGTTTTTTGTATTTTAAAATTATACCAAATTGGTTTCTATATATCCCTATTAAAATTATTTGCAACGATATTTACCCATAGCAAATTTTTTACGACATTTTCACCCAGGCGGATTTCAGGTCGTTCCTTCGGAAATTTGGGATGAATATATTTTCATCGTAATTAAATTTGTGACGGTTTTCAAAATTTCAATGCAAATATTTGTGACAAGTGTTTATGTGACGACCCAAACTCCGTCACCAATCAGCACTTTGTTGTAGTGTATTTTGTTACATGCAGATTACCTACTACCTCACAAAACAACAAATTAATAGGATATGGTATTTTACCCCCGCCCCCCTGTGTGGACTTCCAGGAAATTCATTATTTTATATTCGAAGTTTAGTACTTATTTAAATAATACATACAACTGTAGAAGTAAATCCTGCAGCACACAAGCATGACCGGGTGAATAATATAATCATTCTTGGAAGTAGTGAGTGAGGTTCAATTCTTCATTTGAGGGACGTCATCATAGTTTATATATTTATTTTATTTTTCAATTTAATTGGCCCTTCGATATGTTATATTAATATTAATCATAATATATATGACACTCTCTCTTTATCGAATTTTTTTCAAAATACGTTCTGTAACTTAGGTTGGTTCCATTTTAAATTCTTTAAATTTTCACTTTTTTAAAATATGTCCTAAGGTGTCCAATTTACATCCTGGAAAATTTCAAAATACATCCTATATCTTAGGTCAATTCCATTTTAAATCCTTTATGTTTTCACATTTTCAAAATACATTCTAAGATGCCCAATTTACATCATTTTTATCGAAAATTAAAATTTTCACTGGAAACTGACACGCACGGCTCGAAAGTCTGTTTTTTCTTATTGATTAGTATTAAATATACATTTCTTCTTAGTCATTAATCAAATCGATCTGGTTCAACTTCATTTCTCAAGCCTTTCTTCATTTTCTGTACAGAGATTTTCAGAGCAATAATATAATCAATGCAAACCAATTCAACAAATTAAGAATGGTGTCAAGCAACTGAAGCAAGTATGATATTCAACCAAGAAAGTTTGCAAACAATCAAATTTTATAGTATTAAATAAATGAGAAATAACACACCTAGATTAATTAAGTGGTTCGATCAAAATGATATACATCCACGGAGAGGCTCTGAAAACTCCAATAAGGACAAGACATGTTTCAAATTTGCCTTTTTGGATTGGAATTGGGATTGGTGAGTAGGGTTTCAGCAGTGAGGAAGCTTTGGAGAAAGGGGTTGGTCAAATCGCTGTGATTGGAACGAAGAGAGTGTTGATACAGAGCAGAGATTGAGTGTGGATCAAGGTTTGGATTATGTAGCAACTTGGAACTCTGCACTTCTCCTATCCGACAATTTAATTTAAACCAATGAAGCTCAAATCCAAAAGAGAAAGCCTTTATATTCTAAACTTTAAAGCAGAGGACTGAATGAATGAATAAGGAAGTTTATCTCTGAATTTATCGTATTTCTATGCAATTAACACTCATGTATTTTTCAACCTTAACAACATTGATAATAGAGTTACTCAATATCGGAGAAGGCCGGGGAGACAACTTCCGAGGGGAATTGAATCATAATTAATTTTAGTTAATTTAATAATATAATAATTTTATTTTTATAAAATAATGACATTGGATTTTATTTTATTGTATTGGACTTTAAAATAATTCAAAATTATTTTTTATTTATACACTTAGCACTTTCCGTCGAAATTCAACTGTCCAGTCATCTTTCCGGCGAAATAGGACCAAAGTAAAACAAATTTCAAAAAATTGGGACTAAATTGGTACATTTAACTTTTTTGGAACCATTTCAGAAAAGGTAAAAAGTTACGGGACTAAATTGGCTTTTCTCCCTGAGTTTGTTAGTGCTTTATTCATTTTGTTTTCAGGGTATTAAGGTCATTTTAAGCTCTGTATGCGAGTTAACATATTTTTCTGCGTGGTAGTACCATGTCTGATACTCTGATTCTTTCAAAGTCCTTTAGTAGTGAGGGCACTCTGTAAAATAGGACAATTAGTTACACTTTTGGCAGCACGTCTGACCAACTCTTTTGAGCTCCTCCCGAAACAGTTTATCTTAACACCTGGGTCTAGCTCTTACCAACCAGTATATATTGCAATACGAATTTATGTAATTTCTCATCTCTGGCCCCGATCCTATTAGTTCTGCGTGATGGGCTTAAGGCCCTTAAAGCTAAAGGCCATATTTATTTATGGTCACGGTTATACACACACAGACCTATTGAGGACACCTACTGGCTAAACACACACACTATGAGATGAGGACACCCACATGGAAAACCCCAAAATACCCCTTCTTCAATAAAATTCAACACCCACCACATTCTTTCAAAACCCTAAAAATTTCAACCCCCGTCCCTCCCCCGAGCGGCACCAGCCCCCCCCCCCTCCACTCCCTCCCCAGTTGCACCGTCAGCGTTGCCGACTTTCCCTCCCCTATAAAAAAAAATCTCTAAAAACCCTCGCCGCCGTTGCATCGTCGGCCCCCACCTTACCTTGCATCGCCGACGCCTCTCCCCAGCATCGCCGACACCCCTCCTTCCCCTCCCTTGCATTGTGGCCTCTTATTCCCCTTCCCCTGCGCGAATTTTTTTGAACCTTAAGTCTTCGCCGCCTTCCCGGCACTCCCCACCCTCTCCCCCGACGCATCGCCGACCCCCACTCTACCCTGCATTGCCAGTACCTCTCCCTTTCGGTAAGTTTAGAAAAATTAGGATTTTGATTTTTACAGGTTTTAGATCCAAAAAAAAATTGTTATTTTTTTCGAATTTTTTGTGTTTATCTGAATTTTTTTGTCGAATTCAATTACTCCCTCTTTCCACAAAAAGTTTATACACACACAGACCTATTGAGGACTCCCCCTCCACTCCCTCCCCAGTTGCGCTGTCAGCGTTGCCGACTTCCCCTCCCCACGGTGTCGGCCTCCCCTCCCTTGTAAAAAAATAAAAATCTCTAAAAACCCTCGCCGCCGTTGCATTGCCGGCCCCCACCTTACCCTGCATCGCCGGCACCTCTCCTTCCCCTCCCTTTCATTGCGGCCTCTTATTCCCCTGCCTCTGCGCGAATTTTTTTGAACCTTAAGTCTTCGCCGCTTTCCTGACTCTCCCAACCCTCTCCTCTGACGCATCGTCGACCCCCACTCTACCCTGCATTGCCAGTACCTCTCCCTTTCGGTAAGTTTAGAAAAATTAGGGTTTTGATTTGTACAGGTTTTAGATCCAAAAAAAATTATTTTTTTTTTGGAATTTTTTGTGTTTGTCTGAAATTTTTTGTCGAATTCAATTACTCCCTCCGTCCACAAAAAGTTTATACACACACAAACCTATTGAGGACTCCCCCTCCACTCCCTCCCCAGTTGCGCCGTCAGCATTGCCGACTTCCCCTCCCCTCCCCTGTAAAAAAAAAATCTATAAAAACCCTCGCCGCCGTAGCATCGCCGGCCCCCACCTTACCCTGCATCGCCGACGGCTCTCCCCAACATCGCCGACACCTCTCCTTCCCCTCCATTGCATTGCGGCCTCTTATTCACCTTCCTCTGCGCCAATTTTTTTGAAACTTAAGTCTTCGTCGCCTTCCCGGCTCTCCCCACCCTCTCCTCCGACGCATCGCCGACCCCCACTCTACCCTGCATTGCCAGTACCTCTCCCTTTCAGTATGTTTAGAAAAATTAAGGTTTTGATTTGTACAGGTTTTAGATTAAAAAAAATGTTTTTTTTTTTCGAATTTTTTGTGTTTGTCTGAAATTTTTTGTCGAATTCAATTACTCCCTCCGTCCACAAAAGGTAGTCCCATTTGCCTTATATTCTCTGTCCACAAAATGTAGTCCCATACCCTTTATGAAAACTATCACTCTTCAACCATCACTTAATTAATCAAATTGCCATCAACTTTATTCACAAACAATCAGTTTTGTTGGGAATAAAATGAGATATGTTTTGATTAAATACCAAAACCCCCTGAGACATGCCTAAGTCAAGCTGAGTATGTTCTAGAGATGATAGAACATATAGAATAAAGGCTAGATGAGAAGCTGATATGTTAGGCAGCTCTAAGTTGTATAGATGCACAACGTGAGGGGGAACCTATGCTTAGAAGTTTATCAAGAACAAGTCCCCTCAAGGCTCAAATTCTGGAACAATCACTAAGTCTATGAAAGACCAAATACTCTGATCAGGAGAGTTGTCCAGAGAAGTTGTCTCTGCACAATTAAAGCAAGAACAAAGGTTCTAAAGCTCAACAGGCCCAGTATATTCAAATACTCTGATCAGGAGAGTTGTCCATAGAGATTGTCTATGTGCAAGAACAAAGGTTCTAAAGCTCAAAGGCCAAGTATGCTGATCAGGAGAGTTGTCCAGAAGAGTTGTCTTAGCACAATCAAGATCAAGTACTCTGAAAAGCTTGAGGTCAACTATGCTGAAGAGATAGAGATAACCACACCTTAAAGAACTACAATGAATCATGCTAAGATCACTTTCAAGTGAAGCAAAGGATAAGAGCCAAGTCATCTGAAGAAGAGCTAGCCAACCTTGCTGATAAGCAAGACTGCTGATAGTGATAAGGAGAGTTGTCCAGTTGATGAGGAATGTTGTCCTATCATTGGAACAACCTTCAGAAGCCATGTCCATATCCTAGCAAGAGAATCTGAAAGTCAGATATTGGGAAGAGTGTTGCAGAATGAAGACAAAGCCTTACAAGCCGTTTATTACCCAAATGAGGACATGTCACTATCAAGAATCTGTCTTCCAGTTTGAAGAACTCAAGGAAGACATTTATAGCAATTTGGGACTGCCTCTCCAACGGGCAAATCCTCAAATTTGTCTATAAATACAGAAGTGTGAAGACCATTTGAAGCACCAACGAACAAGCCAACTATCCTACAAGTTAAAGTGCTCTCAAAGCTTTCAAAGAGACTTTCTTAGTCTTCAAACACTTCTTCTAAGCTAATCTCCATTGTATATCCACACAAGCTTAGAGAGATATCCTATCCTTATACATTGACCTTCATTGTAAAGGATATCTCATTAGTTGGAACCTTACTTCAACCCTTACCCCTTTCAAGTGAGAAAGTGAGAAGGTTGTTGTAGTAGTAGAAGTGGTAGGAGCTGACTGTTGAGAGAAGAACAGTTCAGTTCTGAGTTGAGAAGAGGGTACTAGGACTCTAGACATCCTAGGGATCAATTCACCAAGGAGAGGTGTTATTGATCAAGTGCACCTTGGCACTATAAAACAAGTTAATTCCAAGAGTGAAGGAATTATCCTGTTAAATCAGGGAAAGTGGATGTAGGAGCTTGAGTCTCTGAACCACTATAAACTCTTGTGTTGATTTACTTTCAAAACACTTTCATACATTCAACACTGCACACAAAACTGATCTTGCTAAGAATACATATTCAAAGACTGTGCAAAACCTATGTGGACAAAGTCCCTGAAACTGAACTGTATTGAATTGACTAAGTGATTTCAGAAACTAAAGGAGCCTAAACTAAAAGGGCCAACCACTATTCCGCACATATAACTCCCCTAGATAGTTATTCAACTAAGTACTCAATAGTACTTAGTAGTTTGATTATCTTAGAAAAGTTAATCATCTTCAGCAGAGTTGTCCAAGACAACCTTGTTGAGCTCTGGTTTGATCAAAAGTTGAAAAGAATTGCATACAAGTGTATTTCCCCCCCCCCCCCCCCAATACACTTGTTATATACTCCTTTCGGGACCAACAAGTTTATTCACAATGGACCCCACAATACCTACAATACCCTAACTTTATCTACATTTTTCTTAAAACATGTGCCCCACTCCAATGAGACTACATTTCATGGACGGAGGGAGTATTTTTTTCGAATTTTTTTACTTGTCCGAAAGTTTTTGTCGAAATAAGTTGCTTTTTTTTAATTTATTTTCGAAATTGTTGTGTATGTCCGAATTTTTTTACCGAATCCATTTTTTTTTTGTATGAAACTAGTGAGTTAGAATGATTTATTTTGTTATTTTACTTTAATTTTGTGAGTTCGTATTTTGTTTGAGTATTTTTAAATTTGTTTGAGTTTCTATTTCAGGTTCTTTTTTTATATGGAATTTGGGGGTTAAGGGAGCCAGTAAGGACACTCCGGGGGCTAATTCTAGAAGATTAGCCACCATTGTTGCCGGGTCTGTTCTCGCGGGAGAGCTGTCCCTACTCTCAGCAATAGCTGCAGGACAACTAGTGAAGAGCCATATGAAGTACAATAGGTCTACCAACAAACTTTCAACTTAATTGACCTCTCTAGCTCTTCTTAAATTCACATTCGTTAATTTATTAGTTTTTTCTTATTCATTAGTGATTGAATATATTATATATATTTCTTCTTAGTCATTAATCAAATCTGGTTCAACTTATTTCTCAAGCCTTCCTTCATTTTCCGTACAGAGATTTCAGAGCAAAAATATAAACAATGCAAACCAATTCAACAAATTAAGAATGATCAAGCAAGTCTGATGCTCAACCAAGAAATTAAGTTTAATTTATAAAAAAACAATTTTATAGTACAACTTAAAATGAGAAACACCACACCTAGATTAATTAAGTGGTTCGATCAAAATGATACACATCGACGAAGAGGCTATGAGAACTCTAATAAGGCCAAGACATGTTTCAAATTTGCTTTTTGGAAAGTTCATAAATATGCTGGATTATTTCTTAACTCTGGTACTGCACTTCTCAGCAGTTTCCGTGATGAAATATAGTATTACATCAATGTCTTTTGTTTCTCATGAACCTTGGTGCATAAAAAAGTGTAAGGAACCATCGATTATGACAAAAAATACTAAGGTTGCAGAAGTCGAAAATCAGTAGTCGGACGAATTGGTGCCGCCTAGCGCCGCCTAATTTTTTTTTTCATAATATTTTATCTTTAAAATTCTTAGGCAATATATACAAAATTATAATTTAAATATATAATGTCGAAAAAATATAAATATATAGTTTTCACCCCTTAAACAATAGAATTTTACAAAAAAATGTTATACATCATGACAAAGTCACATGTTTTGCTCGGAGCATCGATTCCAGTTGAAAAAGTGTGTCTGGTCGCATGAATCTGACTTCGACGACGGGATGTCCAAAAATAATAATAAAGGCACCTAGTCGAAAATCGCTAGACGGGCGGTAGACCGGTGACTAGCGCCTAGATGCCGACTAATCAGGCCTAGGCGCCGACTTTTACAACGTAGCAAAATAATATACTCCTACTTGCTTCAGATTCACTCCAAACTATATATAACTACAAAAAACATGGTTATTTGCGACGGCCTGGATTTGGTCAAAATGACGAAGTCAACCAAATTTGTGAAGGAAACAAAACCCATCGCAAATTGCAACGGGATTTGACACGAATTTTAATACGAAAACAAAATAACATCGGTTAATTGTACAATTTACTTTAAGCTAGGTTATAATTTTGTGCATATATGCTTGATTGGAATATTTTAACGCATATATATTTTACAATTACAATTGGAATTTAGAAATTAAATTACATTTATAATTAAAAATTAATAAAAAAAATACATAATTTTTTTTTTTGAATTCAAAACCTCAATTTATTAGCAGCTGCAAATACCATTGGATACGCCCACCACAATGTTTGGAGAGTCGTGCCACACCTGTGGACTCGTGAAAGTCCTAGCTGCCCTAGCCAGTCGATGAGCTTTAGTATTAGCTTCTCGACAAATATATCTAATCGTGCAATGATCAAATAACAGAATAATGCGTTTACATTCATCAATAAAATTGCCAAACACCGTCGTATGTGTCTCCTCGCTATTCACCGCATCTGCCACCAGCTTTGCATCCGTCTCCACTACTATGTCATTGTACCCCAATTGTTTGATACACGAAAGCGCCTCCGCTAGGCCCATCGCCTCTCCCACATCGACATTGTATAATCCCGGCACCTTGTTTGTTCTACATGCTACCACGTTTCCTTCATCATTGTGGATAATTGCTCCGAACCCCATCTCTTTCGTTTCCTCAAAGAAAGTCGCGTCTGTGTTTAGCTTCACCATATTTTGTGGGGGCGTATGCCAGGCCAAGCAGCCCCTCTCCCGCCTGATTCTCCCCTTTACTCCTCTTGTTTCAATCCATTCGTCCATTAATCTCATGGCCAATGCGATGGCCATTAACGGAGGTTTGCTTGTCCCGGTCCAAATCTGATAGCTGCATGGCAAAGGATGCAAAAACCGGAGGTTCCATGTCGCGTAGTAGTATAAATACCAGTTCCTCCATGCTCTCCGCGGCCAGCATTCCTCTTCCTAGTTCAACTCGGAATGGCGCTGCACACCAAACCCCTTGGACCTGCTGACATGCAATGAGTGCATGCCACTCAGTTTCTTCATACTCCCCACAGTGTGGGCACATTTTCTCCTGTATTACATGTTTCCTGAACAGCCGAAGTCTCGTCGGGAGAAATTCACTGCACAACCTCCACAGAAAATTCAATACCTTGGGAGGCACATGCACTCTCCACAGGGCTTTCCAGTCCCTCATTTCCACCCCTTCGTTTCCTCGGATTATATCACACGCCAGTTTATACGCTGACCGCACCGAGTATTTTCCATCCTGTGAATAGTGCCACAACAATTTGTCGTCTGGACCTACCGGCGGTATCTCCGTGTTAGCGATTCTCCCCACGTCTTCTTCTGTAAATATGCTCTCATTTAACTCCATGTCCCACAGACGGTAGCCTGGAATGAATAACTCAGAAACCCTCATATCCTCAAGCCCTTCAACCTCTGGCGTCTGTATCCAAAAGCTGACGTCGCTACGCACCCACGGCTGCCCCCAGGTCCGAATGTTGTGACCACTTCCAATTTTCCATCTTGTCCCTCGTCGCAGTAGGTCCTAAGCTTCCACTATTCCTCGCCAAGTGAAACTCGGGTTATGACCAATATGTGCATGCATAAAATCAGTACTTGGGAAGTATTTGGCTTTTAGCACCCTGCTTACTAACGCCGTCGGATCCGTCATTAGCTTCCACCCAACCTTTCCCAACATTGCAACATTAAAAAGATGCAACTCGCGAAACCCCATACCTCCATCTGCTTTTTTGCTACAGATTCTGCTCCAATTTGTCCATTTTATTCCTTTCAAACCCGAGCCCGAACCCCACTAAAAAGAGTTCATCGTCTTTTGTAGATCATTTGTGATTGAGGACGGTAGTAGAAATATTCCCATTGTGTATGCCGGGATGGCCTGTGCCGCTGCCTTAATTAATATCTCTTTGCCAGCCTTCGATATTTTCTTTCGACTCCACCCTTGTAGCCGGTTCCACAATCTCTCTTTTAGGAACCCGAAAATCTCCTTCTTTTTCCTACCTATTAGGGAGGGGAGCCCCAAATACCTCCCTGTATTCAAAGGTTGGTGCACCCCAAGTATACCCCCTACTGCCATTCTCCTTGCTGTCCCCACATTCTTGCTAAAGAATGTCCCAGATTTGCCATAGTTTATGGCCTGGCCTGATGCCTCTTCGTACTCGTTCAAGACCGCCTTTAAGTTTCTTGCTTTTTCCTCCGTGGCTCGACAAAAGATGATATTGTCGTCTACAAACAACAAATGTGACACAATCGGTGCTCCTCTACAAATTCTATGGCCATGTAGTCGCCCCTCCAAATTTGCTCGCCGGATCAGCGCTGAAAGGCCTTCCGCGCAAAGAATAAATAAATAAGGTGATAACGGATCGCCTTGCCTCAACCCCCTTCCTGGAATTATGGGTCCCACCATATCATCATTGACCTGAAAATGATACCGCACAGACGTTACACAAAGCATCATCCATCTTACCCACACTGAACTGAAGCCAAGTCTTTCTAGTATTCCCCTTAGATAATTCCAATCCACTCGATCATACGCCTTGCTTATGTCAATCTTTAATGCCACATCCCCCTGTCTTCCCCGTCTCTTATTCTTTATTGCATGCACTATCTCAAAAGCTATAAGTATGTTGTCCTGGATTGCTCTACCACTTACAAAGGCGGACTGTGCCTTGTCAACCAGATTCGGAAGTACTCCCTTAAGCCTATTGCATAGAACTTTTGAGAGAATCTTATAAACAACATTGTAGAGGGAAATAGGGCGTAAATCCTTCATTGACACTGTTGTTTCCCCTTTTGGAATTAGCACTACATGTGTATTACCTAAGCTATCTAGGAAGTGGGTTTCTAGCAGCCACCTATTGCATGCGCCAAATACATCCTGCCCCAATATATTCCAGAATTTTTGGAAAAAAGCAGGGTTGAAACCGTCCGGGCCCGGCGATTTATCCGGGTGCATCTGAGAGACTACTACTTTAAACTCCTCTATGGTGAACGGTCGTGTGAGTTCTGTATTTTGGTCTGGCGTGATGATCGGGTTAATGTTCTCCAAGACTGAGTTGTTCTCCAGCGAGACACCATTCCCTTGGAATATATCACTGAAATACGCGTGCACCACATTGCACAAACCCACCTGATCGTTCACCCATTCTCCCAACCCATTTTGCAACATGCTGATTTTGTTTCTCTTCTTTCGAGTTGTAGCAGTCTGGTGGAAAACTTGGTATTTAAGTCTCCATCCCGTAGCCAGAAGACCTTGGCCCTCTGTCGCCAAACGTCTCCTCCTCCATAATTAGTTTCCCCAAGGCCGTTCTTAGTTCGCTAAGCCTGGCCCCTGAGGCATGATCACCTCTCTCCTGCATGGTTAGTATCTGCCTCTCCAGCTGTCTTTTCCTATCCTTAAAGATTTCATCAACATTACGGCCCCATGCCTGCAGCTTATCAGCCGTAGCAGATAACCTCTCGGTTATGCTACAATTCTCTCGCCCCGTCCATGCTCTCCCTACAACCGTCTCTATGTCTTCCTCTGCTAGCCATCGGTTCTCGAATCTAAATCGACATCGTTTGAACCTAGGTGGTTGGGTGTCTGTTATCAGCAAAATTGGATTGTGGTCGCTCACGGGCGCCACCAAGTTCAAGAGCTTC
Source organism: Galeopsis tetrahit (assembly GCA_963675135.1). NCBI lineage: Eukaryota > Viridiplantae > Streptophyta > Magnoliopsida > Lamiales > Lamiaceae > Galeopsis > Galeopsis tetrahit. The sequence continues at coordinate 9,179,746 of OY776125.1, read as the reverse complement.
GCGTTAGGATATCTCGAATGCCAAGACGGGTTGCATAACGCTCTGTCCAGTCTCTCCTCAACAGCGTTGGTCGTTCCCCTGCCTCGAAACCATGTGTAACCATTGTAGATGTTGTTAATCCTTAAAATGCCTTCACATTATCAACAACATCTTAATTTGACCTTCCGAGATTTTTTGTAAGTCTTTTCTGAAATGCTACATTAAATGTTGATCTAAATGTTGTCGCATTTCTGGCAGGATCTAGAAGCTTCTACAAGGATCTGGAACCTGGAAGATTCCAGAACATTGGAGAACATGCTAGAGCAGCCTGGAACAATTTAGAACGACCTGTAGCATACAAGAAGGATCTAGAAAGATATGGGAAGTTGAGCTCCTAAAAAATAGGACCTCAATGTGGAAGCCTGTAGAATTCGTATCCCACTTCTATAAATACCGATTGAAGGCTTCATAATTCAGTATATTCTATTCGAGCAATATCCTAGACCGAGCGTTCATCCCTGTTAGGATTTTTGGCCAATAGTTTTACATTTTAGATCATACGAAGTATCCCACCCGTATGGTTGTGTGTCTTGTTATCTATTGAGAGTGTAATCATAGATAGACTAGGCATTTCGACAGTGTGTAATCTTATACACTTAGATCGTTTTCAAAACTTGGCACCTGCCTCGTTTGTAGTTTCGTTGTGAAGGTTATTGTTGTAACATTTCACACAACATTTGTACTTGAAGATAAGTATTGATTTACGCCATAAGGCAGACATAGATTTTTATTTATAAAATCTATGTTAAAAATATTTCCATTGTATCTCGTTTGTTTTTAGTGTTTCAAGTCTTCCGCTGTGTATCTTAATTTCTGATATTCTGTTAGAGTCAGTGTTGCACTATTTGTCTCAACATTTTGTGCAACATTTATCTACTTATACTTAAAACACTTCATACACCCTACGCACACTTTCAACCATATCCATCCAACTCCACATCAGTAAGGCTGCAATCTGCCACTACTTCTCTAAATCCCTGAAATAACGCTTCTGGATGGGGAACCTGTCCCTTCTTATCATTAACCGACAACAGATCGTTGAAATCCCCTATACAAGCCCATGGCAGGTTCTGTTGTCCAGCCAGTTGTCTTAGCAGAGCCCAGGATTATGCTCGATTAGTTCTACTCGGAAACCCGTAAAAACCTGCAAGCCTCCAATTCCCCAATGCATCATTAATAATAATATCAATGTGGTTCGAAGAATAACTCAAAATGCTGCATTCATTCATATTACGCCATAAAACAGCAACGCCACCACTGTGGCCAGTACAATCAACAGCCAAACATGACTGAAAGTTAAGCTTGACTCGTAAGTCCTCTAATCTACTAGAAAGCGATAAAGTTTCAAAGAGAAAAATAACATCGGGCCTTCGGATGCGAACCAGGTCGCAAAGAGCGGGAACCGTAGTTGGTTGGCCCAACCCCCTACAGTTCCAACTTAACACTATCATTGGTTCCGGCCGGCCCCGGAACCAGAGCCTGCCGATAAAAAATGGTTGTTTGTGGTGTTTGTGTCATCCTCTTCGTACATTGTTATGTTGCCTCTCTTTCTCTTCCTGTCCTCTTCCAGGGTATCGTAGTCATTTCCCTCATAAGAAAGCATATTATTTTCCTCAAAGATAGGATTGTTTCTAACTGCTGATGTGGTCAAATCAGCAATTGACTTATCCTTCACAGCAACCTCCTTCCCATAATTTCGCTCCTCTCCGTCTCTTTCGGGATTGGGATTCATTGACTCCTTCTCGTTACCCGTTTCTCCCGAATAATCCTCCCTCTGATCACGGTGATTCTGTTGACTTCCTTTCACCTCGGATATTCTCGCTCGGCAGTCGTTCGCCCGGAGAGAAGGACCCCAGTTTCTTTCCACCTCAACACCTTCTCCGGCATCGAACACCACATCGCAGTACCGTTCAACATGTCCAAGTTTCCCGCAAACAAAGCAGAACTGATTCAATCTTTCATAGCGGAAGTTGACATTGAAGCCCACCCCATCTGATTGCTTGATCTTCTTCCACCGCTTCAAAGGACGGGTAACATCGATTTCTACCCGTACCCGCATGTAGGTCATCCATGCCGCTGCCTTGTTGTTCTTATCGTATTCCAAGAACTTGCCCACAAAGTTCCCCAGTTGTTTCCCGATGGCTTCCGAAAAGAACCCCATGGGGAGATCATGGATCTGTACCCAAAAGGCCACCCTGTCCAGTGGGATAAGAAGGGGATGGTCCCCCACGCACAACTCTTTCAGTACTAGTAGATGGACCCCGAATGACCAAGGGGCGCCGTCCATGACATTTTTCCGGTCCAGAGGGTGATCAAATTGGAAAAGATATCTATTTCCGCCCACCAATTTGATCGTGAGTCCCTTCCTTGGTCTCCAGATCGACGTCATCCTTGCTTTCATGCTGGTGAAGTTGATTGCATCTTCCGTCAAAAACCTACCCACCAGACAGTGGCTCGCCGGTCGTTCCGCTGTTGCCTCAACTGCCGGATCAAGGAGCAATTCCTCCTCCTCATCCTCCAACGATAGATCTCGAAATTGTGCCTCCATGACAAAACCCTAGCTCTCAACTCTGAGAGGAAATGGAACTCTCAAGCAAGGAGAAAAAAATACATAATTGAAATTTAGAAATTAAATTACATTTATATTGAAAAAAATAGTAAAAAATGTATATATATACAATTTATTTTGCAATTATAAATGCCCGAGCGGCGAGCTCCCCTCAATGGTCGCCCTTGAGACGCGAGTTTGACTTCTAGCGGGAGCGAATTCTTGTATATTATATTTGCAAGGCCAAGAGGCCTTACACACAAAATGTGGCCAGAATGGGTTGCTAGCCCGCCTGTGGCCCCGTGGTCCGCCGGCTCGGGTACATTTTTCTTAATTTTGGATTTTGCGACATAAAAAATTGTCACATATTACAATGGCCGGCGACGAATAATTTTGACGCAAATATACAATTAAAATAATATTAAAATTATTTGCGACGAAATTTACCCATTGCAAATTTTTGACAACATTTCCACCCAGTGGGTTTCAGATTGTTCCTTCTCAAATTTACGACGAATATATTTGTCCCAAATTTGCGACGGTTTTCAAAATTTTGCAGCAAACATTTGCGACGACCAGACTCCGTCGCAAATCAGCGCTTTCTTGTAGTGTATTTTGTTAATGCTAGCTACATGCTGAAATAAAATGAATAACGCGGAAACACCCGAGGCAATACCCTTCTCTTGCACTTTAGCTAAAACCAAAACCATAGTTAATTCATGCAATTGGTTCGTTAACTCAGTAAATTACCCACAAAACGGAAACACCCGAGGCAATACCCTTCTCTTGCACTTTCAAAAGAAAGTTAGTTAACTCGTTTATTTCACTTGTCGTGTTATTCTTGTTTGTGTCGAATTTAGTATAATCTAGTTTCATACTTGTGTTTTAAATCCCGAAAATCCAACAAACAAGTGTAGTTACTACAATAGCATGAAAACTCCTAACTTTAGAGATTCACTTGCACTCAACTAGATCCTTGGACGAACAAACTACTTGGTCGTACTTACGTACTACAATCGGACCCATACGCTTATGGGGATCGTATTGTGACGTACTTAAAAAGAGTTAAAAAAATGATACAAGTCACTGGTGATGAATATTTTTGTCTAAAATATTATATATTAAAATTATTTGCAACGACATTTACCCATCGCAAATTTTTGACGAGAATTTCACCCAGGCGGGTTTCGGTCGTTCCTTCGCAAATTTGGGATGAATATTTTGGTTGTAAATTGTACGACGTTTTTCAAATTTCGTTGCAAATATTTGCGACAAGTGTTTATGCGATGAGCTAAACTCCGTTGCAAATCAGCGCTTTCTTGTAGTGTATTTTGTTACATGCAGATTACCTACTACCTCACAAAACAACAAATTAATAGGATATGGTATTGCACCCCCGCCCCCCTGTGTGGACTTCCGGGAAATTGATACACTTTTTTTTAAAATTAATTATTTTATATTCGAAGTTGAGTACTTATTTATAATTAATGCATAAAACTGCAGAAGTTAATCATGCAGCACACAAGCATGACCGGCCGGCTGAATAATATAATCAATCTTGGAAGTAGTGAGTGAGTTTCAATTCATCATTTGAGGGTCATCAGAATTTATTTTATTTTTTCAATTTGATCCACAATATGCTATATATATTAATACCTATCTATCTATGAAATTAAAATATTAACAGAAAAGGAAATATAATATTCCATTAAATTGCAGTACACTGATTTTGACTAATCAAGTGTTTACTTAATTAGTCCAATGCAAATGCAAGTAGGCTGTTTCGTGGCTCTTTCCCGGGGGCTTCCGTTCTCCACCATTTAATTAGGAGTATAAATAATTAACAACCCTGCATTACCTCTACAACTACAACCAATATCTCTTCTTCTTCCCTCTCTCAAATTAACAATACTCACACCAGCTAGCACTACCAGAATGAAGATGACCGCCGCTCCTCTGAAAAAGTCTCAAATTAGTTCCGATGCGGTGCCCCTCTCCGTGTACGTGGCCAACACTGTTGTGTTGCCTGTCTTTTTCTCGGCGGTGTATTATCTGCTGCTTCAATGGCGGGAGAAGATCCGCAGCTCCACCCCTCTCCACATCCTTAACCTCTCCCAAATGTTTGCCATACTCGTCTTCTTCGCTTCCTTCATCTATCTCCTTGGCTTCATGGGTATTGGTTTCGTCCAGTCCCTCATTAATCCCACCTCCGATGACATTTTGGACGAAGAAGAAGAAGAAATTTCTGATCAACTTATCAAAAACAAAACAGTGGATAATGTGGAGCCTATTTCCCAGCTTTCCCTTTCCCTTTCGGATGAGGAGATGGTGATGTCCGTCGTGGAGGGGAAGATCCCTTCCTACGCCCTGGAATCCAAGTTGGGTGATTGTAAGCGCGCTGCTGCAATCCGCCGTGAAGCTTTGCAGCGTATCACCGGAAAATCGCTGGCAGGCTTGCCCCTGGAAGGGTTCAACTACGAGGCTATACTAGGCCAGTGCTGCGAAATGCCTGTGGGTTACGTCCAGATTCCAGTGGGCATCGCGGGCCCACTCTTGCTAAATGAGGTGGAGTATTCGGTCCCCATGGCGACTACGGAGGGGTGCCTCATCGCTAGCACCAACAGGGGATGCAAGGCCATCTACGTCTCCGGGGGAGCCACCTGCACCATCCTCAGAGACGGCATGACTAGAGCCCCCGTGGTGAGATTCGCAACCGCCAGGCGTGCAGCTGAGTTGAAGTTCTTCCTTGAAGACCCTCTCAATTTTGAGACCTTGTCGCAAGTATTCAACAGTTCCAGCCGATTCGGGAGGCTCCAGACCATCAAATGCGCCATCGCCGGAAAGAATCTCTACATTAGATTCACCTGCAGCACAGGGGACGCCATGGGGATGAACATGGTATCCAAGGGTGTCCAGAATGTACTCGATTTCCTCATCACCAAAGACTACTTTCCAGACATGGATGTCATCGGCATCTCTGGAAATTACTGTTCGGATAAGAAACCAGCTGCCGTCAATTGGATTGAGGGCAGGGGCAAGTCAGTTGTGTGTGAAGCTATAATCAATGAAGAGACTGTGAAGAAGGTGCTCAAAACTGACGTCGCTACCTTGGTCGAACTGAACATGCTAAAGAACCTCACAGGTTCCGCCATGGCAGGAGCTCTCGGTGGCTTCAATGCTCACGCAAGCAACATCGTCTCTGCTGTCTTCCTCGCAACGGGTCAAGATCCTGCACAAAACGTTGAGAGTTCCCACTGTATCACCATGCTGGAAGCCGTTAACCAAGGAAAGGATCTTCATATCTCAGTCACCATGCCTTGCATCGAGGTTGGTACCGTAGGTGGTGGAACTCAGCTCCCCTCACAGGCTGCATGCCTCAACTTGCTCGGAGTTAAGGGAGCCAGTAAGGACACTCCGGGGGCTAATTCTAGAAGATTAGCCACCATTGTTGCCGGGTCTGTTCTCGCGGGAGAGCTGTCCCTACTCTCAGCAATAGCTGCAGGACAACTAGTGAAGAGTCATATGAAGTACAATAGGTCTCCCAACAAAGTTTCAACTTAATTGACCTCTCTAGCTCCTTTTAAATTCACATTCGTTAATTTATTAGTTTTTTCTTATTGATTAGTATTAAATATACATTTCTTCTTAGTCATTAATCAAATCGATCTGGTTCAACTTAATTTCTCAAGCCTTTCTTCATTTTCTGTACAAAGAGTTTCAGAGCAATAATATAATCAATGCAAACCAATTCAACAAATTAAGAATGATCAAGCAAGTATGATGATGTTCAACCAAGAAAGAGAAACACCACACCTAGATTAATTGAGTGGTTTGACCAATATGATCGAATTCACTCCAATCTATCACTAAAAAAAAATTGTGTGTTCTGCGACAGCTTCAAATCCGTCGGAAATTGCGACAGATTTGGCCAAATTGATGAAGTCAACCAAATTTGCAACGTAAACAAAATCCGGGATTTGCAACAAATTTCAGGGATAAATTCACAGATGGTCTAGTAACTTTTTCAGAATCCACAAAAGGTCCTGTAACTTTTTATTTAATCAGTTTTAGTTTGGGAAAATTGCACTTTTAGTCCTATAAGAATATGTTCAAATCACTTTTAGTCGTTTTTACTACACTATTGGTCCTGTAAAAATACTTCTGTTAACATTTAACAGAAAAGATGACTGAGCCTCTCAATTGCAATATTGTTTTTAAATTAAAACCAATTAAAATATTTATAATTATAATACAATTTTTTTATATATTAAAATTTTAGCTCTACCCATCGAACGCGAGTCTTCCTCCCATCAAATAATTTCGGCGAGTCTCCCTTCCGACAAAAATTTCCGGCGACTTCCCAATCACCCACAACTCATGTACGCTGTCCCAACCCCTCCTATTTCCCCTACTTCATTCGCCGAAAATTCCCAAAATACTGAGAAAAAATAACACCCATGAGCCACCAAAATCTGAAATCTCACAGTCACCCTCACCACACCCCGTCGCCAGACACGAATATAAAAAGTCGGAGAAACATAGTTAAGAAAACAATAAAAAAATTGAAATGAAACTTTACAAATTGGAGATGAAGGAGAGATCGAAATTTGAAATTGACAAGGGGCTTCGATTCCTAGCATTGATACGAGACTACAGTGTGGATAGCCTCAATGAAATTTGTGACCGGATTCAAATTTCGAATTTTCTTGAAATTTTTGAAGAATATGGATTGAAATTTTTTAATTATATTCCAATTCTGTGAAAAAAAATAATTATTCAGATTCTAAATAAATTATTATTTTTTTGTTTTTTGTATTTTAAAATTATACCAAATTCTATATATATATTTCCTATTAATTTATAATTTAAGAATATATATAATTATATATGATCAGTTTATTTTTAATACTATTTTTTAATCTAACGGTTTCCATCCATAATTTAACGGACAGGACCAATATTGCATACAAAAGGACCACTTTCGAATTTCAGGATCAAAAGTGATTTAAACATATTCTTACAGGACTAAAAGTGCAATTTTCCCGTTTTAGTTTTTTTTCCTCAATTTTGGTCCTTTCAGTCTCAATTTTGATCCCTTAGTCCAATTCTAGTCTTTTTAGTCCAATTTCCGCCCTCCAATCTAATTGCAGTCATACTAACTCTAATATAACATATGTGTTTCACGTGGAAAAAAATTGACATTTTTGACATATCATCCGCCACACAAGCTGTTTTGGATGAAAATAAGAGAGATATATTTAATACAAAATATTAAAATATGCATATTTTAATATTTAATCTTTAACAGTTGAAAATTGTTTTTAAGTTGAACTTTAAATTGTTTTAATTTGAACTTTTGTGTTTTTAGACACATTAATTATTTGAGAGCTAACATGTGTATTCTTTTGTATTGATGGTAGAGTTTAGACCCCAAATATGTATAAAATATTTTCAATATTATTGATAAATAATTATAATTATTTACTACTCATGTGTTGGATGATGCGTTCAAAATGTTAAAAATGAAATTGTCACGTAAAATACACATGTTCTATTTCCTTGAGTAGGTCCAAAATTGGATTGAAATTGGGCTTACAGGATCAAAATTGAGACCAAAAGGACGAAAAATCATGGGACTAGCTTGTGTGGATTCGGTCATAGTTACATGACCATTTATTTTTGCAATTTGTTCTGTTTTGATCCCAAAAAAAGTTAAATGTGTCAATTTAGTTCTTTTTTTTTTTTTTTTTAAATTTGTGCTATTTTGGTTCCTAAAAAGTTAAATTTACTAATTTAGTCCTAATTTTCGCAATTACATTTAACTTTTTTGGGACCAAAACAAAACAACTTGTGAAGAAATGTGACTAAATTGAGACATTTAACGTTTTGGGACAAAAAAAGAACAAATTGCAAAAAAAAAAAAAAAAAATCGGACTAAATTGTTACATTTAACTTTTTTGGAACAATTTCAAAAAAGGTAGAAAGTTATGAGACTAAATTGGTTTCTATATATCCCTATTAAAATTATTTGCAACGATATTTACCCATTGCAAATTTTTTACGACATTTTCACCCAGGCGGATTTCAGGCCGTTCCTTCGGAAATTTGGGATGAATATATTTTCATCGTAAATTTGCGACGGTTTTCAAAATTTAAATGCAAATATTTGCGACAAGTATTTATGTGACGACCCAAACTCCGTCACCAATCAGCACTTTGTTGTAGTGTATTTAGTTACATGCAGATTACCTACTACCTCACAAAACAACAAATTAATAGGATATGGTATTGCACCCCCGCCCCCCTGTGTGGACTTCCAGGAAATTCATTATTTTATATTCGAAGTTGAGTACTTATTTAATTAATACATACAACTGTAGAAGTAAATCATGCAGCACACAAGCATGACCGGGTGAATAATATAATCATTCTTGGAAGTAGTGAGTGAGGTTCAATTCTTCATTTGAGGGACGTCATCATAGTTTATATATTTATTTTATTTTTCAATTTAATTGGCACTTCAATATGTTATATTAATATTAATCATAATATATATGACACTGTCTCTTTATCGAAAAAATTTCAAAATACGTCCTGTAACTTAGGTTGATTCCATTTTAAATCCTTTAAATTTTCACTTTTTCAAAATATGTCCTAAGGTGTCCAATTTACATCCTGAAAAATTTCAAAATACATCCTATATCTTAGGTCAATTCCATTTTAAATCCTTTATGTTTTCACCTTTTCAAAATACATTCTAAGATGCCCTATCGAAAATTAAATTTTTCACCGGAAACTGACACGCACGGCTCGAAAGTCTGTTTAAAATTGGGGCTTCCGATAAATTTGGTGACCAGGTAATTAAACACCGGAAGCCCTAATTTTAAAAACACGTTCGAGTCGCACGTGTCAATTTTCGGCGAATTTTTTTATATTTCCAACCAAAAGGATGTAAATTGGACACCTTATGATGTGTTTTGAAAAAGAGAAAACAGATTTTAAATAGAATCGAACTAAGTTACAGGACGTATTTTGAAAATTTCCCCCTTTTATCCTTTATAAGGGTATAGCACGCAATTTTCCTTTATGCTACTATATGATAAAACAATATACTCCCTCCGTCCCGGAGAAAGCTCCCCATGAGCTCCGGGCACGGAGGTTAAGAAATACTAATATAATAAATAGATGTATTAGAGGTGATGTGATTGAGAGAGAGGGGAATATAATGAAATGTGAGAGGAAATAGTTACCAAAAAAGGAATGGGTAGCTTACATTGGAACAGACGAAAAAACAAAGTTGGGGTTGCTTTCACTTGGACGGAGGGAGTATATTTTTATATTAGTTGGTATTCGGGAAAAGCCATATATAAACAAAAGAAAATTGAAATTTCGTCGATCATATCCCCGGCCGCGACAACAATATCAATCAAAGTCGTCGAGTTTGCTTGAACGTCGATCGCCAATGGAACAATAAATTCATCAAGTAACTCACCCGCTCTGAATGAATCGGAACCCACGTACAAACATTCCGACTTTGACAGAGTAAACATGGACAAAATAGCCAGCGACTCGAGATTCAGCTCCGAGGGCACTGAACTAATGTCAGCAAAAAAAACCGCGAGCAAAATCTCACGCGCACCACTTGCAGGAATAATGGACGGCGAATGTAATAAGAATGTTAATAGAGGTTATAACAATTGAAAGAACAAACGCATAGTTGGGGTTGCGCGAAGGGCTGTTACACGAACCGAGCCGCTCGTGAGCTCGACTCAGCTCGGCTCGTTCGTTAAATGAGCCGAGCTCGAGCTCGTTAGATACTCGATTTACTAACGAGCGGGCTCGAGAAAAAAAAATTATTTCAACCCAGGCCCAACCCGGAACAAGCAAGGCCCGCTCCCAGCCCACGAGGGCCCGCCCATAATTGGCCAAATATTTGGCCTTCATGGGACTCGAACCCGGGTGTGTGGGCGCCTAGTGAGGAGCGCCTACCACTCGGACAAGTCTGTTTTTCGTTTATAATTGTAATATTAATTGTATATGTACTCATTTTCAACCCATTTTTTTTTTTAAATTCAAAAAATTAATTTCTTTCTATATTAATATAACTAAATTTGTGATATATAAATATTGTAAATTTAATTTTTTTAATTTATATATTGTAAATCTAATTTATTTATTTTTTGTGTTTTGATTAAAATTCTCAAAAGTTCATATAATGTATACATGTTTTACTCTTTTTTTTTAAACAAATCCATTTAATAATTGAACATTCTTTTAGTTATATTAATTACTAAATTTTGTGGCTTATAATTATTGTAATTTTTTAAAAATTTTAAATTTTAAATGGTAAATGTATTTTTATTTTTAATTTGTTTGATTTTTTAATAATTCTTTTATTTGTTAATTCACACAACAAAAACTTAATTATCAAATAAACTAAATGAATATAAAAACTAAAGAAATTATGTCCAAATAATATAACATAAAAATTTCTAATTTAATCAATAATTTTCTAATTTAATATTAAATTTCCTAATTTAATATAAAATTTTCTAATTTAATCAATAATTTCCTAGCTAACTTAATCAACAATTTTCTAATTTAATCGACATGTTTCTTATTTAATCAATATTTTTTTTTATTTCAATCAATTATAATTTTCTAGCTAGCAATTATTTTTAATTAATATATAATTTAATTTTTGCATAAATTTTAAATTTTTAAATTTAAATTTTGTGATTAGCGACGAAAATTTCCGTCAGTAATCACAAATTTTTAAATTTTTTTTTTAAAATTTTTGTGGTTAGAGACGGAAATTTCCGTCGTTAATCACACGTATTTTTTTTTTTTTGTGATTGCCGACGGAATATCCGTCGGTATTTCATAGTTTTTTTGTAGTGCTTTAACGAGTCGAGCCGAGCTCATTTCTTAGCTCGTCAATGTTATCGAGCCGAGCCGAGCTCGAACTTCAAATACTCGGCTCGGCTCGAATAACAGTCCTAGTTGCGCGCAGAATGTGAAAATAGGGTTGAGAGATTTGGGGAAGATGTTGGGTGGGATTGTTTTGAAGTAGGTTTATTTTCTGATATATTTTTAGTTTGATTATATTTATTATTTGAATTTTAATAATTTAATTGCAAACTTATATAAACTGTATTTTTTTTTTATAATGTGTGAAAATTGAGCTTTTAAAATAATTATTATAAGGGTATTTAGGTAATTTTATGTACATTATTTAGGTAATTAAATATTTCATTCAATTGCGAAGTTAGATTGCACCATAACAAAGAAATACGACGCATCAATTTCTAATTGTGTTCCTATTATCAGGAAGGGCGAACTGGCCTCCTTGACCATAGAAAATCTTTAAGAGAATTTGAGCAAAAAAAGAGAAGTGTTTTAAATCTGGTCAAAACAAATGAATTTGGCTTCAGAAGGCCTTAGTCTCAGAGCTGTGTGTCTTGACCGGCTCGTCGTTCTGATTTCGAAAATTTATTATAGAGAAAATTTTGACGCCGAAGTCAAAAGTTATGCATGTTCCACATTAAACTTACACTTTTACTATAACTTTTTGGGTTATAGCAGATTACCTAATAGGTAAAAGTGACGTGAGCTCCATTTTTCAATTTTTTTTATAAATTATCTAGTTGAAATAAATTTAAAAGGAAATGAGAGTATAAACAACTTACAATAATAAAAACATATAAATTAATAGAATAATGTATTGCAACCCCGCCCCCTATGTGGACTTCCAGGAAATTGGTATACTTTTTGTGAAATTAATTATTTCATATTAAAAGTTGAGTACTTATTGAATTGATACATAAACCTGCATAAGTTAAATCATGTAGCAAACAAACATGACCGGCTGAATAATATAATCAATCTTGGATGTAGTGAGTGAGGTTCAATTCATCATTTGACGGACATGATAATTTATATATATTTTTTATTTTTTTAATTTGGATCCACAATATGCTATATATATTACTAATACATATTTATCTATGAAATTAAAATATTAAAAGAAAAGGAAATATAATCATAATATACATATATATATATATAAAATAAGTAGGGTGAGTATATTAAAAAAAATAAAATAATAGATACTGTGGAGAATTAAAAAAAAAAAAAACACGGGGAGTGAGAATGTAAAATTTTAAACTTTTGTGGGGTACATATCTATCTATGAAATTAAAACAATAAAAGAAAAGGAAATATAGCAACAGGCAAAGGAATATAATATTCCATTTCCATTAAATTGCAGTACACTGATTTTGACTAAACGAGTGTTTAGTTAATCAGTCCAATTCAAATACAAGTAGGCTGTTTCGTGGCTCTTTCCTAGGGGCTTCACTTCACCACCATTTACTAAGAGAGCTAATTAGAAGTATAAATAGTTAACAACCCTGCATTCCCTCTACAACCAATATCTCTTCTTCTCTCTCTCTCTCAAACAAATTAACAATTCTTTCATCCATACTCACATCAGCTAGCAGAATGAAGATGACCGCTGCTCCTCTGAAAAAGTCACAAATTAGTTCCGATGCGGTGCCCCTCTCCGCATACGTGGCCAACACTGTTGTGTTGCCTGTCTTTTTCTCGGTGGTGTATTATCTGCTGCTCCAATGGCGGGAGAAGATCCGCAGCTCCACCCCTCTCCACATTCTTAACCTCTCCCAAATCTCCGCCATACTCATCTTCTTCGCTTCCTTTATCTATCTCCTTTCCTTCATCGGTATTGGTTTCGTCCACTCCCTCATTAACCCCACCTCCGATGACATTTTGGACGAAGAAGAAGAAGAAATTTCTGATCAACTCATCAAAAACAAAACAGTGGATAATGAGGAGCCTATTTCCCAGCTTTCCCTTTCCCTTTCGGATGAGGAGATGGTGATGTCTGTCGTGGAGGGGAAGATCCCTTCCTACGCCCTCGAATCCAAGATGGGTGATTGTAAGCGCGCTGCTGCAATCCGTCGTGAAGCTTTGCAGCGTATCACCGGAAAATCCCTGGAGGGGTTGCCCCTGGAAGGGTTCAACTACGAGGCTATACTAGGCCAGTGCTGCGAAATGCCTGTGGGTTACGTCCAGATTCCAGTGGGCATCGCGGGCCCACTCTTGCTAAATGAGGTGGAGTATTCGGTCCCCATGGCGACTACGGAGGGGTGCCTCATCGCTAGCACCAACAGGGGATGCAAGGCCATCTACGTCTCCGGGGGAGCCACCTGCACCATCCTGAGAGACGGCATGACTAGAGCCCCAGTGGTGAGATTCGCAACCGCCAGGCGTGCAGCAGAGTTGAAGTTCTTCCTTGAAGACCCTCTCAATTTTGAGACCTTGTCGCAAGTATTCAACAGTTCCAGCAGATTCGGGAGGCTCCAGACCATCAAATGCGCCATCACTGGAAAGAATCTGTACATTAGATTCACCTGCAGCACAGGGGACGCCATGGGGATGAACATGGTATCCAAGGGTGTCCAGAATGTACTCGATTTCCTCATCACCAAAGACTACTTTCCAGACATGGATGTCATCGGCATCTCTGGAAATTACTGTTCGGATAAGAAACCAGCTGCCGTCAATTGGATTGAGGGCAGGGGCAAGTCAGTTGTGTGCGAGGCTATAATCAACGAAGAGACTGTGAAGAAGGTGCTCAAAACTGACGTCGCTACCTTGGTCGAACTGAACATGCTAAAGAACCTCACAGGTTCCGCCATGGCAGGAGCTCTCGGTGGCTTCAATGCTCACGCAAGCAACATCGTCTCTGCTGTCTTCCTCGCAACGGGTCAAGATCCTGCACAAAACGTTGAGAGTTCCCACTGTATCACCATGCTGGAAGCCGTTAACCAAGGAAAGGATCTTCATATCTCAGTCACCATGCCTTGCATCGAGGTTGGTACCGTAGGTGGTGGAACTCAGCTCCCCTCACAGGCTGCATGCCTCAACTTGCTCGGAGTTAAGGGAGCCAGTAAGGACACTCCGGGGGCTAATTCTAGAAGATTAGCCACCATTGTTGCCGGGTCTGTTCTCGCGGGAGAGCTGTCCCTACTCTCAGCAATAGCAGCAGGACAACTAGTGAAGAGTCATATGAAGTACAATAGGTCTCCCAACAAAGTTGCAACTTAATTGACCTCTCTAGCTCTTCCTAAATACAACATTCGTTTATTAGTTTTTTTTTTTTTGATTAGTATTAAATATACATTTCTTCTTAGTCATTAATCAAATCTATCTGGTTCACCTCAATTTCTCAAGGCCTTCTTCATTTTCTGTACAGATTTTTCAGAGCAATAATATAATCAATGCAAACCAATTCAACAAATTAAGAATGATCAAGCAAGTATGATGTTCAACCAAGAAAGTTTAATTTATAAATTAACAATCAATTTTATAGTATAACTTAAATGAGAAACAATTAATTAAGTGGATCGTGGTTCGATCAAAATGATATACCTCCACAGTCCACAGAGAGGCTATGAGAACTCCAATAAGTCCAAGACACGTTTCAAATTTTCTTTTTGGGATTATTTCTTAACTCTGGTACTGCCCATCTCAGCAGTTTCCCTGATGAAATATAACATCAATGTCTTTTGTTTTCTCATGAACCTTGGTGCATAGAAGAAAAGTGTATAGTACCATCGATTATCACACAAAATACTATAGTTACTTGCTTCGGATTCACTCCAAACTATCACTACAAAAAATGCGTGTTTTGCGACAGCCTCAAATCCGTAGCAAATTGCAATGGATTTGGCCAAACTGACGAAGTCAACCAAATTTGCGACGGAAAAAACACGTCGCAAATCGCGACGGGATTTGCAACAAATTTTAGAGATAAATTCACAGATGGTCTTGTAACTTTGTCATAATTCACAAAAGGTCATGTAACTTTTTATATTATCAATTTTAGTCTTTTTTGTCTCAATTTTGATCCCTTGAGTCCAATTCTAGTCTTTTAAGTCCAATTTCAGCCCTTTCAAATTTTCTTTGCAAATATTTGCGACAAGTGTTGTGCAACGACCCAAATAAAATGAATAACGCGGAAACAATGCTGCACTATTAATAGAGGCACAAGGCTTTTTGCGATTTTCAGAGACAAGCACAGTTTTCACTTCTTATAATTTGGAGAGAGGCACCACAATATAGAGCTGCCGGAGATCGAACCTCATAAGCTTATGAAAAACACTCAGAATCGGAAACAAATGAAATTTATAGATGTGGAGACAATATTTTGGACATGGGAATTGCTAGTTTTAACATAACATTAATATGCATTGATGTGGATGAAATCCACTTTTCAACAAATAATAATAATGGTAAAAACTATGGAAGTTACCTATAAAAGTAGAGAAAAGTGCACTTTTGGTCCCACCATCCACGGGCACTCATGATTTTGGTCCCAACATTCTGAATTTTGGTCCCGAAAGAGAAAAGCTCGACACATTTGGTCCCAAAGTCGAAAAAGCTAACACATTTGGTTCCACCCACGTTAAATGTTGACGGAACGACTCACGTGCGTGTCACGTGATTATACGCACACACGACTTTATTGAGGACACCCACCGAGATTTTTTTTTAACATTAAAATGGCATAAAAATACCAGTTCTACCCACCTCAGCTAAAGTTAAATAAAATTTCCCTGATTAGTATACCCACCTCCCATTTCATTACAAAATCGCCTCCATCGTCACCACCATTTCTCGTAGCCACATTCACGCCGAAAATATACTTGTAACTCTCAGGTCCATATAAAAAACTCCCAAACAAAATACTCAATCATTCACATTAAGACTTAAAACTCTGTAAAAAAAAAAAAAAATCGAAAATGGATAAAAAAAAATTGGAAAAATAACAGAAATTCATGAAACTTTTTTGAAGAAGAGAGCTATCCAGATCAAAATTTTTTTTGGAAAAATCGGAAACTTTTTTCAAAACAACACTTCAAGATCTTGATTGAAAATACAATCTTTTTTTTTCCCTTTATTGTCCAGATCTTGACTGGAAAAAAGCAACCAAAAAAATAGAAAGGGGTAATACCTTTTTGCGACGAGTGAAGGCGGAGGAGATGTATTTTTCTATGGAGATCGACGGCGGTGGGCAGCGTGGCGAACGACAGAAACAGGGAGGAGCAGCGACGAGGATTGGGGGAGGAGTGGTGCGAACGAGTGGCGTGACAGTGAGAAACAGATCATGGAGGGACGGCGTGGCGCGAGGGAAGAGGGCCGACGTATCGAGTGGCCAAGCAGTTTTCGAGGCTGCGCTGCCCCGGCGTGGTCAGAGAGAGCCCCATGAAGACGGCGATTGTGAAGAGGGAGTTCACATTTACAAGGCCGTCGAGGGCGGTGACGTGGACGCTTGTGGTGGAGAAAGATCCGCCGCCAGGTAGGTCCGGTGCGACGGCGAATAGGGTTCCTTTGGATAAGCTTTGGATCTGCAAGAAATGCAAGAAAGACAAGTTGAGAGATAAGATTGTTGAAGAAGATGAGTAAATTGTGGGTGTGTTAATGAATGAATTAGGGCTTTATGGTGGATAAGGGTATTTTTGTACTTTCTTAGGGTGTGTACTCATCGAACGGGGTGTGTGTTAAGCGAATGAGAAAATAATTAAGGGAATTAGTATCCTCAAGGTTGATTAACGGTTGACTAAGGTCAACTAACAGTTGACTAACTTTGAGACCAAATGTGTCAAGTTTTTCTCTTTCGGGACCAAAATTCAGAATGTTGGGACCAAAATCATGAGTGCCCGTGGATGGTGGGACCAAAAGTGCATTTTTCTCATAAAAGTCCTTCAAATAGTCTCCTCAAAGCTAACAACCACGTGCTCAAAATGCTCCTTGCGCTGCTTACGTGTTTCGAACCTGAAATGAACCCGCCGGGGGAGTTTCCGGTGACGGGCCTCCGACGCTCAAGTCAAGTAAAAGGCTGAGCAAGATGAAGAAAGGTTACTAAAAGCTAATATGAGAAGTGTGTGAATGTGTGTAAAAAATGAGTAGTTCTCCTTTTACATCAAGTGAGTTTGTTAGTGCTTTATTCATTTTGTTTTCAGGGTACTAAGGTCATTTTAAGCTATGTATGCGAGTTAACATGCATATTTTTCTGCATGGCAGTACCATGTCTTATATTCTGATTCTTTCAGAGTCCGTTAGTAGTGAGGACACTCTGTAAAATAAGACAATTAGTTACACTTTTGGCAGTAGGTCTGACCATCTCATATGAGCTCCTCCCGGGACAGTTTATCTTAATACCTGGGTCTAGCTCTTACCAAACATTATATATTGCAATACGAATTTATGTAATTTCTCATCTCTGGCCCAGGTCCTATTAGTTCTGCGTGGTGGGCTTAAGGCCCTTAAAGCTAAAGACCATATTTATTTATGGTCACGGTTATACACACATACATACCTATTGAGGACACCTACTAACTAAACACACACACTGTGAGATGAGGACACCCACGTGGCCACGTGAAAAACCCCAAAAAATTTCAACCCCCACCACATTCTTTCAAAACCCTAAAAATTTCAACCCCCGTCCCTCCCCCGAGCGGCGCCAGCCTCCCCCTCCACTCCCTCCCCAGCTGCGCCGATAGCGTTGCCAACTTCCCCTCCCCTGTAAAAAAAAAATTGTCTCTAAAAACCCTCGCTGCCGCTGTATCGCCGACCCCTACCTTACCCTGCATCGCCGACGCTGATTCGGTTGTAAATTGCATAAGCTCAAGGATCCGAAAAGCCAACGGTTCGATACTGCCCAGGCGGTCCGCCAGCACGGGTTCATACCCTGGCTAACTTTTTTTTTTTTTTTAATTTGGATTTTGAGACATAAAAAGCAGTTGCGTATTACAACGGCCGGTAACGAATATATTTTTTTCTCGAAAATATTATATATTAAAAATAATATTAAAATTGGGATAAAAGTAAATTTAGTCCTATAACTTTCAACCTTTCTTGAAATGGTTCAAAAAAATTAAATATATCAATTTAGTCACATTTTTTTGCATTTTCTTATGTTTTGATCCCAAAAAAGTTAAATGTATCAATTTAGTTCCATATATATATATGTTTTACAATTTGTTCTAATATGGTCCTAAAAAGTTAAATGTACCAATTTAATCCCAATTTTTCGCAATTACATTTAACTTTTTTGGGACCAAAGCAAAACAACTTGTGAAAAAATGAGACTAAATTGATATATTTAACTTTTTGGGACCAAAAAAAGAACAAATTGCCAAAAAAAAAAAAAGAAGGACTAATCTGGTACATTTAACTTTTTTGGGATCATTTCAATTAAAAAATGTAGAAAGTTATGGGTCTAAATTGGTTTATATCCCTATTAAAATTATTTGCAAAGATATTTACCCATCGCAAAATTTTGACGACATTTCCTCCCAGGCAGGTTTCGGGTCGTTCCTTCGCAAATTTGGGATGAATATTTTGGTCGTAAATTGTACGACGGTTTACAAATTTTTGTTGCAAAATATTTGCGACAAGTTTTTATGCGACGACCCAAACTCCGTCGCAAATCAGCGCTTTCTTGTAGTGTATATTGTTACATGCAGATTATAGAGAATATAAAAGTGTGGGAAATATATTTTTCTTGATTAGTTGTAAAGGAGATTTACAATGAGTATTTATACAAGAGATAATTAGGTCTAACCTAACCCTAATGGGCTTTATAAGAGAGCCCATAGGAAACTAAGATGGGCCTATACAATAAATAAGAATGAGAGTGTATTTACTAATATAGGTCCAATACGCCCCCTCAAGATGGAGCACCATTGGTGAGTCCAATCTTGGACATGAGAAGTTGCAGTCGAGTGCTGGAGAGTGGTTTCGTGAGAGCATCCGCAAGTTGATCGGCAGAGGAGACATGGGACGCACGTAGTTGTTTTGTCTTTATGAGGTCACGGACAAAGTGAAAGTCAATAGCAATGTGCTTCATCCGTGAATGAAAAACAGGGTTCGAGCACAAATAGGTGGCACCAATGTTGTCGCAGTAGATAGCTGGTGTAAGTAAAGTGGGGAAGTGGAGCTCCTGAAAAAGGGATTTGAGCCATTGAACTTCAGAGGCAGCGGCAGCAATTGCTCGATATTCAGCTTCAGTCGAGGAGCGAGCAACAGACTTTTGTTTCTTGGACGACCACGAGATAGGATTAGAACCTAGAAATATAATATAGGCACTGGTGGAGGTTCGGTCATCGGTGTCTCTGGCCCAATCAGCATCAGTGAAGCAGTGAAGCGATGAGGATGGATTAGAGGTGAGGGTGACCCCAACATTTCGTGTACCATTCAAGTACCTCAGTAGACGTTTGGCAGCACCCCAGTGAGTGGTAGAGGGTGCATGCATAAACTGCGACAACTTGTGCACAGCAAAGGCAATGTCCGGCCTGGTGAGTTGTAGATATTGAAGGGAACCAAGAACCTGACGATATTGGGTGACATCGGCAGGCGAGGAGCCATCCGAGATAGATAGGCGAGCAGAGGTTGGTAAGGGGGTGCGAACAGGTTTTGAAGTAAGCATGTTGTACCGGGCGAGCAGGTCAGTGACATACTTGCGTTGAGAGAGGAAGCATGAGTTCTTAGATCTGAGAACTTCCACGCCCAAGAAGTAAGATAGAGGACCAAGATCCTTGACTGAGAACTTGGCACTGAGGTCGGCAGCCACACGAGCGAGCATGGGAGTGTTGTTGCCCGTTAGGATGAGGTCGTCAACATAGACGAGGAAGTAGGCGACCACTCCATTGTTGTTGTAGACGAATAGAGATTCATCTGAGTGAGTGGGAGTGAACCCAATTTCTTCGAGAAAGGAGCGAAGAGCATGGTACCACGTGCGAGGAGCCTGTTTCAAGCCATAAATGGATTTGTGTAATTTGCAAACATAGGATGGAAAGGTCTTATCTGCAAAGCCAGGGGGTTGGGCCATGAAGACTGTGTCTGAGAGTGTGCCATGGAGGAAGGCGTTGTTGACATCAAACTGTTGTAGAGGCCAATGCTGAGTGACAGCGATGCTGAGGACTGCTCGCACAGTGGCTGGCTTGACGACCGGACTGAAGGTCTCAGTGAAGTCAACACCTGGTCGTTGGTGAAAGCCTTTGGCAACCAAGCGAGCTTTGTACTTGTCAAGGGATCCGTTAGGTTTTCGTTTGATACGAAAGACCCACTTGGAGCCGACCACATTCTGAGATGTATTGGGAGGAACTAAGTCCCAGGTGCCATTCTGAAGAAGAGCATCAAACTCAGCTGACATGGCTGCTCGCCAGTTTTTGTCTTTGAGTGCCTGCGACACACAACTTGGTTCAATATCAGATGTGATGACAGAGGTAAGCCCATACCTCGGATTTGGCTTGAACACATTGTTCTGAGCTCGAGTTATCATGCGAGGTGCAGGAGGTCGCAAGGGAGCATTGGTCGGTACAGGGATGTCGGATATGGGGGTACTCGGCAGGGAGGTAGTTGTAGGTGTGGTTGGCAGGGGTATGTTTGGTTGGTCGACTAGTGTGAGATGATGCGGAATGATGGGGGTCGGCATCGGGTTGGGGGCGAGGAGGGGTGTGGCAGAACGAGGAGGCGAAGGGGCTATAAGAATGGACGAGGAGCTGGGAGCGGAGGGAGTAGTTGGCGAGGAGTTGGAGGTCGGCAGAGAGGAAGGTTGGTGAGTGGGAGAGGAGATGGAAAAGGGAAACGTATGTTCAACAAATTGAACATGACGCGAGGTGTAGATTCGGTTTGTGGAGCGATCAAGGCAGAGATAAGCGCTCTGTGTGGGTGAGTATCCGATAAAAACACACGGAGTAGAGCGAGGATCGAGTTTGTGAGTTGTGTAGGGGCGAAGTAAGGGATAGCAGAGGCAACCAAATATACGAAGCTTGGTGAGGTTAGGGGGACGAGCAGTGAGTGTTTCATAGGAGGAAGCCATGGTAAGGTTAACTTTGGGAATGCGGTTTATGATGTATGCTGCCGAGCAGACAGCATAAGGCCAGTAAGTGAGGGGCATGGAGGCATGGTGAAGAAGAGCTAGGGCTGTGTCGACCACATGGCGATGACGCCGTTCAGACATGCCATTATGTTCGGGAGTGTGAGGTGGGGTGGTAAGGTGTGCAATGCCATGGGTCTGAAGAAAGGGGCGAAGAGCAATGAATTCTCCCCCATTGTCTGAGTAAAAGGTTTTGATTGTGTTTCGATAGTTGTTTTCAACAAGGGTTTTAAATGTGGTAAATGTGGAGAGGACATCCGATTTTCTTTTTAGGGGGTACACCCAAATATATTTGCTGAAGTGATCAACGAATAATACATAGTATTTGAAATTATCGGGAGATAAGACAGGCGATGACCAGACATCTGAGAAGATAACATCAAGTGGCTTAGTAGATGTAATGCTCGAATCATAAAATGGTAGTTTGTGACTTTTGATACAAGAACAAGAGTTACAATTGAAATGTTTGGAAGGTGCACTGGATAAGTTAAGCTTAGAGAGTGTGTGAGTAAGGATTTTTGTCGATGGGTGGCCAAGGCGAGCATGCCAGGTGGTCGTTGTGAGGTGTTGAGTAGTGAAGGCTTGCGGGGAGGTGCTTGACATGTGTGCCGGCCAGACATACAGATTATTGATACGACTCCCAACGAGGAGAATGCTCCCCGAGTGACCATCCTGCACCTGAAAAGAAGAGCGATCAAAGACAATGTTAACATTGTTATCACGACAGAGACTAGAGAACGAAATCAAGTTTTTCGAGATGTGTGGGACGACCAAGACATTCGAAAAACTGAGAGACTCAAGTTGGGGAAAGCACATAGAGCCAGTGTGCGATATGTGTAAACCTTTACCATCACCAATTTCTACATTGTCAGACCCATCAAAAGCTGAGTGGAGAGAGAGGTTGGCGAGGTCGTTGGTGATGTGATGCGAAGCACCTGAGTCAAGAATCCAGTGATCGGCAGGATGTGCCGAGGAGGCTGAGTGTGCCGAGTAGGCCGGGCGAGAGCTGGGAGAAGGAGCAGCTGTCCGATTGATACGAGAGGGTGGTGTGTACTGACCATGTGGTCGGCGAGAACCAGGAGAAGGAGCAGTGGGCGAGGGTAAAGAAGGAATCTCAGGGCAGGTGCGAGCAGTGTGACCCGGTGTTCGGCAATATTGGCAAGTGCCAAGATAGGGCCTTTGCGAGAACTGGCGAGGACGAGTGTCAACAGTTTTAGACCTCGAGTCAGGTCGCGAGGAGCGATGAAGAGGTTTACTAGCAGTGAGGGCTGAGGCAGGTATAAGGGCTGAGGATGGTCTTGAGGCAATTTGAACCTCGGCACTGAGGAGCTTGTCGCAGAGCTCGGCAAAGGAGATGGGCTGTTCGCGAGCTTGAATGGCATTTGCTATATCATTGTAAGACTCATCAAGGCCAGTTAGTACTTGAAGGGTAACGTCCTCGGCATCAGAAGTAATGCCGAGGAGTGCAAGTTCGTCGACCACAGAGCGAATTTCCATAAGAAAGTTGGAGACCGGGCGAGCACCCTTGGTCAGAGAGCGAAACTTGGTTTTGAGGGCAAGGATGCGGCCTCTGGAGGGTTTTCCATACATGCTTTCAAGCATCGACCAGGCTTCGCAGGAGGTTTTAGTCGATGCCACGAAGGGAATAAGTTTCGGGGACATGGATCCAACCATGGCTGAGAAAATGAGATTGTCCTAACATACCCACAAGTCGTGTGCAGGATTTGGAATGGTGGTGGTGGTGTCGCCAGCAGCTAGGATTGTGGGAGGTGGGCATGGATGTGCGCCCAAGACATAGCCAAAGAGGTTGTGTCCAGTGAGAAGAAGGCGAAGCTGGAATGACCAAGCACCATAGTTGGTGGAGGTAAGCTTCAAGGACATATTTGCAAGTCCTTTAAAAGTGATTGGTGCCGGCGACTGAGATGAAGCGGCCATTGTGTTGAGTAGAGCAGCGGAGAGAGGAGAGGGGCAGCAAGAGTTGGGCGTCTTAAGACGGATGGCGGCGGCGGCGCGTCAGTGGCGAAGACGGCGGCGGCTGGTTATGGTGCAGCAGGCAGCAGCTGGGTTATAGTAGCGGCGGCGGCGGCGGCGACTAGGGTTTGTAGCGGCGGCGGCGGCGGCTAGGGTTTGGATCAGGCGTGAGCCAAATGACTCGATGATACCATATAGAGAATATAAAAGTGTGGGAAATATATTTTTCTTGATTAGTTGTAAAGGAGATTTACAATGAGTATTTATACAAGAGATAATTAGGTCTAACCTAACCCTAATGGGCTTTATAAGAGAGCCATAGGAAACTAAGATGAGCCTATACAATAAATAAGAATGAGAGTGTATTTACTAATATAGGTCCAATACAGATTACCTACTACCTCACAAAACAACAAATTAATAGGATATGGTATTGCACCCCCGCCCCCCTGTGTGGACTTCCAGGAAATCAATTATTTTATATTCGAAGTTGAGTACTTATTTAATTAATTAATAAAACTGCAGAAGTTAATCATGCAGCACGTACACAAGCATGACCGGCCGACTGAATAATATAATCAATCTTGGAAGTAGTGAGTGAGGTTCAATTCTTCATTTGAGGGTCATCATAATTTATATATTATGTTATATTAATCATAATATATATATGAGATCACGCTCTCCCTTTATCCGTTATAATGGTCGAGCATGCAATTTTCCTTTCTGCTACTGCATGACAAAATAATATATCTATGAAATTTAAATTCTTGAACATTAATTTGGTGGGGTACCTATCTATCTATGAAATTAAAACAATAAAAGAAAAGGAAAAATATACAACCAGCCAAAGCAATATAATATTCCATTAAATTACAGTACACTGATTTTGACTAATCAAGTGTTTAGTTAATCAGTCCAATGCAAATGCAAGTAGGGTGTTTCGTGTCTCTTTCCTGGGGGCTTCACTTCACCACCATTTAATTAGGAGTATAAATAATTAAC
This sequence comes from Galeopsis tetrahit, assembly GCA_963675135.1. Taxonomy (NCBI): domain Eukaryota; kingdom Viridiplantae; phylum Streptophyta; class Magnoliopsida; order Lamiales; family Lamiaceae; genus Galeopsis; species Galeopsis tetrahit. The sequence goes on along the minus strand of OY776125.1, from coordinate 9,155,216 downwards.
AACCCTGCATTCCCTCTACAACTACAACCAATATCTCTTCGTCTCTCAAACAAATTATCAATTCTTCATCCATACTCACATCAGCTAGCACTACGAGAATGAAGATGGCCGCCGCTCCTCTCAAAAAGTCGCAAATTAGTTCGGATGCGGTGCCCCTCTCTGTGTACGTGGCCAACACTGTTGTGTTGCCTGTCTTCTTCTCGGCAGTGTATTATCTGCTGCTCCAATGGCGGGAGAAGATCCGCAGCTCCACCCCTCTCCACATCCTTAACCTCTCCCAAATCTCCGCCATACTCATTTTCCTGGCTTCCTTCATCTATCTCCTCGGCTTCATGGGTATTGGTTTCGTTCAGTCCCTCATTAATCCAAACTCCGATGACATTTTGGATGAAGAAGAAGAAATTTCTGATCAACTCATCAAAAACAAAACAGTTGATAATGAGGAGCCTATTTCCCAGCTTTCCCTTTCCCTTTCGGATGAGGAGATGGTGATGTCTGTCGTGGAGGGGAAGATCCCTTCCTATGCCCTCGAATCCAAGTTGGGTGATTGTAAGCGCGCTGCTGCCATCCGCCGTGAAGCTTTGCAGCGTATCACTGGAAAATCCCTGGAGGGGTTGCCCCTGGAAGGGTTCAACTACGAGGCTATACTAGGCCAGTGCTGCGAAATGCCTGTGGGTTACGTCCAGATTCCAGTGGGCATCGCGGGCCCACTCTTGCTAAATGAGGTGGAGTATTCCGTCCCCATGGCGACTACGGAGGGGTGCCTCATCGCTAGCACCAACAGGGGATGCAAGGCCATCTACGTCTCCGGGGGAGCCACCTGCACCATCCTGAGAGACGGCATGACTAGAGCCCCCGTGGTGAGATTCGCAACCGCCAGGCGTGCAGCTGAGTTGAAGTTCTTCCTTGAAGACCCTCTCAATTTTGAGACCTTGTCGCAAGTATTCAACAGTTCCAGCCGATTCGGGAGGCTCCAGACCATCAAATGCGCCATCGCCGGAAAGAATCTCTACATTAGATTCACCTGCAGCACAGGGGACGCCATGGGGATGAACATGGTATCCAAGGGTGTCCAGAATGTACTCGATTTCCTCATCACCAAAGACTACTTTCCAGACATGGATGTCATCGGCATCTCTGGAAATTACTGTTCGGATAAGAAACCAGCTGCCGTCAATTGGATTGAGGGCAGGGGCAAGTCAGTTGTGTGTGAAGCTATAATCAATGAAGAGACTGTGAAGAAGGTGCTCAAAACTGACGTCGCTACCTTGGTCGAACTGAACATGCTAAAGAACCTCACAGGTTCCGCCATGGCAGGAGCTCTCGGTGGCTTCAATGCACACGCAAGCAACATCGTCTCTGCTGTCTTCCTCGCAACAGGTCAAGATCCTGCACAAAACGTTGAGAGTTCCCACTGTATCACCATGCTCGAAGCCGTTAACCAAGGAAAGGACCTTCACATCTCGGTCACCATGCCTTGCATCGAGGTTGGTACCGTAGGTGGTGGAACTCAGCTCCCCTCACAGGCTGCATGCCTCAACTTGCTCGGAGTTAAGGGAGCCAGTAAGGACACTCCGGGGGCTAATTCTAGAAGATTAGCCACCATTGTTGCCGGGTCTGTTCTCGCGGGAGAGCTGTCCCTACTCTCAGCAATAGCTGCAGGACAACTAGTGAAGAGTCATATGAAGTACAATAGGTCTCCCAACAAAGTTTCAACTTAATTGACCTCTCTAGCTCCTTTTAAATTCACATTCGTTAATTTATTAGTTTTTTCTTATTGATTAGTATTAAATATACATTTCTTCTTAGTCATTAATCAAATCGATCTGGTTCAACTTAATTTCTCAAGCCTTTCTTCATTTTCTGTACAAAGAGTTTCAGAGCAATAATATAATCAATGCAAACCAATTCAACAAATTAAGAATGATCAAGCAAGTATGATGATGTTCAACCAAGAAAGAGAAACACCACACCTAGATTAATTGAGTGGTTTGACCAATATGATCGAATTCACTCCAATCTATCACTAAAAAAAAATTGTGTGTTCTGCGACAGCTTCAAATCCGTCGGAAATTGCGACAGATTTGGCCAAATTGATGAAGTCAACCAAATTTGCAACGTAAACAAAATCCGGGATTTGCAACAAATTTCAGGGATAAATTCACAGATGGTCTAGTAACTTTTTCAGAATCCACAAAAGGTCCTGTAACTTTTTATTTAATCAGTTTTAGTTTGGGAAAATTGCACTTTTAGTCCTATAAGAATATGTTCAAATCACTTTTAGTCGTTTTTACTACACTATTGGTCCTGTAAAAATACTTCTGTTAACATTTAACAGAAAAGATGACTGAGCCTCTCAATTGCAATATTGTTTTTAAATTAAAACCAATTAAAATATTTATAATTATAATACAATTTTTTTATATATTAAAATTTTAGCTCTACCCATCGAACGCGAGTCTTCCTCCCATCAAATAATTTCGGCGAGTCTCCCTTCCGACAAAAATTTCCGGCGACTTCCCAATCACCCACAACTCATGTACGCTGTCCCAACCCCTCCTATTTCCCCTACTTCATTCGCCGAAAATTCCCAAAATACTGAGAAAAAATAACACCCATGAGCCACCAAAATCTGAAATCTCACAGTCACCCTCACCACACCCCGTCGCCAGACACGAATATAAAAAGTCGGAGAAACATAGTTAAGAAAACAATAAAAAAATTGAAATGAAACTTTACAAATTGGAGATGAAGGAGAGATCGAAATTTGAAATTGACAAGGGGCTTCGATTCCTAGCATTGATACGAGACTACAGTGTGGATAGCCTCAATGAAATTTGTGACCGGATTCAAATTTCGAATTTTCTTGAAATTTTTGAAGAATATGGATTGAAATTTTTTAATTATATTCCAATTCTGTGAAAAAAAATAATTATTCAGATTCTAAATAAATTATTATTTTTTTGTTTTTTGTATTTTAAAATTATACCAAATTCTATATATATATTTCCTATTAATTTATAATTTAAGAATATATATAATTATATATGATCAGTTTATTTTTAATACTATTTTTTAATCTAACGGTTTCCATCCATAATTTAACGGACAGGACCAATATTGCATACAAAAGGACCACTTTCGAATTTCAGGATCAAAAGTGATTTAAACATATTCTTACAGGACTAAAAGTGCAATTTTCCCGTTTTAGTTTTTTTTCCTCAATTTTGGTCCTTTCAGTCTCAATTTTGATCCCTTAGTCCAATTCTAGTCTTTTTAGTCCAATTTCCGCCCTCCAATCTAATTGCAGTCATACTAACTCTAATATAACATATGTGTTTCACGTGGAAAAAAAATTGACATTTTTGACATATCATCCGCCACACAAGCTGTTTTGGATGAAAATAAGAGAGATATATTTAATACAAAATATTAAAATATGCATATTTTAATATTTAATCTTTAACAGTTGAAAATTGTTTTTAAGTTGAACTTTAAATTGTTTTAATTTGAACTTTTGTGTTTTTAGACACATTAATTATTTGAGAGCTAACATGTGTATTCTTTTGTATTGATGGTAGAGTTTAGACCCCAAATATGTATAAAATATTTTCAATATTATTGATAAATAATTATAATTATTTACTACTCATGTGTTGGATGATGCGTTCAAAATGTTAAAAATGAAATTGTCACGTAAAATACACATGTTCTATTTCCTTGAGTAGGTCCAAAATTGGATTGAAATTGGGCTTACAGGATCAAAATTGAGACCAAAAGGACGAAAAATCATGGGACTAGCTTGTGTGGATTCGGTCATAGTTACATGACCATTTATTTTTGCAATTTGTTCTGTTTTGATCCCAAAAAAAGTTAAATGTGTCAATTTAGTTCTTTTTTTTTTTTTTTTAAATTTGTGCTATTTTGGTTCCTAAAAAGTTAAATTTACTAATTTAGTCCTAATTTTCGCAATTACATTTAACTTTTTTGGGACCAAAACAAAACAACTTGTGAAGAAATGTGACTAAATTGAGACATTTAACGTTTTGGGACAAAAAAAGAACAAATTGCAAAAAAAAAAAAAAAAAATCGGACTAAATTGTTACATTTAACTTTTTTGGAACAATTTCAAAAAAGGTAGAAAGTTATGAGACTAAATTGGTTTCTATATATCCCTATTAAAATTATTTGCAACGATATTTACCCATTGCAAATTTTTTACGACATTTTCACCCAGGCGGATTTCAGGCCGTTCCTTCGGAAATTTGGGATGAATATATTTTCATCGTAAATTTGCGACGGTTTTCAAAATTTAAATGCAAATATTTGCGACAAGTGTTTATGTGACGACCCAAACTCCGTCACCAATCAGCACTTTGTTGTAGTGTATTTAGTTACATGCAGATTACCTACTACCTCACAAAACAACAAATTAATAGGATATGGTATTGCACCCCCGCCCCCCTGTGTGGACTTCCAGGAAATTCATTATTTTATATTCGAAGTTGAGTACTTATTTAATTAATACATACAACTGTAGAAGTAAATCATGCAGCACACAAGCATGACCGGGTGAATAATATAATCATTCTTGGAAGTAGTGAGTGAGGTTCAATTCTTCATTTGAGGGACGTCATCATAGTTTATATATTTATTTTATTTTTCAATTTAATTGGCACTTCAATATGTTATATTAATATTAATCATAATATATATGACACTGTCTCTTTATCGAAAAAATTTCAAAATACGTCCTGTAACTTAGGTTGATTCCATTTTAAATCCTTTAAATTTTCACTTTTTCAAAATATGTCCTAAGGTGTCCAATTTACATCCTGAAAAATTTCAAAATACATCCTATATCTTAGGTCAATTCCATTTTAAATCCTTTATGTTTTCACCTTTTCAAAATACATTCTAAGATGCCCTATCGAAAATTAAATTTTTCACCGGAAACTGACACGCACGGCTCGAAAGTCTGTTTAAAATTGGGGCTTCCGATAAATTTGGTGACCAGGTAATTAAACACCGGAAGCCCTAATTTTAAAAACACGTTCGAGTCGCACGTGTCAATTTTCGGCGAATTTTTTTATATTTCCAACCAAAAGGATGTAAATTGGACACCTTATGATGTGTTTTGAAAAAGAGAAAACAGATTTTAAATAGAATCGAACTAAGTTACAGGACGTATTTTGAAAATTTCCCCCTTTTATCCTTTATAAGGGTATAGCACGCAATTTTCCTTTATGCTACTATATGATAAAACAATATACTCCCTCCGTCCCGGAGAAAGCTCCCCATGAGCTCCGGGCACGGAGGTTAAGAAATACTAATATAATAAATAGATGTATTAGAGGTGATGTGATTGAGAGAGAGGGGAATATAATGAAATGTGAGAGGAAATAGTTACCAAAAAAGGAATGGGTAGCTTACATTGGAACAGACGAAAAAACAAAGTTGGGGTTGCTTTCACTTGGACGGAGGGAGTATATTTTTATATTAGTTGGTATTCGGGAAAAGCCATATATAAACAAAAGAAAATTGAAATTTCGTCGATCATATCCCCGGCCGCGACAACAATATCAATCAAAGTCGTCGAGTTTGCTTGAACGTCGATCGCCAATGGAACAATAAATTCATCAAGTAACTCACCCGCTCTGAATGAATCGGAACCCACGTACAAACATTCCGACTTTGACAGAGTAAACATGGACAAAATAGCCAGCGACTCGAGATTCAGCTCCGAGGGCACTGAACTAATGTCAGCAAAAAAAACCGCGAGCAAAATCTCACGCGCACCACTTGCAGGAATAATGGACGGCGAATGTAATAAGAATGTTAATAGAGGTTATAACAATTGAAAGAACAAACGCATAGTTGGGGTTGCGCGTAGGGCTGTTACACGAACCGAGCCGCTCGTGAGCTCGACTCAGCTCGGCTCGTTCGTTAAATGAGCCGAGCTCGAGCTCGTTAGATACTCGATTTACTAACGAGCGGGCTCGAGAAAAAAAAATTATTTCAACCCAGGCCCAACCCGGAACAAGCAAGGCCCGCTCCCAGCCCACGAGGGCCCGCCCATAATTGGCCAAATATTTGGCCTTCATGGGACTCGAACCCGGGTGTGTGGGCGCCTAGTGAGGAGCGCCTACCACTCGGACAAGTCTGTTTTTCGTTTATAATTGTAATATTAATTGTATATGTACTCATTTTCAACCCATTTTTTTTTTTAAATTCAAAAAATTAATTTCTTTCTATATTAATATAACTAAATTTGTGATATATAAATATTGTAAATTTAATTTTTTTAATTTATATATTGTAAATCTAATTTATTTATTTTTTGTGTTTTGATTAAAATTCTCAAAAGTTCATATAATGTATACATGTTTTACTCTTTTTTTTTAAACAAATCCATTTAATAATTGAACATTCTTTTAGTTATATTAATTACTAAATTTTGTGGCTTATAATTATTGTAATTTTTTAAAAATTTTAAATTTTAAAAGGTAAATGTATTTTTATTTTTAATTTGTTTGATTTTTTAATAATTCTTTTATTTGTTAATTCACACAACAAAAACTTAATTATCAAATAAACTAAATGAATATAAAAACTAAAGAAATTATGTCCAAATAATATAACATAAAAATATCTAATTTAATCAATAATTTTCTAATTTAATATTAAATTTCCTAATTTAATATAAAATTTTCTAATTTAATCAATAATTTCCTAGCTAACTTAATCAACAATTTTCTAATTTAATCGACATGTTTCTTATTTAATCAATATTTTTTTTTATTTCAATCAATTATAATTTTCTAGCTAGCAATTATTTTTAATTAATATATAATTTAATTTTTGCATAAATTTTAAATTTTTAAATTTAAATTTTGTGATTAGCGACGAAAATTTCCGTCAGTAATCACAAATTTTTAAATTTTTTTTTTAAAATTTTTGTGGTTAGAGACGGAAATTTCCGTCGTTAATCACACGTATTTTTTTTTTTTTGTGATTGCCGACGGAATATCCGTCGGTATTTCATAGTTTTTTTGTAGTGCTTTAACGAGTCGAGCCGAGCTCATTTCTTAGCTCGTCAATGTTATCGAGCCGAGCCGAGCTCGAACTTCAAATACTCGGCTCGGCTCGAATAACAGTCCTAGTTGCGCGCAGAATGTGAAAATAGGGTTGAGAGATTTGGGGAAGATGTTGGGTGGGATTGTTTTGAAGTAGGTTTATTTTCTGATATATTTTTAGTTTGATTATATTTATTATTTGAATTTTAATAATTTAATTGCAAACTTATATAAACTGTATTTTTTTTTTATAATGTGTGAAAATTGAGCTTTTAAAATAATTATTATAAGGGTATTTAGGTAATTTTATGTACATTATTTAGGTAATTAAATATTTCATTCAATTGCGAAGTTAGATTGCACCATAACAAAGAAATACGACGCATCAATTTCTAATTGTGTTCCTATTATCAGGAAGGGCGAACTGGCCTCCTTGACCATAGAAAATCTTTAAGAGAATTTGAGCAAAAAAAGAGAAGTGTTTTAAATCTGGTCAAAACAAATGAATTTGGCTTCAGAAGGACTTAGTCTCAGAGCTGTGTGTCTTGACCGGCTCGTCGTTCTGATTTCGAAAATTTATTATAGAGAAAATTTTGACGCCGAAGTCAAAAGTTATGCATGTTCCACATTAAACTTACACTTTTACTATAACTTTTTGGGTTATAGCAGATTACCTAATAGGTAAAAGTGACGTGAGCTCCATTTTTCAATTTTTTTTATAAATTATCTAGTTGAAATAAATTTAAAAGGAAATGAGAGTATAAACAACTTACAATAATAAAAACATATAAATTAATAGAATAATGTATTGCAACCCCGCCCCCTATGTGGACTTCCAGGAAATTGGTATACTTTTTGTGAAATTAATTATTTCATATTAAAAGTTGAGTACTTATTGAATTGATACATAAACCTGCATAAGTTAAATCATGTAGCAAACAAACATGACCGGCTGAATAATATAATCAATCTTGGATGTAGTGAGTGAGGTTCAATTCATCATTTGACGGACATGATAATTTATATATATTTTTTATTTTTTTAATTTGGATCCACAATATGCTATATATATTACTAATACATATTTATCTATGAAATTAAAATATTAAAAGAAAAGGAAATATAATCATAATATACATATACATATATATATATATAAAATAAGTAGGGTGAGTATATTAAAAAAAAAAAAATAATAGATACTGTGGAGAATTAAAAAAAAAAAAACACGGGGAGTGAGAATGTAAAATTTTAAACTTTTGTGGGGTACATATCTATCTATGAAATTAAAACAATAAAAGAAAAGGAAATATAGCAACAGGCAAAGGAATATAATATTCCATTTCCATTAAATTGCAGTACACTGATTTTGACTAAACGAGTGTTTAGTTAATCAGTCCAATTCAAATACAAGTAGGCTGTTTCGTGGCTCTTTCCTAGGGGCTTCACTTCACCACCATTTACTAAGAGAGCTAATTAGAAGTATAAATAGTTAACAACCCTGCATTCCCTCTACAACCAATATCTCTTCTTCTCTCTCTCTCTCAAACAAATTAACAATTCTTTCATCCATACTCACATCAGCTAGCAGAATGAAGATGACCGCTGCTCCTCTGAAAAAGTCACAAATTAGTTCCGATGCGGTGCCCCTCTCCGCATACGTGGCCAACACTGTTGTGTTGCCTGTCTTTTTCTCGGTGGTGTATTATCTGCTGCTCCAATGGCGGGAGAAGATCCGCAGCTCCACCCCTCTCCACATTCTTAACCTCTCCCAAATCTCCGCCATACTCATCTTCTTCGCTTCCTTTATCTATCTCCTTTCCTTCATCGGTATTGGTTTCGTCCACTCCCTCATTAACCCCACCTCCGATGACATTTTGGACGAAGAAGAAGAAGAAATTTCTGATCAACTCATCAAAAACAAAACAGTGGATAATGAGGAGCCTATTTCCCAGCTTTCCCTTTCCCTTTCGGATGAGGAGATGGTGATGTCTGTCGTGGAGGGGAAGATCCCTTCCTACGCCCTCGAATCCAAGATGGGTGATTGTAAGCGCGCTGCTGCAATCCGTCGTGAAGCTTTGCAGCGTATCACCGGAAAATCCCTGGAGGGGTTGCCCCTGGAAGGGTTCAACTACGAGGCTATACTAGGCCAGTGCTGCGAAATGCCTGTGGGTTACGTCCAGATTCCAGTGGGCATCGCGGGCCCACTCTTGCTAAATGAGGTGGAGTATTCGGTCCCCATGGCGACTACGGAGGGGTGCCTCATCGCTAGCACCAACAGGGGATGCAAGGCCATCTACGTCTCCGGGGGAGCCACCTGCACCATCCTGAGAGACGGCATGACTAGAGCCCCAGTGGTGAGATTCGCAACCGCCAGGCGTGCAGCAGAGTTGAAGTTCTTCCTTGAAGACCCTCTCAATTTTGAGACCTTGTCGCAAGTATTCAACAGTTCCAGCAGATTCGGGAGGCTCCAGACCATCAAATGCGCCATCACTGGAAAGAATCTGTACATTAGATTCACCTGCAGCACAGGGGACGCCATGGGGATGAACATGGTATCCAAGGGTGTCCAGAATGTACTCGATTTCCTCATCACCAAAGACTACTTTCCAGACATGGATGTCATCGGCATCTCTGGAAATTACTGTTCGGATAAGAAACCAGCTGCCGTCAATTGGATTGAGGGCAGGGGCAAGTCAGTTGTGTGCGAGGCTATAATCAACGAAGAGACTGTGAAGAAGGTGCTCAAAACTGACGTCGCTACCTTGGTCGAACTGAACATGCTAAAGAACCTCACAGGTTCCGCCATGGCAGGAGCTCTCGGTGGCTTCAATGCTCACGCAAGCAACATCGTCTCTGCTGTCTTCCTCGCAACGGGTCAAGATCCTGCACAAAACGTTGAGAGTTCCCACTGTATCACCATGCTGGAAGCCGTTAACCAAGGAAAGGATCTTCATATCTCAGTCACCATGCCTTGCATCGAGGTTGGTACCGTAGGTGGTGGAACTCAGCTCCCCTCACAGGCTGCATGCCTCAACTTGCTCGGAGTTAAGGGAGCCAGTAAGGACACTCCGGGGGCTAATTCTAGAAGATTAGCCACCATTGTTGCCGGGTCTGTTCTCGCGGGAGAGCTGTCCCTACTCTCAGCAATAGCAGCAGGACAACTAGTGAAGAGTCATATGAAGTACAATAGGTCTCCCAACAAAGTTGCAACTTAATTGACCTCTCTAGCTCTTCCTAAATACAACATTCGTTTATTAGTTTTTTTTTTTTTGATTAGTATTAAATATACATTTCTTCTTAGTCATTAATCAAATCTATCTGGTTCACCTCAATTTCTCAAGGCCTTCTTCATTTTCTGTACAGATTTTTCAGAGCAATAATATAATCAATGCAAACCAATTCAACAAATTAAGAATGATCAAGCAAGTATGATGTTCAACCAAGAAAGTTTAATTTATAAATTAACAATCAATTTTATAGTATAACTTAAATGAGAAACAATTAATTAAGTGGATCGTGGTTCGATCAAAATGATATACCTCCACAGTCCACAGAGAGGCTATGAGAACTCCAATAAGTCCAAGACACGTTTCAAATTTTCTTTTTGGGATTATTTCTTAACTCTGGTACTGCCCATCTCAGCAGTTTCCCTGATGAAATATAACATCAATGTCTTTTGTTTTCTCATGAACCTTGGTGCATAGAAGAAAAGTGTATAGTACCATCGATTATCACACAAAATACTATAGTTACTTGCTTCGGATTCACTCCAAACTATCACTACAAAAAATGCGTGTTTTGCGACAGCCTCAAATCCGTAGCAAATTGCAATGGATTTGGCCAAACTGACGAAGTCAACCAAATTTGCGACGGAAAAAACACGTCGCAAATCGCGACGGGATTTGCAACAAATTTTAGAGATAAATTCACAGATGGTCTTGTAACTTTGTCATAATTCACAAAAGGTCATGTAACTTTTTATATTATCAATTTTAGTCTTTTTTGTCTCAATTTTGATCCCTTGAGTCCAATTCTAGTCTTTTAAGTCCAATTTCAGCCCTTTCAAATTTTCTTTGCAAATATTTGCGACAAGTGTTGTGCAACGACCCAAATAAAATGAATAACGCGGAAACAATGCTGCACTATTAATAGAGGCACAAGGCTTTTTGCGATTTTCAGAGACAAGCACAGTTTTCACTTCTTATAATTTGGAGAGAGGCACCACAATATAGAGCTGCCGGAGATCGAACCTCATAAGCTTATGAAAAACACTCAGAATCGGAAACAAATGAAATTTATAGATGTGGAGACAATATTTTGGACATGGGAATTGCTAGTTTTAACATAACATTAATATGCATTGATGTGGATGAAATCCACTTTTCAACAAATAATAATAATGGTAAAAACTATGGAAGTTACCTATAAAAGTAGAGAAAAGTGCACTTTTGGTCCCACCATCCACGGGCACTCATGATTTTGGTCCCAACATTCTGAATTTTGGTCCCGAAAGAGAAAAGCTCGACACATTTGGTCCCAAAGTCGAAAAAGCTAACACATTTGGTTCCACCCACGTTAAATGTTGACGGAACGACTCACGTGCGTGTCACGTGATTATACGCACACACGACTTTATTGAGGACACCCACCGAGATTTTTTTTTAACATTAAAATGGCATAAAAATACCAGTTCTACCCACCTCAGCTAAAGTTAAATAAAATTTCCCTGATTAGTATACCCACCTCCCATTTCATTACAAAATCACCTCCATCGTCACCACCATTTCTCGTAGCCACATTCACGCCGAAAATATACTTGTAACTCTCAGGTCCATATAAAAAACTCCCAAAAAAAATACTCAATCATTCACATTAAGACTTAAAACTCTGTAAAAAAAAAAAAATCGAAAATGGATAAAAAAAAATTGGAAAAATAACAGAAATTCATGAAACTTTTTTGAAGAAGAGAGCTGTCCAGATCAAAAAAAATTTTGGAAAAATCGGAAACTTTTTTTAAAACAACACTTCAAGATCTTGATTGAAAATACAATCTTTTTTTTTCCCTTTATTGTCCAGATCTTGACTGGAAAAAAGCAACCAAAAAAATAGAAAGGGGTAATACCTTTTTGCGACGAGTGAAGGCGGAGGAGATGTATTTTTCTATGGAGATCGACGGCGGTGGGCAGCGTGGCGAACGACAGAAACAGGGAGGAGCAGCGACGAGGATTGGGGGAGGAGTGGTGCGAACGAGCGGCGTGACAGGGAGAAACAGATCATGGAGGGACAGCGTGGCGCGAGGGAAGAGGGCCGACGTATCGAGTGGCCAAGCAGTTTTCGAGGCTGCGCTGCCCCGGCGTGGTCAGAGAGAGCCCCATGAAGACGGCGATTGTGAAGAGGGAGTTCACATTTACAAGGCCGTCGAGGGCGGTGACGTGGACGCTTGTGGTGGAGAAAGATCCGCCGCCAGGTAGGTCCGGTGCGACGGCGAATAGGGTTCCTTTGGATAAGCTTTGGATCTGCAAGAAATGCAAGAAAGACAAGTTGAGAGATAAGATTGTTGAAGAAGATGAGTAAATTGTGGGTGTGTTAATGAATGAATTAGGGCTTTATGGTGGATAAGGGTATTTTTGTACTTTCTTAGGGTGTGTACTCATCGAACGGGGTGTGTGTTAAGCGAATGAGAAAATAATTAAGGGAATTAGTATCCTCAAGGTTGATTAACGGTTGACTAAGGTCAACTAACAGTTGACTAACTTTGAGACCAAATGTGTCAAGTTTTTCTCTTTCGGGACCAAAATTCAGAATGTTGGGACCAAAATCATGAGTGCCCGTGGATGGTGGGACCAAAAGTGCATTTTTCTCATAAAAGTCCTTCAAATAGTCTCCTCAAAGCTAACAACCACGTGCTCCCAAAATGCTCCTTGCGCTGCTTACGTGTTTCGAACCTGAAATGAACCCGCCGGGGGAGTTTCCGGTGACGGGCCTCCGACGCTCAAGTCAAGTAAAAGGCTGAGCAAGATGAAGAAAGGTTACTAAAAGCTAATATGAGAAGTGTGTGAATGTGTGTAAAAAATGAGTAGTTCTCCTTTTACATCAAGTGAGTTTGTTAGTGCTTTATTCATTTTGTTTTCAGGGTACTAAGGTCATTTTAAGCTATGTATGCGAGTTAACATGCATATTTTTCTGCGTGGCAGTACCATGTCTTATATTCTGATTCTTTCAGAGTCCGTTAGTAGTGAGGACACTCTGTAAAATAAGACAATTAGTTACACTTTTGGCAGTAGGTCTGACCATCTCATATGAGCTCCTCCCGGGACAGTTTATCTTAATACCTGGGTCTAGCTCTTACCAAACATTATATATTGCAATACGAATTTATGTAATTTCTCATCTCTGGCCCAGGTCCTATTAGTTCTGCGTGGTGGGCTTAAGGCCCTTAAAGCTAAAGACCATATTTATTTATGGTCACGGTTATACACACATACATACCTATTGAGGACACCTACTAACTAAACACACACACTGTGAGATGAGGACACCCACGTGGCCACGTGAAAAACCCCAAAAAATTTCAACCCCCACCACATTCTTTCAAAACCCTAAAAATTTCAACCCCCGTCCCTCCCCCGAGCGGCGCCAGCCTCCCCCTCCACTCCCTCCCCAGCTGCGCCGACAGCGTTGCCAACTTCCCCTCCCCTGTAAAAAAAAAAATTGTCTCTAAAAACCCTCGATGCCGCTGTATCGCCGACCCCTACCTTACCCTGCATCGCCGACGCTGATTCGGTTGTAAATTGCATAAGATTTCATGTGTTTTAGTGATAAAATTTGAGAGGTTTTCATTCATTTTCACACTAATATGCTTGATTTGATTGAGAGAGGTGTTTGAGCTCGTTTTGTAGGAATACGATGGGAATTAGGCATTAAAATCGCAAAAATGAGTGGTCAATCATCATTTACACTCACTGGAATGAAGAAAGGATTGCACCATTGGATTCATCTCGAAAAATGGTGTGGAATGAAAAAACGAATCAAGTCAATCGGAGTTCGGAAGCTCGAGATATGAAGGGACGAAGACCGAGGACGAAATCTGGGCCGAAGTATCCGCCCGACCGGACCGACCAGCCCGGCCAGTGATCTGCACCCACCTTTTTGATAAGTACACCCCCTGCGCGTATTTTTGGCCAAAATCAACTTGCGAAGTTTTGGCCCGGCCGGGCCACTTTTCCCGCCCGGCCGGGCCACCTGCTCCTGTCCATTTCGCGCACCCAACTTGTCCGCCCGACCACGCCACTTATCCACCCGGCCGGGTGGACCCATTTTCGGGGTTTTTAGCCAATTTTCTCCATATTTCAAGGGCCTAATTGCAAAATTAATTCAAGACTTCTACACCAACCATAAATAGACCAAATTTGAGTTTTACAAGGGAGTCTTACTCCTTTTACAAGCTTTCTTCACACACATTCACATAGTAGTAGGTGTTCTTCATAGATTAGTTTAATTTCTTCATTAGATTAGATAGATTAGTGGTTTTTACTTCAAATCAAGCTACGATTATAATCGGGCATCGTCTATTACATCGGTTTGTACCTAATTTCTCATGATCAAGGTGATATTATTCTATTTTGCAATTCAATTTAGTATTTTCTTAGTTTCTTCAATCTTTTTCTATTTTACCATTAGTTTGATGTTATTTGTTGTTTTAGTCATGGATTCCTATCATATAACCATGGGCTAAGTTCTAATTGCCTAGGGTGTGGAAGTTTTGGTGGTTAAGTGGTGTAATTATGGATTGATTGCATGATTAACTTAGGAATTGGGTGTATATGTTTCTAGTGTTGTAATTTCCATGATTCAATTGATTAATTCACCCTATTAGCTAGCATTGTTAGTTTTGTCGACTTCAACGACCGTATTTGGTTGCATGTTTAAGAGTGTGTATATGAGCTTGAATTAATCGATTAGAAGTAACATAGTAATTAGCTACACCGATCGGGGGTTGATTGCTTAGATCGACGACACTAGACACTAGTCGATTAGAGGTCGTCTATTAGATTAGTGAGAGGGCGTCTCATAAACATTAGTAACCGTGTTGAACGTGTTTATGAGACACTATCCTAAGAGCTTATGGTATTGATTAGACTTTATAATTGCTAATTGATGCACGTGTTCACCTAAGCCTCACAAGGGATTGGTCGACACACACGAGTGATAGCCTTTAGCTTTACCCAATACCTTAAGTTTAATTTATGTGATTTAGTCCATTAATTCACCACACAACCTACAAAATGGATACACCCGAGGCAATACTCTCTCACTTTGCACTTTCGAAAGGAAGTTAGATAACTTGTTATTTCGATTGTCCATTTCTTCTTGTCTTAGTTCATCTAGTTTCGTACTTGTGTTTTAAATCCCGAAAATCCAAACAAACACGTGTAGTTACTACAATATCATGCATACTCGTAACTTTAGGGATTCGCTTACACTCAATTAAATCCTTGGAACGAACAAACTACTTGGTCGTACTTACGTACTACAATCGGACCCATATGCTTGTGGGGATCGTATTGTTAAGTGCTTTAAAAAGTGTTGAAAAACGAGACAAGTCAATGGCGCCGCTGCCGGGGATTTAAGCGAGTGTTATTAGTGAAACTTAGAGTTTGTTGAGTGTTATTGATAGTAGCATTTCTTTTCGTTGTTTTGTTTTTGTTCATCTTTGTGGGCTTTGACATTTTTCTTTTGTAGGTGCATGATCACAAGATCGCGTGGAGGAAACCTTGAACAGTTGGATCTTGAGATCGAGGCACACGCAAGGAGAAGGAATTGAAGTAGAAACCGTCAAAGAGTCATAGAAGAACAATTTGAGATGGAGAACAATGAAGAAATGAATCCTCCACCAATGGAAAATGAGGAGAATCCCCAAGTTGGGAATCAACAAGGAGGTAATCCACCTCAAAACCCTCCACAAAATCTCATTAATCCCAATCCACAATATCCACCCCAAAACCACTTTCCATATCACGGATACAATCCTTACCCTTATCCACCTCCACAACAAGCCTACTATCCACTACCTCCACCTCATCCATATCCACTACATCAACACCCATATCCTCCACCTCAACAAATCCAAGAAGAATACGTTCCTCCTCCTCGACATATAGAAGAACCTCAACGTGTGTACCATGGAAGGACAATGAGGGAATATTTTGAGCCTCAACCTAGGGAGCATTACGATGGGTTGGCAAGACCAAGGGTGGAGGCAAACAATTTTGAGATTAGTGCCTCTTTATTAAGGATGTTGAGGGAGAGACAATTTGAAGGAAGGACGGAGGAAGGATTTGAGGAAGAACCGAATGAACACCTTGCTCAATTCTTAGAGATGGTCGACACTCTCAAGCAAAACGGAGTGTCGGAAGATGCTAAAAAGATGAGGCTATTTCCATTTACATTGTCGGGGAAAGCAAAAGCTTGGCTACAATCAAGCATTCCCGTTGGAGAAGTGAGGACGTGGGAAGAGTTGAAAAAGAGATTTCTATTGAAGTACTACCCTCCTTCAAAGACTATGGAAGCCAAACAAAAGATCTCTACATTCCAACAAGGTCCAACGGAGGGAATCAAAGAGGCATGGGAAAGGTTTACGAATCTTCTCATCACATGCCCCCATCATGGTTTCCCAATAGAACAAAAAACATGTTGGTTCGTTGGTGGGTTACGAGTGGAAGATCAACACCACATTGATGCTTGTGCGAGGAGTGTAGTGCTATCCTTCAACGAACCCCTCCCGAAAAGCTCAAGGATCCGGGTAGTTTCACTCTCCCATGTGAGATTGGTGATGGTCCCATGATGAAAGCTCTTTGTGATTTGGGAGCTAGCATCAATTTGATGCCACTTTCAATCTTCAAGCGTTTGGGACTTGGAGAAGTAGTGCCCACATCAATTACTCTCCAATTAGCGGATCGTTCCATCACCCATCCTAAAGGGATCATTGAAGATGTATTGGTGAAGGTTGACAAGTTCATCATTCCGGCCGACTTCGTGGTGTTAGATATGAAAGAAGATGCAAATATCCCATTGATTCTTGGGAGGCCGTTTCTTGCCACGGGGGGAGCAAACATAAACTTAAGGAAAGGAGAGGTGACATTGGAGGTGAATGGAGAGAAGGTGATCTTCTCCAAGTATCGCTCAATTGAGAGTTCCCCAAGAAAAAAAGAATCTCACTCCGTCAAAGAACTCGACATTTGTGTGAAGGAGCCCTTACCAAAATTCCCATTGAACGATCCGGGAGATGATCAAGAAATGAAGCAAACACTCAAACTTGAGCAAAACTCAAGTTTGGGGGGGGGGGTTGATGAGGAATAAAAGTTTGGGGAGTTCCTTGAGGGTAGTGATGATGAAGAGGGAAGAAGAAAGAGTTCTAAAGAGAGAAAATTTGAATATGGCTTTGAAATTGGAGATACGGTGGTATGGTGCAAAGGAGTGATGGAGGTCCTTGAAAAGGTGAAGCTTAAAGAACGCAAGATGTTGGTCATGAAGAAATTGGCCTATGAAGGAGGCATTGCGTTGCAAGTTGTGGAGGACGAAGTGTTCATCACCGATGAGCACAATGTGAAGCACTATCATCTTCCATTCAAAGAAAGAGAAGTTTGAACTTGTTAAGTTCCGTCCGGCATAGGACGTTAAACCTAGCGCTAAATGGGAGGCAACCCATTTTTACTTGCTTTCTTCCATTTCTTGTCCATTTTATTGCTTTGTTAGTTTAGTTTGATGTGTTTATGAGCTTTGATGTTAGTTGGAGAAGCTTGGATCGAATGGACGATTTGAGATCGAAAGTGGAACCTTGTGCTTAGAAGAAGGTGTAGCTATAGCATTCGTAAGAGGTACGCTCACCCCAACTCTTTGGAATTGCATAGCAATTACTAAGTTTGGGGGGGGGGGGGGTAGTGAAATTTATATTCTTATTCATAATATTGATTGCTTAGCTACTCTTGTT
The DNA here is from genome assembly GCA_963675135.1 of Galeopsis tetrahit. Classification (NCBI taxonomy): domain Eukaryota; kingdom Viridiplantae; phylum Streptophyta; class Magnoliopsida; order Lamiales; family Lamiaceae; genus Galeopsis; species Galeopsis tetrahit. Next base: position 9,137,147 of record OY776125.1, on the reverse strand, counting down.
TTTAATTGTTGGGATAGTGGCCCATGTGTGTAGATTTGTATGATTAGCACTTGGTGTCAATATCATTGCAAAACTATTTTTCCAAACTTTTAATTGCATAGCAATGAAAAAGTTTGGGGGGTATGTTCGTTTTTACATTTTCTATTGACACCAATGTGTACTCTTGTGTATGTGTGAAATTTGAGCTTTAATGATCATTGAGACACATTTGATGGTGATTTGTTGTGAATTTGATTCCTTGAATGTGTACATGATTGAAATGAATCATCTTGTTTGTGTTGTTGTCATCTTGTTGTTGATTATGGATGTTTTGCATGCACAATGAGTTATGTGTGGTGATGATTGATAAATGTTTGAGTCTTGAATGAACCGGTGAGAGTTGAGCTTATAATCGAGTATTAATCCGGTTTATTTCATTGTTGAGTGGATCAATTCATTGCTTGCTTTTCTAGAACGTGCCCAAGTTCTTGCTTGAGATCATGATTGTGTAATACTTTGAGATATGATGTAGGCCATCTTTCGTACTACAAGTCACTTAGCCAAATTTTCCAAATAACCGAAGAAATCTTTCGTAGTTAGCCCATTTGAGACTGATTTCCCATTTTCGTGGCAACCTACAATGTTTAACCACTTAGCTTTTTGAGCCTTTGATGTCCAAATCTAGTGGAGAATAAAAAGAAAGTGGTAAAACATGTGCTTTAGTGCATTTGGTTTGAAGAGAAAAATTTGCAAAGTTGTGGAAAGAGAAAAAGATGGAAGTGAAAATAAAAATAATGATGAAAAGAAAAGAGGGACAATGAGCCCCAAAAGCTCAAAAGAAAAGAAATTGGCAAAAAAGATGAGGAGATGTATACTGTGAGGTTTATCTCAAATCCTCCTAGACTAGACGAGTGCTACTCGTCTTGTGAAGATCAGGTAGATTCTACTCTACTACTGTACTCGTCTGTTGGGCAGATCAGTCGAGATACTTAGTTGATAGAAGTCTTCTGAAGGACTCAGCTGTTGGGCGTATCAGCTGGTGGAGTCAGACAAGTTAGCTCAGACCAGATCAGATGAGTTGGAGGAGTCCAAACAGATGAGATGGGTGTTGCGAAGGACAAGACGAGTTGGGAAGACCAGACAAGTAGAGGTCTGACCAGACTAGTTGAGTTCTGTTAGCAGGGTTAATTTTTGGCTAAGTATGGAGTCGTCTTGTCTTGCGAAAACAAGTGAAGGGCAAGGAGGTCAATTCAGATTGGGTCACGCGAGAAGTGTGAGTTTGTTACATGGTTGTAACAGAATCCACGTGGCAATCCTCACACGTTCCATGCACGCTGCAATCATCCTTGGCAGCCTATAAATACCCCATTACTTGTAATTGTAATTCTTGACGCGTACGAGCATTCATTTTGAGAGTTGAGAGTTCACGAGCGAAGTGAGGATAAATCCATTTCCGAGTGATGAGTGTTTGTAAACATCTCTTATACTAATCAAATTGAAGTCGTGTGTCCAGTGGATGTAGATCACGTTGATCGAACCACTTAAATCTTCTTGTGCTCTGTTTTTCGTTTTCGTTTATATTTGTGAATTGCCATACTTTCGTTGGATTGAATATTGGTCGATTATTTTGCTTGTGATTGGAGACGTCTAATCGGAGTCGAATATCATTGACAATCGTAACAATTGACGCCGTCTGTGGGAATCGGAAACGAGAGGAATCGATTGTCAACCATTAATCAATTGCCAGATCGAAGATGGAGAATTCGACCAAGTATAATATTGAGAAGTTCTCAGGCACGGGTGACTTTGGGCTGTGGAGAGTCAAGATGCAGGCTCTCCTAGAACAGCAAGGCTTGTTCGACGTGCTCGAAGAGTCTACAGCCCCAGCTGGTGAATCTGCAACAGTTGCTACTGAAAGGAGAAAGATGCTCAGGAAAGCTCGAAGTAATATTCTGCTCTGCCTTGGTGATAAGGTTCTGAGAGAAGTTGATAAAGAGAAAACCGCGAAAGAGGTCTGGGACAAGCTAGGTAAACTTTACATGGTTAAAACCTTAGCTAACCGTCTCTATTCGAAACAGAAGCTGTATGCCTTCAGAATGGTGGATGACAAACCCATTCCGGATCAGCTTGATGAGTTCAATAGAATTCTTGATGATCTAGAAAATTTAGATGTCAAGTTAGAGGAAGAGGATAAGGCTCTGATTCTATTGAGTGCTCTCCCTAAGTCCTTTGAAATCTTAAAGGATACCATCTTGTATGGTAGGAAGGAAAGTATTACATTGGAGGATGTAATGCTGGCTGTCAAGTCCAAGCTGCTGCACAACAAGACGTCTCAAGCAGACAAGGTCAGTAGCGGAGAAGGATTGGCAATCAGAGGTGGCCAGAAGCGATCTGGTGCCAAGAAGGGGTCTAGTCAACCCAAAGGAGCTGATAAGGGAAAATCAGTTGTGTCCAATCAAGGTGAAGCAGTGTGCTACCATTGCAACAAGCCTGGGCACTATAAGAATGCTTGTCACAAATACAAGCAGTTCTTGAGGAAATCTGGTGCCAATACCTCTAATGACAAGAATCAAGCTAATCAGACTCAAGTTGAGAAGGAGCAAGAAGGCTATGAGTCTGCTCAAGCGCTAACCATCACATCCTCTACAGAACAGCAAGCATGGATCCTTGATTCAGGGTGTTCTTTCCATATGACTCCAAGACGAGATTGGTTTCATGACTTCAAGCAACAGAAGGGCGGTTCTGTTCTGCTTGGGAATGATCACACTTGCAAAGTTGTTGGAGAAGGTAGTGTTCACCTGAAGATGTTCGATGGGGTAGTAAGAATACTCAAGAGTGTTAGGTACGTACCTGAACTCAAGAGAAATTTGATCTCACTTGGGATGTTGGATTCTATGGGCTATAAATTCCAGTCGGCTGATGGAGAGCTCAGTGTGTCAAAAGGGGAGCTGACTGTCCTGAAAGGTGAGAGAAGGAGTGATCTCTACTTTCTTAAGGGAGAAACAGTAGCTGGTAGATCAGATGTAGCGGAGGTGCAAGACAACTCGATGTTGTGGCACAAAAGACTAGCTCACGTAGGCGAGAAGGGTCTAGTGGAGCTGTCTAAGCAAGGTCTACTTGGCAAAGACAAGATCACTCAACTCGACTTGTGTGAGTCTTGTATTCTTGGTAAGTCCAAGAGACTTAAGTTTGGTAAGGGTGTTCACTATACCAATGGGATCATGGACTACGTCCATTCTGATCTATGGGGGCCAGCGAGGAATCAGACGAGGTCTGGTGGAAAATACTTCCTGTCTATCATAGACGACTACTCAAGAAAGGTGTGGGTGTCTATTCTCAAGTCGAAGTCAGAAGCATTTGAGAAATTCAAGGAATGGCTCATTGAATGTGAAAATGTCACAGGCAAGACTCTCAAACATTTGAGAACTGATAATGGTCTGGAGTACCTATCAGACGAGTTCAATGCGTTCTGCAAATCGAAGGGAATAGTACGGCATAGGACTGTGCCAGGGACCCCTCAGCAAAACGGAGTAGCTGAGAGGATGAACCAGACACTACTTGAGAGGGTCAGGTGTATGTTGAACAGTTCTTGTCTGCCGAAGGTGTTTTGGGGAGAGGCTGTGTCTACTGCAACCTATTTGATAAATAGGAGTCCTTCCTCGGCTGTGCAGTACAAAACCCCAGAGGAGTTGTGGTCTGGACGTGCAGCCGATTACAATCATTTGAAGGTATTTGGATGTCAAGCTTATGCTCATGTCAAGCAAGATAAGCTTGAGCCTCGAGCATTGCGATGCGTGTTTGTTGGGTATCCTTCTGGCGTGAAAGGATACAGGTTATGGTGCCTCGAAGCTGGGATGCAGAAATGTATAATCAGTAGAGATGTTACGTTTGATGAGAGTCGGATGCCTCTATCAGAACAGACTAGTACGAGTACTAGTGCAGCTGATAACCAACCAGACGAGACACAAGTCGAGGTGGAGCAAGTTGACTCCACAAGACCAGTTGGAGATGATATTGATCCAGATGAGGAGGGCGATCCTCAAGGCGAGAATGATCTTCAACATTATCAGCTGGCACGGGACAGAACCAGACGAGAAGTCCACCCACCTCAGAGGTACGGTCAAGCTGACATAGTCTCATTTGCATTATGTGCAGCTCTTGAGGTGGAGTCTCTGGAGCCAAAGTCTTATTCAGAAGCCATTAGCTGCCACGACAAGGAGAAGTGGATTGTTGCTATGGAGGAGGAGCTGCTTTCTTTGAACAAGAACCAGACATGGGAGATTGTTCAGAGGCCCAAGAACAAGAAGTTGGTTGGGTGCAAGTGGATCTATAAAAAGAAGGTGGAGGCTCAGAGGGGTAGCAGACTTAGATACAAGGCGAGGCTTGTAGCTAAGGGATTTACACAGAAAGAAGGTATCGATTTCAATGAAATCTTCTCACCTGTTGTGAAGCATTGTAGCATCAGAATCTTGTTAGCTATGGTCGCTCAATATGAATTGGAGCTACATCAGATGGATGTGACCACAGCTTTCTTACATGGATCTCTAGACGAGAGGATCTACATGAAGCTACCAGAAGGGTTGGACATAGAAGAAGGGGAAGACAAGGTCTGTCTATTGAAGAAGTCCCTCTATGGCCTCAAACAAAGCCCTAGACAATGGTACTTGAGATTTGATGAGTACATTTGCTCAGCTGGTTTTACAAGGAGCTTGTACGACAGCTGTGTCTATTTCAGACGGGTTGGGACTGGTGTTACCTATCTTCTGTTGTATGTTGATGACATGTTAATAGCAGGCGAGTCTATTGACAGTGTTAATCAAGTTAAGGAGATCCTCAAACGGGAGTTTGAGATGAAAGATCTTGGTGAAGCCAAAGTGATTCTTGGGATGGAGATCAGTAGACTAGACGGGTCTATTCTGCTGAGTCAGCCTACTTATCTGCAGAAGGTGTTAGAGAGGTTCAGAATGCATAAGGCAAAGACTGTCTCTACTCCTATTGGCCAACATCATCGATTGTCCAATCAGATGAGTCCCAGGAACAGCCAAGAGCGAACTCAGATGAGCAAGATACCTTATGCCAGTGCTGTAGGGAGTTTAATGTATGCTATGGTGTGTTGTAGGCCAGACTTGACTCATGCTATGAGTGTGATCAGCAGATATATGAGTGATCCAGGCTTAAGCCATTGGGAAACGGTTAAGTGGGTTATGAGATATGTTCTGGGATCAGCACAGACGGGTCTGAAATTTCAGAAGATGCCAAGTGAGGGGGATGCACTTGTGGGATACGTGGATGCAGATTACGCAGCCAATGTTGACACTCGAAAATCCTTAACAGGATATGTGTTCACTCTATTTGGTACGGCAGTGTCGTGGAGGTCTATTCATCAATCCGTAGTTGCATTGTCTACTACTGAAGCGGAGTACGTGGCCTTGACTGAGGCAGTTAAGGAAAGCATGTGGCTGAAAGGGATTCTTAAGGAATTTGGTTTATCTCAGAACAGTGTGACTGTCTTCTGTGATAATCAAAGCGCAATTCATCTCGCAAAGCATCAGGGGTATCACGAGAGAACCAAGCACATTGATGTGAAACTGTACTTTGTGAGAGACATTGTGGAGAAGGGGAGCGTCCAAGTGGTTAAGATAGCTACTGAGGAGAACTCTGCTGATGCATTTACTAAGGCGTTACCAAAGGAGAAGTTTGGTTTATGTCTTAGGTCAGTTGGTTTGCATTAGTGACCTCTGCGGAGAAGGCTACTAGTCTGGTGGCGGCAGATTAGTAGTAGAATCTGTCCTTTGAGAAGGATAGATCGGAGCTGTTAGTTCAAGGTGGAGATTTTGAGCTAAAGGTGGAGAATTGTGAGGTTTATCTCAAATCCTCCTAGACTAGACGAGTGCTACTCGTCTTGTGAAGATCAGGTAGATTCTACTCTACTACTGTACTCGTCTGTTGGGCAGATCAGTCGAGATACTTAGTTGATAGAAGTCTTCTGAAGGACTCAGCTGTTGGGCGTATCAGCTGGTGGAGTCAGACAAGTTAGCTCAGACCAGATCAGATGAGTTGGAGGAGTCCAAACAGATGAGATGGGTGTTGCGAAGGACAAGACGAGTTGGGAAGACCAGACAAGTAGAGGTCTGACCAGACTAGTTGAGTTCTGTTAGCAGGGTTAATTTTTGGCTAAGTATGGAGTCGTCTTGTCTTGCGAAAACAAGTGAAGGGCAAGGAGGTCAATTCAGATTGGGTCACGCGAGAAGTGTGAGTTTGTTACATGGTTGTAACAGAATCCACGTGGCAATCCTCACACGTTCCATGCACGCTGCAATCATCCTTGGCAGCCTATAAATACCCCATTACTTGTAATTGTAATTCTTGACGCGTACGAGCATTCATTTTGAGAGTTGAGAGTTCACGAGCGAAGTGAGGATAAATCCCTTTCCGAGTGATGAGTGTTTGTAAACATCTCTTATACTAATCAAATTGAAGTCGTGTGTCCAGTGGATGTAGATCACGTTGATCGAACCACTTAAATCTTCTTGTGCTCTGTTTTTCGTTTTCGTTTATATTTGTGAATTGCCATGCTTTCGTTGGATTGAATATTGGTCGATTATTTTGCTTGTGATTGGAGACGTCTAATCGGAGTCGAATATCATTGACAATCGTAACATATACATTTGAGGAATTTAAATGAAAAGTGAGAATGAAGGGTTATAATCCTTAAGAGGTTGACTAACTTTGGGACCAAATGTGTCAAGTTTTTCTCTTTCGGGACCAAAATTCAGAATGTTGGGACCAAAATCATGAGTGCCCGTGGATGGTGGGACCAAAAGTGCATTTTTCTCATAAAAGTCCTTCAAATGGTCTCCTCAAAGCTAACAACCACGTGCTCCCAGAATGCTCCTTGCGCTGCTTACGTGTTTCGAACCTGAAATGAACCCGCCGGGGGAGTTTCTGGTGACGGGCCTCCGACGCTCAAGTCAAGTAAAAGGCTGAGCAAGATGAAGAAAGGTTACTAAAAGCTAATATGAGAAGTGTGTGAATGTGTGTAAAAAATGAGTAGTTCTCCTTTTATCTCAAGTGAGTTTGTTAGTGCTTTATTCATTTTGTTTTCAGGGTACTAAGGTCATTTTAAGCTCTGTATGCGAGTTAACATATTTTTCTGCGTGGCAGTACCATGTCTTATACTCTGATTCTTTTAGAGTCCGTTAGTAGTGAGGACACTCTGTAAAATAAAACAATTAGTTACACTTTTGGCAGTAGGTCTGACCACCTCTTATGAGCTCCTCCCGGGACAGTTTATCTTAATACCTGGGTCTAGCTCTTACCAACCATTATATATTGCAATACGAATTTATGTAATTTCTTATCTCTGGCCCAGGTCCTATTAGTTCTGCGTGGTGGGCTTAAGGCCCTTAAAGCTAAAGACCATATTTATAGGGTTGGCAATGGGGCGGGTAAAAACCCGGACCCGCATAAATCCGGCACGTACGGGGCGGGTAAATACCCGGTCAAACGGGTCCCGGGGCGGGTAAATACCCGGTCAACGAATACCCGCCGGGTATGGGACGGGTAATGGGATTACATATACCTGACCTAGGGTTGGCAACGGGGCGGGTATGGGACGGGTTTGGTCTTTCCCAGGACCCGCCCCGCCAAAATTTTTTAGACCCGTTACCCGCCCCGCCCCGCCTCAATACCCGCCAAAACCCACCCCGTTTTGCCCCATGAACCCGGCGGGTAAACCCGCCCCGCCCCACCATCACTTTTGTTTCAAATTTTTTTATTTAAATAAAATAACACATTAAAATCAACTCTTAAAAAAATTACAATAAAACATCAATTCCAACATCAAATAAAACATAAAATTTTAAATATAACATAAAGTTATAACTCATAAAAAACTAATCACAAAATAAATAAATAATCTAAAGATCTAGTTCTTTTTTGAAAATAGAGTAAATCGACTGCAATTTTAGAAGTCATCCTAAATCGGCATAAATAAAGTACAGTAAATCACTAAATCCTAATTAGTTAAAATTGTTAGATGTCTTACCAATGGAGAGGGGAGAATTAATAAATTAATATTATATATATTATATTTAATATATATATATATATATATATATATATATATATACGGGTCGGGGTCGGGTCGGGTATATGCAATCCCATTACCCGTCCCATACCCGGTGGGTATTCGTTGACCGGGTATTTACCCGCCCCGAAACCCGTTTGACCGGGTATTTACCCGCCCCGTACGGGCCGGTTTTATGTGGGTCCGGGTTTTTACCCGCCCCATTGCCAACCCTAACCTGACCCGACCCCGACCCGTATATATATATATATATAATATTAATTTATTAATTCTCCCCTCTCCATTGGTAAGATATCTAACAATTCTAACTAATTAGATTATATAGAGTGGTTGTAGGATTTATTGATTTACTGTACTTTATTTCTACGGATTTAGGATGGCTTCTAAAATTGCAGCCGATTTACTCTATTTTCAAAAAAAACTTAGATACTTAGATTATTTATTTGTTTTGTAATTAGTTGTTTATAACTTTATGTTATATTTAAAATTTTATGTTTTATTTGATGTTGGAATTGATGTTTTATTGTAGTTTTAAGAGTTGATTTTAATGTGTTATTTTTTTTAAATAAATAGATTAAAAAAAAAAGTGATGGTGGGGCGGGGCGGGTTTACCCGCCGGGTTCACGAGGCAAAACGGGGCGGGTTTTGGCGGGTATTGAAGCGGGGCGGGGCGGGTAACGGGTCTAAAAAGTTTGGCGGGGCGGGTCCTGGGAAAGGCCAAACCCGTCCCATACCCGCCCCGTTGCCAACCCTACATATTTATTTATGGTCACGGTTATACACACATACATACCTATTGAGGACACCTACTAACTAAACACACACACTGTGAGATGAGGACACCCACGTGGCCACGTGAAAAACCCCAAAATACCCCTTCTTCAATAAATTTCAACACTCACCACATTCTTTCAAAACCCTAAAAATTTCACCCCCGTCCCTCCCCCGAGCGGCGCCAGCCTCCCCCTCCATTCCCTCCCCTGTAAAAAAAACAATTGTCTATAAAAACCCTCGCTGCCGCTATATCGCCGACCCCTACCTTACCCTACATCGCCGACGCCTCTCCCCAGCATCGCCGGCACCTCTCCGTCCCCTCCCTTGCGTCGTGGCCTCTTATTCCCCTCCTCTGTGCGAAATTTTTTGAACCCTAAGTCTTCGCCGCCTTCCCGTCTCTCCCTACCCTTTCCTCCGACGCATCGTCGGCCCCCACTTTACCCTGCATTGCTAGTGCATCTCCCTTCCGGTAAGTTTAGGAAAATTAGGGTTTTGATTTTTACACGTTTTAGAACCAAAAAAATTGTTTTTTTTTTTCGAATTTTTTGTGTTTTTCTGAATTTTTTTGTCGAATTCAATTTTTTTTTTCGAATTTTTTTACTTGTCCGAAATTTTTTGTCGAAATAAGTTGCTTTTTTCGAATTTTTTTTTCGAAATTGTTGTGTTTGTCCGAAATTTTTTACGAAATTTAATTTTTTTTTTCGAAATTGCTGTGTATGTCCGAAATTTTTTAACGAATCCTTTTTTTTTTCTTTTTTTTTTTTTTTTGTGATTTTGTATGAAATTAGTGAGTTAGATTGATTTATTTTGTTACTTTATTTTAATTTTGTGAGTTCCTATTTTGTTTGAGTATTTTTAAATTTGTTTGAGTTTCTATTTCCTGTTGTTTTTTTATATGGAATTAGGGGGTGGTTTTTCGGGTGGTGATGGTGGTGGTGGGGACAATTTTGTTGAGAAATATATTGGGCGGTGTACTCATTTTTTGTTTTTTTAAGAAATTTTATACGAGGGGTATATGAGACATTTTACATGCCCTTTAAGATGAAAAAAATGTCTGGTGGGTGTCTTCAATATGTCTGTGTGTGCGTATAACCGTAGCCTTTATTTATTTATGAAACTGGGCCTTGCATTGATTGGCCCAAGAGTTTAAGGCTGTGTTTGGTTGAGTGGATTTCGGCTTATGGATTTCAAATCCACAGCTCAAATCCATTCTACATGTTTGGATTATGAATGAATTTCAAATACTTAGATTTGTGTCAACACTTTTTAGTTAAAAATTGGGAGATTTCAAATCCTCACTAAAACCATGTTATTTGAAATCCATCTATTTTTAAATCCTTTCATTTGAAATACCTCCTCAAATAAAATTCCCTCATCCAAACACAATATAATATCCTTCTATCATGCATGATGAATGGATTATCTCTCCATTTGGATCGATGAATTTGATCAATGGATTTCAAATCCACCATTCAAATCCACTCCACTTGTTTGGATTAAAAAATAAATGAATGGATTTAAAATCTTTAGTATATTTTTTTAGTTAAAATTGAGAGGATTTTAAATCCTCCTTGAAACCATCTTATTTGAAATCCATCTATTTTCAAAATCTTTCATTTGAAATACCTCCTCAAATCAAATCCCTCCATCCAAACACAACCTTAGATATTTAAATCATCGCGCAGCGGCCTACTAACATGATGGATTTCGCAAGAATTCACGTTTCTTCCATGACCCTCAGCAGTCTGGACTGCGGAGTTTGAAGTAATTTACGTGGATCCTCAGTGCTCTGGACTGCCAATCGCCTCGTGAAGTTAACAATATATGAATTCCTAAGTGAGCTGCTTGATTAATTTTCAAGATTGATCCTTAAAATGTTGCAAAATGATCTGGCTGCCACGTTTTGGAAACTGAGACGGCCACGTAAGCTTCGTTAAGAGTTTGTCAACGTAGTAATTTTAAAATTTCCAGCTCGAAAATTGATAGAAAAATATATATTTAATTTTCAGACCTCAAATGGATTGTTAAAATATGTAATTGGGTACCGATTCTTTTATTTATTTTTTATAAGCAGAAAAATGCCTTTATACATGCAGATTACCTACTACCTCACAAAACAACAAATTAATAGGATATGATATTGCATCCCCGCCCCTCTGTGTGGACTTTTCAGGAAATTGGTATACTTTTTGTGAAACTGATTATTTATATTCGAAGTTGAGTACTTATTTAATTGATACATAATCCTGCACAAGTTAATCATTCAGCAAACAAACATGACCGGCTGAATAATATAATCAATCTTGAGTGTACTAGTTGGAAGTAGTGAGTGAGGTTCAATTCATCATTTGAGGGTCATCATCATAATTTATATATTTATTTAATTTTATTTTTTCAATTTGGATCCACAATATGTTATATTAATCATTTTATATACATATACACCATGTTTGATAGCTTAGATAATTTGTTTGATAACTTAGTTTAGAAATGCTTTAAAATCCACTTGAGGACACCCACTGGCTAAACACACACACTATGAGATGAGTGATTAGGTTGTCAATTGCTCATATTTCACATGCATAATTGATCCAAATTGATTTGTTTGCATGCAATTTTCACTCATTATCACTCGATTTGGTGTATATTGGTTGAGAAAGGTTTGTGAGGTGTTTTTGTAGGAATATGAGCCTACTTGGGGCTAAAGATCACAAGAAACGAGTGATCGATCATCATTGATACTCGTATGAGGAAAAATGACGAGCAACATGAACTGGAATGAGGAAATTTGGAGGAAACGGGCCATGATACAAAGCGATTGGACAAGGAAACGAGAGAACAAGCCAAAAAGACAATTGGCCGGGTTGAAACCACATGGCCGGGTAGACATCACCCGGCCGGGTGGAATCAACCCGGCCGAGTAGCTTCAACACGGGCTGAAGACGAAGCAACAAGGGCACGCGTTTAGGCCGGGTAAGACCCACCCGACCGGGTTGCTTCAGCTCGGCCTAGGCCGATTTTTAATGCCATTCGTATTGTGCCCGGGTGAAACCCACCCGGCCGGGTGGTTTCGACCCGGGCAAGGCCCAAAAGCTGAGTTGTTTCGTATTTTGGCCGGGTGGCATGCCCGGGTGGGAGCCACCCGGCCGGGTCGCATCGAGTTCGGGGTATTTCGGCCATTTTCTCCAATTTCGAAGGGCTAAAGTGCAAAAACTCAATTTTTGGAATCCTAGCAACATATAAAAGGAGCCCTATTTTCAGTTTTAGAAGAGAGAACACCTTGGGGAGCAATCAACACACAATCACACATAGTCAAGTGTGTTTTTCATATTTTGAAATTTCCTTTTGATAGATAGCTTAAATTCTTGTTTAGTTTGACAATTCAAGTGAAGATTTCCATTGGGCTTTGTAAGTAATTGAAGTTTGTAGCTACATTTCAAGTTTTTAGGTGATATCTCTTTAAGTCTCATTTCAATTTTCCAATTCTATTATTTCTTCCATTTAATTTCTCAATTGTTATGGAACTTGTGATTTCTTACATTGTAGCCATGGGATTCTCTTCTAGAACCATGGGATAATCTTTAATTGCCTTGGGTGTGGATGTTTTGATGGGTATTTAGTGTAATTGTGAGTAATTGCATGATTAGCTTAGGATTAGGGTGGTAATTGTTTCTATTGTTATACTTTGATTGATTCATTTGGTTGATCAACCTTATTAGCGAGCATGTTCGATTATGTTTATTGCAACGAGAGTTGGGTGGCATGATTGGGGTGTGAGTGTGAGCTTTGATCAATTAAATAGAAGTTAATTAGTAATTAGCTCACCCGAGAGGGGTGTTAATGGCTAGACCGACAACCTTAGACACTAAACGAGTAGAGGTCGTCTAGGAGTTTGGTGAAAGGGCGTTTCATAAGCATTAGTAACCGTGTTGAAAGTGCTTATGAAACACTATCTTAGGAGCTTATGGTATTTGGTTAGATCCTATAATTGCTAACCAATGCACGATGTTTACCTATGCCTTTAGAGGGGGTTTGCACACATATGTGATAGCCTTTAGCTTAATCCTAATTCATAGCTAATTCATGTAATTGGTCCACTACTTCACTTAATTGCTCACAAAACGGAAACACCCGAGGCAATATCCTTCCCTTGCACTTTCCAAAAGAAAGTTAGATAACTTGGTATTATTCTTGTTACTAGATTTCATTGCTTTAGTTAATCTAGTTTAATACTTGCGTTTATTATTCCCGAAAATCCAAACAAACACGTGTAGTTACTACAATAGCATGCACACTCGTAACTTTAGGGATTCACTAGCACTCAATTAGGTCCTTGGAACGAAATTTTACTTGGTATACTTATCGTACTACTAACGAACCCATACGCTTGTGGGGATCGTATAGTTGTAAAAAAGGTGCAAAAATTCATCCAAGTCAATGGCGCCGCTGCCGGGGATTTAAGCGAGTGTTGTTAGTGAGACTTATAGTTTGTTGAGTGTTATTGATAGTAGCATTTCCTTTTGTTATTTTGTTTTTGTTCATCTTTGTGGGCTTTGACATTTTCCTTTTGTAGGTGCATGATCACAAGATCACGTGGAGGAACTCTTGAACCATTAGACCTTGAGATCGAGGCACACGCAAGAAGAAGGAATCGAAGTAGGAATCGACAAAGAGTCATAGAAGAACCATTTGAGATGGAGAACATTGAAGAGATGAATCTTCCACCAAATGGAGATGATGAACCTCAAAGAGAGAATCCCCAAATTGGGAATCAACAAAGAGGTAATCCACCTCAAAATCCTCCACCAATTCTCCATAATCCGAATCCACCTCAAAATCACCTTCCATATCAAGGATACTATCCTTACCCTTATCCACCTCCACAACAAGCCTACTATCCACCTCCACCACATCAATTTCCACCACCTCAACACCCTTACCCTCCACCTTACCAATACCCTCAACCTCAACACATTCAAGAGGAATACATCCCCCCTCTTCCACATATGGAAGAGCCTCAACGTGTGTATCATGGAAGACCAATGAGGGAATATTTTGAGCCTCAACCTAGGGAGCATTACGATGGGTTAGCAAGACCAAGGGTGGAGGCAAACAACTTCGAGATTAGTGCATCTTTATTAAGGATGTTGAGGGAGAGACAATTTGAAGGAAGAACAGAGGAAGGATTTGAAGAGGACCCGAATGAACATCTTGCTCAATTCTTGGAGATAGCCGACACTCTCAAGCAAAACGGGGTGTCGGAAGATGCTAAAAAGATGAGGCTATTTCCATTTACATTGTCGGGAAAAGCAAAAGCGTGGCTACAATCAAGCATTCCGACCAGAGAAGTGAGAACATGGGAAGAGTTGAAGAAGAGATTTCTATTGAAGTACTACCCTCCTTCAAAGACGATGGAAGCAAAGCTAAAGATCTCTACGTTCAAACAAGGTCCAAATGAGGGAATCAAAGAAGCATGGGAAAGGTTTACGAGTCTTCTCATCACATGCCCCCATCATGGTTTCCCAATAGAACAAACAACATGTTGGTTCATTGGTGGGCTAAGATTGGAAGATCAACACCACATTGATGCTTGTGCGGGGGGTTCAATTTGGATGAAATCGGTGGAGGAGATCAATGACATAATTGAAGGAATATCAAACAATACTTTCAAGATGAGAGTAGACCGTGGAGCCCAAAATCGGGTAGCTCAAGTGGATGTTAATGATAGCATGAGAGAGATGATGGCCACACTCATTGAAAAGGTGAATGTTTTGTCTCAATCAAGAGATAATCATTTACCCTTTGTGCAAGAGGACCCTCAAATGGGACCTATGGAAGAAGTGCAATACATGGGTCAACAAGGGTATCCTCAAAACTTTCAAGGGAATCGACAATATCAAGGGCAACCACCATTTCAAAATCGTGGTCAAGGCTTTCAAGGTCCTACTCAAAAACGATTCCAAGGGCAATCTTCATCATCTCAAGGTCAAGGGGGACCATCCCCTCAATACCAAGCTCCTCAAAACTCAAATTTTCGGAGGAATGAGAATTTGTCATATTCCAATCCTAAAGGTGCTATTCAATATCCTCCCGGGTTTGATCCCGGAGCAAAACTCCCAAGTGGAGAAGGGAAATCCTCCACGGATGAGAGTCTTGCACTCCTCATGAAGAGAATGGAGACAAGTGAGAAGAAATCCGAAGCATCCGACTCCATCCTTGCCCAACTCATGAGTAACCAAAAATCTACCGACTCAATGCTTGCACAACTCATGAGTAACCAAAAATCCACCGATTCAATGCTTGCCCAACTTATGAGTAATCAAAAATCGATGGAATTTCAAATGGGACAAATGGAAACTTCAATTGGATCTCAACCGAACAAAGAAAGATTTCCATCGACGACCGAAGTGAATCCGAAAGAGCATTGTAAAGCAATTAAATTGAGGAGTGGCACTTTTTACGAAGGGCCAAAAATGCCTACGGACGTTGAGGATGAGAAAGTAGATGAGGAGATTGAAGAAGTTGAGGAAGGAAAGCAAGATGAGGAGTTGAAAGTTGAAGAAATGAAGGATGATAAAGATGAAGAGAAAGTAAAGAAAGAAGAGGAAAGTGGGGACGACGAAGCAAAGAGTCCAAGGACTCCAAAGTGGAAGATTGCTAAGGAGCTAAGAGAAAAGAAGCATGATGTACCATGTGACAAATGGGGTGTTCCCATTACTCATGTACCACTTCCCTTTCCTCAAAGGTATATGAAGAAGAGGTTGAACGAGAAGTTTAGCAAGTTCATGGAAATATTTAAGAAGATTCACATCAATCTTCCTCTTCTTGATGCATTGGACCAAATGCCCCACTACATGAAGTTTCTCAAGGATTTGATTGCAAACAAGAAGAAACTTGGAGTTCATCAAGCGATCAATCTATCGGAGGAGTGTAGTGCCTTATTACAAAGAAGTCTACCAACCAAGTTGAAAGATCCGGGGAGTTTCACAATTCCTTGTGAAATTGGGGGTAGCGATGCCATTTGGGCTCTATGTGACTTAGGGGCAAGCATCAACCTCATGCCTTACTCGATTTACAAGAGGTTGGATATGGGGGAGTTGATGCCAACAACAATGACCCTTCATTTAGCCGATCGATCGGTGAAGACGCCAAGAGGCACTACTACACATTTAAGCTTGGAGAGCTCTTTTAAAAGCTCTCCAAGTGGGAGCTGTCCAAGCTAAATTGCACTTGGAGAGCTCTTAATTGCACTTGGAGAGCCCTTAAGCTTGGACAGCTCCCACTTGGAGAGCTCTTTTTAAAGCTCTCCAAGCTTAAATGTGAAGTAGTGAGGGATAGTGGAAGATGTGTTGGTGAAAGTGGATAGATTCATATTCCCCGTAGACTTCGTCATTCTTGATATGGCGGAGGATGAGCACGTACCTTTGATCCTTGGGAGACCTTTCCTTGCAACGGGGGAGGCAATGATCAATGTGAAGAAAGGAGAATTGAAATTGAGTTTCAATCATGAAGAAATCACATTTTCAATTTACAAGTCTTTGAAAGAGCTTGGAGAAGTAGAATCTTGCAATTTTTTAGATGTGGTTGACAACATTGTGCAAGACGAATGGGAAGATTTCTCTAACACTTCTTTAACTCATTCTAGTTCTTCATTTCTATGTGATTCTTTGATTGTCTCTAATTATTTGTTGCCAAGATCTTATAGGGAATCAGTAGAAGAAGTTGATGCAATGGAGATGAGAAGGAGACCTCCAATACTACCACTTGATATCCCCGTTGAAGGAGGACAAAGGCCGGAAGAGAAGAAAGAGAAGATGAAGCCGTTACCGGATCACCTCAAGTATGCTTACTTGGATAACGAAATGAGGTACCCCGTTATCGTCTCTTCTTTATTAAATGATGGTGAGTTGGATAAATTGTTGGTTGTGCTTGCTAGGAATAAGAAAGCCTTAGGTTGGACCATTGGTGACTTGAAAGGGATTAATCCGTCTATATGCATGCATAGGATTAGGACCGAGAGTGATGTTAAACATATAGTCCAACCTCAAAGACGAGTAAATCCTATATTGCAAGAGGTCATTAGGAAAGAGGTAATCAAGTTTCTAGACTCGGGTATGATTTTTCCTATTAGTGATAGTCCGTGGGTATCACCATTGCATGTTGTAACTAAAAAAGGGGGGATGACGGTCATCACGACCGATCAAAATGAGGTAATTGCTACACGGGTAGCAACCGGGTGGAGAGTGTGTGTGGACTATAGAGAGTTGAATAAGGCTACATGTAAGGACCACTTTCCCCTCCCATTTATGGATCAAATGTTAGATAGACTTGGTGGATTTGCTTATTATTGCTTCCTCGACGGTTATTCCGTGTACAATCAAATAATGATTGCCCCCGAAGACCAAGAGAAGACAACCTTTACATGTTCCTATGGAACGTTTGCTTGGAGACGCATGCCATTTGGGTTATGCAATGCACCGGCAACATTCCAAAGGTGCATGATGTCTATTTTCCATGATTTAATTGAGAGAGTGATGGAAGTTTTCATGGATGATTTTTCGGTGTTTGGGAACTCATTTGACACATGTTTGGATCATTTGGAGTTAGTGCTTAAAAGATGCCAAGATACCAACCTTGTCCTTAATTGGGAAAAGTGCCATTTCATGGTTAAGGAAGGGGTGGTACTTGGTCATCATGTGTCTTCTAAAGGTTTGCAGGTTGATTTGGCAAAGATAGTTGCAATAGAGAAGCTCCCTCCTCCATCAAACGAGAGAGGAATTCGTTCATTCTTGGGCCACGCCGGTTTTTATAGACGGTTCATTCAAAACTTCTCTAAACTTTCTAAACCCCTTTCACATTTACTTGAAAAGGATGTCCCTTTTGTTTTTGATGATGCTTGTTTGAATGCTTTTAGTGCATTGAAGGAAGCATTGATCCACACTCACATCTTAGTAGCACCGGATTGGACGGAACCGTTTACATTGATGTGTGATGCTAGTGACGTGGCAATGGGGGTAGTTCTTGGGCAAGTAAGGGAGAAGGTATTCCAAGCTATATATTATGCTTCAAAAACATTCAATGGAGCTCAAGTGAATTACACAACTACGGAGAAGGAACTTCTAGCGGTTGTGTATGCATTCAATAAGTTTCGAACCTACCTAGTAGGTGCGAAAACTATTGTGTACACGGACCATGCCGCTATTCGTTACCTAATGGGAAAGAAGGATGCAAAGCCAAGGCTAATCCGATGGATTTTACTTCTTCAAGAATTTGACATTGAGATCAAGGATAAGAAGGGGAGTGACAATGTGATAGCCGATCACTTGTCCCAGATTGAGAGAGCTAAGGAATGCAAGGAAGAATTTGGAGAAGTAAAAGAAGAGTTCCCGAATGAGAGGTTGTTACGTGTCCATGGAGCATTTGTGGGAAAGATTCACGATGAGGGCCCTTGGTATGCGGACATCGCCAATTACTTGGCAAGTGGGAGCATGCCATTTGGGGCAAACACCTATGAAAAGAAGAAATTTTTGAAGGACGTGGAGAGTTACATTTGGGACGATCCTCATTTGTTGAGAAGGGGTGTCGATTCCATTATTAGGAAGTGTGTCCCGAAGGAGGAATGGGAAGATATAATGAATCATTGTCACTCGTCTCCATGTGGGGGGCATTATGGGGGTGAGAAGACGGCGTTAAAAGTACTCCAATCGGGATTCTATTGGCCGTGGGTGTTCCGGTCTTGCAAAGAGTTTGTACTCCGATGTGATAAATGTCAACGTGGTGGTGGGATTTCCAAAAAGAACGAGATGCCTTTGAACAACATCGTGGAGGTTGAGTTGTTTGATGTGTGGGGGATAGACTTCATGGGTCCGTTTCCGTCTTCCAATGGTTTTACCTACATTTTACTTGGGGTTGACTATGTGTCAAAATGGATTGAGGTCGTTGCCACAAGGGCTAACGATGCAAACACGGTGATGATCTTTTTGAAGGGAATCTTCACTCGATTTGGCGTTCCTAGAGCTCTCATTAGTGATGGGGGAAGTCATTTCGTGAATAAAATGATGGAGAAACTTCTTGCAAAGTATGGTGTTACACACAAGGTGGCAACTCCTTATCATCCCCAAACAAATGGGTTGGCCGAAGTGTCAAATCGACATATCAAAAAGATATTGGAAAGGACGGTGAGCACAAGCCGAAAGGATTGGGCGAATAAGCTCCCGGATGCTCTTTGGGCATATAGGACAGCTTATAAAACCCCACTTGGGATGTCACCTTACCAATTAGTTTTTGGGAAGGCTTGTCATCTTCCCGTTGAGGTGGAACATCAAGCACTTTGGGCTTTGAGAAAGGTTAACTTGGACAGCGATTTGTGTGGTGAGAAAAGGCTCCTTCAATTGCACGAACTTGAGGAATTTCGTGAAGATGCTTATGCAAGTTCTCAACTATTTCGAGAAAAGACAAAACGATGGCATGATGCACGGCTATCAATGAAAATCTTTGAAGAGGGGGATGAAGTGTTACTCTACGATTCGAGGTTACATCTATTTCCCGGAAAGTTGAAATCAAAGTGGAAAGGTCCATTCCGTGTGAAGAAAGTGTTTCCTACGGGCTTCCTCGATCTTGTTAATGAAAAAGGAGAAGAATTCAAAGTGAATGGGCACCGAGTTAAGCATTACTACTCCTTTCCCGACAAGGGGGTAGTACATGTAGTTGGCCTTCGCAACCCTTGAACTAAAGGAGTTCCGTCCGGCATAGGACGTTAAACCTAGCGCTAAATGGGAGGCAACCCATTTTTACTTGTTTTATTCCTCTTTGTGTTTATTTCGTTTGTTTGAATAAGTGTGATCAGTTGATGTTCTTTGTGTGAAGAGCTCTTTTGTAGGTCAAAATACCCACGTGGTGGAGGTCCTACGTCGTGGATAGAAGTTTTGAGAAGTAAAGAAGATTGGAGTTGATAGCCATCAATGAGGTACACCCCGTCCCAAACTTAATATTGCTTTGCAATATCTAAGTTTGGGGGGTAGGAAAATTTTCTTGGGATATATAGTACTTGAGTTGTCATGAATTTGAACACTTAGCTTGTCATTGATGAATAGTGGTTTGGAATATAATTCTTGACTTGTGTTTAATATATATACATGGTGGTTGTTGACATTATTGATTGTTGGTTGAAATGATTTTGTTGATTGGTTTTGAGATATGTTATGATTGGTTGGATATTGTTTGCAATTGAAAATCATTGCAAGTTCTTGGTGAAAATCTCTTTTTAACACTATTTTTCCAAACTTTTATTTGCTTTGCAAAGAAAAAGTTTGGTGAGAGTTCCCACTGTATCACCATGCTCGAAGCAGTTAACCAAGGAAAGGATCTTCATATCTCAGTCACCATGCCTTGCATCGAGGTTGGTACCGTAGGCGGTGGAACTCAGCTCCCCTCACAGGCCGCATGCCTCAACTTGCTCGGAGTTAAGGGAGCCAGTAAGGACACTCCGGGGGCTAATTCTAGAAGATTAGCCACCATTGTTGCCGGGTCTGTTCTCGCGGGAGAACTGTCCCTACTCTCAGCGATAGCTGCAGGACAACTAGTGAAGAGCCATATGAAGTACAATAGGTCTACCAACAAACTTTCAACTTAATTGACCTCTCTACCTCTTCTTAAATTCACATTCGTTAATTTATTAGTTTTCTCTTATTGATTAGTGATTGAATATATATTTCTTCTTAGTCATTAATCAAATCTGGTTCAACTTATTTCTCAAGCCTTCCTTCATTTTCCGTACAGAGATTTCAGAGCAAAAATATAAACAATGCAAACCAATTCAACAAATTAAGAATGATCAAGCAAGTCTGATGCTCAACCAAGAAATTAGGTTTAATTTATAAAAAAAAAAATTATAGTACAACTTAAAATGAGAAACACCACACCTAGATTAATTAAGTGGTTCGATCAAAATGATACACATCGACGAAGAGGCTATGAGAACTCTAATAAGGCCAAGACATGTTTCAAATTTGCTTTTTGGAAAGTTCATAAATATGTTGGATTATTTCTTAACTCTGGTACTGCACTTCTCAGCAGTTTCCGTGATGACATATAGTATTACATCAATGTCTCTTGTTTTCTCATGAACCTTGGTGCATAAAAAAGTGTAAAAAAAGTGTAAAGAACCATCGATTATGACACAAAATACCAAGGTTGCAGAAGTCGAAAATCAGTAGTCGGACGAATTGGTGCTGCCTAGCGCCGCCTAAATTTTTTTTTCATAATATTTTATCTTTAAAATTCTTAGGCAATATATACAAAATTATAATTTAAATATATAATGTCGAAAAAATATAAATATATAGTTTTCACCCCTTAAACAATAGAATTTTACAAAAAAATGTTATACATCATGACAAAGTCACATGTTTTGCTCGGAGCATCGATTCCAGTTGAAAAAGTGTGTCTGATCGCTCGAATCTGACTTCGACGACGGAATGTCCAAAAATAATAATAAAGGCACCTAGTCGAAAATCGCTAGACGGGCGGTAGACCGGTGACTAGTGCGTAGACGCCGACTAATCAGGCCTAGGCGCCGAATTTTACAACAGTGAAAAATAATATACTCCTACTTGCTTCATATTCACTCCAAACTATATATAACTACAAAAAACATGGTTATCTGCGACGTCCTAGATTTGGTCAAAATGACGAAGTCAACCAAATTTGCGAAGGAAACAAAACCCATCACAAATTGCAACGGGATTTGACACGAATTTTAATACGAAAACAAATTGACATCGGATAATTGTACAATTAACTTTAAGCTAGGTTATAATTTTGTGCATATATGCTTGATTGGAATATTTTAACGCATATACATTTTACAATTGCAATTGGAATTTAGAAATTAAATTACATTTATAACTAAAAATTGAAAAAAAAAATACATAATTGAAATTTAGAAAATGTTGTTTACAAGATCCTGGCTAAGGTGCTATGCAATAGGCTCAAAACAGTGCTCCCACACCTAGTAGATACAGATCAATCAGCCTTTGTATCGAATAGGGTTATCCAAGACAATATCCTAATTGCATTCGAGACAATACACACAATGAAGAATAAGAGACTAGGAAAACACGGGGATGTGGCTCTTAAGATTGACATAAGCAAGGCCTATGACACAGTCGATTGGGGGGTTTTTGAGGCTTATGTTACAACGATTGGGTTTCTGCACCAGATGGGTAAATTGGTTGATGATGTGTGTTCAGTCAGTAAGTTATAATTTTGTAGTGAACGAGAATATTGTGGGCCCTATTATTCCTAGCAGAGGATTACGTCAGGGCGACCTTCTTTCGCCCTATCTATTTATTTTATGTGCGGAGGGATTATCTATGATGCTTAGACGGGCAAATATGAGTGGTTTACTTCATGGCAGCAGGGTTTGCAGGTCAGCCCCTTCAGTTTCTCACCTGCTATTTGCAGACGACTGCTTGCTCTTTTGTAGAGCGGAGCCAAATCAATGTGCTGCCCTTAAGAATATTCTTCAAGAATACGAGCGAGCCTTGGGACAGGCCATAAATTTCGACAAATTAGGAATATTTTTTAGCTGAAATGTGGATGATGGCATGCGGTCAAGACTCTCGGGAATTTTGGGAGTTTCGAGATCCCTCAACACGGGGAAGTACCTGGGACTTCCATCACTTATTGGTCGAGATAAGAAAGCAATTTTCAGGTATGTTAGAGATCGTCTTTGGGCCAGATTACAATCTTGGAGATCAAAGAAATTATCGAAAGCATGGAAGGAGGTTTTTTCTGCCCAAGCTATCCCTGGATTCTGCATGAGTACCTTTCTGCTACCAGAAACTCTGCTTGATGAACTTCAAAGAATGTTAAACTCCTTTTGGTGGGGGTAATGACGCAAATCCCCGAAAGGGCATCAAATGGGCCTCATGGAACAAACTGTGCGAGCATAAAGAGAAATGAGGTATGGGGTTTCGGAACCTGCATATTTTCAACCAGGCAATGCTTGGAAAGATTGGTTAGAAGTGTTTTTCTAACCCGGACACCTTGTTATCACGGATTTTCAAAGCCAAATATTATTCCAATGGGAATTTTTTGAATGCTTCTTTGGGGCATAGTCCAAGCTATGCTTGGAGAGGTGTGTGTTTGTCCTCGGACATTGTGAGGAGGGGAATCAGGTGGAGGATAGGAGATGGAACGGGCATCAGGTTGTGGAATGTCCTGTGGTTAAACGATGATGAGTCCTTCTACATGGAAACGCCCATTCTAGCAGAATTTGAGAATGCCTCGGTTGCTGACCTATTTATACCGGGCTGTCGTCAATGGGATGTGGAGTTATTAAGAGAATTCTTCCTCGAGGATGATGTCAGACGCATTTTAAAAACATTACTGTGTCCAAGATCCCAGCAGGACAAGTTGTTGTGGCATTATGAGATAAGTGGGGAGTATACGGTGAAGTCGGCATACAGGATGGCATCTAACCTATTGAGAAATGGGAACGATGGGAATGACGGACAATGGCATCGAATATGGGATCTCAAAATTCCGCCGAAGGTCAAGCAGTGGTTTTGGAGGGTTTGTAAGAATTACCTTCCAACAAAAGAGAGAATGAGGAACAAAGGGGTGAATGTTGATTACCAATGTTACTTGTGCGAATCTAGAATGGAGACAGCATGACACCTATTTATGAGCTGCCATTTTGCCTTACGGTGTTGGGATCTGAGCAAGCTAAGGGGCAAGCTAGAAGCCATTGCGCCCCAAGTGGAATTATTCATGAAGATGCTCGGGGTGCTTGATCAGACAGAGGCTGGACAATTCGTCATGACAGGTTGGCGAATATGGCGAGAAAGAAATTTGGTGTGCTAGGAAAACAAGTACTCTTCACCAGCGACAGCCATTATGGATGCAGCGTCCCTACTATTGGACTGGCTAGCAGCAAGGGGTAGAGGCGACAGGACGTCGGTGCTGGCAGCCTGCTCACGGTGGCATCGACGGGCGGCTGGACACGTCAAATTGAATGTAGATGCTGCTCCAATACAATGATACCCACGAAACGGGAATGGGCATGGTGATCCGAGATGAAGAGGGTTTGTTTATAGCAGGGCGGTCCATGTTCCTCACGGGTATGTTACGTGCGGAAGAAGCAGAGATTATGGGCGTGCACGAGGCGCTCTCTTGGGTAAAAAGCATGGGGTTTAACTCAATAGAGGTATATAGAAACGGACGCGAAGACGGTGGCAGACGCCATCAACAATGGAAACTCAGGGAATACAGCATTTGATGATTATGTTAAAAATTGTATTGCTTTCCGCAACTAATTTCTTTATTGCACTATTAAGTTTATTTCACGTACAGCCAATACTGTGGCTCACACGTTTACTAGGGCTTCGAGATCTTTGTCGAGTCCCCATGTATGGGTCGAGCCTTCTCGATGACATTTGCTTCTCTTGCGAATAAATGAAAGTTTTCTTGGCTTTCAAAAAAAAAAGAAATTAAATTGCATTTATATTGAAAAAAATTACATTTGTAATTTATAAAAGTTAGTATAAGTTAATCAATTAATATATTTGAAAGAAATAAATTAACTGTTTTTTTTAAAATAGTAAAAAATGTATATATATACAATTTATTTTGCAATTATAAATGCCCGAGTGGCGAGCTCCCCTCAATGGTCGCCCTTGAGATGCGAGTTTGACTTCCAGCGGGAGCGAATTCTTGCATATTATATTTGCAAGGCCAAGAGGCCTTACACACAAAATGTGGCCAGAATGGGTTGCTAGCCCGCCTGTGGCCCCGCGGTCCGCCGCGCCGGCTTGGGTACATTTTTCTTAATTTTGGATTTTGCGACATAAAAAATTGTCACATATTACAATAGCCGGCGACGAATATTTTTGTCGCAAATATACAATTAAAATAATATTAAAATTATTTGCGACGAAATTTACCCATTGCAAAATTTTGACGACAGTTCCACCCAGTGGGTTTCAGATTGTTCCTTCTCAAATTTACGACGAATATATTTGTCCCAAATTTGCGACGGTTTTCAAAATTTTGCAGCAAACATTTGCGACGACCCAGACTCTGTCGCAAATCAGCGCTTTCTTGTAGTGTATTTTGTTAATGCTACATGCTCAAATAAAATGAATAACGCGGAAACAATGCTGCAATATTAATAGAGGCACAAGGATTTTTGCGATTTTCAGAGACAAGCACATCTTTCACTTTTTATATTTCGGAGAGAGGCACCACAATATAGAGCTGCTGTAGATCGAAGCTCATAAGCTTATGAAAAACACTGAGAATCGGAAAAAAATGAAATATATAGATGTGGAGACAATATTTTGGACATGGGAATTGCTAATTTTAGCATAACATTAATATGCATGATGAATGGATTACCTTAGATATTTTAATCATCGCACAGCGGCCTACTAACATGACCCTCAGCAGTATGGACTGCGGAGTTTGAAGTAATTAATTTACGTGGATCCTCAGTGGTCTGGACTGCCAATCGCCGCGCGATAACGTTAACAATATATGAATTCCTAAGTGAGCTGCTTGAATTATCAAGATTGATCCTTAAAATATTGCTAATCTCGGTAGCAGTATTTAACACAGACATTGCAAGTTCAAGAAGAAGACACAATGGCCAAAGACAAGGGCAATCCAATGCAGAGAACATTACCACAGTGGAGAGGATCGAAGCAGGTGTCCTTTTCCCTTAAATTGTTTTTTAATTATTGATCATTATTTTTATTTAATGTGCAGTGAGCATGGATAATTTTTATTTTACAGAATGATCTGGCTGCCAGGTTTTGGAAACTGAGACGGCCACGTAAGCTTCGTTAAGAGTTTGTCAACGTAGCAATTTTAAAATTTTCAGCTCGAAAATTAATAGAAAAATATATATTTAATTTTCAGACCTCAAATGGATTGTTAAAATATGTAATTGTGTACCCATTTTATTTATTTATTTATTATAAGCAGAAAAATGCCTTTATACATGCAGATTACCTACTACCTCACAAAACAACAAATTAATAGGATATGATATTGCATCCCCGCCACCCTGTGTGGACTTTTCAGGAAATTGGTATACTTTTTGTGAAACTGATTATTTTATATTCCAAGCTGAGTACTTATTTAATTGATACATAAACCTGCACAAGTTAATCATGCAGCAAATAAACATGGCCGGCTGAATAATATAATCAATCTTGAGTGTACTAGTTGGAATTTGAGGGTCATCATAATTTATATATTTATTTTATTTTTTCAATTTGGATCCACAATTATATGTTATATTAATCATTTTTTTTGAGCAAATTATATTAATCATTTTATATATATATATATACCATGTTTGATAGCTTAGATTAAATCTAGATTAACTCTATCTCAACTTTATAATTTGTTTGATAATTTAGATTAATGTTAGATTATATATGCATTAAAATCTAAAAAGTTTAGATATCATTCTAATCTAGTCTAATTAACCTGACCTATAGTATATATAGTAAGTATGGTGGGATAAAATATATACACTCTATGTAGAGGGAGAGATTGAATTTTTGAACTGCTGTGGGTACTTATCTATCAATGAAATTAAAACAAGAAAAGAAAAGGAAAAATATAGCAACAGGCAAAGCAATATAATATTCCATTAAATTTCAGTACACTGACTTTGACTAATCAAGTGTTTAGTTAATCAGTCCAATGCAAATACAGGTAGTAGGTTGTTTCGTAGCACTTTCCTTGAGCCATTTTCCAAGAGCTAATTAGGAGTATAAATACTTAACAACCCTGCACTTCCTCTACAACCAATATCTCTTCTTCTTCTTCTCTCAAACAAATTAACAATTCTTCATCCATACTCACATCAGCTAGCACTACCAGAATGAAGATGGCCTCCGCTCCTCTCAAAAAGTCGCAAATTAGTTCGGATGCGGTGCCCCTCTCCGTGTACGTGGCCAACACTGTTGTGTTGCCTGTCTTCTTCTTGGCGGTGTATTATCTGCTGCTTCAATGGCGGGAGAAGATCCGCAGCTCCACCCCTCTCCATATCCTTAACCTCTCCCAAATGTTCGCCATACTCGTCTTCTTCGCTTCCTTCATCTATCTCCTTGGCTTCATGGGTATTGGTTTCGTCCAGTCCCTCATTAATCCCACCTCCGATGACATTTTGGACGAAGAAGAAGAAGAAGAAATTACTGATCAACTCATCAAAAACAAAACAGTGGATAATGAGGAGCCTATTTCCCAGCTTTCCCTTTCCCTTTCGGATGAGGAGATGGTGATGTCCGTCGTGGAGGGGAAGATCCCTTCCTACGCCCTGGAATCCAAGTTGGGTGATTGTAAGCGCGCTGCTGCAATCCGCCGTGAAGCTTTGCAGCGTATCACCGGAAAATCGCTGGCAGGCTTGCCCCTGGAAGGGTTCAACTACGAGGCTATACTAGGCCAGTGCTGCGAAATGCCTGTGGGTTACGTCCAGATTCCAGTGGGCATCGCGGGCCCACTCTTGCTAAATGAGGTGGAGTATTCGGTCCCCATGGCGACTACGGAGGGGTGCCTCATCGCTAGCACCAACAGGGGATGCAAGGCCATCTACGTCTCCGGGGGAGCCACCTGCACCATCCTCAGAGACGGCATGACTAGAGCCCCCGTCGTGAGATTCGCAACCGCCAGGCGTGCAGCTGAGTTGAAGTTCTTCCTTGAAGACCCTCTCAATTTTGAGACCTTGTCGCAAGTATTCAACAGTTCCAGCCGATTCGGGAGGCTCCAGACCATCAAATGCGCCATCGCCGGAAAGAATCTCTACATTAGATTCACCTGCAGCACAGGGGACGCCATGGGGATGAACATGGTATCCAAGGGTGTCCAGAATGTACTCGATTTCCTCATCACCAAAGACTACTTTCCAGACATGGATGTCATCGGCATCTCTGGAAATTACTGTTCGGATAAGAAACCAGCTGCCGTCAATTGGATTGAGGGCAGGGGCAAGTCAGTTGTGTGTGAAGCTATAATCAATGAAGAGACTGTGAAGAAGGTGCTCAAAACTGACGTCGCTACCTTGGTCGAACTCAACATGCTAAAGAACCTCACAGGTTCCGCCATGGCAGGAGCTCTCGGTGGCTTCAATGCTCACGCAAGCAACATTGTCTCTGCTGTGTTCCTCGCAACAGGTCAAGATCCTGCACAAAACGTTGAGAGTTCCCACTGTATCACCATGCTCGAAGCCGTTAACCAAGGAAAGGATCTTCATATCTCAGTCACCATGCCTTGCATCGAGGTTGGTACCGTAGGCGGTGGAACTCAGCTCCCCTCACAGGCCGCATGCCTCAACTTGCTCGGAGTTAAGGGAGCCAGTAAGGACACTCCGGGGGCTAATTCTAGAAGATTAGCCACAATTGTTGCCGGGTCTGTTCTCGCGGGAGAACTGTCCCTACTCTCAGCGATAGCTGCAGGACAACTAGTGAAGAGCCATATGAAGTACAATAGGTCTACCAACAAAATTTCAAACTGACCTATGTAACTACCTAGCTCTACAATTCACATTCGTTAATTAGTTTTTTCTTATTGATTAGTATTAAATATACATTTCTTCTTAGTCATTAATCAAATCGATCTGGTTCAACTTAATTTCTCAAGCCTTTCTTCATTTTCTGTACAAAGAGTTTCAGAGCAATAATATAATCAATGCAAACCAATTCAACAAATTAAGAATGGTGTCAAGCAACTGAAGCAAGTATGATATTCAACCAAGATAGTTTGCAAACAATCAAATTTTATAGTATTAAATAAATGAGAAATAACACACCTAGATTAATTAAGTGGTTCGATCAAAATGATATACATCCACGGAGAGGCTCTGAAAACTCCAATAAGGACAAGACATGTTTCAAATTTGCTTTTTAGGATTGGAATTGGGATTGGTGAGTAGGGTTTCAGCAGTGAGGAAGCTTTGGAGAAAGGGGTTGGTCAAATCGCTGTGATTGGAACGAAGAGAGTGTTGATACAGAGCAGAGATTGAGTGTGGATCAAGGTTTGGATTATGTAGCAACTTGGAACTCTGCACGGAATTGAATCATAATTAATTTTAGTTAATTTAATAATATAATAATTTTATTTTTATAAAATAATGACATTGGATTTTATTTTATTGTATTGGACTTTAAAATAATTCAAAATTATTTTTTATTTACACACTCAACACTTTCCGTCGAAATTCAACTGTCCAGTCCTCTTTCCGGCGAAATAGGACCAAAGTAAAACAAATTTAAAAAAATTGGGACTAAATTGGTACATTTAACTTTTTTGGGACCATTTCAGAAAAGGTAAAAAGTTACGGGACTAAATTGGCTTTTCTCCCCGAGTTTGTTAGTGCTTTATTCATTTTGTTTTCAGGGTATTAAGGTCATTTTAAGCTCTGTATGCGAGTTAACATATTTTTCTGCGTGGTAGTACCATGTCTGATACTCTGATTCTTTCAAAGTCCTTTAGTAGTGAGGGCACTCTGTAAAATAGGACAATTAGTTACACTTTTGGCAGAAGGTCTGACCAACTCTTTTGAGCTCCTCCCGAAACAGTTTATCTTAACACCTGGGTCTAGCTCTTACCAACCAGTATATATTGCAATACGAATTTATGTAATTTCTCATCTCTGGCCCTGATCCTATTAGTTCTGCGTGATGGGCTTAAGGCCCTTAAAGCTAAAGGCCATATTTATTTATGGTCACGGTTATACACACACAGACCTCTTGAGGACACCCACTGGCTAAACACACACACTATGAGATGAGGACACCCACATGGAAAACCCCAAAATACCCCTTCTTCAATAAATTTCAACACCCACCACATTCTTTCAAAACCTTAAAAATTTCAACCCTCGTCCCTCCCCCGAGCGGCACCAGCCTCCCCCTCCACTCCCTCCCTAGTTATGCCGTCAGCGTTGCCGACTTTCCCTCCCCTATAAAAAAAAATCTCTAAAAACCTTCGCCGCCGTTGCATCGTCGACCCCCACCTTACCCTGCATCGCCGACGCCTCTCCCCAGCATCGCCGACACCTCTCCTTCCCCTCCCTTGCATTGTGGCCTCTTATTCCCCTTCCCCTACGCAAATTTTTTTGAACCTTAAGTCTTCGCCGCCTTCCCGGCACTCCCCACCCTCTCCTCCAACGCATCGCCGACTCCCACTCTACCCTGCATTGCCAGTACCTCTCCCTTTCGGTAAGTTTAGAAAAATTAGGGTTTTGATTTTTACAGATTTTAGATCCAAAAAAAATTGTTATTTTTTTCGAATTTTTTGTGTTTATCTGATTTTTTTTATCGAATTCAATTACTCTCTCTTTCCACAAAAAGTTTATACACACACAGACCTATTGAGGACTCCCCCTCCACTCCATCCCCAGTTGCGCAGTCAGCGTTGCCGACTTCCCCTCCCCACGGTGTCGGCCTCCCCCCCCCTGTAAAAAAAAATCTCTAAAAACCCTCGTCGCCGTTGCATTGCCGGCCCCCACCTTACCCTGCATCGCCGATGCCTCTCCCCAGCATCGCCGGCACCTCTCCTTCCCCTCCCTTGCATTGCGGCCTCTTATTCCCCTGCCTCTGCGCGAATTTTTTTGAACCTTAATTCTTCGCCGCTTTCCTGACTCTCCCCACCCTCTCCTCTGACGCATTGCTGACCCCCACTCTACCCTGCATTGCCAGTACCTCTCCCTTTCTGTAAGTTTAGAAAAATTAGGGTTTTGATTTGTACAGGTTTTAGATAAAAAAAAATGTCTTTTTTTTTTTTCTAATTTTTTGTGTTTGTCAGAATTTTTTTGTCGAATTCAATTACTCCCTCCGTCCACAAAAAGTTTATACACATACAGACCTATTGAGGACTCCCCCTCCACTCCCTCCCTAGTTGCGCCGTCAGCATTGCCGACTTACCCTCCCCTCCCCTGTAAAAAAAAAATCTCTAAAAACCCTTGCCGCCGTTGCATCGCCGGCCCCCACCTTACCCTGCATCGCCAACGGCTCTCCCCAACATCGCCGGCACCTCTCCTTCCCCTCCATTGCATTGCGGCCTCTTATTCACCTTCCTCTGCGCGAATTTTTTAAACCTTAAGTCTTCGTCGCCTTCCCGGCTCTCCCCACCCTCTCCTCCGACGCATCGCCGACCCCCACTCTACCCTGCATTGCCAGTACCTCTCCCTTTCAGTAAGTTTAGAAAAATTAAGGTTTTGATTAGTACAGGTTTTAGATAAAAAAAAAATGTCTTTTTTTTTTCTAATTTTTTGTGTTTGTCAGAAATTTTTTGTCGAATTCAATTACTCCCTCCGTCCACAAAAAGTAGTCTCATTTGCCTTATATTCTTTATCCACAAAATGTAGTCCAATACCCTTTATGAAAACTATCACTCTTCAACCATCACTTAATTAATCAAATTGCCATCGACTTTATTCACAAACAATCACTTTATTCCCAATGGACCCCACAATACCTACAATACCCTAACTTTATCTACATTTTTCTTAAAACATGTGCGCCACTCCAATGAGACTACATTTCATGGACGGAGGAGTATTTTTTTCGAAATTTTTTACTTGTCCGAAAGTTTTTGTCGAAATAAGTTGCTTTTTTTTTTAAAAATTTATTTTCGAAATTGTTGTGTTTGTCCGAAATTTTTTACGGAATTTAATTTTTTTTTCGAAATTGCTGTGTATTTCCGAATTTTTTTACTGAATCCATTTTTTTTTTCGAAATTGCTGTGTATGTCCGAATTTTTTTACCGAATCCATTTTTTTTTGTATGAAATTAGTGAGTTAGAATGATTTATTTTGTTATTTTACTTTAATTTTGTGAGTTCATATTTTGTTTGAGTATTTTTAAATTTGTTAATGCTAGCTACATGCTCAAATAAAATGAATAACGCGGAAACACCGTACCCGAGGCAATACCCTTCTCTTGCACTTTAGCTAAAACCAAAACCATAGTTAATTCATGCAATTGGTTCGTTAACTCAGTAAATTACCCACAAAACGGAAACACCCGAGGCAATACCCTTCTCTTGCACTTTCAAAAGAAAGTTAGTTAACTCGTTTATTTCACTTGTCGTGTTATTCTTGTTTGTGTCGAATTTAGTATAATCTAGTTTCATACTTGTGTTTTAAATCCCGAAAATCCAACAAACAAGTGTAGTTACTACAATAGCATGAAAACTCTTAACTTTAGAGATTCACTTGCACTCAACTAGATTCTTGGACGAACAAACTACTTGGTCGTACTTACGTACTACAATCGGACCCATACGCTTGTGGGGATCGTATTGTGACGTACTTAAAAAGAGTTAAAAAAATGATACAAGTCACTGGTGACGAATATTTTTGTCTAAAATATTATATATTAAAATTATTTGCAACGACATTTACCCATCGCAAATTTTTGACGAGAATTTCACCCAGGCGGGTTTCGGTCGTTCCTTCGCAAATTTGGGATGAATATTTTGGTTGTAAATTGTACGACGTTTTTCAAATTTCGTTGCAAATATTTGCGACAAGTGTTTATGCGACGAGCCAAACTCCGTTGCAAATCAGCGCTTTCTTGTAGTGTATTTTGTTACATGCAGATTACCTACTACCTCACAAAACAATAAATTAATAGGATATGGTATTGCACCCCCGCCCCCCTGTGTGGACTTTTCAGGAAATTGGTATACTTTTTGTGAAATTGATTATTTTATATTCGAAGTTGAGTACTTATTTAATTGATACAAACCTGCACAAGTTAATCATACAGCAAACAAACATACCGGCTGAATAATATAATCAATCTTGAGTGTATTAGTTTTTTTTTTTTTTTTTGGAAGGAAAAAATGGATTATATTGAAAGCGGTAGAGTACCAGAGGTACTCTATAAAAAGAGAGAAAGTCTAGTTACAAGATACAGGTAATATTGAGACACCAGTTCAGCCTAACCTAAACTCCAATTCAGCCTAGACTCCTAGACCCTTATGAAGGGAAATTTATACACAGGCTGCTCTCGGGTTTGCACACCAGTCGTGAAATGAAGTCGAGGTAGAACATTCTTTTTGAAGGCAGAAAATACTCCAGGCCTTTGCTCGAATATCGTCAAATATTTTTTCTGGTTTCGGCACCTCGTTTGAGAAAATCTTCTTATTTCTGGCATTCCAAATAAACCAGACCGTCAGGCACCATATGCATTCTACGATAAATTTCTTACGTTTGAATCCGACAATTCCACAGAACTGATGAAAGTGTGCGGCTGTGGTAATCTGCATCGGCGAGTTATTGCCGAACCAGGAAAAGATCAATCTCCAAATTTTATTGGCCATAGTACAGCCAAAGAACAAGTGCTGAGTATTTTCGTCAACAGCTCCACACAGTGCACAGCTCAAGTCATCACCAATTCCCAGAATGTTACGCTTGCTGAGCTCGCTCTGAGTGGCAATTCGACCTCTTATCACTTTCCATGCTAGACCTGAATATTTTAAGGGAGTCATTTTATTCCAAATGGACTTTAGTGCGGAAAGAACCACTTCTGGAAGGGCCTGAGTTTGCGCAGCAGTTCCCAAATCAACGTACGCTGCCTTGGGGCTGTATGTGCCGTTAGCTGTAGCCTTCCATCGCCAAGTGTCCATGGACGTGACCTGCAAATTTAAATTCTCCAGCGAACCGACCAACTGTCCAGCGAGAATTTCTTCCCAGGTAAAAAGTGGTCTTCTCCATTGAATATCCCAGTTCCACCTTCCATTAGCCCACATTCCAGATTCACTAAGGCGTGCCTCCTTGTTGACACAAATTGAGAAAAGCCTCGGATATTGAAGTTTTAGCACTGGATCATCCGACCATCTATCATGCCAAAGGAAAGTATCTCCACCATTCCCCAAAACCCTGGTCAAATTGTTGCTGAACCAAGAGTTTTGAGCATTGTCAAAAAATAACGAACTTAGCATTTTCCACCAGGATGAAGGCAGATTTCTGATCGCCTGAGCATTTGAGGAACTTGTCATATAAATGTCGTATTTGGAGTCAAGTATTTTGACCCATAAAGCTTTGGGTTCCATTCGGAGTCTCCACGCCCACCTGCCAAGAAGAGCAATGTTAAACGAATCAATATTTCGAACACCAAGTCCCCCGACTTGTTTTGATCTACAAATGTCGTTCCATGAAACCCATGGAATTTTTGTAGAGCACACACCACCCCCCCACAAAAAATTACGCTGTAGTTTAACTAATTCACTCAAGGTTTTCTTAGGAATGCGATAAAGGGAGAGATAATAAATAGGCAGCGATACGAGAACCGCATTGATTAATGTAATTCTACCACCAAAAGAGATTTGTCGATCCTCCCACATCTTGATTCTGTTCTTAACTTTCTCAATCACCCCTTTCCATGCATCTGCCCTATTGGAATTAATCCCCACTTGAATCCCGAGAAAGTTCATGGGAAGCGACCCCACTCGACAACCTAAAAAATCTGCCATACCCTGTTGAACTTCCAAATCAACGTTTAGTCCGAGTAGGCTGCACTTAGAGAAGTTAATTTTTAAACCGGATAGCCGTTCAAAATTGACCAGCAGACATTTTAGAGCCCAAACATTTTTTGTGGACGCTTCCCCCACCAAAATAGTGTCATCGGCATATTGGAGGTGAGTAACCGAGATCTCCTTCCGCCCAACTATTGCCGCATCAAATGCTCCTACTGCCGTGGCTTTATGAATGAGAGCACTTAAACCCTCAGCCGCGATGATGAAGAGCAGCGGAGAGAGGGGGTCTCCTTGCCGAAGCCCACGTTCTAGTTTGAATTCGGTTGAGGGGCTGCCATTGACTAGCACAGAAGCTGAGGCCGACGAAACACACTCCCGGATCCACTTACACCACTTAGGAGCAAAGCCCATACTTTTCATCATGTCATCTAAGAAGTTCCAATCAACCGAATCAAAGGCTTTTGCGAAATCAATCTTAAAAAACAGCCTTTCCAACTTCTTTTTCTTTGCATCGTCTATGAGCTCATTAAGCACCAAGACTCCATCTAATATCTGTCTCCCGTGAATGAACCCCGATTGCGACTCCGAGATCACCGAACCAATAACCTTTGAAAGTCTCCTTGCCAATGTCTTAGCTATGATTTTATAGTAGCAGTTGATCATGGAAATAGGCCGATAGTCACTGATGCATTCTGCGTTTTGCTTCTTTGGAATCAGGGTTATGAAGGAAGGGTTAAAGCCTTTGACAAATTTCCCGTTTAAATGGAATTCATCAAAAAGTCTCTGAAAATCCCCTTTCAAGACCTCCCAATTTTCTTTGATGAAAGCAATCGTGAAACCGTCAGGCCCTGGCGACTTCGATGGCTCACAACTCCATACAGACTCTCTAATCTCCTCAGCTGTGAAGGCTCCTGTGAGAAAGAGGTTGTCGTCTGTACTGACATTATGCAAGGCAAAGCCGGGTTGTATCGAAGGCCTATCAACCAGGGGAGCTTGGTAGTGGCTCTTAAAGTGGGCTGCAACTGCAGCCTTAATCTCTGCTGGAGAGGACAGCCATACACCTTCAAACTGAAGGTTGGATAAATCATTAACTTTTCTCCTGATATTAATGCATTTGTGAAAAAAATTGGTATTTGCATCACCCTCTTTAATCCACTGACTTTTCGCCTTTTGACTAAGAAGGCTGTGTCTTGTCTCATAGTCTGAGTAGATTTCATTCATGGTCCTTCTTCTTAGTTCAATCTCATCATCCTCCAGCCCCAATGTATCATCCAATAAATCCAATTCTAAGAGCTTTTGCTTATTTTCCTCAATTCGAAGCTCCAATTTTCCGAAGGTTTCCTTGCTCCAGTTTCGAAAGAAAATCTTTGCCAATTTGAATTTTTCTTTTATGATAAAGCTGCTTCTGCCTTCAATCTGAGTTTCCCCCCAAAAATCGGCCATGGTATCTTTGAAGGACGGGTGCCTAAGCCACGCATTGAAGAAACGGAAAGGTTTGGGGCCCCAATTAATAATCTGGTCTTCCATGAGAAGGGGGCAGTGATCTGAAATGGTTCTTGGGAGACCCTTAAGACGAGTGGGTGGGTCAGCCCGATACCAAGTAAAACTGCGACCGAAGAGGGGAATTTCAATGAGGTTAGCAGCCGTGATGAACTGCTCAAAGTCCTCAATATCCTTTCTATTATAACAGCTTGACCTCCCAACTCTCTCGTTTGGATGTCTGATTGCGTTAAAGTCACCCGCCAAACAAATTTGTTTCCCTCTATTCTGCTGAATTACCAAGCTAAGAGTGTCCCAAAGCTGCCTCCTTTCCCGAGTGTGACACGGGGCGTAGACGTTAATCAAACAAATGTCGACGGCATCCTTCTTACGAATAGCATTTACCACCAGAAAACCGTTTGCATGCCAAGCACTAACACATTGGAGAAATTCATCATCCCAAAGGGTCACTATCTCCCCTGATCGACCCTCGGAGGGTCTGAACACAAACCCACATTTCTTATTTCCCCAAATACTTCTGCTCAGGATTGGATCGAAAACTTCTAATTTGGTTTCTTGTAAGAAGCACACTTCAGATTTATTATTCGCAATCAGCTCCTTAACCTCCTTTCTTTTTACACTACTGCCAAGGCCTCTAATATTATAGCAAAGAAGACGCATATCAACAATATTCCACACCTGATCACAGAATCATAAGGAGGCTGTCAGCACTTCGAACCACTGAAACTCGGTGCAGAGCCTCTCTCTTTTAAACCCAGCTGACAACCGAAATTACGAATGTTGATAAGGGAAGCTTCTTCACCTTGGTCATCAAAGTCTTTTGCGAACGCCTCCCACTCTGCCTTGGCCAATTTTTTCTTTTTGCTCGGAGGAATCTTGATTTTCTTGGGGGGGCGAGGGGCCAAGGGGGGGAAGGGGTGTTCGGGGCCAGGTTCCAGGGATGAGGGAGGGGCAAAGGGGACCTGGACCGCGCCACCAGAGTGATGGGGGGCGGGGGGATGAATATTAAGAGGAGGAGCCTGTGGGGACTGAAGATTCGCCGGGGGGGAGGGAATCAGGGTATCAATACCATGTAGGGGGAGAGAAAGGGCAGGCTGGGGAGCAAGAACAGGTACGAGATCAAGGGAGGGTGCAAGGGGCACAAGGGGTAAGGATGGCATAAACGTGTTACAGGGATCCAAGGGGGGATCTGCCAAATCAAAAATAGGACCAGAGGAAGGGTCTGCCAATTCAAAATTAGAATTAGAGGGAGGGGAGCCGTTAATTCCGCCATTAAATTCAACATTAATGTTAATCCCTCGGGATTCCACATCCACCGCCCCAATAATAGTCGGAGCATTAACAACACGCGTGAAGTTCTCATCAAAATTAGAATTAGAGGGAGGGGAGCCGTTAATTCCGCCATTAAATTCAACATTAATGTTAATCCCTCGGGATTCCACATCCATCGCCCTAATAATAGTCGGAGCATTAACAACACGCGTGGAGTTCTCATCTTTCCATGAGGAATTAGGCGCCTCCGATGTATCATTAATATCACGCGTGATATTCTCCTCTTTCCAAGAGGAATTAAAAGCCTCCAATGAATTTGGGACGAAAGACGAGGAGTCTAATAACTCGTCCGAGCAGTGGGCCCCGCCGTTAATCGAGACACCGTCAACGGAATCGTGCGCCGAAACCTCTGGTTCGCCGGAAAATGACGCTTTTGTATCCACCGCCGTCCATAAATCATCTGAGTCAGAATCAGAGAGATCCGAATCAGAGGAGGACGCCCCAGGGAGGGGAATCAATTCCTCTGGCTCCTCCAGAATTCTGATATTAAAAGGGGTTCCGTCAATTGTTGGAGAAATACAAAGATTAGAGATATAAGGGCCCGTGAGAAGGACTCGAATCCTAGCGAAACCAAGGAATAACTTAGATTCTATTTGCTGATCAATTTCCACAAGGCTCCCGAAGAGAAGGACGAGACGTTTGAAGAAACGCTTATTCCAAGCATGCAATGGTACACCATATAATCTGATCCAAGGCATTCTTTGATTGTTAACATCCGTCCGCACCCATGAAGAGATTGAGTCAAACCAATGGGCTGACCAATCTTCGAATCCCTCAATCACAGGCGCGAGAGGCTCAACCCCAATCGGCTTAAGAAGAACAAGATTTCCACCCATGTGAATGAGTTCGATTTTTTGTCCGCATTCGCCTGACAACTCCTCTTTGTGGGACTCCCAATCAAGACTTTGCTTCAACTGACCTGTAAAGCATCCCTCCACCCAGGCACTCTCCTCCGGGGTCGATTGAAAAGTGAAGTGTTTATTGAGCCTCCCACCAGTTGGAACTTGAACCGGGCCATGATTAGCACCGCAAGATGCGGGAGAGATAGGCTTTGCTTGATGCAAAGCCCCAAAGAATTCCATTTGTGATCTGTTCTTGACTCTGTCCACGAAAGACACCCCCAACTGTATCCGGTTCGGGGAGGAAATCTCAAAGCTCCTGGGCGTTGCCTTGTTCTCCTCTTCGTGTCTATTAAACTTTGACAAATTCGCACGTAGTTTGTAACTATCCAACCAGACGGAGTTCAAACCTTCCTCAATCCGCAGCCGATTACCGCTATTGGAGTACCTAACGAAACCGAAGGCCTCACCCCTCCTGTTTTTCTTATTTGAAATGTATATGTCCTTTATCTTTCCTAACAGGTTGAATTTCTCCAGCAGAACCGGTATTGTGGCGGATGCCGGAAAATTCCTAAAAAAGAATGTGAAAGTAGATGACTCAATCCTCCTTAGCCATTCTGGATATTTGCCCCTGCTCCTTGGAAGAATTTCACCACTCGCATTGGATCTACGCATCGAAGCCCATCTATCATTAATCCTAGGGGTAAAGGGTTCTTTCTGCCTCATCGGAAAGCTCTCGGATGGAAGTGTATGGCTGGTCCTAGGAACTACCCTGCTCTTCCTCACCCACTCCTCTCCCTTTCTCTCTCTAGCTCTCATCTCTCTCTAAAATTGATCGAAATGTGAATCTTGAGTGTATTAGTTGGAAGCAGTGAGTAAGGTTCAATTCATCATTTGAGGGTCATCATCATAATTTATATATTTATTTTATTTTTTCAATTTGGATCCACAACATACTATATATTAATACATATCTATCTATGAAATTAAAATATTAAAAGAAAAGGAAATATAATATTCCAATAAATTGCAGTACACTGACTTTGACTAATCAAGTGTTTAGTTAATCAGTCCAATGCAAGTAGTAGGCTGTTTCGTAACACTTTCCTTAAGCCATTTTCCAAGAGCTAATTAGGAGTATAAATACTTAACAACCCTGCATTCCCTTCACAGCCAATATCACATCTTCTCTCTCTCTCTAAAACAAATTAACAATACTTCATCCATACTCACATCAGCTAGCACTACCAGAATGAAGATGGCCGCCGCTCCTCTCAAAAAGTCGCAAATTAGTTCCGATGCAGTGCCCCTCTCCGTGTACGTGGCCAACACTGTTGTGTTGCCTGTCTTCTTCTCGGCGGTGT
The DNA here is from genome assembly GCA_963675135.1 of Galeopsis tetrahit. Taxonomy (NCBI): domain Eukaryota; kingdom Viridiplantae; phylum Streptophyta; class Magnoliopsida; order Lamiales; family Lamiaceae; genus Galeopsis; species Galeopsis tetrahit. The sequence continues at coordinate 9,097,773 of OY776125.1, read as the reverse complement.
ATTATCTGCTTCTCCAATGGCGGGAGAAGATCCGCAGCTCCACCCCTCTCCACATCCTTAACCTCTCCCAAATATCCGCCATACTCATCTTCTTCGCTTCCTTCATCTATCTCCACGACTTCATGGGTATTGGTTTCGTTAAGTCCCTCATTAATCCCACCTCAGATGACATTTTGGATGAAGAAGAAGAAATTTCTGATCAACTTATCAAAAACAAAACAGTGGATAATGTGGAGCCTATTTCCCAGCTTTCCCTTTCCCTTTCGGACGAGGAGATGGTGATGTCTGTCGTGGAGGGGAAGATCCCTTCCTACGCCCTGGAATCCAAGTTGGGTGATTGTAAGCGCGCTGCTGCCATCCGTCGTGAAGCTTTGCAGCGTATCACAGGAAAATCCCTGGCGGGGTTGCCCCTAGAAGGATTCAACTACGAGGCTATACTAGGCCAGTGCTGCGAAATGCCTGTGGGTTACGTCCAGATTCCAGTGGGCATCGCGGGCCCACTCTTGCTAAATGAGGTGGAGTATTCAGTCCCCATGGCGACTGCGGAGGGGTGCCTCATCGCTAGCACCAACAGGGGATGCAAGGCCATCTACGTCTCCGGGGGAGCCACCTGCACCATCCTGAGAGACGGCATGACTAGAGCCCCCGTGGTGAGATTCGCAACCGCCAGACGTGCAGCTGAGTTGAAGTTCTTCCTTGAAGACCCTCTCAATTTTGAGACCTTGTCGCAAGTATTCAACAGTTCCAGCCGATTCGGGAGGCTCCAGACCATCAAATGCGCCATCGCCGGAAAGAATCTGTACATTAGATTCACCTGCAGCGCAGGGGACGCCATGGGGATGAACATGGTATCCAAGGGTGTCCAGAATGTACTCGATTTCCTCATCACCAACGACTACTTTCCAGACATGGATGTCATCGGCATCTCTGGAATTTACTGTTCGGATAAGAAACCAGCTGCCGTCAATTGGATTGAGGGCAGGGGCAAGTCAGTTGTGTGCGAGGCTATAATCAACGAAGAGACTGTGAAGAAGGTGCTCAAAACAGACGTCGCTACCTTGGTCGAACTGAACATGCTAAAGAACCTCACAGGTTCCGCCATGGCAGGAGCTCTCGGTGGCTTCAATGCACACGCAAGCAACATCGTCTCTGCTGTGTTCCTCGCAATAGGTCAAGATCCTGCACAAAACGTTGAGAGTTCCCACTGTATCACCATGCTGGAAGCCGTTAACCAAGGAAAGGATCTTCATATCTCAGTCACCATGCCTTGCATCGAGGTTGGTACCGTAGGTGGTGGAACTCAGCTCCCCTCACAGGCTGCATGCCTCAACTTGCTCGGAGTTAAGGGAGCCAGTAAGGACACTCCGGGGGCCAATTCTAGGCGACTAGCCACCATTGTTGCCGGGTCTGTTCTCGCGGGAGAGCTGTCCCTACTCTCAGCAATAGCTGCAGGACAACTAGTGAAGAGCCATATGAAGTACAATAGGTCTACCAACAAACTTTCAACTTAATTGACCTCTCTACCTCTTCTTAAATTCACATTCGTTAATTTATTAGTTTTTTCTTATTGATTAGTGATTGAATATATATTTCTTCTTAGTCATTAATCAAATCTGGTTCAACTTAAGTCTCAAGCCTTCCTTCATTTTCCGTACAGAGATTTCAGAGCAATAATATAAACAATGCAAACCAATTCAACAAATTAAGAATGATCAAGCAAGTCTGATGCTCAACCAAGAAATTATGTTTAATTTATAAAAAAACAATTTTATAGTACAACTTAAAATGAGAAACACCACACCTAGATTAATTAAGTGGTTTGATCAAAATGATACACATCGACGAAGAGGCTATGATAACTCTAATAAGGCCAAGACATGTTTCAAATTTGCTTTTTGGAAAGTTCATAAATATGCTGGATTATTTCTTAACTCTGGTACTGCACTTCTCAGCAGTTTCCGTGATGAAATATAGTATTACATCAATGTCTTTTGTTTTCTCATGAACCTTGGTGCATAAAAAAGTGTAAAGAACCATCGATTATGACACAAATTACTAAGGTTGCAGAAGTCGAAAATCAGTAGTCGGACGAATTGGTGCCGTCTAGCGCCGCCTAATTTTTTTTTTTCATAATATTTTATCTTTAAAATTCTTAGGCAATATATACAAAATTATAATTTAAATATATAATGTCGAAAAAATATAAATATATAGTTTTCACCCCTTAAACAATAGAATTTTACAAAAAAATGTTATACCGAAAAAATATAATTTATCATTTAAAAAAAATTAAATTAAATTCCGTCGGTAAAACCGTTGGTAGTCCCGACGGAATTCCTGACGGAACCCGACGGAAATTTTTTTTATAAAAAAAAAGTTAATATACATTTCCGTCGGTACTACCGACGGGAAGTTATTTCTTTTTTAATTATTTTTATTCGCCTTACCGACGGAATAAAGACTCGGTTTGAAAACGGGTCATCAGTGTTACCGACGGAATGATATCCATCGGTAGTCTCAGTTTTGGTCCGTCGGAAATCCGTCGGTAGACCTTACCGACGAGGCTAACACCGACTGAAAAATTCCGTCGGTAACCACGGCTACCGACCGCCATTCCGTCGGTATTTCCGTCGGTAAAAGGCGTGTTTTTTGTAGTGTATACAAAATTATAATTTAAATATATAATGTCGAAAAAATATAAATATATAGTTTTCGCCCCTTAAACAATAGAATTTTACAAAAAATGTTATACATCATGACAAAGTCACATGTTTTGCTCGGAGCATCGATTCCAGTTGAAAAAGTGTGTTTGATCGCTCGAATCTGACTTCGACGACGGGATGTCCAAAAATAATAATTAATAAAGGCACCTAGTCGAAAATCGCTAGACGAGCGGTAGACCGGCGACTAGCGCCTAGATGCCGACTAATCAGGCCTAGGCGCCAACTTTTACAACATAGCAAAATAATATACTCCTACTTGCTTCAGATTCACTCCAAACTATATATAACTACAAAAAACATGGTTATTTGCGACGGCCTGGATTTGGTCAAAATGACGAAGTCAACCAAATTTGCGAAGGAAACAAAACCCATCGCAAATTGCAACGGGATTTGACACGAATTTTAATACGAAAACAAAATAACATCGGTTAATTGTACAATTTACTTTAAGCTAGGTTATAATTTTGTGCATATATGCTTGATTGGAATATTTTAACGCATATATATTTTACAATTACAATTGGAATTTAGAAATTAAATTACATTTTAATAAAAAAAAATTTAAAAAAAATACATAATCGAAATTTAGAAATTAAATTACATTTATATTGAAAAAAATTACATTTGTAATTTATAAAAGTTATATAAGCTAATCAAGTAATATATTTGAAAGAAATAAATTAAAAGTTTTTTTAAAATAGTAAAATATGTATATATATACAATTTATTTTGCAATTATAAATGCCCGAGCGGCGAGCTCCCCTCAATGGTCGCCCTTGAGACGCGAGTTTGACTTCTAGCGGGAGCGAATTCTTGCATATTATATTTGCAAGGCCAAGAGGCCTTACACACAAAATGTGGCCAGAATGGGTTGCTAGCCCGCCTGTGGCCCCGTGGTCCGCCGGCTCGGGTACATTTTTCTTAATTTTGGATTTTGCGACATAACAAATTGTCACATATTACAATGGCCGGCGACGAATAATTTTGTCGCTAATATACAATTAAAATAATATTAAAATTATTTGCGACGAAATTTACCCATTGCAAATTTTTGACAACATTTCCACCCAGTGGGTTTCGGATTGTTCCTTCTCAAATTTGCGACGGTTTTCAAAATTTTGCAGCAAACATTTGCGACGACCCAGACTCCGTCGCAAATCAGCGCTTTCTTGTAGTGTATTTTGTTAATGCTAGCTACATGCTCAAATAAAATGAATAACGCGGAAACACCCGATGCAATACCCTTCTCTTGCACTTTAGCTAAAACCAAAACCATAGTTAATTCATGCAATTGGTTCGTTAACTCAGTAAATTACCCACAAAACGGAAACACCCGAGGCAATACCCTTCTCTTGCACTTTCAAAAGAAAGTTAGTTAACTCGTTTATTTCACTTGTCGTGTTATTCTTGTTTGTGTCGAATTTAGTATAATCTAGTTTCATACTTGTGTTTTAAATCCCGAAAATCCAACAAACAAGTGTAGTTACTACAATAGCATGAAAACTCTTAACTTCAGAGATTCACTTGCACTCAACTAGATTCTTGGACGAACAAACTACTTGGTCGTACTTACGTACTACAATCGGACCCATACGCTTGTGGGGATCGTATTGTGACGTACTTAAAAAGAGTTAAAAAAATGATACAAGTCACTGGTGACGAATATTTTTGTCTAAAATATTATATATTAAAATTATTTGCAACGACATTTACGCATCGCAAATTTTTGACGAGAATTTCACCCAGGCGGGTTTCGGTCGTTCCTTCGCAAATTTGGGATGAATATTTTGGTTGTAAATTGTACGACGTTTTTCAAATTTCGTTGCAAATATTTGCGACAAGTGTTTATGCGACGAGCCAAACTCCGTTGCAAATCAGCGCTTTCTTGTAGTGTATTTTGTTACATGCAGATTACCTACTACCTCACAAAACAACAAATTAATAGGATATGGTATTGCACCCCCGCCCCCCTGTGTGGACTTTTCAGGAAATTGGTATACTTTTTGTGAAATTGATTATTTTATATTCGAAGTTGAGTACTTATTTAATTGATACAAACCTGCACAAGTTAATCATGCAGCAAACAAACATACCGGCTGAATAATATAATCAATCTTGAGTGTATTAGTTGGAAGCAGTGAGTGAGGTTCAATTCATCATTTGAGGGTCATCATCATAATTTATATATTTATTTTATTTTTTCAATTTGGATCCACAATATACTATATATTAGTTTTTTCTTATTTTATTTTTTCAATTTGGATCCACAATATACTATATATTGGTTACAATAGCTGCAGGACAACTAGTGAAGAGTCATATGAAGTACAATAGGTCTCCCAACAAACTTTCAACTTAATTGACCTCTCTACCTCTTCTTAAATTCACATTCGTTAATTTATTAGTTTTTTCTTATTCATTAGTGATTGAATATATATTTCTTCTTAGTCATTAATCAAATCTGGTTCAACTTATTTCTCAAGCCTTCCTTCATTTTCCGTACAGAGATTTCAGAGCAAAAATATAAACAATGCAAACCAATTCAACAAATTAAGAATGATCAAGCAAGTATGATTAATTGAGTGGTTTGACCAATATGATCGAATTCACTCCAAACTATCACTAAAAAAAAATTGTGTGTTCTGCGACAGCTTCAAATCTGTCGGAAATTGCGACAGATTTGGCCAAATTGATGAAGTCAACCAAATTTGCAACGTAAACAAAATCCGGGATTTGCAACAAATTTCAGGGATAAATTCACAGATGGTCTAGTAACTTTTTCAGAATCCGCAAAAGGTCCTGTAACTTTTTATTTAATCAGTTTTAGTTTGGGAAAATTGCACTTTTAGTCCAATAAAAATATGTTCAAATCACTTTTAGTCCTTTTTACTACACTATTGGTCCTGTAAAAATACTTCTGTTAACATTTAACAGAAAAGATGACTGAGCCTCTCAATTGCAATATTGTTTTTAAATTAAAACCAATTCAAATATTTATAATTATAATACAATTTTTTTATATATTAAAATTTTAGCTCTACCCATCGAACGCGAGTCTTCCTCCCAGCAAAAAATTTCGGCGAGTCTCCCTTCCGACAAAAATTTCCGGCGACTTCCCAATCACCCACAACTCATGTACGCTGTCCCAACCCCTCCTATTTCCCCTACTTCATTCGCCGAAAATTCCCAAAATACTGAGAAAAAATAACACCCATGAGCCACCAAAATCTGAAATCTCACAGTCACCCTCACCACACCCCGTCGCCAGACACGAATATAAAAAGTCGGAGAAACATAGTTAAGAAAACAATAAAAAAATTGAAATGAAACTTTACAAATTGAAGATGGAGAGATCGAAATTTGAAATTGACAAGGGGCTTTGATTCCTAGCACTGATACGAGACTACAGTGTGTATAGCCTCAATGAAATTCGTGACCGGATTCATATTTCGAATTTTCTTGAAATTTTTGAAGAATATGGGATTGAATTTTTTTAATTATATTCCAATTCTGTAAAAAAAAAATTATTCAGATTCTAAATAAATTATTATTTTTTTGTTTTTTGTATTTTAAAATTATACCAAATTGGTTTCTATATATCCCTATTAAAATTATTTGCAACGATATTTACCCATAGCAAATTTTTTACGACATTTTCACCCAGGCGGATTTCAGGTCGTTCCTTCGGAAATTTGGGATGAATATATTTTCATCGTAATTAAATTTGTGACGGTTTTCAAAATTTCAATGCAAATATTTGTGACAAGTGTTTATGTGACGACCCAAACTCCGTCACCAATCAGCACTTTGTTGTAGTGTATTTTGTTACATGCAGATTACCTACTACCTCACAAAACAACAAATTAATAGGATATGGTATTTTACCCCCGCCCCCCTGTGTGGACTTCCAGGAAATTCATTATTTTATATTCGAAGTTTAGTACTTATTTAAATAATACATACAACTGTAGAAGTAAATCCTGCAGCACACAAGCATGACCGGGTGAATAATATAATCATTCTTGGAAGTAGTGAGTGAGGTTCAATTCTTCATTTGAGGGACGTCATCATAGTTTATATATTTATTTTATTTTTCAATTTAATTGGCCCTTCGATATGTTATATTAATATTAATCATAATATATATGACACTCTCTCTTTATCGAATTTTTTTCAAAATACGTTCTGTAACTTAGGTTGGTTCCATTTTAAATTCTTTAAATTTTCACTTTTTTAAAATATGTCCTAAGGTGTCCAATTTACATCCTGGAAAATTTCAAAATACATCCTATATCTTAGGTCAATTCCATTTTAAATCCTTTATGTTTTCACATTTTCAAAATACATTCTAAGATGCCCAATTTACATCATTTTTATCGAAAATTAAAATTTTCACTGGAAACTGACACGCACGGCTCGAAAGTCTGTTTTTTCTTATTGATTAGTATTAAATATACATTTCTTCTTAGTCATTAATCAAATCGATCTGGTTCAACTTCATTTCTCAAGCCTTTCTTCATTTTCTGTACAGAGATTTTCAGAGCAATAATATAATCAATGCAAACCAATTCAACAAATTAAGAATGGTGTCAAGCAACTGAAGCAAGTATGATATTCAACCAAGAAAGTTTGCAAACAATCAAATTTTATAGTATTAAATAAATGAGAAATAACACACCTAGATTAATTAAGTGGTTCGATCAAAATGATATACATCCACGGAGAGGCTCTGAAAACTCCAATAAGGACAAGACATGTTTCAAATTTGCCTTTTTGGATTGGAATTGGGATTGGTGAGTAGGGTTTCAGCAGTGAGGAAGCTTTGGAGAAAGGGGTTGGTCAAATCGCTGTGATTGGAACGAAGAGAGTGTTGATACAGAGCAGAGATTGAGTGTGGATCAAGGTTTGGATTATGTAGCAACTTGGAACTCTGCACTTCTCCTATCCGACAATTTAATTTAAACCAATGAAGCTCAAATCCAAAAGAGAAAGCCTTTATATTCTAAACTTTAAAGCAGAGGACTGAATGAATGAATAAGGAAGTTTATCTCTGAATTTATCGTATTTCTATGCAATTAACACTCATGTATTTTTCAACCTTAACAACATTGATAATAGAGTTACTCAATATCGGAGAAGGCCGGGGAGACAACTTCCGAGGGGAATTGAATCATAATTAATTTTAGTTAATTTAATAATATAATAATTTTATTTTTATAAAATAATGACATTGGATTTTATTTTATTGTATTGGACTTTAAAATAATTCAAAATTATTTTTTATTTATACACTTAGCACTTTCCGTCGAAATTCAACTGTCCAGTCATCTTTCCGGCGAAATAGGACCAAAGTAAAACAAATTTCAAAAAATTGGGACTAAATTGGTACATTTAACTTTTTTGGAACCATTTCAGAAAAGGTAAAAAGTTACGGGACTAAATTGGCTTTTCTCCCTGAGTTTGTTAGTGCTTTATTCATTTTGTTTTCAGGGTATTAAGGTCATTTTAAGCTCTGTATGCGAGTTAACATATTTTTCTGCGTGGTAGTACCATGTCTGATACTCTGATTCTTTCAAAGTCCTTTAGTAGTGAGGGCACTCTGTAAAATAGGACAATTAGTTACACTTTTGGCAGCACGTCTGACCAACTCTTTTGAGCTCCTCCCGAAACAGTTTATCTTAACACCTGGGTCTAGCTCTTACCAACCAGTATATATTGCAATACGAATTTATGTAATTTCTCATCTCTGGCCCCGATCCTATTAGTTCTGCGTGATGGGCTTAAGGCCCTTAAAGCTAAAGGCCATATTTATTTATGGTCACGGTTATACACACACAGACCTATTGAGGACACCTACTGGCTAAACACACACACTATGAGATGAGGACACCCACATGGAAAACCCCAAAATACCCCTTCTTCAATAAAATTCAACACCCACCACATTCTTTCAAAACCCTAAAAATTTCAACCCCCGTCCCTCCCCCGAGCGGCACCAGCCCCCCCCCCCTCCACTCCCTCCCCAGTTGCACCGTCAGCGTTGCCGACTTTCCCTCCCCTATAAAAAAAAATCTCTAAAAACCCTCGCCGCCGTTGCATCGTCGGCCCCCACCTTACCTTGCATCGCCGACGCCTCTCCCCAGCATCGCCGACACCCCTCCTTCCCCTCCCTTGCATTGTGGCCTCTTATTCCCCTTCCCCTGCGCGAATTTTTTTGAACCTTAAGTCTTCGCCGCCTTCCCGGCACTCCCCACCCTCTCCCCCGACGCATCGCCGACCCCCACTCTACCCTGCATTGCCAGTACCTCTCCCTTTCGGTAAGTTTAGAAAAATTAGGATTTTGATTTTTACAGGTTTTAGATCCAAAAAAAAATTGTTATTTTTTTCGAATTTTTTGTGTTTATCTGAATTTTTTTGTCGAATTCAATTACTCCCTCTTTCCACAAAAAGTTTATACACACACAGACCTATTGAGGACTCCCCCTCCACTCCCTCCCCAGTTGCGCTGTCAGCGTTGCCGACTTCCCCTCCCCACGGTGTCGGCCTCCCCTCCCTTGTAAAAAAATAAAAATCTCTAAAAACCCTCGCCGCCGTTGCATTGCCGGCCCCCACCTTACCCTGCATCGCCGGCACCTCTCCTTCCCCTCCCTTTCATTGCGGCCTCTTATTCCCCTGCCTCTGCGCGAATTTTTTTGAACCTTAAGTCTTCGCCGCTTTCCTGACTCTCCCAACCCTCTCCTCTGACGCATCGTCGACCCCCACTCTACCCTGCATTGCCAGTACCTCTCCCTTTCGGTAAGTTTAGAAAAATTAGGGTTTTGATTTGTACAGGTTTTAGATCCAAAAAAAATTATTTTTTTTTTGGAATTTTTTGTGTTTGTCTGAAATTTTTTGTCGAATTCAATTACTCCCTCCGTCCACAAAAAGTTTATACACACACAAACCTATTGAGGACTCCCCCTCCACTCCCTCCCCAGTTGCGCCGTCAGCATTGCCGACTTCCCCTCCCCTCCCCTGTAAAAAAAAAATCTATAAAAACCCTCGCCGCCGTAGCATCGCCGGCCCCCACCTTACCCTGCATCGCCGACGGCTCTCCCCAACATCGCCGACACCTCTCCTTCCCCTCCATTGCATTGCGGCCTCTTATTCACCTTCCTCTGCGCCAATTTTTTTGAAACTTAAGTCTTCGTCGCCTTCCCGGCTCTCCCCACCCTCTCCTCCGACGCATCGCCGACCCCCACTCTACCCTGCATTGCCAGTACCTCTCCCTTTCAGTATGTTTAGAAAAATTAAGGTTTTGATTTGTACAGGTTTTAGATTAAAAAAAATGTTTTTTTTTTTCGAATTTTTTGTGTTTGTCTGAAATTTTTTGTCGAATTCAATTACTCCCTCCGTCCACAAAAGGTAGTCCCATTTGCCTTATATTCTCTGTCCACAAAATGTAGTCCCATACCCTTTATGAAAACTATCACTCTTCAACCATCACTTAATTAATCAAATTGCCATCAACTTTATTCACAAACAATCAGTTTTGTTGGGAATAAAATGAGATATGTTTTGATTAAATACCAAAACCCCCTGAGACATGCCTAAGTCAAGCTGAGTATGTTCTAGAGATGATAGAACATATAGAATAAAGGCTAGATGAGAAGCTGATATGTTAGGCAGCTCTAAGTTGTATAGATGCACAACGTGAGGGGGAACCTATGCTTAGAAGTTTATCAAGAACAAGTCCCCTCAAGGCTCAAATTCTGGAACAATCACTAAGTCTATGAAAGACCAAATACTCTGATCAGGAGAGTTGTCCAGAGAAGTTGTCTCTGCACAATTAAAGCAAGAACAAAGGTTCTAAAGCTCAACAGGCCCAGTATATTCAAATACTCTGATCAGGAGAGTTGTCCATAGAGATTGTCTATGTGCAAGAACAAAGGTTCTAAAGCTCAAAGGCCAAGTATGCTGATCAGGAGAGTTGTCCAGAAGAGTTGTCTTAGCACAATCAAGATCAAGTACTCTGAAAAGCTTGAGGTCAACTATGCTGAAGAGATAGAGATAACCACACCTTAAAGAACTACAATGAATCATGCTAAGATCACTTTCAAGTGAAGCAAAGGATAAGAGCCAAGTCATCTGAAGAAGAGCTAGCCAACCTTGCTGATAAGCAAGACTGCTGATAGTGATAAGGAGAGTTGTCCAGTTGATGAGGAATGTTGTCCTATCATTGGAACAACCTTCAGAAGCCATGTCCATATCCTAGCAAGAGAATCTGAAAGTCAGATATTGGGAAGAGTGTTGCAGAATGAAGACAAAGCCTTACAAGCCGTTTATTACCCAAATGAGGACATGTCACTATCAAGAATCTGTCTTCCAGTTTGAAGAACTCAAGGAAGACATTTATAGCAATTTGGGACTGCCTCTCCAACGGGCAAATCCTCAAATTTGTCTATAAATACAGAAGTGTGAAGACCATTTGAAGCACCAACGAACAAGCCAACTATCCTACAAGTTAAAGTGCTCTCAAAGCTTTCAAAGAGACTTTCTTAGTCTTCAAACACTTCTTCTAAGCTAATCTCCATTGTATATCCACACAAGCTTAGAGAGATATCCTATCCTTATACATTGACCTTCATTGTAAAGGATATCTCATTAGTTGGAACCTTACTTCAACCCTTACCCCTTTCAAGTGAGAAAGTGAGAAGGTTGTTGTAGTAGTAGAAGTGGTAGGAGCTGACTGTTGAGAGAAGAACAGTTCAGTTCTGAGTTGAGAAGAGGGTACTAGGACTCTAGACATCCTAGGGATCAATTCACCAAGGAGAGGTGTTATTGATCAAGTGCACCTTGGCACTATAAAACAAGTTAATTCCAAGAGTGAAGGAATTATCCTGTTAAATCAGGGAAAGTGGATGTAGGAGCTTGAGTCTCTGAACCACTATAAACTCTTGTGTTGATTTACTTTCAAAACACTTTCATACATTCAACACTGCACACAAAACTGATCTTGCTAAGAATACATATTCAAAGACTGTGCAAAACCTATGTGGACAAAGTCCCTGAAACTGAACTGTATTGAATTGACTAAGTGATTTCAGAAACTAAAGGAGCCTAAACTAAAAGGGCCAACCACTATTCCGCACATATAACTCCCCTAGATAGTTATTCAACTAAGTACTCAATAGTACTTAGTAGTTTGATTATCTTAGAAAAGTTAATCATCTTCAGCAGAGTTGTCCAAGACAACCTTGTTGAGCTCTGGTTTGATCAAAAGTTGAAAAGAATTGCATACAAGTGTATTTCCCCCCCCCCCCCCCCAATACACTTGTTATATACTCCTTTCGGGACCAACAAGTTTATTCACAATGGACCCCACAATACCTACAATACCCTAACTTTATCTACATTTTTCTTAAAACATGTGCCCCACTCCAATGAGACTACATTTCATGGACGGAGGGAGTATTTTTTTCGAATTTTTTTACTTGTCCGAAAGTTTTTGTCGAAATAAGTTGCTTTTTTTTAATTTATTTTCGAAATTGTTGTGTATGTCCGAATTTTTTTACCGAATCCATTTTTTTTTTGTATGAAACTAGTGAGTTAGAATGATTTATTTTGTTATTTTACTTTAATTTTGTGAGTTCGTATTTTGTTTGAGTATTTTTAAATTTGTTTGAGTTTCTATTTCAGGTTCTTTTTTTATATGGAATTTGGGGGTTAAGGGAGCCAGTAAGGACACTCCGGGGGCTAATTCTAGAAGATTAGCCACCATTGTTGCCGGGTCTGTTCTCGCGGGAGAGCTGTCCCTACTCTCAGCAATAGCTGCAGGACAACTAGTGAAGAGCCATATGAAGTACAATAGGTCTACCAACAAACTTTCAACTTAATTGACCTCTCTAGCTCTTCTTAAATTCACATTCGTTAATTTATTAGTTTTTTCTTATTCATTAGTGATTGAATATATTATATATATTTCTTCTTAGTCATTAATCAAATCTGGTTCAACTTATTTCTCAAGCCTTCCTTCATTTTCCGTACAGAGATTTCAGAGCAAAAATATAAACAATGCAAACCAATTCAACAAATTAAGAATGATCAAGCAAGTCTGATGCTCAACCAAGAAATTAAGTTTAATTTATAAAAAAACAATTTTATAGTACAACTTAAAATGAGAAACACCACACCTAGATTAATTAAGTGGTTCGATCAAAATGATACACATCGACGAAGAGGCTATGAGAACTCTAATAAGGCCAAGACATGTTTCAAATTTGCTTTTTGGAAAGTTCATAAATATGCTGGATTATTTCTTAACTCTGGTACTGCACTTCTCAGCAGTTTCCGTGATGAAATATAGTATTACATCAATGTCTTTTGTTTCTCATGAACCTTGGTGCATAAAAAAGTGTAAGGAACCATCGATTATGACAAAAAATACTAAGGTTGCAGAAGTCGAAAATCAGTAGTCGGACGAATTGGTGCCGCCTAGCGCCGCCTAATTTTTTTTTTCATAATATTTTATCTTTAAAATTCTTAGGCAATATATACAAAATTATAATTTAAATATATAATGTCGAAAAAATATAAATATATAGTTTTCACCCCTTAAACAATAGAATTTTACAAAAAAATGTTATACATCATGACAAAGTCACATGTTTTGCTCGGAGCATCGATTCCAGTTGAAAAAGTGTGTCTGGTCGCATGAATCTGACTTCGACGACGGGATGTCCAAAAATAATAATAAAGGCACCTAGTCGAAAATCGCTAGACGGGCGGTAGACCGGTGACTAGCGCCTAGATGCCGACTAATCAGGCCTAGGCGCCGACTTTTACAACGTAGCAAAATAATATACTCCTACTTGCTTCAGATTCACTCCAAACTATATATAACTACAAAAAACATGGTTATTTGCGACGGCCTGGATTTGGTCAAAATGACGAAGTCAACCAAATTTGTGAAGGAAACAAAACCCATCGCAAATTGCAACGGGATTTGACACGAATTTTAATACGAAAACAAAATAACATCGGTTAATTGTACAATTTACTTTAAGCTAGGTTATAATTTTGTGCATATATGCTTGATTGGAATATTTTAACGCATATATATTTTACAATTACAATTGGAATTTAGAAATTAAATTACATTTATAATTAAAAATTAATAAAAAAAATACATAATTTTTTTTTTTGAATTCAAAACCTCAATTTATTAGCAGCTGCAAATACCATTGGATACGCCCACCACAATGTTTGGAGAGTCGTGCCACACCTGTGGACTCGTGAAAGTCCTAGCTGCCCTAGCCAGTCGATGAGCTTTAGTATTAGCTTCTCGACAAATATATCTAATCGTGCAATGATCAAATAACAGAATAATGCGTTTACATTCATCAATAAAATTGCCAAACACCGTCGTATGTGTCTCCTCGCTATTCACCGCATCTGCCACCAGCTTTGCATCCGTCTCCACTACTATGTCATTGTACCCCAATTGTTTGATACACGAAAGCGCCTCCGCTAGGCCCATCGCCTCTCCCACATCGACATTGTATAATCCCGGCACCTTGTTTGTTCTACATGCTACCACGTTTCCTTCATCATTGTGGATAATTGCTCCGAACCCCATCTCTTTCGTTTCCTCAAAGAAAGTCGCGTCTGTGTTTAGCTTCACCATATTTTGTGGGGGCGTATGCCAGGCCAAGCAGCCCCTCTCCCGCCTGATTCTCCCCTTTACTCCTCTTGTTTCAATCCATTCGTCCATTAATCTCATGGCCAATGCGATGGCCATTAACGGAGGTTTGCTTGTCCCGGTCCAAATCTGATAGCTGCATGGCAAAGGATGCAAAAACCGGAGGTTCCATGTCGCGTAGTAGTATAAATACCAGTTCCTCCATGCTCTCCGCGGCCAGCATTCCTCTTCCTAGTTCAACTCGGAATGGCGCTGCACACCAAACCCCTTGGACCTGCTGACATGCAATGAGTGCATGCCACTCAGTTTCTTCATACTCCCCACAGTGTGGGCACATTTTCTCCTGTATTACATGTTTCCTGAACAGCCGAAGTCTCGTCGGGAGAAATTCACTGCACAACCTCCACAGAAAATTCAATACCTTGGGAGGCACATGCACTCTCCACAGGGCTTTCCAGTCCCTCATTTCCACCCCTTCGTTTCCTCGGATTATATCACACGCCAGTTTATACGCTGACCGCACCGAGTATTTTCCATCCTGTGAATAGTGCCACAACAATTTGTCGTCTGGACCTACCGGCGGTATCTCCGTGTTAGCGATTCTCCCCACGTCTTCTTCTGTAAATATGCTCTCATTTAACTCCATGTCCCACAGACGGTAGCCTGGAATGAATAACTCAGAAACCCTCATATCCTCAAGCCCTTCAACCTCTGGCGTCTGTATCCAAAAGCTGACGTCGCTACGCACCCACGGCTGCCCCCAGGTCCGAATGTTGTGACCACTTCCAATTTTCCATCTTGTCCCTCGTCGCAGTAGGTCCTAAGCTTCCACTATTCCTCGCCAAGTGAAACTCGGGTTATGACCAATATGTGCATGCATAAAATCAGTACTTGGGAAGTATTTGGCTTTTAGCACCCTGCTTACTAACGCCGTCGGATCCGTCATTAGCTTCCACCCAACCTTTCCCAACATTGCAACATTAAAAAGATGCAACTCGCGAAACCCCATACCTCCATCTGCTTTTTTGCTACAGATTCTGCTCCAATTTGTCCATTTTATTCCTTTCAAACCCGAGCCCGAACCCCACTAAAAAGAGTTCATCGTCTTTTGTAGATCATTTGTGATTGAGGACGGTAGTAGAAATATTCCCATTGTGTATGCCGGGATGGCCTGTGCCGCTGCCTTAATTAATATCTCTTTGCCAGCCTTCGATATTTTCTTTCGACTCCACCCTTGTAGCCGGTTCCACAATCTCTCTTTTAGGAACCCGAAAATCTCCTTCTTTTTCCTACCTATTAGGGAGGGGAGCCCCAAATACCTCCCTGTATTCAAAGGTTGGTGCACCCCAAGTATACCCCCTACTGCCATTCTCCTTGCTGTCCCCACATTCTTGCTAAAGAATGTCCCAGATTTGCCATAGTTTATGGCCTGGCCTGATGCCTCTTCGTACTCGTTCAAGACCGCCTTTAAGTTTCTTGCTTTTTCCTCCGTGGCTCGACAAAAGATGATATTGTCGTCTACAAACAACAAATGTGACACAATCGGTGCTCCTCTACAAATTCTATGGCCATGTAGTCGCCCCTCCAAATTTGCTCGCCGGATCAGCGCTGAAAGGCCTTCCGCGCAAAGAATAAATAAATAAGGTGATAACGGATCGCCTTGCCTCAACCCCCTTCCTGGAATTATGGGTCCCACCATATCATCATTGACCTGAAAATGATACCGCACAGACGTTACACAAAGCATCATCCATCTTACCCACACTGAACTGAAGCCAAGTCTTTCTAGTATTCCCCTTAGATAATTCCAATCCACTCGATCATACGCCTTGCTTATGTCAATCTTTAATGCCACATCCCCCTGTCTTCCCCGTCTCTTATTCTTTATTGCATGCACTATCTCAAAAGCTATAAGTATGTTGTCCTGGATTGCTCTACCACTTACAAAGGCGGACTGTGCCTTGTCAACCAGATTCGGAAGTACTCCCTTAAGCCTATTGCATAGAACTTTTGAGAGAATCTTATAAACAACATTGTAGAGGGAAATAGGGCGTAAATCCTTCATTGACACTGTTGTTTCCCCTTTTGGAATTAGCACTACATGTGTATTACCTAAGCTATCTAGGAAGTGGGTTTCTAGCAGCCACCTATTGCATGCGCCAAATACATCCTGCCCCAATATATTCCAGAATTTTTGGAAAAAAGCAGGGTTGAAACCGTCCGGGCCCGGCGATTTATCCGGGTGCATCTGAGAGACTACTACTTTAAACTCCTCTATGGTGAACGGTCGTGTGAGTTCTGTATTTTGGTCTGGCGTGATGATCGGGTTAATGTTCTCCAAGACTGAGTTGTTCTCCAGCGAGACACCATTCCCTTGGAATATATCACTGAAATACGCGTGCACCACATTGCACAAACCCACCTGATCGTTCACCCATTCTCCCAACCCATTTTGCAACATGCTGATTTTGTTTCTCTTCTTTCGAGTTGTAGCAGTCTGGTGGAAAACTTGGTATTTAAGTCTCCATCCCGTAGCCAGAAGACCTTGGCCCTCTGTCGCCAAACGTCTCCTCCTCCATAATTAGTTTCCCCAAGGCCGTTCTTAGTTCGCTAAGCCTGGCCCCTGAGGCATGATCACCTCTCTCCTGCATGGTTAGTATCTGCCTCTCCAGCTGTCTTTTCCTATCCTTAAAGATTTCATCAACATTACGGCCCCATGCCTGCAGCTTATCAGCCGTAGCAGATAACCTCTCGGTTATGCTACAATTCTCTCGCCCCGTCCATGCTCTCCCTACAACCGTCTCTATGTCTTCCTCTGCTAGCCATCGGTTCTCGAATCTAAATCGACATCGTTTGAACCTAGGTGGTTGGGTGTCTGTTATCAGCAAAATTGGATTGTGGTCGCTCACGGGCGCCACCAAGTTCAAGAGCTTCGCGTTAGGATATCTCGAATGCCAAGACGGGTTGCATAACGCTCTGTCCAGTCTCTCCTCAACAGCGTTGGTCGTTCCCCTGCCTCGAAACCATGTGTAACCATTGTAGATGTTGTTAATCCTTAAAATGCCTTCACATTATCAACAACATCTTAATTTGACCTTCCGAGATTTTTTGTAAGTCTTTTCTGAAATGCTACATTAAATGTTGATCTAAATGTTGTCGCATTTCTGGCAGGATCTAGAAGCTTCTACAAGGATCTGGAACCTGGAAGATTCCAGAACATTGGAGAACATGCTAGAGCAGCCTGGAACAATTTAGAACGACCTGTAGCATACAAGAAGGATCTAGAAAGATATGGGAAGTTGAGCTCCTAAAAAATAGGACCTCAATGTGGAAGCCTGTAGAATTCGTATCCCACTTCTATAAATACCGATTGAAGGCTTCATAATTCAGTATATTCTATTCGAGCAATATCCTAGACCGAGCGTTCATCCCTGTTAGGATTTTTGGCCAATAGTTTTACATTTTAGATCATACGAAGTATCCCACCCGTATGGTTGTGTGTCTTGTTATCTATTGAGAGTGTAATCATAGATAGACTAGGCATTTCGACAGTGTGTAATCTTATACACTTAGATCGTTTTCAAAACTTGGCACCTGCCTCGTTTGTAGTTTCGTTGTGAAGGTTATTGTTGTAACATTTCACACAACATTTGTACTTGAAGATAAGTATTGATTTACGCCATAAGGCAGACATAGATTTTTATTTATAAAATCTATGTTAAAAATATTTCCATTGTATCTCGTTTGTTTTTAGTGTTTCAAGTCTTCCGCTGTGTATCTTAATTTCTGATATTCTGTTAGAGTCAGTGTTGCACTATTTGTCTCAACATTTTGTGCAACATTTATCTACTTATACTTAAAACACTTCATACACCCTACGCACACTTTCAACCATATCCATCCAACTCCACATCAGTAAGGCTGCAATCTGCCACTACTTCTCTAAATCCCTGAAATAACGCTTCTGGATGGGGAACCTGTCCCTTCTTATCATTAACCGACAACAGATCGTTGAAATCCCCTATACAAGCCCATGGCAGGTTCTGTTGTCCAGCCAGTTGTCTTAGCAGAGCCCAGGATTATGCTCGATTAGTTCTACTCGGAAACCCGTAAAAACCTGCAAGCCTCCAATTCCCCAATGCATCATTAATAATAATATCAATGTGGTTCGAAGAATAACTCAAAATGCTGCATTCATTCATATTACGCCATAAAACAGCAACGCCACCACTGTGGCCAGTACAATCAACAGCCAAACATGACTGAAAGTTAAGCTTGACTCGTAAGTCCTCTAATCTACTAGAAAGCGATAAAGTTTCAAAGAGAAAAATAACATCGGGCCTTCGGATGCGAACCAGGTCGCAAAGAGCGGGAACCGTAGTTGGTTGGCCCAACCCCCTACAGTTCCAACTTAACACTATCATTGGTTCCGGCCGGCCCCGGAACCAGAGCCTGCCGATAAAAAATGGTTGTTTGTGGTGTTTGTGTCATCCTCTTCGTACATTGTTATGTTGCCTCTCTTTCTCTTCCTGTCCTCTTCCAGGGTATCGTAGTCATTTCCCTCATAAGAAAGCATATTATTTTCCTCAAAGATAGGATTGTTTCTAACTGCTGATGTGGTCAAATCAGCAATTGACTTATCCTTCACAGCAACCTCCTTCCCATAATTTCGCTCCTCTCCGTCTCTTTCGGGATTGGGATTCATTGACTCCTTCTCGTTACCCGTTTCTCCCGAATAATCCTCCCTCTGATCACGGTGATTCTGTTGACTTCCTTTCACCTCGGATATTCTCGCTCGGCAGTCGTTCGCCCGGAGAGAAGGACCCCAGTTTCTTTCCACCTCAACACCTTCTCCGGCATCGAACACCACATCGCAGTACCGTTCAACATGTCCAAGTTTCCCGCAAACAAAGCAGAACTGATTCAATCTTTCATAGCGGAAGTTGACATTGAAGCCCACCCCATCTGATTGCTTGATCTTCTTCCACCGCTTCAAAGGACGGGTAACATCGATTTCTACCCGTACCCGCATGTAGGTCATCCATGCCGCTGCCTTGTTGTTCTTATCGTATTCCAAGAACTTGCCCACAAAGTTCCCCAGTTGTTTCCCGATGGCTTCCGAAAAGAACCCCATGGGGAGATCATGGATCTGTACCCAAAAGGCCACCCTGTCCAGTGGGATAAGAAGGGGATGGTCCCCCACGCACAACTCTTTCAGTACTAGTAGATGGACCCCGAATGACCAAGGGGCGCCGTCCATGACATTTTTCCGGTCCAGAGGGTGATCAAATTGGAAAAGATATCTATTTCCGCCCACCAATTTGATCGTGAGTCCCTTCCTTGGTCTCCAGATCGACGTCATCCTTGCTTTCATGCTGGTGAAGTTGATTGCATCTTCCGTCAAAAACCTACCCACCAGACAGTGGCTCGCCGGTCGTTCCGCTGTTGCCTCAACTGCCGGATCAAGGAGCAATTCCTCCTCCTCATCCTCCAACGATAGATCTCGAAATTGTGCCTCCATGACAAAACCCTAGCTCTCAACTCTGAGAGGAAATGGAACTCTCAAGCAAGGAGAAAAAAATACATAATTGAAATTTAGAAATTAAATTACATTTATATTGAAAAAAATAGTAAAAAATGTATATATATACAATTTATTTTGCAATTATAAATGCCCGAGCGGCGAGCTCCCCTCAATGGTCGCCCTTGAGACGCGAGTTTGACTTCTAGCGGGAGCGAATTCTTGTATATTATATTTGCAAGGCCAAGAGGCCTTACACACAAAATGTGGCCAGAATGGGTTGCTAGCCCGCCTGTGGCCCCGTGGTCCGCCGGCTCGGGTACATTTTTCTTAATTTTGGATTTTGCGACATAAAAAATTGTCACATATTACAATGGCCGGCGACGAATAATTTTGACGCAAATATACAATTAAAATAATATTAAAATTATTTGCGACGAAATTTACCCATTGCAAATTTTTGACAACATTTCCACCCAGTGGGTTTCAGATTGTTCCTTCTCAAATTTACGACGAATATATTTGTCCCAAATTTGCGACGGTTTTCAAAATTTTGCAGCAAACATTTGCGACGACCAGACTCCGTCGCAAATCAGCGCTTTCTTGTAGTGTATTTTGTTAATGCTAGCTACATGCTGAAATAAAATGAATAACGCGGAAACACCCGAGGCAATACCCTTCTCTTGCACTTTAGCTAAAACCAAAACCATAGTTAATTCATGCAATTGGTTCGTTAACTCAGTAAATTACCCACAAAACGGAAACACCCGAGGCAATACCCTTCTCTTGCACTTTCAAAAGAAAGTTAGTTAACTCGTTTATTTCACTTGTCGTGTTATTCTTGTTTGTGTCGAATTTAGTATAATCTAGTTTCATACTTGTGTTTTAAATCCCGAAAATCCAACAAACAAGTGTAGTTACTACAATAGCATGAAAACTCCTAACTTTAGAGATTCACTTGCACTCAACTAGATCCTTGGACGAACAAACTACTTGGTCGTACTTACGTACTACAATCGGACCCATACGCTTATGGGGATCGTATTGTGACGTACTTAAAAAGAGTTAAAAAAATGATACAAGTCACTGGTGATGAATATTTTTGTCTAAAATATTATATATTAAAATTATTTGCAACGACATTTACCCATCGCAAATTTTTGACGAGAATTTCACCCAGGCGGGTTTCGGTCGTTCCTTCGCAAATTTGGGATGAATATTTTGGTTGTAAATTGTACGACGTTTTTCAAATTTCGTTGCAAATATTTGCGACAAGTGTTTATGCGATGAGCTAAACTCCGTTGCAAATCAGCGCTTTCTTGTAGTGTATTTTGTTACATGCAGATTACCTACTACCTCACAAAACAACAAATTAATAGGATATGGTATTGCACCCCCGCCCCCCTGTGTGGACTTCCGGGAAATTGATACACTTTTTTTTAAAATTAATTATTTTATATTCGAAGTTGAGTACTTATTTATAATTAATGCATAAAACTGCAGAAGTTAATCATGCAGCACACAAGCATGACCGGCCGGCTGAATAATATAATCAATCTTGGAAGTAGTGAGTGAGTTTCAATTCATCATTTGAGGGTCATCAGAATTTATTTTATTTTTTCAATTTGATCCACAATATGCTATATATATTAATACCTATCTATCTATGAAATTAAAATATTAACAGAAAAGGAAATATAATATTCCATTAAATTGCAGTACACTGATTTTGACTAATCAAGTGTTTACTTAATTAGTCCAATGCAAATGCAAGTAGGCTGTTTCGTGGCTCTTTCCCGGGGGCTTCCGTTCTCCACCATTTAATTAGGAGTATAAATAATTAACAACCCTGCATTACCTCTACAACTACAACCAATATCTCTTCTTCTTCCCTCTCTCAAATTAACAATACTCACACCAGCTAGCACTACCAGAATGAAGATGACCGCCGCTCCTCTGAAAAAGTCTCAAATTAGTTCCGATGCGGTGCCCCTCTCCGTGTACGTGGCCAACACTGTTGTGTTGCCTGTCTTTTTCTCGGCGGTGTATTATCTGCTGCTTCAATGGCGGGAGAAGATCCGCAGCTCCACCCCTCTCCACATCCTTAACCTCTCCCAAATGTTTGCCATACTCGTCTTCTTCGCTTCCTTCATCTATCTCCTTGGCTTCATGGGTATTGGTTTCGTCCAGTCCCTCATTAATCCCACCTCCGATGACATTTTGGACGAAGAAGAAGAAGAAATTTCTGATCAACTTATCAAAAACAAAACAGTGGATAATGTGGAGCCTATTTCCCAGCTTTCCCTTTCCCTTTCGGATGAGGAGATGGTGATGTCCGTCGTGGAGGGGAAGATCCCTTCCTACGCCCTGGAATCCAAGTTGGGTGATTGTAAGCGCGCTGCTGCAATCCGCCGTGAAGCTTTGCAGCGTATCACCGGAAAATCGCTGGCAGGCTTGCCCCTGGAAGGGTTCAACTACGAGGCTATACTAGGCCAGTGCTGCGAAATGCCTGTGGGTTACGTCCAGATTCCAGTGGGCATCGCGGGCCCACTCTTGCTAAATGAGGTGGAGTATTCGGTCCCCATGGCGACTACGGAGGGGTGCCTCATCGCTAGCACCAACAGGGGATGCAAGGCCATCTACGTCTCCGGGGGAGCCACCTGCACCATCCTCAGAGACGGCATGACTAGAGCCCCCGTCGTGAGATTCGCAACCGCCAGGCGTGCAGCTGAGTTGAAGTTCTTCCTTGAAGACCCTCTCAATTTTGAGACCTTGTCGCAAGTATTCAACAGTTCCAGCCGATTCGGGAGGCTCCAGACCATCAAATGCGCCATCGCCGGAAAGAATCTCTACATTAGATTCACCTGCAGCACAGGGGACGCCATGGGGATGAACATGGTATCCAAGGGTGTCCAGAATGTACTCGATTTCCTCATCACCAAAGACTACTTTCCAGACATGGATGTCATCGGCATCTCTGGAAATTACTGTTCGGATAAGAAACCAGCTGCCGTCAATTGGATTGAGGGCAGGGGCAAGTCAGTTGTGTGTGAAGCTATAATCAATGAAGAGACTGTGAAGAAGGTGCTCAAAACTGACGTCGCTACCTTGGTCGAACTGAACATGCTAAAGAACCTCACAGGTTCCGCCATGGCAGGAGCTCTCGGTGGCTTCAATGCTCACGCAAGCAACATTGTCTCTGCTGTGTTCCTCGCAACAGGTCAAGATCCTGCACAAAACGTTGAGAGTTCCCACTGTATCACCATGCTCGAAGCCGTTAACCAAGGAAAGGATCTTCATATCTCAGTCACCATGCCTTGCATAGAGGTTGGTACCGTAGGCGGTGGAACTCAGCTCCCCTCACAGGCCGCATGCCTCAACTTGCTCGGAGTTAAGGGAGCCAGTAAGGACACTCCGGGGGCCAATTCTAGGCGACTAGCCACCATTGTTGCCGGGTCTGTTCTCGCGGGAGAGCTGTCCCTACTCTCAGCAATAGCTGCAGGACAACTAGTGAAGAGCCATATGAAGTACAATAGGTCTACCAACAAACTTTCAACTTAATTGACCTCTCTAGCTCTTCTTAAATTCACATTCGTTAATTTATTAGTTTTTTCTTATTCATTAGTGATTGAATATATATTTCTTCTTAGTCATTAATCAAATCTGGTTCAACTTATTTCTCAAGCCTTCCTTCATTTTCCGTACAGAGATTTCAGAGCAAAAATATAAACAATGCAAACCAATTCAACAAATTAAGAATGATCAAGCAAGTCTGATGCTCAACCAAGAAATTAAGTTTAATTTGCAAGGCCAAAAGGCCTTACACACAAAATGTGGCGAGAATGTGTTGTTGGCAGCCAACGGTTCGATACTGCCCAGGCGGTCCGCCAGCACGGGTTCAAACCTTGGCTAACTTTTTTTTTTTTTTTTAATTTGGAGTATATATTAAAAATAATATTAAAATTGGGATAGAACTAAATTTAGTCCTATAACTTTCAACCTTTCCTGAAATGGTTCAAAAAAATTAAATGTATCAATTTAGTCCCATTTTTTTGCAAATTTGTTATGTTTTGATCCCAAAAAAGTTAAATGTATGTCACGTGTCCCTAGGTCAATGTACTCCTCAAAAATGATCTGGCACGTGTCCCTAGGTCAATTGGGGAGGAAGACAAACTTTTGGTTGTGACTCGGCCGAGCTGCCCTTTGTAAAAACATGGACGCGATTCTTCCCTAACTCGGCCGTGCACTCCTGATTGCCCCCACTCCCTGTGACGAGGTAGTCGTGCTCGAGCTTTGGGCTCGACCAAGCCAATTTTTGTTCACGTGCTGACTCTGCCGTGTCATAGTTGGCTCTTGTTTTGTGCATAACTTTTGATCCGGAATTTCGATCGGCTTGATTATTGTTTCATTAAGACCCTCTCTTCGATATCTTTCATTTGATTCACTCTTTGGATTGATCCATAGGACTGATTTTTTGTGATTTGCTTCAAAACGCCTCATTTTTCCTATAAATCAAGCAAGAATGATCTTGTATCAAAATTTCAACAATTAAACCACAATCACACGATTCTTGCAAGCATAGAACGACATTTAAAGCATAATTCATCCAAAAATTCGAGCAATCTCACGACAAATCAAATAGTAAAAAATGTATACATATACTTTATATTGCAATTATAAATGAAAGAACCTCTTGCCCGAGTGGCGAGCCGCGCGCAGGGGCGCCCTTGAGGCGCGAGTTATACCGGAACCGGGTATCCATATGCTACATACATGATACATCACACTGTTTCTGTAATCCTTTTATTTATATTGGATATTTTATATTAATGAATATCCAAATGCTAAATGGATCCGGTTACCTATTTTATATTTATCCGTTTACATAGGACTCAATTAGAATATGTCTCTTATAAAGTAAGAGGAGTCTTGGTGTGCAACATGGAAGTGATATTCTTTCTTTAAAACGTGATTAAGAAAAGAATTGTGGGAAAATTACTCATTTTGACTTAGTAAACTAGTTTAGATATAATCTTTTAAAGTTGCTTAAATTTCGCTGCTTAAAAATGCGCAATTTTTTTAATACCCAAATGTCAATGTCAAATTCTTAATATATATACATATATATCATATGGATAGGTAATAAGCATGTGAGTATTATTGAAAATTTAAAATAAGTAAAATAGATAAAATTGTTAGAATAAGTTGAGCTGGTCTTTTGGCCGGGTTAATATCAAATCCCTTGAAAATAGTCTTATGATCTCTATCTCGTAAGGTGTACAACCCACGTTCATATGTGTCTAACACACAGAAGCGACACACAGAGCCCAAAAATGGTGAAAAAATGGAAATCTACACTGCTGGCTTTTGGATTTGGACTGCTTCTCTCTCTTTTGGCCACGTTCACTTTATTTACAACTTCTCAACTAGTAAACAAAGGTTTTCTCTTTTTTTTTTTTTTTTTTTTTTTTTTTTTTTATAATAATTTCCCTAGTTTTCACGCTAATATTCATTAATTATCGTTTTCTTGTTGGAATTAATTTATTGACTGAAAACAATTATATTAGTCTTGTGTAGATTTAATTGTCGCAATTTTAATTATATTTTGTAGGAATTGATGCACCAGCTACACAGTGTTTTTTATATTATCTACTGCTGGCATTGGTTAATGGAGGCATAATGATTCGCAGGAGAGAACCTCCTCACAAGGTCAGTCCATTTAATTTAGCCTTTAATGTATATTAATATTCTCTGCGAATTTAGATTAGATCCATTGTTTCATGTGAAATTATTGAAGTACCAATTCTACTTTTTGTATACACTCAATTAAATGTTGTAATTAAACTTCAATTTTAATTTAATTCTATGTAGAAAATTAAAAATTCAAGCAACTAGACCATTCAAAGCATATTTAAAGAATTGCATACAAGATTAACTTGGATTTTTTTTTCTTAGCAGGAGAAATTTCATTACTATATTTGGCTGGCATCGGTTGATACTTTAGTCAATTTTTTTGGTAAGTCATGTGCTATTCCCATCCAAGGTTGTTTATTTCTTTTTACAAGTTGATTAAAGAATATAGTATTATACATGTGTAAGGATAGAGAGATGAAACTAATTCGTACTACATATTAAATAAATTAATTATCTAGCTAATTGAATTGAAAAGTATGAGATGTATAATTTGTTTTAAAACCTTTTTATAGTGATTGAGGCAATACAACGCACTTCTCTTACGAGCATTATGCTTCTGGATCATTGGACAATAACATGTTCCATGTTACTCGCCTGGTTATTTTTAAAGGAAAAAATTGGAGTTCAAATTCTAGTTGGTATAGCAATTTGTGTTGCTAGTTATGCAATCGTTGTTATCTCCGATGTTCATTCTGTTCACGGGATCATGTCAAGTAAGTAATTTATTCAATTAAGCTAATTTATTTTGTGATTAATGTTACTCAACTTATAATATATAGACTAATTTATTTTGTGATTAATGCTATTGTAGATGCTACCTACCTTCTTCAAGGCGATATGTTGGTTGTTGTTGGGGCAACACTTTCTGGTGTTAGCTTTGTCGGTCAGGTAAACTGTTATTTTAATTACATGTTCAAATTATCTAATCTTGTAGTTTGAGGACATGCATTGAGATTGAAATCCTCGTATATCCTTGTAGGTTCTTTTTTTTTAAAAAGATGATCTGGTGACACGCAGGGCATACTTGGGCATTTTTGGTGCAATTTTCAGTGCTCGTGAAATGTATCAATTCTTTGAAAAATTTTGAATGGTTTTTCTTAGCTAATTTTATTATAACTTACCCTTGTTTATTTATGAATATTAATTGTTAGAGCCACTTCAGAACGCAATGACTTCAAATCAATTCTCTCCTCACCCGTGGCGGTAACTCTATATATATACTTAATTCAACACAAATTGAAATTAGGAGGATTTAATTTGACATCATCAATACTCTTTGTTGCAGATGTTTCTTGTTATTGGATTCTCTTTATCCAGATTTTTCCTTTATTTAGGACCCAATTTCTTTTACAAGGTACCCATTTGCTCTTTATTTTTCGATTATATATATATAAATGATGATTCTAATTATATTTGACTTATTATAAACGTGTTTTCATGCAGATCGATGGATCAACAATGTTAAATCTTTCCATTCTGGTCACCTGCAATATATGGGTTATTTTAATTCGTATCTTTGCATATCATGAAAAGGTCCAAACAACCTCTTAAAGAAAAATCAAAATCTATTGTTCATCATTGGGTATCTAATTTGAACCTAATTTTGTTCAGGTAGACTGGATATACTTTGTAGCTGTTGCTGCTGCTACACTTGGACTTGGACTTATACTTTCTTCTGGGTATGCCTATAGCACCTTTTCTAATTTTCTCTACACTTGTAAAATTTGCCAGATTAATGATTATGATCACGTGATGAACAAAATTGCAGAGGAAATGAGATAGATTCAAACCATGGTGATCCAAACAACAGTGAGGAAGCCGATGTAGGTCGACACTTAAATAATGTCGGGATTTTAAATAAAGACGGGCATAAGTTTTCCAGTGCTGGAATGTTACATGTCAAGCATAATTAAAATTAAAGGAGGGAATGTGAGGAGGTATATATGGATGTTCTTGTTCACTTGCAAAAAGTAATGAAGTTAATGAATGATGGAGGATATGAAAGATTTAGAATTATTAATTTCTTAGATGAGATAGATATTAAAGGTTACATAATTTAATTTTTATAAATTCAAGAGTGATTACACTGTGTTTTTTTGGAGTAATATCAGATTTTAGTTTTGAAAAATATTATTTTGTGCAATAAATTCTAAAATTTTGGCAGAAGCCCACCGAACCAATTCTTCATTCCTAACCAACCATTCTTATCTTGCTCGGTGAAGAATGATTAATTCTTATCTTGCTCGGTGAAGAATGATTAGTTCACATGTTAAATTTTCATTTGTGTTGATAATTATATGATTTTTTTTTAGGTATTGTGTATGCAGGATATGAGTGATTCTTTTATTAAAATAATTTTATGTTGTTTAATTATTATATCAATTTTTAATTATGGATTCTAGAATCTCAATTTTAATGGGTTTGACTATATGCACCCCCATTTCGGAGAGATGCACTCCCCTTTTCAGTATATTAATAAAATAATAAAGTAAAAAATCAAAAATGTCCTTCATTAAAATACAGCATACTTAGATGCACTCCCTCTACTGAACGCACCCTCTTACTTTCATTTCTTTCGCCTTCCACGTAAACCACTACTTTCGACCGTCGGCGACACTATTTCCGACGAATATCAAACCAAAAAAAATTCATAAATTCCAAAATATACTTAAAAAAATACGATTTTTTTTTATAAATTTCGACCAACCAGTTCGACCATATTCACTCCCGTCGACACATGGTTGTCGACGGGAGTGTATATGGTCGATAAGATTGGTCGAAAAAAAATAAATTTTTTTTTAAAAAAAATCGACTATGTAATGTCGACCAAATACACCCTCGACAACAATTGGTCGACGAGAGTATGTTTGGTCGACATTACATAATCGAAAATTAAAAAAAAAAAAGGGAGGGGGGTATCCCGTATCTACAAGTTTTCTACAGAAACCCTAATTAACCCAAAAAAATAAATTGGCGGCGGCCGTGAGATGGGGGCCTTGGCCGCCCGATAAACACGACGGACGTGAGATGGAGGTGGTGGGCGTGGCCGGTGGTGGGGGAGGCGACCTCCATGTGCAGCGTTAGAACACAGAAAAAAAAAACCTACCTTCCGCGTCAATAGCGGCGGCAGGGGCGGACGGTCGGTGGTGGGGGAGGGAGAGGGGTGGCCTTGGCCGCCCGAAAAATGCGGCGGTCGTGACATGGGGGGGCGTGACCGGTGGTGGGAGAGGCGACCTCCACCGTTAGAACATAAATTAAAAAAAAAAAAAAAAAGACCTACCTTTGCGCGTCAATGGCGGCGACAGGAGGGCGGACGGCCGGTGGTGGGAGAGGGAAAGAAGGAGAGGGGTGGTCGCGGCCGGTGGTGGGGGAGGCGGCCCCTGACAGCCGTGGATGTTGGAGGGTTTTTTTTTTCCCTTTTTCTGGCCGCAGCCGGTGGTGGGCCGGCACGGGGGCGGCCGGACGAGGGGGAGTGGGAGGGGGTTGCTGGACGCGGAGGCGCGGCGGCCGGACGACGAGGTGGTGTGGGTGGTGGGGAAATGGAGAGGATGAAGATGAAATTAGGTTGTGGGGGTGTGAGGGTAGTAAATTGAATTTTATGGAGATAAGGGCATTTAAGATAATTGACGGGGATGCATCTATCTTAGATCGATTTTAGGGAGTGTGCATCAATCGGGGGAGTGCATCTCTCCGAAATGGAGGTGCATATAGTCAAACTCAATTTTAATGGCGACATTTTGATGATATATAAATCAGGCCCATAATCCTCCTCAAAAATAAAAAATCAGGCCCATAATCGCAAATTAATGAGGGTACGATTATTTACTCATTTACTTTTAGTAGATACACCCCTAAAAAAACATACAATCACTATGCACAGACTTGGTTGTTGCACACCCCCGATGCACTCTTCCCAAATTTGATTAGGATAGATGCACCTCCAAATTGTCATAAATACACATTTACTAACCACACTCTCTTCAAAAATTAATTGGTACTCCCTCCGTCCAATTTTATTATGCCCACTTCTCCGGGCACGAGTTTTAAGAATATTGATTAGTTTATTCATAAAGTAGATAAGTTGAGGGGTATGATAGGGTATTGTGGGGTCCATTTATAAATAAATGATTGTTTATGAATAAAGTGAATGACAAAGTGGGTAAATAAGTGATGGTAGAAGGGGTGAGATAAAGTAGTACGAATAGTATTGTTTCCAAAAAATGTATGGACATAATAAAATTGGACAATCAAAAAAGGAAAGTGGGAATAATATTGAAATTGGACGGGGGAGTTTTTTTTTTTTTTTTTTTTGCTTTTATTGGTAGCAGTAGAATGGAGGTGGTGTACTTGTCACACAAGTTTTTTAAAATTTTAGCTAAGGTAGAATTGACATTTTACACATCACTAATTTATACTAGTATATTATAAAAGGTGAGTGTCCTCAACAATAGCGTGTGTGTCCTTATAACCGTGGCCAAAGAAACATCAAGCAGCTGAATAAAAGAAAGTGCAAGTGGGTCCAAGAAAACGAATAAAATTAGGCAAGCCTAGAAAAAAGAGAACGATTATTTGCAACTCCATACACTACCCCTTAAATATCGGAATTACAATATACACTCCCTTTAAATTATACTATTGACATATAAATGTACACTTTATTAATAATTTAGTACACAAGTACTTCGATAAACTCGTATCCAAAAAAATAGATGAATTTCATCGTATGAAGTACTATAAACTAGTCTTATTTCATTAGTAAATACGCTTCACGCAAAATATATATATATCAAATTCGGATACAGTATAAACTAGTCTAGCTTATTTCATTATGCAAAATATATATATAATCTCTCTTTCTTTCTTTCATTTTTTTTTTTTTTCTCTTTTTAATAGAATTGAAATAAATGGAGAAGAATCTTACTCAAGATTTTAATTTCCCATAAACATTGCCAACTTCAAATTAATGAATTGAGGATTCGCTTTCTAATTTTCGTGAATGGAGAGTCATGCGTGGCGTGCTTTGTGTTAAATAACTTAAATTAATGCATTTAAATTGGTGTGGGTTTGAATGTAACAATTAATATATCAAATGCTCCAATCGAAAGAATCAACTCGAAATAAACATTTAGTTTGCAAAATCCAATTCCAAAATTAATCTTGAGATGTCACACGTTTACTACTAAATACTGGAGTACAATTCTTAATAAGTACTGATTTTTTTTAAATATAATTATTACAACAAGTTTCGAACTTTGTGAATTGAGGTCACGTTTGTAGATTAATTTAAATGGATTAATTTCACAATTCTCTTATAAGTTCAATTTTTATTTTTATTTTTGATGAGTAAGAATTGTTTTATTGTATAGAAACAACTATATCGATCCATATTAATTTATTTAGTATTAAAAAATTAATATATAAATTTAAACTTTTCGATGAGATACCATACCATACATATATAAATATATATATTACCCTCAAATGTACTTAGAAAATCAATATACAAGTTCAGACACAAAATTGATAAAAAGGAAAAAAAAAAGAGTAGTATATGTTGGAGAATCATATTTATATAGTACTCTTTTGTTAATTAGATGGGCATGATACATATATTTGTATTTTTTTTTTATGCAGTTAAAATTTAATTAGCTGGATAAAAACACTCTTTAAAATAATAAATTATCAATTTGTAGGTTAACTAATACGGAGTAACTCTTTAAAATAAAATAATATAGAAATGTTATTATTATCTATTCCTCCTCCTTTAGTTTAAGGCGTACTCTCATATGAGTGCCAATTTTTTTTATTATTATTATTTATTGCTGTAGTTTTTTTTTACCTATTTTTTAGTTTTTTTTTTTTTTTTTGTTAATTAAAAAAATGGATAAAGAGAGGGTTTGAAAGGGGAAATTTTTTATTTTAGTCCTATAAGTTTGAAACATTCTAAAATAAATCCTTTAAATTTCAATCTAACAAAATACCTCCTTTAACTTTACAAAGTTTTTAAAAATTCTAATGTATTCAATACGAATTTTAAAAGGTTAAAAAAAAATCTTTGGGTATTCAAGATTTTAATACTCTATGAATTTTGTTGGATTCTCCTCCAAAAATATAAATAAATTACACTATCCAAAATCACTTCTAAAAAAAAACCAGAGATTTCAATGGATTCTCTCAGAGAACTTTGAAGACAAAAATATAAATAAATTACACTATCCAAAATCACTTCTAAAAAAAACCCAAAGATTTCAATGGATTCTCTCATAAAACTTTGAAGATAAAAAGTCAAAAAGTATGGGATGACAATATTGAACCAACCCGCGGGTACCCATCCCGCCCCGCGAGCTTCGGGTCAGGTCGGATCCGTCTGATTCGGTTGTAAATTGCATAAGATTCCATGTGTTTTAGTGATAAACTTTGAGGGGTTTTCATGCATTTTCACACTAATATGCTTGATTTGATTGAGAAAGGAGTTTGAGCTCGTTTTGTAGGAATATGAGGTGAATTAGGCATTAAAATCGCAAAAACAAGTGTCCAATCATCATTTTCACTCACTGGACTGAATAGAGGATTGCACCATTGGATTCGTCTCGAAAAATGGAGTGGAATGAAAAAACGAATCGAGTCAATCGGAGGTCGGAAGCTCAAGATATGAAGAGACGAAAAACTTGGCCGGGTGACACCCGGGCGGGTAAAATGACCCGGCCACAGTGATGTACACCCACGTTTTTTATTAGTTCACCCATCGAAGGTTTTGGCCGGGTAGAACCACCCGGGCGGGTCACTTTGGCCCGGCCCGGCCATGCCATTTTCCATCAAGACCTTCGTATTTTGGCCGGGTAAAACCACCCGGCCGGGTGGTTTCACCCGGCCAAGCCCTATTTCACTCAAATGCTTCATATTTCGCCAGGG
Organism: Galeopsis tetrahit; assembly: GCA_963675135.1. Taxonomy (NCBI): domain Eukaryota; kingdom Viridiplantae; phylum Streptophyta; class Magnoliopsida; order Lamiales; family Lamiaceae; genus Galeopsis; species Galeopsis tetrahit. Next base: position 9,065,243 of record OY776125.1, on the reverse strand, counting down.
TGGCATGCCCGGGTGAAACCACCCGACCGTTGAGAACGGGTCGAGTCTGCCCCGCCCCGTATGTGAACGGACCGGGTTTGGGTCTTATGTCCGATCCACAAGTATCCGACCTAGCTTGAATTATTATATAAACTTTATATAGTATATATATATATTTTTATTGGTAAAATATTTTAATATATATATATATATATATAACATGAAAAATATTTATATTATTGTGAATCTTTTCAATGTATATATGCATGAAAAATATTGTTTTCAATCGTAAGAAATAACTTAAATAAATTCAACATGATATGAAAAAATGAGGTGGGGCATGGGGCGACTATCTAGGACCCGTACGGGGCGCGGGGTGGATCGGGACATAATACATTAGAACGGGTCCGGGGCATATATAAGTGTATTCCATATACATTTGCATCAATAGTTCCAGCTAGCGCCAGAGTTTATGAAAATCTATGTAAATCAATAAAAAAAATATATTTCACAATCCTGTCAAGTGTATGAAAATACATATATAAATCAATAAAAAAGTCAGTCAAACTCTACATGGACTCTATGGATTTTCTAAACCCACAAATTTTTTAAAGTCCAAAAAAATCCAATAGAATCTCAATTGATTACACCCTTCTTAATCTACATCTAAAATTATCTATCAACACATTACTTCTTACTTTTTTCATTATTAACGCTATCGCATCGGAGACCTTCACGATTAATTCTTCATAACCATTTATCAACGAAATGCGTCTTGTCGCCTCGTATACGGAACGATGGGGTGATACCTTTGATCCGTCGTGATTTTTGTATGATTCTCGTTATTTGTCTGTTTATTATTTATTGGTTTGTTTTCATGCTCTTTTTAGTTTGGTCTAGAGGGGTGTACATTTTTCTCTTGATTCGAGTTTTGTCCTTAAAGAAAAATTTTATGACGCTCCGACCTTTAGTTTGTCTTGTGAACTTACGTCTCTATATTATTATTTTTTTTATAATTAATATATAACCTTTAGTTGCACTTTATATATTTTAAAATAATCCACATACCAAATAATTGGACATAAAAAAACATTTGAAACAAACACACCATCAAATGTGAGCAATGAGTTTAATAATCAATCAACACTTTCATGTGTAAAACATTGCCAATTTGAAATGAGTTGATGTCATATATACATCACTGGAAAATGCCAAAACTGAGAATATGGACTAGATGCAGCTTTCTAATTTACTTGTAAGAGTTATGCTTGGAATTTTGTGTTAAACATTAGTAATACATTTAAATTAGCATGATTTGAACGTAACACTGAATTACATCAATCAATATACCAACAGAAAGAATCAAATCAATATTATCTCCGTGTTTATTTGGATTGTTCTCAATTCAAATATAAACCCACCCTATAATACATCTCTATACTTTTATAAAATTAATTACATCATCATTTTATTTTAGCTCTCTCTTCTATTATTTTTCTACTCACTAATAAAATATTATAACATCACTTTTTATTTGACATTAACATAAGGGTTGATCTGCTATGGACTCGAGTGCATGTTGTGCACCCTAGTCCATGTTGCACTTTTCAGTTTACTGACTTAACATTTTTGTAAATGGTGTTGCACTTTTCAATTATTAAACTATATAATAATATTTTTAGTAATAATTGAAAAGTATAACACCATTTACCAAAAAGTGTAAGTCAGTAAAACTAAAAAGTGCACATAGACTAGGGTGCACAGCATGCACTCGAGTGCATACTAGACTTTACCTTAACATAAAGTTACATTTACTCCTACTTTTCAATCTCTATCCAAATACAATTTAAACTTAATTACTATTCATGAATTATCTCAATCCACTTTTTCCAATTTCAATCCAATCCACTTATATCCAACCAAACATCTATACACTCAATTGCATGAAAGAATTAATAACAAAACTCTTCAATACAATTGAATGTATAGATACAGATTTTAATTAAGGTTCAATTTAATATTTAACCTCAACATTTAACTTAATTTATTAAAGTTTAGGGAGTGTATTCAATTGAGATTCTATTGAATTTTTTTGGACTTTAAAAAGTACGTGGATTTATAAAATTCATAGAGTGCATGTAGAGTTTGACTTACTTTTTTTTTATAGATTTATATGAATTTTCATACATTTGACAGAATTGTGAAATACATTTTTTTCATTGATTTACATGGATTTTCATAAACTCTGGTATTGATACAAAAAGTTTTTTTTAATGTGAAGTATTTTTTTTTAAAATTAATATTATATATATATATATACTATATAAAGTTTATATATTAATTCGGGGCGGGGCAGATACCAGCGGGTCAGACATAAGACTCAGACCCGACTCATACTCAATACGGGGCAAATCCGATCTGATCCAAAGCTCACTATGTGGGGTGGATACCCGCGGGTTATTTATATTTTTGGAAGAGATTCCAACAAAATCCATATTAAAATTCATACACTTTTGAATACCTAAAATTTTTTTCAAATCCGTATTGAATACCTCAAAATTTTTAAAGACTTTTGAAAATTCGAATTGAATACTTAAAGATTTTTTAAAATCAGTATTGAATACCTCACAATTTTTAAAGACTTTTGAAAATCCGAATTGAATACCCCAGACTTTGAAAGTCCAAAAAAATCCTACAAAATCCACAACCAATACATCCCCTTAATTTTAACATAAAGTTTAGTATGCACTCGAGTGCATGTTGTGCACCCTAGTCCATGTTGCATTTTTCAGTTTTACTGACTTACACTTTTTAGTAAATGGTGTTGCACTTTTCAATTATTATACTAAAAATATTATTATACAGTTTAATAATTGAAAAGTGTAACACCATTTACCAAAAAGTGTAAGTCAGTAAAACTGAAAAGTGCAACATGGACTAGGTGCACAACATGCACTCGAGTCGAGTGCATATTAGATCAACCCTAATTTTAATTGTATAGATGTAATTAATTGACCAAAGTATCCCTTCCTAAATTAATATTTCAATAAAAAATAATTGATATTAATAAATTAATACTACTAACATTTTGTAAAAACACACATAAATTATTATACTATGCACATACTCCACAAGTTTTTGGTCAAATTTAGAATTAACCAACTATTAATAGCATCCCTCCCTCTCTACAACACCATTTCCTCATTATATAATTTTGCCCTTTTGCATTTCTGGCAAGGAAGAGAGTGAAAGAATCTATAAATATTCTCATCCTTCTGATACAAAAATTACGATGGCCGCCGTCGGTGCTGCTCACCGCCGCCCGGTGAAAAGCTCGCACCTGCCCGTTCCAGCGAAAGGCGGCCATTGTACCCATAAGGGATCTGATGCCCTCTCCCTCCCCCTCTATCTCGCCAACACTTTTTTCTTCACTCTCTTCTTCTCCGTCGTCTATTTTCTGCTTCTCCGGTGGCGCGAGAAGATCCGCAATTCCACCCCTCTCCACATCGTTAATCTCTCCGAGATTTCCGCCATCGTCGTCTTCTTCGCTTCCTTCGTCTATCTCCTTGGCTTCTTCGGTATGAGTTTCGTCCGTTCCCTCATTATTCCCCGCTCTTCCCACGACGAGATTTCGGATGATGACGAAGTTATTGACGATTTCGATCAAATGATGCTGAATGAAGATTCACGCCCTGCCCCCTGCGCTGCCGCTCTTCCGCTCGACACATGTATGATTTCTTCTCCAGAACCATTTAGATCAATATTCGATAATCAATTGTCGCCTACCTCACTTTCCTCTGAGGAGGATGAGGAGATCGTCAGGTCCGTTGTGGAGGGGAAGATCCCTTCCTATGCCCTAGAATCGAATTTGGGTGATTGTGGCCGCGCTGCTGCCATCCGCCGTGAAGCCGTGCAGCGTATCACCGGAAAATCCCTCACCGGGCTGCCCATGGAAGGATTCGATTACCAGGCTATACTAGGTCAGTGCTGCGAAATGCCTGTGGGTTACGTCCAGATTCCGGTGGGCATTGCCGGACCACTTTTGCTGAATGACATGGAGTATTCGGTCCCCATGGCTACTACAGAGGGGTGCCTCGTCGCTAGCACCAATAGGGGATGCAAGGCCATCCATGTCTCCGGCGGAGCCACCAGCATTATCCTGAAAGATGGAATGACCAGAGCGCCAGTGGTCAGATTCCCGACGGCCAAACGGGCGGCGGAGTTGAAGTTCTTCCTGGAAGACCCTCTCAATTTTGAGGCATTGTCGCTTGTATTCAACAGTTCCAGCCGATTTGGGAGGCTTCAGACCATCAAATGCGCCATCGCCGGAAAGAATCTCTACATTAGATTCACCTGCAGCACAGGGGACGCCATGGGAATGAACATGGTGTCCAAGGGTGTCCAGAATGTTCTGGATTTCCTCAACAAGGAGTTTCCAGACATGGATGTTATCGGCATCTCAGGTATATCTTTTATCAAATCCCCTTAGTTTTGGCAAGTTTTGGCAGTTTTTCATACTACAATTTAAAAAATGAATATGTTATCTTGCTAGTGCTGATATGAAATTGACAAATATTTAGGAAACTATTGTTCGGATAAGAAACCCGCTGCCATAAATTGGATTGAGGGCAGGGGGAAGTCTGTTGTGTGTGAGGCTATAATAAAGGAAGAGGTTGTGAAGAATGTGCTCAAAACTGACGTAGCTTCCTTGGTGGAACTAAACATGCTCAAGAACCTCACAGGTTCCGCCATGGCCGGAGCTCTCGGTGGCTTCAATGCTCATGCTAGCAACATTGTCTCTGCTGTCTTCCTCGCAACAGGTCAAGATCCTGCACAAAACGTTGAGAGTTCTCACTGTATCACCATGCTCGAAGCCGTTAACAATGGGAAGGACCTTCACATCTCTGTCACCATGCCTTCCATAGAGGTACATGTCTTTGCATTCTTTAACATAGATTTGATGTATTTTGTATCTCAATTCATCATAATCATCATCTAAGTGAAACTATCTATCAGGTTGGTACGGTTGGTGGTGGAACTCAGCTGCCCTCACAGTCGGCATGCCTCAACTTGCTCGGAGTAAAGGGAGCCAGTAATGACGTTCCAGGGTCGAATTCTAGGTTATTAGCCAGCATTGTTGCTGGTTCAGTTCTGGCAGGAGAACTGTCTCTACTGTCAGCAATAGCTGCGGGGCAACTAGTGAAGAGTCATATGAAGTACAATAGGTCTACCAAAGATGTAACCAAGCTCATATCATGAGGTTTGTACTTTGTACATATTAGTAATGCACTTGAGTTAGGTAATGGTGAATAGTTGAAGTCGGTGAAGAGCTTCGTAAGGTTAGTTTACAGTTTTCAGAACGAAAGAGATTGATCATGAAGAAAGATAGTAATGTGCCAGTTCACCATCTTCACAATATTTCTGTACAATAGATTGCCTCTAAGCCCTTAATATCATACATAGGTGGCATCGGATCATACAATATTACCTAGATTGTAGTTTAGTTTTCGTGCATCCAATCATTTATATTTGAAAAAAATCTTATTCATTAGTTTTTCCTTTTTATAAATACTGTAGTACGTTTGCAGCCTGATGTTTATAAATTGTTCCAATATAATACAAAGATGCTTTATCCATCTGGTTTTTCTTGTGTTCAATTCATGCAGAATCTTGAATTATATAATCACCTTCTCAATATTCCTCGTTTTAATAAATGGTTGCACTGCTACTTAACAAAACTTACCAAGCCTTTCTCAAATAATTCAATTCCTCACAAATCAATCCTGCATTATGGAACTTCCTGTTTAATACCATAAAGTCATAAACTGCAAATTTCTAAATCCGAAACAGAATATTAGAAACCTCTTGAGCTCATCCACACAGATGTTGGAGACCTTCTCCAAAAAAATCAGCCAATAGATAGTTTCAGTAGGCTTACACCTTTACTCACTCCAAACACCTTGTTGAAAATCAGCGTAATAGCAAAAATAAACACGTACTGAATGATTGGGTGGTGAGTTCATAAGCTTAATCAAGTGCAAGATCTCATCATATGATCACATGATCAAAGACAGGTGTTTACAAACCTAGAATCTCCATTGCAGGGGTGATCAGCCCCACTCATACCTTGAAGCCTTACAGTACAATGAGTGGTAGAACACTATGCTTAGTGAGTATCAAGCAGTCGTAAGAAATGTAACATGGACTCTTAGGCTGCAAGTGAGTGTTCAAACTAAATAAATGTAGCGAGGTATAAGGCAAGACTTGTAGCAAAAAGGTATGATCTAGAGGCTGTATTTGACTACACTGAGACATTCAGTCTAGTTGTGAAACCAACAACAATTAGATTAGAGTAGCGCTGTCTGTTGCAGAAAACAGGTTGATAGGGCAACATGATGTGAGTAACGTCTTTTGTCAAGGATATTTAAAACGAGAAGTTTTTATGACTCAACCAGCTGGATTTGAGGTACAGATAACTCATGAAATCAGTCTTCAGTGTGCAAACTTTCAAAGGCTATCTATGGATTGAAGCAGGCTCCTCGGAGCATGGTATGAAAAGTTCAAACAGAGTTTGCAAACTCCTGGTTTTATTTGCTCGAGAATCGATCATTATTTGAATGGATTCTGGTATGTGTTGATGACATACTAATAACAGGGAACAATATCATCTGAATAAAGCAGTTACCTTAAAGGATACCAGAGAAAATCATCACTTTCTTGGCGTTCAAGTGTCTCATACATCAATTATATAAAAGATCTACATAAAGCTACATGCTAATGACAAAGAGGATTCTCTGCAATATGCCTACAGTGTGAACAGAGTTTCTATATACGCAATGTCCCTTAAATACACACTGAAAGCCCGTCCAAAGATTGACTGGAACACCATCCTACAGGTTACACTTATCCAAATCTGAATTCTCAAATTCAAATTGGGCATCAAATACTGAAAGGTTTTTGTATCTACTTAAAGGTTACATTGTTTCTGCCCAATCAAATACTGAAGCTGAGTACATGAGTTTATCCCATGCTGCTGCTGAAAATTATGTGGATTAAATATGTTCTTGGTGATTTACAGGTTCATCTTCATCAAAGTCCTACTATGACTGGATAACCAGAGACGTCAAATTGCAGATGTGCTAACCAAACCTCTATCTCTACAATCTTCACTCGGCTAAGGTAATCTATAAAACTTGCACCAAAGGGTGTCTTCTTGTGGGATCGGAATGACCGCTGTGTTGTGGAAATAATGAACACAGCATAAATGTTAAGATGGAAAGCGCGGTGGTGTAAATGTGTGATTGCATAATTGATAGCCCTACTGGTCCCTCTATGCGTAAGATAAGCCCCGAGTTAATGGAGTAGTTGAATGTGACAGTTGAAGGCCACAAGCTCAAACCTCCGTGTTTGCACTTTCTTGATTTCATGGTTGAATAATAGTTGCGGGTTTTTAATCTGAGTTCTATACATCATTATAATCTTTGTTTGAACAACAATTCCATGCTACAACTTCTACGAACTTGGTTCCTAATTTTTTTATGGTGAACTCAGTAATATTGCTTAACATATAAGATACTCCGTTTACGAAAAAGAAAGAAATGTACAGCAGTATTTGTTTGGAAAAAAATTCATCTACACTATATATGTTGCTGCTGATGATCATCAGTCGCCAGCCAAAAAAGACTAAATCATGTTAATAGGACTTGATGCTCAGATAACTAACCTAACTAAGACTGTAATAAAAGTATATAGGTAGTAGACTAGTAGTTAATAAGTACAGAAAATTATATGAAGTTGAATTTTATACAGTATATATATTATTATGAATATTAATTAAAGACGTAAACGAATAGAATTTGTGCAACCACTACCACTACAGGTTATTGGATAGCTGATGGTATTTTTTCTATGGAGAGAGTCCAAATATTGGCGGCAGCCACTCGAGACTTTAATTACAAGACTTGTGTCAGGTATAATGTGGTAATAATAAAGGTGAGTTCCGTTAGGTACCACCCGTTTAGACTTATAAAAGTCGTACTATACGTATAATATATTGCCACTTGATGTATAATACTTCCTCCGTCCAATTTTACTATGTCCACTTCTTCGGACACGAGTTTTAATGAATATTGATTAGTTTATGTATAAAGTAGATAAGTTGGAGGTATGATGTAATGTTGTGGGGTCTATTTATAGATAAAGTTATTGTTTATGAATAAAGTTAGTGTCAATTTATGTAAATAAGTGATGGTTGAAGGGTGGAGATAAAGTAGTGTGAATACTAAATTTTCCAAATAAGGAATGAGAATAATAAAATTGGACAGCCCGAAAAGAGGAAAGTGGAAATAATAAAATTGGATGGAGGGAGTAGTAAATATTATTCACTCCGTCTAAGAGCTTTTCATTTATTATTTGTACATTGATTAAAAAATGGGTGTCACTTAGGGCATGTTTGTTTTGGGATTTTGAGGATTTTGAAATTCGAATTTCAAAATTTAGTGATTTTAAAATTCTAATATTTTTTATGTTTTGTGATTTATGTAGGGTAGGATTTAACTTTATAGTATAGAATTATAGGTTTTATATGTATTTTTATAGGATTTGTAGGTATTTATAGAGTTGACTTTTATAGGGTTATAGGGTGGGATAAATCCTGAATCAAAATTCCAAACTGTAACGGGCCGGGGTGAAGTTTCGAAATCTCAAATCCGAATTTTTCATCCCAAAACAAACATGCCCTTAGCGTTTAGAATCTGAATATCTATTTGAAAGTTCACCCCTCACTCTATGTAAATAGCCAAAAATATATATATATATATATATATCTTTAACAAAATATTATAATATTTTGACTATAGAAGGTATTACGGTAACCTGTATGTATCTTCGTGGTTTGGCCTGTATTTTCACTTTTTTTTTTTGAGAGTGTATTTTTTCACTAATTAATTTAATGATTCGTTAAACTTTATCAGAATTCGTTAATTTTCACATGTTTCACACTACGCAATAGTACGCATTGCTTGTGGACAAATCTGACCCATCTTTTTCTACATTATTATTATTATCCTATCCACTTTCATTTATTTCCAATATTCTCAACTACCAACTCAAATTGCAATTTAAGAATGACCATTATATTTAAAAAAAAAAAAAATACTATTATTATACTCCTATATAGTTATGTTTTTTTATGTGACGCAATATAGATAGAATTACAGATGTGAAATCAAAAGTCTAAAAATTTTATTGTAGAACGATGGATTTTCAAATGCGTCATGGAATATGTGGTGATTGTTCGAAAAGTCATTTCTGAATATATATTATTTTGGATTTAAACTTGATCACTAAACTAAATTAAGGACCATCCATGTTTGAAATGACCAAAGGACGTGGAAATTCATTGTATGCACCTATTAATTAAAGAAGAAGAATTGTCACTTTCATTTAAAATAATGTCATTATTTCATTTAAAATTCCATCATTTGTACGTATTCATAATCATTAAATTGTTCAATACACACTCACATATACTGCATTTTTTGTGTAACAATTAAATAAATTTATAAGGTGGGTGTATAAAATAATTAAATCTAGCTAAGTTTTTATTATAATCATGATTATGAATTAAGTACTACTCACTCGCATCAAATTAGCATTATATAGCCACCACATTAAGCTGTATTGCCTGTATATCTTTATTCTATTATCCTATTTAACTATCCTTATCCTATTATTATTATTATTTGAATTATGTGTATTTTCAATGGAAATACAATTTTAATAATAAACTAATATTTATTTGTGTATTTCACATTTAAATAAAAAATATAACTATAATTGAATTGAATTAATTGAACTAAATGTATTTAATCATGAAACAATAATACAATTTTTTTAAATCTCGCCGGTTCTCGGATTCTATACTTTATATATATATAAAAATAAATAATGGGAAGACAAAATAAATTAAGAGATGCTTTTGAGTTTTGATAATTCGTTTAAAATTTTCTTAAATGTAATTAAATCTAATGAAAATATATCATATATGCATATATCCCCTCCGATTGGGAAGAACATATATAAAGATATTGCAACATAATATAATATCAACTATTTTTATATATATATATATATATATATATATACTCCCTCCGTCCAGGCGTCCAATTTTATTATGCCCACTTCTCCGGGCACGGGTTTTAATGAATATTGATTAGTTTATGTATAAAGTAAATAAGTTGGGGGTATGACGGGATGTTTTGGGGTCCATTTATAGATAAAGTGATTGTTTATGAATAAAGTTAGTGACAATTTGAGTAAATAAGTGATGGTTGGAGGGTGGAGATAAAGTAGTGTGAATAATATTATTTTCAAAAAGGGAATGGGCATAATAAAATTCGACAACCACAAAAAAGGAAAGTGAGAATAATGAAATTGCATGGAGGGAGTATATATTAATAGAAGGATATAATATAATAATATTATATATCAAATCAAATTCATAATAAGGTAGAAGTCGCATACAGCAACAGGAGATGGGATTTAATGTGGATTCAAGTTTTGTGTTTTTGTGTCTTTGACTTTGGGTTATCAAATTTAATAATTTGTCCGGTCATAATTATTATTATTATTATTATTATTATTATTATTATTATATAGAGAGAGACAAAAATTAGAAGAAAAAAATGCCTTTTTTAAAAAAAAAAATTAATAGAAGAAAATGTCTTTAGACATTGCATATTTACCTACTAAATCACCAAACAACAAATGAGGAGATCAAATTGTGCCCCACCTTGTGGACTTCCGGGAAGTTCGATATATTATTTGTGGGTTGGTCTGCTATGGACTCGAGTGCATGTTGTGCACCCTAGTTCATGTTGCACTTTTCAGTTTACTGACTTATAAATGGTGTTGCACTTTTCAATTATTACTTATACAGTTTAATAATTGAAAAGTGCAACACCATTTACTAAAAAGTGTAAGTCAGTAAAACTGAAAAGTGCACATGGACTAGGGTGCACAACATGCACTCGAGTGCATACTAGACTTTACCATTATTTGTGAGTTGGATCATTTGTAATTCTAAATTTAATTAATTAATACATAAAATGGCAGTTTTTTTTGAAACTCTCACGAAAGAGGAGCCATCACCATTGAATGTGAACCAGGTTCACAGAACTTATATGTTGAATTAATTATACTTTTAAATTTATGAAGTTTTAATAATTTTGAGATGCATGACCCTGACAATTAAGCATTCAATAATAATAATTAAAAAAATCAAATCATCAATAGTATAATTAATAATTTTTCTACCACAATTTTTGTAGAGTTTGATCTACTATTTTTCTATTCACAAGTCACAACCGTAGATTTTTTCTTTTTACTACATTAGAATTTTACTTAATACGGAGTATAATTATACGATGACATTCAAAATGTGATATAATATTGATCTCTCATTGCCTAAGAAAAACTTCATATACATAAATAAAAGTATGTGAATTTAGTAAACATTACTCCGTATTCATGATATGAAATGCATGTAAAATCAAATTATTAACTATTACTTTATTAGTATGTATTTAAAAAAAAGTGTTATAACAAATTTGAAAAAATAAATAAAAAAGGAATGAGAGTGTGCAATGAGCTGGATACAAATTTGAAAAGGAATAGGTCGATCGAGGAATCAAAACCAGCTGGTTAATTTTGTCCAAAACCACCGTAAGAGTGAAATCATGAAATGGAAAATAATAATAATAATAATAAAACAAATATGTGCGGTGCCTAATGATACGGAGTACTAATTAAAGACGTTCAGGGTGTGTTTTCAATGGGGATTTTTATTTTCAGTTTTTCAAAATTATACATACTTTTTCAATATTAATATTTACTGAAGTTTACAAATGTTTTTCATTTAAAAACTGTACTAAATGGAAAGAAAATCATTTTTTTTTTAATTACAAACAGTGTATTTGATAGAGACTACATCGGTGCTTTTAGGGGAAATCGTCGTGCCATTGACACTTTTTGTGGAACAGATATAAATAGCATGATATTTAATTGATACGTATTTATTATAGTCTAAAGTTAACTTAATTTAATTTGTCGAAAAAAAAAAAGTTAACTTAATTTAACACAATTAAATCAAATTACTTTTTCACAAGGCATTTTGTTGTACATAAATTTTTACTCATTTCTATTCATAATATAATATAGATTGTTTTGATTTTTCGTGTTCTTTACAAATTATATGAAGTTTTGCACTTTTCAATGTAAATTGAAATAATTGTATTTATTTTAAATTTATCTTTAAGATCAATTAATATTTACACAAATGTATTCTTCTTTTAATGAGAAGTACAAAAATTAATTGAAAAAAATATGAGAAATCAATTACTCCTATGTTCTTAGGTAAAGTCTAGCATGCACTCGAGTGCATGCTGTGCACCCTAGTTTATGTGCACTTTTCAGTTTACTGACTTACACTTTTTGGTAATGGTGTTGCACTTTTCAATTATTACTCATTTACCAAAAAGTGTAAGTCAGTAAACTGAAAAGTGCACATGGACTAGGGTGCACAGCATGCACTCGAGTCCACAGCAGACCAACCCATGTTCTTAATATACATGTCATCATCTAAAATGACTTATATTTTGAATAAGAGCGAATACTTTTTAGATATACTTTTTTTTTATGTCACGGTTCATCTACTTGTGGGGGCCCGTTTAAAATCATAAATTTGCGCTCTGTATGGACATAACCTCGTAAGAATTATTTACAATTTAGAAATTTTGAATTTAAGACCTAAAAATTAGTATATTGTAAATCTCAAACCTACACCAAATAGATCAACTCCTTTATCACGCTCACCTTTAATTTTTCAAGAACATATTTATAGTTGACTCTTTTTCACCAACACATTTTTAGAACTGATATTATGAACATAAATTAAATAATTTTTAAATATAAATTAATCATTACACTTTTTTAATAACATATCCCATCAACTATATTATTATAATTCATTACACTTTTTTTAATTTACCTAAAATTATTTTTCTATAGATATACACTTTTTTCAACTTACCTAAATTTAAATATAAATTAAATATATTTTCAAGAGACATATCACATCAATTACATTACATTATTTTCACAACTATTCATTAAAAAAAAACATTTTACTTGTTCATGAAAATTGGAAATAGAATAAAGAATGTGCATCCAAGCATACCCAAAAAGTTGACTTGCTCCAACATGCAGATTCTGGGTTCGAGTCATGGGGAGAAAAAAAGAGATGAATATTTAATGTAATTCAAAAAAACGTAACATATAATTGGATTAAACTTTCAATGCATATGTCTCGTGTTCATAATATATAAATGTCATAGTCAAGTTATTATTATTATTATTATTATATATATAAGTATATATTTAAAGTTAAAGAAGAAAAAGAAAAGTGTGGGAAATTAAGTAAAATTACACTATTTTGACTTTTAAGTTCAAAAAGAGGAAAAGGAAGCCAAAAAACGGAATTTGAAAGCCATGCGTTTTTAGTATGCTATTGTGGAAACACCAAAATTCCATTCTTTGACAATTACAAACACGTAATAGTAAGATAATTTGATAGAATATTCTAAATTTTAATTAAATTCAAGATATATGTTTAATTATTTTAAAATAAAATTTATACCTAACACACAATTAAGTGTATTTTTACAAAAGACACTTCATTTAAATTAATTAAAATATTTGAATTTTACCATAATACCTCAACATATCTAAAGGATCTAAAATTATTGGATGAGAGGGTCACAGAACGCCTCCTTAGACATTCCATCTTTCTTTTTTTCTCTACATGAAATTATATTTATATTCTCTCATTTTGACTCAGTAGGAGGTTTGCCAAATTTTCACAAATTTATTTATATTTTAATTCATAGATTATTGTGATGATGAAACTAAATTCTATTCGAATCTGCCAACGCATTACACATCATCAAAATAATTTTTTAAAAAAGAAAACCTTAAACTACTGCACTAGCACAAAAAATATGGTCATAATGCATCATCAACCCCTTACCATATCCTATATATTTAATAAATATGCCCACATGGGATTAACGTAATATTTATGTAGCCCTATTTTTTTGACCGCAACAAAAGACAAACGTCTAAGTACAATATTGAACAAATGGAATTAATTTTGCAATGTGTTTGTCTTTCTAAATTATTTTTTATCTCAAAATTATTATTTTGCACTAAACTATAAGAATTATTATTTTTTACAATATGCATTAAAGGTCATATTTAATAGTAAAAATTATTAAACTGAGATTATGATGATATTAAATTTTATACATTTTAAAGCATAATCTATACTTAATTTAAGTTATCAAAGAATCTATAAAAATGAGATGAAGTTAATCTAAATTTAATCTAAACTATGACACATTGCACATATATTCGTGGGATTGTTGCTTAACTGACATATTCATGTGACAACTAGTTCGACCCTCCTCGATCATGTGATCAATTATCTCCCATTTATAATATAAATAGAGTTTTTTTACCTGGTTGTCAGTCAATTACGAGTCGGTGTCGCATGAATCAAATACAATATAAACGGGATGAAAATATGCATCCCTTTAAATTCTACAAAAGAAACACGGCCTTAATTTATACTCTTATGTTCCGGTAAAAGTTATTCAACTTTCATTTTTCGTTGGTCTCAATAAAATTCACTCATTTCTTTTTTGATAAACTATTTATTGCACATTTTATTATATATTTTTCTTTTTCAACAACATCACGTTTAATACATATACTTATTTTATCATATTTCACAATTAAATAGTATTTTTTACCGAATCAGTCCCTACCGGCGAGCGCGTAATTTCGTAGTGGCTTGATCACAACACTTACCAACCAACAACTAACTATAAATATCAATCCTCCATCCTCTATTGGACCACCACTCCTCCTTCTCTCAATACATTTTCCCCCCTTTTCTCAAAAACAGAAAAGGGTTTATTTAGTTAATAACTCAATCACCATGGCCGCCGCCGCCGCTTCTGCTCATCGCCGTCCGGTGAAACCCTCCAACCTTCACCAAATTCGTGCTGTTCCGGCGAAAGGCGGCCACACTTCCCTCTCCGACTCCTCTAAGGCATCCGATGCCCTTCCCCTTCCCCTCTACCTCGCCAACGCCTTTTTCTTCACTCTCTTCTTCTCCGCCGTCTATTTTCTGCTCCTCCGCTGGCGAGAGAAGATCCGTAACTCTACTCCTCTCCATATAGTTAACCTCTCTGAAATTGCCGCCATCGTCGTCTTCTTCGCTTCCTTCATCTATCTCCTTGGCTTCTTCGGTATCAGCTTCGTCCAGTCACTCATCATTCCACGCTCTTCGCACGATGAAATTTTGGATGATGATGAATTAATTGAAGATTTTGATCAAATGATGCTCAAGGAAGACTCACGCGCCGCTCCCTGCGCCGCCGCCGCCCCCTGTGAGGTACTTTCCCCTAAACTGGTTAACAAAATCATCGATACTCAATTGCCGCCTACGCCTCTTACCGAGGAGGATGAGGAGATGGTGAAGTTGGTTGTGGAGGGGAAGATCCCTTCCTATGCCCTAGAATCAAAATTGGGTGATTGTCACCGCGCCGCTGCCATCCGCCGTGAAGCCTTGCAGCGTGTCACCGGAAAATCCCTAGAAGGTTTGCCTCTGGACGGATTCAATTACGAAGCTATACTTGGTCAGTGCTGTGAAATGCCTGTGGGTTACGTCCAGATTCCAGTGGGCATAGCGGGTCCACTCTTGCTAAATGGCGTGGAGTATTCGGTCCCCATGGCGACTACGGAGGGGTGCCTCATCGCTAGCACAAACAGGGGATGCAAGGCCATCCTTGTCTCCGGCGGAGCCACCTGCACCATCCTGAAAGACGGAATGACGAGAGCTCCAGTGGTTAGATTCGCGACAGCAAGACGTGCAGCTGAATTGAAGTTCTTCCTGGAAGATCCTCTCAATTTCGAGGCCTTGTCGCAAGTATTCAACAGTTCCAGCAGATTCGGGAGGCTCCAGACCATCAAATGCGCCATCGCCGGAAAGAACCTCTACATAAGATTTACCTGCAGCACGGGGGACGCCATGGGGATGAACATGGTATCCAAGGGTGTTCAGAATGTACTCGATTCCCTCAACAAGAAGTTTCCAGACATGGATGTTATCGGCATCTCTGGTATATTTCTATCGAATTAATCAATCCCCTTTATTTTTAAGCAATTAAACAAAGTTATCTTGATAAGCTATAGCTAATTTATGCAATTGGATATTGAACAGGAAATTACTGTTCGGATAAGAAACCAGCTGCTGTGAATTGGATTGAGGGCAGGGGTAAGTCAGTTGTGTGTGAGGCTATAATCAAGGAAGAGATTGTGAAGAAGGTGCTCAAAACCGACGTAGCTTCCTTGGTGGAACTAAACATGCTCAAGAACCTCACAGGTTCCGCCATGGCCGGAGCTCTCGGTGGCTTCAATGCTCACGCAAGCAACATCGTCTCTGCTGTCTTCCTCGCAACAGGTCAAGATCCTGCACAAAACGTTGAGAGTTCCCACTGTATCACCATGCTCGAAGCCGTTAACCAAGGAAAGGACCTTCACATCTCAGTCACCATGCCTTCCATCGAGGTTGGTACAGTAGGTGGTGGAACTCAGCTCGCCTCCCAGTCGGCTTGCCTCAACTTGCTCGGAGTAAAGGGAGCTAGTCTGGAGCTTCCGGGGGCCAATTCGAGGCTACTAGCCAGCATCGTTGCGGGCTCTGTTCTGGCGGGAGAACTCTCCCTGCTCTCAGCAATAGCTGCAGGGCAACTAGTGAAGAGCCATATGAAGTATAATAGGTCTACCAAAGATGTCACCAAGCTTGCAAATTGAGGTTTGTACATAGGATGGTGAAAATAGAGGTAGGTTGCAATGGAGAGTGAAGTTTGTAGTTGTTAAAAATAAATAATAATGGTGTTAGTGTTGTGCAATCTATGGTAAAGTGGTAAACACAAGGGTGTGTAATAGACTGCAGGCAAGAAAATACCATGTAATGTATTACTTGCTTTTTCTTTTTATTTCTTATATTCTTTTGTACACTTTGTATTCAGCTTTCCTGTTTATTTGGGAAAAAAATACGAGCTTTGTATTTCAATAAATCCCTGTTTTACAACTCTTCGTTATTCTCTTTTTTGTTATTCAGGATGACCACCTTACATTTTTACTGTATATTTGATATTTATTTCTATTTCAGTTGGCATGTGCAGTTATGCCAAAATTCAATTTCTGAATTGTGGTTTGGATACAATTATGAATCTCTTCAGAATGTGTAAAGATAAATTGAGTGAGTTGTGGTTTTGATACCAAAATTCAAAATATATATTTTCAAAGTTGTTCGTCCATAGTTGATCTGTTATGTTAATACAGAACGTAAAAACGGTGACATAAAAAATTGAGGAGGAAATAAATTTGATTTGACTCTCTGATTTATGACATGTTTTTTTAATGGTATAGAAAATAGAATTCGCTATTATGAAGCACATTAATGTGAATAATAGAGTGCAATAGGCCGGTGTGCGTGGACGTGGAAGATTTTAAATCTTATGTTCTGCCGGCCGTGGGCCACGAATTTGCTACTAGTATCAAATTGGTATATTTTAACTTTTGCTTTTGTTTTTTAAAATTGGGTTAATTGAAAAAAAAATAACCAACTTTTGAGTATTTATTAATTACAACACTTTTTTTTTCTTTGTAATTCAATGCACCACCTTTTTAAGTTTTGTAATTTAATGCACAATATATTTTCCGATCAATTTTAACTAGACATGGCACCTAAAATTGTGAATTCACCATGTTGTGCGCGATTAGAAAAAAACAGCAACATAACTTACGAAAAAAATACTTTTATGTGATCATGAAAAAAAAAGACAACAGAGGAAAAAAAAAAATTAAGGTAATAGAAAAAAAAATTAAGGTAATAGAGGAATAAATATAATTATGGTTAATACACAACTTGTGTGATTAGATTTTTTTTTTTTTTTGCAAAACACTTAGGCAGTGTTTGTTTCGGGATTGGCCAATCCGGATTTGGATTGGCTCAATCCAATCCAATCTCTCTCAATCCAAATACAAATTCAAATACCAATTCATCCTTATAATACATCTATTTTTATACCATCAAATCACTTTTTTCCTTTTCAACCGCTCATTCTCTCTCCTACCTTTTTCTCTCTCTTGCTTTAATATCTTTCACACACTCATTCTCTCTTATTATTTTTTTACCCACCTATTCTCTCTCTCACTCTTATTTTTATACAATAATATAAAAATAATATAACTAATATTATATAATATAGAAAAATAACAACAGCTTATATTTAATTTTATTATGTCAAACATATAAAAATAATAATTAATATAAATATATATAAGCATATTAAATATTAAATACATATATTTACACTATAAACAAAATACTACTCTGTAATAATTAAACCTTATTCAACCATTACCTCACTAATTACCAATAATAAAATAATACAATATATCATTCACTCTCATTTAATCATTATTTTACTAATTAACAATAATAAAATATTACACCATCACTTTTGATGTGACATAAAGTTACATCTACCACACTTCTCAATCCTTAACCACACACAATTTATACACACAATTACTATTCATGGATTACCTCAATCCACTTTATTCCAATCTCAATCTCAATCAACCACAATCCCAAATCAAACACCACCTTAAGGTAGGTCTTCTGTAGACTCAATTCCTAAGGAATTGAGTCCATTTTAAAAAATGGATAGGATTAACAATAAAAATAAAACACGCGAAAAATATGTATGTTAATTGATGTAGCTGAAACAGTTGGGCATAGTTTATTTTACGTAATAAGGAAAAGTGTAACATGCATTTTACAATTTTTTAGCATATTATTTTGCAATGTTTGCAATAATAATTTCAGTTATAATGATATACACTTGTTAGTGATGTTATGTTACACATTTTAAATATATTTTGTTTCACTTTTCAGTTGTAGTGGCTTACAATTTTCAACAATATTTTTCAGTTATATTGACTTACACTTTTTAGTAATGTTATGCTACACCTTTTAGTCATATTTTGTTGCACTTTTCAGTTGTAGTAACTTACAATTTCCACCAATATGTTTAGTTATAGTGACTTACACTTTTTAGTAATGTTGTGTTACACCTTTTAGCCGTATTTTGTTGCACTTTTCAGTTATAATAACTTACACTTTTCATTAAAATATTGTGTTGCATTTTTCAAGTATATTGACATTCACTTTTTAATAATATTGTGTTGCACTTTCTAGTTATACTAACTTGCACTTTCTAATTATAATGACTTACACTTTTCATTAAAAGTTGTGTTGTACTTTTCAATTATAGTGACTTACACTTTTTAATAAAAAAATGTGTTACACTTTTTAGTAATATTGTGTTACACTTTTTAGTAATATTGATTTACACTTTTCAACACACACATTTTCGGAAAAAAAATTACCAATAAAAAAAAATTACAAAAAAAAAAAAATAATAATAATAATAAAAATTTGACCAAGTCAAAAATTTTATTCACAATATTCTTGAATATTTAAGGTTTAGGTTGACCAAGTCAACTCAATTTCTTATAAGAAATTGATTCTATATAAGACCAATCCCCACCTTAATGCATATCAATGAATAAATATGATTATAAGAATTGTTTTGTTTTGCGGAACTTCTTAATTGATTTTTTAAAAAAAATTATTTAGATATTTTTTTTTGTGTAGAGGACAAAATAGCTTTGAGATGGAAAACACCAAATCAATACCAATAATATCAAAGTATTAAAATTGAGAATTTCGTCGAAAATTAAAGAACATTGATGGATACAATGAGCAATTTAATTATGTAAATATATTTTTTTTAAACGTGTGTCTTTCATAAAAAAAAAAAATAGTTGATAGTCTACATGTCGACAACGTGGCGAGTTCGTCATTTTCAGCTCCAACTCCAAGTTAAATTAAAATTGTTCGATAAATATATCAACGCATCAAATTGCAAAATATAAATAGGTGGTGTATCAAATTACAAAGAAAAAAAAGTGTTGTAATTGATAAATACACTAAAAGTGGTGATTTTTTTTTATAATTAACCCTTTAAAATTAGATTTTGAATTTTTAAATCTTATACCAATTGTATTTTAATTTTTGCCTTTTGTTTTAAAAATGGATTTTTAAAAATCACCCTTACTAAATCTACTCATTAGTTAACATAAAATTAAAATTTTATATATTAATTTGATATAAAATTAAATTATACTCAACTCAAAAATTTAAAATAAATAAACATATTAATATTTATCAAAATTTTAAAAATCAATTTTTAAAACTATCCAAAATTCAGAACTATTACCAAGGGACTCCCTTAGTATTTTTCATTTTAGTTTCTACATTGCTTACCTCAGTTACGTGTTATTATTACTACTATTATTTTGGCTTTTAAATTTTTTTAGCAATGGATTATTTGAGAATCCTAACTAAGCAATCTTACTAAATCAATCATGTATGTTCTCAATCAATATTACTTCCTCCCCCTATTTTTATAATTTTAACTTTTTTTTTTATCTGTTTAATTTTACAATTTTCATTTTTTAAAAGAACATACTACTTAATTAGTTCGAAAAAAGAAAATATATTCACACACATTACTTTATTTCCATCACCAAACTCATATTTACACAAACAATTAATTTTTCTTAAAAATTGTATCCAATTCAAATGAAAATTATTAAACGGAGATGATATGAGTTCTTACCTAATTTTTTCTTTATTGATTTAAGATTATAGGGACCTGTCGCACTTGGGAAATGTATGCGTGTTTACACTTAAATAATTTTTCTACGAATTTAAGGTCAATTTTGATGTTAGAAACGCCTAATTTCTTTACGCTGCATTGAGATTAAAGACGTTGATTTGAAATGAGTATCTTCGTTCACATAGTCGTTGTTATCGGTATCTAAAAGAGAAAAAAAAAGTCTTTTCTTTTTTATATTGATTCACACAACCTTTTAATAACACAGTTGGTTTATATGAATAATTAATTTTATTAAAAAAAAAATCTTCGTAAAGCAATTTTAAATGACAATTATATTAAATGAAAGGAGCACATTTTATACCTAAAGCTCGCCTAACTCAGAGCTTGTCTTATGGGGAATAAAAATTTTGAACTCTAGAATTTTCTCGACTGCTAAGGAATGCTAATTTCCAATTTTTGGCCAAAGTTTGGTACAGCATTTAAAATATTTATTGACTTATCTCTTCTGGCATAATTGCTATTTAATACGGGTACCCGTGCATTATCTATGAACGAAATAAAAATATAAAATTATTATTAAAAAAACTCATTAAATTTATTGATATGTTTGTGATGTTATTATACCTACAATAAAACAATCCACTGTCGGCAAAGTGGTTATGTCCTCTTCGTTGAAGGTTTACACTTGGAATCATTTCCCATTCCTAATTCATCATTTCCAAAAAAAAAATGAAATTCTTAAATGAAAAACTTACAATAAATAAAAGTAATCCAAAAATATTCAAATATACTGCAAATAAAACCATATCAAAAAATATTCAAATATCTTGCAACTTTGCAAGTAAACAGTTTATCTTTTAAGCAACCCAAAACACACACACACCTACATGCGCATA
This sequence comes from Galeopsis tetrahit, assembly GCA_963675135.1. NCBI lineage: Eukaryota > Viridiplantae > Streptophyta > Magnoliopsida > Lamiales > Lamiaceae > Galeopsis > Galeopsis tetrahit. Next base: position 9,043,489 of record OY776125.1, on the reverse strand, counting down.
TTAATATAAATAAGTCATGCTTATTTTCAAATGGGGAAAATCCCATCATTCCTAGCTTTTTTGCCAACTAGACTGCAAAAATTATAGAAACGACTTGCGAAAATTTTCTTCAAAGTATGGAGGATGGCGCAATTTGCAGAAATAAAAATGTGTAACATGGGCGGGTATGAAATTATCATATACAAAACGAAAGAGTGGATGTGCAAATCTAGCATCTGCACAAGTAAAACCTGTCTGCAAGTACAACAAAACATTCTAAACATGAACACATCTTATAAATTAAAACTACCTTCCTAGGCCTCGGGCTGCTCAAATGGTACACGCACGAAGAGCTGCCCATGCAGGGTCACCACAGCTGATGTTTGATGAGGATCGATCCTAGTAGGTAGGCTAACCACCTGGGAACATCACAATTATTATTTAAAAAAATGGCAGTTGATCACAATCACAGACCTATTGATGCAGACACTAAGCAATTAGCTACCTTTGGAGAAAGGGAAATTCATACGCCTACCGTTCAAATTCATTATGCCCATTTCTCCAAGCACGGAATAAATATTGATTAGTTTATGTATAAAGTGATGACAATTTGAGTAAATAAGTGATGATTGGAGGGTGGAGATAAAGTGGCGTGAATAGTATTATTTCCAAGAAAGGAAATGAGAATAATGAAATCGGACAACCAAAAAAGGAAAGTGAGAATAATGAAATTGGACGGAGGGAGTACATACTATTAATGAGGTGAAGAAAATTATATGCATTCACTAACATCTATATTGATCACACACCTATTTATGCAGACTTAAAAAGTAGCACTTGGAGAAACGAAAAATTCTTGCATGTTATTAATGATATTAATGAGTTGAAGAAAAATATATATGTTCATTGTTACATCAGGTAAGATAACCAAACATCCCTCCCCACCCTAAAACCAGTTTCGTACTTTGGTCAGGGTTGTTGTGGCAGGACTGTTTTTGTGGTTTTTGGTGATCAGCAGAATCTCTTTTGATCCTTTAAAGACTCTTACTGGCAGCACATATCACTCTCAAAAAAAAAAAAAAAACCATAAAAAAGCCTTTGATGCCACAAAAATCCATACTATCAGCTATGGTCATATAAGAAGCATCGGCCCATCAACTCACTCACACATACAAGTCAGATTAAGAAAAAGATATATCACTTTGGATTTATAGATTACTCGACTCAGATAAATGGTAGACAAAACATCCACTACAGGCAGCAAACACTTGGTAATGTCAAGATTACTTGCTTCAAATAAATTGCAGAAAAGTTCACCCACCATGCAAAGCACAAATTTTAAGTGATGTGAGTTACCTTTTTGAATGGAGCGACACCCCAAGGATTATCCTGTTGCTCTGGTTGTCCAGATATAACCAAACGGCCTGCAGGATCCGATTGTACACGCACCTGTTGTCGTATAAAGAATTATGTCACTTACATATAACCTAAGTTGATGGAGCATAAAAAAATGTTTTCTTTGTTTTGTTTATTTTACCACGAGGCAAACCCTAAAACTGATAATCCTACTTTTCAAAGCTACATCTGATGCCTACTAGCCCATTTTTGTAACATATTCAATGCAGGCCAACCAGGTTTCAAACCTTTTACTTGCGGAAAATATTTCCTTCCTGGGATTTACCATTAACAACATACTAACTAATACAGTATATCACAAGATCCACTCACAAGTCACAACTCATTCTCAAAAAAAATAAAAAATATAGGGTATAACATATTGAAAGTGGAGCCAACCACTAATGATTCAACATTGTATTGTATGTACAACCAAACCAGAAATAATTTCCATTTCATCATATCACTGGGGTCAATACATTGTCTCTTCGGCTATGGTCATCGCGACCTTTGTAAAGTTCTTACATATGCAGTCATCGAGTACTCTAAGCCGTTGACAGAGAAAATTTTGGACAGCAGTCTACCCAAAATATTCAGTCAACCAAACAAATTCTCATATTTTAAACCCTATATTTCTAGGGTAGTTCATTCCTTCACAATTTGTTTGCAATTACCAACTAGATTCGAATGGGCAATAATAGGATTTAACATGGGTATTCCTAGCAGGTTTTCAACTCAAATTGGCGTCCGGTCTAGCTATTGTATTATTTGAGAACTATTAGCCATGACAGTACAACGGCAGATAGTTTATGGAAAGAATTTGAAAATAACATCTTTGCGTTACTTGCCTCCTCACGCAATAGCCCAGGCACTAATGCATATACTTCGTAGCAGTCTTTCTGCAAAACAAACAAGCGGAACTAGTTAGATCTCTATAGCCATGGGACAATACATACCAAATACTGTGTGATAGAAAGCTTACCATTTTCTGCACATTCACCTTCACCCAATCAGCAGGAACGCCAACATCAACAACCATTATTTCCAATCTGCAATTGAGTTCAAGAAGTGGTTAAGTTTAAGGAAAGGTGTTCTTTCTGATAATGCAAACATAATGGAACTTCAGAGAAGGTGACTAGCATTCAGCAATAAGGTCATTGTGAATCAGGGGAGTGTTTGGCAGCTGAATGGTAAATGTGCAGAGAGAAGAGAGATGAATTCCAGAAGTTCATCTCATAAAAGAGTAGAAAAGACCGAAGATTCAAACAACATATCTCTGGTCAGTCAAGTGATATGTTAACCATATAAATTCAATTCTATTATCACATATCCCTTGAGGAAAAGACAGTGATCCATTAAGCAAATAATTATCCTCACTCACAAGTCCTTGAAAAACTTCCCAGAAGTAGCCCATCTTTAGTTTGCTCCAGGCTAACCATGCTTAACCTGAGAGTTCTCTTGAAAGAGCATCTGTAATGTAGAGACTGACAAACTCCACGTACAGAATAGAAGAAGAAAAAGGGAGGGAATGTAGAAAACTTAGAGCGCGAGAGGCCAGGCCAAGGGTTAGCCCAATGGTGAAAATTCGGTGGAGATAAATAAAGATATTGCTCTATTGAACTTTTTGTTTACAAATGAATGGGATCCTCAATGGGCTAATTCAGACATAAATTATATGGTTTTTTTTTAAATGTTATATGACATGACTCTTAGATACATGTGTAGGGTGAGGAAAAGAAGAAAAGAACATCTTCTACCAAAGGCGCACCCTCGGCTATAAGAAAGGCTCACTGTGGCTGTTCTTGGGGGATGGGGAAAAAACATTTTGTACCAGAGGCGCACCCTCTACTATATAAATAGTGCAACAAGGCGCAGCAATGTGCACGTCTTCGATACATTTCCCCCACTTGCCTGCAGTGGCACTATCCTCTGCACCCTACGGCCCCATGCCTTGGCTGCGCTCTAATAACTAGGCCCACCAGAATGCCCGTTAAAGCTTAACCGTATGGTCCCATACCTGCATCGTCTCAATATACTCTCTTATTTTAATGTTGGATCGGTTTATTCGTGTCTCCCTTCGCTGATAAGCCTGCCAGGAGTTGATCATTTTCGTGCCTTTCAACACTGACGATCACACCCGGCCTCAGGCCTCAGATGCCCACCAGCTTCCACCTAAATTGTCCCCAAACCACAGCATACTAGGATAGATCATGCTCTAATACCACTGATTGATGATTGTCTCCACAAATCTTTACTAAAGTGTTAGTCCTCACTCACACTCCCTGAGAAGTTACCCAGGGGGTCACACCCTAGATTGCTCCAGACCAAACATGTTTAACCTGAGAGTTACTTGAAATGAGCACCATAAACTTTTTTGAAATGGATAGCACCTATCAAATCATTTAAGCTCTTCTCAACTGTACAGACCCAAACTTACAGAATCTCAGGATACCCTTCAGGCCTAAACCATAGGGTCCATACTCGCACTATCTCAGGATCCCCTCTTTTTATGGTGTGGGATCAGTTCATTCATATTTTTCATCGCCTAAAAGCCTACCAGGAGTCGTTCATTGTCTGTGTCTTATTAAACAGGCGATCATTCGGTCACTCTCTGCCCTTGCCGGTCCGGCCATAAAAAATTCCAAGGATATTATATAAACTCTCCAAACCGAAGAAATACCATATATAGTCATGTTGAAACCTGAAAGTTCTTTTCTACAAGCAATTACAACAGAGATCTAACGAAACCTGGATTTTCCCACACTAGACACAGTTTAAATCACCTAAAAATCAATTGACTGTCTCAAAGTTACAATGTCAAGAACTTAAGAGCATTCAAACTAAGAGATCTTACGGTGATTTAGATGTCAGGCGTGCAACTTTGACAGCATGCTCAACAGGAGATGATCCCTTACGCTTCAGGAAGCCTGAGTCAAGAATTAATTATCAAGCAAAGTAAATTCAAGCACTGGAAATAGATGATAAAAAAATAAGCATCCATTACTGGAAATGAAACTCACCAATGTTTCTTAATTGCTTTTCACGTTTTGGTGTTGTAATTGGGTTCTTATCCTTCAAAAAAAAAAAAAAAAGGTAAACTGAGAACTAGAACATAAAAGTAGAAAAGTACAAACACTGAAAATATAGAACTGAATAGGAAATGACAAAGATTAAGTTATACCTTAATGATCGGATCTCCAACCTCACCATTACCCAGAAGCCGCTGAGAGTGCCATCCCTGCATGGCACGAGCCGCAGCATCCCTTCTTGCTCTACCTGATCCTGGAGTGAGACTCAAATCTACCTGCAAATAAATTTATGGTTTGAATAATACAAAGGTAGTATAAGTATAACTATAAAGCCATGCTGCAGACAGATTAGAGAAATTTAATACTCTTTTTGGTGGAAAGACAGTTTAATATATAACACGAATATGTGCAATGTCTCATCAAATACTACGGAAAAACTTGAATAACTGCATAAACCATTTTGTATACCATATGTTCCTAAAACAACTTAGTCCATAGTAATAATATCTTGACTAACAGTAACTCTCAGCCACACAATGATTAGAAATCAAGAACTTTGCATTAATATGATAAAGTAGGCATGTAGCCAGAAGCACCAGATTATTCACCAACAACTATAAGGTCTGCTCAGAAACTTGTATATGGGTTTGAGTTGCTCTCTAAATTTTATAAGTAGGGTAACCTCATATTATAATGGTATACCGCAGAGCTGTGAGATCTTTTTTTGCCAAAACCATATCAGCCTTAATAAATTGAGATTCAGAAATAAACAGATACAGATTAGTAATTTCATAAGACATGCTATATAGCATAAATTACAGTTAAGTTTAGCATATCATAAGAACCCTTAATACTACTACCACCACCAATTATTTTTATTCTAACAAGTTGAAGAAATTGATGAATTATAAATGACCTGATTTCCAGAAGCAGGGTCTGATAAAGAAGAATCAGTGAAAGGTAGTTCACCGCAGCGCATTTTGAACTTCTCATATTCCAACAGTGCCTACAAAGACAAATCATTAGTTCCAATTCCAAATAGAATAATAGAGAAGACTTCCCATGAATCGAAAGACAACATCTGAATAAAAATAAGGCAAAATTCATATACCAATACCAGAAAGAATAATGTGCTAGAGAAAAATAGATGGAAACCCTTCATTTCGTTTCTTTTCTCCTTTTCGAGGTAAAACAGATGGAAATTTTACCACAACCTTCCAAGTAGTTTACCCAACGTTGTGCATGCATACACACACATGATAAACAACAAGAACCCCAATACCAGAATAAAATACATATCAAAGAAAATTAAAATTTTAAAGGAAACATCCATGATTATAATTAGGAAGTAGACTGAATATAACCTTCTCATAGAAACCCCGAAAAGTCCAGGATACAGTGGTACAAGTCCTGTAGAAGTTTAAGAACATTGAGCTAGATCAAAATCCAGTAAGAAAAACAGAGACGCACACACACAGAGGATTGAAAATTATGATAAGGTTCACACTAAGAGTGCTTTATAAGTGAGAGAGTAGAACAGAGACCAAATGAACTACGTCAGTTGGTCACCATTTCTAGTTTCAGTAACAAATGCATTCACAATAGCAAAATGTGTGGGGGGCCTAAACGATTACAGCTTTTGAGTTTGAAGTTAAAAGTACTAGTTGATTCTCACTTGGGGGGCCTAAACGATTCTCCTACTTGTCGCCACAGCTTCAGTGAAGTAACCTGTACAGCCGGAAACAAGATTCAGCATATAAAGCACGGTGCCACATAGCTGAGGTATATCATTTTCACCCGCAGGTTACTTCTGAAAACTAAAATTGAACTGCTGCATACAGAAACCAAATATAGATAGGTATCCATAAATCAAAAATTGCATGTCAATGCCTGTGAAAGTTTCCCACTCCTTACCATAGCTTTAGCCTTTATGTTCTCCTTATAAATATAATTTTCTAAAATAAATTCTTCCTTTCACTTTCAACAAAATATGAATCTAACTACATACAGCATTAGTTAATGATAGATCAAAAGAACAATTGAAAGTCCCAGGTTTTAAAAGGGTGGCCACCTTTCCTTGCAATGCACAGTACTTGTACTATATAAACTGTAACAGACAACTCCATTCTTCATACAATTTTGGCTGAGCATTTTGGTGCATCCAACTGTCAATCTCTCCAGTCGTGTTTGCTTATCCACATGAAAGTTCCCCACTATTATCCTAGCTTTAGCAGTCTAACATTAAAACTGACAATGTACCAGTACTCGTACTAGATAAAGGTAACATCCAACTCTTTTCAGTTAACATAATACATCCATTGTTCTCTGTAAAAAATATACATGTTGGCTAAGCCATTTTTGTGCTTCCTTCTTTAATCTCTTCATTTGATTTAGCTTCTCTATTAGATCATAAAGGAAATGAATGCTTGAGCTTTAGAAGGAAAGAAAAAGGCATTATGAGTTTGTCCATTGTCCTCCTTTTGAGATGAGAAAAGAGTATTCATTATCTCAGCATTTTCAGCCAGCGAAATTTATTTTTCCTTGTAATAGAGCAATAATTTTGTGCAGCCTTAATTGTCAAATAATTTATTTATTTTTAATTAAGTTCTGATAATATCACTCTATCAATGGATATACTAAATCCAAAAGGAACAGCAGCTGCTGAAAGTACACAGGAGAGGATAGTTCACTCAATTTTGAAGCATGTAATAAGGATATTTTGGGCACAGCTATGAGAGTGATAGAAATGCTTGCCTTGCATGAAAAAAGTGTGATTCTATTTATTATCGACTTTAACCATTAAGGATTTTTGGACACCGAAGGTGGCATAGGTTGAGGAATTTTCAAATGTCCAGATTCATATCTAATTGAAAAGGAAAGGGAAGTGGCAAAAGTAGGGTGTCGTTCCTTAGAGAGGTTACATTCCATAGCCATAGCGATTCCCAATCTTCTATACTTGCACCTAGAACCAAGAAAAACTGCACCGACCCACCACCCAGGCCATCACCCCATCCCCGTAAAAGGAAAGGAAATTGCCCGTCCTAACAGACTCTAAACAACTAAGCTGATAAGTTTAGCCTGTCCCCAAAAAAGATGGTACTAGATGCAGAGCAAGAGGTTGAGACCTGAGAGGTCAGTAATTCATCACTTAAGCCCTAATGAGCATGTTACAACTTTTCAGTTTGCTGTCAAATCTCCAAAGCACCAGTGAATTGATATGATATACAAGGAAGATGCATATAAAATTACTACCCTGGGTCCCCTTCATTCCGAAAGCTGATTAAGAAAGAACATAAAAGTTGAGCAAATGGAATATGTGTGCATACCTGCTCATAACCACCAAGTCTGATCACTGCTCTCCACAATCTGTTCCAAACAGAATTAAATGTCGGTACAATTTTCAGATTCTTAAGAAGAACATGCAAAAAAAGAAATAAAGGAATTCAAACAACAAAAGTTACTTGAGGCAATTTAACGGCTCTTGATAGAATTTTGGAGGCTTGAACTCCAAGCATCTTTCCTTGTGGAATGTTTCAATCTCCTTCATAAACTCAGCTTGCTCCTCTTCAGTTCCGGATTCATCTCCTGTAACATCATTTACATCTAGTAGAAAAGATCTAGAGGAACTTTTAACATCAGTCTCGTTCTTCAGCTCCTCCATCTCATTTTCCCTCGGTCTCTCTGTTTCAGTGCTGACACCATTTAGTTCCTCCTCCGTGTTCTGATGCGGAACCTCCACCTCTTTCACCTTCCCTTCCCTTTCCTCTTCCTTCTGAGCATCCTCTGAATGCCTAAACCCATTTTCCAACTCCTCCTCCCGGGACCCATTCTCCGCAGAGGAAATCACCTCCGGCACCTCGTTATTCAACTCTTGTGTACACTTATCATCTTCAGAGCACATAGCATTGGCGTCAACAGTGGGAGGATTAACTTCCTCAACCGGAAGAACCTCACTAGACAAATGTTCAGAAGGTTCAGGATTAGGGGTAGAACTCTGAACAGAAACTTCTCCGTTGTGCTGCTCTATTGCACCATCGACCTCCACATTCTTCAAGTCATGAATTTCTTTGCTATCACCGTTCTGATTCTGCGGTTCATCCGAAACAGCAGTTGCGCCATCGTGAAGGCCTTCTTTATCGTCCTCCATCACGAGGACGGCGTACCGCTTGAATTACGCTTTCCCCCAATTTAGAAGCCTAAATACTAAGTTAGTTTCTGCAAAACCCTAGTCTGTGTATGAAGAAGAAGTGTAAAAGAGTGCGTCGGAGCGAGCAAAGAATGTAATTCGAGATCCGTTGGTTTGAGCGGTGAGGTGAAGCGGTGAAATCCAAACGGCAGGCGATTTTATCACAGGGTAGTTCTGTATTTTGTGTCAGACGGTCACACCCATAAACGCCGTGATGTATCACGCTTTTTTTTACCAACACTGCTGCTGACGGTACGATTGGGTTGCAGTATACTAAAATTTATGGGATAAGTATGTTAAAATTGGAAAAAATGAATAAATAAATGTAAATACAAGGGAGACATTCTCTCTTTAGAGAGTTGCCCCTTCCCTTCTCTAACGCCGATTCGTCATCGGACCGCCGATCTGTCTCCGTAGCTTTAATGCCTCCGTTGTCGTTCCGTCTTTGACGTCGTTTCGCCCATTCCGCCGCTGCCACCAAACTTCTCTCCGACTTCATCTTTTTTTAGGTTTTTTCGCAAGATCTAGGAGCAGATCTTCAGATCTATGTTGTTCTAGACCAAAAGTAGTCGCGTGCACCGGCTGTTCCAATTTTTATCTTCTTTTATGTAGTTTCTCTTTGTTTCTTGTTAGGGATCAACGTAAAAATTATTCCTAATGGAGTTACGGTGACCGTTCGGGTATTTCTTCGTTGATCATGTTTACTGTTTTATAGGGTAGTTTTATTGTGCTTGCTTAGTATAGTGTTTTTGTTAATGCTTGGTGTTTCCGTTGCACCTTGTGCGTCTTGTTTCCCCGCTTTGGGACTCGCTGTGGTGTGGGACTCGTTTTTTATGGTTGGGCTCCTTGAGATAGACTCGAGAGCCTGGTGTTTTGGTACTTAGATACTTGGTGAAACTTTGTTTATTTATTTTGTTTCCTATTCTTGACATGAGAACACCTTAGTTTCGAGTTGTCTCATTGAAAGATTGGAGACTTGGACACCTGATAATGTAAAGGGAAACTCGTCTTTTCTCTTCTCACGATTGGAGTGGACGGCGATACTATGGTGATCCGCTTTGATTTGAAGATCAAGATCTTGAGCTCGTGATTTGTAATTTTATTTTATGATCTTATAAACTCTCCATAAAAAAAAGTATGTTAAAATTGGGTTGTAGTCTTGTAAAGGCCCGCCCTAGGACTGTTGTTTAAACGGGTTAGAATCTTAATTGATTTATTCTTAAATGGTTCTACAAGACTCTCGTAGATGTAATATAGTCGAATTGATTAGTGTGAAAATTGCTCGAAATTCATGTATTTAATTTGCATAATTTTATAGAGTTTCGTTGCATTTTTACACTAAATTTACTAATTGCACTTGATTTGGAGAAAGTGCTTGAATTGTTATTTTTATAGGGAAATAGATTATTTTGGAGCAAAGCATAACTTAATTATTTTATAAAGTCAATTGGAAGGATGAGACAAGAATGGTGAAATGGGTCTGACTATTTACACCTCCATTTCGGAGAGATGCACTCCCCCGATTTATACACTCCCAGAAATTTAGGTCACACCCCCTCAAATGTCATAAATACCCCTCCCTTCATAATATAAATATTACTACCCACAACCCCCGACCCTAAATTCATCTTCATCTTCCCCATCCCACCCCCACCTCCATCTTTCCCCTCCCTCCACCCCGTCGCCGCCCCTACCTCCGCCTCGCCACGGCCGCGCGGCCGCCCCTTCCCGTCCGACGCTGACCTCCAGGTTTGCTCCCCTCCCTCTCCTCCCTCCCCCGTCTGTAAAAAAAAAAAAAGAAGTTTTGCAGCCACTCGGTCGCCCCCTTCCATCGGTCGCCGCGACCGCCCCTCCCTCGTCAGCCGACTCAGCCCCGCACCCTCCATCTCCCTCGAGTTCGCCGGCGCGAGGACTCCCCTCCATTTTCCCCGCCCACGCCCACCCCGATCTGTTAAAAAAAATTGCCAGTCAGCGGCCACCCCCGTCCCCCGTCAGTCGACTCAGCCCCGCCGCGGCCTCCGCACCAGTAAGTTTTTTTTTTTTTTTATTCGACCCTGTGTTGTAGACTACATACACTCCGGTCGATAAATCGTCGTCGACGGGAGTGTATATAGTCGACAACGTAGGGTCGATTTTTTTTTAATTTGTTCGACTTTTGGAGGTCGACTATATATTCTCTCGTCGACAAATTGTTGTCGACAAGAGAGTAAATGGTCGACAAACCAGTGTCAAAAATTTTAATTTTTTTTCTGAGACTGTGGTGGTGGTGGTGTCGGCGGAAGTCGGAAGTGGTAGCAGCTATTTTTAGTGTTTTTTTTTCACTGAGATTGTGTTGGTGTTGGTGATGCCGACGGAGGCGGAAATGGAGGCCGGAAGTGGTGATAAATATTAGGATGTTGAATGGAGTGTAGATAGTAATAGAGGTGTATTTAGTAGTAATATTTTATTGAAATAATATTTTAGATATTTTACATCATTATTTAATTAATAAATTAAAAGGGGGAATGCATCTCTCCGAAATGAAGGTGCATATAGTCAGACCCTGGTGAAATATCAAAATGATTTGAGGCTTGACAATAAATTTCACAGTCCATGCAATTAATTGTTAAGGCCCAACAACAATGGAAGCAGCCCACTTAAATTAATACAACACAAGCCCAATTACAGCTGGGCCCATCTCATTTTGGTACTATATCATGCGCAAGCTAGAAATGGGTTGGGGTATATACCCCTCCAGCTTTGTTTTATACAGTCCCCCGTCCATTTATTAATTATAAAATATATATAAAATATTATATTTGCCCTTTAATTAAAATTATAGATACATACATTCCCCTCTAAAACCCTAACCCTAACTTTTCTCATTTCTTCCCCATTTTCATCTTCTTCATTCTTCTTTATTTTTTTTTGCCTCCTTCCATCGATCTTTTTCTTCATTTCCTGCCTTCCATCCAACTTGCCGCCGCCACCCTTCGCCAAGCACCTCCGCCGCCACCCTTCGATGAGCACCTCCGCCGCCGCCCTCATCTTTTTCTCGTCGCAGCAAGACGTCGCTGCCGACCTCATCTTTTTTTTTTTCTGCAACTCTCCCCCCCAATCCGCCTCCATCGTTGAGCCCGCACCGTCCACCCTCCCCCTCTCGTTGCCCGCGTCGCCCGTGCGGGTTTCTCTAGGTTTTTTTTTAATTTTTAATTTTCGATAATATTGAGTCGACCAAAAACAATCCTGTCGACTCTGGTTTGTCGACCAGATTGTTTTTTGTTGACTTAATATTATCGAAACTTTTAATTTCTTTTAAAAAAAAAATTGGTCGATAAACCAGAGTTGACCGGATTATTTTTTGTCGACAAACCATTGTCGACGGAAGAATTTTCGGTCGACTCTGGTTTGTCGAAAATAAGTTTTTGTTTTAGTTGAACTTTTAAGTTTTTGGTTTAGAGTTTAGGGTTTGTTGTTAAGTTCTGTGGATCAGTGAAAGTTTATTTCTAAGTTTTGTTGTTGAATTTCTATTTTTTTTATTTTTGTGGATGTAAGAGAAGGTGGTTGTGACCGTCGGAGGTGATGATGGCTACCGGAGGAGGTGCGGCGACGGGGGCTGCAAACGGGGGCTGCAAAATTAGGATTAATGAATTAGGGTTAGGGTTTTAGAGGGGAGTGTATGTATCTAACATGATTTAGTAAAATGACAAAATTGATATTTTACATAAATATTGAATTAATAAAAATGAAGGGGGAGTGTATTAAACAAAGCTGGATACCCCCATCCCGCTAGAAATTGGGGGAGAGCAGCGCCTGAAAGAGGCTATTGAGAAAAGAAAAGGGTTTGACTATATGCACCTCCATTTTGGAGAGATGCACTCCCTCTTTCAATTTTTTAATAAAATAATAAGATAAAAAACCTAAAATACCCTTCATTAAATATACAGTACTAGATGCACCCCCTACTCACCCCCTTCATTTCTTTCACCTTTTCCTAACCCACAACTTTCGGTTGCCGGCGACACCATTTCCGGCGACCATCAAGCTCAAAAAAAATACAGAAATCAACCATACACTCAAAAAATTTACAATTTTTTTTTTTAATTTTCGACCAACCAGTGTCGACCACATACATTCCCGTCGACAACTCGTTGTCGACGGGGGGTTGTCGACGGGAGTGTATGTAGTCGACACGGTTTCGTCGAAAATTAAAAAAAAAAAAATTCCATTTTCGACTATGTAATATCGATCAAATACACCCTCGTCAACAACAATTTGCCGACGAGAGTATATTTATTCGACATTACATAGTCGAAAATGGAAAAAAAAAATTAAAAAAATTAGGGTTTTCTGCTTTTTCTACAGAAAACCAGTTTGCTGCTCTTCTTCTTCTTCTTTTTTTTTTTTTTTGCAGAAAACCCTTGGGAGGAGGGCAAATCTGGGTTGGGCTGGGGGTGGATCGGCGTCGGAGAGGGGGTGGGGAGGGAGCGGCCGCACGGCCGCAGATCTTCTGTTTTTTTTTTTTTTTCAGATGGGAGGAGGAAGGGAAGGAAGGGGGCAAACCTGGGGGTCGGCGTCGGACGGGAGGGGGATGGGGCGGCCGCGGCGGCCGACGGACGGGAGCGGCCGCGCGAGTGCAAAGCTTCAGTTTTTTTTTAAACGGAGGGGAGGGGGCGGCCGGCGGCCGCGACGAGGGTGAGTGGGGTGGGTGGGCGTCGCCGGCGACGACGGGGGTGGGGTGGCCGTCGCCGGCGACTGGTGGGTGGTGGTGAGGAGGGGGTGGGTTGGGGGAAATGGGGAGGAAGAGATGAAGAGATGAAGGATTTTGAAGAAGATGAAGGGTTGGGGGTGTGTGTAGTAATAGGGTTTTTATGAAGAGAGGGTATTTATGACAATTTAGGGGGGGTGTGCCAATTTGATGGGTGTGTATAAATCGGGGGAGTGCATCTCTCCGAAATGGAGGTGCATATATTCAGACCCAAAAGAAAAGGCATTTAGGCCATTGGGCCCAATTAAACTAGGAGATTAAAAAAAGGGCGCAGCTAAAGGCACCCAAGGATCCTATGAGGACACCCATCAGAACTTTTTTTTTTATCACAAGGGGTATGCGAAATTACGTTTGTACCCCTCCTGTACATTTAAAAAAAAAAGGACAGATGAGTACATCAATTCCATTTCACACCCGATTCATCATTTCACACCGGAATCATCCGGATTCCCACCATCACCACCAAATCAACCACCATAAGTTTGATAAAAAAATAAATCCTAATATGTTCGAAAATTTCAACAACAAAAATAAAATCTTAATATGTTTGAAAATTTTACCCAAACATTCAATTCCAACAAACACAAATTGTTCGAAAAAAAATTCAAAACAAAGTCAATATGTTCGAAAATTTTACATGAACAAACTTAGGTTGTTCGAAAATTTCTACAAAACAAACAGAAATTGTTCGAAAGAAATTCCCGAACAACATCCAAAACCCTTAATTTTCAATTTTAAGAAACCTAATTTTCAACTTACCTGAAGCGGCGCGGCGACGGCGAGAGGCACGGACGGAGGGAGGCCGGCCGCGAACGACTGTGAGGGGGAGGGGGAGGAACTGCGGCCGCGAAGGGGAGAGAGAAGGGTTGCGGCCGCGAAGGGGAGGGGCTGCGGCTGCGAACGGTCGCGAAGGGAAGGGGCGAAAATGGGTGCGGCCGCGAACGGCCGCAAAGGGGAGAGGGAGGGGTTGCGGCCGCGAACGACCGTGAAGGGGAGGGAGGGAGTGATGCGCAGTGGACCTCCGCGACGAGGTGGCGGCGTGGGAGAAGTGGAGAGGTAGGCGGCGCTGCTGCGCCGCGCCGACGTGAAGAGAGGGTCGCGCCGGAGGAGGCGAAAATGGAGGTGGGAGGTGGGAGGTGGGTGTCTTGAATTTGAGAAGAATGAGTTTTAGGGTTTTGATTGAGAGGAGGGTAATTTTGAGATTTTCACGTGGGTGTCCTCATCCATTTTGTATGTGTCCTCATCGCGTGGGTGTCCTCATAGGATCCGGGTGTGCCTTTAGCCGCGCCCTTAAAAAAAAAAGGCCCACACCCAATTAAAAAGGAGGGGAGCTTCGGCCATTCACCATTCAGAGGGGAATTAACACGCACATGCAGAGTAGAGCCGACAATTTGGGCCCGACCATCCCGAAGCCCAGTATGGGCTGGGCTCCAAAATCATAGGCCCATATAGATCTGGGCCTGTTTGGCCCGACCCGATGGGCCAAATGGGCAGCCCGTTTGGCCCGATCAAGTTTTTTCTTTAAGAAAATAAATAATTAAAATACCTTATATTTAAATTTATATATATAATTTTTGCTAGAAATATTAAAATTTAAAGAAAAATCTCATGGGCTGGGCTGGCCCGCTAGGCCCAGATGGGCTAGGCTGGGCTCAATTTTAATAGGCCCGACTAATTCATGGGCCAGCCTGACCCAACCCACGAACATCGCTTGGCCCGATGGGTTGGGCTGGGCGGCCCGATTTGCCAGCTCTAACGCAGAGAGGCGCAGAGCACGCTGGCACGCAGCTCATTGGAGGAAAATCTCCTCCACTCCACAATCCACCCATTAATTTAGTTTTTAATTTTCTTTAATGTTTTAGGTAGATTTAATTGTAGTATTTTATTTTATGTAAGCATTGGAGGATTACAAGACTATTTGAGGTGATATTTTTTCTTAGTTCCATGTTTTGTTTTATTGTTTATCTTTCTTAAGTTTGTTTTCATTTGTTAATTTAGTTATTAGCTAGGTTTGTTGATGTTTGGATGTTTGGATTTATGATGGAATTTTGATTTTTAGTTTGATTTTGATTGTTTAATTCTCTTGGGTGGTATATTGATTAAATTAGTGGCTATTTATTAATCAATTGCATGATTTCAATTATTAGGTTTTATATTGAAGCATGATTAGTGCAATAAGAGTTGGTTAATTGTGTAGATCGTATAATCGAGGGTTGGAATAGTGTGATTTGAGTATATATTGGTTTATCGCAACGAGAGTTGGATAAATTTCATTAGAACCCCATTAATTTACACTAATTATTTGAATGAGAATTTAGGTATTTATTGAGGAGATCATAGGAGTTTAGTTTAATTTCTAGTATTCAGGTGGAAAAACATGATTAAAGATTAAATTAGTATAGTTTAGGTAGAATCTTCTAATTGTGTGATTACCCGGATAAGAACGTCTCTATCATTCCTCCCGATCTTAGGTGCTTTATTAGATACATCCTTAGTGATTGCTCTTATCATACACCAATCAATGAATTAAACGTCCAAGTTAAGCTTTAATCGATTTCCACATAATGAAGAACACCCGAACACTACTTCTTTTATTTGATCTTGATCATCATTTTACTTGTTTTTCTTAGTTAGTATTTCTCTCGTTGATTTTTGCATTTAGTATTTATCGCTCACCCCATATTTTATCACTATAATTACGTGACGCACACAACACTAAGACTACACTAGTTAAACTAGTCCCGTGGTTCGATAATTTAACCGGACACTTACTTTTACTACGAGGAACCTCTTACATTTGAGAGGAGTATTGAAAAATACGTGTCACGAATAAATAAATTATATATATATATATATTAAATATTTATCGATAAATAAATTATTTACTAGCTTCGAGTAGATTGAGTTAGACTAATTTGATAAATTGTTTGAAAGGACCGAAAACTCATCTAATTCCGCGAGCTAAATCCCACGAAGAGAGATAAGACTATGCAAGTGTGCCTAGGGTTGGCAACGGGGCGGGTATGGGACGGGTATAGCCTATCCCAGGACCCGTCCCGTCAAAATTTTTTAGACCCGTTACCCGCCCCGCCTCAATACCCGGCTAAACCCGCCCCGCCCCGTCCCGTCCCACGAACCCGGCGGGTATACCCGCTCCGCCCCGTCATCACTCACTTTTTTTTTTTAATATTCTATTTAAATAGAATGGAGAGGGGACCGGTGGCTGGTACAATTAGAAAGAATTAAAATTGAAGAAGTATATATTTTTTTTATTAGGCAAAAAATGATTTTTATTCATAATAAAATTTCAAACATAAACATATTTATCAGACTACTAGAGGTATCATAATGACCCAAAGTAACAGTAGAAAGAAGTATTCAAGATCAATTCTCATCCCAAGCTTACCTCTATTCCCACCATGTATTGGAGAAGTATATATTGAATTACTAATAATGATATATATATATATATTTTTTAATATGTATATATTATTTTAAATATATATATTTATACGGGTCGGGGTTGGGTATATACAAAACCATTACCCGTCCCATACCCGGCGGGTATCGTTTGATCGGGTATTTACCCGACCCGGGACCCGTTTGACCGGGTATTTACCCGCCCCGTGCGTACCGATTTTATGCGGGTCCGGGTTTTTACCCGTCCCATTGTCAACCCTAAGTGTGCCCTCATACTTTACACCAAAATTCCCTACGACTAGAAATTACCGTAATTGAATATGTGAAAAGTAGGCATAAAACCTAAAATCTTGAACCATTATAAACCCTTGTGTTACACATATCTTCTTCTAAACTTTGCATCAAGCAAGTTGATTTTGCGTTGAAGATTTATCAAGCTTAAAATAGGAGTTATAAGAAAAAGAAGGTTTTTAAATTAGACAAGTAAAATTTAAAGACCTACACAGTTTCTGTCTAAGTTCTATTTGATAGTTTTTTTTAAGGCAGTTAGCTTTAGTAATTAGTAGGATATATATCATTTTCAACTCAACACTTCGCACTTACTCAACTCTTATCTGAAGCCGACTTATTTGTAAGTTATCATATCAGCTGAGTCACAAGTTGTTTATGTAAAAGTATATTTGAAACCTAAATAATTTAATATCATATTCTTATGTAAGTACATGTTGTATAAAGATAGTAGTCATTTAACATAAGAATATTTGACAAAAACTTATATTAGACTATCTTATACACGAGACGAATCTCATTTATATATATACATGTTGTATAAGGAACATTTACCACGTGTATATGACCCATGAGTTTTGAAAGCTACAACTCAATTATATTTTAAAGGTGAGTATGACTCAAATACTCTAGTAGATCTCTATCTTATACGAGACCTTTCCCCACAAGATAATATTTTTGCCTGAAGTTTTTCTCAAGAGTGTGCTTAGCCGCGACATTTTGAAATAGAAAATAGTATGGGTCATTTTTCATGCTACAAATAAGAATTTTGCTTTTTTTTTTTTTTTTTTTGGAAAATCACTTTCTAGTACATTTGATGATTCCTTACTACTACAATATAGTACAATCACTTTCTAGTACATTTCACATTCAAACAAACATTTCACATTTACACCAAATATTTCATATTCACATTTCACATTTAAAAATTGTTGTATTAAATTGTGGTGAGAAGTTGAATTTTGTATCAAAAAGTGAATATTCGTTTGCGATTATATATGTCACTCGCAACCATTGAAAATGCACCATAATTAATTGAGAAATTACGGATATCTAGTGCGTTCAACCACAAGTAGGGCTGTCAAAATGGACCCGGCCCGATGGGCCAGCCCGGCCCACCCGGCCTATGGACTGGGCTCTGATTTTATTGGCCCGAAAACAACCGGACCGTTTTGGCCCGGCCCACTTGAACAACTGGGCCGCCCGGGCTAAGCCCGAATTTTCGGGCTGGCCCGGTTCTGACATTTTTTTTTTTTTTAAATTCTATTTTCTAAATTCTAACTATTGCTATACAAAAAGCCAAACCAAAAAAAAGAAACCTAACTCCTACCCAGCCGCTGTGCCTCCCTTTTCCCTAATCCGTTTCGCAAGGCGATGGCACAGCTGCACAGCGCTCGCGAGCCGCACCCAAATATGAGATCACTTACTTCGGCAACTTCCACACTCGTAAGTTCAAAACTTTTGTTATTTATGAGTTAATCTACAAATTCTTGTTGATGTTGTTTTTTACGTTTTGTTTGAATGATCGATGAATCATTGAATTGTGATGAATAATTAAATCAAAGAGAAGGGCACAAACATACATTCTCACCTGAATTAACACTTAAATCTTCGATCACCACTTTTTTCGATTAGAAAAGAGTAAAGAAAAGAAAAAAAATCAAAGTTGCTATGGCTGCTTCATGATATATTGATATGTTTTTTTATTAAAAACCCTAATTGAAGTATATATATTAACTAAACAAAAAAAGTGGGCTTGTAAAGTGGCCCAATCAGTATTAACAAAACAATAAATTTGAGCCCTATTATTTTATTACCCTAACAAATTAATTAATTAATGGCCTAATCAAATAATTAAATAAAAAATATTACGGGCTATTTTGGCCCGGTGGCCCGGCAGCCCGACCAGGGCCGGGCTGGGCCTCAAAATTCCAAACCCAGTAACAATTGGGCCGGCCCAGCCCGGCCCGATAAAACTGAGTGGCCCGATGCCGGGCTAGCCCGGCCCATTTGACAGCCCTAACCACAAGTGACAATTTGCAATAGCCCTCCACGCTACATACAAAATCACCAACAATAAAAAAAACTACGACTATTCACAACTGTTTTAACTTCATTGTAAAATACTACTTTTAGTCCAAAAAAGACGGTCCCTATTTAATAAATGTGTAAAATTCATATTTAATGAATGTACAAAATGTTTCTACTTATTTAACAAGGGTCTGACTATATGCACCTCCATTTCAGTTTGATGCACTCCCCCATCACTCCCCCGATTTATACACTCCCCAAATTTTAGGTCACACCTCCCCTCAAATGTCATAAATACCCCTCCTTCATTAAAATCCTTTTACTACCCACACCCCCAATCCTCCATCTTTCTTCCTCCTCCATTTCTTCTTTCATCTTCTTCCCACCCCTCACCACCACCGCCGGCGACCTGCCCCTCCACCACCCGTCGCCGGCGACGCCAGCCCCTCCCTCGCCGAGCCCGTCGCCCCCCCAACCCCCACCGCCTGTAAAAAAAAAGAAGAGATCTTGGCCGCCGCGGCCGTCCCCTCCCTCCCTCGCCGAGCCCGTCGCCCCCCCCCCCCTCCCTCCCTCGCTCGCCAAGCCCGTCGCCCCCCCCCTCCCTCCCTCGCTCGCCAAGCCCGTCGCCCCCCCCCCCCCAACCCCCACCGCCTGTAAAAAAAAAAAAAAAAAGAAGAAGAACAGATCTTGGCCGCGCGCGGCCGCCGCGGCCGTCCCCTCCCTCCCTCGTCCCCTCCTCCTCTCTCCCTCGTCGAGCCCATCGCCCCGTACCCCCAACTGTAAAAAAAAAATTTGTTCAGAAAGGAGAGGAGACAGAGCTACGGTCAAAGTCAAAATCGCCGCCGGTAGAAAGGAGAGGAGGTGTTCAGAAACAACGGAGGGCGTGGGGTGCACGGTACTTTTCTGGTAAAGCTTCTTCTTAGTTGAATATTGGGAGTATAGTGAGGGGAGAGAAGATATTATTAGGTTAACAAATTTTACAGAAGAAAAAGATAGTTTTGATAGTTTTGAGCAGATCGCGGCCGCCCCCTCCTCCCTCCGACGCCGCCACACCCCACCCCCACCAGGTTTTCCCCCTTTTCCAATGTTAGGGTTTTCTGCATTTTTGCAGAAAACCCTAGTTTTTTTCTTCTTTTTTTTTCAATTTTCGACCGTATAAGGTCGATTACATACTCCTTCGTCGACAAATTGTTGTCGACGAGAGTGTATTTGATCGACCTTACATAATCGAATTAAAAAAAAATTGTTTTTTTTTAATTTTCGACCAACCGTTTCGACCATATACATTCCCGTCGACAACGATTTGTCGACGAGAGTGTATATGGTCGACACTGGTTGGTCGAAAGTTGAAAAAAATTTGTGATTTTTTGGAGTATATGGTCGACCATTTCTGTTTTTTTTTTTTGAGTTGATGGTCGCCGAAAATGGTGTCGCCGGCGACCGGAAGTTGTGTGTTAGGGGAAGGTGAAAGAAATGAGGTGGGGTGCATCTAGTATGGTGTATATTTAATGAAGGGTATTTTAGGTTTTTTACCTATTATTTTATTAATAAAACTGACAGGGGGAGTGCATCAAACCGAAATTGAGGTGCATATAGTCAGACCCATTTAACAATTAGTATTAATTTTATGTTCAATAAAAATGAAAGAAGACCATGGGTATAAAAAGTGGAGTAAAACCGTGAAAGGGACAAAAACTCCCGTTTTAGAAATGGGAATTTTGAAAATACCCCGCTCTAATGGACAAACCAAACGCCAACGGTTTTCATTCGGAAGCTTTCCCTTTCGCTGTAAATTGATTTAGAATGATGCGATGGATTCCTGTAGATGATAAAATAAGATTTCGCGGTAAATTATTTTTGTTGGGCGGATCTTCCCGTGTAGCAATTTTGGCAGCATCGATGTTCTGGACTTGGTTCGAGAGGTTGAAATTACAAATGGAGATACTGGGAAACAAATTCATCATACCGACCAGTTGGTGGTTTTCATCCGCGAAAGGGAAATTGCAAATTATCAGAGGAAAATAGCATGTGAAATTGCAAATTATCAGAGTTTCGTAGCATTTACTACTGAGAATCTCTTCGCATTGTGGTAGCTGATGGAGGCGGGTGCGGTCTTAGTGGCGGGCTCTTACATTAAGGACGAATTTGTATTCATTCGTAGCGAAGGAGAATTCTCGGTAAGTTTTCAAAGCTTTTTGTGATTTAGGTCTTGTTATTGAAATACTCTAGGGCAGGATCCAGAGCGTGCATCATTTTTATTTCTGTAGTTTAAGTGTGACATTACATTTTGTGTTTTGTGATTTGTTGCTTCAGAGAGAGCCATCTCAACAGTTAAGTAGGCAAGTATGCCACATATGTGGAGATGATGTTGGACTCTCAGTGGATGGGGAGCTGTTTGTGGCCTGCAATGATTGTGCATTCCCTATCTGTAGGACATGTTACGAGTACGAGCGCAAGGAAGGCAGCCAGGTCTGTCCTCAATGCAAAACCAGGTTCAAACGTCTCAAAGGTTGTGCCAGGGTAGCTGGTGACGAGGAAGAGGATGATGCAGATGACCTTGAAAATGAGTTCAGTTTTAGAGATGAACCACAGAATTTACAAAGCTTTGCAGAGCTTAATAATCATATGAACTATGGTTTTCCAGGGGATACTTACCTCAAGCTTCCTTCAAAGCACGCTTTGGCATCCCATTTCCTCATGGATGATCGATTGGTAACAACTTTTCAGTTTCATTTACCCTGTTTTTCCATTTCATCTTTGCATTTTGTTTCTAAAAAAAATATAAATTTGTAGAAGCAACACTTCATCCGCTCTGATTTGTTTTGTAGTCACATTTAGATGATATCAGTCCTGAACAACATTCTGTTGTTTCTGCTAAAGTTACTCATGGTAGTAGAAGTATTCATCCACTTCCTTTGACTGATTCAAGACTTTTAGGTGCTCGGCTTGCTTCTCACCACTTTGTTTGATGTATTCTAATATGTTCGTCTTTTATATGGGTGCGAATAACTTACATCTCAATAGCTGGAATTCTTCTGCAGTTCAACCTAAATCCCTTGATCCTTCAAGGGAATTGGCAGCCTATGACTATGGTAGTATAGCATGGAAGGAGAGGATGGAGAACTGGAAACTTAGACAAGAATATTTACATACAACGAGGCATGGAAAAGGAAGTAGAGATACTGATGATGGCAGTGAAGGATCAGATCCACCCTTGTAAGAACTTGAGAAACCTACCTCATGATTTTTTTTTTTTAACCTTACTCTATCTCTAATTATTTATGATGGTGGGAATTTGTACTGGAGTTTTGGAAAAAAAAAAAAAACTAATTGTAATCTGGATATGCTTTCAGTTTTTACTTCCTATGCAGTAAAAGTAAAGAATCTGGTTGAGAGTCTCTATAAAGGCTGTACAATTACTTTGCCATTGATTTAGGTAATCTCATGAATACTATAGCTTTTAGTTAAAAAGAGATGGAAACTTGGCAGCTTGTGGTATTTTTTTCAAAGTGACAGATGAGAGAATGTGAGACACTATATATTCCAGCAATGAATACTTGTTAGTACTCCCTCTGTCCCGTGATTACTTGCACATTTTCTTTATTGGGACGTCCCAAAATTACTTGCACACTCTTAATATGGAAATACCCCACAAAATTAATAACCTCACATCATTTTATTTTCAAAATTGTCACTTCTTTTTACCATACATTTCACTTTACACTTCACCAAATCACCTAAAATACCCCTCATTTATCTTACATCATCAACCACTAAATCTCCTTTTCTTAAAAAACGTGCTGGTCAAACTATGCAAGTTATCCTGGGACGGAGGGAGTAATATTTGTATAGTTTTCTTGGGTTTAGTGCACTGTCCAAAGGAGGGTCCTTTATCCTGCTTAGTTCTAAATTTGGCTGTCTATTACCAAGATAAAGTAAATAAAATGCCACAGAGACTCCATATTATTGAAAAGCAAAAAAGTGGCTGCTATAAATGCTGAAGTCACAATCATATACAAACTTAGGTCAATAAGCTCTAACAGAATAGAGATAAGTCTGTGTAGATAAAACCTTTACATAGCATTCTATAGCTAACATGATCAGTCAGAGTAACTTATATCTTCTTCTTATAAATCTTTAGTGCATCATATAGCATTCTATAGACAACATGATCAATCAGAGTAACTTATGCGTGTAACAGCATCTCTATAATCTTACATTAGATATTTGTACTTTACCAACACATCTGTTCTTATTTCTCTTTCAGTGACTGAACAATACGAGCATCAAAATCTTAACTGATTTCTCCTTTCTTTATCCAACCAGGATGGATGAGAGTAGACTGCCACTCTCGAGAAAATTGCCGATTTCAGCAAGTGAGATGAATCCTTATCGAGCAATTATCATTATCCGCCTTGTAGTTCTTGGATTTTTCTTTCACTACCGAATCCTTCATCCTGTAAATAATGCTTATGCACTGTGGCTTGTATCAATTATATGTGAGATTTGGTTTGCAATTTCATGGATTCTTGATCAGTTTCCGAAATGGCTCCCAGTCGACCGGGAGACCTACCTGGATAGATTGTCACTAAGGTTTGTTGCCAATTCTCTCTTCCCCTCTCTCTAGCCTATCAACTCTGGTTCTTGTCTTGTGACATAATCTTGGCTAACATGACAATATCACATCCCGTGATGTTTTTTTTATAGAATGCACCCTACTTAATTTTTACAGTGATCTGATTATCCTGATCCAGGTATGAGAAGGAAGGTCAACCTTCTGAACTTTCATCAGTTGATATATTTGTCAGTACTGTGGACCCTCTGAAAGAACCTCCATTGGTTACAGCTAATACAGTATTGTCAATTCTGTCTGTGGATTATCCAGCTGATAAAGTGTCATGCTATGTTTCTGATGATGGAGCTTCAATCTTGACTTTTGTAGCCTTGTCAGAAACATCTGAGTTTGCTCGTAAGTGGGTTCCTTTCTGTAAGAAATTTAACATTGAGCCAAGGGCTCCTGAGTGGTATTTTGCTGAGAAGATGGATTATTTAAAGGACAAGGTCTTCCCTGACTTTGTAAAGGAAAGACGAGCTATCAAGGTAATAAGTATTCAATGTCTTGTTAATGCGTCAATGGATTATATAAAAGCATCAAGTCCTAATTGATTTATTTTTTAATTTCCTAACTGAGGTTTAAAAAGGTATCTCTGCTCGATCCTTTCGATCTGGATTACAAAATCTTTTGATTGTTTGTAGAGGGAGTATGAGGAATTCAAAGTTCGGATAAATGCTTTTGTTGCCAAAGCACAAAAATTTCCTGATGGAGGCTGGCATATGCAAGATGGGACATCATGGCCAGGAAATAATGTCCGAGATCATCCTGGAATGATTCAGGTATTTTATTGGCGTTATTTCTCTAAGGCACCTGACTTATTTTTTTTGTAAATAATGGTATTTTTTTACTCTTAGGTATTACTAGGTCAAAAAGATGGACATGGCAATGATGGAAAGGATTTTCCCTGCTTGGTATATGTCTCTAGGGAAAAAAGGCCTGGCTTTGATCATCACAAGAAGGCGGGTGCAATGAATGCACTTGTAAGTCAATTGATAAGAATGGGCCTAAATTTCACTATCTTGCTACAAATTTGAATCCCTTTACCATTTTTCTTTTTCAACTTTTACTTTACTGCTTCTTTAAATGCTAGTCCAGTTTGTGTCATTTAGCACTTTATCTTCGTATTCCCAAGTAGGTGTTATTTGACACTTCATATTTCTAAGAAAGAAGGAAACTCAATTCCTTGGGAAAAAGCTTTTAACGTGAGTTCAGTCTGTTTTAGCTGTTCTCTGATTGGTAATTGGTAATATTGAAACATTTTATCCATATCAGATTCAGCATGACGGTAAATTTTGTTACCTAGATATGGGGCACTATTACTGGTCCCTGTGAGTAGAAACACAATATCCAGTTTTGTAGGGAAAATAATATTTATTGAGATGGGAGATCAATAAAGAATGATGCCTGTCAGTTACAAGTAAGACTGTGGCACTGCAAAATGACCAATATATCATGCTAAAATGTGCTATCTATGGGTAATACTGCCAGTGGCGTTTAGAGCACTGACATGATCCATGTGCGTCAAGAATATAACTTACGTGTTCTTTTTTCGTCTCTCTCCATCTTAAAAACATCAGAATATGCATTGTCAAATTCAGAAAGATAATTGTGAAATGTTACAATATTTTCTTGCTCCGATTTATCCACTATCTTTCATTTGTTCGGCATACTTTCAAAGTTTAGTAGGTTGGTTCTTTTCCTAAATCCAAAATTTAGTTGCTAAGTTTATGAATTGCCAAAATCCCATGGAGCTATGGAAACCCATGACTCTGAGCCATGATTCACGAATAGCCATGTATCTGATCCTGGCAGTTTAATCTTAGCGAATAATCTTTAAAGAGATGATGTAACATACTTGTAAAATATTTAAAAATGGTGAATCTCCACAGCAGTGGTCTCAACCATATTTAATCTGTCAACACTCTTCACACATTGTTAAACAGCACTGCACAACCTTTACTAGATAAGTTTAGTTAAGCTTGGACCCTATGAAAAATTACTGTGACTAATTTGACAATCAGATTACCAATAAATAAAATCACGAGACAATTATCTATTTGATTTCTTCTTAAACAGGTTCGTGCCTCTGCTGTTCTCACCAATGCACCTTATATATTGAATCTAGATTGCGATCATTACATAAACAATAGCAAGGCTATTAGAGAAGCAATGTGCTTTATGATGGATCCTTTGACAGGGAAAAAAGTTTGCTATGTGCAGTTTCCTCAGAGGTTTGATGGAATTGATCTACATGATCAGTATGCCAACAGGAACACTGTATTTTTTGATGTAAGCATGATCTTATCTTTTTGTATTTGAAACTACCGTTGTTCTTTTCAATTTTATGTCTGAATATCTAATTTTAAAATATCCAGATCAACATGAAAGGCCTAGACGGGATTCAAGGCCCAATATATGTGGGGACTGGTTGCGTGTTTAGGAGACTTGCATTTTATGGTTTTGATGCCCCCAAGTCAAAGAAATCTCCTAGAAGATCATGCAAGTGCTGGCCTAATTGGTGCTGCTTTAAGTGGTGTCTTTCTCCAAGAAAGAAAGAAAAGCTTAAACTTACAAGTATTGAGAAGAGAATTAAATTTTCAAATAAAGACAATGTTAGAACATCTACATGCAATATAGAGGGTGAAGAGGGCAGTGAAGGTGAGGCTCATAGTTCATACTTCTAACTCTTTTAATACTTTCTTACTTAGTTGATAATATAATAAATGTTAGCCATCAATTGGTAGATTTCCATAGACGGTCCTTGTTTCTTTTAAAGGGCCATTCCACCGTTTGCAGTAATCTGAATTTGATGACAAACATGTCATCAATTCCAAGCAAGTAAAAAGCGACATGCATCTAGTCCATGATTTTCCAGCTTACATTTTAAGAAAGTTACCTATCCATATAGATTGTTTACTAAGAATGACAAGTAGATAATTTCACAAAGAAACCCTAAGGAGTTGGCCTAGTGGTTTAGGCTTGGGACTGTGCTCCTTTCTAGGTCTCAGGTTTGAAACCGCTAAGGTGCAAACAATTCCTATGGGGCCAGTCCATACAGAGCGCAAAGCTATGGCTTTAAGCGGGGCCCCCGCAAGTGGACGGTGGGATTGGTCCCCCGGATTAGTCGGTCCTTGGACTGGATACCAAGACATAAAAAAATTGTTCATCATCGAATGCCTTTTGCACCTGCAGGATTTTTTTTCTTCAAACTCTGATTGTTAATCATGCTTGTATCTAAAATATTATGCACCTGCACTATTCTTGTTTATATCTTCATATGAATAAATGTTAGTGATGATTAAACACATTTAATTGTGAAGTGTACTTTTTTCAGCTGAGAACAACTGGAAGGAAAATGCTGTCACTAGATTAATGTTTGTAGGATTCTTTGAAGCAGTGGAATATAGCTATCTTATAGATGACAAACTGCAACTACCAAACAACACATGTCTAACTGTGAAAAGACATCACAATTATCAAAGTGTTGTTTTAGATCTATACATAAAATATCATGGCTTGAACTTATAACTGTTTGGTGCAATATGACAATTGCGATCTCTATCAGTGACACAGCTAATTGAAGGAGAGTCATAATCTGCATGTTCAGTTCAATTAATAACTAGAAATGTACTATGAGTAGTAAATTATGTCAAAATCATGTTTTACCAAGTGAATTTTTACCTTACTTAATGCCAATATGTTATTAGCAAAATACCATTTACTAAATCCTGTTAAATTATAGCCTCTATATAATCCTGAAAGGTGAAGCAGCCTCGAAAACTTGCAATGTTCTAGTATTACTTACTTGAAAGAGGAACTAGTCTTTCACTGCGTCTTTAGCACATTCTGTTACAATCTGTATTTTAATTTTACCTTATAGTGAGTACAAGAGAGAGATCAACAGTGATGCCGGAACATATACTAGTGAATAAATTTGGTCAATCTCCTATATTGATCGCATCAACACTTCTTGACGATGGTGGAGCTGTAGAAAGTGTAAGCTCTGCATCTCTGATGAAGGAAGCCATTCATGTGATTGGATGTGGTTATGAACACAAGACAGACTGGGGAAAAGAGGTACTTTTTTCAAACCCTGCTGCTGCTTAAACTTTCGATGCTGAAAAGAAAAATGTTCTTTCCTCTAGAGACATTGGAAACACCATTTAGATAAATATGGGTTATCTAATAATTAAGGAGCACAGTGCAAACACATTAAATGAGGCAAGTGATCCCAATATTGCCTGGGGATTTACTTTATTATTATTATGTTCTCATCTTTGTACATGTCTGCAAAGTATACATTTGACTTATTTTTGAACGGGCATCATGACATGCCAAAGTTCCAACTATTTTAGTATCTGAGAGGCATATTTTTGGTGCAACCCTTGTAATCTGTTTTGACTTTCCATTTAAAACTTTTCATACCCTTCAAGTAGCATGTAACTTATATAGGTAATTCATCTGTGTACATTGATTTCTTAAAATGTAGATAGGTAGAGAAAACAGGCACGATCAATTGTTTTGATGCATGCATGAATCCGATTCTCTTAGAGTTTTTCCATGGTGGTCATTGTCAAAATTATGATCTAAGTGATATCGCCACCATTGCCAATTTAAATATGATTTTTTTAATAAACCTTAGTGAATAATGTAATGCTCTTGCAATTTGTTGTCCAGGTCGGATGGATCTATGGTTCTGTTACTGAAGACATCTTAACTGGATTTAAAATGCATTGCCATGGATGGAGATCCGTATACTGTGTTCCCGAAAGAACAGCATTCAAAGGTTCGGCACCAATAAATCTATCTGACCGTCTCCATCAAGTATTACGTTGGGCTCTTGGTTCAGTTGAAATATTTCTAAGCAGGCACTCCCCTCTATGGTATGGGTATGGAGGGCGTCTCAAATGCCTTGAACGGTTGTCCTACATCAATGCAACAGTATACCCATTGACATCAATTCCATTAGTCATATACTGCGCCTTGCCAGCTGTGTGCTTACTGACTGAAAAATTCATAACTCCTGAGGTATTCGTGTTAAAATTGCACCATTTTTAATGTGAATAATGTGATTTAGGACAATAAGCATAGTTAGTAACATATCAAGGACATTATATATTCAGGCTGGCAAATTTGGACAATACTTTAAGGGAAAATAATTTTCTTAGAGAATTTCGATTTCAGTCTTGTCGACTTTCACGAATTGAAAATAGTCCTACAACTTTCTATTTTTTGACATTTTGGTCCAGTAATCAGCTATAAGAGGTGAAACATTCGGTTGACCAATCAGACTCTGCCACTTGACAAATCAGATTCTACCACGTTAGTGTCAACTAATCTATAGCTGGTTACTATAATAAAATGTCAAAAATTGGAAGCTATAAGACTATTTTCAATTCGTGAAAGTCGACAGGGCTAAGGCTAAAATCGATATAGGGATAACTTTCCAGGACTAAAAAAAATATTTCCCCACAATTTAATGATTTATGCACATCGAGGATATTTGGGCCTGAAAATAGGCTGGATGGTCGTGTGCACTACACGTGAACCCACTTACGGTCTGGCAATTTAGATATCAATGCATAGATTTTTACGCATTGAGGACTTTTAGGTTCAACTGTCCTTAAAACATGAAATATCTTAAATTATTGATTATATGGAATCCTTAATTTGCCCGACTTCTATACTTAAGTGTCATTAATTGCAATTTACCCGGTGAAAAGCATCATGCTTACATTGTCTTGGTTAATGCAGCTCAACAATGTTGCTAGTCTCTGGTTTTTATCTCTTTTTCTATGTATATTCGCAACAAGCACACTGGAAATGAGATGGAGTGGCGTTAGCCTTGATGACTGGTGGAGGAATGAGCAATTCTGGGTGATTGGAGGCGTTTCCGCCCACCTTTTTGCTGTGGTTCAGGGAGTTGTGAAAGTTATAGCTGGCATCGAAACAAACTTCACTGTTACCTCAAAAGCTGGAGGAGCAAACAACGATGAGTTCTCAGAGTTGTACGTGTTTAAGTGGACTGCAATGCTGCTTCCTCCATCTACACTTTTGATACTAAATGTGATTGGAGTTGTTGCTGGAGTTTCAAATGCGATTGCTGGAATTTCAAACACAATGGCTAATGGTTATGAGAAATGGGGGCCTCTGTTGGGCAGACTGTTTTTCGCTTTGTGGGTGATACTGCATCTTTATCCTTTCCTCAAGGGTCTAGTGGGCCACCAGAAGAGAACACCAACCGTCATTGTTGTATGGTCGATATTACTTGCATCCGTGTTCTCTCTTTTCTGGGTTCGAGTTGATCCGTTCTTGGCCAAGTTTGGTGGCCCTGTACTGGAAGATTGTGGTATAGATTGCAACTAGTCGCAGAATTCTTAATAGTTGTTTATGGGGAGGTGAGCAGCTATAATCTATGATGCACTTATAAGCAGAAGGGCATCTTTCAGATTGGAAGAATCTACCAAGTTTTTGAGAAAAGGTGTGGAAGAATCTGCCATTGATGTCATTTTTCTGATCGAGTAAGAAGATTTGACTACCTAACCAATTTTCTTGCTCTATACTTTCTTCATGTAATCACACTATGTATATATGATATTGCAATGGAGCTACAATCCGTTAGTTTTGGTTGAAAAATTCTTGTTGGAACATAAGTGGTTAAAAAGGACCAGTTTCCTAAGGCAAAATTTCTATGGGTAATTGGGTATGTTTGTTTTGGGACTCTCACAGATAGATTTAGGATTTTACAATTTCCATCTCATACGAGTTAGATATTTAAAATCTGGATTTCAATTCTCATACAATCCATTTTATATACTTTAAAATAACTCACACAACCAACCTATATTGATTTGACATAAAAAACAAAATTTCAATACTAGTCGTTAGGAATTTCACATGCTTTGGGTTGTTTATCAACAAACTTGGCATCACTGGCTTGGTAAAATTGCATTCTCTAGGCGTTCTTGATTTGGCGAACAACAATTTATCAGGCAAAATCCCTTTGGGTACTCAACTAAAAGCTTCGATAACCTCTCAGGTTGTGTCCAGAAGCCAACCTCAGTCCATCTTTTATGCAAGAATTTAGTGCATCAATGGCGTTTGGGTTCATTGTTGGGTTTTGGGGATTAGTGGTTTGTTGTTTGTTTCTGAATAATTTTGGAGACGTGCATCCTTTAACTTGTTGAATGCCATTGTAGATTGGTTGTTTGTGACTACAACTCTGTTTCTCAACAAGTTCAGACGCAAAGGTAACTTGCTAGTTTTATGTTTTACAATTTTTTTAATATCATACTGTTCAATTTCTTGTAATACCATATGGATTTTTATGAAACAAATACTCCATTTTGGTAAAGTTTATAATCTTAAATTTCACTGCAGCAACCACAGGCGAAGTCTTCATGACAAAGCAAGAGGATCGTATGTAATAAAAGCAAGGCCCGGTTAAATTATCGATCCGTAAGACTAGGATGTTAAAGTAGCCTTAGTGCTATATATTGTTCTTTGAATATAATGAAAAGTCATGTTTTGTGCAAGGAAATGTAAATGAAACTCTCAATTGACAACTATGATAAACAATAACTAAAGAGATAATGATAGAAATCAAGTGGAGAGAGGTAGTGTTCGGGTGTTCTTTCTTGTGTGGAATCAATGTTAATAGTCGACTTCTATGTGTAATTCATTGGATGGAATTTGGTAGAAGCAATCACTAAGGCATATATCGCGTTAAGCACCTAGGATCGAGAGGATGAATAGAAGCTTTCTTACCCGGGTAATCACACGACTAGGGGGTTCGACTCTACCTAAATTATACTAAACTAATCCCTAATCATGCTTTTCCACTTGAATACTAACCACCAAACTCCTATGGCCTTCTCACTAATCACTCAAATGTTTATTCAAGCTATTAATGTAGATAAATGGGGTTCTAATGAAATTTACCCAACTCTCGTTGCGATAAACCAATATTGACTCAATTCACTCGACTGCCAACCCTCGATTATACTATCTATCCTGATTAACCAACTCTCGTTGCATTAATTAAGCTTCTAATATAACCTACTAATTGAATTCTAGCAAAATGCGCAGTGACTCGGCTGAGTCATGCCACTTGGCCGAGTGGAGTAAGTGAAAGCGTGTCACGCTTTTATCAACAGGTGACTCGGCCGAGTGGTCACTTAATTCCAGAGAGTTTCGTTTTCAGCCTCAACTCGGCCGAGTGGGCTCACTTGGCCGAGTGCTAAGATTTTTCAAAAGTTAAGGTATAAAGTTCACTACCTCAAGGTTGTCACCAACATTAACCAATATGGAATTCTTGGGAGAGTTGAGTTTAAACCAGGTGCCATTATGCTGAATCTGTAAGCCAGGAACACCATTATGCATCAAGAGTGTGAGAAGGCCATGATCAGTATAGCTTCATCAGGTTGAGGGCAAGGTGGATAATAATAATTTGCAGCAAATATATGAAAACTCGACTCCAGCCCCAAAATTTCATCAACATACTCTTGTTCCAATTCCATGGCATTCGATAGAGCTCCCATTAATTTCTGACTTATTTCTCTGCTTTTCTCCGAATATTCCTGCACAACTTCCCTGCATCGTGATTGAGTTTTATCTCATCTAAAAGTCTTCACTTGTACAGAGGTGTGAAATCAATTCATTTATGTCAATTCATATATAAGAGAAAATATCAATTTTAGTCCTATAATTTAGGATGAATCCAACTTTAGTCCCGTAACTTTGCCCTTTCTCAAGGATATAAGTCAATTTAGTCTCATAAGTTTCCACCTTTATTTAAATGTTCTAAAAAAATTAACCGTACCAATTTAGTCCATTTTTCTTTTTAACATTACTTTTTAAAAATGTTATGTTTTGGTATTAAAAAGTAAAATGTACCAATTTATTTTGTTTTGGTGTAATTGCAAAATATTGGCACATTTAACATTTTTTGGGACCAAAACCGAACAAATTGTAAAAAAAAGAAAAAAACGAATGAAACTAAATT
The DNA here is from genome assembly GCA_963675135.1 of Galeopsis tetrahit. Lineage (NCBI taxonomy): Eukaryota > Viridiplantae > Streptophyta > Magnoliopsida > Lamiales > Lamiaceae > Galeopsis > Galeopsis tetrahit. The sequence goes on along the minus strand of OY776125.1, from coordinate 9,010,795 downwards.
GATACATTTAACTTTTTTGGGACCAAAATATAACAAATTGCAGAAAAATGAGAATAAATTGATGCATTTAACTTTTTTGGGACCATTTCAGGAAAGATTGAAAGTTATGGGACTAAATTGACTTCTAATCCCCACTTTCTCAATTTTAGTTCCGCCGATACCAATTTTAGTCCTACTGTAACTTTACACTTTCTCAAATTTAGTTATGACGGTATCAATTTTAGTACAAATTTACAGGACTGAAATTGATACCGACAAAACTAAAATTAATACAATCATGACGAAAATTGAAAAAGTGTAAAGTTACCGGACTAAAGTTGGACTCGACTTAAGTTACAGGACTTTGATATTTTCTTAATTTAGACCTAATTCCATTAACAAGTAGTCTATAATATTGTATAAGCTCTTGAAATAATTAATAAGATGCGAGATATTGTACCTTAAAAATAGAGGTTTATGAGGGCAGTGAAATTTAGGGTGGACATGGAGTTTAAGGTTCTCCCGCCAGAAACTGATCATATTTTGATTGGATCCTGCAACAATATTAAAACCACCACACTTAATGGGATCTGTAGCGAGGTTCGCTTCGTACTGCTTTTTCTCGCACAAAAACCGCCGAAAACAGGGTTCACTCGGCCGAGTTGAGGTGTTAAGCTTAGGGAGAATTTCTTCATGGCTCGGCCGAGCTAGGGAGCTCGGCCGAGTTGCAAATCATTCCAGTGTTCTGCCTCGCCCAGCAGCTCGGCCGAGTTAGGGAGCTCGGCCGAGTTGCAAATCATTCCAGATTCTGCCTCGGCCAGTAGCTCAGCCGAGTTGCAAATCATTCCAGATTCTGCCTCGGCCAGTAGCTCGGCCGAGTTGGGGAGCTCGGCCGAGTTACACTCCGAACTTGTTTCGTGCATAACTTTTGCTTCCTACCTCCAAACGACTTGATTCTTTTGGCCATTCCACTCCGTTTTTCGAGATGAATCCAACGGTGCACTCTTCCTTTTAGTCCAGTGAATTGTGGTAGGTGTTTTGCTTCCAAAATCTATCGTTTTTCCTACAAAATCGACAAAACACTACCTTTCTCTTATTTTGACCAAAACTATGATAATCAACCACTAAATCAATGAAATCAACATCAAATGAGCTTCAAATATGCATCTAAATCGTGTAAATTCCACCCGAATCAACTCCCCCAAACTTAAAGTGTTGCTCGTCCTCGAGCAACGAAAGAATTAAAACATGAGGGTGAACTTTATAACTAGATGACCAATGATAGATCTCACGTATCAAATAACATGAAATGAATTCTTCTTCCTCAAGATACACTCTCAAAATGATCAAAAGTTCAATATTAAAGATCCAACCAATTACTCACACATGCTCTACCCACAACAACAACTGATGGTGATGACAATATCAAGATGTTCAAGTTTAACTCACAAGAAATAGTGTTTCACTCAAACACTCAAACAAAATTAAGGACAATAAGCACTCATCAATCAAATAATGCATTGCAATTGCCATAAGCTTGCCCAAGCTCTACCATCTTTCCACCACAAACATGTTCAACAATGGGATCAATAGGGCTTAACCAAGGACATAACATTGGCTCTTTGGACGGGGTAAGATGAATATGGATAAAGTGACTCGTTTAGTGGAGAACAAAAGTTGTTTTTTCAACAATTCAAGCTCATGCTCTTAAGGTTTACAACCTTCATTCTCGCTTTTCATTTAATTTCCTCAAATGCATTCATCTCCTCATCTTTTTCTAGCAATTTTTTTTTTCTTTTTAAACTCTTGGGGCTCATTGTCCCTTTTTTCCTTCTCATCTTTTTCTAGCAAATTTCTTTTCTTTTTAAGCTCTTGGGGTTCATTGTCCTTCTTTTCTTTCTCAATTATTTTATTTTCACTTCCATCTTTTTCTCTTTTTCACAACTTTTGCCAATTTTTCTCCTCAAACCAAAGACACTAAAGCACATATTTTGCCACTTTTCTCTTTTATTCTCCACTAAATATGGATATCAAAGGCTCAAAAGGATGAGTGGTTAAACATTGTAGGTTGCCAAGAAAATGGGAAACAAGCTCAAATGGGCTAACTACGAAAGATTTCTTCGGTTATTTGGAAAATTTGGCTAAGTGACTTGTAGTACAAAAGATGATCTACATCATATCTCAAAGTATCACACAAAAATGATCTAGTAGCTCGGCCGAGTCAGGGAGCTCGGCTGAGTTGAAAATCATTCCAGATTCTGCCTCGGCCAGTAGCTCGGCCGAGTTGGGGAGCTCGGTCGAGTTGCACTCCGAACTTGTTTCGTGCATAACTTTTGCTTCCTACCTCCAAACGACTTGATTCTTTTGGCCATACCACTCCGTTTTCTGAGATGAATTCAACGGTGCACTCTTCCTTTTGGTCCAGTGAATTGTGGTAGATGTTTTGTTTCCAAAATCTATCGTTTTTCCTACAAAATCGACAAAACACTACCTTTCTCTTATTTTGACCAAAACTATGATAATCAACCACTAAATCAATGAAATCAACATCAAATGAGCTTCAAATATGCATCTAAATCGTGTAAATTCCACCCGAATCAGCCCCCAAATTCATAAATTCTTTTATTGCTTCAAATGCTGCATTCATCAACTCCTCATCCATCCCATGATTTACCAGCTGCATCCACAATTAAAAAAAATTAAAATAAACTATATATATATATTTGTAATTAATTAATTTCTTACTATGAAGAAACTCCATTCTTCACAAGCTTTAACGAGGTCACGGATGGCTTTGGCACGTTGATCAGGATCGTCCGCATTAAGGGCGGAGAAATCAGCGACAGGGAGTGAATCACTGCTTAAAGCAATTGGCTCATCGTCGTTGATGTACTTATAAGCAGAAGGGACATCTTTCAGATTGGAAGAATCTACCAAGTTTTTGGAAAAAGTGTGGAAGAATCTGCATTCGATGCCATATATTTTTCTGATTGAGTAAGAAGATTAATTTGTTGGAAAATGTTGGTTTTGACCACATTTTATAAAATATTAAGTGACAATTTTATAATCCGTTTTGCGTAAATGAAATTAATTAGTTGATTTAATTTCTCAAAATCAAATTTTGGCCGGGTGAATGAGAAATTAATATTAAAGTTGGTCATTTAATGAGTGAATAAATATATTGTTGAATGTATTTATTATTATATGATAATAGTAATGGATTGTGACCTATAAATATAGATACGGAATGTCGTGTCTTTTGGTGAAATGATTATATTCAAAAGGTTGTGTACTTTAGAATTATTTCATTAATTTAAAGGTGGTGTCTTTTAGAATTATTGCATTAATTTAAAGGTGGTGTCTTTTAGAATTATTGCATTAATTTAAAGGTGGTGTCTTTTAGAATTATTGCATTAATTTAAAAGACATATATACCTTTTGGTGAATAATTGTTTATTTCCAAAGGTTGTAACTTTTGGAAAGAGGAGATTATTATGAAGAGTCACAACTATTAACATAAAGACTCTTGGAAGTCTATAAATAGATCCCCACATTTGCATTCCAAAATCACTCAAGCCAAAAGCTTTCTTGCATTCTTATCCTCCAAAGCATTCTAGCATTCTAAGTCCTTGCATTAGAGTTTTATCGGAAGTTCCGGATTTCCATTTTGCGATTCGCCGATAGCTTCCGATTTGTAGTGCAACAGTCGTGAAGTTTTAAGTCGTTGTATCTTGGGGACGGTTGCCAGTGATCCGTATTGCACCTGTGTACGGGGCAATAACGTCTTACGGAGATAGAGTCAAACTCTAGCCTCGACTTTCGTGTTTAAATCTGTGTCAGCATTTAATCTTCGTCTACACATACACCTCATTTTTCTAACATAATTTGACTACCTCACTAGTTTTTTTGCTCTATACTTTCTTCATGTAATCACACTATTTATAGATGATATCGCAAGGGAGCTACGGGATTAATTTAAAATAAAAATGTCTCTATATCTAGATACTTTTGCAATACTGATCCCATATGAATTTTTCTAAAATACTTTTGATACCATGTTCTAAAGTGGCCACTTTTTTTTTTTTTTTTTTGCAATTTTGATCCCAACCGTTTATTATTTGACAGAATCTGCTAGTTTATTAAAATACCAAAATTCCTATGGAACCAAAATTGGTCAAAAAAAGACTGATTACACAAAATACCTAACTGCGTGTGTGTCTCTCACACATGTACATCCGTTACTTTTTGGATGAAAAATTCTTATGGGAAAATTCCTTATGGTACTGAAAATGCATTTAAGCCTGAAAATAAGTGTTAAAAGATAATTATCCCATATACAAATGTCTTTATTTTGTCAACCCTTTTTTTAAAGTCTCGGTATCCGGCTCAATTACTGACTAATCCGGGGGATCAATCTCAGTGTTAATTACTACACATTTAAGCTTGGAGAGCTCTTTTAAAAGCTCTCCAAGTGGGAGCTGTCCAAGCTTAAAGGCTCTCCAAGTGCAATTAAGGGCTCTCCAAGTGCAATTTAGCTTGGAGAGCTCCCACTTGGAGAGCTCTTCTAAAAGCTCTCCAAGCTCTCCAAGTGCAATTCACTAACTGAGGTCCAACTTAAAGTCATTCAAAACTCTGTATAGACTGGTCCCTTAGGAATTGCATGTTTGCACTTTAGAGGTTTCAAACGTATTGTCAACCATTTTGATTAATGTTGTTTGGAAAATTATTGTTGCATAAAATACATAATAAAATAAATCGACTTAATTATAATATTTCTTTCGTAATCATGAAGCTGAAGCATTGGCTTTATTTATCTTGCACTTTCTTTTGGTGTACAATAACCTAAGTACCTAATCTATATATATTTACGTTTAGGTTGTGTTTGGATGGAGAATTTAATTTGAGAAAGTATTTCAAATGAAAGAATTTAAAAATATATGACTTTTAAATGACATAGTTTTAGTTCAATTTTAATTAAAAAATATGGGCTTAAAATATAAATATTTAAAATCTATTCATTTATTTTTTAATCCAAACAAGTGGAGTGGATTTGACTTGAGGAGTCTTAGTTATTATAGTTGAAAGTGTGTACAAGTTTTTTTTAAACGGAAAAAACAACATTATATTAACGGAGTACTATTGGTACTCAGAAAGTTACATCCAAGAGTTACATAAGGATCGAGGTTGTTCAAAGGTCAACTACAAAGCAGCCTTTACACAATAACCATCCTTACATACATACTATTTTGGGGGGTTTTTGCACCAGTCCTTAATCAACAAAAGTTTCTTCTGGTCTACCATAACCTAAGTACCTAACCTATATATATTTACATTTATATAGTTATTAATACAGTTGAAAGTGTGTAAAATTAATCAACAAAAATGGATGCAGTTTCTTCTGCTCTACCATAACCTAAGTACCTAACTTATAGTATATATTTACATTTAGTTATTAATATATACATGCAGTTTAAAGTGTGTACAATTAATCAACAAAAATGGATGCAGTTTCTTTTGGTCTACCATAACCTAAGTACCTAACCTATATCTACGTACCATTAGTTTTTAACAGTTAAAATTGTACAAATAATAAAAAATAATGATCATATTGTTACGTAAATTAAACAATATTTTCGTCTTGCAAAATATTTTTCTCCTTTTCTTGGTCTTAGAAATAAACAAAAGGCAGCATTAATTTATGGTAGCTGGAGTACTTTTTTGCAATTGACTGCGCTAACAATTTATAATTTAGAACCTGATGTGGATTAAGTGAAATGAAGCTAGAAATTGTAGAATCTTCAAAGGTGAGAATGTTACCCCGGATAAGATTTTTGAGGAGATTCGAGCTAAAGTATGGAGTCTCTTTTCCTTACATTTTAGTGGTGTTAACCCCTATTCGTTTCAGGATCCGGTGTTGCAACCCTAGACTTTGTTGTAAGAAGCTCTGAGTGATAGACTTGGTTATGCTTAGATTAGTCTTCGCGTCATTTTATAATTGTAACTCTGATTGAACCTGTTGAGTACCCCTGGTAAACGTTAATATATTACCATTTTTGCTGTTCAAAAAAAAAAAAAAAAAGAAAAGTGAAATGAAATGAAGCTTTTACAATAATAAATTTTTGGAAAACAGTTGACAATATAAAAATAGAAGGCATGAATTAAACTCCTTATTAGTATATATATGAGTGATTCCACAGCAAGCTATGCACAATCAGTTTTTCTAACATATATATTCAACGTACACTTAGAGTTTCTCAAAGAAAAAAAACACAAGAATGGAGATGCAGGCTTTCTTACCTTATCTTCTCCCTCTTTCTCTTCTTCTTATTCCTCTCTCTCCCTACCTCGGCTTGTTCATCCGTAAATTAAAGGGCTCGAACGATCAGCATAATCTTCCTCGTGGCTCAAAGGGATGGCCAATGCTAGGAGAAAACGTTGAATTTTCTATGTTAGGCCCTCAAAAGTTTATCCAAGAGAGAATGGAAAAATACTCTAATGATGTGTTCAAAACCTCATTGTTGGGTGAGAAAATGGCAATATTCTGTGGTGCACAAGGTAACAAGTTCCTCTTCATGAATGAAAACAAGCTTGTACAATCTTGGATTCCTAAATCCATGAAAAAAGCCTTGGTGTTCCCTGAATTTGTCGATAGCAGCTTGAAGAAGGTGTCAGCCTTGATACGAAGCTTCCACTACGACTTCCTCAAGCCTGAGGCCTTAAAGCAGTACATCCCGGTGATGGATGCGTTGGCTCGCAAGCAAATGGATAGTGATTGGAAGCCTGGTTCAGTTGTGAAGGTCGTACCTTTGTCGAAAAAGTACACCTTTGAGTTGGCTTGTAAATTGTTTCTAAATGTGGTTGATCCAGAGAATATAAAAGAGTTGTTTGATACCTTTAATTTGATGACCAATGGGTTGCTCTCTGTGCCGATAGATTTGCCAGGGACGGCCTATAATCGCGCTATTAAAGGAGGAGGAATGGTGCGCAAAGTGCTGACGAGGATCATCAAGCAGAGGAGGAAAGAGTTGATCGAGAACGAGGGGCAGGATCTGTTGACGAAGATGCTGCTTATGAGAGACGAGGATGGTGAGCCGTTCAATGAGGCGGTGATTTCTAACAATATTATTGGGTTGTTGGTTGCTAGCTTTGAGACAACTAGCTCAGCTGTCACTGCTGTGATCAACTATCTTGCTGAATTTCCTCACATTTATGAACAAGTTTTCAAAGGTATGAATCTTATTGAGTCTCTCAACATCGTTAACAAATTCAATTTAGTCCCGTAACTTTATACATTACGTACAATTTTCACCTTTTTTGCAAATCATCCCATGACCTATGCGAAAAACGACTTTGTTTGACCAAAAAATGGACATAAATTGAGCAACATACAAAGTTACTGGACTAAATTGATTTTTTGCGACGTTTTTTAGTTTGAGTTATTACGTATATACGAGCTAGAGATTTCATTAATTTTTCTATTTCCCGTCTCTCTTTTATAGAGCAAATGGAGATTGCAAGATCGAAAGGTCCGAATGAGCTTTTGACTTGGCAAGACATGGAAAAAATGAACTACTCACGGAACGTGGCACGTGAGTCACTCCGGGGCATTTAAAGAGACCACAACTGATGTCACCTATGCTGGTTTCACCATTCCTAAAGGATGGAAGGTACCTACGTAAAATTGTTTGTCATTCAGATGATCGAATTAAGCGCTAGTACGTAGTTGAATTAATTATTTTGATTTTTTTAGGTGTTTTGGACAGTTCATTCGTCACACAGGAATCCTAACTACTTTCCTGAACCGGATAAATTTGATCCAGCGAGGTTTGAGGGGAGTGGACCAGCACCCTACACGTTTGTGCCGTTTGGCGGAGGACCAAGAATGTGCCCAGGAAGAGAGTATGTTGGGAAATAATTTTTTTACATCCCATAACTTTTCAACTTTTTCAAAAACGTCCCAAAAAAGTTAAATTTTCCAATTACGTCCCAAATTTTAGCTAACTTTTCCAATTACGTCCCAAATCGCTGGAAACATCAAAACGACGTCGTATTACGTCATGGTTACGACGTCGTTTTGATGTTTCCGACGATTTGGGACATAAATGGAAAAGTTAGCTAAAATTTGGGACGTAATTGAAAAACTTAACTTTTTTTAAATTTTTTAAAAAAATATGGGACTAATAAATTTTTAACACTAATAAACATGACAATATTATATACTCCGTATAATACTGAATTATTACATACACATATAATATGTTAAAAATAATGAGTAATAATAAATAAATATATAATAAAATTTCATATACTCCATATTAATTAAAAATTATAAATCGATTTAACATTAAAATTATGAATGGATTTAACTTAATAAAATTAAAAAATATATATAATAATTATCATAAGAAATTATATGCTAATATTAATGACCATAAATATAATATTTAATGAAATTTCATGTAATTCTATTAAGTATAATTTTATGTTCTAAAATTGAACGAAATAAAAGGTTAAATTTTTTGAATTAATTGTATAAGATATATTAATATTAAAATTATAATCATTTACTTTAAAATAATGAGTATAATAAATAAATAATAAGATAATAAAATTTCATACACTCCGTATTAATTAAAAATTATGAATCGATTTAACTTTAAAAAATTAAAAACAATAAATATAAAAATTAATAATTATTATAAGGAATTATTCTAATATTATTGACCATAAATATAATATGTTAACAAAATATAATGTAATTCTATTAGTATAATTTTATGTTCTAAAATTGAACGAAATAAAAAGTTAAATTTTTTGAATGGTATAAGATAAATTAATATTAAAATTATAATCATTTACTTTAAAATAATGATTATAATAAATAAATAATAATATAATAAAATTTCATATACTCCGTATTAATTAAAAATTATGAATCGATTTAACTTTAAAAAATTAAAAACAATAAATATAAAAATTAATAATAATTATAAGGAATTATGCTAATATTAATGACCATAAATATAATATGTTAACAAAATATCATGTAATTCTATTTAGTATAATTTTATATTCTAAAATTGAAAAAAATAAAGACTAAAATTATTATAAAATAAATAAATGTGATAACTTACTACTTAATACGTACTATCCAAAAACTATATTTACTAATTTATTCATATAAATAATATACTGATAATAAAATATATAAGTAAATTTATTAATTTGTTTAGATTTACATATTACAAAGATTTTTTTTTAAAAAGTATATAAATATCAAATATATAAATTTTTAAAAAAGTATATAAACATATACAAACAATTTCAATAAAATATTTTTTTAGATCTCATAACTATTTTATTTTTAAAAAAAAGTTTAAAAAAAGTTAAGTTTTCCAATTACGTCCCAAATTTTAGCTAACTTTTTCGTTTACGTTCCAAATCGCCGGAAACATCAAAACGACGTCGTAATCATGATGTAATACGACGTCGTTTTGATGTTTCCGGCGACTTGGGACGTAATTGAAAAAGTTAGCTAAAATTTGGGACGTAATTGGAAACTTAACTTTTTTGGGACGTTTTTGAAAAAGTTGAAAAGTTATGGGACGTAAAAAAATTATTTCCCGAGTATGTTAGGCTTCAAGTTCTGGTTTTTATGCACAGTGTGGTCACAAGGTTTAAACTTGACAAGGCTATTCCAAATGAGAAGATAATAACTTTCCATGCTTCCCCTACACCTGTTTACGGTCTCCCGGTTCATCTCCAACCTCATAAAAAATAAATTGTGGTTATCATACATTCAATAAATGTTGTTATTACGCCAACATTTGTCAATTATCTGTGAAAGCAGATCAGTTTAATTAATTAAAATATAAGAAAATATTGAACCATATATAGACTTCTTGTTTGAGATAATTCTATTTTACTTCCCGTAACTTAGGTCTATTTCAGTTTAATCCTTTAGGTATGTTTGTTTTGAGATTTTGATTACGTCAATTTCACGCATCTTTTAAGGCGAGCAGTTCAAATTCTCAGTGCCATTTATATATATGTTTCACTTCCTGGATTTTTAACACATGTCGACCTCCCTATTATTATTGGGCGTTGATACAAACACTCCGACAGAAATCGTTACAAGCACTTAGAACATCAATTAGGAAATGGGAGTAGTTTCAGATTTTGTGATGAAGTGTGGGCGGGTGAGAGAATTTCTCAATTTGGATAAGCACAATCTAGCTTATAGATAGGATGGGTGGCGCAGGGAGTTACTCGAGAGGGAAACTAATTTTTATTTTTGATGATCAGCAAATGAAAATTTCATTAATGGACAGAGTACAAAACAACATAAAAAAAACACAACCGATTCGAAAATCAATATTGAGAGCAATAAACCGATGGATTAATTAGCTAGGAAGATCCTCCTCACTTGGGAAACGCAGGGGAGACTTGGCACCAAAACGAGATTTAGTGAGCAGCCACTCTACGTACTCTTGATTGAAGGATACTTTGCTCGACGAGAGGAGCAGCTGGGCCCCTCCTTCGACGGACCATAGCCCGAAACGATCGACATTCTTTCAATTTCATTAACTAGTGCTCTATGCTTCAGAGCCTTGTATCTATCATAAATTAATATTAATTTTGGTTAATAATTTTATTCTAATAACTGCAGTTAAGGTATAAAGTTCAGTACCTCAAGGTTGTCAGCAACTGTTACGGAATTGTATTCACAAAGCAACTCCTTACAAATGATAAATCAAGACAACTAGAAACGCAATGAATTGAAACGTATAAAGAACTCAAAGAAAGAACACGGGATTTACGTGGTTCGATCAAATGATCTACGTCCACGGAGGATAGAAGACTCTCTTCACTAATCACAAATGAAAGTTACAGATTACAAGTATTCACTAAGCTTGATCTCTCAAAACTCTCATATTCAGTAACCCACAACCTATGCACTAGATGGTGTATTTATAGATGTACAATGCATTGGATAACCGCCACTAACCAACTAACTAACTAACAGAAATAACAGAATTAACTAACTCTGAAAACTAGATTTCAGCAGACTTGACTCAGCTGAGTTGAGATCAGGTGAGTTGGCTTCAGCAGACTTGGACCCAACTCTCCTGAAATGACTTCAGACGACTTGCTTCAGCAGAGTTGTCCAAACTCTTATCAGATCAGTTGACTCCTAATCAGATCACTAAACCTTATCAGTTGAATTACTCCTTAACTCAACTTTGCTGAACTCCAAGATCAGAACAATAGCAACTCTTCTGATAGATAGAATTAGATGACATCCAATATTGCATTAATCCTAACAATTCTCCACCTTAATGCAAGATTGCCTTCTTCCCAGCCCTCCTCAAGGCTGTTTGTCCATTCTCTTCTTAATGAACATCCCAGGTGCTAAGGTTTACCAACTCCATGCAATGGTTGAACTTATTGCTTGGTAATGCCTTAGTTAACATATCAGCTGCATTCTCTTCTGAAGCTACCTTCTGAACTTCAACAATGCTCTTCTCCAAGATGTCTCTAACAAAGTGTAACTTCACATCAATGTGCTTTGACCTCTCATGAAACACTTGATGTTTTGCTAGATGAATTGTACTCTGATTATCACACAGCACAGGAACACTTTTCTGAAATATGCCAAAATCTCTCAGAATGCCCTTCAACCACATTGCTTCCTTCACAGCTTCTGTTAAGGCTATGTATTCAGCTTCTGTTGTGGATAAGGTCACCATAGATTGTAAAGCTGCTCTCCAGGTGATAGCAGTGCCATACAATGTAAACACATAACCAGATAAAGACTTCCTTGTATCTATGTTTCCAGCAAAATCAGAATCCACAAATCCAATCAAAGGTCTCTTGGTATCAACTGATTTTTCAAACAATAATCCTAAGTCTTCTGAACCATTCAGATATCTTAGAATCCACTTCAAAGCTTCCCAATGTAGCTTTCCTGGATTTCCCATGAACCTACTCACCATACTAACAGCATAGGCAAGATCTGGTCTGCTACAAACCATAGCATACATGAGACTTCCTACTCCATTTGCATAAGGAACAGTAAGCATCTGCTTCTTCTCTTCAGCTGTTTGAGGAGATTGCTTGGCTGACAACTTAAATTGCTGGCCAAATGAGGTACTAACAGGTCTGGACTGGTGCATAAGGAATCTTCTCAACACCTTCTGGATGTAACCTTTCTGGGACAAGAACAGCTTCCCTGCTTTCCTGTTTCTGAGAATATCCATGCCTAATATTCTCTTGGCTTCACCCAAATCCTTCATCTCGAACTTGCTACTCAGCTGCTGCTTCAGCTGGGTAATCTTTCTCATACTCTTGCTAGCTATTAACATATCATCTACATAGATCAGTAGATAGGTGCTCTCTAGATAATCTTGTTTACCAATATATACACATCCATCATATTTGCTTCTTAAGAAACCAATAGAAAGCATGAATGTATCAAACTTTCTATACCATTGTCTAGGACTCTGCTTGAGCCCATACAATGATTTCTTAAGCAAGCATACCTTACTTTGAGTTTCAGGCATGATAAACCCTTCTGGTTGATGCATATATATTGTTTCAGCTAGTTCTCCATGTAGGAATGCAGTTTTAACATCTAGCTGATGTAACTCAAGATCATCTTGAGCAACCTTAGACAAAAGTAATCTTATTGAACAGTGTTTAACAACAGGAGAGAATACCTCATTGAAGTCTATGCCTTCTCTTTGTGTGAATCCTCTTGCCACCAACCTAGCCTTGAATCTGATCTGCTCTCTAGCACCACCAAATCCAACTTCAAGCTTCTTCTTGAACAGCCATCTACAGCTGACCAACTTCTGGTTGTCTGGCTTCTCCACAAGGATCCAGGTCTCATTCTTCTCTAAGGATTGCAACTCTTCTGACATGGCTGCTATCCACTGCTCTCTTTCAGGACTGGTGATAGCTTCCTTATAGTTTCTTGGCTCATAATGCTCCACCTCTTCTGCTGTGATCAGAGCATATGACACAAGATCAGCCTGACCAAACCTAGATGGGGGGTGAATCTGCCTCCTGAGCCTATCTCTTGCAAGGCTGTAATTTCTCAGATCAGCAGGGTTGTCCTCCATGGCCTCATCTTCTGAATGATCTTCTGGATCATCTTCTGGGACCTGTTCTGGAACAACCTCATCAGGGGTGTTGTCTCCTGTATCAGCAAAGTTGTCCACCTCCTCTGGGGTCAACTCTCCTGATGTGGGAAACTCCACCTCAGCTGAGAAACTCTCTTCTGACTCATTTACAATTCTTCCATCTAGGTCATGGGAGTTTCCATTATGAGGATATCCCATTACCTTCTCATTAAAATCAACATCTCTGCTGATTATTACTTTCTTATGACCAGGTTCAAGGCACCACAGTCTATAGCCCTTGACACCTATTGGATAGCCAATGAATATACATTTCAGAGCCCTAGGCTCAAGCTTATCCTGTCTAATATGTGCATAAGCCTGACATCCAAACACTTTAAGTTTTGAATAATCAGACAACTTGCCATACCAGATCTCATCTGGGGTTTTACCTTCTAAAGCATATGAGGGAGTTTTGTTTATCAAGTAACATGCAGTACATACAGCTTCTCCCCAAAAGCTTTTAGGTAATTTAGCATCAGCTAACATGCATCTGACCCGTTCTAGAATAGTTCTATTCATTCTCTCTGCTAATCCATTTTGCTGTGGATTAAGAGGGACAATTCTATGTCTAGTAATGCCCTTCTCTTTACAAAATTCATTGAATTCAGCTAATAGATACTCAAGGCCATTATCTGTCCTCAAATGTTTTAAGGACTTTCCTTTCTTGTTCTCTATCTCAAGTAGCCATTCTTTGAATTTTGTAAAGGCCTCACTCTTCTGTTTGAGAATGAACACCCAAACTTTTCTAGAATAGTCATCTATAATTGACATGAAATACTTACCTCCACCAATGGTTTCAGTCCTTGATGGCCCCCAGACATCTGAATGAACATAATCCAGCAGCTCCTTGGTAGTGTGCTCACCCTTCTGGAATGACTTCTTCTTGGCTTTGCCAAGAATGCACTGCTCACAGAACTCCAGGCTTTTGAATGTCTTCTGGTGGAATGCCCCCTTCTTGGATAACTCCATCAGACCTTTCTCACCCACATGTGCCAGCCTCTTATGCCAGAGCATAGCATCTTCAGAACTCATGGTAACATCAGCAGCACCTGTGATTGTCTCACCAATTAAAGAATATAGACCATTAGACTTCTTCCCTTGCATCACTATTCTATCAGCTTTGGTGACAAACAAACATCCTTTTTCAGTCTTGAATTCATAACCCAAAGCATTTAGTGTGCCAAGAGATATAAGGTTTCTCTTTAAATCTGGAACAAATCTGACATTGGTCAGGATCACATGTTTATCATTAAACATCTTCACCCTCACAGTGCCAATACCCCTCACATTGCAGCTTTCATCATTACCCAACAGAACTGATCCACCATCCATCATTTCCAGGTTTTGAAACCAAGATTTGGTGGGACACATATGGAAAGAACATCCAGAATCCAACACCCATTCATTAACAAGTTTGCTATCTGTTATGCTCATGACTTCTGCACTATCATATCCTTTTGCCTCTGCTACATCAGCTTTGGCAGGATCAGTAGACTTCTTATGCTCAGGACAGTCTTTAATGAAATGTCCTTCTTTATGGCATTTGTAGCAAGCTCTGCTCTTGGCTACAAACCCATTCTTCTTTTGATTTGGCTTGGCATGAAACTTCTTGCCTTGCCCTCCTTTCTTGTCATTCTTAAGTTTGATATTAAGACCCTCAGCTTGGTTCTTGGTCTTCTTGGTTGAGTTTGCTACATGTAAACTCTTAGTTTTCAGAATAGACAAGACTTCTTTGAATTTTGCCTTGCCCTCCTTGGTAATCAGCAAAGCATCCTTGAAGCTATCATATGAAGGTGGTAAGGACTCCAATAGTAGAAAAGACTTCTTGTGATCATCTAAGGTGACTCCAACATTTTCAAGATCATCAACAGCTTGCATGAACTCTATTAACTGCTCATCAAGGGTCTTATCATCTGTCATCTTGAAATTGTTGAGCTTCCTCTCCATAAACATCTGGTTTGACAAAGATTGTGTCAAATACAGATCATCAAGGGTCTCAAATACAGCAGCAACATCCTTCTCCTTCATAACTTCCCTGAACACATTGTCTCCCAAACTCAGGACAACAATGTTGTAAGCTTTTTCCATAAGCTCTTCTTTCTTGGCCTGGTCTGCATCGGATGCAGCAGGGTCAAGCGGAGTAAGGGCCTCTTTCAGCCCATGGTGTGACAGCAGAGCCTTCATCTTGGCTTTCCATAAGCCAAAATCTGTCTTACCATTGAATTTCTCTATCTCCAACTTCACAGAGCCCATTTCTGATTCTTGACTTTATCTTCGACTTCCCACAGACGGCGCCAATTGTTACGGAATTGTATTCACAAAGCAACTCCTTACAAATGATAAATCAAGACAACTAGAAACGCAATGAATTGAAACGTATAAAGAACTCAAAGAAAGAACACGGGATTTACGTGGTTCGATCAAATGATCTACGTCCACGGAGGATAGAAGACTCTCTTCACTAATCACAAATGAAAGTTACAGATTACAAGTATTCACTAAGCTTGATCTCTCAAAACTCTCATATTCAGTAACCCACAACCTATGCACTAGATGGTGTATTTATAGATGTACAATGCATTGGATAACCGCCACTAACCAACTAACTAACTAACAGAAATAACAGAATTAACTAACTCTGAAAACTAGATTTCAGCAGACTTGACTCAGCTGAGTTGAGATCAGGTGAGTTGGCTTCAGCAGACTTGGACCCAACTCTCCTGAAATGACTTCAGACGACTTGCTTCAGCAGAGTTGTCCAAACTCTTATCAGATCAGTTGACTCCTAATCAGATCACTAAACCTTATCAGTTGAATTACTCCTTAACTCAACTTTGCTGAACTCCAAGATCAGAACAATAGCAACTCTTCTGATAGATAGAATTAGATGACATCCAATATTGCATTAATCCTAACAGCAACAATAACCAACAAAGAATTCTTGGGAGAGTTGAGTTTAAACCAGGTGCCATTATGCTGAATCTGTAAGCCATGAACGCCATTATGTATCAAGAGTGTGAGAAGGCCATGATCAGTATAGCTTCATCAGGTTGAGGGCAAGGTGGATAATAATTTGCAGCAAAAATATTTGAAAACTCGACTCCACCCCCAACGCTTCGTCGACATAATCTTGTTCCAATTCCATGGCATTTGATAGAGCTCCCAAATTTCCGACTTATTTCTCTGCTTTTCTCCGAATATTCCTGCACAACTTCCCTGCATTGTGAAAGACTAGTACTTCTAAGCAGGCCCTCCCCACTATGGTATGGGTATGGAGGACGTCTCAAATGCCTTGAACGGTTGTCCTACATTAATGCAACAATATACCCATTGACATCAATTCCATTAGTCACTTACTGCGCCTTGCCAGCTGTGTGCTTATTGACTGAAAAATTCATGTTAAAAAAATTGCACCATTTAATGTGAATAATGTGATTTAGGACAATAAGCATAGTTGGTAACAAATCAAGGACATTATATATTCAGGCTGGCAAATTTGGAAAATACGTACTTTAAGGGAAAATAATTCAAAATAGTCCGGTAAGTTATTCGATTTCAGTCCTGTCAACTTTCACGAATTCAAAATAATCATGTAAATTTCCATTTTTTTTACATTTTGGTCCAGTAATAAGCTATAAAAGGTGAAACACTCAGTTTACCAATCAGACTCTGCCACTTAGACAAATCTGATTCAACCACGCCAGTGTCAACTAATCTAAAGCACTGGACGACTAAATGTCAAAAATTGAAAGTTATTTTCAATTTGTGAAAGTCAACAGGGCTGGAATCGATATAGGGATAACTTTACCGGACTAGAAGAACTATTCCCCCACAATTTAATGATTTATGCACATCGAGGATATTTTTGGGCCTGAAAATAGGCTGGATGGTCGTGTGCACTACACGTGAACCCACTTACGGTCTGGCAATTTAGATATCAATGCATAAATTTTTACACATTGAGGACATTTAGGCTCAGCTATCCTTAATGCATGAAATATCTTAAATTGTTGATTATATGGAATCCTTAATTTTCCTGACTTCTACACTTAGGTGTCATTAATTGCAGTTTACCTGGTGAAAAGCATCATGTTTACATTTTCTTGGTTAATGCAGCTCAACAATGTTGCTAGTCTCTGGTTTTTATCTCTTTTTCTATGTACATTCGCAACAAGCACACTGGAAATGAGATGGAGTGGCGTTAGCCTTGATGACTGGTGGAGGAATGAGCAATTCTGGGTGATTGGAGGCGTTTCCGCCCACCATTTTGCTGTGGTTCAGGGACTTGTGAAAGTTATAGCTGGCATCGACACAAACTTCACTGTTACCTCAAAAGCTGGAGGAGCAAACAACGATGAGTTCTCAGAGTTGTACGTGTTTAAGTGGACGGCAATGCTGCTTCCTCCATCTACACTTTTGATACTAAATGTGATTGGAGTTGTTGCTGGAGTTTCAAATGCGATTGCTGGAATTTCAAACACAATGGCTAATGGTTATGAGAAATGGGGGCCTCTGTTGGGCAGACTGTTTTTCGCTTTGTGGGTGATACTGCATCTTTATCCTTTCCTCAAGGGTCTAGTGGGCCACCAGAAGAGAACACCAACCGTCATTGTTGTATGGTCGATATTACTTGCATCTGTGTTCTCTCTTTTCTGGGTTCGAGTTGATCCGTTCTTGGCCAAGTTTGGTGGCCCTGTACTGGAAGATTGTGGTATAGATTGCAACTAGTCGCAGAATTCTTAATAGTTGTTTATGAGGAGGTGAGCAGGTATAATCTATGATGCACTTATAAGCAGAAGGGCATCTTTCAGATTGGAAGAATCTACCAAGTTTTTGAGAAAAGGTGTGGAAGAATCTGCCATTGATGTCATTTTTCTGATCGAGTAAGAAGATTTGACTACCTAACCAATTTTCTTGCTCTATACTTTCTTCATGTAATCACACTATGTATATATGATATTGCAATGGAGCTACAATCCGTTAGTTTTGGTTGAAAAATTCTTGTTGGAACATAAGTGGTTAAAAAGGACCAGTTTCCTAAGGCAAAATTTCTATGGGTAATTGGGTATGTTTGTTTTGGGACTCTCACAGATAGATTTAGGATTTTACAATTTCCATCTCATACGAGTTAGATATTTAAAATCTGGATTTCAATTCTCATACAATCCATTTTATATACTTTAAAATAACTCACACAACCAACCTATATTGATTTGACATAAAAAACAAAATTTCAATACTATTCGTTAGGAATTTCACATGCTTTGGGTTGTTTATCAACAAACTTGGCATCACTGGCTTGGTACAATTGCATTCTCTAGGCGTTCTTGATTTGGCGAACAACAATTTATCAGGCAAAATCCCTTTGGGTACTCAACTACAAAGCTTCGATAACCTCTCAGGTTGTGTCCAGAAGCCAACCTCAGTCCATCTTTTATGGAAAAATTTAGTGCATCAATGGCGTTTGGGTTCATTGTTGGGTTTTGGGGATTAGTGGTTTGTTGTTTGTTTCTGAATAATTTTGGAGACGTGCATCCTTTAACTTGTTGAATGCCATTGGAGATTGGTTGTTTGTGACTACAACTCTGTTTCTCAACAAATTCAGACGCAACTTAACTGAAGGTAACTTGCTAGTTTTATGCTTTACACTTTTTTTAATATCATATTGTTCAATTTCTTGTAATACCATAGGGATTTTTATGAAACAAATGCTCCATTTTGGCAAAGTTTATAATTTCAAATTTCACTGCAGCAACCACAGGCGAAGTCTTCATGACAAAGCCACAAAGGAATTATTATAGCTCCGGACTCTGAAGTACATATGGTCTTTTATAAAGTAAGGATCTGTGAATTTTAATTGCGTCAAACAGATCTAATTACACAGATCCTTTATTCGCGAGCAGTTCAAATTCTCAGTGCCATTTTTCATGTTCCATTTATATATTTCACTTCCTGGATTTTTAACACACATTGTCTCCATTATTATGGGGCGTTATTATTTTTAATCTCATTCGATCAGCTGAGTATAACTTGTTTGCATAAGATATTTCGTTAATCATCATATTTATATATGCATCTTTTCACTACATACTTGATTGTAAGTAACTAGATTGGCACTAGTAATTTATTTTATTTTCTGTTGAGTACCATATACAACAGCTTATTCACCTACTTTTTTTTTTAATCAGCAAATGAAAATACCGAATACAAAACAACACAAATGAGATGGTTTACATAAAAAAGTAAAAAACAAACAACCTGATTCAAAAATCAATTTTGAGAGCAATAAACCTATGGATTAATTAGTTAGCAAGATCCCCCTCATCTGGGAAACGCAGGGGAGACTTGGACCCAAAACGAGATTTAGTGTGCAGCCACTCTCGGTACTCTTGATACTTTATTGAAGGATACTTTGCACAGCCATCTCTTTTGACGAGAGGAGCAGCTGGGCCGACCATCGTCTCCTTCGACGGACCATAATTGGAAATGATTGATATTCTTCCAACTTCATTAACTAGTGCTCTATGCTTCAGAGCCTTGTATCTACCATTGCTAAAACTCTGTCCAATCATTACATAAAAATTAATTTTGGTTAATAATTTTATTAATCTAATTGTGAGATTATAAAGTTCAGTACCTCAAGGTTGTCAGCAACAATAACCAATATAGAATTCTTGGGAGAGTTGAGTTTAAACCAGCTGCCATTATGCTGAATCTGTAAGCCAGGAACGCCATTATGTATCAAGAGTGAGAGAAGGCCATAATCAGTATGCGGTGGTATTCCGATGGCTTCATCAGGTTTAGGGCAAGGTGGATAATAATTTGCAGCAAATATTTGAAAACTCGACTCCAGCCCCAACGCTTCGTCCACATACTCTTGTTCCAATTCAATGGCATTCGATAGAGTTCCCACTAATTTCCGACTTATTTCTCTACTTTTCTCTGAATATTCCTGCACAACTTCCCTGCATTGTGAAAGAGTTTTATCTCATCTAAAAGTTCTCACTTGTACAGAGGTGTGAAATCAATTCATTTATATCAATGCATATGTAGGAGAAAATATCAATTTTAGTCCTATAATTTAGGCCGAGTCCAACTTTAGTCCCGTAACTTTGCACTTTCTCAATTTTAGTCCTGACAATATTAATTTTAGTCCTGCTGTAACTTTGCATTTTCTCAATTTTAGTTCTGACGGTATCAATTTTAGGGCAAATTTACAGGACTAAAATGGACACCGACATGACTAAATTAAATTGACGCAAAAATTGAAAAAGTGCAAAGTTACAAAACTAAAGTTGAACTCGGCTTAAGTTATAAGACCCAATTCCATTAACAAGTAGTCTATAATATTTTATAAGCTCTTGAAATAATTAATAAGACGCGAGGTGTACCTTAAAAATAGAGGTTTGTGAGGGCAGTGAAATTTAGGGTGGACATGGAGATGAAGGTTCTGCAGCCACAAAGTGAAATTTTGATTGGATCCTGCAACAATAGTATGCAAACCACCACAATTAATGGGATCCGTAGCGAGATTCGCCTCGTACTGCTTTTTCTCCTCCGCCCCCAAATCCATAAATTCTTTTACTGCTGCAAATGCTGCATTCACCAACTCCTCACCCATCCCATGATTTACCAGCTGCATCCACAATTAAAAAATTAAAATAAACTATATACTCCATATATTTGTAATTAATTAATTTCTTACTATGAAGAAACTCCATTCTTCACAAGCTTTAACGAGGTCACGGATGGCTTTGGCACGTTGATCAGGATTGTCCGCATTAAGGGCGGAGAAATCAACGACAGGGAGTGAATCACTGCTTAAAGCATTAATTGGCTCGTCGTCGTTGATGTACTTATAAGAAGAAGGTGGGACATCTTTAAGATTGGAAGAATCTACCAAGTTTTTGAGAAAAGTTGTGGAAGAATCTGCCATTGATGCCATATATTTTTCTTATCGAGTAAGAAGATTAATTTGACTAGCTACCTCACCAGTTTTCTTGCTCTATATTTTCTTCATGTAATCACACTATTTATAGATGACATCGCAAGGGAGCTACGGGATTAATTTAAAATAAAAATGTTTCTATATCTAGATAAAAAAAAGATACTTTTGCAATACTGATCCGATATGAATTTTTCTAAAATACTTTCGATACTATGTTCTAAAAATAAAATGGCCACTTTTTTTTTTTGCAATTTTGATCCCAACCGTTTATTATTTGACAGAATCTGCTAGTTGATCAAAATACTAAAATTCCTATGGGACCAAAATTGGTCAAAAAAGGACCGAAATACCTAATGGCGTGTGTGTCTCTCACACATGCACATCCGTTAGTTTTAATTTGGATGAAAAATTCCTTATGGTACTGAAAATGCATTTAAGCCTGAAAATAAGTGGTAAAAGATAATTATCCCACATACAAAATGTCTTTATTTTGTCAACCCTTTTTTTAAAGTCTCGATATTCGACCCAAAGACTGACTAATTCGGGGGACAATCTCAGCGTTCAATAACTAGGGCTCAGCTTAAAGCCATTCAAAATTCTGTATGGACTGGTGCTTAGGAATGGCATGTTAATTTGCACTCTAGAGGTTTCAAACGTATTGTCAACCCTTTTGATTAATGTACGTTGTTTGGAAAAAAATATTATTGTCGCATAAAATATATAATAAAATAAATCGACTTAATTATAATATTTCTTTCGTGATCATGTAGCACGAACTATTTATCTTGCACTTTCTTTTGGTGTAAAATAACCTAAGTACCTAACCTATATATATTTACATTTAGGTTGTGTTTGGATGAGGGAATTTGATTTGAGTAAGCATTTCAAATGAAAGAATTTAAAAATACATGATTTCTTTAGTGAGAATTTAAAATAATCTTAATTTTAATTAAAAAACATGGGCTCAAATCTAAGTATTTAAAATCTATTCATTAATTTTTTAATCCAAACGAGTGGAGTGAATTTGGATTATTGATTTAAAATCCATAGACCTAAATCCCTCTATCCAAAAAGAGTCTAAGTTATTACAGTTGAAAGTGTGTACAAGTTTTTTTTGAACGGAAAAAACAACATTATATTAACGGAGTACCAGTAGTACTCAGAAAGTAGTGGTACTCAGAAAGTTACATCTAAGAGTTACATAAGGATGGAGGTTGTTCAAAGTTGTAACTACAATAATTTCCATGAGTACTTCTGGTACTCCTTTATAATTAATACAACATTTTTTCCTTTAAAAAAAAAAACAATAACCATCCTTATATACATATCCTCAAAAAAAAAAAAAACCATCCTTATATACATACTATTATGGGATTTTTGCAGGGATAAAAGTCAATTTAGTCCCATAACTTTCAATTTTTTTGAAATGGTCCCAAAAAAGTTAAATATATCAATTTAGTCAAATTTTTTACAAATTGTTTTGGTCCCAAAAAAGTTAATTGTACCAATTTAGTTCCATTTTTTTGCAATTTGTTCCATTTTGGTCCTAAAAAAGTTAAATGTACCAATTTAGTCCCAATTTTTCACAATTACATTTAACTTTTTTTTGGACCAAAACAAAACAAATTAAATTGTGAAAAAAATGGACTAAATTGATACATTTAACTTTTTGAGACCAAAACAAAACAAATTGCAAAAAAATGGGACTAAATTGGTACATTTAACTTTTTTGGGATCATTTCAAAAATGGTAAAAAGTTATGGGACTAAATTGGATTATATCCCCTTTTTGCACCAGTCCTTAATCAACAAAAGTTTCTTCTGGTCTACCATATCCTAAGTACCTAACCTATATATTTACATTTAGTTATTATTACAGTTGAAAGTTTGTGTACAAGTACATTCAACAATAATGGATCCAGTTTCTTCTGGTCTACCATAACCTAATTAGTAATTAAGTACCTAACCTATATATATTTACCTTTAGTTATTAATACATTTGAATGCTTGTGTACTAGTATATTCAACAATAATGAATGCAGTTTCTTCTGGTCTACCATAACCTAAGTACCTAACCTATATATATTTACCTTTAGTTATTAATACATTTGAATGCTTGTGTACTAGTATATTCAACAATAATGAATGCAGTTTCTTCTGGTCTACCATAACCTAAGTACCTAACCTATATATATTTACCTTTAGTTATTAATACAATTGAAAGTTTGTGGACTAGTATATTCCACAATAATAGATGCATTTCTTTTGGTCTACCATATCCTAAGTACCTAACCTATATTTACCATTAATTTTTAACCTTTAAAATTGTACAAATAATAAAAAATAAAATGATCATATTGTTAAGTAAATTAAACAATACAGTATTATTTTGGGAAAATTTCAAAATACATCATGTAACTTAGGTCGATTCCATTTTAAATTCTTTAAATTTTTTACTTTTTTAAAATACGTCCTAAGGTGTCCAATTTACGTCCTGTAACTTAGGTCGATTCCATTTTAAATCCTTTAAGTTTTCACTTTTTCAAAATACGTCTTAAGGTTGTCCAATTTACATTCTTTTTGTCGAAAATTAATTTTTTTTCGGAAACTGACACGCGCGGCTCGAACGTGTGTTTAAAATTGGGGCTTCCGGCAAATTTGGTGACTGGGCGCCACATGTATTAAAAACATGGTCACGTCATCATCCCCCTCTTATAAATATAAATATCAGATTTTGTTTATAGAAAAACAAATGTTTCAAAATACACCCTCAAAACTCAACTCGACGGCCCCTGTAAAAAAAAAGAACTCGACAGAATTTACAAATGAAAGGAAGCGAAATTACAGAGCAAACGTACAAGCGAAGTCTTCTTGTATTTGGTTGGATCGTTTCGTTTGTAAATTGGACAAAGAAGATGCAAATTGAACACCTTAGGACGTATATTGAAAAAGTGAAAACTTAAAGGATTTAAAATGTAATTGATCTAAGTCACATGACGTAAATTTGACAAAAAAGATGTAAATTGGACACCTTAGGACGTATTTTGAAAAAGTAAAAACTTAAAGGATTTAAAATGGAATCAACCTAAGTTACAGGATGTATTTTAAAATTTTCCCTATTTTTCTCCTTTTCTTCTCGCCTTAGAAATAAACAAAAGCCAGCATTAATTTATGCTAGCTACTTTTTTGCAATTGACTGCGCTAACAATTTATGATTTAGATGATGTTGATTAAGTGAAATGAAGCAGCTAGCACTCCAATTTTTACAATAATAATTTTTTGGAAAACAGTTGATCACAATATACAAATAGAAGGCATGAATTAAACTCCTTATTAGTATATATATGAGTGATTCCACAGCAAGCCACAATCAGTTTTTCTAACATATTCTTAGAGTTACTTAAAGAAAAAAAAACACAATAATGGAGATGCAGGCTTTCTTACCTTATCTTCTCCCTCTTCCTCTTCTTCTTATTCCTTTCTCTCTCTACCTCGGCTTGTTCATCCGTAAATCAGCATAATCTTCCTCCTGGCTCAAAGGGATGGTCAATGCTAGGAGAAAACGTTGAATTTTCTATGTTAGGCCCTCAAAAGTTTATCCAAGAGAGAATGTAAATTAAAATACTCTAATCATGTGTTCAAAACCTCATTGTTAGGTGAGAAAATGGCAATATTCTGTGGTGCACAAGGTAACAAGTTCCTCTTCATGAATGAAAACAACCTTGTACAGTTTTGTATTCCTAAATCCTTGATAAAAGCCTTGTTGTTCCCTGAATTTGTCAATAGCAGCTTGAAACGAAGCTTCGACTACGACATCCTCAAGCCTGATGGATGCGTTGGCTCGCAAGCAAATGGATAGTGATTGGAAGCCTGGTTCAGTTGTGAAGGTTGTACCTTTGTCGAAAAAGTACACCTTTGAGTTGGCTTGTAAATTGTTTCTAAATGTGGTTGATCCAGAGAATATAAACAAGTTGTTTGATACCTTTAATTTGGTGACCAATGGGTTGTTCTCTATGCCAATAGATTTGCCAGCAGGGATGGCCTACAATCGCGCTATTAAAGGAGGAGGAATGGTGCGCAAAGTGCTGAAGAGGATCATCAAGCAGAGGAGGAAAGAGTTGATCGAGAGCAACGACAACGAGGGGCAGGATCTGTTGACGAAGATGCTGCTTGTGAGAGACGAGGATGGTGAGCCGTTCAGTGAGGTGGAGATTTCTAACAATATTAACTAGCTCAGCTGTCACTGCTGTGATCAACTATCTTTCTGAACTTCCTCACATTTATGAACAAGTTTTCAAAGGTATGAATCTTATTGAGTTAAAAACCTTTTTTCTCTCAACATAGTCAACAAATTCAATTTAGTCCCGTAACTTTATATATTACGTATAATTTTGCCAAATGACGTTGTTTATGGTCCCGTATGTAACTTTCACTTTTTTGCAAATCGTCCCAAGGCATATATGCCCATTGGTTGGTGTATGCCTTTTTATCCCGAACTCCGATTGACTTGATTCTCGTTTCATTTCGACCATATATTTCATGTGATCTACTCTTTGAATTGATCCATCCACTTGATATTTCGTAATTTGCTTCAAACACTTTGTTTTCCCTATAAATCAAGCAAAAATGATCGTGTATCAAAAACTCAACAATTTATAAGTCATTTTTACATGATTCTTGCAAGCATAAAACGACATTCAAAGCATAATTAATCCACAAATTCGAGCAATCTCACGACAAATCACATATGCAAAAAATGACTTTGTTTGACCAAAAATGGACAACAATTGAGCAATGTACAAAGTTACTGGACCAAATTGAATTTCTGCGTCGTTTTTTAGTTTGACTAATAACGTACGAGCTAGAGATTTCATTCATTTTTCTATTTCCCGTCTCTCTCTTATAGAACAAATGGAGATATCAAGATCGAAAGGTCCCAATGATCTAGCCCTCGGATAGCTTCCCCTTAATTAATTAATTCTACCATTTAATCAAAGAACGCGCGATCTAATCTCAAATCTTATCCCAGCCAGTGATACCACCAAACTAACTCGAATTATTTCTTTTGTTTAATTAATTAGAAAGTACAACTCTCAATTAATCTATTCCTACTAATAAACCCAAAACACGTATTCAAGATTCAACTCGAGAAACGCATTAAAGAACTAAAACAATAGTATAAACTAGACCATGAATACAAGACGCTCGTTTCATACAACCTAGACGTTATTATTCTCTAAGGTATTCTGCCCTAGTTGCTATAATTCCCATAATATTATAACAATTACGGATTATAATTTATGAAATAGCATAATTAATAAAAGGTTTCACATCTTCAGACTAAAATAAAGAAATTAGCTACGCATAATAAACGGACTAACACAATTATAAAGATAATTCATAGTGTTCAACCTCATTAACAAGAGAGAATA
This sequence comes from Galeopsis tetrahit, assembly GCA_963675135.1. Lineage (NCBI taxonomy): Eukaryota > Viridiplantae > Streptophyta > Magnoliopsida > Lamiales > Lamiaceae > Galeopsis > Galeopsis tetrahit. Next base: position 8,984,253 of record OY776125.1, on the reverse strand, counting down.
ATGAAAAGTTGAATAATCAAACCACAAGTAAAAACATCCAATCCCTTTTTCTTCTCTACAATGTCACGCCAATTGTCGTTCTCCAAAAAAACAACTCCTTCACTTGCTTGCTTCCCAAGTTTCAAGAAGACGGCTGGTCTGCCCTTCTTCCCTAAGGCCTCCACTTTCCAAATTAGTTCTCAAAACCCAATCTAATTCATGAGGCCCATCTCTTCTCTTTTGTTGCCAAAAATCCCCGGGTTTGACAATATGCACCTCCATTTCAGATGGATGCACTCCCCCGTATTGCACCCCCTAAAAATCGGCCTAACATAGATGCACCCCCTTAATTGTCATAAATACCCTTTCCACCATAAAATACTGATTACTATCCACAACCCCACATAAAACCCTAATTTCTTCTTCATCCTCCTCCCTCCACCAAACAACTCAACCCCCAACCCCGCCGCCGCCATCCACGACGGAACCCGCCCACCCTCGCCGCCGCCTTCGCTCTCTCTCTCTCCATCTCTCTTCTCTCTGTTTTCTGTAAAAAAAAAAAAATTGCAGCGGCTGCACCCTTGCTCTCTCTTCTCTCCATCTCATCACTAGAGCGGCCCTCCCTCGGCCGCGCCGCCGCCGCCTGTATTAAAAAAAGTCGACTTTCCTGGCACCGCCGCCGCCCCCCACCTGAAGCCGCTCGCCCGAAGATCAAGTCGTCTGCCATGGCCGTCGTATTTCGTCGCTGCCTCATCACCGACGAAAACCTCCAGAGCAGCCTTCGATTCACGCCGCCTGAAGCCGACGCCGAACCACCGCGCTCCCATTTCTGTAAGTAAATAAAATAAAAAAAACTTCTCAGCGGCCGCGCGGCCGCTCCCATCCATCGGCCACCGCGACCACCCTTCTCTCTTCTCTCCTTCTCTTAATCGTCCCCACCTCCATCCCACCTCTTTATTAATTTTAGGGTTTTCTGCTTTTGCATAAACCCAACCTCTTTTTTTTATGGGAGGGACTATCAACACCCCAAAATATGTTATACACACCCCAATTGTTATACATACCCCACTAAAATTTAAAAATATATTTAAAATACTAAACACACCCCATTTTTTTCCTTTCATACCCTTCTTCATTCAAAATCTCTTTTTTACTGAACACACCCCATTAACCTTTTCTCCTTTACAAACAAAACTAAAAAAAATAAAAATTGGGATTTATGGAATTTTTTATATTTAGGGTTTATAGAAATTTTGATACTTTTGAATTGTTTAGATGATTTGGAATGATAATATTGTAAACATCTCGTTGTTGAAGATATTGTGTAAAGATTGCATAAAGAAAATGAGTTGGATATGTTAAAATGTTGTTTTGAGTCTCGTTTTTAGGTCATTTTGCTGTTGTGTTTGCTGCTGTATCGAAAGTGTTCGGCCAGTAACTCATGTACAAACAAAGATGTGTTCGGCCAGTAACTCATGTACACTTAATGATCTGTTCGGCCAATAACTCATGTGCGCCTTTAGAGATGTTCGGCCACTCTGGCCGTACGCCACTTGACCAAAAAAAATTGAAAAAATTATGTTCGGCCGGAATTGGCCGTACACCCATTGATGTGTTCGGCCAGTAACTCATGTACACTCAACAATCTGTTCGGCCAATAACTCATGTGCGTCTTTAGGGATGTTCGGCCAGAGAGTGGCCGTACGCAACTTGACCAAAAAAAATTGGAAAAATTGTGTTCGACCAAAATTGGCCGTACACCCATTGATGTGTTCGGCCATTCCGACCGTACATACATTGATGTGTTCGGCCACGATTCTGGCCGAACATATCGTCGACTGGTAAACTCAAAATCTGTATATATCGTAAAAAAAATGTAAAAAATATTAAATATACTTATATTAACGTTGTTCATCACGTTTTCTTCTTCACAGACTATGTTTGTTATGATTATATCATCATTTGGAGGGTTTATGCATGAAGTAAAAGTAAAAAAATGTTTGAAAAAAGATTAAATGTTTGGAGAGTTAAAGAATTGGCATATGGGGTATGTTTATAATTATTAGGGATGTGTTTATATTTTTTTTTAAGTTTAAAGGACATTTTAGTAAATGCATTTATGTCTAATTTTGTCTAAATTTTTTTGGGGTATGTATAACACAATATGGGGTGTTGATAGCCCCTCCCTTTTTTTATTTTTTTTTATTTTCGATCATATAATGTCGATCAAATATACTCTCGTCGACGAGAGTGTATTTTTTCGACATTATATGGTTGATTTTTTTTAAAAAAAAAATTTACATTTTTCTTCAACCAATCGTTTTCGATTGTTGTCGACGGGAGTGTATATGGTTGACACTGGTTGGTCGAAATTTGTAAAAAAAAATTGTGATTTTTTTAAGTATATATTGAAATTTTTGTATTTTTTTTTTGGTTTGATGGTTGTCGAAAATGGTCGAAAATGATGTCGACGGAAGTAGTGGTTTTGGGGATGGTGAAAGAAATGATAGTAAGGGGGGTGCGTTCAGTAGGGAGGGTTGTATGCTATATTTTAATGAAGGGTATTTTTTATTTTTTGTTCTATTATTTTATTAATATACTGAAAGGGGGAGTGCATCTCTCCGAAATGGAGGTTCATATAGTCAAACCCAAATTCCCCAAGGCCCACTTAACTTTGTTTTCGACTCACAGGCCCATTGGCTCATTGATGTGGGTTTTAATTTTATATATGTCTCCAATTTTATCTGAAATAAAAAAAAAAAATACCACGGTAATTGAAAGTCATAAAATAATGAGTCGAAAAGATGAACTTTAATACCAATTTAATTCACAAAGAATATTTAATTAAAATACAAAAATATGCAATAATTTCGATTCATCGATGATTGACATGTGTCATATTAAAAAATAATCAACGTCCTGATAATATTGGAGACGACACGTGTTAAATATCCAATTAGGTAATCAGTGGAACACGAAATATGGAATAGAATTGGCATTGCGTGCTACTTTCTTGCAATTGCTATTAATTAGCTATTTAACTTTTCTTACGGTCTACCATAACCTATATTTACAAGTTTTAACCATTAAAATTGTACAAATAATTAATAACAATAATCAATCATATAAGGTATATACGTGCAAATTAAATTTGTGAGGGAGTTACTTTTCATTTGGAAATAAGATTTGTGTTCTAATGTAAAATAATATCTAACTTACTCTTATGTACAATTGGTTTACATATTACAAAACAGTAATATACACTTCGAACCCAATGTACACACTGTTTTGCACCTAATATTAATACCAGGAAAAAAAAAAAAGTTTCACCTAATAGTACTATACTAGTGCAAAACCCACAAATTTCGTGGGGATTGTAAAAAAATTATAAAAGAAAATGATAAAAAGAATCGATAAAAAAAAAAAGAGGGAGAGAAATTTGTATAAAAAAATTTAGGAGATTGAGAGAAAAGGAAAAGAGGTGAGAGAGAAAAATTGAAAAAAACTAAAAAAAAAAGTAAAAGAAAATATTGAGAAGACCTATAAAGGAAGGGGGGAAGAGAGAGAGAAGAATTGAAAAAAAACTGTAAAACAAAATAATTATTGTAAATCGTGAGAAAATTAGAATCGGCGTAGGAGAGAAGAAGATTTAGAAATAGTATATAAGGGTAGATAGTGCAAAACCCGCGGGAATTAAAGATAATTTTATATATTATTATTTAAAAATATAATTAAATTATTTATTTATTTATAAATTTAATTTAATGTTCAAAATTTTTTAAATTTATATCCATGTTAAATTTACAATAAAAAATAAAATTAGTAAAAATGAAGAATAAGAGGAAAAAATAAATATGAGAAATTTTGATGGTCGAAAAAAAAAATAAGAAAGAGAAAATAAAAAGGATAAGTAGATAATGGAGTTAGTTAAAAGAGAGATGAGAGAGAAAAAAAGAAAAAGAGAGAAAATAATGTGAAATTTTTATAAAATGAGAAAATGCAAATGGAAAGAATTTGGAGTGACACGTAGAAGAGAGAAGATTCAGAATTAGTATATAAGGGTAGATATATATGCCACAATAATCTGCACCCAAAAGTAAAAAACACTCATTAAATAATTAAAAGTCAGCATTTTGTGCTACTTTCTTGCAATTGCTATTAATTAGCTATTTAACTTTTCTTGCGGTCTACCATAACCTATATTTACAAGTTTTAACCATTAAAGTTGTACAAATAATTAATAATCGATCATATAAGGTATATACGTGCAAATATAAATTTGTGGGGGAGTTACTTGTAGGTACAATTTGAAAATAAGATTTGCGTTCTAATTAATGCAAAAAAATATATAACTTACTTTTAGATACAATTGATTTACGTACTACGAATAATAGGGATTTTTTTTACGTCCTGTAAATTTCACCTTTTTTGAAGAACGTATTAAAAGAGATGAAACAAATTAATTTATGTCTCATAATTTCATAAATTGTTTAATTTACATCCCAAAAAAAAGATAAAAATTTAATAATTTCGTCAATTGGTTAATATACATCTTTTTTCTTCATTTTGCAACTTATAAATAATGACTTGTAATATTTATTTTATTCACATGTTCATTGTTTTTTCACGCTATACACGTCGAGTTTGACCCCAATCACTTTTTCTAACATATAAACTCAATGTACACTTAGAGTTTCTTAAAGAAAAAAAACACAAGAATGGAGATGCAGGCTTTCTTACCTTGTCTTCTCCTTCTTCTTCTTATTCCTTCCTCTATCTACCTCGGCTTGTTCATCCGTAAATTAAAGGGCTCCAACGATCAGCATAATCTTCCTCGTGGCTCAAAGGGATGGCCAATGCTAGGAGAAAACGTGGAATTTTCTATGTTAGGCCCTCAAAAGTTTATCCAAGAGAGAATGGAAAAATACTCTAATGATGTGTTCAAAACCTCATTGTTAGGTGAGAAAATGGCAATATTCTGTGGTGCACAAGGTAACAAGTTCCTCTTCATGAATGAAAACAAGCTTGTACAATCTTGGATTCCTAAATCCATGAAAAAAGCCTTGGTGTTCCCTGAATTTGTCGATAGCAGCTTGAAGAAGGTGTCAGCCTTGATACGAAGCTTCCACTACGACTTCCTCAAGCCTGAGGCCTTAAAGCAGTACATCCCGGTGATGGATGCGTTGGCTCGCAAGCAAATGGATAGTGATTGGAAGCCTGGTTCAGTTGTGAAGGTTGTACCTTTGTCGAAAAAGTACACCTTTGAGTTGGCTTGTAAATTGTTTCTAAATGTGGTTGATCCAGAGAATATAAACAAGTTGTTTGATACCTTTAATTTGGTGACCAATGGGTTGTTCTCTATGCCAATAGATTTGCCAGCAGGGATGGCCTACAATCGCGCTATTAAAGGAGGAGGAATGGTGCGCAAAGTGCTGAAGAGGATCATCAAGCAGAGGAGGAAAGAGTTGATCGAGAGCAACGACAACGAGGGGCAGGATCTGTTGACGAAGATGCTGCTTGTGAGAGACGAGGATGGTGAGCCGTTCAGTGAGGTGGAGATTTCTAACAATATTATTGGGTTGTTGGTTGCTAGCTTTGAGACAACTAGCTCAGCTGTCACTGCTGTGATCAACTATCTTGCTGAATTTCCTCACATTTATGAACAAGTTTTCAAAGGTATGAATCTTATTGAGTTAAAAACCTTTCCTTTTTTCTCTCAACATAGTTAACAAATTAAATTTAGTCCCGTAACTTTATACATTACGTACAAATATCACCTTTTTTGCAAATCGTCCCAAGGCATGTGCAAAAAACGACTTTGTTTGACCAAAAATGGACATAAATTGAGCAACATACAAAGTTACTGGACTAAATTGAATTTCTGCGACATTTTTTAGTTTGAGTTATTACATATATACGAGCTAGAGATTTCATTAATTTTTCTATTTCCCGTCTCTCTTTTATAGAGCAAATGGAGATTGCAAGATCGAAAGGTCCCAATGAGCTTTTGACTTGGCAAGACATGGAAAAAATGAACTACTCCTGGAAAGTGGCACGTGAGTCACTCAGGCTAATGCCGCCTGCACAAGGGTCATTCAAAGAGACCACAACTGATGTCACCTATGCTGGTTTCACCATTCCTAAAGGATGGAAGGTACCTACGTAAAATTGTTTGTCATTTAGATGATCGAATTAAGCGCTAGTAGTTTAATTAATTATTTTGATTTTTTTTAGGTGTTTTGGACGGTTCATTCGTCACACAAGAATCCTAAGTACTTTCCTGAACCGGATAAATTTGATCCAGCGAGGTTTGAGGGGAGTGGACCAGCACCCTACACGTTTGTGCCGTTTGGCGGAGGACCAAGAATGTGCCCAGGAAGAGAGTATGCTAGGCTTCAAGTTCTGGTTTTTATGCACAATGTGGTCACAAGGTTTAAACTTGACAAGGCTATTCCAAATGAGAAGATAATAGCTTTCCATGCTTCCCCTACACCTGTTTATGGTCTCCCGGTTCATCTCCAACCTCATAAAAAATAAATTGTGGTTATCATACATTCAATAAATGTTGTTATTACGCCAACATTTGTCAATTATCTGTGAAAGCAGATCAGTTTAATTAATTAAAATATAAGAAAATATTGAACCATATATAAAGAACTTAGACTTCTTGTTTGAGATAATTCTACTTTACTTCCAGTAACATTAGGTCTATTTCTGTTTAAATCCTTTAGGTATATTTGTTTTGAGATTTTGATTACGTCTATTTCACGGATCTTTTAAGGCGAGCAGTTCAAATGCTCAGTGTCATTTAACACATGTCGACCTCCCCATTATTATTGGACGTTGATTATTTTTTAGAGTTACACGTGTCAATAATATGTCTACATAATAGAATAAAATGTGGAGTACCAAAATTGAAACGATTAATCTCATTCGGTCCGCTGAGTATATATAACTTGTTTACATAAGATATTTCGTTAAACAATATAAATAAATTAATTGCAGACTCGAATACGATATTAATTAATTCTTTCAAATAAACCATAACCCATACAATGCATCTTTTCACTAAATACTTGATTGCAAGAAAATCCCGAGGATAAAATGGGAGGTGGTTTGCAAACCTAAGAATGTAGATGGGTTTGGGGTGAGAAATTTAAAGTGTTTCAATCAAGCTCTATTGGAAAAATGGATGTGGAGATACTTATCGAGTCCGGTAGATTATGGGTTAGAATTATTAATTCTGTGTATTGGAAGGTAGTAATGGAAGGTAGTAATGGGGGAAAATGGGCAATTTGGAGGGGGGACCGACTTTGGTCTAGGTGGTGGAAAGATGTGGTAAAAACGGACTTGGGGCAAAATTGAAAGCTAATAAATATAATTAATTAATATTAATTATTTATTTATTTAATCCACACATGGAAGTGGATAAATGTAGGAGCAGTTATGGGATAACCTTCTATATATATAAGAAAATCCAACGGGATTTTTCTAACAACTTAACGCAGAGAGAATAATGTTCTCTTCCCAGTTTTCACTCTTAAAACAGAAGACAGAAACAGGGATTTCTTTTGTATTCTGTACACATCACGTAAATACAAATCAGAAGGGCATTTAGATTGTGGATAATAGAAGCGATTCATGCAACTCATGTGATCGTGTTCTGACAACGAGGATCACAGAACGTATGTGGAATTCAACCGGGTTCTATATCTTCCGCTGCATTGAGAATTACAGGTTGGTAATTCTAATTCTTATTTCTCAATTAATTAATTCCAACATTGGTATCAGAGCCAATGTGTTGGATTCTCGTACGTATGATTATATGCTTGTATGGGTTATATGTTTTTGGCACTGATTTGACATTACACACGGCATAGATGATCAATCTGTATTTTTTAAGATTTTCGATTTTTTCGAACGGTTGAATTAGGGGCTGAATTTTTTACTGTACATGCGTAGTATAGTGTAGATGATATCTGGAAAATTTCAGAATTTTTGGCCTTACCGTTTGGGAGAAAAAAAATCGGTCTTTGGAAATTTACAGAAACTTTGACTGGAAATTACGAATGATATATAGGGAATCGTGATTAATTCTTGTTACTGGGTTGAAGTACGTTGAATGAGGATTCCATCAATATAAAGTTCGTTAATTTTGGCCAAGAAACGAGTGAGTTATGAATTTTTGAAAAATTCACGTTTCTGGGGTAATTTTGAAAAGTTTCAGAAATTTTGTGGGTGGCTAAATGAGAATTAGATATTCTCTAGGGACCATTCTGCAATTAGTAGTTGTGCGCTCTTTCAAAATCTTATTTTGGCTCGTTTAGGCTCGTTATAACTCCGTTTTTTGTTCTGAAAATTCCTGTGAACTCCGTTTTTCGTGTAGATTCTTAATTTTCATAGTATGGGTGTATTTGAACAATGAAAAGTTTAAGTACTTATTTATCTATAGAAATGAGAACCTTGGTATGGACTTATTTCACTTGTGAATTAGCTATACGCATTGAATTAAATTTCTTTACGTAATTATGGGCTTGAAATTCATGTGTTCGAGTTTGTAAACATTAAATTAGTTTTAATGGTTGCTCGTTTTATGGGTATGACTCGAAAGAATAAGAACATTTAATGTTCAATAAATTCGAGATAATGGAGTTAAGCTCCGTGATTTTAAGAATTACATGATTACAAGTCACTATATTTTTTTTGGAACTTTACGTTGATTAATGGAGATTTATAGTTTGTCGCTCTTCTATTATCACGTAAGGATATTCCGATTGCAAAGCTCGTGATTTAATTGGAGTTAAAACTCGAGCTAAGACAATTCCAAGAGAACTTATTGTAGTTTTCTGAGATGAATTATGTCTAGATTGGAAAGTGATAATTTTATGAAAATTGTTGACATGATTGGGTAAAAAGATACTAGTGAACTAGTCGTTGGAACGACTTGTTTACGCGTTGAAAAATGATTAAGAGGATCCGACGTTCTTAGCTTGAGAAGTTGGAGCAACATTCAGATGGAGAACCCTGATCTGTAATTTTTCACATTATTTTTTCATAATATTGGTACTAAAGTAGTACTACAAGAGTGCATAAAATACATTGAAGGTTATTCGAAATCTTCAAGTTAACTACCTGATAGTGTAGCTGAAACGAGATTTTTCTGAAATAACCATTGTAGTTGGTTTATTAAACTTACAGTAGTTTTTTTTATTACCTGGTCTACTTTGGGTTGTTTTAACTTATAACATGATTGTGCTTTATTATGTTTATGTTGATAAATATTTAAGCATTCAAATTCATGTTGTTGAGTGGGAGTTTTAGCTATTTTTTTTGGATTAAATGCTAGAACTTATATTGTTCATGTTTTGGAGCTGAATCTGTTAAATGAGGATACTTAGTGAGATTGATGATTAATAGCTTTAAGTTATTTTTCGATATCAAATTTTGTATTGAATTTTTCAGATGTCAGTTAGCTTAACATTGAACATAGTGATACATAAATGAACATTAACTTGTTGAATCACTTCGATTATAAACCAGACAAAAGCAATTATTGTTGAGTTAAACTCAAAGACGATAATAATGACACATGGTGTCATAATTAATTTTTAATGTTCTTGGAAGAACATGATTCATTGGATACTATCAACCATATTATGGATGATCTTGAAGTTAGGATGGAGACTCAGATTATTAAGGTTCAAGAGATTTACCATAATTGAAAGGTATTCACATAGGTTGTGAAATACTGGTAAACTCGGTCATTGACGACATGATCTATAATTGTGAACAACACCGTACTGCCTATGATATTTGAGAATATTTGAAGGAGAAATATGGTGATACTTCATTTTTTTAGAAACATCAGATTCGGGATCGAATCCGATCACTTCGTGAAAATTGGGAACACTTGAGGGTCATTACAAATATTTGATGAAAGTATTGAGACTTTCACTTAGACACCTCAAAACATTGAGTTATATGATGAGTGACTTGAATTTGATTAAGTCTACATCTAATGTTCTCATTTCTAAATCCAGTTCTAAACATAAGAGATATTGGAGAGAAGGGACATATCTAGTAGCCTAAGATTGGGCACACTACTAGAAATATAGATATCAATCTCATTGCTAAGAAGAATAAGGATAAGAAATATGCTAAACTGAAAATGGATAAGAGTGAGATGACATGCAACCGAAGTAAAAAGCGTGGTCATTATACTCGTTAATATCCTGAGTCCACGATGGACAAGGTAGTTCGTTCTGATATTTGGTTGTGGCATAAATGTTTTTAGTACTGTATTTCCGTCTGAATCTTATGAATGAGGATTATAGACACAGAAATGACAGACCATTGACTAAAGACATATGAGAATTTGTAAATCTTTGTCTATTCCAAGACAAACGAGATTGAATTGTGTAGGGAACCGAGCTCGAGTTAAAGTCTACAGGCTTATAAAACTTGAGATTGACAAATGTCAATGTTTCATAATGCATGATGTATAGTTAGCTATAAAGATCACTCAGGATCTCACCTCCATATTTGTTCTTCTATGATTGAGATGTGATTTATTATTTCTTTTAGAGATGGTTGTGAATAGTATAAATGATGTAGATTATGGTACTAAACATTTATATGACTTTGGTTTGTATGAGAACAACAACTAGTTTTATGAAGCGAGTTCATAGTTACTAAATGTTTATTTCTCTGGCAATGCTTGAGTTATTGATGAAATTCGGTATGCTAGATTAGGTCATGTTGTGCAAGATTATGAGAACTGACTTGTGAAAGAAGGACTACGGTGTTTATCTTTATAAGTTGGGCTTTTAACACGTTGATATTGTCTTGCTCATAAGTGACTGAAAAACCATTTGATTATTGTTAATTCTTCATTGCATATATTTCGTTATGATAAATGTGATTTTGTAAATGTCAAATAACATGGAGCTAGTTGTTTTCACTTCTTACGTCGATAATTTTTCACGTGTTGGACTTGTCCATACAATTTCTCAACGTCTAGGCCTTTGGGTTGCTTTAGACGTCATTACCTAATAGAGGTTGAGAATAAATGACACAATTTTAAAGGTTTTAAGAACCTATAGAGCGTGAATGTTTATCCAACAGTTCAAGGAACTGTGTAATGAAAATGACATAATCCAACACTTATCAAAATCTAATACTGTTGCACAAGGATGTGATTGTAAGAAGGAGTACACGTTGTTGGATATGATAAAATCCATGATGACAAAACTTTAACTAGCATCTTTGGGAGATGAGTTGTTAATAATTGTCAACGTTTTATGAATAAAGTTATTCATAGATATTTACTTCAACTCCATTAGAACTTTGAACGAGTGAAATACCTGTTCTTGAGTAATTTTTTGTATCTGAATATCTGCAACTTATATACTTGATTCTACGAGTCAGTATGAAAAGTCGGGTTTGAGGGTTTAGAAACGTATCTTCATAAGGATATTGCGCTAAATCTAAACGATACATGTTGATCGATGATCGAGGAGTTGGGAGTGTGACATGAGATAGAATCACATAATACCATTTTTTCTGAGAATTTCCTAGTATTGGAAGCATTTGGTATGCTAAACCATTTTTGTGATTGAAATAATCACTCTCTATCAGATCCAAGTGGGAGTGATTTACTTAATGTGATATTTGATAGAAGTTTACCCATTAAAGATCAGATGGATCTTGATGAGAGTAATTATCTAGAGAAGATGTCACAGAGTTTCAATCTGAAACTTTTATGAAACGTGTGTCTAAGAGACATCATGATATTGAAGGACATGCCTTCTATGTATCTTCAGAAAATAAAATAAGTTTTAGTGAATGAGGAAGAACCTACCAACGTTTCAGAGGTTCTAGCTCGTTCTACAAGAGACTAATGAAAGAAAGCAATCGAAGAAACGACAGAGTCGATAAGGTCAAATCAAGTTTGAAAACTTGTCGATCTTTCATCGAGACACAAAGAAATTGAGAATAAATGGATTCTCATATTATTAAAGATACTGATGGGTCTATAGTGAGGTAGAAAAGTTCACATGGTATAAAATAATTATACTCAGGTGTGGGTATATAACTTTTTTCCGCCTGTTGTGAAATTTACCTTGATTCGTCTACTTCTGGCTAGATTTAGAGTTACATTAGAATGGACGTTTAGACTGTGTTTTCTCATTGGAGAGTTGGAAGAAGAAATACACATGTTGAGACAAGTAGGATTTCATTCTTCAAAGAAGAGGATAATGTTTGTGAATTGATGAGATCGATTTACGAACTTAAACAATCCTCAAGATAGTGGTACTTGAGACTTCATTGAATGATTGTCTCATGTAACTTTGTGATGATAGACAAAGACCATTGTGCTTACGTTAAACGGTCATAAGCAGTTTTGTAATTCTACCCTATGTATGTTGATACGATGTTAGCTGAAAAACGATAATGAGTATGTTTGGTGAAAATATTCATAGAGATAGTTCAAGAAAGTTACTTGGGTTGTCTTAAGAGACATATAAAGAGACTTCTAGAACAGAATCAAAATGGATGCATGAAAGCCTATTGATACTCTTGTTGTAAAAGACGAGTTATTAAACTATTATGAGTGTTCGAAAACTCAAAGATGAAATTTTAGTAGTACTATATGCGAATGTAATTGAAAGTCTGATGTATGCTAAGATGAGTGAACATCCAGACGTATGATGAGTTGTTGGTTTCGTTAGTAGATATCAATTCAATTCAGAATAGATACTGGTGACAGTATAAGGGATTGTAAGATATCAGAAAATGTACTACAGATTAACTGGAATTTGAAAGGGTATATAGACATGTACCATCCACTGTGCAAGTAGAGCTTGTGGCAAGTGCATTTGTAAGTACAAGAAATGGTTTGGGTAAGAAGTTTATTGAAATTTTTGAAAAAGAAAGCAGTCCATTAGGAGTTGTAACGATTCATCGTGGAATCAAACACTCCAGTAAGAGTTATAACGATTCACTATGGAATTGAACACTCTAGTCGAAGCTGTAACGATTCATTGTTGAATTAAACGCTCTAGTGGGAGCTGTAGCAATTCATTGTGGAATCGAACACTCTAGTGGGAGTTGTACCAATTCATTGTTGAATCAAACACTCTAGTGGAAGCTGTAACGATTCACTGTGAAATCAAACACTCTAGTGGAAGTTGTAACGATTCACTGTGGAATCAAACACTTTTGTGGGAGTTGTAACGATTCATTGTTGAATTAAACGCTCTAGTGGGAGCTGTAGAAATTCATTGTGAAATCAAACACTCTAGTGGGAGTTATACCGATTTATTGTTGAATTAAACACTCTAGTGGAAGTTGTAACGATTCACTGTGGAATCAAACACTTTAGTGAAAGAGTTGTAACTATTTACACTACCTTGAGAGTTGTAATGATTCACACTCCAGTGGGAGTTGTGGTGATTTACTACATAATCAAACATTTCAATGGGAGTTGTAGTGATTCATTGTAGTAATCAAAGTAGTTAAAGCTTACACTCGAGATTTCGAGTTTCATGAAAAACCAAACAAATGAGATACAAAGTTTTAACTTTGTATAAACTTTAAAAGAAGAAAATGTGATTCTTAAATGCATGACTACTCACTTGATGTTTGCAGATCCTCTTGTCAAACATATTCCTGAGAGATGTTTTAGACATCTAAGGTTTTGGGTTTGTGTGGATTTGAACATAGTGCTTTGTAGTTGTTAATGATGTTGAACATTTATGTATTGTGAATTATATGATGTTTCATATAATAGTATGTCAACAAGTAAAGATTGGCTCTCTCATACGAGCAATCGCCTCTGACATCGAGGCATGTGCAGAGATGAGATTACTTAGAAATAATCGTAATAGATCTTACCACAAATCTATTTAACTTGTTACGAAGCTAAATCAACGAATTTTCTGGACTATAGTGGGAGGAAATTCAAGTTAAGTGTCGAGGATACACTTGAACTGTGATTTACACGATGTCAAATAAAAGAATGACATACGCTTCCATCTTGGGAAGTTAAGATATCGTGACATGTGTTTCATACCACATGTGCTAAGATGACCATAAGGAAATGAGAAAGATATCCCTATTTTCTCATTGTATGAGACCTTGAGGGTTAAGAAATCCTCTAATAAGTACCCTTACGACTTTTTACTATATTCTTAAGTCTTCACTCTAGTGTTGCTACTTTAGCATGTTACCAATATCTATAAGTTATATGGCCATGCGGTGCATGTCTAGGAAAGCAGCTATAGTGGAAGTCTGGAGATATTAGTGTAAAAGGAAGGACGTCTTTATTAACATGTTCTATTGTATTCATTGATCGATCAATCGAGTTGGGAACTTGATTATGAATACATAGATTTGATAAAAGGTTGAATATGCTCTTATGTTCAAGGGATTGAAAGAGATATGTCAACTGATGTTAAATTGAAAGAGTTCTGGGGTATAACGAGTTTTGAAATCTTCATATAAAACTGGTTGAGTTGCTATATATCCTTAACAAGTGTATAGCGTGGAAACTCATATTCTCGAGGGTCGCACGATTTATTTGCATGTATGAAAAAGGTGTTATGTGATGGTACAAAGATGTGAAGTAGAGGAGTATAAGACTCAAACTTCATGTGTGAGTGGGAGATGAAAGCTAATAAATATAATTAATTAATATTAATTATTTATTTATTTAATCCACACATGGAAGTGGATAAATGTAGGAGCAGTTATGGGATAACCTTCTATATATATAAGAAAATCCAACGGGATTTTTCTAACAACTTAACGCAGAGAGAATAATGTTCTCTTCCCAGTTTTCACTCTTAAGACAGAAGACAGAAACAGGGGTTTCTTTTGTATTCTGTACACATCACGTAAATACAAATCAGAAGGGCATTTAGATTGTGGATAATAGAAGCGATTCATGCAACTCATGTGATCGTGTTCTGACAACGAGGATCACAGAACGTATGTGGAATTCAACCGGGTTCTATATCTTCCGCTGCATTGAGAATTACAGGTTGGTAATTCTAATTCTTATTTCTCAATTAATTAATTCCAACAAAAATGGTAGGTGGTTTTGGGGTAGTTAATTTAGAACATCAATTAGGAAATGGGAGTAGTTTCAGATTTTGGGATGAAGTATGGACGGGTGAGAGAACAATCAAGCTAAGGCACAATTTCCTAGACTTTATGGACTCAGTTTGGATAAGCACAATCATATTGATAGAGGATGGGGGGCGGGGTAGAGGGGAATTGGGAGTGGCAGTGGGCTTGGCGCAGGGAGTTACTCGAGAGGGAAACTAACATGCTTGATGAAATGTTGTCTTACATTGAGGCACTGGGTAGAGGACAGGTGGAAATGGAAGGCGGGCAAGAAAGGTTCATTCAAAACAATGCCAAGTGTTTTGTGTGAAGAAGAAGCAGAAACTATTGGACCTATATTAGTAAATACACTCTCATTCTTATTTATTGTATAGGCCCACCTTAGTTTCCTATGGGCTCTCTTATAAAGCCCACTAGGGTTAGGTTAGACCTAATTCTCTCTTGTATAAATACTCATTGTAAATCTCCTTTACAACTAATCAAGAAATCATATTTTCCATATCACTTATATTATCTATATGGTATCATCGAGTCTCTTGGCTCACGCCTGATCCACACCAGCCGCCGCCGCCGCCGCTATCCAGCCCTAGCCGCCGCCGCCGCCGCTGCCGCCATAAACCCCAGCCGCTGCTGCATCTTCTTCACTGCTGCACCGCCGCCGCCGCATCTCTCTGAGAGACTGCCGCCGCCACCAGTCGACGACACCACGCTTCTCCGCTGCTATACCCATCACCATGGCCACTCCACCTCAGTCGCCTGCACCCATCACCTTCAAAGGTCTTGCAAACATGTCCCTGAAGCTTACTTCCACCAACTATGGTGCGTGGTCCTTTCAGCTTCGCCTCCTCCTCACTGGGCACAATCTCTTCGGCTATGTCTTGGGCACGCATCCGTGCCCACCTTCCACAATCCCCGCTGCCGAAGGCACCAACACCACCACCATCATCTCCAACCCTGCGCATGACCTGTGGGTGTGTCAGGATAACCTCATTTTCTCAGCCATGGTTGGATCAATGTCTCCAGAACTCATTCCTTTTGTTGCATCGACCAAAACCTCCTGTGAAGCCTGGTCGATGCTTGAGAGCATGTATGGAAAACCCTCCAGAGGCCGAATTCTTGCCCTCAAAACCAAGTTTCGCTCTCTGTCTAAAGGTGCTCGCCCAATCTCCGATTTTCTCATGGAAGTTCGCTCTGTGGTCGACGAACTTGCACTCCTCGGCATTAAGTCTGATGCCGAGGACGTCACCCTCCAAGTTCTCACTGGCCTTGATGAGTCCTATAATGACATCGCAAATGCCATCCAAGCTCGCGAGCAGCCCATCTCCTTTGCCGAGCTCTGTGACAAACTCCTCAGTGCCGAGGTCCAAATTGCCTCGCGACCTTCCTCGGCCTCAATACCTGCTTCTGCACTCACTGCGGGAAGATCGCATCATCGCTCCTCGCGCCCTAACTTCTCGCGACCTGACTCCTCGCGATCTGACTCGAGGTCCAGGCCTTCTGCCATTCGTCCTCGCCAGTCCTCGCAAAGGCCCTACCTTGGCACCTGCCAATACTGCCGAGCACCTGGTCACACTGCTCGCACCTGCCCTGAGATTAACTCAGTCCCCCCACTCACCGCTCCTTCTATGGGTTCTCACCGACCGCCTAGACGGTACTCACCACCTCCTCGCCCCAATCGACCAGATGCTCGCCCGGCCTATTCGGCCCACTCGGCCTCCTCGGCACATCCTGCCGAGCACTGGATCCTTGACTCAGGTGCCTCGCATCACATCACCAACGATCTCGCCAACCTATCTCTTCACTCGCCCTTTGATGGAGCTGACAATGTTGAAATTGGTGACGGTAAAGGTTTACACATATCTCACACTGGCTCTATGTGCTTTCCTCACCTTACATCTCTCAAGTTTTCAAATGTCTTGGTCGTCCCACACATCTCGAAAAACTTGATTTCGGTCTCTAGTCTCTGTCGTGACAATAATGTTAACATTGTCTTTGATCGTTCTTCCTTTCAGGTGCAGGATGGTCACTCGGGGAGCATTCTCCTCACTGGGAGTCGTATAAATAATCTATATGTCTGGCCGGCACACATGTCCATCACCTCACCGCAAGCCTTCACATCTCAACACCTCACAACGACCACCTGGCATGCTCGCCTTGGCCACCCATCAACAAAAATCCTCGCTCATACCCTCTCTAAACTTAGTTTATCCAGTGCTCCATCAAAACACTTCAATTGTAACTCATGCTCATGTATCAAGAGTCACAAACTACCTTTTTATGATTCAAGCATTACATCTACTAAACCACTTGATGTTATTTTTTCTGATGTCTGGTCGTCACCTGTTTTGTCTCCTGATAATTTCAAGTACTATGTGCTATTTGTTGATCATTTCAGCAAGTACATATGGGTTTACCCTCTAAAAAGAAAATCAGATGTTCTCCCCACCTTTACCACATTCAAAGTCCTTGTTGAAAACACCTATCAAAACACAATCAAAACCTTTTACTCTGACAATGGGGGTGAATTCATTGCTCTTCGCCCCTTTCTTCAAACCCATGGCATTGCACACCTCACCACCCCACCTCACACACCCGAACATAATGGCATGTCTGAACGTCGCCATCGTCATGTGGTTGACACAGCCCTAGCTCTTCTTCACCATGCCTCCATGCCTCTCACCTACTGGCCCTATGCTGTTTGCACAGCAGCCTATATCATAAATCGCATTCCCAAAATCAACCTCGACATGGCATCCTCCTTTGAAAAACTCACTACTCGCCCCCCTAACCTAACCAAACTCCGAGTCTTTGGCTGCCTCTGCTATCCTCTCCTCCGCCCCTACACAACTCACAAACTTGATCCTCGCTCCACTCCATGTATCTTTGTTGGGTACTCGCCCACACAAAGTGCTTATCTCTGCTTTGATCGCTCCACTAACCGAATCTACACCTCGCGTCATGTTCAGTTTGTAGAGCATACGTTTCCTTTTTCAAAACCTTCTCCCACTAATCATTCATCCTCCCTGCCGACATCCACCTCCTCGCCACCCAGCTCCTCGCCCACACTTATCGCACCTGTGCTCCCTCACCTCGCCACAACTGTCCTCGACCACAATCCCGTGCCTACCAATCCCCAACAACCAACACTGGTCGATCAACAGCCTATACCCCCACCAGCCTCCTCGCCAGTTGCAATCATACCTGACATCCCTGTGCCGACCAATGCTCCCTTACGACCTCCTGCATCTCGCATGGTAACTCGAGCTCAAAACAATGTGTTCAAGCCAAACCCGAGGTATGGACTTACTTCTGTCATCGCCTCTGACATTGAGCCGAGTTGTGTATCGCAGGCACTCAAAGATAAAAACTGGCGGGCAGCCATGTCGGCTGAATTTGATGCCCTTCTCCAAAACGGCACCTGGGACTTAGTTCCTCCCACTACATCTCAAAACGTGGTCGGCTCCAAGTGGGTGTTTCGTATTAAGCGAAAACCTGATGGCACCTTGGATAAATACAAGGCTCGTCTGGTCGCCAAAGGCTTTCATCAGCGACCAGGTGTTGACTTCACTGAAACATTCAGCCCCGTCGTCAAGCCCGCCACTGTGCGAACTGTCCTTAGCATTGCGGTTACCAACGACTGGCCTCTTCGCCAATTCGACGTCAACAACGCCTTCCTCCATGGAAAGCTCTCAGACACAGTCTTCATGGCTCAACCTCCGGGCTTCAAAGACAAGACTTTTCCCACTTATGTCTGTCAACTTCACAAATCCATCTATGGCCTGAAGCAGGCTCCTCGCACATGGTACTATGCTCTTCGCTCTTTCCTTGTAGACATTGGATTCATCCCCACTCACTCTGATGAGTCACTGTTCGTCTACAACAACAATGGGGTGGTCGCCTACTTCCTTGTTTATGTCGACGACCTCATTCTGACGGGCAACTCCTCGCCCATGCTCGCCCGGGTGGCTGCCGACCTCAGTGCCAAATTCTCAGTCAAGGACCTTGGTCCTCTATCCTATTTCTTGGGAGTGGAAGTTCTTCGCTCTAAAACTTCATGCCTGCTCTCCCAACGCAAATACATCACTGATCTGCTCGCCCGATACAACATGATCGACTCCAAACCAGTCCAAACTCCACTATCAACCTCTGCTCGCCTCACTCTATCAGATGGCACCCCTCCCGCTGACTCCACTCAGTATCGACAGGTGCTCGGCAGCCTTCAGTATCTCCAGCTCACCAGACCTGACATCGCCTTTGCCGTCCATAAGCTATCTCAGTTCATGCATGCACCCACCCTCACTCACTGGACTGCTGTCAAGCGTCTACTCCGCTACCTCAATGGTACAAGGGATGTCGGAATCAACATTACCCCATCCTCATCCTCCTCGCTCCACTGCTTCACTGATGCTGACTGGGCAGGCGACCACGATGATCGCACTTCCACGAGTGCTTATGTCGTCTTTTTGGGGGCCAATCCCATCTCATGGTCGTCCAAAAAGCAGAAGTCTGTTGCTCGCTCGTCCACTGAGGCCGAATATAGAGCCATTGCCGCAGCGGCCTCTGAAGTGCAATGGCTAACATCCTTACTTCAAGAACTACACTTTCCGATTTCTCCAGTGCCTGTCATCTACTGTGACAACATTGGGGCCACCTACTTGTGCTCAAATCCTGTGTTTCACTCACGAATGAAACACATTGCCATCGACTTCCACTTTGTTCGTGACCTTGTCAAAACTGCTCGCCTCCGCATCTCGCATGTCTCGACTGCCGACCAGCTTGCTGATGCCCTCACCAAACCTCTCTCCAGTGCTCGCCTTCAGCTCCTTATGACCAAGATTGGACTATCCTATGGTACTCCATCTTGAGGGGGCATATTGGACCTATATTAGTAAATACACTCTCATTCTTATTTATTGTATAGGCCCACCTTAGTTTCCTATGGGCTCTCTTATAAAGCCCACTAGGGTTAGGTTAGACCTAATTCTCTCTTGTATAAATACTCATTGTAAATCTCCTTTACAACTAATCAAGAAATCATATTTTCCATATCACTTATATTATCTATAGAAACTACACTACACCTTTTTCTGGGCTGCATAATTGTTAATCAATTATGGTACAATTGCTACAGCTGGCTCGGGCTATACTCCCCACTACATGGACCAGTTTCTGTCACACTCGGGTATGTTGTGGGGCAAAAAGGGACGTAATTAACTTGGCAATTGGTATCTGGATTTGTTTCGTTTGGGTCATATGGAGATGGCGAAACAAAAAGATCTTTGAGAATATTAGTTGGGACTCGGGGGAAATATTAGATGGAAGTGAAAGGCAGATTATGGAGTTGGCTTTCTTGCTATGGAAACACACTGAGATTCTTGAAACTCGAACTGTATTTTTTATTCTTTTATTACCTCACGATCACTACTGCTGATACCTTCAATTGATCATGTAATCACTGTTTTGAAATTTCATTATCAATATACCCTATTTGCTTGATCAAGAAGAAAAAAAAAGTAACTAGATTGGCACTAGTAAATGCACACTTCAACTTGGAGAAAAAAATTATTTACACCCCGTAACTTTTACCTTTTTGGAAAAAAACGTTTCAAAAAAGATAATATTTTAATTTACGTCCTATAATTTCATTAATTGCTTAATTTACGTCCCATAATTTCGTAAATTGGTTAATATACATCATTTTTCTTCATTATGCAAATTATAAATAGTGACTTGTAATTAATATTTTTTTAATCCACATGGTCATTATTTTTTCATGCTATACAAGTCAGGTTTGACCATGTTACAATTTTTTGTCGGTTTTTCATAATTTTTATGCGTACTTGACAAAAGCGTGAGTGAAACGATGCCATTTTTGTGTATTCGCAAAAAAAAAAAAAAAAATTGGACGTAAATTAATCATTTTACAAAATTCTGAAACGTAAATTAAAATTGTTTTTTTTGTGACGTTTTTCAAAAAAAGGTGAAAGTTATGGTAAGTAAATAATTTTTTTCTCCTTCAATCCGATATGCACACCATTATACACCTAATAATAATACAAAAAAAATAAAAAGTTTCACCTAATAGTACTATGCCAAAATAATTTGCACCCAAGATTAATAAAAAACTCATTTTTTTTCTCCATACCAATCCCATTGAAATAAATAATTAAAAGTCAGCAATGTGTGCTATTCTTGCAATTGGTTTTAATTAGCTATTTAACTTTTCATGCAATGAATAGAGGCCACCATGTCAATCCCGGGGGTTGATTTAACCTTTTGATGTTCTAACATTTTGCTATATATATAGCACAATTAATTAAGGCTATTAAATTAAAATTTGAAAATTTAACAAAAAGGTGCAAAATGGCAGACATATTACAAAGCAAATTAATTATTTTAACGTTTAACAAGAGAGGATACAACTAGGATCTGTCTGACAACACGAAATATCACACGAGGGACACGAATACAATCCTACTTTGCCCCCCTTCAAATCATCTTGGCCTGGAACACCCTCAAACACGCAAGACGGCCCGGAAATCTTTCTCGTTTCACAACTCATCGGGCCTACGGGCGCTTGCTCCGCCTTCTCCATGACCAAATGCTGCGAATTGAGTTGGTTGCACCAATTTGACGCCAGGGCTATGAAAACCATCAGAGTTATTGCAATTGATGTATTACTCATTGCTATTAATTTTATTTATGTCAAAACAATGTCTAAGAAGGGTATTAATATTTTATATATATATGATTTTGGAAAAGTGAGAAAATAGTTGATAATATAATCCAAAAGTTTTTTATATTGTGAAAATCAAAAGCTTAAGAGATAAAGTTAGTATAGCTTATAAGATTGCGTTATATTTTCTAAATACACCACCACTAAAATCCTGGCCAAGTGGGTGTTGATTTCACAATTAATTATGTTTTTGCTTTAAAATGAGAAACACAATATTTTATTAGGGTGTGAGGTGGACTTTGAAATCTAATTATCAAAATATATCTCGAAGATTTTGCAACTCCAATTAATAGTTAAATTTGTAATTATGTGTTGAAATCAGGATAGAAGCCATCTCATAACTTTCTACCTTTTTTGAAATGGTTTCAAACAAGTTAAATGTATCAATTTAATCTCATTTTTTGTCATTTATTCTGTTTTGGTCCAAAAAAAGTTGAATGTACCAATTTAGTCTCATTCTTTCACAATTTGTTATGTTTTGATCCAAAAAAAAAATTATATTTAATTGCGAAAAATGAGACTAAATTGGCACATTTAATTTTTTTGAAATCAAAACAAAACAAATTCCAAAAAAATAGGACTAAATTTATGCATTTAACTTTTTTGAGACCATTTCAGAAAATATTGAAAGTTATGGAACTAAATTGACTTCTAACCCTCTTAAATAGGGTGGGATTTAATTTATGTCTAAGGGTACATATTATAGTACGTATTATTCTACTATATGATTTTGGAAAAGTGAAAAAAATAGACGATAATATTATTAAAAAGTGTTTGATATTGTGAGAATCAAAAGCTTTAGAGATAAAGTTAGTATAGCTGATACGATTGCGTTAGATTTTTTAAATACATCCCTAAAATCCTCTAAAACGTATTGATTTCAAAATTAATTAATATTATTTTCTTTAAATGAGAACCACAGTAGTATTTGATTTGGGTGTAAGGTGGTCTTTGAAATTTAATTATCGAAATCTCAGAGATTTTGTAATTCTAATTAATAGTTATATTTGTAATTATGTGATATTTAATCTATGTCAAAACAATGTGAGACTAATTATTATTTAATCTTTCGTTGGAGCGGGATCAATTTTAGTACCTCCTGATAACAAAGAACTACAGTTGAAAAACTAAAAAGACAGGACTATTTGTGATTTTTTTTTCTCAATAAAAGGAAAATAGAATCAATATGATATTTAAAATTAACGTACCGGAATTCAAAATAAAACAATGTCACCGTGATATGTCTTCAAGAACTAATTAAGCATAAACAATAATCTTCAAAAGTGTCTAGATCTTTAATTGCCAGAAAACAAATTAAAATTGTTGATAGCCTCTCGGAGGATGTATATCATTTTGATCGAACCACTTAATTAATCAAGATGTGTTGTTTCTTATTTAAGTTATATAAAATTGATTGTTTATAAACTTTGTTGGAGTTGAACATCATATTGTTGAATTCGTAATCTCTGTACAGAAAAAATAAAGAAAGGCTTGAGAAATTAAGTTGAAGCAAATTTGATTAATGACTAAGAAGAAATATATATTCAATCACTAATCAATAAGAAAACACTAACAAATTAACGAATGTGAATTTAAGAAGAGCTAAAGAGGTCAATCAAGTGGAAACTTTGTTGGGAGACCTATTGTACTTCATATGGCTCTTCACTAGTTGTCCTGCAGCTATTGCTGAGAGTAGGGACAGCTCTCCCGCGAGAACAGACCCGGCAACAATGGTGGCTAGTCGCCTAGAATTGGCCCCCGGAGTGTCCTTACTGGCTCCCTTAACTCCGAGCAAGTTGAGGCATGCGGCCTGTGAGGGGAGCTGAGTTCCACCGCCTACGGTACCAACCTCTATGCAAGGCATGGTGACTGAGATGTGAAGGTCCTTTCCTTCGTTAACTGCTTCGAGCATGGTGATACAGTGGGAACTCTCAACGTTTTGTGCAGGATCTTGACCCGTTGCAAGGAAGACAGCAGAGACGATGTTGCTTGCGTGAGCATTGAAGCCACCGAGAGCTCCTGCCATGGCGGAACCTGTGAGGTTCTTTAGCATGTTCAGTTCGACCAAGGTAGCGACGTCAGTTTTGAGCACCTTCTTCACAGTCTCTTCGTTGATTATAGCCTCGCACACAACTGACTTGCCCCTGCCTTCAATCCAATTGACGGCAGCTGGTTTCTTATCCGAACAGTAATTTCCAGAGATGCCGATGACATCCATGTCAGGAAAGTATTCTTTAGTGATGAGGAAATCGAGTACATTCTGGACACCCTTGGATACCATGTTCATCCCCATGGCGTCCCCTGTGCTGCAGGTGAATCTAATGTAGAGATTCTTTCCGGCGATGGCGCATTTGATGGTCTGGAGCCTCCCGAATCGGCTGGAACTGTTGAATACTTGCGACAAGGTCTCAAAATTGAGAGGGTCTTCAAGGAAGAACTTCAACTCAGCTGCACGTCTGGCGGTTGCGAATCTCACCACGGGGGCTCTAGTCATGCCGTCTCTGAGGATGGTGCAGGTGGCTCCCCCGGAGACGTAGATGGCCTTGCAACCCCTGTTGGTGCTAGCGATGAGGCACCCCTCCGTCGTCGCCATGGGGACTGAATACTCCACCTCATTTAGCAAGAGTGGGCCTGCGATGCCCACCGGAATCTGGACGTAACCCACAGGCATTTCGCAGCACTGGCCTAGTATAGCCTCGTAGTTGAACCCTTCCAGGGGCAAGCCCTCCAGGGATTTTCCGGTGATACGCTGCAAAGCTTCACGACGGATGGCAGCAGCGCGCTTACAATCACCCAACTTGGATTCGAGGGCGTAGGAAGGGATCTTCCCCTCCACGACAGACATCACCATCTCCTCATCCGAAAGGGAAAGGGAAAGCTGGGAAATAGGCTCCTCATTATCCACTGTTTTGTTTTTGATGAGTTGATCAGTAATTTCTTCTTCTTCTTCTTCGTCCAAAATGTCATCGGAGGTGGGATTAATGTGGGACTGGACGAAACCAATACCCATGAAGCCAAGGAGATAGATGAAGGAAGCGAAGAAGACGAGTATGGCGAACATTTGGGAGAGGTTAAGGATATGGAGAGGGGTGGAGCTGCGGATCTTCTCCCGCCATTGAAGCAGAAGATAATACACCGCCAAGAAGAAGACAGGCAACACAACAGTGTTGGCCACGTACACGGAGAGGGGCACCGCATCCGAACTAATTTGCGACTTTTTGAGAGGAGCGGCGGCCATCTTCATTCTGGTAGTGCTAGCTGATGTGAGTATGGATGAAGAATTGTTAATTTGTTTGAGAGAAGAAGAGATATTGGTTGTAGAGGGAATGCAGGGTTGTTAAATATTTATACTCCTAATTAGCTCTCTTAGTATATGGTGGTGAAGTGAAGCCCCAAGGAAAGTGTTACGAAACAGCCTACTACTTGCATTTGCATTGGACTGATTAACTAAACACTTAATTAGTCAAAGTCAGTGTACTGCAATTTAATGGAATTTTATATTGCTTTGCCTGTTGCTATTTTTCCTTTTCTTTTATTGTTTTAATTTTATAGATAGAATTTTTTTTTTATTTTTTTTGACAGAATTTCATAGATAGATAGGTAACCACAAAAGTTCAAAATTTTACACTCTACCTCATAGATTGTATTTATTTTTATTTTTGAATGTACATAAGATGTCTGTATTTTTTTATTTTTTTTTTTAATATATTCCATCATATTTACTATATATACGGTACTATATTAGGATTAATATAACAGATTGTGGATCCAAATTGAAAAAAAAAAAAATATATATATATATATATATATATATATATATAAATTATGATGACCCTCAAATGATGAGTTAAACCTCACTCAGTACTTCCAACCATGGATGAAAATATCCGGAAAAATTCCCGATATATCCTCGATATATCTATTTTTCGGGGTCACCGATATCGATATTGGTAAGAACCGATATTTCCACGATATTTTTTAAAAAATTAAAAATATCAATAAATATCGGTAGACAATAACAATATCGAGCCTAATATCGATAAAAATTCGAAAAAATATCGGAAAATGTCGATAAATTTCGAAAAATATCGATAAATGTCATACGAAATAACATAGTACATTATATTTTATAGTATAAATTTATCACTGATATAAAATGTATTCAAATTATTCTGTTGATTTTATATACTAAAGGTTTGTTATTAAAATTTTTTAATTTTAAAAATTTACATATATCCATCGATATTTCCATAAATTTATGGTCTCGATATTTCCACCGATATCGATATTTTCATCCTTGCTTCCAACCAAGGATAAAAATATCGGTATCGGTGGAAATATCGAGACCTTAAATTTATGGAAATATCGATAGATATATCGATATCGAATATCGATATCGGTAAATTTTAAAAATAGTAAAAATTTAATAACAAGTCTTTAGTACATAAAATCAACAAAATGATTTGAATACATTTTATATCAATGATAAATTTATATAAAATATAATATACAATGTTATTTCGTATGACATTTATCGATATTTTTCGAAATTTATCGACATTTTCTCGATATTTTCTGATATTTTTTCGATATTTTACCGATATTAGACTCGATATTGTTATTGTCTACCGATATTTATCGATATTTTCAATTTTTTTACAAATATCGTGGAAATATCGGTTCTTCCCAATATCGATATCGGTGACCCCGAAAAATGGATATATCGAGGATATATCGGGGATATTTCCGGATATTTTCATCCTTGCTTCCAACTAGTACACTACTCAAGATTGATTATATTATTCAGCCGGTCATGTTTGTTTGCTGCATGATTAACTTGTGCAGGTTTATGTATCAATTAAATAAGTACCCAACTTTGAATAATATGTCTGTCAAAAAAAAAAAAAACTTTGAATAATATGAATAATTAATTTCACAAAAAGTACACCAATTTCCTGGAAGTCCACACAGGGGGGCGGGGTGCAATACATTATTCTATTAATTTATGTGTTTTTATTATTCAAAACAACATTTCAACTAGACAATTTAATTAAAAATTTGAAAAATGGAGGTTACATCACTTATACCTATTAGGTAACCTGCTATAACAAGTTTATTTTTTTTTTTTTTTTTTTTTTGAGAGTTGCTATAACATGTTAAATGACCAAAAAGTTGTAGTAAAAGTTTGATGTTCCGATGTTAAGATTTTCTCCACAATAAATTTTCGGAATCAAAACCACGGGCCGATCAAAACACACAACTCTGTGACAAATGGACTCTTGAAGCCAAATTCAACTGTTTTGACCAGTTTTAAAGCACTTTTCTTTTTTTTCCTCAAATTTTCTTAATTACTTTTAATTTTTGATTTAAATACAATGAATCTAGAAATTCACCATATAGATGATATTGTATTTAGAAAATTCATTCAATCATATTTTAAGTATTAAGAAATATTTTTCACTCTTTTATAAGAAATGTTTGTCTTCTATGTATCACTTCCGTGTCAAAGTTATAGAACAAAAATTAAAATTTGAAAGTTAATAGGAACAGTATCAATTAAAATACGGTAAAGTTAAATAATAAATAAAAAAAATCCCATGAGTAATTAATCCGAGCATTAGCAAATTGCTAAAAAAAACATGATATAAGTTTCAATCATTCAACTAATATGAAATATTACAGGCAGACAGAATACTAGCATAGTATGGTGTAACACTAGCTAATATTGGACCTGAACTCGTTCCAAGATAGATTTCCCATTCAACTTGTTACTCTGCTGTGCCAATATGTAATCCTCGTACTTCATCGGAACATACGCTGCCACACACCCTTGTCTCTGCACCAGCTGAGGAGCAGGGGCAACAACCGTGTCTGGAGACGGCCCGTTCGCCATCGCAATCGAGATCCTTGCCTTTTCGTCGTTCACCACAGCTCTGTGCATCACACTTTTGTACTTTCCGTTGCTGAATATCTGAAACATAAAACAGGATCACAAAACAATATAATCCACCAAATTTGTTTGACACTGAAAGAATTCCGTCTCATCTAAAAGTCCGAACTTATAGAAAGGGTTAGAATTAATCCTTGTATATTAATTCCTAACAGACACAATTGCATGATTAATTACCTCAAGATGATCACCAGTGTTGACTAAGAGGGAGTTAGGAAGAGCTTTCACATTAATCCATCTCCCTTTATGCTGAATCTGAAGCCCTTGAACCTGGTTCTCTATAAGAAGAGTGAAAAGGCCATGGTCCGAATGGGCTGGCAATCCCATGGCTATGTCTGGATTCGGGCAACGCGGGTACAAATTCGCGATAAAAATCTGTAAACTCGACCCCAAGTTTAAGGCCTTCTCCGCTTCGCCTTCTTCAATCCCCAGGCCTTGCGATATACCTTTCGACAACGTTCGCACCACGTCTCGACTTCTTTCACAGTATTCAGGTAGTAGCTCTCTGCAATTACAATTTGTAAGAAGATGACAAACACCCTTGTTCTCTATATTTTACTACTACTCCCTCCGTCCTGGGAGAAACTTTCCCAACACGTAGATTAAGAAATACGATAGAATAAGAATGTACTGCTAAAAAGTGATCTAAATGAAATGTGACCGAAAGTAGTTTACTAAAAAGTGTTAGAATTTAATATACATGAATTAATTTCCACCCTCTCTACATCTACAAGTTCGTACTTTTAGATGAGACGGGATTCTTTTATGGTATCAGAGAAAACCAGGCAAACGACCTGGGTTCGATTCCTGTTGAAAGCACTTCACCCATTTAAATTGTCCACTCGATGGGTCTCCACCCTCTCTACAAGTTCGAACTTTTTGATGAGACGAAATTCTTTCAAAAAGTAAAGGTTTACCTGAGAGATTGAGGTTTAGCAGGGCAATGAAAGTGAGGATGAACAAAAACTTTCAAGAAGTCCCTCCAACAGAAACTCTCCTCTTTCTCAGTATTGAAGCTGGTGCCATATCTTATAGGATTTACCACATCCTTAGGCTGAAATTCGGGCTTTTCTTCGTCTGGCAGATTGAAGAATTCACTGGTTGCATCAATCATACCCCTCATCAACTCTTCTGGTATCCCATGATTTACTACCTACACAAAAAAAAGAGTTATACTAGTACATATTGCAAATTGAATTGATTTTATAAAATTACGAGGAAGAAGCCCCATTGCTGACAGGCTTTGTCGAGATCGTGGATGGCTTTGGCCTTGTGTTGAAGGTTGTTGGAGGTGAGAAGTGAAAGGTCAATAACAGGGATTGAATATGCATGGTCATGGTCTGAAACAGTAGTGGTTTGATCAATGGGAGTCGTAAAAGCGTATTTAGAAGGGATGGAGATGAGGTTAGGTGATTCCGCAAGGTGTTTGACACTTGTAATGCTTGGTGGTGCTGACGGCTGCCGGAGTACCGGAGCTCTTGATGCCATCTCTCTCTGTTTGTTTTAAAGACTTTTAGTTAGACACGACTTCTGTTTTTTCTTCAATTTTGTTTTGACAGCTAGCTTTGAGATATTTTCATAAAGATATGAATGATTAGCACTCATACAGTATACATTGACCCGGAAAGAGAAAGCTATCGATGATATGGTTCAGACGCTACAAAGTGGAGGTCCCGGAGGATGTGATGGGTTATTCTATTTATCTCGGATAAAGACGATGTTGGCACGCAATTTAGCTAAATTTGCACTTGACTCAGGACAAGTCCCATTATGGGTCAGTGAGAAAGCTCGTACTATGCATATTCACTGATTTTGATTTGATGTTGAGTTGTTCTCATTGTAAAAAATAATAAAAAAAAAGCACTCATACAGTATATTATTTGAGAATTTTTGTTTAATTAGTTTATGTTTGATGTAAATCATTCTACTCTTCCATACAAGTATTTCACCAAATGTCAATGAGACAACATGTGTTAAAAATGAATTGTCTGTGAAACACGAAATGTTGAACATGAAAATCGAACTCAAAACAATTGACCACCAATGTATATGAGTCGTTTTTGGTGGCGCTTACAGACAATAATGGTCATCTAAATTCAAAGCCACTGGTTTTGAGACGGGCCCACCACGTGGCAGGCTGCAGATGAAATTTTTAGAATAGTTTGTGAAAAAAAAAAAAACGTGCTATTTTAATCGAATAGAAAACTTTTTTTTCAAATTACAAAATTTCTTGTAATTCCATTTGAATGACGCACTTTATAATTTTTTAAATGCAATGAATGGACTTTTTATTTGTCAATTATTATTTAACGAGTAATATTTTAGTTAGTATCATTATTCAAAATCATTTTAATTCAATGATTAAAAAATTAAATGAGTAGATAGTCATAGTGGTAACCATAAATAGTAAATATGGATGGATAAACTATTGTTGACATGTTATATTGATGAAAATTCATTTAGAGATGCTCTTTAAAAAAATAATGGAGTGACTAAATATTCTTTCTCAATTAAAATTATTAAAAGATGACAAAAAAAAAAAGTTATTAGAGAATTACATTGTATAATATGAATTGAGAAAAGAAAAAACACAGGTTGAATCACAACATAGTCTTAAATTGATCTTATTCTCTTTCTTTGATGTTTCATTTTTATTTAGAAAACAACCCAATTTTTTTGAATAAAATATATTATTCCCTCCGTCCCACAAGAACTTTCACTCTTTCATTTTTAGAACGTTCCACAATAACTTTAACACCTTTAAAATGAAAAACCCTTTATAAATTTCACCCTCACAATATATTCAATTTTACACAAATTTTATGGGGAAATAACTTTCTAGTACATTTGGGGATCCCTTACAATGTAGTACAATCACTTTCTAGTACATTTCACATTTACAAATAAACATTTCACATTGACACTCAATATTTCACATTTAAAAGATTTACAAAATTAACCATTAAAACTCTACTAATTACTCCCTCTGTCCCACAAAGATAGCCACATATTCCTTTTTTGGATGTCCCAAATTATAGCCACATTTCCTCTTTTACTTTAGCATTAAATGTTTTGTTGTCAATTTTACCCCCAATTTATAAGAGTAATTAATGCTTAGCAGATTTTGGAGTATTAGATTTTAAGGGCAAATTTGGCACATTAGCTCAATTTGACTGCATTTATTGATTTTTCTTAATCTGTGTGCAAAGTCAAATTAATGTGGCTATCTTTGTGGGACGGAGGGAGTATTACACATTTTTAATATGTGTGTCCATCAACCTATAAAGAGCATGTTTGCTTTATGGGTTTAGGGGGGTTTAGTGATGGGTTTGATATGTAGACCCATCTTCTCCTATGTTTGGTTTCTTATAACTTTAAACACCTTGACCCGGGTTTATAATTTGATCCGGTTTTTATAAACTAGATTTCATGAGTTTAGACAACTTAGCCTCCCCTTGGGTTTATCTAGCCTCCCCTTGGATTTATCCACCATATTTTAACCCATCTTATCCCAACCCATAAAGTAAACATATTGCGAGTATACTATTATTTTTTTTAAATATTTCGCGAGCCGCAGGCGCAGCTATATATTTTAATTTTTTTTGTTGATCATCATGATCCACATCAGTGTGGGCTCCACTGTCTTGAATACGAAAGCCCAATTTAATATGGGCTTAGTATAGTACTCCCTCCGTCCCATGATTTTATGCACATTTTTTTTAATGGACGTCCCAACATTTTTTGCACACTTTAAAAAAGGAAACAATTCACATAATTTTTACCAATAATACCCCTCCTTTATTTTACATCAGTGTGGGCTCCACTGTCTTGAATACGAAAGCCCAATTTAATATGGGCTTAGTATAGTACTCCCTCCGTCCCAGGATTTTATGCACATTTTTTTTAACGGACGTCCCAACATTTTTTGCACACTTTAAAAAAGGAAACAACTCACATAATTTTTACCAATAATACCCCTCCTTTATTTTACCTTCTCTTCCCTCTAGTCAAATCTCCCCCACTTTAATCAATGAATTACCAATAATATATCTCCTTTATTTTAACTTACACATCACTTTATTCTATTTTCTTAATCTCCGTGCCGGTCAAAGTGTGCATAAAATCTTGGGACGGAGGGAGTAATAATTTTGAAGCCCAAAAGGGTCCTAATTTTAATTTGTTTGATTGATCCTTATAGTTCGTACAGTGAAACTCTTCCCTTGAACCTTGAACAAATACCATAAGGTATAAAAATAAGAGAATAATGCACTTTATCTTAAGAAGTGGTCATTTTTTAATATTTTAGGCTATTTTAGGCTTTGTAGTAACAAAATGACCATACTAAAACCTGCAGGACCAGGCTGATATATACAGCACAATGCATGACTTTATATAAGAAAACAAGTTCAATACCTAGTGTTTGACCTCAAGTGTTTTCAAGGCGGATTTCTCACTGATCCGGTTACTCTGTTGTCGGAATAGGTAATCCTTATACTTCATCGGAGCATAGGACTCCGCTACGTTTCCGCCTTGCAGGAGCTGCCTAGCTGGTCTAACCACCGTCTCCAGTGACGGCCCACTCACCGTTGCAATAGAAATCCTAGTTTTTTCATTGTTCACTACGGCTCTGTGCAACACACTCTTATACTTTCCATTGCTGAATATCTGTAAAACTGATTTACATAAGACTTTATCCTGAAACAATTAGCTAGCTAGCCAACACCATCACTTATTTCATGACATCGTCCACGACATGATTAAACACAAAATGAAACACCAGAACGAAAGCATTAAGTTACCTCAAGATGATCCCCAGTGTTGACCAAAATGGAATTAGGAGGAGCATTGACATTAAACCACCTCCCTTTATGTTGAATCTGCAGGCCTCCAACTTGATTCTGTATCAAAAGTGTGAAAAGGCCGTGATCGGAATGAGGAGGCATGCCAAGTGTCATGTCGGGATTGGGGCAACGAGGATAGTAATTTGCAGCAAATATCTGTAAACTTGAGCTCAAATCCAACGCCTTCTCCATTTCGGTATACTCAATTCCCAGACTTTCTGATACACCTTTCAGCAATGTGCTCACCACACCTCGGATCCTCTCACAGTATTCCATCAATACTCCTCTACAAGAACATATAATACTCATGTCATTTTTGTTTTAAACTTTTTCCTATTTATATCATGTATTTTTCTGAAAGATATCCAGTTTTATCAGTCCTGTATTTTGATTTAAATCAATCAAACTTTGTCATATGTTTTACCTCCTACAGTCTGTTACGGATTAAAATATCGCAAATTGAAAGTTACGTGACTATTTTTAATTAGTGAAAGTCGAAAGAACTGAAATCAAAATAGGAACAACTTACATGACTAAATAACTGTTATCCATAACTAACAAATAAGAGATCTTTTCAGATTAAAAAGATGAAAGTGAATTTGGAAGAGACGTGGAGAATTTGTTAAAATGACAATTAATTGAAAATTAAAATGAATTTCTAAGACGACAATTGTTTACTATTATGCAATATATAGAAAGCAGAAACAGCAAACAAAATTTGACACGGAACTAACGTGTCCTCTATCTATTCAAATTCAAAATAAAGAAATAGAGGCAGAGGCATCACGCACCAGATAAACAATTAATTAAAAATTAATGGGGAGAATAGAATTGGAATTACGTGAAGGATTGAGGTTTGGCAGGAGAATTAAATTGGGGATGAACAAAGAGTTTGAGGAAATCCCTCCAGCACAAGATCTCATCAGTTGCAGTGTTGAAGCTGGTGCCATATCTAATTCCACTCAAAACATTCTGAGGTTGAAATTCTGGTTTTTCTTCTTCCGCCAGATTGAAAAATTCATCGGTCACCTCAATCATACTCCTCATCAATTCTTCTGATATTCCGTG
The DNA here is from genome assembly GCA_963675135.1 of Galeopsis tetrahit. Lineage (NCBI taxonomy): Eukaryota > Viridiplantae > Streptophyta > Magnoliopsida > Lamiales > Lamiaceae > Galeopsis > Galeopsis tetrahit. The sequence goes on along the minus strand of OY776125.1, from coordinate 8,950,550 downwards.
ATTTTCTAACTACACACAAACACTAAAGTTTATATTTAATTACAGTTAATTTGTAGTGGTAAAAGTGGAGTAAATAAATAAATTACCATGAAGAAGCCCCATTCGTGGCAGGCTTTATCGAGGTCGTGGATGGCTTTGGCCCTGTGATGGGGGTTGTGAGAATTGAGAAGTGAAAGATCGAGGGTGGGGATTGAATCTCCGGGTTCAGAAGCTTTGATTTGATGAGTGGGATTGGTGTAGTAGGCGTATTTAGATGGGATGGAGGTCAGATTAGGTGATTCTGCAACCTGTTTTACACTTGTAATGTTTTGTGCTGCCATTTTTGTGTGTGAGAGAGAGGAGAGATAAGTCTGGAATTTTCTATCCTCGCTGAATTATGGTGTGGATTAAAATATATTTTTGCTCGTGTGCGTCATATTTTCGATTACACTTTTGGTGTCACTTTATTTTATTGTCTTTTCATTTCTTGTAAACGGGTTAGTTTGATGTGAAATATTGCATACATACATTCCATCTCAATTAGTCAAGTCAAAACCCTAAGTTCAAAAGTCAAATTAAGTCAATTTTAAAAAAAATTCGGGTCATAGGCCTGGATCCGGATTGCCCAGAAAATTCACGGGTTGCAAACAGGGGGTTTACTACATGACCAAAATATTGTTACCAAAATATTACCACTACAAGGCCAAAAATTTAATACTACATGTCAAAACATTCTGAAAAATCCACCAAAAAATAAAGTCTTCAGAATATTTTTGAACATGTAGTAATACACTTTTGATCTTGTAGTGATAAAATTTTAGTCTTGTAGTAACATTGTTTTAGTCATGTAGTAGCCGAATAAGTCAAAATTATTTTAGTAATTTTGCCCCCAAAAAATAAGTGTCCAGAATATTTTTGGACTTGTAGTAATACACTTTTGACCTTGTAGTGACAAAATTTAGTTCTTGTAGTAACATAATTTTGGTCATGTAGTAAAATAATAATATATTAGAGTGAAAATAAATATTTTAATTAAGGTTGACCCGTGTTGACCCACAAATTTTGACCTAATTACCTTAATTAGTCATATTGCATGTATGCAATATTGCATATAAGTTTTTGCGCTGGTAAACTCTCTTTACATACAAATGTCATTATTTAAATAACATTCAACTTTTAACAATGACCATTTGTATCAAGGTTATAGAAAGTCGAAAATTGGTAGTCGATCAAATTCGCAATGCCTAGACGACTAGTTTTTTTTTTTATATAAACACAATTTTAACCCCTTAATCAATATAATTTGACAAAAAAATAGCGTACATCATGTCAAAACCATGAATATTACTCAGATCCTCGTTTTTTCTTAAAAAAGTGTGTACGATTGTCTAGTCTAAATCAGACTCCTAAACCAAAAAAAAAAAAAGTTTAAAAAAAATGGGTGTTGATTTGTCGTAAGATTGCTCGAATTTGTGGATCAATTATGCTTTGAATGTCCTTTTATGCTTACAAGAATCGTGTGAAAGTGGCTTAATTGTCGAATTTTTTATACACGATCATTTTTGCTTGATTTATAGAAAAAACAAAGAGTTTTGAAGAAAATCACGAAACATCAAGCGGATTGATCAAGTCAATGAGTAGATCACCTGAAAGACGTCAAATAGAGGATCAAAATGAAACAAGAATCAAGTCAATCGAAGTTTGGGATCAAAAATTACACATCAAACAAGGAACAGAGAGGCCACGGTTGAGTCAGAGTGTGAACAAGAATGGGTTCGGCCGAGCCCAGGGATCGACCTGTGGACCATTGTAACAGGGAGTTGGAGGAGCAGGATAGCTCGGTCGAGCCAAGGAAAGGAAGCGACTCTGTCGAGCCCACCTAGGTCCGACTAGGCTGATTTTTGCAACAGACATTTGTATGTACTACATAAATACAATATATACATAACAGTGACATTCCATATACGGTGATACTTGGAAAAAAAAAGTTTACGTGAACCCATATTCACAAAAGTTTTTGTCAAGAGTAAAATATGTCAATTCACTTTTACCATACCTTTTACGAAATAATGAGACTCAACACAAAATAAGTAAATCAGCGCTCCTTTTTATTAACTATCTTTCTTCCTATATTTGTTCCCTTAAATCATCTCACTATTCTTAGACTAATGATCATTTTTGTGCCCACTTTTTCTAAAATTAGTCCAAAAACACCAACAAATTCACTGCTCAATAGTGTATGTATAGTGTGACACCAGTTGAGGCATGAAACTTTGCAAACACTTCCTTGATATAAGATGCTCAACGTTTATCATTCACGGAAGTTGAATGGTTGGTAACAAAGCAATATTATACTTGCACGACTCCTCTTTAATAAAATTTTGAGTTCAGTTTTATATTTTATGAGAGAGAGAGAATCAAGAAAAACAGAACATTAGGCGATTTGGAGTAATAAGCAAAGGATCATAAACATCACCATTTTATCAGAACAATTCAAAACTTCTACTTACAGATTTGTTGCTCATTGATTGATGATTACCAGGCACATTGACCTAGCTATAACAATCTTCGAGAGGCCTACTCTTTGATTAGGCTTCCCAATTCTCGTAACACACTTTATTTAACACTAATAATTCAAGAAAAACTCAGAATCATCAGGATATTCTTCTTTGGGACATTTCATCGAACACCTACTGCGAATTCTGGTTCCGACTGCTGCTATGCTTCGATTCCAATACTTTACCACTACACGAAACTGATCTCTTTATAGAACAAGTCCCTTCCCTTTCTTCATCTAATTGATTATCTGAATTTCTATTAGATTGTCGTGGAAAAGCACTGGCTATAGCCGCGCTGATCATTGATGCAGAAGAAGAATCCATTGACACTGATCTTCTCATGGGTTGCACCCCTGCATCTTCATTGATTTTTTGAGATTGGGATGCCCCATCATCTTCAACCCCGGGCTCGGGCCTCAATTCAGAAGGCTCAGTTTCTAAATCTCTTCCGATTTCCGATCGGTTCTCTTCCACAGGGCCCGAATCCTCAACAACGGGCTCTTGCGACGGCAACAGAGCAGCTGCGTTGTTGACGATTCCGGCCCGACACATGGGGCAGTTAGTGTGCGATCTAAGCCAAGTATCAACACAAGGAATGTGAAACGCGTGATTGCACTTGGGCAACAATCTAAGAGTCTCATCCTCCTCAAATTCATTCAAACAAACTGCGCAATCCGTGCCTTCAATCAGTCCATCTCCCCTCTTGTACTTAACAACCGTGATTGCACTGATTACAGACGGCTGAAGCCCGATCGTTCTTATGTACCATATCGGATGGTCAACGATCGGGCCGTGCTCTTCATCGAGGAAATCGTCGGGCCCGGTTTCTTCTCCGGGCCGGTTCCGTTGAGCCGATTTCTTACGCCAATAGGAGCAGAACCTGTAGGTTGTGTAGCAGATGAAGACAAAGAAAGCGGCGGCTAAGACGGCCATAGAGATAGTGAGGCCAAGAGAAAGGGTGTGAAATCTGCGCGGCGCGGGGATAAATACCGGCGGCGGTGGCGGTGGGGGAGGCGGCGGAGGTAGGTAGTATTGAAAGCCTATCATTTGACAATCAGGAGGGCAGAAACCCTCGCATGGAGGTGGGCAGACGCGATCGGGGTTAGTTGGGGAGTCGCAAATTTGTTCACAGGGAGTTTTTGGCATTTTTACATATTGATAAAGCAGTTTTCTGCGACGGGAGGCCATTAGAAAGGGTATTAGGTTTTGGAGATGAGAGAGAAACTCATTTGGCTTTATGGTTGAAGCAGCAAAATCTTGACGATGATGAAGAGGTTTTGTTCGTTCGGTTTGGAATATAAATTCTTGACTTTTCTATGTGGCCTTAAAGTCTTCGGCGGCTCGGCTCACACTTTCGGGCTTCAATTAGTATTCGGCCCACACTTTTTACATGATTACAGTAATTAAAATATAAAGTGAAATATAAAAATAAAAAATTAAAATATATTTGTTAGAAAGCGTATAGATGAACGGAGGGAATATATACAAGGCATCTATGACCACTTAGAGAATGGTTAATTTGTTGTATAATTCTATATTTATTAATACATAGAGGGTGTATATGTGCATTAGTAAGACAAGTGGTGTAATTGCACCGCCCTCCCCCTTGGAACTATGCAAAGCGGGCAACGGCACAATTTCGGGGGATCTTTCGAAGAATATTAATGATCTGGAACACACCCCTAGACGAGTCACGGAAGAGACAGAAAAAAGTAATATTTTAAGTCTTAGGCCGTCATACCAGACTTCAATGGATGGGCCCGGAAAAAAATTCAGGAAAAGCCCAATTGAAGAGACTCTAGTAAACAATTTTGAGTTGGGCCCAACTGGTTTGGACCTCAATATGCTATTCCAAGAAAGTGGGCCGTCTCAAGTGATGGAGGCAGAAGCCCAAGCATTTAATACAAAGGGCCGTGTGACAACCAAAGGGAACAATAGTGTTTTTAGGGGCCACATTGAGACGGATAAGAAGGATACAGGTCCACGAGAGAGACCTAAATTTAGGGATGTGGAGGTGCAATGCGGGACAGATGGCGCCAATCTGGATGTTGAAGGTGACTCACCATACGCAGTCGATCCTTTCACAATAAACCAGATAAATCAAAAAGAGAGAGGCAAGAAGAATAAAGGAAAAGTCAAGAAGAATAGCAAAGATGAAGAGGAAATTGCAGAACCCAGGAGAGAGGAAAGCGCGGAAGAAGATTTGATGATTCAAAAGGAAGCAAAGGAAACATGGGCGGTTGGTAAGAAAATTGGGGTAATCGGGTCAGAACCTGACGATATTACTGTTAGCAGATTAGAGAAGTTGGAAAGAAAGGCAAGGAACCAAGCATTGAGGGTAGCAGAAAAGTTGAAGGGAGGTTATGCAGGTTATTAGTAATGAGACTGTTAAGCTTCAACGTTAGGGGCATGGGTGGGAGGGACAAACGAAAAGAAATAAAAGAGATGGTGAGAAAATATAAGATTGAGATCTGTTTCATTCAGGAAACGAAGATTGAGAAGATGGATGAGTTTATCTGCAAATCAATTTGGGGAGGTGCTAAGTTCGGTTGGAATTGGAGGGCGGCGGAAGGGAGGTCAGGAGGGATTCTAACGGTGTGGGACGACGACGTCTTCCTGCAAACAAGCGCATGGAACAGAAGAGGTTTTCTGGTGGACAATGGTATTTGGAAACAAGATGGGAGGAGATGCTGCCTAATAAATATATACGCCCCGTGTAACGGTAATGAAAAGAGAGAGACCTGGGAAGCAATAAAAGTGGAGGTGGAGCAGAATACAGAGAATTACATTTGCATCGCAGGGGATTTTAACGCAATAAGGCACACGAATGAAAGAGTGGGCAGAGGTGAAAGAGAAGATAGAAGAGACATAGAAGCGTTTGACGAGTTCATCAATCAAACCAATTTAATAGATATCCCCCTTCTTGGAAGAAAATTCACGTGGGTCAGACCAGATGGGTCTTGTAAAAGTCGACTTGACAGAGTGTTAGTAAACGAATTATGGCAGGATAAGTGGCCAGACGCTCAATTGAGGGGGCTAGGACGATCCGTTTCTGACCATTGCCCTATTTATACGTCGATACAACAGCAGGATTGGGGTCCAAAGCCGTTCCGGTTCTTCAATGCTTGGATGGCACATCCGAACTTCAACGAATTCGTGGAAAACAAGTGGAAATCATACGACGTAAGTGGCTGGAGTGGGTTCATCCTGAAAGAAAAGCTAAAACTTCTTAAAGAAGAGCTTAGAGAGTGGAACAAAAAAATATTCGGCGACCTGGATACAAGAGTTGAGAATTGTAGAAAAGAAATAGCAGACCTGGACCACAGGGACGAAGCACAGGGTCTTGAAGTTAGTGAAGAAATGAGAAGAAGAGAGCTTCTGGCCGGATTGCAGAACACCCTGAGGGCGAAAGAAAATCAAATGTATCAGATGGCAAAAGTGAAATGGTTGAAAGAAGGTGATTTAAATACGCGATTATTCCACAGGGTCATCAACGGACGAAGTAAAGGGAATGAGATTGTTGGGCTGCTCATAAATGGACGATGGTCAGAATCTGTACAAGAGGTTAAACAAGAGGTACACCTTCATTTCAGCTCTCATTTTAAATCAGAAGGCTTCAACAGACCAAGACTTCACCAGAATCTGTTCAGAAGAAAGCTCGAAGGGTGTGACAACTCTTTTCTCATTGCGAATTTCTCGGAGGAAGAGGTAAAGGCGGCGATATGGGATTGTGAGCCGACTAAAAGCCCGGGTCCAGACGGCTTCTCTCTCGGTTTCTTCAAAAATAATTGGGAAATTATGAAAACAGAAATCCTTAAACTGACGTCGGAATTTCACCGTTTTGGAAAGTTGGTAAGGGGATTAAACCCGTCTTTCATCGTTCTTCTACCAAAGAAGACAGGGGCACAAAGCTTGGACGAATTCCGTCCAATATCAATGATAGGCAGCCTCTATAAAATCATCGCCAAACTATTGGCAAAAAGGCTTGCAAAGGTACTGGAACTGGTTATATCTGATTGTCAATCTGCGTTTATTGGGGGGCGTCAAATTATGGATGGAATCCTTGTGGCACACGAAGCAATCGACGAAGCTAAAAAGAAAAGAAAGAAAAGAGTTATGCTTAAAGTGGACTTCGCGAAAGCATATGATTCGGTGGAATGGACGTTCTTGGATAGAATGATGGAAGGTATGAATTTCTCACCAATATGGAGGAAGTGGACGATGGAATGCGTCACTTCGGCAAGTGCAGCAGTACTTGTAAACGGGAGCTCGTCTGGGGAATTCAAGCTGGAGAGGGGGCTACGACAAGGCGATCCGTTATCACCATTCTTGTTCTTAATTGCTGCAGAAGGGCTTAATATGATGGTGAACAAGGCTGTGGAAGAAAAAATAATGGAGCCGATCTATATGGGAAGAAATAACATTCAAGTGCCGCTATTACAATACGCGGACGACACGGTATTCTTATGCAATGGAAGAAGAGAGGATGTTGTAACAATCAAACAAATTCTAAATCTTTTCGAGATCGTATCTGGCCTTAGCGTAAACTTCAATAAATGTTGCTTGTTCGGCATTCATATGAGCGACGCGGAAAAACAGGAGATGGCGAATTATCTAGGGTGCAACACGGGGAGTTTTCCGATGGAATTCTTAGGGATGAATGTGGGCCTGAACCATAATAAAATATCGACTTGGACAGGCATGATCAAGAAGATCCAAGGAAAGCTGGAAAAGTGGAAGGACAAACATATATCAATGGGTGGTAGAGCAACTCTTATACAGGCTGTCCTCTCAGCTGTCCCAACCTACTACTTGTCATTTTTCAAACTGCCTAAAACTGTTTTGAGTGAGATCAGAAAGGTGCAGAGAAATTTTCTTTGGGGAGGGGGAGCAGGAGAAAAAAGGAAAATTCCTTGGGTAAGCTGGGAAGAGGTGTGCAAAGAAAAAAAAAGGGGGGGCTTAGGTATAAGGGATCTCAATCACTTCAATATAGCTCTCTTAGGCAAATGGATATGGCGTCTTTTCACTGAGGAAAAATGTTTATGGGCAAGGGTGTTAGTGTCGAGATATGGGGGCCTAGGAGATGAAGAGCATGCACATCAGAGGAGAGGGAGGCGTAGAACAAGTGAATCAAGCTGGTGGAAAGAACTGAAAAAAATTCATGTACAAATAGGCGGGAGGGAAGCCAGACACAGAATTCGAAGGAGGGTGGGGAATGGCATAAATACGAATTTTTGGGATGAATATTGGATTGAGGGCACAGGAACTTTGAGGGATAGATTCCCTGGTCTATATTACATAAGTAGACAACAGAATGCCAGAATATGTAATATGGGAATTTGGAGCAGTGAAGGGTGGCAATGGATGCTGGAGTGGGTAAGAGATTTGAACACTGTGGAGGAATCATGCCTAATTGAGTTGTGTGGTTTGTTGGACAGGAACAGGTTGACCCAGGGCAGCGAGGATACATGGAGCTGGACTTTCGCACCAACTGGTGCATATTCGACGAGCTCGGCGTATGCGATCTTGACCAAGGAGACGGAACCTGATATTGTAGCGGCTGAAGACAGGCAGGAATACGAGCAATTATGGAAAAATTATGCACCTCATAGAGTCCAGATGATCGCATGGAAGGCAATCAAAGGGCGACTTGCCACTACAGATAACTTGTTAAAAAGGGGAATATTGGTACCAGATGGAGAGGAGATATGCATACAATGTGGACAAGCACCAGAGAGCAATACACACTTGCTGTTCGATTGCAAGTATGCATCAACGATATGGAGGGGATGTTACAATTGGCTTGGTGTAAATATGGTACCACACATAAATATTGGCATCCACGCAGTGCAGCATATGGAGGCCCTTGGTTTTGGAAAGGAGAGAAAGAAATTAATGGCAAGTTGGTGGATAGGAGTAATAAGTGAATTATGGTATAGCAGGAATCTGAAAAAATTTAAAGGAGAGATCCAAGACACCAAGAAGACTATGGAGAAGATTAAAATTAATGTATGGACTTGGCTTGGAGGTCAAAAAAGGGTGTCACCAAACGCATCAATCTCGGCATGGTTCTGTGATCCTTTCAATTGCCTTATCATATAAAGGGCAGGAGTAGGCGTTATAGTCGTGTAGACTAATTATGTAACATAATACAGATTTGTATTTCTACGGGTTGAGTACCCCTAGTACTCGAGTTAATAAGAAACAACCTTTACCGTTCAAAAAAAAAAAAAAAAAGTAGCAATTTGATTTTGTTCTATGATGTTTCTTTACGTTTTACTTTTAATAGATTATTATTATTATTCATTAGAAAAACATATTTTTCCAGCATATAGCATATGCTTAATTAGATTTTAAAAATTGACAGCGAATTCAATATTTTACATTCAAAGTTATATAAAATTAAAATTAATATTTAATCCTTGCCCTTGCCCAAATCCAACTCTCCACTCTACCAATAAAAACACTCTACGCGCACATTTCTTTGTATCTTCATGAATCATGATGATGTGATATTTTAGACAATTTACGTCAAATCTAATTAGAGCTGTGTCGTTGTTAAATACTCTCTCTTTCGTTATTTCACGATTATTTTCACATGTGAAATAGGATGTGAAATAACAAAAATAAATTTAATAAAGATTCTGAGGGGTAATTTTGTAAAATTTTATGTATAAAGTAAAGAAATATGTTGACTTTGTGTATGTGTGGAGAAAAAGTAATTGTATTTATGTAAATTTGAGAATACTGTAAGGATGAAGTTTATAAAAGATTTTTAAGGGTGTGAAAGTAATTGTGGAACATTTTAAAAAGAAAATTGTGAAAGTAATTACGGGATGTAGGGAGTAGCTTATTATAGTAAGACGTTCGTCAATTTTTTGACGAACTAAGTAAATAATATTGTGTCTTATTGTTGTTTTTCGATTTTCTTTTCTCCATAGCTACAGTTTTTTCTCGTTTCGATTCCTCTGTTCCACTTTTCGTGTTTCACTAGTGTTCCACTATGTCGGATTTTTAACATGTGTCGCCTTCAATATTATAGGACGTTGATTATTTTTTTAATATAACACGTGTTAATCATTCATAATTTCTACACTCAATCACAAAAGTAAAATAAAATCATAAGATAATATGAAAATGAGAAAAGGAATTAAATTGGCGCAAATTAAGTTGGCAGTTCAAAACTTGCAAGGAACAGGTGACTTAAAATAAAATAAAAATCTTTGGCTTAAAGTGTGACCAATTTAAACTCTAGCCGCATCATTTCTTGGCGTAATTAACAAGTGTTTCCCACAAATTAACTTGTTAAATAAACTTCCATGTTAATAAATTATTGAGAATTTTAGCATTCTGATTTGGAATATATACATCAATTAATCAGCATGGCTGCAAGAAACTCATCATCGTCTAACCAACTCCGGACTTTGGTAACTTTATTTAAATATAGAGTTATATCCAACGGTTCGTGGCGGGGCCACCCAATCAACCACCGCCTTCCGCCGCCGTCTTCTAAGTTTGAAGGGCTAAGGTCCATAAGCCATACGTCCAAAGCACATTGCCACTCCAATTTGGGAATGTAAATAAAAATGAATAATTTGTGCATTCTTAAATAGTTTTTTTTTTATTTTTAATATTTTCAAGTTGCATTTGTAGGGGAAATGGGCAAATTGAAGAGGTGCAAGTGCAAGTACAACAAGCGACGCCGTTTCGTTCTAAATTTGACTTCTCTAGGTGGTATATATGGTACCAACATAGTAATTAATTATTCAAATTTAAAGAATTTCATTTAGATTTTTTCTTTTTAATTATTTGAGGGAATTTTTAATTTGTGCAGGGTGAAATGGCTTTTGGGGTCTTTTGTAACATTCCTGCTACCGCTTTGGAAGAACAAATGGGGTACCTTGTTGACATTGGAAGGTAATATATAATTTAATCAGACTTACAAATTTGTAAATTGATAAAAAGGATATGCAACTATAATGAATTCATATACACCAAAACTTATATGAAATATAGGTAATTAACTAATTAAGGAAAAAATGAGACAAATATTTACATGTGAAATAGTGAATTTTAAAAAACTATCTCAATTAAACATATTTCATGTGTAAAATATTTTACACAAATGTTGCTCATTCGTATATGAGCAGCGGAGGCAGAAAAAGTGGTGGAAGAAGTGGAAGTGGTGGCGGAAGTGGTTGAGAAGGTGGCGACCACCGCGGAGAAGGCGGCTGAGGAGGTGGAAAAACAGCTTCCAGATAACAGTAAACTTAAGGAAGCAGTAGAAATCATGGAACATGTATCTAGTGTAGCTGCCCATAATGCTCAACTTATTGAAAATATAATCGACAAGGTATTTATTTATTTATTTGCCTATTTTTCATATAAATTTTGTAATATTTGTAAAGGTGTTTTATTTATTTCTGGTATTGGATTGAGACAGGTTGATGATGTAAAGCAAGATGTGGAAGAGCTGGAGAAAATGGTTGAGCCAATTGTAGACAACATCAAACAAAAAAGGAAAAACCCTGAAAATTAGTTGAAATAAAGAAGAGTGGGCCGATGCAATGGGCTTTGTGGCATGGGCCCATTATTTACAAACCCACGCCGTCCATCGGTTGAAATTCAATCGAACCAGGCCCATTATATATGTACATTTTATTCGACTTTTCTTCTTATGTTAGTTTTCTTGTGACATTGTATTTTTCTTTACAAAATTAAATTTGATGTTAGATCGTATTGTATATATCCATTTCTTATGTTTGTTTTCTTGTGAAATTGTATATTTGTTTACAAAATTAAATTTGTTTTCTTGTGAAATTGTATATTTGTCCGTTTCTCATACCCAACTTATATGGATGGATTATTATATTTAGAAAAGATAAAAATGTATATGTAACATGTCACATGCAATATTGGACAAATTAGAAAAGAGGTTTAAAATTCACGGATGAAACAGATCTTTCAAGAAGAGGGTTAAAAATACATTTTGCCTAATTTCGAATCATGAATTTTTTAGAGAAATTTGTTCAAATAATTTTTATTTTATTTTTTTGAAGCAGTTAAAAGATTATTCTATTTTGTAGAAAAAAAAAACATAAATATGGCAAGTTTGTACGTTATTCCGTGGGGCCAAACCGAGTTCCGAAGCTTGTACGATAAGGCAGACAGCACGACGCAACACAAAATCGTGCTATCATTTTGCGTCCACCTAAAAAAGTAGAGGTCAAAACCGTCTTTTGATGTCCTCAAAACAGCTTTATTTCAATACTAAATTTTAATTTTATGATAATAATAGCCAGTAATCGATGATTGCCATAAATTATACAAACAAGAAGCACCTGCAGCATGCCAGAAATTAGATTAACAAACCGAAAAGATAAAAAAAACAGTCAACAAAGTTATATAGCCAGTAATCGATAATCATCATCAAAATTATTCATAAATAAAAATAAATAGATCATAAATGAATAGCAAAGACGAAATATTTGTAAATATCGTATGTGTTAATGTGTGCACTCCCCATATATTTTATTTTCCCATATATTTAATTTGTTATACAAGTGCAACTTATTTAATTTTTTAAGATTATTAATATTTCTACAATATACAACAAAAAAAAAAAATTGAAGATATTGAATGTGATATCAATAAAGTTTTCAGAAAATATTGTAAAAAACTAAATATATATATATATTTTTTAAATATTAATAAATAGTTGTGGAATTATTGTGAGTTAAAAATAAAGTGGAATAATTATTTACCTAAAAAATAGACACTCTTGTAGAGCATACATTTTTGTGGACAAATTTTTAGATTTAGTCTTGGACAAGGTCGACCATAGTCATTCTTTGATTCAAAAGGAATGCTTCTAACGGATGGCTATCTATAATTTACACAAATTTTTAAACTTCTTTAAATTTACAAATATTAATATTCAATAATTCTATCTATAATTTCCACAAATTTAAAATTTGAAAATTTTAAAAGTTCTAATAGGCGAAAAAGTAGAAGTGAAGGGCTACAACTTTATCACAATATTAAAATTTTAATTCAATGTCAATTATAAGACAATAATCAATATGGTTAAGAACAAATTCATAAACGAAATGAACAGAGAAAATAGATAACAAATCGCGAGTAAATAAAAAATCAATAATAGATCAGTCTAAACACAAATGTCTAAATACATGCCCTCATATACGGTTTATATCATAACAATAAGATCAAAAAAGAATTTTAAAAAAAATGATATACGGGAATTTCAAATAAAATTTGGAGATCAAGCAACCAAAGCTACGGCGAGAAAAACGGCAACGGACGCCGCAGAAAGTCCCGCTTTGTTAAAAACGGCGGCGCTGGGAGAAGGCGCTGGAGCGGCGTCAGCGGATGGGGGCAGAGCGACAGACGGCGAGGGAGAAGGGGATGATGGCGGCGGAGATGGTGGGGAAAGTACGGCCGGCGTCGGAGAAGGAGAAGCAGATTTGGGAGACGGAGAAGGAGAGGCAGATTTGGGAGACGGAGAAGGAGAAGGGACGGTGTGCTTTGTAGGGGCGGGACTAGGGCTTGCCGATGGAGAGTGAGACGGCGCGGGAGCGGCGGAAGGCGACTGCGCAACGGCGAGGCCAAAAAGCAATGCTACCATCAATAGTGAGAAACCCTTGGAAACCGCCATTGTTAGTGGAGAAAAAGTCGGAAAAGATGAGAAGAGTGTGAAATTTAGAGAGAGAAAATATTTGATTCGAAATTGTACTAGGAATAAGGATTGAGAATCAGTATTTATAGAAAGGGGGAGTTTTCCAAGAGACGTTGGGTGGAGCCTTTTCTAAGGCCATGTTTGGTATCAAACAATCTCCTTCCTCGTTTTCATTTTTTGTGTGAAATTTAAATTTAGATTAAAGTTACTATTTTAAGTTTGATTAATTTTGAATTTAGTTACGATGTAATACATATTTTAATTTTAGTCTCCTAAGTTATTTAAATTTTGAATTCAATTCAATTATTTGCAAATAAATGAATCAGTCAAATTCATTTTTTTCTGCAGCAAATTCACTATTGATTTGAATTGCACACGAGTTCAGGATTTAACTGATTCATTTATCTGCAATCGACTGATTGATTCATTTATCTGCAATCGTAGTAATTAGACTGAATTCAAATTTTGAACCAACTTATATGACCAAAATCAAAATGTGTATTTCATTACGATCAAATTCAAAATTAATTCAACTTAAACTTTAATCCCTTGAATTTAAATTAAAAGTAACTACTCGTATGTTGAAATGAGTAATTATTTGATATTAGAACAGTTTTTTACAATATTTAAGAATATAAATTTTGGACAGATTTAACCTTTCATCTACATGGAAAGAGAGGAATATTTTCATAGACTTCCATTAAAAACATTACATTAAAAACATTACATCGTAATTATCATGGAAGACAATAAATTTTTCAATTAATATAAGGAGTAGTAAATATAATTCGTCTTATTTACGTGCACATCCTAATTATCAGGGAAAACAGTAATAATTTCATTTAATATAAGGAGTACTAGTAAACTAATTATCAGGGAAAACAGTAATAATTTCATTTAATATAAGGAGTACTAGTAAATATAATTCGTCTGATATACAGGAAGTCTTTTAATTTTAGGTTGTGTTTGGATGGAGGGATTTAGGTATGGATTTTAAATCCATGATCTAAATCCACTCCACCTGTTTGTTGGATTAAATGAAAGAATTTTAAATATTTAGCATTTTTTTTTTTTTGTTAAAATTGAGAGTAAATACTCATTAAAACCATGTCATTTAAATTCATCTAATATTAAATCATTTCATTTAAAATCCCCCTATCCAAACACAACCTTAGAGTTATAAGATTTGAAAATGAAATTTTACTTAGTTATTGATTGATTGGATTTTGAAGAGATTTATAAAAAAATAAAATAGATTCTTGTATTATTAGTTTTTATGAAAATAAATTTGATATCTTCCGTAAACATGGGATAAAATAAATATGAATTTTATTTTCCAATAATGTGAAATTGAAAGCTTATTTAAAGAATGCAAACAATCAATGATGACTAATATTTGACTGGTTTTGAACGGTGGAGATACGAAAATGCTGAATAGGAAAACACGTTAATTGTAATACTCCCCCCCCCCCAGTTAAGACGGTAATAACGCGTAAAATTTGAGTAACACTAATCTGGTAGGATCCTGTGTATTCACGGTTTGTGCTTCTCCACTAAGTAATAATGTAATACGGAGTATATGTTTAAAAAAGGAAAATATAATACTGTCTTTTTTTTTTCTTTTTTTTTTGGGCTATTTAGAAAAGGAAATTAAGGGGATTGTGAAATTTGCAATTAAAAAATTTAAAACAAATTGTTTTAAAATCTACGTACACTTTTTTTAATCAGAGTAATACCATTTTTTTTATAGATTTATTTTCTTTTATATTATCTACCTTTTATTATAACCATGGATAAATTTACTATTTAAAAAAGGATTAATTGCAAATTAAATCACCACATTTCTGTGAATTGCAATTTAATCTAAACTTTTGAATAATTGCAAATAAAATCACCACCTTTCAATATTGTTGCAATTTAAACTTCTTGATAGTTTTATTTGTGCTATAATCTAACGTATCTAGGTTATGTGACACATCCTTAATGATACAACATTGTTTTTTTATTTCGATAAAATCTCGAAACATTAAATTCGAACACAAATGATATTGTCTAGAAATTTAAATTGCAACAATATTGAAAGGTGGTGATTTTATTTACAATTATTCAAAAGTTTAGATTAAATTGCAATTCAAAGAAAGGTGGTGATTTTATTTGCAATTAACCCTTTAAAAAAATAAGAGTAAGAAATATTCTCAAACTATTCCATTCAAGTTGAATAATAAATAAATAAGTAAGTATGTTGAGAAGCAAAATACTCCCTCAGTTCAATTTCATTATTTTTACTTTTTTTTTGTTGTTGTTTATATTATGCTCATTCCCTTTATGAAAATAATACTATTCACACTAATTTATCTGTTTTTTTATCAAATTATTATATTTTAAATAATTAATTCGTAAAATATGGTACATTTTAAAAATTGTACTCCGTTTTAAACTATAGTAAAACGCGGTGGAGCAAAGCGTATTTGTAATAATGATGCGAGACCCCAAAGCGTTTTTGCACTGACATGTGTTTCAAATTTTTTATTTATTAAAATTGACCCAAAACGCGCAGCCCTCACGCGTTTTAGGATCCAAATATAATACTTATTTGTTTGGGGCAAAATTAATTTTAAAATAGAAAACGCGGAGCCCCCACACGTTTCCTTTATTTTTTCACATTTTGTGCTTCAAAATATGTTTAACAAATTAAAAAAAAAAAAAATTGGAAAACGCTTGGGGCCAAGCGTATTCCTTAATTATGTATGTTTTAGTATATTGAGTAGAGTATATGTTCCATGAAGCATACCATCTATTTGAAAAATTGAATTTTTTTTCATGCACTTTTTAATAAGTAAAAAATTATTTTAGGACAATGTTTTTTTAGCGTAATGATATACTCTCTTTTTAAATTTATTGTTCTAATTTTTTCAGACACAGGTTTTAAAAAATATTTATTAACTTATATTATATTCGTCCACTTATAAGTTTTTCGTTACTTTTTGATATATGAATTAAGAAAAGTGATTAAATAATAGATATAATGCAAGTCATGTGATTGAAAAAGAAAAATAAAGAGAAACTTAAAATATAAAGTGAAGTATACAAATAAAATATTAAAAGATATTTATTAAAAGGATATGAGAATTATAGACGAACGAATCAAAATGACAAAATAAAAAATTTATAAATAGATGGAGAGAGTATATAAAATAGATAAGTTTTTTTTTTTTAACGGTTATAAAATAGATAAGTTAGGTATGGTGACGTATTGTGAAGTTCACCTCTAAATAGAGTACTATAATTGTTTATATATAAATAGAGTTAATAACATTTATAAAAAAGTTAGAAAGTAAAGATAAAATAGTGTGAATAGTATTAATTTAAAAAAGAGAATAAGAATAATAAAAATAAATAAATTATAATAAAAACGAAGAGAGTATAATAAAATAAGTATTTCGTAATATTTGCTTTAATAATATCAAATGTTTTTTTTAACTAATAATAGTATCAATGTTAAATATGCATAATGTATGCATGGAGATTAAAAAAATATAACTCCTTATTTCTTAATAAATTACTCCCGTTAAAAACAGTTAAAAAAAATAAGTTTTATTTATTATTTTTTATAGATGGCATCCTGTGCGTATATATGCTTCATGTTATATAATAACACATACATATACATAATTAAGGAAAACGCTTGGGGGCAGCGTTTTCCAATTTTTTTTTTTTTATTTGTTAAACATATTTTGAAGCACAAAATGTGAAAAAAATAAAGAAAACGCATAGGGGCTCCGCGTTTTTCATTTTTAAAGCACCAAACAAATAATAAATAAAAAATCTGAAACACATGTCAGTACAAAAATGCTTTGGGGGCTCCCGTCATTGTTACATAAACGCTTTGCCTCACCGCGTTTTACTATAGTTTACTACAATTTTTAAAATGTACCGTATTTTACGAATTAATTATTTAAAATACAATAATTTGATAAAAAACCCTAATTTATCTCCACCCTCCAATCATTATTTATTTGCTTAAATTGTCACTAATTTTATTCATAAACAATCACTTTACCTATAAATGGACCCTACAATATCCCATCATACCCCCCAACTTATCTACTTTATACATAAACTAATTAATATTCATTAAAACTCGTGTTCGAAGAAATTGACATAATAAAACTGGACGGAGTGAGTATAATTTTTAAGGAACTATTTTGCGTACACTAATTTTTTATTTTTTTTCAAGTACATGGATAAATCAGTGAAAACACACTGTGAACATATGGTGCTTGGTAAAAAGGTACGAAATTAAGGAATGAAAAGGGAATCAAATTCTTTCAGGGGGTGTTTGGTTTTGTACTCACCCGTCCAGACTTCGTCATAGTTCTACTTCGGGATTTCTCCATTCAACAATATTCATCCATAAAAAAATATCTATACATTCTACTATTACACAATTTGATTTGACATAAAGTTACATTTCATTCTACTCAAAATTTCAAAACAAACACACATAATTACTACTCCGTATTTATCAGAATTTTCCCATATAGAATTTCTCTCATCCTACATAATCCCAAAACAAACCTTTTTTATTCTTCAAAATCAAAGAATTTCTTATTGGTAAAAACTATTTTTATTTACGAAAAAAATTTTGGCCTTAAAAAAATTTTAGCGGTTCGGTTTGAAAACCGCCGGTTTGGCGGTGTGTATTTTTTTTTTTTTAATATTATCTCCGTTTTCGGTCGTTTTCACTCCGTTTTCGTTTGTATTTTATTCGTTTTAACTCATTTTTTAGAAAATACATTACTAGAATTGAATAAAAATTATATAACTTAAATTTATACATTAAAAATAGAAGAATTGTGTATTAAAAAAATTAATTAAAAATTTTTTTTAATAAAAAACCGCCAAACCGGCGGTTTGCGGTTTGTCAAAATGTTGAACCGTAACCAAACCGCCATTTTTCGGTTACGGTTCAATTTTCAAACCGTAACCGGCAGTTTGGCCGGTTTGGCGGTTCGGTTTTGCGCGTGTCTAACCACGGGGAAGAGTCTCATTACTAAGAAGAAACCGCACGACGTGAAAGACAAACAAAAGCATTAAAATTGGTAAAAGAGATCGACGGGTAACTCACTCAATCAGTTACCATAATTCCATTAAAAATAATATATCCATCGATCTCAACTAAACACTTGGAAAAAAAAAAAAAAAAACTAAACTGAGGCTAATTTACATTGGGGAGGGATGTTGATAGATATGGTAGGAGTGGGGGAGGTTGCCGGCTATAAAAAAAAAAATAGGGGGAAAGAAATGAGAGGAGAGAAATTAATTTAATGTAGGATGGTGTAAATCGCACCTTTAGTAGGTGGGAAAAGGCCCCTACATGCTAACTCGCCACTCTAAAGAAAATTTATTTTTGGTACAAATTACTCTAATCTAAAAAAAAAACAAAATTAAAAAACTGAATTGGCAAACTGGCTCAATAATAGTAGCCAATAATCGATCGTTATTGTGTATCCCATCAATTCTCATTTCCTTAAATCTCCTCAATAATAGTAGCCACTAATCTAGCCAAAAAAATGAATTGGGAAAGTGACCAACCATGTCCATGTATCTCCTGAAATCTGTTTAACGATTATTTTTTTCTCTCAACTTGCAGGTTCTATAAAATACTTCAATCATTCACAATGGTACTTTGTGTTGGATTACGTACAAAACAGACATTAAAGATAATTAAATAGCCAACAATAAAATCATGAAACTCGTACAGAAAGCAGCTGCCAAGAAATTAGATTAACAGATTGTAAACATAAAAAACTAATCGATTATCTAAATACAAAATCTTGCTAAAATAAATAAAAAGATTGCAATTAGCCAACACACAATATTTTAAAAAAGCAGAAGTCAAAAGTGTTTTTTATACAACTTTAAAGGTCCAAGAAACAACTTTATCTCAATATTAAAATTTTAATTAAATAATTATCATAAAGCTAGTAATAGATGATTAAGAACAATTCATACTCGAAATCAACACAGAAATGGATTAGCAAATCGCAAATAAATTAATTAATTAATAGTAACACATATCAGCCTAAACACAAACATTCAAAAAGAATGTCTAAATAGAGAGCCCTTCTAAACTGTGTCGCCCTCTCCACAAAAGAATTTCAATAACATAAAATTACATGTCAATAATATAAAATTAAATTAGCGCGTTCAAGCAACCAAAGCTACGGCGAGAAAAACAGCAACGGACGCCGCTGAAAGCCCTGCTTTGTTTAAAACGGCGGCGCTTGGAGCAGGCGCAGGCGCGGCGTGGGCGGAAGTAGGCACATCGGCGGAGGTAGGCACGTCGGCAGACGGGGCGGGAGAAGCGTCTGATGGCGGCGGAGACGGTGGGGAAAGCACAGCCGGCGTCGGAGCAGGGAAAGCAGATTTGGGCGACGGAGAAGGAACGCTGTGCTTTGCAGGAGCGGGACTAGGGTTTGCTGATGGAGGGTGATTAGGGAGCGGGGGAATAAAGAAGGCGGAGGGGGACGGTGCCGGAGCGGCGGAAGGCGATTGAGCAACGGCGAAGCCAAAAAGCAATGCTACCATCAATAGAGAGAAACCCTTTGAAACCGCCATTGTAACTGAATCGAAAAAGCTGAGAAAGTGTGTGTGAGAGAGAAGATCTTTTGATTTTGATTTGAAATAGTGTATTAGAAATTGGGATTAATAGTGTGTATTTATAGGAAAGGGGAGAGTTCTCGAATAGACGTTGGCTGTAGGGTTTTCTACACCTAATAAGGGCGTGTTTGGTTTCAATTTTTTCATTATTTTCACTGATTTACCGTTGCGTTGGATTTTATTTTATTAAACATAGATTTAATTTGTTATTAATTGGAATTTGACTTTTGAAAAGCTATAAAAAAAATTAATTCAATAAAAAGGAAAAGATTTGTTTATTAGTTTTAAAGAAAATAAAATTTAAAGCTTCATAAAGATGAGATAATATCAGAATTAGTTCTATTTTCCAATTGTGGAGAAAGATGAAAACGCGTTAGAAATTGATAAATTTGCGAGTTTTCCAATTATAGGAAAACACGTTAATGGTATATTTAGATGTATAACGCGTTTAAATTAACGCTTACCTCATTTACCTGGTAGGAATATGATCCTGGGTATTGATTCAGTGCCTATATTAGTATCATACTTCCTCCATCCCACTATTATTTGCATATTCTTTTTAAAACGTTCTAAAATGATTTGCACACTCTTAATATAGAAATGCTCCATAAAATTAATATTCTTTCAACATTATTTGATTTTTAAAATTGTCACTCATTTTTTATATATATTTTACTTTACACCTTATCAAATCTACCTTACATTATGTCCAGTGCAAATAATCCCAGAGACGGAGGGAGTATAAAATATAATATAGAATGTTATTTCATATAATATTTATCAAAATTTAATGACATTTTTTCAATATTTTTATCAATATTAGTCTTGATATTGACATATTGTTATTGTCTACCCATATTTATGAATATTTTTTTAATTTTTTTAATAAATATATATCCAATATTGATATCGGTGACCACAAAAAATGGATATATCGATGATTTCGAATATTTTCATTCATAGTCATAATAATTAATATTATAATTTACAGTAAAAAGGAAAAAAAATGCTGTCATTTTATTTACTTTTTGCTAAATTGGAAAACAAATAAATGGGTAATGTGAAATTTGAAATTCAAAAAATTACTCCGTATGTTGCAAATTAATATACACAACTAGAATTAGTTCTATTCATTTAATTCAGCTATAGTTTTTTTACAATTTTACTACAATTTACGAAAGAGCGTTGATTTACGAACTATCAATTTTATATTTAATTTGAAATTATAATAAAAAAAGGAAGATGAAATAATAAAAGGAGTAATTATTTGACATGGGTCATAGAATATCAATAATTCGCACATTAATTTTGTTCTATATTAAAGTATGAATTTTAGTTCAACATTTATGACACAATAAAATCCGTACTTATCATGGATTTAAAAAAAATTATGTAAACCATTTATAATTAAAAAATAATTATAAGGAGAGATGAAAATTGAATGTTACTTAGACTATTTTTCAAAAAAAGAATATTTCCTCTTTTTTTCAAAAAGTTTTTCGCTTTTGCTCATAAATTTTGTTTCAAAAAATTTGTCATTTTTATTATTTTTAACACCAAACTTCCTAAATTATCCCTATTTAATTTTTACAATATCTCATTTTTATTGAAAATATATTAATGTATTCTCTTTTTTCTCTCTTGACAAGGTAAATTGACATTCTAATTCTTTCTATATTTATTTTTGTAAATATTAATAAGAGTAAATATGTAAAAAATATGTTCCTTAATTCTATACCAGCAAAAATGATTAACTTTATAAACCAATGGAGTATACGAAGTATAATTAAGGGTAACTAAACTTGTGAGTAATTTTGAAGATTCAATTGAATTATTTATAATAATTTGGGGACTTATTATACTTTTCAAAATAATACTCCCTTAGTCTCTTTAAAAGTTTTTCATTTGTTTTTTCAAAATAATATTATAGGAGTTTATGGTGAGTTGTTGAAGTAGAGAAAAATATTTAAAAAAAAATAGAAAAGAGAAAGTAGAGAGAAATAAAAAAGAGAAAGTAGAGGAAAATAATGAGTATTGTTACTAATAAAAAATGGTAACTCTCCGTAAAACATGACAAAATAGGTAATTTTAGAAGGAATTGAAAGTATATTTCCAAAATTTAAAACTCCATAAAATATTGCATTAAAAGTTTGATAAAATATAAAAATATAAGTAAGTTAGCATTAAATATAAACATAATCGTAAATTAAATCATCACTTTTTGCTTTATTAAAATCTAATCTAGAATTGGAATAATTTACTACAACATTTAAAGTTAGTAATTTATTTATTATTATTTAAATTTCTAAATAGAATTACAATTAAGCTTTTTTTGGAGTACATATCAATAACGGCCTTAAATACACTATACCTACTTGTGTATTTCCTTTGTAATTGGTACCTAAAATAAAATTTTATGTTTCTTTACAAGATTTTTTTAACCCAATTTTAAAATTTTCAGCCACTTTATTAAGGGTTGGTCTGGTATGGACTCGAGTGCATGTTGTGCACCCTAGTCCATTTGCACTTTTCAGTTTACTGACTTACACTTTTTAATAAATGGTGTTGCACTTTTCAATTATTAAACTGTATAATAATATTTTTAGTAATAATTGAAAAGTGCAACACCATTTACCAAAAAGTGTAAGTCGATAAACTGAAAAATGCACATGGACTAGGGTGCACAACATGCACTCGAGTGCATACTAGACTTTACCCTTTGTTAAATATAAAGATATAATATTGCACATACATTTTACTCAAAAACTTATAAAGTTGAAAAGACATATGTAATTTACTCCCTCTGTCCATACATATTTTTTAAAAAATCATATTTTATTTATAAAGAATATATTTGAAATAAGAGTAAAAGAATATACTTAGTAGGATTTTTCTTAGTGCAGTCAAATAGTACAAAATGACTATATAGTCAGCGCGTCGAAATGCACCACGTGGTGTCGTATGCGTCGTATGAACCTGCTACCTGTTATACAGATTTTAATTAATTAAATTATTTTTTAAATTGTATTTTATTATTTACTATAATACCCTTCTTTTATAAATATAATTTTAGAATATATATATATATATATATATTAAGCACAATTACTATTCTACCCTTCTTTTATATATTAAGCACAATTATATATATATATATATATATATATATATATATATATATATAAAAAATTAAATTAACTAATACATACAAAAATAATTAAATAATAAAGTAATTAAATTAGAAGTACTCAGTAGTACGTTTTTCTTCCCCAATTCCATTGAAGACGTGTTAGGGTTCTCAGTTGCACTGTCCAACAACCGTGCACAATTACACGGTCGATACTCAGTCACCCGGGTAAATAGAAACATGTCCTGGAAGAATTCTCAGTTGCACGGTCCAACAACCGTGCACAGTTGCACGGTCGATACTCAGTCACCCGGGTAAATAGAAACATGTCCTGGAAGAATTCTCAGTTGCACGGTCCAACAACCGTGCACAATTGCACGGTCGATACTCAGTCACCCGGGTAAATAGAAACATGTCCTGGAAGAATTCTCAGTTGCACGGTCGATACTCAGTAAACCGTGCAATTCAAAAAATGTGTTGTAGGTGCTCACTTTCACGGTCCAACAGCCATGCCTGGTTGCACGGTCGATATCGATGTTAAGTAAACCTTGAAAACAAAAAAAATACTATTTTCTTGTTCATGTGCTCGAGCCTCAAATAGAGTAGTAATGCAGACACACAAACATCTTTCTCATATTCGTATAAAATGCACATTTCATCTCAATTCAATATGATTATTGTTCACACTTAATTTTAGCATAAACGTATCTTATGACGTGGATTAAACAACACAAGAAATATTAAATTAATATTTAAATAAAAAATCAGCAATTTCAATAAAATTCCTGAAATACATATTTTCAATATTCATAAAAATAATCTAACACTAATTGTTTTGGTAGGATCAACATTAATTAACGTTTTTAGAATCATTGTCTTTGTTGAGATCTTCATCATTCTCTCGATCAATGTTGCTCTTCTTATTTGGACATCGCCCAATTTTATGTCCTGGATGTCTGGTAAAAAAAATTATTAAGTTATTGAGTGTTAAAAAAAACATAACTTCATAAACGATTATTAAACATGCAAAAATAATTAAAATGACATACCCACAAGATCCACATTTCTGCTTTTTATTTCGAGGTGCTTCTCGAGGCTTACTCTTTGTCGGATCACCACTTCCTTTGCTAAATTCTGTTTCAAATTTTCTTTGAAGCATTTTGTCAAAACACTTGTTGGGCAGTTATGCTTCTATTTGATTTGAGGCAATTTCAAAAAGAGTTTAATTAAGATTAGAGACAATCCTATAGACACAACTAGAAAAAAAAAACAAAAAGATATAGCATTAGAAATAAGGTCAAATTCATAACTAAATGACCAATTATGCCCTTACTCTTTCATCACACCAATATATTAAATTAAAATAATAATTAAAATTAAAGCTATCGGTATTTTTTAATTTCAAATCAATGTAAAATAAAATTATATCTTAAATTTAAAGCATTTCATGGTCAACATTGAAACACTCCCTTTTGCTGCAAATCCAATCTGCAGATCACAGCTTCAATAATCAGTAAATCGATCTCCAAATCCCAATTGCGCATAATCAATAAATCGATCTCCAAATCCTAAATTTCGCTATCTTCGATAACAGAATCATTCCAATTTGGAAGGTACGAATTCTGTTCGATCTTCAAATCCCATCTTCGATATTCGATCATCACCGAACCACCTCCATTTTTGCTGCAAATCCCATCTGCAAATCAAATCTTCAATAATCAATAAATCGATCTGCAAATCTCAATTGCGCTATCTTCGATACCAGAATCATTCCATTTTGGAGATATGAATTCTGTTTTGATGCAATGATTCCATATTCAATTTCCAACTGTGATAATCAATAATTCGATCTTCAAATCCCATCTTCGACATTCGATCATCACCGAAATTAACAAAATAGAGTGAATTTTGAGTTTCTAAATCTCATCCGAGAACCATTACATTATCTAGGTAGGCAATTTTATTCCTGGTTGTTTTAATTCAATAATCAATAATTCGATTGGTTCATTGTTATTTCAATTTATACCCTGTCCGATTCGATCTTCGAGTTTTTCTAATTCTACCCTGTTTTATTTTGTGCGATTTAGGGCTCTATTGAACGTGTTAATTGGAGAAGTTATTTTACAGTGTCAGAGATGGAATATGCTGTGATATTAAAGTTCGAATTCGAGGAGAAAACCAAGTTTCTAGATATTAAAGCTATTTTAGCATATATTCAACTAATATTCACATATGTGCATCAATCTTTAGCATATATTTTTCAATATGCAGTATCTAGATATGTACTCGTAGTTTTCTTATGATAGGGCCAGATATACTTAACTTAAGCCATAATGTAATGTTTTTTATGCTATCCAATGATATCACGGAAATATCGTAATAATGAATATCTTTTGGAAAGTTACAATCCACAATTTTAAAGTCAATCATCATTAATACAATATTATTAATTTAAAATAGGAATATACCCACTACTCCCCACAATTATCTCACGTAATCCAAACAAACAATATATTTTTGACATTTTCAAACATACTTATATTCAAATGTAATTTTTTTCTATAAATAATATTATAATTACAATTTCTAAAATGAATAGTTTATTGATATCCACGTAATAATAATATGATTATCGTAGTAGTCATAAATATATAAAAAAATTGTCTAATTTTTCTTCCATAATGCACATATCACAATGTGCATATTTGTTTGGCATATACTTTCGCATATATTCACTTTCGATACTCCCCACGTTACTTACTTAATTACATCATATGTATTTCTTTTTTGTTTGTTTTGTTTTTGTGTATGTAACGGTTTACCATCCAGATTGTATAATATTGTCTATTCTGGTTCATAATCCGTTTTTTTAGTTCCCCTAAAGATAACATTAATGCATTTTAATTTAATGGAGAAGTTACAATTATAATTAATATGACAATTTTTAATATTTATTCTATATAATTATAAATTATTATATGTAATTATTGAACGAATTATTGTATATTTTTTTTATAGAGCATTGAATATATTTATTTTTGAATAATAATCTTTAAAGATGTACAGAGTTGAAAAAGTCTTAAATAATCTTTGTATATAATTAAAAGTAATTTAATATGACAATCCAGCTTGATTTAGGAAACTTTGATTTTCGAACGCATTTATGCCCTGGATTTCCGACAATTTAATATTCAAATCATGTTTTGAATTTCCTATTTTATCTTAATTGAATATTCAAATTTTGACTTTATTTTAAAAGGAGGATAAAACTGTACTTTTATAAATCATATTGTCCTTCTTCCTAACTTTAAAATTTATTGTCTTTATTTCTAGTTTCTATAGGTGAAATGTCCTATATACTAATTACCCCTTTCAAAAACAATTACTACTCAACAACTCAAATACAATTTTTACAATTTCACAATGTTAATTCAAATACTCATAACAAATGACGGAAGTAAGAAAAAATATGAAGATATACATAAGCAACGTTCAATGGTGGTAAACTGGTAATTCACCTACCCCACAATAATATTAAACTTACAAATTAAGAAAACTAAGGGAGAGGAGATGATCGTCGGCGGCAGCAGGGAAGCGGCGCGTCGGCAACAAAAGGGCAGCTGCTCGTCGGCGGCGAAAGGGTAGTGGTTTGGGGCTGAAGTGGAGTGTGTGTTAAAAACCTACATATTATGTTCTAGATTATAACTTCTTTTATTTAATTTAATTTGTTTTTTTATTAATTTTAATAATAATATAAAGGTAAATAAGTAGTTTTACCATTATACTCCGTATATTTTAATTAAATTAATTAATATAATAAATTTTTTTATTAAATTAAGGACGAAACTGTAAATTCAAAATTATATATTTTAATTAATTAAATTAATTAATTATAAATATGACACCATACGACACATACGTTGAATATTTTCAACACATACGTTTGAATATTTTCAATACAAAGTACAAAAGGTAACAGGTCATCAGATTTAAGCCTTTAAATTTGATTTTTAATGGTTCAGATTAAATTGACTACGGTAGTCATACGACACTCTGACTACACTTAGTAATACTCAATCTTGTTAGAATAAAAGTATTTCTGTAGACAAAAAAAAACAAGTGAGCGTACTTTTGGTGGACGGAAGAAGTATTTCCTTTCCTGCAAATGTAATTAGTCCTCTAAAGTATAAGTAGCATGTTGGTGGATAATGAAGTATTATTGAAAAGGTGTCAATTGTGCAGACTACATAATAAATTAAGGAACAAACTGTATTACATTTTGACGAGGCACGTCTAATTTCTAAGACGACCAAAGGTCTGATTCTACATACAAGTACACCCAACCCAAGCTAAAAGAATAAGAATGATAGTATAATGAATGATCATAACAACTGTGTCTCTAGGACAATGATACGTTATGATCTTGCACAGTTAATACGTACGTACAAACGCCGCATTATCTCCTCGACGCAATATGAAGCTTACAAGTCAGGTGTGATAGGATTCTCACCAACGTTCTTGTTGGTGATGAGGGTTGGATTGCCATTGACATCCGACCCATAAACGTGGCCCATTTTCGCTCGTTTAGTCTCCAAATATCTCTTGTTATCCTTAGTGATGGGAGTCACAAGGGGAACTCTGCCTCCAACTGCCAGCCCGTAACCTTTGAGCCCGATGTACTTTGCAGGATTGTTCGTCATCAGCCTCATTGTTCTAACCCCAAGATCTCTCAGCATCTGGCAGCATACACATTATTAACACACATATTTTCATTGAAGAATTTGAACCAAACGCCCAAACAATATAATTAGTGTTTAATAAGGCAATACCTGTGCACCAATTCCATACTCTCTAGAATCAACGGGCAACCCCAACTCCTCGTTCGCCTCCACGGTGTCACGCCCATCATCTTGTAGATTGTAAGCCCGAAGTTTGTGGCCTAAACCGATTCCCCGTCCCTCATGACCACGCAAGTAAACTAAAACGCCCCGGCCAGCTGCTTCAATCTGTTGCATTGCAAGTGCCAGCTGGTTTCCACAGTCACATCTGGCTGATCCAAATATATCTCCAGTCAGGCATTCCGAGTGTACTCGAACTAGAATATCTTGTCCATCACCGATATCACCCTGTTAAAACCATTATTTTCATCAATATTCAATCACTTATCAAGGAGTAAAGACCCTTGTAATAGGAATTATTATCATGTTGAAATCTCTAATGTCACTCACCTTGACCATAGCGATATGCTCAATCCCGTCCAAGATAGACCTGTAACAGTGGGCAACGAATGGGCCCCACATAGTTGGTATACGAGCAGCAGATGAGTGCTCCACTAATCTATCCCTTTTTCTCCGATATCTGCAAAGTATTGATTGTGTCAGGCCTTTTCAGCCAGGAAATGAGATGCATGAATGAGACCAAGGAACACGAAAAGGGTGATTTTTAGCACAGTAAACTCAATAAAATACAGCCTATCCTGAGCTGCTCATGGCTGGCTATATAAACCATCTACCTAGATAAAATCACAATTACAAACTTGCAAATCATAAGCAGTATTACAGAGATATCTGACGGTAATTTTTGACCAGGATATGAGCATTGTGGTTAGACTCGATGAATGCCAAGAACATAGTGGAAGATGAAAACATACAAATTCACTCTCCTAGACATGCTTTAAAATTGTATTCATGCCCAGTTATGCAGTCACAATGATGATAATATATCTCTCGATAATATGAATTCCATAACAATGCATGAGCTGAAATTTTTTTAAAATTGTTACTCCGTACTTCTTGTGTTGAATCTATCAATACAAGAATTAGGGAATTGCAGCCTCATCATAATCGGGGAATATTCTTAGAAGATGTAATGAACTACATGCAGCAGCGGGTTTAGAACATCATCATCATCATCTTAACAGACCTCCCGGGATCTTAAATTGATGAAAATAAAACAATAACAGCTAAGAAATGCGAACACGATGAAATTACTAATATATGTTGTCTAACTACCTTATTAAATCGGCAATGGATATTATTTTCAAGTTTTCTCGCTGTGCAAATTCCAGTAGCATAGGTAGTCGAGCCATAGAACCATCATCATCTACAACCTCACACAAAACTCCAGCAGGATCTGCGCCAGCTAGCACGGCAAGATCCACAGCAGCTTCTGTGTGTCCAGCTCTTTTTAGGACACCACCTTCCCTGTACTTCAATGGAAATATATGTCCTGGGCGATTGAAATCCTCAGGCCTTGAATCTTTGGATGCAAGAGCCAATATTGTAGTTGCACGGTCATTTGCTGAGACACCTGTAGTTGTTCCATGTTTTGCATCCTACAAAGATTTTTACTTGGTTATGCTGCCTCAGAGATTTGTTTTCCAGTCTTTTTATCTTACAAAACTCCCAATTATGGTATATGTGTGTGCATGTATGGGTGAACAAATTTGTGCATATAGGTAATAGTACGCACATGTAAACGTCACTCTATATTGCAACAACACAAGACCTTTTTAATTTAAAATATTATGGGAAATAGTTTTTTAAGTCAGTTAAATATTGTTTCCAGCCCTATTGACTTTAACGAATTGAAAGTAGTCTCATAACTTTCAATTTTTCGACATTTTAATCCGGTAACTGGCCGTAGAAGATGAAACACTCAGTTGACCTATCAGATTCTGCCACAGTGCCACGTGGATAAATCAGACCCTACCACATCAGCATCAACCAGATGTTTCATCTCCTAAAGTCGGTTACAGGACTAAAATGTCTAACAATTGAAAGTTGTCAGACTATTTTCATTTTTGAAAGTTGACAGGACTGAAATCGGGTTAATTTACAGGACTAAAAACTATTTTCCCAAATATTATTAACTATATCAGAGGGTTCTATCAGAAGAGTTGATTTTCTTCATAAGCTGATGCTTGCATCGATTGGCATTGGCTTCATGGAGATAATTAGACTAAATTAGTTGTTAATGACTTAGTTACTACAGTATTTCCTTTCCTTTAGAAACACTCTTTATTTTCTTTCTTTGTATCATACATTGTACTCCATATCGATGATATTAATAAATGAATTGAGGTTAACTCACACCAGTAACCTAGATACAGCAATTTTAACAAAAAGAAAAGGAATCTCTTTTTAGAGCAATCACATAAGAAACTTACCACTGAAACGGTAAATGCGGTACGGAGTTTATCCTCATTTTCCTTATCGTTTACCATCAAGGGAAGCTTCAACCTCTCCAAGTCTTCCTCCTTCATGCTCACACAAACTATCCCAGTTCCATGCTTCACAAAGAAAGCCATAGCCTCTGGTGTAACTTTTGATGCAGCCATTATCAAATCTCCTTCATTCTCTCTATCCTCATCATCTACAACCAGGACCATCTGCAATGTCGGTCCAAAATCAATCTGTAAGAAACCATTGTACAATTGATAAACATCATAAAATCAAGACATAAAACCAACCTTTCCATTGCGAATGTCTTCAATTGCCTCTGGGATGCTTGAGAAACCTTTTAATGGCACGTCTAAGTCATATTCATCATTTTCGACAGGGAAACCACTAGAAGTAGGAGCCATATCAGCTGCAAGTGTTCCTAATACTACGGAATCGGATTGTACTTCAACCCCAGTAGAAATATCATTGATGAGAGCTTCATTTGCAGTATCGGAATCAACAGCATAAGGAAAATGACCATTTTCAGTTGAGAACAGGGCTGCCTTAATTCTCCCAGTAGCCTTGATGCTTAAACCGAATTTCGCACTCAGACCTCGGAATGATTCTACACCATTCACGGTATTTCCATGATGAAGACCATTAAAGATTCTGAAATTAAAACATGCCCAATAAAAGATGAGTCAAATTACAAAAGTTTGAGTATTTTCAACATCTTTTACACAAAAAACAGAGGCAGGGCATTATCCTGATTCAATACAAGAACTGAAATTATACGATTTCAGTAGTTATTATCACTTCTTAAACCCTAGATAAGTAAAAACCTTTCTAGTGGGACATTCAAGATCAATAAATAGGGGGGTTGGGGGAATGCCAATACTGTTGAGATTCGATCATCTATCAACCCAATAAACAATCCACTTCAAAGGGGACTGAGAAATGATGCTGACAAACATAATAAGCCAAGAATAAACTAACTTGAAAAGAATCTCCTATTTATAAATGAAAACATTAATTGACAGGGATAAGTCCATAACAATCCATCAAGAATCAAAATTAACACGACTCACAGTGAGAGAAATACATACACAGCCTTTGGATCTAAACAGAGATAAGAAACTTTCCAATTCAGATTTCTATTAATATAAAAGATACAAAACAGAATGGATGTAGCTTCAAATCACACACAAAGCAAAGAAACCCAACCCAGATAAAAATAACCCTTCTAAGCAAGATGGTGCATAAATTGACACTCTTTTCACCATAACAGAAAGAAATCAAGCAAACGAGAGAAAGAGTGGCTAACCCAGAACGAGCAAGGGAAGTGGAGGAGCAAGAAAAGTTAATAGAAGCCATTATTTATGTTTAAATCGATAAATCTCAAGAATTTTGCGGGAATAAATTCAGAAAACAGGATTTTGTCCTCCTAACAGAGAGGAAAAGGAGAGTTATATATATAATGGAAGAGTGTAGAAAGGCGAAAAAGGTTGGAAGAAGTGGGGAAATTGCGGGAGAGGCGGCCGCAATTTATAAAACAGTCGTCAGCCAGCCAATTCTCAATAGGGGGTTGGGGATAGAGCCCACCTACCTTTCTTTCAAACAAAAATAAATATTATGGAGTATAAAAATATAAGTATAAAAAAAAGGATGAGATAGAATCTTTCATAGCACTATCATTTGTCATTCAACCAATGATGAAAATATCGGAAATATCCCCGATATATCCATTTTTCGGGGTCACCGATATCGATATTGGAAAGAATCGATATTTCCACGATATTTGTAAAAAAATTGAAAATATCGATAAATATCGGTAGACAATAACAATATCGAGCCTAATATCGGTAAAATATCGAGAAAATGTCGATAAATTTCGAAAAATATCGATAAATGTCATACGAAATAACATTGTATATTATATTTTATATAAATTTATCATTGATATAAAAATGTATTCAAATTATTTTGTTGATTTTATGTACTATAGGCTTGTTATTAAATTTTTACAATTTTTAAAATTTACCGATATCGATATATCCGTCGATATTTCCATAAATTTAAGGTCTCGATATTTCCACTGATACCGATATTTTCATCCTTGCATTCAACCTTTTTTTTTTAATGAAGAATTACTAATTCGGTGAACCAATTTCATCATCTACTCACAAAAAACTCGTTTAAAGTTAGAGTTTTGTGCTATGTATGAATATGATCCCTAAAAATTATTTACACTTTGGGTTTTGAACAATTGTCATTCAAATATACTCATAAACAATTATTTTATTCATAGAACTTTACAATAATTATACTTTATCTGTGAATTTTATCCAACAGATTCAAATTGAGACCTAAGAAGACAGATATTCCCTTTCCAATTTAAATAGTTTTGAATTATAATCGATTATTTATAATTGATATCAAATCAGCTTTTAGATGCATTTTCTCGAAGATTGCGTATGTTTATCTCCTTTCATAAATCAAATATTTCCTAAAAAAAAAGGTCAAAGCAATTAATTAGCTGAATTTGTTTTGCTGAAAGTTTTCTTTCCACAATTTTTGCATTTCATTCCACAGATTCTGAAGACAGACTCTGGATTTTTCGACGACGAAGAAGACGATCGACTGCTTCCTTTATTCTTAATTATTCTTGTCAAGAGTGCAATTAAATTACATATATAACGTTATGCATAATTCAAAATATGATTATTATGTTGCATATCACGTTATGCATAATGCATTCGATTGAAGTATGATAACTATTTTGCATATCACATTTTAAGAACTGATTCAGATTCCATGAGAAAGCAAATCAAGTCTCGCAAATCACAAAAATCAACCGCAAGCAAATCAAGTCTCGCAAATCACAAAAATCAACCGCAAACAGAATTAGGCATATTAACAAGAGAATAGAGAATGGGGCATTTTGAAACTGCTATATTCCAACCAGAAAATCAAAACAAAAAAGAAACTCAATATTACCTAGTCATAAATTCGATCTCCATTGTCGATCATGATAGCAAGATCAGCAACATCAAAAACAAAAAAAATGAATAGGAAAAGAAGTAGGAGTGAGTGCCGCGCGCAGCAATCTACAACTCCGTCAGTCGCCGCCTGTAACTCCCTCGGCCGCAATTTATTAATCTGTCCCTCGGCCGATTTTGAAGAAACTAAAATGAAAATATGTACTGTTCCGATTTTGAATTGGATTGAAGATGAACTGTAAATTTGCTATTTTTGCTTCAATTTAGATAAAATCTGTAGAAATTTTTCGAAATCAAATTTTGGAAATTCGAAAGAGACTTTCCGATTCTATGACCTGAATATTCAGGAATTCATTGATGTGCGAAGATTATGTAAATTAAATATTTGAATTAAATTATCATTTCGAAAATTTATAATAATTTGTATACGAAGGGTAATTTTGGTTTTTTGGGATCAAATTGAAGCGATTAGACAAAATTTAAAGTGACTGTTCCAATTTTCTTAATTGATTGTGATAATGACTTTATTGATAAAAAATATCTAGTATTAATTATTTTCGATGAGATGTACTCCCCCGTTTTCATTAATGTTTACACAAATTTTAAAGAATATAACACTATTTAATGCCCTTTGCATAGACGCTATGTATGGTTTACCAACTCACTTAATTCTTGAATTTATTAGAGGAATTAAAGTGTTTTTATAAAAGATTCAACGTTTCATTTAGTAAATATTTTAGCCCCTGGTTACTAAATCATTCTCTAGACGCATTAGAAAAAAAATAATTAAATTTTATTTGGGGGTAAAATTTAATTAAAATAATAATTAAAAAAAATACACCAAAATATTGTCTTACCACAAGACTAATATTTGGATCAAAGTAAGCAAGATTCATATCCTTAGATGAACTCTTAAACAAATACTCCTTCAGTTTAGAAAAGATTTTTGTTTTTAGTCTTAAATCTTATTTCAAAAAATTTATCCTTTTATCTATTTTTATCACAAGCCTTCAGAAACTACTTCTATAATCCCTACAATTTTTTCATTTTTATTAAAAATATATTAATGTATCCATTTTTTTCTCTCTTTTATTTCAAAAGATAATCTGGCATTCTCTTTATTTATTAATTTTTTTTTGTCTTAATTAAGAGTGGATAGAGAGAAAAGTGAAAAGATAAAATAGTGGAAAAGAAAAATGAAAAAAAAAAAGATAAAGGGTAAATGTTTTAGAAAAAGCATTTTCTTAATTTTAACTATTAAGTGATAACATTAATTTGAAAATAAGGTAAAAATAAACAAGCAATGAGATAGATTAAATATTGATCTACCCACCACGTTCAGATCAACGTTACATATAGGATTTCATTTTCATTTTTTTCTTTTCTTGATTAAAATGGTCCTCGATCTATGATGTTCTATGCTACAATCATCATCACGTTTGGCAAAATAAAAATAAAAATCAATGGAGTAATTTATAAGAAACGTGAATTATTTCACACCATAACTCATGGTCTCAAATCTCAATTATGTCAATTAAAAAACAAAAAAACATGGAGAGCGTTCATGAATGGGTCAATATATCCATAAGGTATGGTATAGTTATGGTGGTAAAATAAAAAAATTCGGATGGGGTACATAAATGATAAGGTTTTAAATTAAATGTTGAGGCTCAAAGACAAAACGTTTGTTATATATCATGTGGGTGTATCGTGGATGATCGTGCTCTATGGAGCCAATATAAACATATACTATATGTTTCACTATATAAATGATTGACACGTGTTATATTTAAAAAATAATCAATGTTCTATAATATTGAGGACGACATGTGTTAAAAATTCAGTGGATGGAATACCAGTGAAATACGAAAAATCTCATCTTATAATGGATTACAAGAATTTTGATGTGAAATCAATGGTGAACTTTTTATAGAGTCAAACGTTAACACGTGTCAAAAACTTAAAAGTAATCGGACACTCCTTTCGTTAATCCTCGATTATATGAATTAACATATAAATTAAGAAAAATGAATTTAACGAGGGTGTTAATTTGATAAGAAACCCAATCTGGCGTGCACGACATATATATGTGAGTAGTAGTGGTATATGGGGGATCTAAGATACTGGCAATTAATTGTGGTTACAAGAATACAATATCTACTGTGAATATTAAATATTAAAGAAATTACAAAATATTGAGTGAATTAGTTTCATTGGGAAATCATCATGTCTAATATTACGAAAAACAGTCTTCAATTTAAATTTTCAAAAGCTGTCTCCACAATGTTTGGAAAGACCAAAAACTTTAGTGTGCAAAAATAGAAAATTACAAAAAAAAAAAAAAAAACCTAAACAATTGAAATCGTGAAAATAACACCCAAAAAACAATAAAACACGTT
Organism: Galeopsis tetrahit; assembly: GCA_963675135.1. NCBI lineage: Eukaryota > Viridiplantae > Streptophyta > Magnoliopsida > Lamiales > Lamiaceae > Galeopsis > Galeopsis tetrahit. The sequence goes on along the minus strand of OY776125.1, from coordinate 8,914,966 downwards.
TTTAACCCCTCAAACGATGGAATTTGATAAAAAACGTCACACATCACAGTTGTGGGTTTGACTAATAACATCGTTTTCACCCGAAAAAAGTGTATTCGCTCGTCAAAATCAGATTTCGACTCCCAACACTTAAAAAAATCTTCGAGTGCTCTCGTTTCTTCAAAAATTGAAACGCCACTCGTGCTACGTCAAGTTGTAAAATGAATGTGGTAAAACGACACAAAAGACCAACAAATTATGTTAAACTTGATTTGGTCCCTGTGAAATAACACAAAATTAATCATAAACTATTGATAACTATTACTTCCACCACCATAATACAAATAATTTACATAAAAAGGTATATAACAATCAATTATAAAAATAAATAAATTTCATGCCAAAACTTATCAAAATGAAACCAAAATCGATCCCAGTCCCTACCAATTGCCATCGTTAGCCAACTTTAGAAATTATATACTATTCATTTAATTAGTGATGGAAATAATGGCAAAACCCTCATTAATTTGAACTCTTCATACCAAATTCCACAGACGTATTATTACATACCCCGTCTCCATCCCGTGATTATTTGCACACTTTTCTTTTTGGGATGTTTCAAAATTACTTGCACACTCTTAATATGGAAATACTCCATAAAATTAATAACCTCACAACATCATTTTATTTTCAAATTTGCCACTTTTTTTTTCTATACATTCCACTTTACACATCATCAAATTACCTAAAATACCCCTTCTTTATCTTACATCATCAACCACTAAATCCACTTTTTTTAAACAATGTTTCGATCAAACTATGCAAGTTATTCCGGGATTGAGGGAGCATATAGTTATTGACTTTCTAATTGAAAAATGCATTGACTTTTTAATGGATGAGTATAAAGGAAAAACTCATATTTGCCATCTTTGTTTGACCCTTAAAACCTGACTGGACCGCTGACCAGATCTTGCATTCCCTAACTTCTTCATTTTCATTCATCATATGCCTGAAAAAGACCATTCAAACTTTTTAATTGGAGGTTTCATTTTCCTTTCTTATTTTAATATATATTTTTTTAAATCTCGTATAAATAAGTTTGTGCAATTGCATTTAATTTAATACAATCGTGTAATTTACATATTAATTTTTTTGATAAACATGACCAAAATATTTAAGAAGCTTATCTTTGTTGACTTTGAAACACCAAATATTTGAGTTGATACCTGGTTACCGATTTTGGATAAATTAGACATCGCCATATTTACACGAGGCATTTATTACACCGCCATTCCAAAATAACTTTCACATATAGATAGACACGCAAATTACGAAAGTGTAATGATAAGTATAGTTATATGGTGAGAGTGAAGTTTACAAACAATTTTTTATTTTAAAAGTATGAAAGTTATTATGAAATGTTTTGAAACGTTTCGAAAAAAAGAAGTGTCAAAGTTTCGAAAAAGAAAGTGTCAAAATTATTGTGGGATGGAGAGTAGGCACTCATCCATCATTTTTTTGCTCCCCTCTCCATCCACCCACCATGCCCATATCAATATGCGCGCAAGTGTGTGTAAGGAAATAGATTTGGGCAGTAAGAATTGGGCTTTCACCATTTAAAATCGGCCCTGCTATATACCCCTCCAGCTTTGTTAAGTATACTCCCCCTTCCCATTTATTAATTTAATAATCATATAAAATACCTAAAATATCCTAATACTAAAATAACCATGATAAATACACTCCCTCCACTTTTAAAACTCTAACCCTAATAGTTATCGTCACCATCACTGCCACCGTCACCGCTACTGCCACCACCACATCCGACGGCCAACACCAACCCATTTTCCACAAAAATTTCAAACCCTAAGGGTGTGTTTGTTTAGGGATTGGCCCATCCGGATTTGGATGGGCCATCCCCCATCCCATCCCTCTCCATCCCTCTCCATCCAAATACCCATCTCAATACCCATCCATCCCTATAATACACCTATATACCTATTTTTATACAATTACATCATCATATTTTTATATTAATTACTCATTTTCTCTCCTACTTTTTCTTCCACACATTTATTCTCTCTCCTACTTTTCTTCCACACATTTATTCTCTCTCCTACTTTTCTTCCACATATTTATTCTCTTTCCTACTTTTCTTTCTTACACTAATTACTCTACTAACTAACAATAATAAAATAATACAACATCACTATTGATTTGACATAAAGTTCCCCATCCACATCTATTTTTCAATCTCTATCCAAACACAATTTTTATTCAATTACTATTCATGGATTACCCCCATCCACATTTTTCAAATCTCCATCCCCATCCCATCCACCACAATCCCTAACCAAACAGCCCCTAAGGGTATGTTTACTTTTGGTTTTAAAAATCAGGTTTTGGATTTCAAGATCCAAAACCCGTTTTACTTCGGGATTTAAAAACCGGTTTTCAAAATCCACTCAAAACCACCACTATCAAACATATTGATTTGACATAAAGTTATATCTATATAATATTACTTCAATCATTATATTCTTTTTCAACAATAATATAATAATACTATAATAATATAATAATACAATAATATAATACATTTAATCATTACACACTTAACTAATCATTATAATCTTATCAAATAATAATATAATAATACAAACTCATTTAATCTTACAACTTGATTTGACATAAAGTTAAATCCTTCACTATTCCAAAACCCAAAAGAAACACCCATATTACTATTCATCGGGATTTTAAAAACCAGGATTTCAAAAATCTGGTTTTTAAAACCACCCAAAGCCCAAAAGAAACACCCCCTGACAAAAAAAACATCATAGAAATTTTAAAACATAAAATAAAAATCAAAAACATATTTTCGACAAATCAGTGTCGACTGTCGACCGAATGCATTATCGTCGACAAGTTGTTGTCGACGATAATGCATTCGGTCGACACTGGTTCGTCAAAAGTTCAAGAAAAAAAAAAGACCTACCTGCGAGCGACGACAACCAACTGTTGGGGTGGGAGCGAGCGGCCGCAAGAATGGAGGGAGGGGTGACCGATTATTTATTTACAAGAGGCGGTGACTTTTTTTTTTTTGAGATGGCGACCTTTTTTGACAGTAGGGGTGGCCGGGTGGGGGCAGAGCGGAGCGGCGGCACGGGGGCGCACTGTTTCGCAGACTGTCGTGTGGAGAGGGGGAGGGGAGGCAGCGGCTGCTGTCGGGAGGGAAGATGATGGTGGCGACTGGTTTGGGGGAAAGGAAGAAATGAGAGAAGGGAGGAAAAATAGGATTAGGATTTTTGAATGGAGAAGTGTATCTATAATTGTACTTTAAATGTGTAAAGGGTAGATTAGGTATTTCGTGGGGAGTGTATCTAACGTATGACATATTAAGGGGCGTAAGAAAATCATGGGGTATATAGCCGGAGCCTTTAAAATCTGACAAGTGTTTTTGATATATTGTTTTATTTAATTAATAAAATAACCAGTGATTTTCTATGCAATTAATCCAAAAAAATTAGTACCGATTTTTTTTTTCATGAAAATTGAAAAATGGAAATGAGTCTGAGTTTATTCCCCATTCGATTTTGTAAAGAATGGTGTCAAATGAGTGTCCGTCCTCCTAATATTCTTCCAAAACAGATTCAGTATGTAAATTGTAGTAATAATCAAGGTTAACAAATGGAAACAACAATTCAAGAAACTCACCAATGCATTTCTTATTTGTTTGTTCCCACAACATAAATAATTTGCTCGACAAATTCTTCTCTCTCAAACTGCCTTGTCAGCTCAAGTTACTACTACTTCTCTAGGTTCTTCTGTTAGAGAAGGCTGTCGTCTCTCAGGTCGAAAATCAGACACCAAAACTTGAAACTAATACAGCCCCAAGAACTTCCACCAAACTCCCCCAACGACACCCCAGATCAATGCATTAACGACTGCGATGATGAACCCATACTTGAACACATCTGGAAGATCTACATAACCAGCTGTTTACACAATTGCAAACCACTTGTTAGTGAATAAACTTAACCACAGTCGGCACTCAGCTTTTAGAATTGTCAAAGTTAATGAGCGATTGCTTTCAGGGTAATTGGAAATGCAAAAAAAAAATTTCTTAGTGACTACTTTTAAGTAAAAAACATATCATGGTCTGTCGTACTACTTATACTAGCCCGTACCATAAATCCACACCATTCCACCCTAGCCCACATCAACAGAAATTGGGCAATTCCATCTTTACTAGCCTGTTGTAAAAAGCCACCCCAGCTCGGACCACTAAAACTCAAGGCCAACAAAGCCCTTATCGTGAAAACCCAGGCCACTTCACCCAAGCCCGGGCCACTAAACTCAAGTTCATTTTTATTGCATTTAAGTTTTAACAAAAATTACTTAATCAGTGCATTAAAATAACAAGCTGAAAGAAATATAATTTGATGGAAGACGCAAACATAAAGAACTGAAAATCTAAATAGGGCAAGAAATTAGCAGTACCTCCATAATATACAGCAGCCTGACCACTGCTGTAATGTGTCAAAGATCCAAAGAGGTTGGTATTGTATGCGAGAGCCAATGCTGCTAGCACAGCTGGAACTCCAGCGGCCAAATGCATGGCAAGAAACGCAGAGTACAATGCTCCAACGTGCCCCGTTTGACTTGCAAATAGGTAATGGATAAGGAAGTACGCTGCTTGAAGAACACCAAAAGCAGCAGGCCAGCTCAGTGATAATGACTGCAGTGATTTGGCTACACAACTAGCCATCCAATTTACAATTCCAAGATTTGACAATTGGCCAGCCATGCCCACTAATATTGCGAACCATGCCAATGTATCCCATGCTGATTTCTCACTCAAGCAGTCATCCCAATCGAGGACTCCCAATAATAAGAGTATTGATAGCCCCAGCATTGCAGCAACAACACTTGCAATACCAAGAGCATCTCTGCACAAATATCATCTTTTATAAATTGAAAGTGAGCTAATATTAAGGGTTAAGGATGTCTTTATTGTGGAAATAATACGTACCCAAAAATCCACAAAGAAACTGCAAGAAGCATAGTACCGATCATAGTCCATTCATTTTTCGTGACAGAACCCATAAGCTCCAATTTCTTTTGAGCCATTGCAGGGGCATCAGGAGTATCTTTTATTTCAGGAGGATAAAGCTTGTACAAGATCAATGGTGTGGCTAGAAGAGAAGCTATCGTGGGTAAACTTGCAATCTTGAACCAAGATACCCATGGATTTGAAACTACTACCCCAAGCCCCTCAGCTAGCTTGAGACACAGCAGATTTTGAGCTGCAGCAGTAAGGAAAAGTCCACTAGAGTTACAAGCACACTGTCACACATCAAATAGGGCTTGCATGAGTTACTGGGGGACAAGTTATAAACAAACAAGTCACACGTAATTGGATTATTCATTTGAAGCACAGAGATTCAATTCTTTGAAAGATTACTGGATGTAATTCTGCTTGTTGGATAACAGACGAAAAAATCATTGTACTTGATGATTTGAAAATGCACGCCATTCCCAGCTTATTAGCAACTCAAAAATCTTAAGGTCGCACAAAAACCAATCGTAATTATTTTCATTATCACACTCCTAATTCCTAAAGAGGAAACGCTTTATCCATCATCCCTCCACACGTTATTAACATTGTTCACAGAAAACAAAACAATTGAATCATATAACAAATTTATGATGTTGCAAACCTACATCACTCTGATTTGACCTACATTTTATTAAGGGACTCGAATGGGAATAGGAGATTCAAAGTACAAGAAAACAGTGAAGTCAGAGAACATAAAAATGGGCTAAACATCATATCAATAAGATTTGTCTAACCTTGGTTCAGCTTCTCAAAAAATGATATGCAAACTAAATCCAAACAGGAAAAATATACCCACAAAAGCATTTAGCAATCAATTTGTATCAACATTCATCTTCTAAGACATTGCAAATATCAAAAGACAAAATACCAATCAAGAAACCTGAAATTGGGATAGCATTAAATAGGATCCAAGCTTTTTCTGAGAGGGCTCCCCAGGTTTACTCCCTGCTGACAACGACAATGACTTAATAATCGGAACGAAGACACCTCCGGCCCTGGCGGTGGTGCTAGGCATTGCCGGTGCTATCAATGCTTCACTCAAAGCCAAACCGTAAGACAATCCGAGGGTACTCTTTCCCAACCACTTAACAAAATAGGTGGCGATTCGATCCCCCAATCCGGTTTTGACGAAACCACGGGCAAAGAAAAAGGAGATAACAATCAACCAAATAACTTCATTGGTAAAGGCGGAGAAGGCGTTGGCGAAGGTGAGAGTGTTAGTGATAACAGAGGTGGTGAGGCCGATAAAGGCCCAGGCGCCGACGGGGAGAGGGTTGAGGACGAGACCGGCGATGGTGGAGAGGAAAATGGAGAGCAATTGCCAGGCCTGAGGCGTGACTTCGGGAGGCCTGGGGACGAGGAAGCGTACGATGATGCCGACGGCAATTGAGATGAAAAAGGGGATTGGTTTAACGCCTTGGAGAGGAGCAGGAGGAGCCGGAGGTGATGGATTGGAGTCAATGGGGGCGGAGGAGGAGGCAGCGGCGGCGAGGACGATGAATCTTTTGTGGATTTTGTGGGAAAGAGAAACGTTGTTAATGGGTTTATGGAGAAAGGGGGGATTATGAGTGGCGGAGGAAAGGGAAGTTAAGGGGCGGAAATGGGTGGAGGAAATGGGGCGGAGACGGGGGAGGGTGAAGTGGGAGAAGGAGGAGGGAGAGCAGAGGGCGAAGCTCTCCATGATTTAGAGAGAGAGAATTGAGATGAATGAGGATGGATTCAGTAGAGTATGTCTATTGGAGAAGGGAGGGGGCGGAGAGATAGAGAGGGAAAGATTTGGAACGAAGTAGACTGTACTTATTTCGTGTGTCAGATTCTTCTATTTCATATGATGACATGGATATTTAACAACTCACCTTCACTTGTTTTTTTTTTTTTTAATTTGTAAAAAACTGTGGGACGAAGCAGTATCGACTATAAGTTTTTCATTATTTTTTAGTAGTACATAAATTAAGAAAAATGACAAATGATGTGATTAAGAGAAAAGTCATGTGATTGAAAGAAAAATGAAGATAGAAAGAAAAAGTAAATAACAATCATTTTAATCATCATTTAATTACTCTATTTGACATTCATTCTATTCATAATTATCACCTTATTTATAAATAAATCTCATAATGCCTCATCATATCCCAATTTATTACTTTGTGTATAAACTAATTATTATTCATTAAAACTTGTGTTAGGATAAATACACACAATAAATTTGGATATAGATAATACATTTTACTCCCTTTGTCCACAAAAAGTAGTTTCATTTGCCTTATATTCTTTGTCACAAAATGTAGTCTCATACCACCCACAAACAATCACTTTATTCACAATGGACTCACAATACCCTTACTTTATCTATTTTATCTAATTTTTTCTTAAAACATGTGCTCCACTCCAATGGGACTACATTTCATGAACGAAATACCCTTACTTTATCTATTTTATCTAACTTTTTCTTAAAACATGTGCTCCACTCAAATGGGACTACATTTCATGAACGAAAGGAGTACATATTAAGATCGAGTCATTTTATCTATTATTTCCTCTGTCCAATTTTATAATTTCCACTTTTTTTATGTGTACAATTTTATAATTCTCATTTTTTAAAAAGAAAATATTACTCACTCTCGATACTTTATTTCTACTTTACCTTTTACACTAAAAAATGTTCCATCATATCTGTCAACTTTAATTTTCAAGAAATATTAATAATGTTTTTTCAAGTTTATTATTCTCTTGTTTTTTGTGTTAGATTTATTTAACAAGATACAAGAATAAAAAAAAAAATCATTTAATACTACTTATAGAAAAATATAAAAGTCATGTTATACAAATAATTATTAATATTAATTGACTTTCTTAATCTTAATCCGGTAACACCTTACTAGAAAGGTTGCCTGTTTTAAACTCGATTGGTAGTAAAGGGTTATAAGTTATAACATCAGGAATTCATTTTATTTCAGCCTAAATAGATTTTAAGCGATTATTTTAAACGAAAATGTGTTTTAAATCCTTCAATATTAGCCAAAAGAGTGGGAAAAAAACCAATGTAAACAAAATTAGAAATTTAAGGAATCTAAACACACATACGAGTACTCAATGGAATAAATTTTTACTAGAGTTTAATTTAACAACATATACATTTGATTAAATACAATTTTTACAAAGGAGTAGAGAGCCACAAGACAATTTAAGCATGTATACATGATTTTTCTAGCACGCTCTTTCTAAATCCTAAACACTACTAGATAGTCTTTTTCCAGTATAAGAACCTGCACTGGATATTATCTGTCAGCATCAACGAAACACGCCGGTGGGAACATACGTTTCGTAGAAACAAATCCTGCTCAAGCTTACAGTTAAAATTAATTTATTTTTATGCTTTCAGAAGCACAAGAAAGATGTTAAGGATACATTCTTGATCAGGGTTGTCCGTGAAATTGGAGTGCAAGGCATTCCCAACACTGCCCACTAATGCCTAAGGTTGTCATGGATGATTCAATACATAATATGGCAGCAATTGCATCCAACCATGCGACCTCGTTTCTGAACATCAGTTTTGCATGTGCTACACCACATTAACAAGTTTAAGGATGGAAACAAGAGATTGGAAACTAAGACTGCATCAAGCAACATACCTTGAGCAAAGCATATCAAGCTTTCCAGCATGCGAACGGTTGTCCTTGCTGTGAATAAACCAATAATGAGACCAAAATAGGAATGGGAAAAAGTAATTTCTACGGTTTTGTACACAAAACCTGCATTCTGAGTAGCTGATCTTCTTTGGAGTCGGTAATAGCTTGATATAAACTTTTCAGCCTCCTTTGTGAGGACCAGTCTGAAATATCCTTTCATGAAATGAATGTACCTGATAGTAAAGTGGCTCTGTAATCATGTAATAATTGCTTTTCTGGATGCAATAACACACAAAATATTACTGAAATTGAGGGGGTTGTCATTTTTGACACACTAGCAATGTGAAATGAAGATGAAACACCCTAACTTGGTTTACACCAAAGAGCATCTTTCCATGGAGTTAATATCAAGAATCGTCCTGTAACTTAGGCCGTGTCCAAAATTCGTCTTTTATTTTGTTACTTTTTCAATTTTGGTCCAGTATGCTTTTACTTTTTTCATTTTTGGTATTTTTTGTGTCCAAATTTTGTCATGTATGCTTTTACTTTTTTTTTTTTTTCAATTTTGGTATTTTTGGACCAAAAGGACTAAAATTTAAAAAGTTAAAACATACATGACTAAAATTGGACACGACCTAAGAGATTCTTAATATTAACTCTTTTTTCATGAATGGTTTGGGTAATCATATGAAAGCTTTTGCATGCAGTTACTCAAATACTGCACATGTTATAATGCCACGAATGGCAAATTACAGATTTTTTTTTTGAGAGGAACAAATTACTGAATTAGCAAGGTAAGAAAGTAACTTCAGAAGTAAAAACAGGGTAATAAGTTATTTTCTCATGATTACTGAATTACAAGTACAATGTCCTAATGATTGAAAAGCAGATCAAGAGTTTTGACATCAATTCTAGACTGAACACTCAAGGACTTTTCCAAAGTATCTTACCTTCTAATCATGGTTAGAGACCAAATGTCAGATAAATTTTCATCGAGGTTTGTTTTGTGCTGCTCTGTCTGCAAATAAAGTTCAAAGAAGAAATATATATTATATGAAGTCACTCAGCTGCTTCATGATGGAAATATGATCAACATAACTCTTATTACCTCAGAAAGAATGTGAGATGAAACAACTGCATCCCACTGAGGATCCTTTGTGTCCAGGAGAACTATATCAAACCTGCTTAGTAAGGGTCCAGAAAGTGCAGTACTGACGGATAGAGCTAGTTCGGGTTAAAGAATAAAGACGTATAGCGGAGGAAATAAATAAGTTAGAATTTTTATTTCAACTAAAAAAGAGAACCAAACGACATGACATCACACAAAATTGATAAATAGGGTGCATAGGCTCACCCCTTTATGCTTTAAACAAAGATTATATGCCAACTCCACTGAAAACTATCAAGTCCCATTTAGAGAAGGATACATTGGTCTGGGTTAGGATTCTGTTGAGCTCGACAAATTCTCTCAAACTGCCTTGTCAGCTCAAGGTTTAACCATTTCTTTACCAAAACTTGAAACTAATACAACCCCAAGAACTTCCACCAAAATCCTCCAACTACACCCCAGATCAGTGCATTAACGACTGCGACGATGAACCCAAACTTGAACACATCTGGAAGATCTACATAACCAGCTGTTTACACAATTGCAAACCACTTGTTAGTGAATAAATTTAAGAACATGCAGCATTCAGCTTTTAGATTGCTTTCAAGGTCATTGGAAATGCAAAAAGTTCTTTCTTAGGGACTACTTAGGTAAAAAAGAAATTCACGGCCTCTGTTCGTATTCTCGTACTACTAATACTAGCTCGTACCATAAAAATCCACACCAATCCACCCTAGCCCACATCAACAACAATATATCCACCCACACATACCTATAAGCCCCTAGAAATACCTTTTTTATACACCACACTCTCTCTAATAACACATTAATGCAAATATAATCTAATCTAATCAGTGCATTAAAATAACAAGCAGAAATAGAATTTGATGGAATGAGCCTGGAGCAGGAAAGCACAGTAGAGAACTGGAAATCTAAATAGGACAGGAAATTAGCAGTACCTCCATAGTATACAGCAGCCTGACCACTGCTGTAATGTGTCAAAGATCCAAAGAGGCTGGTATTGTAAGCGAGAGCCAATGCTGCTAGCACACCTGGAACTCCAGCAGCCAAATGCATGGCAAGAAATGCAGGGTACAATGCACCAGCATGGCCCATTTGACTTGGAAATAGGTAGTGGATCAAGAAGTAAGCTGGTTGAAGAACACCAAAAGTAGCAGGCCAGCTTAGTGATAATGACTGCAGTGATTTGGCTACACAACTAGCCATCCAATTTACAATTCCAAGATTTGACAACTGGCCAGCCATGCCAACTAGAATTGCAAACCATGCCAACGTATCCCATGCTGATTTCTCACTTAAGCAGTCATCCCAATCGAGCACTCCCAATAATAAGAGTATTGATAATCCCAGCATTGCAGCAACAACACTTGCAATTCCAAGAACATCTCTGCAGAAATATCATCTTATATCAATTGAAAGTGAAGTAATATTGAGGGTCAAGGATGTCCTTATGGTGAAAAATAGTACGTACCCAAAAATCCACAAAGAAACTGCAAGAAGCATAGTACCAATCATAGCCCATTCATTTTTCGTGACAGAACCCATAAGCTCCAATTTCTTTTGAGCCATTGCAGGGGCATCAGGAGTATCTTTTATTTCAGGAGGATAAAGCTTGTACAAGATCAAAGGTGTAGCTAAAAGAGAAGTTAACACGGGTAAACTTGCAATCTTGAACCAAGATACCCATGGGTTTGAAACTACCACCCCAAGCCCCTCAGCTAGCTTGAGACACAGCATATTTTGAGCAGCAGCAGTAAGGAAAAGTGCACTAGAGTTACACGCGCACTGTCACACATCGAAAAGGGCTTGCATGAGTAACAAGTTATAAACAAGTTGTACGTAATTGGACAATCCATTTGGAGCAAAGAAATTCAATTTTCAGAAAGATTAGTGGATGTCATTTTGCTAGTTGGATAAAAAAGATCAAGGGATGCCCAACTGAAATCACGTCGATAATGATTACAGACATGACGCTTTGGAAATGCAATAATAATTACTTTCATTGTCACACTCCTAAAATAGGAAACGCTTTATCCACTCCGCTACACATTATTAACATTCTTCACAAACCTACAACATCATTCTGATTTGACTACTACATTAATACATTTAATTAAGGGACTCGAATTGGAATAGGGGATTCAAATTTGTTTAACCTTGATTCAGTTTCTCAAGCAATGATACGCAAAATAAATTTGCATACTAAATCAAAACGGGAAAACATACCCACAAAAACACTCAGCAATAAATTTGCATTAAATTCCACTTCTAGGACACGCAACATAACCACTCCAACATCAAGAGACAAAGCATCAATCATAAAAATGGCATCAAGAAACCTGAAATTGGGACAGTATTAAATATGATCCAAGCTTCCTCTGAGAGGGCTCCCCAGGGTTACTCCCTGCTGACAAGGACAATGACTTGATAATTGGAGCAAACACACCTCCTGCCCTGGCGGTGGCGCTAGGCATTGCCAGCGCCATCAATGCTTCACACAAAGTCAAACCGTAAGATAATCCGAGAGTACTCTTTCCCAACCACTTAACAAAATAGGAGGCAATTCGATCCCCCAAGCCGGTTTTGACGAAACCACGGGCAAAGAAAAAGGAGATAACAATCAACCAAATAACTTCATTGGTAAAGGCGGAGAAGGCGTTAGCGAAGGTGAGTGTGTTAGTGATAACAGAGGTGGTAAGGCCGATAAAGGCCCAGGCGCCGACGGGGAGAGGGTTGAGGACGAGTCCGGCGATGGTGGAGATGAAAATGGAGAGAAATTGCCAGGCCTGAGGCGTGACTTCGGGAGGTTTGGGAACGAGGAAGCGGACGACGATGCCGACGGCAGCTGAGATGAAAAAGGGGATTGGTTTAACGCCTTGGAGAGGAAGAGGGGGAGCAGGAGATGCTGTATTGGACTCAATGGGGGCGGCGGAGGAGACGATGAATCTTTTGTGGATTTTGTGGGAAAGAGAGCTCTTAATGTGTATGTGGAGAAAAGGAGAATTTTGGGTGACGGCGGCGAAGGAAAGAGAATTGAGGGGGCGGAAATGGGTGGAGGAAACGGGGCGGAGACGGGCGAGGGAGAAGGAGGAGGTGATGGAGGGAGAGCAGAGGGCCATGATTGTGTTGAGAGTTAGAGAGAGAGAGAGAGTGAAAGCTTTGGACTCTGCTTCTGTGTTAGATTCTTAGCTTCACTTTCCTTTTTCTTTTTCATTTCCATATATATTTTTTTTTTAAATTGATGGGATCTTGCAACTATGCTTGGTTTTATACCTTTTCTATTATTGTTGTTGTTATTTTCCACATTTTACAAATAAAAATAGACTCCAACACTCTTACACTGATTCATTATTATTATCAGGCAAAGTGCAGTGCGAAACTAATTTTCATTTTATGGGCATTTTTAAAGTTATTACTTATTTCATTAAAGGGTAGTATTAGTTTAACAGTATATTTATTTTATTAATGGTAAAATCAGATGTTAGCTAAATTTAACAATAAAAAATACTGTAGTACTATAAAAAAACAAATTCAAATCAAGAAAATTATGCAAATATAAAGGAAAAAAATTGCAGTATGTAACGGACAAACATCCAGACTTGATCGAAGTATTATTATTATTTATAGTGGTATTATATCTTAAAAGAATGTTTTAGAGTTGGGAGGAGTTGTTCCAATTCCAAACCAATAATTCATAGATGGGTGCAGACCATAACAAATATCTGAGAAACTTTCAAATTAGAAAAGGACTGCAAGTATAAGCCGAATTAATAAGTAACCAATACTCATATATATGCATTTGATTAAATACAAATATTACAAAAGAGTAGAGAGCCACATGTAAGTAGACAATTTGAGCATGTGTACGTGAGTTTTCGTGCCTAATCTAATGATGGTGAAGATTATACCAGCAAAAATGGGGGCTATTCCATTCTCTTTCAAGCACTACTAGGTAGTCTTTTTCCAGTATAAAAACCTGCACTGGATATTCTGTCGGCAGCAACGAAACACGTGGTGGGGTAGCATAATTAGGGAAAAAAGAGAAGCCATTACCTTTCGATAGAAGATAACAAATCCGTGCAGCCAGTAAGATCATGCTCAGAAGTTGAGCCACAATGCTTCCTCTCACTAAGCTCTCTTTCCTCACGAAAAATTCAGTCTCCACCAATATTTGCCTCGGGAAAATCATCAATGCAACTCAGTTTCTCAAGAATCAACCTTTCTTGCTTGGCATCTATAACACTCTAACTCAGGAATAACAGAAAGAGATATTGTGACAGATTGTAGAATACGTTTCTTAGAAACAAATCCTGATCAAGTGTTGAGTTACAAAAACATGTGTGCATTTAGAAGTAGAAGAAAGATGTGAAGGATACATTCTTGATCAGGGTTGTCCATGAAATTGGAGTGCAATGCATTCCCAACACTGTCCACGATTGCTGAGGTTGTCATGGATGATTCAATACATAATATGGCAGTGATAGCATCCAACTGAGTGACCTCATTTCTGAACATCAGCCTTGCATGTGCTACACCACATTCACAAGTTTGAGGATGGAAACAAGAGATTGAAAACTATGACTACATCAAGCAAAATACCTTGAGCAAGGCGTATCAAGCTTTCAAGCATGCGAACGGTTGTCCTTGCTGTGAATAAACCAATAAAGAGATAAAAAATGGGAATGTCATAAAGTAATTTCTATGATTTTGTACACAAAACCTGCATTGTGAGTAGCTGATCTTCTTTGGAGTTGGTAATAGCTTGATATAACCTTTTCAGCCTCCTTTGTAAGGACTGGTCTGAAATATCCTTTCACGAATTGAATGTACCTGATAGTAAAGTGGCTCAGTGTAATCATGTAATAGTTGCTCTTCTAGATGTGAAAGGAAGATGAAAAATCCACCAAAGAGCATCTTTCCATGGGTTAATATCAAGAATCGTCATGTGTCCAATTTCATTCATACATTTTGTTACTTTTCAATTTTGGTCCTTTTGGTGTCATATTTGGTCCTTTTTCGTCCATTCTTAGACCTGAATGTTCTTCAGGTTTTTAAATTTTGGTCTTTTTTGAACCAAAATTGGCACCGAAAGGACTAAAATTGGGAAAGTAAAAACACACAGGACTAAAGTTGGATAGGCCTAAGTTGGTAAATTCTTGATATAACTCTCTTTCCATGCATGGTTATGTAATGTAATCATTAGAAAGATGAAAGATTTTGCATGCAGTTACTCAAATACTGCACACGTTGTTCAATATGCTGGAAGATGAATAATAAGCAAAAGAAAACCAATATGAAACTCCTAATATAAAAAAGAGACAGAAAAATCAAATGATAAAAGTTATTGCTGTTATAATGCCAATACAAATTACTGAATTAGCATAGTAAGAAAGGAACTTCAGTAATAAAAACAGAATAATACGCTATTTCCTCACAACTGAATTGCAATTGCAAGTACAAGCAGATCAAGAGATTTGACACCAATTCTAGCCTGAACATTTAAGGACTTTTCCAAAGTATCTTACCTTCTAATCATGGTTAGAGACCAAATTTCAGATAGATTTTCATCGGGGTTTGTTTTGTGCTGCTGCTCTGTCTGCAAATAAAGTTCAAGGAAGAAATATATATTTTATGAAGTCACTCAACTGCTTCATGATGGATACATGATCGACATAATTCTTATTACCTCAGAAAGAATGTGAGATGAAACAACTGCATCCCACTGTGGATTCTTCGTGTCCAGGAGGACAAGAACTATATCAAATCTGCTTAGTAAGGGTCCAGAAAGTGCAGTATTGACGGACAGAGCTAGTTCGGGTTAAAGAATAAAGACATAGCTTGAAGGAAAGATATAATTTAAATTTTTTACTTCAACTAAAAAAGCAACCCAAACGACACAATATCACACAAATTTGATAAAATGGGGTGCATAGGCTCACAAGCTTTATGCTTTAAACAAAAAATATTTGCCAACTCCACTGAAAACTATCAAGTCCCATTTAGAGAAGGATACACTGATCTGGGTCATACTGTCCCTTTGGATTTGTTGCACCAAAAACAATTGCTCTTGAGCTGAGAGTTGTTACAAGACCAGCCTGAAGGTTTCACACCATTTGAATGATCCAAAATATTAAAACATCAATAATTTTATGAGAAATGGTTGAAATATGAAAGGTAAAAAATTTTATCTACATTTCGGATCAAACCTAACTGTAAAGAGTATTCCGTATCAAGATAGCCCCTTTATAAATATGCAGCACAACAATCGTTAGAATATTGAAGTCATAAAATATCATGGAATTGAAAAACAAGTTTATAGAAATCACAATACTTTTGGGTCATGATTGTCGCATGAATGACATTGTTTATGAACTGTGAGTGTGGCTCAGATAGTCATTAATAAAAATGTGGTGGCAAACCATTCAACCAGATAGAAGTGGGCAGCATAAACCTGTAGAGATTTTAAATATACCTTGGCCACACTAATTGTTTGCTGCTCCATAGCTTCATGAATAGTTGCCCGATCATGTTCTCTCATACTGTAAGAGAAAATGCAACACCTCAGAAGATGTTTTATAAACCAGACCAAATTATTAGCAAATGTAGCCTAATAACCATCAATTAATAAACCTCATTGAAGGAATGCAGTATAATCTGATGCAAGTAATAGATGTGGTTTCTTAAATTTAGTAAAAGAAAAAGGAAAAGGTAACATCAATTCATTGGGCTAACTTGCACTTTCTTTTTTCAGGCATTTTAAGCAATAGTTGAAGAAGGCAAACCAAATCCAATGTAGCATCATAGGTAAAAGCCTCCAATCTTGTGATATGACATCAGACAAATGACCTTAGCAAGAGATGACAATGGATAAAACTAAGAGCAAAAATGCCACTCAACTGAGTAAACCAATATTCGAAAAGGCTGCTATGATCTAAGAATAAACTAATTCTCCTGAGAAGAACTCCTACAAATTTCTAACTCTATAAAAAATGCAAAACCACCAGCATACCAGAACTAAATGAAGGGAAAAGGTGAGTTGTTGGTTGTACCTATCAAATTCATCTATACAACAAAGACCACCATCTGCCAACACTAAGGCTCCAGCTTCCAGCATCCATTCCCCTGAAAATAACATTTTTTTAATTAATTTAACATAAAGGTGTAATGGACAAAATATTGATATTTTGATATTAATAGAAAAATCCAGCCATGTGACATGATTCACAGACACATACATAAAGCTCCAACACAAATAACAGCTAATAGTGCTGGCAGTACCTCCATCTTTGACTGCAGTGACAGTCAATCCAGCACTAGTGCTCCCTAACCCAGTGGTAATTACAGATCTATTGCTCAGTTTGGCTGCAAACTTCAAGAACTGAGACTTCCCTGTGCCTAATCAATGTAAATATGTTAGGCATCTCTGAAAGTACAGGCAAGTAACCTTATCTGAGGCCCATCTAATCAAAATCAAGCATTTCTAGGACCAAGTGAGTAATAACTTTGTGTGCTGAAGTGTAAAATCATTAAAACAGAAGCTAACATAAGCTGGTGGATAGAAGAATACATATAAAAAAAAAACAGATCCACATTTTACCAGGATCACCAACCAAAAGCAAATGAGACTCCCCTCGGACCTTTGTTCCAGAAGCATCAACATGTTGAACACCTCCGATAAGCGTTAGCGTGACTAAATCATATAGAAACTTCAGCAATGGGTAATTTTTTAGAATATTAATAGAACCCATAAACTGCAACCCAATTCAAATTATTTACATGAAGGAGCTAACTTTTTACATTAAGATTGAAGAACTTGGCTAATCACTAAAAGGTTAAAAAGAAAGTTCCATTACCTGCAAGTTTGACAGTAAAGAGTCCAAAAATCTGTGGGCATATACCTCGAAGAATGGCATTTCTTCCTAACCAATAAATTATGGGTATATCATAAACTGAAGTCAAAGTAATAATGGGATTTGTTACGGAGAGAATAATTGTTTACCTTTCAGTGGGGTATCTTTGAAATCCGACCAGAACTGTTTGAATTTCATAATAACATCATCAGCAATATGAATATCTGACTTTAACTCGTTCATCCTCCTAAAAGGGGCAATTAGATCAGAAAACGCTTTATAGGTTATAAGAAATAACACCAGGAGATGAAAGTTTTGGAAAAGAAAAAGGGAAACTGGGCCCCAACATAATAATCCTTCTTTCAAGGTAATGATTAAGGAAAGAAAGAAGGCATCACCCATACATATTCAAATGGATTTTTGGACACATAACGAACTCACATATCTTGGTTCAATGATTTACAGCTCAACAATAAATCATCACTTGGTCATCACAAGGTCCATAACTACTTAAGACTCTGATTTGTGGTTTTGAACATGCAATAGGAATATGTTTCTACCCTCAACGTATGATTAAACACCATCAGATCCTTTCCATTAATAATGCAACATAGCATAAGCTAAAATAATCCTGTTATAAAATACTGCATTTCAGCAAAACATAGACACTATGGTTTTGTCTTTTCTATTAAAACCAGAAAAAGGCTGCAGGATGAAGAAATAAATATAGATGATATAATTAATGGGATCATAAAGACATAAAATAGCATTGAGTAGCAAGTTTCAGAAAAATGTATAGCAGAAAATGCTGTAGTTATTTGGATATTTTAGAAGAAATATGTCTTAGTTTGAACAAGTAACAGAGGCCGTTTGCAGTTAAATAAATGGCCTCAGCACTTGAAGTCCAGTGCTGCAATAAAGTGTCTTTTTTCAAGTGTTATCCTTAAGTTCAATATTTTTCATAGCCGGCTACAGTGAAGCCATTCGAAGAATTTTCAATGTAATAGTATTATTTATTTTGTACTCAAGCAGCACAGTTAAGACCTTCACATTAAACAATGTTATTATTGGGGGAAATTTGATACTCCACTCTAATCATTCAAGATTTGCGGAGATCCCTACCTCAAACTTATTAAATGTCCTAGAAACTGCTGGATTCCACAGAGTTTGTGAAGGGAAGGTGCAATTGATCCCTTGTGTATTCAAGAAATATTGTGAAGGTGAAGAACTTCACATAGAATATACAGGATAAGACTCATGGGACTCAGAACTTTTGGGATTTCCCTAACTGTGCAAGTCATGTTAAACTTACACCAAAAAATAAAAACTTAAATGAAGTGAGACGTCCTAAATACATTACCTCACATAATTAGCAACTAGTACAGGATCAAGATCACATCGCACATCCTTCATATCAGATGACCATTTAGCTGTCAAAACTCCAGTAACAATAACATCGTCTGAAAGGAAATTAAGATAAATGAAATACACAGGCTTAACAATGAATACTTCAAGGGGATCAACGTTCACGGTTTATACTTGAGGACTATGTATGAGTTTGTCAAAAAAGTGGCATGTGAAAAATGATTTAAAAACCAGATTTGTATCTGAAGAAAAAATGTTAACTTAAAGTAATTTAGTTTGTCTCAATATGTACCTCCAGCTTTAACCATATCAACAAGATCATCCTTCAGAATAACAGGAACTGAACGAGGGATAGCTCCAACTCCTAAAACCTGTGTGCTTTCTTGAATTTTAATTTCCTGATAATCATGGCATATCTGTTTGTCTTCTACTACCTGGAACCGCATGCTTTCACAATTCTACACAGAACAAAATCAAGGCCCGTGTGAAACAATAAGTAATTTAAAAGACCTAAGGACGCAAACTGAACACTTTTGCAAGATATTCAAACAACTCTAAACTCTAAAGACAATGTAGGATTTTCTTTGCCTTTTCAATGCTTGGTTATTGGCTCATTTACTCAACCTAGCAAACTCAGGTCCAGATTCTGTTAGCTTGCAAGCCAATGATATTTGATTACTTGAACATTCCATAATAATTGTAACATATATTTATATGCTAATGATCTTATTACTCTTATAATAGGAAGAGAGAAGTTAAGTATTACAATGTCTAACAAGAACCAGAATGCCCAAGCAAAGATAAATTTTACAATAAAGACAGCAAGTTGGAATCAAGTATGCATCTTGATTTTAAGATGAGTTTCTTATCAAGGAAAAGAAACTGGTAAAGTTATAAAGTGGTTGGTTATTTGGCTGACGCAGAGCAAAATATTACGTGTGTGTGTGTGTGCCTGTTCTATACGACTGCATGTACACAGGCAAATGAACTTTAGGACAGACCTGAGAAGGGCAAAATGATGGTCGGGTTATGGTAAATCTGGTTTCCACCTCTGGATGAACTTTGAATCTGCATAAAGAACTTTGGTTCAGTCAAGTAACATGAGAAACACATTGGGACAGATCACTTACAAGCTCAAGACGGTACTGTGCGATAATAACTCAGAGAAGCGAGAAAACTAAATGCTATTTCAAGCATTTCTACAGACAATTAATGATCACATTATTAAAAAATACAAGGCATGATTATTAGTACCTACAAAGCTACAAGTTTCCTAAATAAATTTCTAAATGACTCATGCCTTAATTAATCTCATTTGTAGACACTCCATTGTCAAAGAAGCATAATTTTGCAACTAAAAGAATTTATATTCTTGTTTGAGTATCCCCATGTATTTTATATCCTATGCGTAATGTAAGTTCTAGTACCAAATAACTTTCCCATGATTTGCGGCAATTACTTTGTTCAATGAATTGTCTTAAACCAATCAAGCATGTGGAAGCAAACGAATTAGACCTGAGTTTGCATACTCTACACTCATAAGTCTTCTCGCCTTCAATCATCTTGATTGCTCCAGACCTTATTACTGTGCCTTTGAGAGTGAGAAGAATGCCGCGGTGCTTCACTCTAACACGCCCAATACTTGGAAAAGTTTCTACACAAGTCATAAATTTAAGAACAGAGGGGCTCCAAATCAAGAAGCTGGTAGATCAAAATATCACAAATAAATGACCCACCAGGGCATTCGAGAGGAGAACCACAAACATTAATCCGAACATGTACATGGGTCTTCACACTAGCATTCTCCATTTTCTTGAAATCCTCAAAGATCACTTTCTACAGATTCGGTTCAAACAACAGATATAACATGAGTTTTACATCCTTATCAAAGAATTATCAGAAACCCCTTCGTGTAGACCCAAGTAATTACATAACAAATGCATTTAGGTCCAGTTCGTGGTGATCGTTGAGGACCGGTAACATAACTAATAAACCAAACTAAGATGACAAGTCATGAAATAAAACTGAAAGTAACCTGAGCCCAGATAGCGGATTCATCGATAAGAGGTAAATATTCCGTAGGCTGTGAGAAAATACAGTGTGCCAGTCTTGGATTATCATCCATCAATTTAGCAAAACTGTGTAAAATGAAGAAGAAAATATCAAGTTATAGTTTCAACAGCACAATCTATCAACACACAATCGATTTACACACTCGGAATGCGTAGGTTTCAGATGAGTTATTGAACTTACTCGACGTGGATAGGATAGTGAAGGCGAGGATCAGAAGAAAGGATAACACTGCGAAGTTGTGGGAGGTGATATTTTATAAGAAATCCGGCCATTTCTTTGCTGGGCTGGCTGTCGTTCTCCGTTACCACCGCCATTTTTCTCTCTCTGCGCGCGCGAGTGTGCGTGTGAGGGGTGGGACTTGGGAGGGAGGGCGGGAAGGTGTGTTTGGCGGAAAGGACTATTTATTTGATTTTCACATTTCCTTTTTTTCAGGGAATATTTTATGGGATGGACTATCAACACACCAAATTGTGTTATTCCCACCCCAATGTTATACACACCACTTAAATTTAAATTTTTCTTTTTTTGAATTACATTAAATACCCAACCCTTTTCCCCTCCCCATTGACTCGAACCCAGATCTAAAGTCTAGGTAGTGGTGCTCTAACCACTTGAGTTATCCAACTTAAAATTACTAAACATACCCCAATTTATTCCTTTCTTATCATTTTTATTTTAAAACTTAAAATATTTACCCTTCTTAACTAATACTCTCTCCATCCATGAAAAGTAGTCCCATTAGAGTGGAGCACGTGTTTTAAGAAAAAGGTAGATAAAGTAAGGGTATTGTAGGGTATTGTGGGGTCCATTGTGAATAAAGTGATTATTTGTGAATAAAGTTGATGGCAATTTGAGTAATTAAGTGAGGGTTGAAGGGTGATAATTTTCAAAAAGGGTATGTGACTACATTTTGTGGACAAAGAATATAGGACAAATGGGACTACTTTTCGTGGACGGAGGGAGTACTATACACACCCCATCCATTTAAAAAATAAATCATCTCTCTCCCTCACCAACAACCGTGTCTTTTTCAAAAAGAAGAAAGGGAGAAAATGTATAATCGAACAATAAATTAAAATATTAAAATACAATTAAAAAACTGCAGTATACAAACTGTACAACCACAACTTCATGTACACACATGGAAGTGTTCGGCCAGTACCTAATGTACGACTTTGGATATGTTCGGCCAGTACACAATGTACACATTCATATGTGTTCGGCCAGTACACAATGTACACATCCATGTTGTCCGGCCAGTAGTGGCCGTACACAACTTAACGAAAATTTCATGCAGATTGCGTTCGGGCGGTTGTGGCCGTACACTCACATATGTGTGCGGCCAATATGACCGTACGTACGGTGATGTGTTCGGCCACGATTTCGGCCGTACATGTCGCGACTGCTACCACTAAAAATAACTGTATAAAGTGTAAAAAAAAGTATAAAAAAGTGTAAAAAATATTAAATATACTTACATTAATTCCCTCCATCACTTTTTCTTTTTTCATAATCATGTTTGTTGTGATTATATCATCATTTGAAGGTTTATGGTGGTAAGATTTATGCATGGAGAAGGGTTTTAAAAAGGGTAGGGCTAATAACACCCCATAAAATGTTATACCCACCCCAAATGTTAAACACACCCCATTAAAATTTAAAATTCAATTTTTATTACTATACACACCCCAATTATTTCCTATTTACCCTTCAACCCTTATTTGCAGTTTGATGGTTTGAAAGATTTTGAAGAAATTCATGTTTGTTCTTGAGTAGCTAGTTATTGATTTAGATTAATTTTAGGGGTTTTAATTTTAATGATTAGGTTTAGTTTGAATCGAGTTATGCTCCCATTTGGTTCAAATTGCAGATATATTATTTATATTGATAGATTCGAATATTTTAATTGACTCACATCGAATTGTAAATGATGTGTTATTCTATCATTTTGTATGCTGATGTCTCCATTTTAAATTTAATTATTTTAGCATTATATCATATGGGCTACCGAAGTAAATTCCACTGCAACATTTGACAATAATATGTTGACTTTGCAGGTACTAATAACAACTTTAGCGATTTTTTTTTTTTTCATTTAATATTTGTACTTTTTTTTTTTTTTATGGAAGTTAAATACCCATTCCTTTTTTTCCCCTCCTCATGACTCGAACCCAGGACCTAAGACCTAGGTAGTGGTGCTCTAACCACTTGAGCTATCCCACCTTGTCTTAATATTAATATTTGTACTTTGGATACCCCTGTGGGTAATTTATTTGTACTTTTTGGATACCCCTATTTGTGTTTGAGTAATTAAAAGACATTGAGAGGGTGTTTACATACCTATTAGTTTTCAGAACCATTTTTATTTTAAAACTATGAGAAAAAACTTTAAATTTGTAATGAATAGTTAGTACAAACGAATAACACTTGTGTATAAGGACTCGAGCCCATATAATTTCTTGGTATTTATATTCTTTAAGACCATCTCCAACCGAACTGCATAAATAAAGTTTAACTTTAAAAATAGAGTTTCACTCCTTATTTTGAAGATTTGAAATAAATTTTTGAATATTAAACTTTATATATGAAGTTCCCTATTCAAAACTCTATATTTTATATCTATTATTTTATTAATATTTTGTTAAATATAATTACAATTCTAGTGTTATAAATTTATAATATAATTTTAATTGTGTAATTTTATTTTATTTTGTGTGTATTTTTATTATCAACAAAAAAATAACGTAAAATACAATAAAACATACATTATATATTAAATATGAAATATATTATATATATATTAAAACGGATATGCATTGTCTAACTACACCGACATATTAAAATAAGTGAACACAAATTGAACAGAAATACAAATACAAATATGTGTTGTATTAAATTATATTCACAAGCATCATTTTTTTGTTATTTTATATTTAAATAAAAGTAATATTTGAAAATTACAAATTTATTTACATATTATAATTTTTATATTTAAATAAAAGTAATATTTGAAAATTACAAATTTATTTACATATTATAATTTTGATAAAACTACTAATATTTAATTTAATAATTGAATATTTAATTGTATAAATTAATTTAAATATGAAGATAAATATATTATTTAATGATAGTAATATATTGAAAATGAATAAAATAATAAATAGAGTAAGATATAGAGTTTTATGGTTGAATAAGGTTTTTAAAATAGAGTATGAAAAAGTGTATTTTGAAATTTAGAGATCTTCATTTTAAAGTTTGTAGCTGGAGATGGCCTAAGTTAAAACTAATACACTCCATATAATTTCTTGGTATTTATATTCTTATAAGTTAAAACTAATACACTCTTATCATTAATTAATAAGCAAACAAACCTTTTCAGATATTTTTTTGACATAGACGACGTACAAATGCTATCAAAACAAATCTAACCAGTCATAAACGAAAACAGCCTATAAATTCTCAATTTTTTAATTTTTTTTTAATTTTAGGATTACATAGAATTATTACAAAGCCAATTCTCAGTAGAGTATTAATATTATTAATGGTGTTAAGTTACTCCTCAATGAGCTCAATCCTCAAGTGGAGTGAGCTCAATCCTCAAGTGGAGTATTAATATTATTAATGGTGTTAAGTTACTCCTCCTCAATCCTCAAGTGGAGTATTGAAGACTCCCTTTGCCAAAAAATTAACGCACGAGGTCTCAAAGGTCTCAAACAGTACATGAGTTCTCAAACAGTACATGAGTTTGCTATGTTGTTCTAGAAAAATATTGTATACCAAAATTGTCTTGTCATTCGGCTGTTCAAACCCATTTAAAATTGGATAGGTTGTTGAAAGTAATAAATTTTTATTTATATTTAATTTAAACTTAATCTAATATTAATGTTTTTTTAATCAATATCAAAATTATAAAAAAAAAACTTGTTTATATTTAAGACCCACATTTACATTTAGTTAATTTATTATTGAATGGATTATCAACAGATTATTGAAGGTGAAGGTTAATCATTACGAAATTCTCTTGATATATATAAGTGAAAATTTTAATAAATGATACATCAAAATTTTCTAAAATATTTTATATATATAAATGAATTTTTTAATCTATAATGCATCAAATTTTTCTAAAATATTCTACACAGGTGAATTATTTAATATTAATGCAAGACCCGAATAAATACTATTATTTAATAAATTTTAATATAATTATTAAATAAAATTATAATTAAAAAATTTAAACCGTGGAAGAGTGAAAGAAAAAATAATTTAAAAAATGACAGTTGGAAGAGAGAGAAAAAAAAGGAAAGAGAAAATTATTTAAAAAAAAAAATCAAAATTACAAAAAAGTACACACCCCAATTATTTCCTATTTACCCTTCAACCTTCATAACATTTTTAAAAATATTATCTTTAATTTGTATAAGGGTTACTGATGCAGATAAATATGTCGCTCTCTGAGAAGTCGACACGTGGAAACGGGATAAATTATGATAGTTGTGATTAGGTCAATACACCGAAGAAATAGGATTAATATACCCCTGGGCTTAAGCAGGGAAATTAGAGAAATCAGGGTGATTGGGCCTTTAGCCCATATTTGGAAAGATTAATAGCCCTTAGGCCTGGAAGGATCCGGCCCAAATAGGAGATGAGTAGTTAATCTTTTCTAGTCAAGTCAAATGAGTGGGTCAACCCACGAAGATAGGGGCGGATATGCTGAAGAACCAAGTCTCCAGGGAGAGTGATACCGATTCTTTAGGGAATGGGCCGAAGATATAGGGAGAACGAGTCTTTCCCTCTCCGAAAAGAGGGGCCAGGTATATAAACAGGTTATTTCAATATTCTTACTTACGTTTTTGACATAATATACACACTTTTTATGAAATACACGCTAAATTGAGAAGAAACAGCAATATATTCGCCGGAATTCCCTAGAAATACAGGGGAATTCCTCTTTGATTTCGCCTACAACCGATTCTGACTTGAGCGTCGGAGCCCCCCTCCGGTGTACTTTTGCAGGTCATTTTCGGATCCTCAAGGAGATTTACTTGAAGACTGCCGAGGATAAAACGAGCGATTTGATTCGTGATTAGCAGTGCTCGTAGAGGAACGGTTGATATCTCAAGGCGTTCTTTTTCGACGCATCAACTGGCGCCGTCTGTGGGAACATTTCTAGCTAAGGCGTGAGAAAAGTTCCATATTAAATGGGTGGAGGGCAAGATTTGACGAAGCAGACTAAGGAGAAGGGAGATTCCACTCCACTTCCCTTTCCTCCGCCCCACCAGGTTTTCCCGTGAATAGAAATCTGGGGAAACAACCTGTAAATCCTACAGTGGAAGATATCCCTCCCGCCCAGGAGGGGAAAACGGCGGGTACCTTGAAAGCTTCGGGAAGTGGTACAGATAAGGACACTCCACAACCCAATGCTCAACCGGAACTCTTCACTGTCTCTCAAGACCAATTGGACGTGATGATAGAGCATGCAGTAGAAAGAATAATGACATCTCGTGGACTTCGCCCTCCTGGACCTACTCCACCAGTTAATGAAAGAACAAAGCAGAATCCCCCGGAACATGTCATCGATTCGGCTCCAGTCCCTTCAAAGAATGAAGGTTTCCCCCAGAATCAAGAAGAAAGAGTGCCTTCGCAAGCTGAGAGAAGCGTCCTTGATCGCCCTCCTAGAAGAAATATCGAGAGGATCCCTGGGGATACCACTCTGGATGCAGGGATAGGAGAAAGTACGGATGACACTTATCACGGAGCTGTTAGTGACCAAATACAGGCTCTACGGAAAGAAATGAAAGACATGCAGAAGCATATGAATGACAACGTAAGTAAACCTTCTTACGTTACTGGTTATCAATTTTCATCCACTATTTTACAAGATGAACTGCCTCCAAATTTTAAATCTTTAAATTTCGAATATGATGGCACCACGGACCCTTATGAGCATCTGATGAGGTTCGAGAATGCCGCCCTATTGCATCGATACGGAGAGGGCGTCAAGTGCAGGGTATTTCTGACTACCTTATCTAAAGCGGCACAGCAATGGTTCACCCAACTAGGGCCAGATACTATCCATTCATGGTCGGAGTTCAGTGAGCTATTCTTGCACCAATTTGCCAGCGCTAGGAGGCAACCTAGAGCCACCCTCACCTTGTTTAACATGCGACAAGGGGAGAATGAGAGTTTTCGGACTTTCTTGAAACGGTTCAACCAAGCGGCCTTAGAGGTACCAACAGCCTCTTCGGAGGTCAAAATCAATGCTCTCACTAATGGGCTGAGGGACGGAGACCTGTTTACGTCTCTAGCCAAGAAGCCAGTACGGACCTTTGACGAATTACTAAGGAGAGCAGAGAAATACCTCACCCTGGAGGAGGTGAGGAAGGCTAAGCGATCGGAAACCAAGACGATATTGGGCAATGGAGAACGAAGAAGGGAGATAGTGCCGAGGAGGCCCATTCCAGAAAGACATCGGAACGCGAGGGGGCCGGGAAATATAAAAGGAGAGGAAGCTGCGCCCTGGAACTCCAGGGGAAGGATAAGGAGATATACCCCTCTGAGGATCGAGCCGGCAGAGGTTTTAGAAGTGGCAGAGGACCATCCCGATATGAAGTTCCCCTACTCACGAAACAGGGTCCCCCAGAACCCCAAGTCAGATAGATTCTGCAGATTCCATAATGACTATGGTCACGACACGAACCAATGCAGGCACCTGAAGGACGAAATAGAAAGAATGATTCAAGCAGGCCACCTAAAGGAATTTATTTTTAGAGATCGACAAGGTCCCAGAGGGCAGAAAAGAAAAGACCCTGAGGGCAAACCAGAGGAGAATAGAAGGGAACAGAGAAAGAACACGGAAGATCAACCACCCCCTCCTTAAAAGAGGGGAACTATTCATATGATTATGGGTGGCCCTGCTGACAGAGATTCCTTTAGACAAAGGAAGCAGAGCTTCAGGTCATTGAAGAGCGGAAGAGACATGGAATGCCGTGAAATAGGAAAGATGACAACAGCTCCTGATATCTATTTCAGACCAGAAGACATTGGAGAACCCAGAGAGATACATAATGATGCCCTCGTCATTACCACGGATATAGCGGGATATGATGTGGCTAGGATCTTTGTAGACACGGGAAGCTCCGCTGATATCATGTTCCTAGCGTGTTTTAAGAAGATGGAATTAAACATAAAACTCAGACCAGTGGAGACAGCCCTCTATGGATTTTCAGGGGGTGCCATTCAACCCCTTGGTTCAACGTTATTACAGGTAGGGTTAGGAACCGCTCCTAACCGACGCGTGCAAGTGATAGAGTTTTTGATAGTGGATGTCCCATCATCATATAATGTGGTGATGGGAAGACCGAGTTTGAATATCTTTCAGGCTGTGATTTCCACCTTCCACATGAAGATGAAATTCCCTGCCTCAGGGGGTGTGGGAGAGATATGTGGAGACCAGTACCAGGCAAGGAAGTGTTACGTAGAATCGGTCAAGATAGCAGACAGGGCCGTGTTCCGAGGGATGGAGAGATTTAAGGGTGAAGACCCTGAGTTGAAAAAACAGAAAGTGGGTGAACTAATGCAAGAGCAACCCAAAGCCAAAGCAGATGAGGAATTAATGAACATCGAGCTCTACCCAGGAAAAGAGGGATTCACAACCAGGATAGGTACACACATGAACCCTGAGCTCCAGGGAAAGATGATACTCGCCCTCCAGGAGAATGCATATATTTTTGCTTTCACGGCGACGGATATGACAGGTATCCCTCCAGAGATAGCAATGCATTACCTTAATGTGGATCCCAAAGCTAGGCCAGTGAAGCAGAAGTTAAGGAACTTTGGTAAGGAGAAAAATCTCATTGTGAAAGAGGAGATCGATAAGTTGTTGAGTGCAGGGCATGTGAAGAGGGTGCAGTTCCCTGAGTGGCTGTCAAATGCGGTGCTAGTATCTAAAGGAGCTGGCAAGTGGAGAATGTGTATCGATTTTAGAGATTTGAATAAAGCATGCCCAAAGGATCACTATCCCCTGCCCCGAATCGACCAGTTGGTAGATGCCACGTCTGGGTTTGAATTACTCAGCATGATGGATGCGTACCAAGGGTACCACCAAATCCAGTTGAACTCCCTTGATATACCAAAGGTATGCTTTATAGCCACATGTGGTACTTTCGGTTACGTACGTATGCCTTTTGGACTAATAAATGCAGGAGCCACCTATCAAAGAATGGTAGACTCGGTGTTCCGAGGGCAGATAGGCAGAAACATGGAGGTTTACGTGGATGATATGCTGGCTAAAAGTGTCAAGGCAGAGGAACATATTGGCGACCTGAAGGAGATATTCCAGGTAATCCGAGAGAATGGTATTAAATTAAATCCGGCTAAATGTTCTTTTGGAGTAGGGTCAGGGAAATTCCTGGGATACATGGTGACCCTAAGAGGGATAGAAGTTAACCATGCTAAGGTGAAGGCGGTGCTCGACATGCAGCCCCCTCGGAATTTGAAGGAATTGCAAACCCTGAATGGTAGGATCGCAGCTCTCAGTAGGTTCATATCAAGGTCAGCAGAAAAGAGCCACCACTTCTTCAGAACATTAAGGAAGGGGTCGAGGTTCGAGTGGGACGACCAGTGTCAGAAAGCTTTCGAGGAACTCAAGCTTCACCTTGAACAACTTCCGAAGCTGACGAAGCCCTCTCAGGGAGATGTGTTGCTCTTATACCTTTCAGTAGGGGAACACTCCCTGAGCACTGCCCTGATGAAAGAGGAAGGTTCCACACAGCAACCTATTTATTACGTGAGCAAGGTCATCCAAGGGGCAGAGATCAGGTATTCAGAGGTGGAGAAGGCAGCCCTGGCGGTGGTAGTAACGGCTAGGCGATTACGCCCCTACTTCCTGTCCTATAAAGTTATGGTGCGAACTAATTTCCCTTTGAAGCAGACACTAGGGAGAGCAGACTTATCAGGTAGAATGGTCAGATGGGCAGTGGAATTACAAGAGTACGATATTGATTATGAACCAAGGAGGGCCATCAAAGCCCAAGTTTTAGCAGACTTTATCCAAGAATCTACCAGAATGGAGGAAGAACAAGGTTGGAAGGTATATGTTGATGGTTCCGCATCCGCTGTAGGATGTGGAGCAGGGATAGTATTGGTTGACCCTGATGGCCAAGAAGTACAGGTAGCCATCAAGTTTCGGTTCTCAACCTCAAACAACGGTGCAGAGTATGAAGCCCTGATTAGAGGGGCTAACATAGCGGCAGAGTTAGGGGCACAAAAAGTCACCATGTACTCCGACTCACAGTTGATAGTACAACAGGTCAAGGGGGAGTATCTTGCCAAGGATGAAAGGATGATCGCCTACCTAGAACAGGTAAAGAAGTTAAAGAATAAATTCCAGACCTTTGAAGTAATACAGGTACCAAGAGAAGAGAATGAGAAAGCAGATGGGCTATCTAAGCTGGCTAGTTCTACTGAATTTGAGGGACACGGAAAAATAACCCTGTTAGTGGCGGACCAATTAGCCACCGAGACCCTGGTCGGAGAAATAACAGCAGGAGATGACTGGAGGAGAGAGATTTGGGAAGAGCTGAAGAAAGGACATGTAACTCCAATGTCCAGAGAAGCCAAAGCTTGGAGAAGGAAATATTGTATCTTGGGGGACCAATTATACAAGAGGTCCTTCGTTCGACCTTATTTAAAATGCCTTTCGAAAAGAGAAGCAGAGCTAGTGATTAAGGATATTCATGAAGGTTGTGCATCTAGCTATGAAGGCTATCAGACTATGGTGAAGAAGGTATTTAGAGCGGGTTTTTACTGGCCCAATATAATCAGAGACGCTAGGGAATATGTGAAGAAATGCGAGAAGTGCCAGAAGAACGGACCCCTAATACGAGTACCTGCAGAAGAGATGGGGGCCATGTACTCGCCCTGTCCCTTCGCCAAATGGGGAATAGATCTAGTCGGACCCTTCCCCCTGGCACCCGGGGGAAGGAAAATTTTGATTGTGGCCGTGGATTACTTTAGTAAGTGGTTAGAGGCTGTACCCTTGGCCAAGATAGAGGAAGATAATGTAATTCTATTTCTGGCTAGACATATTTGTTGCAGGTTTGGAGTGCCCAGAATATTGGTCTCTGACAACGGGACACAATTCAATGGGGAGAAGGTGAGAAAGTGGTGCGAAAGATGGAATATCATACATAGATTTACTTCGGTGGCCCATCCACAAGCCAATGGACAAGTGGAAGTTACAAATAGAATCCTAGTAGATGGCATCCGAACGCGATTGCAAAGAATAGGAGGAGGATGGGTAAAGGAGCTAGATAATGTTCTCTGGTCTTATAGGACCAGTCCCAAAACAGCCATAGGGGAATCTCCCTTTTATTTGGTGTATGGAGCAGCGGCGGTGATGTGCCAAAATTTGCACGAGAGGATTATGTATCCTCGGGATTAAACGTCCTGTTCTTCGAACGCGTATAATTGCTTCGAGTGTGCTGCCTTCGCTCAAAACCTTCAAGAACCTGCAAAGAACACGCCGGAGGGGAGTCCGGCGTGGACACTCCGATGCCTAAGTTAGTATAGGGCTTATCAATCTCTTCCAAGGATCTCAAGATCCTTGATGTATAAAAATAGTTCTCAAAAGATTTTCGGAGGGTATATCGTATTCAGTATAGTAAGTGTGTAGTATACGAGTGTCTAACCTGGAAATCTCCTCGATTTTACCTATTTATAGAGATACTTTCTGGAGAGGAAGTCAAGTCCTCCTCCCTTTTCGGAACTGCCCATAAGACTCGGTCCTGCAGAGTGGACGAGGCCTTCTCTTTCCTCCACTTCCCGAAGACTCGGCCGTATTCATTCTCATTTGACTTGGTTCCCAAGATAAAGGAGGATAAGACTTATCTTTTATCCAGTCCAAGCCGAAAATGGCGGCAGTCCCCTACATTCGCGGTCCACAACTGTACGTTAAAACTGCTTCTTTCTGATGCTCCTCTCCAGATGGAGTTCCCTCCGGAGAGACCTCCAGAGGGGATTTCTTATCCAAAGAGTATTAGATAATCCAATCCTTCCATCCTGATCTTATCTCCTATACACGTGTCGACTCCTTATTAGGTGACATTTTTAGGCCGCATCAGGCGGTGATACCTCCCGAGGCCAGGCTTGGGTCACACAGAATTACATATTTTGAAGAGGAGAAGAATGAAGAGCTGATGAGGGAGGCCCTGGACCTGGTAGAGGAAGAAAGAGAGATGGCAAGACTGAAAGCGGAGAGATATAAAAGCAGGATCAAAGCAGCTTATGATCGCAGGGTGATTCCTCGTTCTTTTAAAGTTGGAGATTTAGTACTTCGAAGAGCAGACGCCCTGAAAAATACAGGAAAAATGGAAGCTAATTGGGAGGGTCCCTACAAGGTAGTACAGGTACTAAAAGGCGGAGCATACAGACTCCAGGACATGACAGGGAAAGAGATATTGAGGCCATGGAACGTGTGCCACTTGAAGAGGTTTTATGTTTGAGGAAAGTGTTATCCCTTTACCATCTTCCCCTTTATGAACAAATTTTATGTTTACTTTTCATTCAAATAATTGCTTCACCGACACTCTTTTTCCCTCTACGTGGGTTTCCCCTTGGGGTTTTACCACGGAGAGGTTTTTAATGAGGCCGGCATAGGTTCCCCTTATTTGCCTATGTTGATAAACATTTTGAATCAATGGAGCATAGTTTTTGGAAAATTTCAACAATTTCCTTTAATGCATGATTAATGCGGTGATGAGATGATTTTTATATTCTGATGCTATGATGAGATGACCCTTATGCATGTTGATTTTATGATGAAATATTTCTCATATATTGAATATTGTGCTGAGATAACTGCCAAAAGTCCATGTAATGAGTGTGGAGATAATAAATGCGTTCAACATAAGATGATAGATATATTACAAGATAGAGAAACATACACCGATTCATAAATATTTTACCTAAGGATAACTCCCAAAGTTTCTATACGCGACAGCCTCTAAAGCTAGGGGGAGTAGGGGATATGGTAGCGGAAGATGTGATTAACCTGCCAATAATCCCTAAGAACTCTTACGAGTATAAACAACTTCAGGGAGAGTATAATCCCTAAGAACTCTTACGAGTATAAACAACTTCAGGGAGAGTATAATCTCTAAGAACTCTTACGAGTATAAACAACTTCAGGGAGAGTATAATCCCTAAGAACTCTTACGAGTATAAACAACTTCAGGGAGAGTATAATCCCTAAGAACTCTTACGAGTATAAACAACTTAAGGGAGAGTATAATCCCTACGAATCTGAACTTAAGGGAGAGTATAATCCCTACGAATATTAACTTAAGGGAGAGTATAATCCCTACGAATCTTAACTTAAGGGAGAGTATAATCCCTGCGAATCTTAACTTAAGGGAGAGTATAATCCCTATGAATCTTAACTTAAGGGAGAGTATAATCCCTACGAATTCTAACTTTTGGGAGAGTATAATCCCTAAACATTCTAACTTTTGGGAGAGTATAATCCCTAAACATTCTAACTTTTGGGAGAGTATAATCCCTAAACATTATAACTTTTGGGCGAGTATAATCCCTAAACATTCTAACTTTTGGGAGAGTATAATCCCTAAACATTCTAACTTTTGGGAGAGTATAATCCCTAAGAACTCTAACTCCTGAGAGAAACTAGAAGCAGTATCAAGTCATCAAGTAAGTATAGAAACATAAACCCTATACTCTCACTTCAGACTTCTTTGTGAGCTTTAGAGCCTTTACGCGTCAAGAAAATGCTGAAGACATACTAAATTCATAAGAAAAAGCAGGGTAGGAACCACATTATGTGTCTAAACAGCAGAGATATAGATATATATGTATACACATGCCAGGGAATAATATGCAGGTACGAGGTTGAGCAAAAGTAAAGCACGAATATTCAAGACCTAAGGCACCATGCCTAGGCCCTCCACAGAAAAACCCCGGAGTGTGGAGTCTCCGGAAAATACCAAAAAGGGCCTTAGTGGCCTTAACAAAATAAAAACTGTTTTAAGAGTACCAAAGTGATATCAGAGATCTAAAGTTATGAAGAAAGGGGAATGTCACTCTTCCCCCCAAGACCTTCTCTTATCTCCTCAACTCGCCCACTGGAGTCACCTCCCTCCGCTTTCTCCATCAGAGCACCTGCTGCCACGGTAGCCACTGGAGTTGGGTTGTCCACATGAATAGGGAAAGCTATATCCTTTGCCGGTACAAGATCATCCAAGTTCAAGGCAGCATCTTTCAGTTCTAAAATTTGCTTTCCTCATCCCAGGTAACCACCAAGGGGTATTGATGTCCTCCTTAGCATCTCCAGGGACCTTAGGGGGAGTGTCCAGTTCGTCCAACCGAAGGGCACGAGTATACTGACCATTAAATCCTGGAGCAGAATGTTCAGCTACGGCGTTAGAAAACCCATGGTCAATGAAATTGGGGATATATGCTCCCATTGCCCCTAAAAAGCTGCTACTCTGAAGAAAGGCCTCCAACCACTCCCGATGCAAGGTACCTAGAAATTTTTGACCTATGGCAGAGGTAAACAGGGACTCTATACATAATTTCATACCAGCCAGAGGAAGAGTATCCTCCAGTTGTTCAACCCGTTTACCAAACTCTTTCTTCAACGAAGAAACCTCCTCCGACAACCTTGTCTTCTCCGCTTGAAGTGCCTTACATTTCTGGTTAGCCTCCCTTAACTCTGCTTCGAGTATCTCCTTCTTTACTTTCTCCAACTCTACTTGGCTTTGGAGATCATCCACTAGCTGAAGGGACTAGAGAGCTCGCTCAGACACATTGGAGAATAGGAGACCAAACTACACAATGAACAATCTAAAGAAGTAAGACAGGTATACTTTTTCTTATTAAATTACCTAGAAATATGTCTGCACGAGGAGTCTACCTGAGTAAAGCTGTGGGCGGCATGCACAACTCGCTCTTCGAAGGACAGAGCGTTAAGGGCCTCGATGGCAGGGGTCGGAGTATGACGCTCTATGAACGCCAGGAGATGATCGACATTAATCTCATCAGGAGCGTCGGAAGCGACATTAGGCAGAGAGGATTTGGTCTTGGACTTCTTCTTCCTAGAAGCATCAGAGACGGGAGGCAACGTGGAAACCAGGGCCTTCTCAGTAGATGACCTGGTACGTTTAGCGACTGACCCGGTGGCAGGTTTCACTGGGGAAGGAGGAAGTTGAGCCTTTGAAGAACTTTCAGGGGCCGGAGACTTAGCAACCATTGAGAGGGGAGTGGCATCGCGGGAGATTTGAGCTAACCAACTCATGGCTGCACAAAGAAACATGAAAAAGGCGTTAATAATCACAACAAGGTGAATTTTGAAGACAATACAAAAAAAAAAAATTGGTATTACCATCGTCGGGACCTAGGGGATAATCGGGGCGACCAAAATCGAAATGAGAGAGGGCTCTAGGATTCTTACAGATACTCATCACGTCAAAAAAGCCATGGGCAGAGACATTATCATTTAAATGATTCATAACGTCCAGGTTTAAAGAAGAACAAACGGAAAGAGGAGGATGGGGTACCCCAGGATTCTCATAAATCCACCCCTCATGAGGAAATTCTCAAGGAAGAGGATTTGTAACAAAGAAATAATAGTCTTTCCAGTCCTGGACCCCTTCATGGAGCTTTTCCATGAATTTTCCGGTCCTGGAGGTACGGCCACTAGCATAAAAAAACCCGTCCGCAAACTTGCACACATATTGGGTTAGAAAGAGTTGAGCTGAAGGCTCCCCACCGTTTCCTTTCACCAGGATGTAGAAGCCTAACATTGCGCGTATAGCGTTGGGGGTGAACTGGTTCAGAGGTATGTGGAGATAAGTGGAAATTTCACAGAGATAAGGATGGATCGGGAAACGGAGGCCTACTTTTAGTTGAGCCTCCCAAAAGGCTAAGGTATTATGACCTGGAAAATTAGGGCGCTCTTTCCTATGTGCAGCCCTAACTGAATAATCGGTGGGGAAGATCCCTGAGCGGATAAAAGCGGTAACGCGCTCAGGAGTAAGAATCGAGGGACCAGAAATTTTGTCTTCCAAAGCTTGGTCGGTTACGGAAAATAGGGGAAACGAGTTGGAAGTGGAACTCTCCATGGATATGGAGTCTGAGGAGGATGACATAAGGATATTGTAAATGAGAAAAGAAAGGAAGGAGTAGATACCTGGAGCAAAGTCGATTTTAGGAGTGATGACGGAATGGCCGCTAGACGTGTGTAGAGAAGTTAAAATTGCAGAAATGAAAAGGAAGATGAAAAATAGATAAGTTTGGAAGGAAGGAAAAAGGGATTTTTTGGGGGAAAAGGGGGGTTTTGAAATAATTGGGTAAAGGAGAGAGAAAGGAGAGGACCAAGGAGAATTAATGGCATCCCAATCAAAAAGCGCGTGAATGAAGAAGGGCGGCTTGGTGTTGGCCCTTGAGTGAACGCGCGGCTACGTATTTCGAGGGCAGGATTGCGTGTGGAAGTGCAAAAGGCCTGAAGCCTTCTGAAGGTAATTATTACGAAGGTAATCAAATCAGTAATATTTCGAAGGGTATTTTAAGGAATGGAATACATCTTTAATATCTATCTCAGTGTTATTGTTTTCCTACTCTCCTAAAAATTATTCTTTTTATGAGAGTAGGGGGGAATGGTTGATGCAGATAAATATGTCGCTCTCTGAGAAGTCGACACGTGGACACGAGATAAATTATGATAGTTGTGATTAGGTCAATACATCGAAGAAATAGGATTAATATACCCCTGGGCTTAAGCAGGGAAATTAGAGAAATCAGGGTGATTGGGCCTTTAGCCCATATTTGGAAAGATTAATAGCCCTTGGGCCTGGAAGGATCCGGCCCAAATAGGA
Organism: Galeopsis tetrahit; assembly: GCA_963675135.1. Taxonomy (NCBI): domain Eukaryota; kingdom Viridiplantae; phylum Streptophyta; class Magnoliopsida; order Lamiales; family Lamiaceae; genus Galeopsis; species Galeopsis tetrahit. The sequence continues at coordinate 8,877,929 of OY776125.1, read as the reverse complement.
GATGAGTAGTTAATCTTTTCTAGCCAAGTCAAATGAGTGGGTCAACCCACGAAGATAGGGGTGGATATGCTGAAGAACCAAGTCTCCAGGGAGAGTGAGACCGATTCTTTAGGGAATGGGCCGAAGATATAGGGAGAACGAGTCTTTCCCTCTCCGAAAAGAGGGGCCAGGTATATAAACAGGTTATTTCCATATTCTTACTTACGTTTTTGACATAATATACACACTTTTTATGAAATACACGCTAAATTGAGAAGAAACAGAAATATATTCGCCGGAATTCCCTAGAAATACAGGGGAATTCCTCTTTGATTTCGCCTACAACCGATTCTGACTTGAGCGTCGGAGCTTCTACGCCGGAGCCCCCCTCCGGTGTACTTTTGCAGGTCATTTTCGGATCCTCAAGGAGATTTACTTGAAGACTGCCGAGGATAAAACGAGCGATTTGATTCGTGATTAGCAGTGCTCGTAGAGGAACGACTGATATCTCAAGGCGTTCTTTTTCGACGCATCAGTTACTTAGTCATTTTACAATTATCTATTTTTATTTTTAAATTGATGGAGGTGTGTATAACATGTTTTGGGGTGTTAGTAGCGGTACCCTTTTAAAAATGGAGTAATTTTTTGTTGTAAAGGTAAAAATAGATGAACGAAGGTTAAATGAGATATAATTTAAGTATGGGGTGTGTATAACATGGAGTGTCTTTAATATTATTAGGGGTGTGTTTAACACTTTTTAAATGATTTAAAATGATATCTTAGTAAATTCAATTAGGTCTATTTTTGTCCAAAAAATTATGGGGTGGGAATAACACAATTTGGGGTGTTGATAGCCCCTCCCATATTTTATTTTCGTATATGTTAGAATCAATATTATTTATTCAAATTAACATCATTCAACAAAATTATTTTGTTTTGAATTAAACGAAGTCACAGCATCCCAAAACTCAATTCCAAAGCCATTAAATAAAATGTGTTATCAATCTTGTGCTATTATACAAAAATCTGTATGAGACAATGTAAAAATGTGTTAGTCTTGCATGTTTATCACAAAAAAACAGTACAAATGACAGCACTATTTAACTTAGGAAACTCTTTAAATACAATAAAATATTGGTGAAAAAATTACACTATAGTTTGATTATATATACTTGATAAAAATGATAAACTAAATAAAAGTTATAAAACAGTGTAAATTTCTAAGTAGCGTGATTTCTGAACTACAATAAGCACGTTTTTTATTGTAGTCCATGCACGCTTCCAATGTAGCATGTCAAATATGCATGATATAGTACGTATGCGTGTGTATATCAGTATATGTATTGGCTTTAATTTGCAGTACTAAATAAATTAAATAATAGTACTAGATAATTTTCTCTATATTTCTTTGGTTATTTGTTAAAGAAAAAGGAAAAATCTACACTGATTCGAATTCTGAGTTCCATTATTTCCTGTATACGCATGTATATCAGCAAAAAACTTCAGCTTATATGAATAATCCAGTATGCATCAGCTGTCATCTGTTTGGCTATGGTCTACCTATTAACAGTCGATTCAATATCATCATCATCGTCATAACTGGTACGAGGCCCAGGCTGCTTAATTCTATCAAATATTTGATCCAATGATTCAGAGGATGAAGCAAGATCCGGTCGAGTGTCTTGAACTTGGCCAAGGGGTATAAATCTGTTGGCGTCAAGACGAGACTTGAAAATTTGCAAACCCATCTTCAACGAATCCCAGGTGGCTGCTATTCTGGGAGGTGCTCTTTTTGCCTGGTTTGGGTTCTCTGCTGCATCATCATATGAGGACATCTCTTTCTCTCTTGATCTCATGGCTGCCTCTGTTTTGCTCGTACCTTTTCGTTTGGGATCTTTCGCAGGCCCTGAGTGGCTACTTTCACCCTCATCCTCCATTAATCGTGATGCTTCCCTTCTTTGTGGAACCTGATCCACATTATTTTAAATGGGATCAAATTTGGTCCTCGACTATATGCGCAAGATAGAAAGTACGACGACTCAATTCAAACAATATTGAGAGTATAGGGATCAAATTGTTAGGGAAAATAGTTTTATTAGTCCTGTAAGTTACCCTTATTGAGACCCCAATTACCATGACTCACATACCATGCTATGGCTGCCAGGTTCAAGATCAATGGTTGCATTGCTGAAACTTCTTGCTAAAGGAACGACAAGTTCGCCTACTTTATGCCCTTGTTCAAGCCAAGAACGTTCTGAGAACACAAGTGACCGAAAACAGTTCAATCATGCTCTTTCCTCTCTCAAAACTGGTATCATAAACAGAAGAAAACAAAGGAAGCTCTAGTTTTCTTACCTTTCTGTAAAATAATTAACCCAGATGGATCAAATCCGTCTAAATCATCAGATACTTCTTGCCGATATCTGAATATTTTCCAATTTCCAAAATAATTGATGATGCGATCAAAAAAATTGTTTGCAATCAGTATGGTGTATATAACCATAATGAGTGGATAAACTTTATTGAACCCTTTCCCAAAGAACGGGACAGCATCGTCTATATTCCCCATTCTCTGCACATGGAATTACCATATATTTTGGAAAATAGATTCAATGATCAAATCATCTAATTCTTAGTAATTTGTCATTGGAGACTTGTGCATAGAAGAGAGATAAAGAAAAGAAGATGCAATAAATACACAATTACCCTTTCAAATATTGTCTTGGTAGCATTTTCAAGGTGAATGAGGTTGAGAAAGTTGTATGAAATCGGAGGAGCATAGCGAGCAACCATCCTTAAAGAAACAAACTCAAAGATTTATTATGTGAAAAAATGAACACAAAATATACAGTTTTTTAATCGGGAGATTGGGAAAGAGGGTGAGAAATGGATAAAGAGAGAAGGTAAAATAGACATACGAGCATATCATAAGCAAGCTAACTGAACTTGTTTGTCTTGGAGTCAGGAAGTAAAATGTCAGCATACCAATCTTGAATAAAGAGTAATACGTGCATACACACATGTACATTAAAGGAACAAAAGCAGCAACCTGCAAGACAGAGGCAAACATAAATTTTTTTTTATTAATATTTTAAAATCTTCAACAAACCTTCTTACAGTCTAACAGAATTTCAATCAATTAAAATATTCAACAAGTTAACGTGAATTCTTTGAAAGTCTGGATAAATATAAGTAGTGTGTTAATAATAGATTTATGGAAGGAAAAAAAAAAGTGCAGCTTCTACCTGCACAAGCACTTCATTTTTTTCGTCAACAACGTTTACGAGGAATGAGAAAAGGGATAAATCAACACTACTGGGCAGAATAGTGGCTTCTGCCACAAGAATTGCAGCTGACATGCTACCCAATACAATAGCCAAAAGTTTATAAAGTTGTTTACTTAATATGCATCGCCATATCAATTCTGCAAGAAATAATAAATAAAATATTATGAAATGGAAAATTGTAATCTTTCAAGATAGTTCAAGTAGGAAACATGCGGTATGGATGATAGTGTTTGGTATTTCTGTAAGGCAGAATCTCAAATTTAAAAAGTCCTATTAGCATAAATTTGTGGATAAAAGTCCTATTAACTCAAGTCTTGACCCATCAGGAATCTAAGATATAAGGGTACAACTTTAGGATAACACGATAATCAGAGTTTTCAGAAGGCAGTCTTTTACTCATCAAGTTTGTAATTTACAGCGTCGACAAAATTTCAGTAGTAAATAATTATTTAATCCTTGTGGAAAAGGTGCTTTATTTACTTGATTTTGCAATTCTGCAATTTTGCAACAACAATGAAAAATCTTAACTATGTCATCACATTATCCGCATTACCCTAAGCAAGATTAAAAAAATACATGTAATGAATGTGCATGTGAATAATACTGTTGAAAAAGGGCAAAGAACGATGCATTAAAACAGATTACCAATGACATCAAGGGAGGGCCCAAGTCTGCCTTTACGTTCAGGTCTAAAACTTGACTCATATTTCCTGCAAATTGTTCAAAAACAAGGTCAACAATAAAAAAAAAAGATTTTGTGACATTGGGTAAGAGAAAGATGGCAGCTAGCAATCAATGAATCCACAACATCACCCCACTTAAGACCAGTGATATCAAACTTAGCAAGCTTATATTGTTATGCCAATACCCTCTAGTAGACAATGCAAGACATATGTAATTTTAAATTATTCTTCAACCTGTATTATCATATTTATCTAAGAATCATTTATATGTGGACATATAAATTTTTTTAACAGAAATACTACCATAGTACATTTTATAGGTTCATTTAGGTATCATAAATAATGTGTGTGAATTTCTAGTCTTGCATTTTTAGGAAATGAGAATATGAACACAGCAATACTTAGGTGAGATAGGGTGAACATTAAGGCATGTGATTCCTAATTTTAAGTTCATATTATCTTTTTTCCTGAATAATCATACCATAGACAAAAGTTCAGTATATGGGGACTAAATGTTCTGATTTAAATGTTTCCTGGATTCATTCATATCAGTCATAAAGGGAGTAACAGTTGCTTGCAATATGAACAAGGAAAACAAAAGGGAAAATGTTGTGCCAAATTTCTTATTTTAAAATAAAAGAGCAGTTGTCGTGTATTCTAATTGCAAGGAGATATGAAGACAAATACGTTACTGGAATCAAGAAAGGGGTAACATAAATCCTGGATTACAAAAAGTCCCAAAAAGATAAATTAATTGGATAAGCAGGAACTTACCATCCATTAGAACTACGATGCTCATAATTCTTCATGGTGTCCTCTAGCTCTAGAGCTTCTGTGACAAAATTATTATACTCGCTGCACTAGAGAATGAAGACATAAATAAATTAAGCTATCAATAAATGGATCAAGAAACAAAAAAAAAAAAATAGCAATAATTATATACTCAAAAGAAAGACTAAGTTACTTGCACAATGATAGAGATATCCGGCTAACCATAGTTTTGAAAGGCGCGCCTCGGTCGAGGCTATAGGTAAAACGCCTTTCTACACTTTTTTAGGGCGCTGTTTTCCAGGCGCGTGCCTTTGTGAGCCTTTGGGCGCCTTAGGCGCGCCTCTTGTACATTTTATTTTCATCTTTAAAAAGTAGCACTTTTAGTTCATTTTGAAAAAAAAGTTTTCTTCTTTTTAATATTGCTGAACACTTTTTCCTTTTTAATATAAGAAAGGAATTAAAAATTAGGAAACATTTTAGTATTTGTAAAAAAAAATAGGGTTTTTCAAAACCCTTATTTGCGGGCTCTCCTCCAGCCCCTTCAAAAATTAAGAAGAATTTCAATTCTGAGAAAGAGGAAGAAGAGTAAATTAATGATGATGATCAATTTGATGTGGATGAGGAGGGCTTTGATTTTGATGAGGACTAGTTTCTGAATATTATGTGTTTCTGAATATCTTCACTATTCTAGACTTTTTAGCATTAATTTCATGTTTGCATTATGTTTTAATGTTTATTTATGGCCCTTTAGCAGTATTATGTGGATTTATATGGTAGAATATGTTTGAAATGTGTTTACAGGATCATAAAACAGTGTTTAGGAAAAATGTACAAGAGGCGCGCCTTGCGCCTCGGGCGCTAGAAGCCCTCTTGCGCCTTGCGCCTTTAAAATCTATGCGGCTAACTAGATGATTAAGAACGGTTTTTAATAATGAAATGATTATCTGTGGATCATGAATTTGATCCAAATTAGAAACACATAAGGTACTCCTTAACCACAAAACACAATTTCAACATTCGTAAGAGGGCATATACCTTTCTATAATACGGAGTAATAATTTATTTGGCAATAGCAACTGCGTTCCACAATATTATAAACCTACTAAACTCAAACCTTAGCTTATTATATGGAGCCCAGCGGTGGGTTTCTAGCGGCATGAAACACTTGTGCATTATAGCCTGGTACAAGTAGTTGATGTTGGGCTCCATAAGAAACATATAATCTGGCTCTATGTCCAAATTGTATAGTAGCTAGTCTTTTGTGAGACGGTGTCATGTATGAGATGGAGCTCTACATTACTATTTACACCTAACTTTGCTTCAAAACATGATTCGGGTAGGGCCATAACCCCACAGATCATATAATATATATATATGTGTTGGGAACCCGTCTAATACAAGTTTTTGTCATATATATATAATTAGAGGTAACTTGAAACTACCAGCAACTATGTTAACTACACAGAAAGAAAACGTGACTTGAAATGTATATCATGTTAAAGAGAAGAAAATTTAATTTTACCTTTACCTTTTATAACGGTAGTACCCCTCTCGAGCTTTCTTCAGATGACGTCTAAGAGAGGCCATGGACTTTTCATCAGTGTCATAATCCATGTCATTTTCCCCCAATTTTCCTCCTTGTGGTTTGAAGGTAGGATCTTCACTAAGCTGCATTTAAATTATATATTGATGCAAAGATTTATAACAAAGGGTACTTAAATCGAGAAAGTAGCTTTAGAACACCAAGAATACAAGTAAAGTATGATTACCATCTGGGCCAACATTTTATCAATTACATTCATGTATGGTCTTAGAGGATCACGCTTTGACATTTGTTTTGATGTTACTTGAGCAACCTAATACAATATATAAGACAAAGTTACAACCAGCTAAAAAGAAAATGGGTAGAAAAAGCTTCTAGCTCATATTGTTTCACATACTGAAAGGACTTAACTGAAATTACCCAACTTTTAGAAGCAATTCATTATTATATGATTATGCATAGGGACTCTCCACCAGACAGCCTCTCATATTCTTAGAGAGTCCAACACATCAAATATTTTAAATTTAGGAAGTAGTGTAACTTCAACAATTTAACCTTACATCCAAACAATATCATTTGCTTTATTACCTTAAGTACTTAACAGAAAGATAAGTTGGGAGGAACTTACTACTATTGCATTTGAAAAATCCTGATGAGCATTGTCAAGTTTGACTGCCATTCTAGACACTCTATGAGAGAGTACTTTATGACGAATTGTCCAATCTGCATTTCTCCATATTCCTTTTGGAATTTCACTTAAACCAAAACCCAAAAGAAAAGCCCCAGTTACAAGACCAAATGTATTTGAGCAAGCCATAGCAAAACCTAGAACATTGCCACCCCTGCATATACACAATTTGTTTTGTAAAATTATGAAACAACCCTGCTTTCTGATTTAAGCATAAGCATACGAGCCACAAAATCTTCCAATCTGAAACATGCAGTTATACTTGTGAGTTATTATCAAAACAAGGCAATGAAGGGATCATTTTAATTACATTTAAATTAGTCACTGAATTTACTAATCTATGATCATTTTACGTCGGCTCAGTATCAGACGATGATAATTTGCAATGGATGATCTCCATGTAATATTGAGAAAGTAATTGCTCAAATTTATACCGTTAGCAACAATGAATTTTTATAACTCAAGAATCTAAAACACTACATATATTAAGATTAACCCAGTATGTCTGTGACATCTGACGCCAGGGTTTCAATTAAGAAATAGCTCACTGATCACTCCCTAACTGATAGCATCTTACTATCTCGAGTTGAGAAGATCCAATTTGAAGTATCAAATTGATTTTGCCTTTGTCCATTAATAAGCTACAAAAAGCTACACTCATGAAATCATACAACTGATTCTTCAATAAGGATTCAGACTTCAATTTCACAGATAGTAGGTGAGAGAGGTCTAAGTGTCCAATATGTGAACAATATCGAGAAGAGTTTGCAGTAGAAAGCAGATTTTGTGTTATATCACAGTAATGTTTAATATTTTTCTCTGCAACTTTAACTTATATTCAACTTACATCCTTAAACAATAACTTATGCCTATTATTATTGTTATTTTGGATAGAGCATCTTAAGTTATAGAAGGACAATAATCAAAATATGAAACCACCAAGAAACTAGACATAACAGAAAGCAATATCTTTTGCGAGAGAGAGAAACAAACCAGTTCTTGTGAAAAATAATGAGCAGTATAAGTCCAAAAAGTGCAACAGAACCAACACTTAAATAGTAGATCAGGTTCGTGTGAGCACTCGTCTTTAACCTTTCCCTTATAGAGAAGTCCCCTGCATCTTCATAACCCTGAATTATAGGCACCGCAACCCTGCTTAGAGAAATAACCTCGAATTATTCTTTGTAAACATGTGTAGTTTTCTGTCATGAAAATTGTGACAAACACCTCAAACTTAGGCAAGACAGAGGATTATAAGACAAGTATCTAGAAACAGCTCAGTTATTTTGTTTATAGAGACATTTGGAATCTGTCAGCTAAATATTGTTTGGGGAACCAAAACCAATCATAAAAAGGAGGATGCTGTTATAAGCAAATTTCAGAAGAATATAATAAACCATGTCTGTATGTGTACAGTTTAGAATTGTACTAATCAGTTCATACTACATTAAATTTAAGTATCTAAGTACCATATTTATAGGACAACAAAGACAACAACTATTCATATAATAAGTTAAGGAAAATAACAACATAGTTCAAGCAACAAGCACAAAAGAATTTCACTTATGACCTGAAAAATTAGAGTGACCAATATAGACAACATCATCCAGATATAGTAGATAGAGAAAGTACAATAATAACATTGGAAGGCATGTTCTTTGAGAAGAACACAACTTCAGATGACCCCAAAATAAGCAGTAAAAAAATCCTGCATGTGTAATTGTGTACTAAAACATTAATGAAATAAGAAGGGGGTAATTACCCCCTGCCATGAATTTGTCAAAGGATAAGCTGGACCCTACAACAATGTTTGTTTTGAGTTTTAAAATCCAGTTTCAAAAAACTACCACTACAACACCAATAAACCTACTATCAAACTTTCCAATAAAATCAATTCTCTCTACTTACACTTTAATACATTTATATCATAGCTCACATCATCCAACCATTACAATCCCACCCAACAAAAATGTTACTCCGTATAATACAAACCACTTCATTGACTTTTACACATTGATGATTTGACAAAAGGCTAAATCTCACCCTATCTAAAATTACAAAACAAACACACAGCTTACTATTTACAGGATTTCAAAAGCCCCTGTAAACCCAAAATAAACATTGCACATAGGATTAGAGGTTTTCAATTATCATACTTAGAAATATACCAAGTAAGTAAAAATGTACTCCAGTAAGACCAACTCCAGAAGAAAGAGATACCACGCTGGTCATGATGGGTAATTGCCTGCATCAGATAATAAAAGGCTCAGCAACATGTTCATAGGTTACTTGTACGATGAACTAACTTTCTTCCTGGTTGGATTTCCACCATTTGTAATTATCTATGGACATACTTAAATTGGATTTGAGTAACAAATGACTAACAAAAATCATAAGACCCAAAGTAGAGAGAAAATGCTAGGAGCCTAGGATGACCATATGAGATGTGCATCATATATCTCTCACTATATGAAAATTCATAAAATTCGAGCATTCTGTAAAAATTATTTCCCACTAGTACTCATCAGGTATGGCAATTTGGTGATAATTTTTTTTTTTTTTTGAAAGACCAAAAAATAAATCAAAGTATTTGATGACAGCATGAGCCAATTTTGTCAGGGTTTATAGAATTTCGAATCAATGTACAACTTTGTAAACTTACACAATTGACATTTTATAAAAATTCTTTCCCACTAATACTCATTAGGTACACAATTGATTTGACATAAAGTTACCTTCTATAATAGAACATCACACACTCTTACACAATTGATTTGACATAAAGTTACATCCTATCCTACTTAAAATCCAAAAACAAACATACAATCACTATTCAAGTATTCATTAGGATTTCCCCATCCGAATTTCCCCCATCCTACATAATCCCAAAACAAACATGGCCTAAGGGAAGAAAATTTCATATATTTTGGAGAACAATAACATATTCCTTCAAGTGCAGAAGTTCTTACAATGTCCATAATCATATCAGAAAAGACTGGATCCTCATCCAATTTTTCACATCGTGTTAGACAAAGTTCTCTTGACATTGATAAATACAATAATCTCACTTAGAAACAAGGGAGCACTTGGTTTGCAATTTTTAAATGGGGGCGAATACAGAGTAACTGTGGTGGTTATTGGTATCAATTCACCTTCATCATACTTATGAAGTAATGGACTCAAAATTAGTTAATCACCACCCCATTTTTATTAACTACCTCATCCCCTATAAACATTTCTCCTCAATCATTCAACTATTTCTCAACAATGTAACCACATTCTAATTGTAATTCTCTATTAGATCATTCTCATTGAAGCAATTGAACCCAAGTTACACTACCCTTCCAAAGCACATAGTAGAAATACGCTAACGCAGCATTCATAAGTGATCGAACATGGAGTATAACTTTTAGGGATACGAACACGAATCCAAAACACTCATCATCAGTCCTTTGAATATGAATAAAGGAAATAGAAAAGAAAAAACAAGGGATCAAGATCCAATTAAAAAAAACGTACGGTCCAAATGTCAGCGGGGACAAGGATGATCATAGAGAGAGAGCAGAACCAGGTGTAGCCGACGGTGAAGCGAACGTAGGTAGCGACGTCTGGACCGACGAAGTACCACAGCGTCCATGCCACCATCCCCACCGTCAATGGCAGAGATAACAAATAAAAAACCCACATCCCAAATTAATTGATCCGTCGATTTTCCTCAACACAATGTTCTCAGAAATTTGTGCTGGAGGAGATGGGATTCTTCTTCTCCGCATTGAAGCTAAGCTACCATATAGGAGGCGGCATTGTACGTGAATGGCAATAACATGTGATTTCCCTGATCATAACAGTAGGATTCTTAAATGCATTCCTTCTCCCTTTTTTACTTCAATTTTCACTTTTTCAGAAAGTTTATTGTAATTTTTTCTGTTAACTATAATTAATAGAATGCACACAAGAGTTAAATATTGCTCATTCATACACTAATTTAATTTTATGCTATTACATGCACATCCCTATGGTCTTACATTATAAGCACGTGTTACTATATAATTATACTCGTACACAATTAAGAAGTTCCATTGAGGGTGGACGCATATTTTAACAAAATGATAAATAAAGTAAAAAAAATTTAGAGTATTGTTGGATCATTATGAATAAAGTTGACAATTTGAATAATTAAGTGTTGATTGAAATAAAATGTAGGAAAAAACTACGTTTTGGAGAGTATTAAAAAGACACGTGAGTGTTGCACTCGGGTTAAGTGGGTGTTTGCAAATAAAACTATGTGCTTAAAAGCACTTCTATTTTAAATAGAATCACTTTTGAAGTGTTTGTAAACACAAGTAAGTGATTAAATTAATTACTTAAAAGCAATTTTGGTCAAGCACCCCTTCCCATGCTTCTAACAACTTCTAAGTGCTTCTAATCATTACACTCACTACTTTTACAATTTTGCCCTCACAATTTAAATAATATTTTATTTTACCCATTATGTATTCAAATGTAATAAGGGTGTTTTTTGTAAATTTATAAAAAAATGATTTGTATAACATACACCACAACATTTAAAAAATTGATTAGAAGTGCTTATTTTTAAAACACTATCTACTTTCAATTTTACTACAAAAATCAACTTTAAACACTTTGAATCAACTACTATTGTTTGCAAACATACCCTAAAAATGTCTACATGTCTTTTAAATGGACGTCAAATCATCTGCACATTAATAATTACTCGTATACAATTGTATTTTTTTTAAATATTTATAATACAAATCTAACTAATTTTTTTTTTAAAATATGATGCGTCGAAAAAGAACGCTTACGGATGTCAATCGTTCCTTTACGAGCACTGCTAATCACAGGTTTGAATCACGTGTTTATCCTTGGCAATCTTCACGAAAATCTCCTTGAGAGTCCAAAAATTGACCTGCAAAAGCACACCGGAGGGGGGCTCCGGCGTGGAAGCTCCGACGCTCAAGTCAGAATCAATCGTAGGAGAAATCAAAGAGGAATTCCCCTGTAGCTCTAGGGAAATTCCGGCGAATATAGTGGTGTTTCTTCTCAAATCAGTGTATATTTCGTAAGAATGCATATATTATGTAAAAAACGTATGTATGGTGTTAAAGAACGTAATTAAGAATGTGGAAAGAACCTGCTTATATACCTGGCCCCTCTCTTCGGAGAGGGAAAGACTCATTCTCCCTACATTCTCGGCCCATTCCTGTAAATCAGGCCTCAAATCCCTAAAGAATCGGTCCCACTCTCCCTGGAGACTTGGTTCTTTTAAATATCCGCCCCCTATCTTCGTGGGTTAATCCACTTATTTGACTTGACTAAGAAAGATGGACTATTCATTTCATATTTGGGCTGGATCTTTTCAGGCCCAAGGGGTCTTAATCTCTCCATATATGGGCCAAAGGCCCAATCACCCTGATTTCTCTGATTTCCCTGCTTAAGCCCAGGGGTGTATTAATCCTGTTTCTTCAATATATTGACCTAATCACAACTATCATAATTTATCCCGTTTCCACGTGTCGACTTCTCAGAGAGCGACATATTTATCTACATCAACCACTCCCCCCTACTCTCATAAAAGGAATAATTTTTAGGAGAGTAGGAAAACAATAACACTGAGATAAATATTAAAGAGATAATCCATTCCTTAAAATACTCCTTGAAATGCTGCAGACTCAATTACTTTCTTAATAATTACCTTCAGAAAGCTCCATGCCTTTTTTGATGTGAGGAGTATCTGTAAGAATCCTAGAGCTCTCTCTCATTTCGGTTTTGGTCGCCCCAATTATCCTTTAGGTCCCGATGATGGTAATACCATTTTTCCTCTCTTGGTGTTGTCCTCAAGACTTTAACCTGCTATGTTTATTAATGTCATTTCATATTTCTTTGTGCAGCGATGAGTTGGTTAACTCGGATTTCGCGTGATGCCGCTCCTCTCTCAATGGTTACTAAGTCTCCGGCGTCCAAAAGTTCCTCAAAGGCTCAAATTCCTCTTTCCCCAATGAAACCTGCCACCGGGTCAGTCGCTAAGCGTACCAGGTCCTCTACTGAGAAAGCCCTGGTTTCCACGTTGCCTCCTGTCTCTGATGCTTCCAAGAAGAAGAAGTCTAAGACCAAATCCTCTCTGCCTAATGTCGCTTCCGATGCTCCGGATGAGATTAATATCGACCATCTCCTGGCTTTTATAGAGCGTTATACTCCGACCCCTGCCACTGAGGCCCTTAATGCTCTGTCCTTCGGAGAGCGGGTTGTGCATGCCGCTCACAGCTTTACCCAGGTAGTCTCTTCGTGTAGATACATTTCTAGGTAATTTTAATAAGAAAAAGTATACTTGTCTTACTTCTTTAGATAATACATTGTGTAGTTTGGTCTCCTATTCTCCAATGTGTCTGAACGAGCTCTCCAGTCCCTTCAACTGGTGGATGATCTCCACAGCCAAGTAGAGTTGGAGAAGGTGAAGAAGGATATTCTCGAAGCAGAGTTACAGAACGCTAATCAGAGGTGTAAAGTACTCCAAACGACTCTTTCGGGGGAGATTTCTTCGCTGAAGAAAGAGTTTGGTAAACGGGTTGAACAGCTGGAGGTTACTCTTCCTCTGGCTGGTATGAAATCATGTATAGAGTCCTTGTTTACCTCTGCCATAGGTCAAAAATTTCTAGGTACCTTGCATCGGGAGTGATTGGAGGCCTTTCTTCAGAGTATCAGCTTTTTGGGAGCGATGGGTGCATATATCCCCCATTTCATTGATCATGGATTTTCCAACGCCGTGGCTGAACATTCTGCTCCAGGATTTAATGGTCAGTATACTCGTGCCCTCCGGTTAGAAGAACTGGACACTCCCCCTAAGTTCCCTGGAGATGCTAAGGAAGACATCAATACCCCTTGGTGGTTACCTGGGATGAGGAAGGCGGTCTTGGAATTGAAGGATGCTGCCCTGAAATTGGATGATCTTACACCGGCGAAGGATATGGCTTTCCCTATTCATGTGGAAAACACAACTCCAGTGGCTACCGTGGCAGCAGGTGCTCTGACGGAGAGGGCAGAGGGAGGCGATTCCAGTGGGCGAGCTGAGGAGGCAGGAGAAGGTTCCGAGGGGAAAAATGATGTTCCCCTCTCTTCATAACTTTATTTCCCTGATAACACTTTGGTACTTTTAAAACACTTTTTATTTTGTTAAGGCCTTTAAGGCCCTTTTTGGTATTTTCCGGAGACTCCACACTCCGGGGTTTTTCTGTGGAGGGCTTAGGCATGGTGCCCTAAGTCTTGAATATTCCTGCTTTACTTTTGCTCAGCATCGTACCTGCATATTATTCCATGGCATGCGTATACATATATATCTATATTTCTGCTGTTTAGAAACATAATGTGGTTCCTGCCCTGCTCTTTCTTTTCTTATGAATTTAGCATGTTTTCAGCATTTTCTTGACACGTAAAGGCTCTAAAGCTCCTAGAAGAACCTTAATGAGAAGATAGGGCTTATATCCCTGTACTTACTGGGTGATTTGATAATGCTTCTAGTCTGTCTCTTAACGCTAGAGTTTTTAGGGATCATATTCTCCAAAGGTTAGAATATTAGGGATTATACTCTCCCTTAGGTTGTTTATACTCGTAAGAGTTGTTTATACTCGTGAGAGTTGTTTATACTCGTAAGAGTTGTTTATACTCGTAAGAGTTCTTAGGGATTATACTCTCCCTGAAGTTGTTTATACTCGTCAGAGTTAGTTTATACTCGTAAGAGTTGGTTTATACTCGTAAGAGTTAGTTTATACTCGTAAGAGTTGGTTTATACTCGTAAGAGTTGGTTTATACTCGTAAGAGTTAGTTTATACTCGTAAGAGTTAGTTTATACTCGTAAGAGTTTCTAGGGATTATACTCTCCCAAAAGTTAGAATTCGTAGGGATTATACTCTCCCTTAAGTTGTTTATACTCGTAAGAGTTAGTTTATACTCGTAAGAGTTTGTTTATACTCGTAAGAGTTTTGTTTATACTCGTAAGAGTTTGTTTATACTCGTAAGATTTAGTTTATACTCGTAAGAGTTAGTTTATACTCGTAAGAGTTTCTAGGGATTATACTCTCCCAAAAGTTAGAATTCGTAGGGATTATACTCTCCCTTAAGTTGTTTATACTCGTAAGAGTTAGTTTATACTCGTAAGAGTTAGTTTATACTCGTAAGAGTTTGTTTATACTCCTAAGAGTTTTGAGAGTCGCGAGAGTTGCTAGGGATAGGGTTCATCGACGAGTTAATCATGTCTTCCGCTACTGTACCACTGTACCCCCTACTCCCCCTAGCTTTAGAGGCTGTCGTGAATAGGAACTTTAGGAATTTTTCCTAGGTATTCTCTATTCGGACATGTATGAATTGGTGTAAATTTCTCTATCTTGCAATGTCTCTATCATGCTATATTTCAGTTTCCCAAACATATTCGTTATTTCGACACTCATTATGCGGACCCCTAACAGTTATCTCATGCAAAGAATCTCAGGAATATCTCAAAACATCATATCTTATTAAATTCACAAACAGTAAATGCAAGTCATACCTGACTCATGCCAACCGCCCTACCCCCTCTACCGAGAGGGTAAAATTACCCATCGAATTTCTCAGGGACTCGGCGTCCCTCAACTGTTCACTCGTGTACTCTTATCTCTGATATACCTCAAGGTCTTGGATACTCAACTCAAGTTTAGGGAGCTCCTAAAGGGAACTCCTTCATTATGTTTTGGTTCAGCTTAAGAGTGACATGTAAATCTCCAGGCTTACTCGTATATCAGTCTCAAATCAATCCTGTAAAAATACATCAAAAAGGGCTTCCTACATAGGCTCTCCAGTGCTCGGATAAGCGTCATAAGCATCAATTATATAGTTCAAACATGAAATAACCAAATAATGTAAATAAAGTCTCCTTTGATCTCAAACCTGAGACCTGGACCCCCTCTAGGACCTCCTATCATGGCAAGACGATTAATTTCTCTAATCTCCAATCTCAGAAGGGGATCAACTTGTTAACCTCTTATTTGTGGAACTCTAGGTGATCCTTGTATAACTGACCTTGCAGGGTGCAGTATTTCAGCCTTAAGGCTCGGGCCTCTCGGGACAGTGGAGCCCCTGGGTCTTTGTTCAGCTGTGTGAGGATTTCTCTCCAGTCTCCTCCAATCATCTCCATCCTTCCATCAACTCTAGTTTTCGGACTTATTATTTCGGTTACTTAGGGCTATTGGCCCTTAAGTACTTCAAAATGCTCAAATCACGTTTCATCACTTTAAAAGGATCATCTCATGCAATATTAAAAATTCATTATCTTTTCAAAAATAAAACTTCATAGCATCGAACAAACAAATCAAATCAACTTCCACTCTAAAAATCATAAATAAAGTGGATCATGCTCACTCAAATAATCTCTTCAAATGAATATTACAATGAATATTCAATTCTCCATGTTTCATCATAAATGAGTATTTCCAGTACATGCAAGCTTCAAGGTCCTAAACGAGGACATAACTCAAGACATATCCTTGTTTAAAGATAAAAAGGTAAGAAGTAGCACTTTTCATTTTTTGATCTCAAGGACCTGAATAAGCTTAATCTATAATTTGAAATCATATCTAAAGTATAGAAACATGTCAATCATACACAATTTGAAAATAGTTATGCTAGTTTTCGTTTCCAGAACCATAGTCATCATCAATTCTCCCACATAAAGTAGTCATAGAACTCAACATATGAATCACCTACTCATGCTTCTAAGATTTCAAGTAATTCTCAATTCTAATATCATTTATAAAACATCTACATAAATCAATCGTGTAAGCTTAAGGGGACCCTTCTTAATTCAACGGAAAAGAGTAGCCTCGTATCATATATGTCAATCTCTTAAAGACATGCTCATAATAATATCTACCAGAATTAACACTTGTACTTACCAGTGGTACTAATGTACTCAGCATATCTCTGCTAGCCCTCACGGACCTGGGCTCTTAGGTCCTGGCCAATTCATGTTCATATCTCTGGTAACCCTCATGGACTGGAATACTTCATATCTCTGCCAGCCCTGGGGGACTGGAATACTCCATATCGCTGCCAGCCCTCGGGGACTGGAATACTCTATATCTCTGCCAGCACTCGGGGACCTGAATATCCCTCCAGAACCTCTTGCGTTTTCAGCACTCCCAGAGTTCTTAAGGATTTTTGGGCTGGACCTCCTCAAAATTTCTCGAAACAAAAATGTTAAATAACAATTTGTACCAAGATTTAGTACGTGTTCTGTCAATATTCTAATGCTCATTCAATAAAAGGTGTATTCTCGTGCGAATCTTTCCACATATACAATACGTCTCATATTTTCGCAACATATTGATTGAAACGATTAACATCCACGCTAAACTAAATAGATTTAAATCATTCTCCACAACATCTTAGTTAAGGAGTAGTCATTTATGCAAATCACAACATATAATAGTTTATCATGGTTCTATCTATCACAGGTAAATTATTCTTCTCACTCAAATTCATTGCATCGACGAGTCTCATTCAAGTATCAGATTAGTATCAATCAATTAGCCAAGACAATGCATGCTATCTCATATATCACATTTTTCAACATAATAGTCAGAAAATGACTGTTGATGCAAATATTATAACAATCACTTTTTATCAGACTACACACATGTTCTCATTATAGACTTATATTTCTTATACAAACTAATTTTTCAGAAGTACTTAACACTAGATCATCAACAAAAACGTCTTTCAAGTGATATTTCGATTTCAATTTACATAAAGAGTACAGAGATACCTCCCTTAAGTTATCAAATACTCGAAAAGACTTGTGAGATTCCAGGTATATGTTCGTCAAACCCTCGAAAAGACTTGTGAGATTCCAGGTATATGTTCAGGTCATTTCTGACCTACAGCCTCAGTCGCCCTCGGGAAGGCTATAGGGGCTGGAGCGCCCTGGACAACCATCACCTTCTCCCTGGATCGTGTTATTATAACATTCAGTTGTTCAGTAGTCAATACCAGCAATTCTGAACCTGTAGCTGTTGGAGGTATCTCCCTGCTAGGTCCACTCCCGAGGGCTCCAGACATGTCACCCTCAGTAGGGATATGAGTGTCTAGAGTCTCTTCCCTCAGATTCTGGACTTCTATTGGTGTAAGGGGCGGATTTTCCCCTGAAGGAACGAATGCGCAAGTCATTTTCCCGAAGTTTCAACCAAATTCTTCGGAGGTGGAGGAAGGAAAATAGGTAGTGGAGTTCTTCCTCCCACTGGAATTCCAAATTCAGGTCGTATAGGGGAGGAAAATATATTCTTTCCCTCTTTAGTAGTTCATCTAACAAGCTCATGTTCACCTCCAATAGTTAGGAAATAAATCTCACGTCTTAGATCTAGTTTCCCACAGACGGCGCCAGTTGATGCGTCGAAAAAGAACTCTTACGGATGTCAATCGTTCCTTTACGAGCTCTGCTAATCACAGGTTTGAATCACGTGTTTATCCTTGGCAATCTTCACGAAAATCTCCTTGAGAGTCCAAAAATTGACCTGCAAAAGCACACCGGAGGGGGGCTCCGGCGTGGAAGCTCCGACGCTCAAGTTAGAATCAATCGTAGGAGAAATCAAAGAGGAATTCCCCTATAGCTCTAGGGAAATTCCGGCGAATATAGTGGTGTTTCTTCTCAAATCAGTGTATATTTCGTAAGAATGCATGTATTATGTAAAAAACGTATGTATGGTGTTAAAGAACGTAATTAAGAATGTGGAAAGAACCTGCTTATATACCTGGCCCCTCTCTTCGGAGAGGGAAAGACTCATTCTCCCTACATTCTCGGCCCATTCCTGTAAATCAGGCCTCAAATCCCTAAAGAATCGGTCTCACTCTCCCTGGAGACTTGGTTCTTTTAAATATCCGCCCCCTATCTTCGTGGGTTAATCCACTTATTTGACTTTACTAAGAAAGATGGACTATTCATTTCATATTTGGGCTGGATCTTTTCAGGCCCAAGGGGTCTTAATCTCTCCAAATATGGGCCAAAGGCCCAATCACCCTGATTTCTCTGATTTCCCTGCTTAAGCCCAGGGGTGTATTAATCATGTTTCTTCAATATATTGACCTAATCACAACTATCATAATTTATCCTGTTTCCACGTGTCGACTTCTCAGAGAGCGACATATTTATCTACATCAAAATACTAATATTTTAAATCAATATAAAATATTTTTTTAAAACTAGCTTTGTTAAAAGGCAATTACTTATGTGTACCAGTTACATGTATGTAACTGGCTATTTACCCTCCTTTTTAACTAAGTCCACACTTCCTTCTTTTAGGCACTCCCTTTTTTTAGGCATACAAGTTACATACATGTAACTAAATTCAATTATTTATATGGGTTATTAGTTATTTACCTTCTTTTTTATTAATTTCACCCCCAAATTTTTTAAAACAAAAATACATGTAAAATACTATATTACCATTATATCAATTAAATTAAAATACAACTCATTAAAATTATAATTATACACCGACTATCGATTCACCAATGAAACACCACGAAGTCAAATATTATTCTATTTTTTTAACTTTTAAAAAATAAATATAAAAGACATAACGAATATTAAAAAAAAATATGAAACTCAAAAATAAAATTATGAAATAAAATTTCCAGTTTTTTTTTTCAAAAAATAACCAAAATTTAGAAAAAAAATCGAAAAAAAAAAAACTAAACTAAAAAAATTCAACTTTTTTTCTAATTTAGGTATAAATGTATGAATATGACATGCTCACTTTCTAGCTTTAATCTAATTTATAATAACTAAGATTATTTTGTTATGTCTTCATTATTTCTAAAATGATATCTGATTTGTTACAAGTTTTTTAAGGTTGTAGATTATTTTTTAAAACTAATTAATAACATAATCTAATTGAAAAATAAAATTTATATTTAGAAACTTAAATGAGTGGAGAATTGGGGAAGAAACCAGCATAATATTGCATCAGTTTTATTATTTTCTTTGAGGTCATCGCCATGTTGATGCATTCATATGTTTATTGAGTGTGATCGTATCTATTAATTGAATTGTCTGTTCAGTGTGATTCATTCTCACTTTTGTTCTTCTTACTAGTTAGTTAATATCAATTTTTTAATATTGATGTATTAATTTGCATGGTATGCTTGGGATTATAAATGTGTTAAGTTATGTATTTTTTGTTAAATATAAATATTAGTTTAAATACGATATATATAGTATTAGTACGCCTATGGTATAGTACTAGTTAATATATTGTATAGTACTAGAGATTAAGGTGGGTATAAAAATATTATTTAATATATGAACTAATACTATACAATATTTGAATTTATACTATACTATATTTGAACTAGTACCATAGAGTATGTGAACTAATACTATACAATATGTGAACTAATACTATACTATATTTGAACTATTACCATAAAATATGTGAACTCGAAACTCGAAAAAAATAGAACTTGTACCAGTATAAACTAATATACAATACTGCATATTAACTAATAATATATCATAATACTTATCAACTGTTATCATAACACTTATAAACTAAAAATTATATTCATAAAAAATTAAAATAAAGTGATTAAAAAATAAAAGTTCAAATGAAAAAAATAATTAAACAATATAAAACGAAGTGAAATTTGTAAGGAATGAAGTAAAATTTTGAAAGAATAAGGTGAAAATTATACACCAATTAATTAAAGTAAAATAGTACCAATAAAATTAAACACTTGCGTAAGAGAGGTGCGAGTTTTATATTTTAAAACAAATTATTATTATATTATTTAATACTTAAAACAATTAATATTTTTTTTTTTTTTTTATTAGACTTTAAAATTTTAGAATGATTATTTATAACATAAAAAGAAAGTACGTTAAAAAAACTATCATTTGAAACACAAATGATAAATAGGAAGAAAAATAAATTAAAAAAATAATATTAAAAAGATAAATATAAATATTAATTGAGTAAAATAAAAAATAAAATTTTAAAAAATTAATGGAGTATTATTTTTTAATAATAAAATTAAAAAAAAAATTAATTGAATGTGTTAAATTGATATAGTAAATGGGTCATGTATTATTTGTAATGAGTTATTTGATTGGATATAATAAATGAGTCATGTGTTATTTGTAATGGATTATTGGATTGGATATAGTAGTTATATATATTGGATTGGATATAGTAATTACATGTAACTACTGAATTGGATATAGTAGTTACATACATATAACTAGTACACAAGAGTGCAACTCTAGTTAAAATATTATTTTGCAAGAAAAATAATTTATAATAAAAAATCCAATTAATTTAAAAGAAACCAATAAATAAAATAAAAAATAATTAAAAAATCATATTGATTCTGTAAAAAAATTAATAATAAGAAAAATGAGTTAGTATCTTGTTATTTTTATAAAATCATGTAGAACTCTCTATAATAATAAAGATATAGAATTCTAAGATAATTTCATAAAATTTTCGAGTATTTAGAAAATTATTAAAAACTCTTGAAAGTTTCACTTAACCGATTGAATAAAATATTTGCATCGTCCAGGAGTTAAATTAATATAAATAAGAGGAGTGTTGTTTGTAAAACAATAAATATTGTATTGAAAGTTGAGTTACTAAACTATTTTCTTCTTGGACTAAAAAAAATGATCCTAATAAAGAACAAAATGTCCAAAGCACATACAACTGAATAGAATGTGCATAGTCACTCCCACTAAATTCAAGTAGGTTCTCAATCATGTAGTATCGTAATAAATTTGAAAACGCAAGAATCGCAATAAAGATCTGTATCATCACAGAATAAATTTACAGATCTAAAAAAAACTGTGGTTGACGAAAGTCTGTCATAGGTTTTAAATACCAAGACTATTTTAGTCCAACCACCCAAAGAAATTAGTGTAGAGGTTGTGTAAACAATATTTTAAAATTATATATATAGCAGTAATTTGATTGATTTCGATTAATCTAAATTTATTACTCAACCAAAATTTTTGAAATCCGAAACGAATTCATATTTCGGTTCGTTTTTCAGCTAAAATTTGAATTGTGCACACTCCTACATTGGACATCTAATAAGAAGTTGTCTAAATTCATATAAGTATAATCCATACCATAGGCTTTCATCCCAAATAACATTTGAAAAATTGAATCTAATATAGTTATGAGTACTTTAAAAATAAAAATAGCAAGACAATTGTATTTAAATCTACCATTGAAACACTCACATACTGAGAAAACATTAATATTTTCGCACTCTTGTACATCTTAATCAGCACTTATTATCAAATATTAGTACAATAAGAGGCAATAAATTTGAGTTAGTATGACATCATTTCCAGCGAAGTTGTTCAAGTACTAGTGATAGTTTTATGTAATGCATGTATAATTGTCGGAAGAACAAAAATAAAAATAATTTAAAAGCATCACATAAATAAAATAAAAAATAATTATAAATCAAATTGATTCTGAAAAAATGAATAATAATAAAAATGAGTTGATGTTGTGTTTATATATCAGTATATCACAAGGTTCACATTCTTGCAAGTGGTTGGTGAAAGTTGTGTTTTTGTTAGGAACCTGGTTTAAATACACTAAAAAGTATGTTTTCGTGTTCTACATATCTTAAAAGAAACTTATTGTTATAAATATTAGTACAAGGAGAATATGATATCAAAGAAGAATAGCATGGGGAAGTTGCTTTCTTGCAAACATTCTAGCTGCAACCAGCCCGGCAGACAATGCAGCTCCGAATAGGGTGTGCAGTCTCACGCAGTAATATTTCGCCATAAAGATCTTCGATTCATCCTTCCAGTTTTAAAACATACAGTATACTATATCAGTAACTAAAAAACAAAATTAGCATTACGCAGAAACTTTAGTACTCACCAAGTGGTTTTTCTGGACAAAGCTAGCTATGAATCTTCCAACAGGCAATGTTAAAGCACAGAGGGCCTGTCTCAGTTCATATATACAAATCTTAAAACAGACCAACGAGACATGCATCGATTCTTTCTTGAATTGATACTTAGCCTTGCTCTTAACCATAAATAAAGAGACATTAGTGACTTACAACAGATGAGA
The DNA here is from genome assembly GCA_963675135.1 of Galeopsis tetrahit. NCBI lineage: Eukaryota > Viridiplantae > Streptophyta > Magnoliopsida > Lamiales > Lamiaceae > Galeopsis > Galeopsis tetrahit. Next base: position 8,854,839 of record OY776125.1, on the reverse strand, counting down.
AAGGAAGAGTTTGGCCAAGTCCTAGAATAAATAGAAGCGAATAGAGCGCCCCCACAGCTAATTTCACTACGTTTGCACCTCCTTCAGTTCCAAGTCGGACCTGGATTTACACCAAAAGATTTATGCCAATTCATCCTTCATATAATGCTTCAATCTTTAACATAGCTTCACTTACCAAAGGGGAAATTTTTCCGACTGCCTTATCATCCTCTATCTGAAGTTCGTATTAGTTCAAATCAGTAAAACGAAAAAACTCAGACAGAGAGAAAAAGAGAGAATGAGGTACAACCTGATGGAAATGACTACAGAAGAGAATCAAGGAAGTTGTGAAACCAACAAGAATGGATGAAGCAACAACGGTGCCAGAAATTGGCAGCTCCCTATCATCATAGCACAAGTTAGTAAATGGTATATAAGTGGTTGTATCAGAATGAGGCAAGTCGAGTAGAAAACCTCGTCCCACTTTGAAGTAAGTAAAAGGCAGTAGTCGCAAATGGCCCAAATGCTGCAAAGCACAAGGGTTCTCCCATTCCCATGTAACTCAAACGAAATGGTGGACACTGCAGCACCAATTAAATTTAAGCCTAAATCAGCCTCACATTCTGTTTCTGTTTCTTGTTCAACCGACACAAAGTTTCATACTCCTCAAATTAACAAGTTAGTCTTTTATTGAAGCATTAAAGATTGCTTTTTTACCTGGTATATGTAGCCACAAAAAATAGCACATGCAAGTAGATATAGAGAGCGTAGACTTCCAGCCTCGACTGACACCCAAGAAAGCCCCATAAAACCAAGTACAAGTAGTGACCAAGCTAAAAAATGAGTTCCTGTCCGACTTCAAACAACATTCAACAAACTATCCCGATTAATATTTTTGCATATTCTAGAGTGGTGGGAGAGTTTGTGTAGACCATTTTCTCACCTGTCAAATAGATTAACAACTGATTCTTTCTTGTTTTTATCCGCTCCAGTATCAAAATCGTAAACGTCATTGCTGCACAGAGTGTCATGATAGTCATTTAGAAGAAATACCATGTCATCTTATGATTATAACAAAGATAGAAATGACATGAAAGATAGCGAAATAATTACAATTGGATATATAATGAACAACGAGATTCATTAAGCCTTATGAAGTCAGCTAAAGAAACAAAGGTTGCTGTCTAGTATACATTTATTATATATATTATCATAGTATTCAGAAAAGGCAAGTCTCTAACCTTAAATTTACCCAAGCAATGATAAAAATGGAAGAAACCAACAGCTTAAGAAAACGGTTTCCAAAATACTGTCCTGTCTCGAAATAAGCTGCGGCACTTCCTACCTGTTTATTAGCAATTATTTTTCAAAAAAAATAAAACTTTAGTTACGATCAATTTCTTTTCAATGAGCTCAAGAAAATCTTGTACAAGCCAAATCAGAATACCAACTTCTTGTTTGTGCTTGCCAAATATTCAAACAAGTATCTATCGATATCTAAAGGCCTTTGATGAAGTCTAAATTGCAGCACATGTATTAATTTGTTTGCAGAATAGTGCTTTATGCAACGGGTATTAACTTTGAGCCATACGATAATCATCGTTTACAACATAATTGGTATTGAATACGTGCATATATGATAAAGGAAGATGCTAACTTACTGCTATAGGGATCAAAGCAACAGTGTACATTGGTAATTTGATGGCTCGCCATATCAAAGTTGCTTTAGAAATACTTTCTCTCTTCTCTTCTTCAATGTAAGTGTCACTATGCTCTGCTGCACACTTCAACGAAATTCGATAAGGCCTTTGTGTAGAATGTAATTGCATAATGATCGTCTTGTTGGAATGTGTTTTCATGCATAGTGGCCTTCGATTTGGCTGAGAGAGGACTTGATAAATCCTGAAAGTGACGAATGCACTATGATTGGATTCAAAATACTCGCTAGTCACCTAAAAATCTACTAAAAAGTGAAGATAATTATCTGTTACTTACTGAAGTTTGAAAATTTTCACAACTCAAGATAAAGGGGTAGCCTTAGTGCAAATTTCGATCGAGGGGTCTTTTTACCGAAAATATTTTCAGGACAAGGCAAGAATTCTATCCTAGGTAGAATGAAGTCTAAACACAAAACCATGTCCTGTACTTAGTGTGCCTCTAAAATTAAAGTTACAAAATTTAACCCTTTTTTGATAAAGCAACATCTTGGCACTGTACAAATTCAACTTTCCATTTTTTAATGTTCATCATCACACCTCTATGAATGCCCAAAAATTTGGCATTTTTTAATATTTGAGATTCACCACTACTAACATAATTTCATTGAATTCAAGCCATGAACCCACCACACAATACTAGTGGAGAAATTTAAGCCGTTGATTTAAATTCCTAGTGTCTCCACAGCCTTAAATAGTACAAATATCCAGAATTAACCATGGCAGTCAAGAATCATAATTACAAAATTCAAATATGATTATTACATAGACAGCAAAATCAAATTCCTGACATTGAGAAGAAAAGGGGGAAACTTAAACTTGCCTGTTAAGACTGTTCCTATAAGGGAGGTTCTTGACGCCATAGCCATGGCCCATGGAGCAGAAAGGGGCAGCTGCCATAGCCAAAGGAGTTGAGAAGAAGATGTTTATGCAGCAAGAAGAGAAGGGGTTTTGAATCAAGAATGGTGGAGACACATTTTGCATAAAACCAAAGCAGTGAGTGATTGCTTCTTGATAGGGAGAGAGAAGAGATAAAAAAAGAGATGGGTGTCAAATGGAAATGGGACTAGTTTATATTTACTTTTAGGGCATATTTGGTTTATTAGATTAGATAGGATATATTGTTTTATCCCTATAATTTTCATGTTTGGTTTACTTGAATTTAGCCCGTGATTATAATTGACCCGAGATTGTTATCCTTGATAATCATGCATTTGGGTGTTAATTAGTCCCAAAGAAAAAGTGAGATAATTTAATTCCTCAATTCAAACACAAATCTCAAATCCAAAAATAATGCAATCCTATTTAATCCTATCATATCTTATCTATCCCAACTTGTAAAGCAAACGAGCCCTTAGGTGGTTTGCCGAATAGGATAGATATATTAGGATAGGATAGGATTTAGTGGGATAATTTGAAAAATTGATTTAAAATTCATGTTTGGATTAATGGATTAAATTTTACTAAATTTTAGTGTCAAATGTCAAAAATACCCTTTGACATTAAAAGATATATATGTGGCAAATTGTAATTACTTTAGTATAGTCAAATCACATCATTTTTATTCTCAAGGATTAATTAACTCACCTTCCCTCCTAAACTAATAATCATGCATGTAGGTGATTAAGTGGAAAAATAATCTCGGGCCAATTTCTAACAAACCAAATATGAAAATTTAATGGATAAATTAATGTTTCTTACCCAATCCAATAAACCAAACAAGGCCTTAAAAGATTTGACATTTTTTTATTGGCCACTCAAATTGTGTGGGCCATTCCTGCTTATTTGATCTAAACTCAATAATTTCAAAATAATTGTGTAGACTATAGTCATAGAAACTAAATTTGAAAATATGTTCCCTAAAATAGTTTTTCGAAATAGTTCTCAACTCACCAGTCTCAAACCACATTCCCCAAATAAGACGAGACATTTATAACAATCTGGGAAAAAATTATGAACTTGTCTCGTTTGCGCCTATTTTGTATGTCTCGTTTAATAGCAACGGCCTCTGCAAGTTCAATAAGTTATAATTTTGTCCGCAAAACACTACCCTATTGATTCTTGCTATGGGTACTATATTTTGACTTGTCAATGCTTGTTGACTCAATTCACAAATGTAACAGTTATCTTTATTCGACGCAGTGCTAATATATTAGCACATACCTTGACTAGGAATTCCCGTCATTTCAATAATAATTTTAGCTGGTAAACCTTTTGAACTTTGTGAATGGGTTACTCGCTCCAATTTGTACATGCAATAATGGTGGCTAATGTGTCCTTTCGAAAAAAAAAAAAAAAGTTAATAAGTTCAAATCTCTATATTAGAAAATGCAAGTTATGCACATTTTGTACGAGGATGAAGTTTACCTAGTACAATAAATTTCAAAACTGTAAAATATATTATATATGTATGTTCCCACGTATTATATTTATTTATGATGAAAAATAAAATTTTACTTATTTTTTTTTATTTGTATTGACTTAGACCACGACCAATTAATTGGATTTTATATCCATCCAGGCTGAGGTGTTTTTGTCTTGTTCTAGTTTTGTACAGCTCAATCATCATACACTTTTGTACTGCTGAAGAAATACAAATTTCTGCTTTTTATACTATTATAAATTATGGAGTAAATAATTTGAAGTCTCTATTGGTGCAGTTAGGCTGAGTTTGAAAAACCATGAGATTATTGGTGCAGTTAGGCTGGGTTTGAAATATCATATGACTGATGACTCTATTGGTGGAGTTACGCTGACCTAATCTGCACTCAATTTCTTTTTTTATTATAAGATTGACAGCTAATTAGTAGAATTATTGATCGAATTTCTTGGCCTTACATGAAATAGCTAATTAATAGATTTATAAATTGTTAAAAATGGTAATTAATATTTTTATGAAACTAATCAAGTATTAAAATTTTAAAATCAGTGAATTATTCACCCTTTTTATTTATTTACTATTATATAATTTTTTAATGCATATTTTTACAAAAGTCAGAAAACCATTGAAATATGATTTAATTCTTTTAGATTAATGCAAATTGGCAAGTTTTTTTAGACAATTTTTTAGAAAAAGACAAATAAAAAGGATGAGATGGAGTAATATTTGATTATTATTTTTAATTACATAACAACTGTTACTAAGTGATATCATTTATTACCCGTATTAAAAACATTTTAAAAAAAGATGAAACACAAAAATAGAATACAGTATCGTTTCATCATATTTCATACTTGGATGGTCCAAGCTAAGTTTTAGCATTTCTAACCAAACTATATATAGCAATTATAAAGAATAATACGAAGCCTAAATTAACTTGGAATATAGGCTATATAGAGTATAAACGAATGAGGTGAATTATCATTCATGTAATCAAAATTTGACTGAAGTATACTATTAAACATCTGACTTTTATTACTACTATTATATATACTAATTTTTATTCTATTTTTGGAGAAATTAATGAGTCTAACAGTTTAGTAGTCTACAAAATTATGGACTTGTTGACTTTTAGTTAATTTAATCAAAGTTGGGATTGAAGTACTATTAAACAATATTTGACTTTCATTACTACCATAAATTACTTCTTTTTTTTAGGAGAAATGAGACATTAACACAAGTTAGTATTCAACAAAATTATGGACTTGTTGACTTTTAGGACCCGTGCAACAATTTTAACGGTAGGGTTGGGTAATTAGGTCATGGATGACAAGTTAATTCAAAAGTGTCATGGTTGCTACCAAGTGTCACGAATTAAAAATATATTTAATTTCTACATACTAGTGATATTTGAAAAAAATAAACAAAATTTTTCTTTAATTAATGAGTTGGTCTTCTGTGCGCTCTAATCACATTTGAAGACCGATCAATCCATATATATTAATTACTCAAATAGAAATTTTCAACAAAGTGCATACACAATTCGAAAATGACCAAACATTCATGAATTGAGACTAGAATAAGATATAATTCGAACCCATAGAATTAAATTGAGAATAAACAAAAAAAAGCGACGCCGACGAATTCCCGATCGGAACCATTTTGTTTTCGAATTTCGAGGTTTTTCTCTAAAGAAACAGAAAAGAAAGGAGGAGAAGAAATTAGTAGAAAAAAACGATTAAAAAAAGTATGTGCACCTAATTAGTTTAATGTGTATAGTGTATTTGAGACTTTTCCGTCCAAAGAAATTTTAAGGTTAGAAATGGAGCAATCCTAAGTAGTGGTATTAGCTGAGAAGGTAAAAAATAAAAAAGAAAGAGGAGATAACAATAATTGGTATCATAAGTAAGAAAACAAGAAAAACTAGAACTAAGTATTGGCATCATCGATCATTACTCACTTAAGAGTAACTATCACAGGTGCCTTCAGATTAATACATAGTTTTCTGGAATCACATGACTAACTGGAGAACCGAGCCTTACCTTGTCCTCATCCAAATCGAATCATAAAACTGTTTCAGACATGTGATCAGGACACACCATATATATATACATAGCTGGATTAAGCATCTTAATTCATCCCACTATTGAAATTAACTATTTGCATGGCTTCTCCAAATTTATTATCCAATCATAAAAATGATACTAATTCAGAAGAAAAACATGATGTTTTGAAAGGTAGTGTGTATTTGACATGGGAGGATGTTTGGGTTACAGTTAATTCTGGTAAAAAAGAGGGCTCTAAATCCATTCTTCAAGGGATTAGTGGCTATGCATGCCCTTCTCAGGTTTTGGGCATCATGGGCCCTTCTGGTTGTGGCAAATCCACTCTTCTTGATTCTTTGGCTGGTAATTATCATCAACTAATTCCACTCTTCTTATTCACACAAGTTTTCATTTTTTATACTAATTCTTATGCAGGAAGGCTAAGTTCAAGAGCAAGGCAGAAAGGCGAAATCTTGATAAACGGACGAAAACTAAGGCTTGCCTATGGAACTTCGGTATGTTGACACTACAAGAAAATTGACATTTAACGCTTTGTTTTTTTGTTTGCATAAGATATGAATTGACTCCACTATTTTATATACTACTATATTGTAATGCAGGCATATGTTACACAAGAGGACACACTAGTATGGACATTAACCGTTAGAGAAGCAGTGTACTACTCAGCTGAGCTCCAACTGCCAATCAAGATGTCGAAAACAGAGAAGATGGAGATCGCGGAGAGGACTATTCGCGAGATGGGGCTGCAAGATTCGTTGGATACGAGAATCGGGGAATGGGGACGAAAGGGACTTAGTAATGGACAGAGGAGAAGAGTCAGCATTTGCATACAGCTGCTAAAGAGGCCAAAGCTTCTGTTTCTTGATGAACCCACAAGTGGCCTTGACAGTGCAGCTTCATACTTTGTCATGAACAGAATTGTCAAACTAGCAAGTGAATATGGAATGACGGTTATATCCTCCATCCATCAGCCCATCAATGAGGTCTTCCTCCTCCTTCACAATCTCTGCCTCCTCTCGTCTGGACGAATGCTTTACTTCGGCCCCTCCTCGTCTGCCAATGAGGTCAGTGACATAAATCATGTAATTTAGCTTCTGTCGTTAAAAGACAGTTTTCTTGTAGTGTTTTTTGATTGATTTAATCCCCCGCGTAGTTTTTTGCAACGAATGGTTTCGCATGTCCACCTCTGCAAAACCCTGCTGATCACTATCTCAAGATGATAAATACAGATTTTTATGAGGTATGTATGTGACATCTGATTCATTTTTGCACCCTTTTTATATCATGATTGAATATTTAATCTCAACTGTCTTTTAGGACATTGAATGTGGCACTGGAGGCAATTTTACAGCAGAGGAAGTAATTTATCAGCTCGTATCATCGTATTCGTCGTCTGATGCTTGTAAGCAGATGAAGACAGTAGTGTCCGAAATACGTAGGAAGCGTGTAAGTAGTTTATGCTGATGTTGGGCTTCGTATAATTTCTCCATATGTATATATATATATCTGTTTTGTACTTATTTTGTATGGTTTATGCATGCATATAAAGGAAGGAAGCCCAACTGAGAAGGAGGAGAGACAAGCTAACTTTGTCACACAATGCACGATTCTGACTCGACGATCATTTATCAATATGTATCGTGATTTGGGTTATTATTGGTTACGTCTCGCCATTTACATGTCCTTGGGTTTTGGCCTAGGAAGTGTGTTTTATAATGTAGGGAGCTCATATAACTCCATTCATGTAAGTCTAATTATATATGTTGTCTGAAACTTAAGCATTTAATTATTAGATCATGTGAAAATCTTAATACCAAATTCATCCCAATGCAGGAAAGAGCTTCACTACTCATGTTTGTGGCATCATTGTTAACTATAATGGCAATTGGTGGCTTCCCTTCATTTGTACAAGATTTGAAGGTAAATTTGTGACATTATATAGTACTGATGAATTTTGAATTATATATGACTTCATTGCCTTTACAGGTATTTGGAAGGGAGAGATTGAACGGTCACTATGGGGCCGGAGCATTTGTGATTGGAAACACGTTGTCTTCGGTGCCATTCTTGCTGCTCATCTCTGCAATCCCAAGTGCAATCACTTACTTCACGGTGGGGCTGCATCAAGGGAGTGCGTCGTTTTTATACTTTGCGTCGATACTCTTTGCTTGCATGATGCTAGTAGAGAGCTTGATGATGATTGTAGCAAGTTTGATGCCAAATTTCCTACTAGGCCTTATTGTTGGTGCTGGTATTCAAGGGCTAATGATATTAAGCAGTGGATTCTTTCAGTTGCCAAATGATCTGCCCAAGATTTTCTGGAAATATCCCATGTATTACATTGCATTCCACAAGTATGCTTATCAGGGATTGTACAAAAATGAGTTTGAAGGCAGTAGGTTTGAACTTGGAGAGGGTGCAGGCAGCATTGATGGTGAAACAATCTTGAAGGATATATGGCAGGTGGAAATGGGGTATTCCAAGTGGATTGATCTGTGTTTCTTGTGTGGTATGGTGGTTTTTTATAGAGTGCTTTTCTTTGTTATAATCAAGGTTGGTGAAAATGTTAGTGTTAGAGGTTTCTCGTTGTCTAGTAGTGGATCGTCTGATCGCGAAGGAAGCCCCAGGTTGTCTTCGAATCGTGCGTGATTGTGTTGTTTTTCTTGTCTAGACTGCTAGCTCTCGTTGTAAGTGGGGCTTGTTTCGTTTCGTTTAGGGACCGAGTTGTGGTGTTTGGTGGGTGTAGTTGCCTTTTTTTGATGCATTAGCAGATTTAAGTTTGGTATGTTGATTTGTAATAGTTTGTCAATTTTAGTTCCTTTGTTGTATTGTTTTTATCGTGCATTTGAAATTCAGCGTTCTGAGTTTAAGCTACTGTAATTTTTAGATTTGTACACTAGAAAATGACTATTAATTATCCAAAATCATATTATTGAAATGAAAAAAAAAAAAAATGGAATTGAAATTGGAAATGGGAATGGGAATGGGAGGGAAAGTAAAATGGTTCAACTTTAACAATGCCACACTTACAGACTTAAAATTTAGAAAAAAATTAAGAATTTTGACAAAAATTTGTAAGAGACGAGTTTCAATCACATGTATATTGTACTATTTGTGAATTTATAACTCTACTCGAGCAATAGTTTAAAATAAAATAAAGTATAAATGTTAAAGTGAAGTTTTGTCTCATATATAAGATCGTCTCACACAAGACTCTCTAAAAGAATCTTATATATATTTTTTTTATTGCAATATGATATCAAACATTATTTTGTTCGAATTCGATAGTTTATATATATTTGAACTTGTATGGCCCAAACTTTGGCATATTGAGATTTTTTTTTTTAAAGATCATATTGAGTGATATTTTGTCACTTAAACGCTTTTTTAACTCATTAGTGCCAGTTCTATGAAGTTTCGAGTTAAACAGGATGTAGGCTAAACAATAAGCAGACCATTAATAGTTAAAATCTAACTCTAAAATCAATTTAAGTGTTTAACAACATTCCTTCTACAAGCTACCTGATCCCATTTCAAGTATCTATTGCTTCATTTATGAACTTCTTTCAATACTCTTTTGATAACTTCATAAGTGTAAAGTCTTTTTTCCGGAATGTCGATTCTGTCATTTCTCTACTGAGGCAATGTCCCCGGAGTTTTACTTTTATGCACTTCAAGTAACTTTAGTGGAGTGTTCCCCTTCGACTTGATCTCCACTTCTATAAAATACTTAATCAATCTACATCTTTCTAACAAGTAAGCTAACTAAATTGACAAACTCTGCTATATTTACATCACCTGGCTTAGTTCGCGATATACTTATCCAATAGATTAAAGTGTGATTAATGTAAAAAAAATCATAATTTATATGACAATTAACCTTTATAAATCTAAGGATGACAAATGACAGATTTATTCCACCACGTGTAGCCGATTTCACAGCACGTGTAGCGATTCCACAACACGTGTCAACTTATGTGTGCCACGTTTTGTATTTTTTTGTATGTTTCAATTTTTAAATTATTAAAGTATATATTTATTTATGGTATATATAATTTGTGAATATTTCTAAATTTTAAGGATGATAAATGGCAAATTTATTCTATAACGTGTAGCCGATTCCACAACACGTGTCAACTTATGACGATAATTAACCTTATGAATGTGTAAGGATGACAAATGGCATAATTATTCTGTCGTGTGTAGTCGATTTCCCCATAACTCGTGGCAGTTGACAAATGGCATAATTATTCTGCCGCGTGTAGTCGATTCCACAACACATGTCAACTTATGACGACAATTAACCTTATGAATGTGTAAGGATGACAAATGGCATAATTATTTCGCCGCGTGTAGTCGATTCCCCCACGACTTGTGTCAGTTGACAAATGGTATAATTATTCTGCCGCGTGTAGTCGATTCCCCCACGACTTGTGTCAGCTGACAAATGGTATAATTATTCTGCCGCGTGTAGTCGATTCCACAACCCGTGGCAGCTTATCTGCGCCACGTTTCGTAACTTTTCGTAGGTCTTAAATTTTAAATTATTAAAATACATATTTATACATGTACTTGTATGTATAATTTGTGGATATTTAATTTGTTTGATCATTCACTAAGTATACATTTACTCATAAAAATAGTCTTATATGAGAAAATTCTATATTAATTTTATATAAAGTAGTATATTTTATAGAAAAAACTTACAAATCACATATTAATACAAATTACTCCATATACAGTACATCATTTTGTACGTACGGACTATCCCATACAAAATCAGTTATAAATCTCTCTCTCATTCTTCACCTTCTCCATCACCCACACAACGCCAGAATCTGAAAATTTGCAGGAAAAATCATCAATGGCTCTAACAACCTCTCTCTCCACCACCGCATGTCACCTGCCCAACCAGTTTCTCCACCCTTCCGCCGACGCGAAGCACTCATTTTCCACCAACCCCGCCACAATTCATCCTCCGTCGATCAAACCCAGATCACCAACGATATCGGCCGTGAATTCCTCCTACCCACCGCCGTCCTCCTCCACCACCACTCCGCCGTCTAAATCCTGGAGTATTGGCAGCTGGAAGTCGAAGAAAGCGTTACAGCTTCCGGAATACCCGGATAAAACCGCCCTCGAATCAGTCATAAAAACCCTGGAATCTTTCCCTCCGATTGTTTTCGCCGGTGAGGCCCGACGCCTCGAGGAGCGGCTAGGGCAGGCCGCTCTCGGAAATGCGTTCCTGTTGCAGGGTGGCGACTGCGCTGAGAGTTTCAAGGAATTCAGCGCCAACAACATTAGGGACACTTTCAGGGTCCTCTTGCAGATGAGTGTTGTTTTGATGTTTGGTAGTCAGATGCCCGTTTTTAAGGTGTTCAATCTTTCTTATTTACTCTTAATTTCATATGTGAAATGATCTACTGCTTTCTTTTGTGCATGCGAATGGATGAGTGTATTCATACAATCAATTTCCCTTAAAATTGTATTTATCAACTCTGCTTCAATCTAATGGAACGGAAGTGGCTGCATTTTGAAATTGCCCTGTTTCCTATGCATAATATGAAATTTGTTAAGATATAAGTCCATGGAATTTCAAACTATTGCTTAGCAGCCTCTGTGATAAATAACAAGCTTCTTCTGTGGCAGCCAAGGTCATCAGTATTATATAGGCATGCTAATTTGATTCTGTTTTTTGTAATCTTTGTGATCACTGATTGCTGTGATAACCACGAACAATTAGCAATTTAGGATTGAGGTGTTTACGCTTTCTTTCTTGGGACTTTGTTCTATAGGTGGGAAGAATGGCAGGGCAGTTTGCTAAACCTAGATCAGACCCCTTTGAAGAGAAAGATGGCGTGAAGCTGCCTAGTTATCGTGGAGACAATATAAACGGGGATGCTTTCGACGAAAAATCGCGAACCCCAGATCCCCAGAGAATGATCAGATCCTATACTCAATCTGCAGCAACTTTGAACCTGCTTAGAGCATTTGCTAGTGGAGGATATGCTGCAATGCAGAGGATCAGCAAGTGGAATCTCGATTTTACTGAACAGTGAGCAAGGTGATAGGTATGTTATCCTCTGTTCTCGTTTTTTTTTTTTTTTTTTTGAAGTTTGATTTAATTAATACCTTGGATTGAGTTTCTGGATGTTGCTATTTGGAAAAGGTACCGTGAACTAGCTAACAGAGTTGATGAGGCCCTTGGCTTCATGGAGGCCTGCGGTCTTACTACTCTTCGCCCAATCATGAACACTACAGAGTTCTGGACATCACATGAGTGCTTACTTTTACCTTATGAACAAGCACTTACTAGAGAGGACTCAACTTCTGGCCTCTATTATGACTGCTCTGCTCACATGGTTTGGGTCGGGGAACGTACAAGGCAGTTAGATGGTGCGCATGTTGAATTCTTAAGAGGAGTTTCGAACCCCCTGGGAATCAAGGTGGCTAATGAAGTGTTAATTTATATCTACTTTATCCATTCATATATTTCTAATTGGTTTTATCTAGAAAAGCTGAAAATTATGGATTGAGCTGCTCTTGGTTGTGTTTTCATAACAGTACTGTTGGTCTTACTGCAGGTTAGTGAGAAGATGGACCCGAATGAGCTAGTTAAACTCATTGATATTTTGAATCCTGAAAACAAACCTGGAAGAATCACGGTGATCACCCGAATGGGTGCTGAGAACACGAGAGTTAAACTTCCTTCTCTGATAAGGGCTGCTCGAAATGCAGGTCAAATTGTTACTTGGGTCAGTGACCCTATGCATGGAAACACCATCAAAGCTCCTTGTGGACTCAAGACCCGTTCATTTGATTCAATCAGAGTACGTTTATATGCTCTTTACTTATCCTATCGTGTTGCTTGAGAAAATGAAATTTTAAAAAATGCACACATACGCCATGCATGCTGCAGAACTCTTCCATACATCTAAGTAAACAATGCTACCTTCAACATAATTGCCAATATTATGTGGAAAAGCTTCTGTTGGTGATATAAGTCAATATATCAATTATATGTGCTCTTTTTAAACAAACTAAACGGAATTTTGAGGTGGCTCATATTGTCAATGTCGAAGATTATTGTATTTCTTTGCATTGTTGATTAGTAACATAGGTAGATCCTTTTATTTCTGGTATTACTTGTATTTACTTCCACTATAAATACGGAGTCTTGTACATCAATAATGCACACAAGTTCCCTAGCTGCTTATCTTTTACATTCAACAATGAGTGGCAGCATAACACTACAGTAACTCATAGTTCTTTGATAGAGCAAAATGGCCTTAAAAAATTATTGCAATCCAAAATTAGATTACGGGTTCTTGAAATCCAAAGCTAATTCATCTGTGGTTATTACTTATTAGAATATTTGTGCAGTCCCCTGCCCCCCTCCTTTAATTACTTCATTGGATTGATGATCTGGTTTGTGTTGGGCAGGCTGAGGTGAAAGCATTCTTCGATGTGCATGATGAAGAAGGAAGCTGTCCGGGAGGCCTCCATCTGGAGATGACTGGCCAGAACGTTACAGAGTGCATCGGAGGCTCTCGAACAATCACTTATAATGATCTCAGCTCACGCTATAACACTCATTGTGATCGTAGCTGAGCGTCTAGGCAAGAGGAGAACTGCTTCTCCTCTGCATATATAGCTTTCACAGCTATTGCATCCTTAAGTTTGTATTTTTGTGCTTAATTGTCAGTCTCCAGTGGGGGAAGATCTTGAAAATATGAGGTAATTCTAAGTTGAAGTATGCTACTTCAAATGTGTATGTTGTTGTTCTTTTAAAGCTCGTGTAATAGGATTATCTTTTCTTTTTCATCGTCCCCCATCATGTGATGTAGTATTAAATAAAGTTTGAATAAATTGATCAATCTTTCGGTCATAAGGTTGCGATTTCATCATTTGATAAAAAAAATTGTTTAAATTTTGAGTTCAACTGTGTAAAAGATAAATTGAGTGTAAAATCATCATAATATTTGAACTATTTGGTTTGATTAAAGTTTATTTGAACTCTAAATTAATTTACACCCTATCTATTTATCATTCATTCACTATATCTTCCCTTTGTCCATTAATTTTATTTTCACTTGTCTTGTTAATCTATCCATCAAATCTATTTTAATGTATTTTTCAATGTTATTTTATTTTTTTATCTTTCAATTATCACTTAATTATTTAAAATGTTATTCAACTTTATTTATAAAAGTTTTACGACAAATGGGTGGGGCAGAAATTTACAAGAGCTATTTCCTAAACTTTGTAGAATCGAGAAAGAGGTGGGTTGTTCAGTGTCGCCGAACAATGGAGTCTGGGAAATTAAATGGGATTGAAAAAGAAATTTACGTGAGACTGAGAGAGAGAGGAGTGTTGCTAACGAATTATGTGAGATGATTGGCAGGTTCATTTCACCTTCGAAGGAGGAGGATTATTAGCAATGGAATCTCGAGGATAATGGTTCGTACTCGGCGAAATCAGCCTACAAGTGGCTGGTGGAGAAACACGTGACGAAGAGCAAGGAACTAGATGAGTTGGGAACAGAGGCGGAGGGAGAGGGGTACTTCGGGGTACAACTTGACTTGAATGAATTTTTAGGCAATATATTTTTTACTAACTACTTCCCCTCAAGCATAAGTATTTCGACCAAGTAGTATCGAACCACGGGAGGTGGGCTAGTGCAATGGGTCCCTAGAGTTGTACGTTGTCATAACTAATGTAGCTACGGTTTCGGGAGTTGGATGCAAAATTAAAGCTAAATTATAATCTAAAGACAATACATTTAACTAAACACAATCCTAATAATTAAATGAACTACTAATCAATAAAACAAGGAAATGAAAATTAAAAGCAAATAACAACTACGAATGAAATTCGAAGAAGAGCAAGTGTGGGAATGCTTCGGGTGTTCTCTACCTAGCGAAATCGAGTAGGATTGTTTATACCGTTTTTATGCTTCAATTTAGACTTGCTAAGAGCATCAAAATGCTAGGATGAAAAGCATTTCCCTTCGGGTACTATAGCCTTACGTCTAAGGTGTTCCCAAACCCGATAATAAGACATTTTCCTAATTTTCACCAACTACCCAAATAACCATTCAAGTAATTAATGTTTCCTAATGGGGTTCTAATACAATTAACTCTCTCTCGACGAATTAAAAGTATAATAAACACATTTGTATACCAACAACTCACACCATAAATTTAAACATGTTCATGTAACTCTCGTCTACGCTAAATATGCCTCAAAATATGGATTAATAGAAGCTAATTCACAAAGCACCAATAAAACCCAATAAGAGAAGTAATAATCAAAATATCAACAATAATCGAAGCATAAACAATTTAAACACTCAATATTCACATGGTTTCAAACACCCAAAGCATAAAATACTTAGTAACTTAGCCCATGGTGTTTGAGAAAACATCCATGGCTAAAACAACAAAATAAAACATGAAAATGAAATTTACCAAACAAAACTTAAATAAAAGAAAAATAGCACCTTGAGAGTCTTGAAATTCTTCCATTCTTACATGAAAATAAAATACTGATTGGGTGTGAGATTGCTCGTTTTTGTGCTCATTATTGCTATGTTATCGTAGCATTTTGATGTGGTTTTGGTCATAATTGTTAGAAATGGTGCTACTAACCTTGTTGTCAAGAAATGTGTTCAAAGTGTAGGAAACGAGGTGAAATAATGTCAATTTTAAGCCAAGTTCGATTGGAGGACGAGCAAGGAAAGCCAAGAAAAAATGTTCGAAAAGTCCAAGTAGCAGAAGTCACTCGGCCGGCCGAGTGGTATCACACTGGCGGCCGAGTGAGAAAAACTTACAGAAAGTTTCTGGAATGGCCATGTCACACTGGCGGCCGAGTGATATCACACTGGCGGCCGTTTGACATCTGGAACCATTTTTGGTTCTGGAAGTCCCTCTCACTCGGTTGACCGAGTGATCCACTCGGTTGATCGAGTCAACTCACAATTTTCGGGGTTTTTCGCGAATTTTGAAGAACTTCAAGGACCAAAGTGCTAATTTCGTCTCACACACTCTTGGAAGCTTTAAATAGCTTCAAAACTCAGTTTGTAAGGATCTTTGGCCTCATTTATTACACTTCTTAAAACCCTAGTTCATCTTAACCTCATTTCCACATTTAATGTTCATTTAATTCCTAGATTAGCTTCAATATTTAGTACTTAGCATAAGTTTTTGAAGAACAAGGCTCCACACTTTTGTAATAGCTAGGTATTTTGAAGAAACCACAAGGTGACTTCAAACCATTCTCTCATTTTCTATATAATTTCGTATTTAATGGTTATCTTGATTTCTTTTGATGTTTTAGCCATGGGTGTTTCTCAAAACACCATGGGCTAAGTTTATTTATGCTTTGGGTGTTCTAAAACCATGTGAATATTAAGTTTGGAATTGTTTGAGCTTTGTATTGTTGATATTAGGTTTATTGCTTCTTTTGGTGGGTATTATGAGTACTTTGTGTGTTAACTTCTATTAATCCATATTTAGATGCATGTTTAGCGTAGACGAGAGTTACATGGACATGTTTATATTTATGGTGTGAGTTGTTGGTATACAAATGTGTTAGTTATACTTTTAATTCGTCGAGAGAGAGTTAATCGTATTAGAACCCCATTAAAAGACATTAATTACTTGAATGGTTGTTTGAGTAGTTGGTGAGGATTAGGAAGAAAACCTTATTACCGGATTTGGGAACACCTTAGAATTAAGGTTATATTACCCGAAGGGAAATGGTTATCATCCTAGCATTTAGGTGCTCTTAGCAAGTCATAATTGAAGCAATAACAAAGTAAAAACAATTCCTCTCCATTTCACTAGGTAGAGAACACCCGAAGCATTCTCTCACCCTTGCACTTCTTCGAATTATATTCGTAGTTGTTCTTTGTTTTAATTGTTAATCTCTTGCCTTAGTAGTAATTTTCTTTGCTAAGTTGTGTTGATTTCTTTTAATAGTCATTTTGCTTACATTTAGTAGTTTAAATTATTTGTTAGTGTCTAGGTTGGTATTTGATTTGATTTCTTGCATCTTAGTAGTAAGTTCATTTAATTTTTGAAATTCAAAAACCCGACACTGTCGTTACATTAGTTATTACAACACAAAACTCTAGGGATCCATTGCACAAACCCACCTCCTAGGTCGATACTACTTGGTCGAATACTTCCATTACTACTAAGAACCCTTATGCTTGAGGGGAAGTAGTTAGTCAAAAAAATATATTGACCAAAAATTCGTTCAAGTCAAATACCCAATGATTCTAAACTAAGAAAGCATAAAAATGAAGAGTGTGTTTGAGGAGATAAGCTCCTCAAACCTAAGCTAATTGCTCCTCTATTTCTCACATGTTGGAAATGAACTAGGGTTTGAATGTGTAGAAGTGAGGCAAAACCTCTTAAATAATGTGATTAGGGAGCTATTTATAGCTTGGAAGAGTGTTGGAGACGAAATTTGCACTTAGACACTTGAAATCCTTTAAAATTCTCGAATTTCCGCGCAGAAACGGGTTCAAACGGTCGACCGAGTGACCTCAAACGGTCAACCGAGTGAGATGGAAGTCCAGAAAATGTTCTGAAGCAGATTTCACTCGGTCAACCGAGTGCGTTGACTCGGCAGCCCGAGTGGATTCTCCTGAAATTTCGCATTTTATCGTTTCGATCATATCTTGAGCTTCCGACCTCCGATTGACTTGATTCTTTTTTTCATTCCACTCATTTTTTTGAGACGCATCCAATGGTGAAATTATCTTCTTGACTTCATGAATTCTCAGACACGTATTTTGCTTCCAAATAAGTTCAATTTACCTAAAAAAATAGCAAAATACATACCTTTCTCATTTCAAGTGCAATTGGTCAATTTAGTGTGAATAATGCAACAAAATCCTAAAATTAATGCAAAATAAACACATGAATTTCAAGCAATTTTCACACTAATCACAGCTGTACCCCCAAAATTGAAATTTTTCTACATTTAAAAAAATATTGTACCCCCAATTATGTTAGATTAATTAATTGAGATCAAATTATTAATGACCGGTTGCTTTGATGGTGAATTTATTTAATTATAATAATCACAATAGTTGTAATCTTATTACTAACTATCAATTCAATTTGAAAGTAATGAATGATACACCTAACTTTTTTTCTGAATGACATACAATCAATATGTAAAAGAGCATTATTTGGATTGACCTATATTAAAAATAAATTGTGAAAAAGTGTGGATGATCAATATTTAATGATTGTTTGATTACTTTTATTAAAAATGATGTGTTTCTACAAATTTTCAATAATGATACACATCTCGCAACTAAAAAAATGATTGACTTTAATTACGAACTCCGTTGTATTTATAGTTTGATTTGCATGTTATGTGTTTTTTTAATTTTATTTGCACCGAGTTGTATGACTTTAAGTGTTAAATAATAATATATTATTTATAATATTTCGTACCCCCAAATCTAAAATCCTGGTTGGGAAGTGTGAAATTTCATAATAAGAAGAGATTGGATAGAGTGCATATTGAGAGAATTTAGGAATATAGAAGAATTACATTGGAATTACATGATCAAAATGATTTACATCCCTCCTCTTATATATATATAGAGGGAAGTTTACAATATGGAAGTTACAACTACTAAAATAGAAGTTATAACTAAAACAACTACTCTAACTAATAGTCTTTCATTTGTTGGCTTGACTTGTTGTTATTCTTCACAACCTCCCCCAAGATGAGCAAGGATGATAATCAAGCACATCTTGAAATTGTTATTAAAAAAAAACTTCAAATCTTGAAGAGTTAAGACCATGTGATATCGAGTTGAAAAGAACTATAAGTGCAGCCATGCCAACATCAAGAACGGAAGAATAAGGAGCCAAAATTTCCATTTCAACGTCAATATGTCATCACCAAGGAAAATAATTTTTCAAATTATAGAATCGTGGTAGACACGAAAGAAAGAATCGTGATAGACACGAAAGATAGAATCGTGATAGACACGAAGAGAAAATATTAGATTGAATATAGAAAAGAATTCCTAAATTTTTAGGGCAAAAAAGTCAAGTATAAAACTCTAAGAATTTGATTCGAATCAAGATGAAATCGAATCTAAAACTCACGAGCATAGAACCCGCAAAGAAATTAGTATAGAACTCCAAGATTTCGAATCCAAAAATTCACAAGCATAGAACTCGTAAAGAAGAAATCTTGAAAAGAAAAAATAGGGTAGAAATCCAAACCCATCAAAGATTTGGCAGAAATGAGTATACAACTCAAGAAATGAGTATAGAACTAAAAAAAGTTTAAGAAATGAGTATAAAACTCAAAAGACACAAGAAATTCATCCAAAACGAATTGCGAAAGCGTACCTAGATCGACAAACTTGTTTAATCGATCATAAATTAATCGATACACAACTCTGATACCATGTGAAATTTCATAATAAGAAGAGATTGGATAGAGTGCATATTGAGAGAATTTAGGAATATAGAAGAATTACATTGGAATTACATGATCAAAATGATTTACATCCCTCCTCTTATATAGAGGGAAGTTTACAATATGGAAGTTACAACTACTAAAATAGAAGTTATAACTAAAACAACTACTCTAACTAATAGTCTTTCATTTGTTGGCTTGACTTGTTGTTATTCTTCACAGGAAGCATATGGATTAAAGGGGTCACATTGAAGGCAGTAGCATTCTCGTGGAGGATGATTCAAGACAAAATACCAACAATCGACAATTTGAGGAGGAGAGGTGCGTATAACCCTTACTTCTCCACAAGCTGCAAGTGGTGTGATGTGGAAGATCAATGAACAACACTCAAGGGGGATTAAAAATCTCGAGCATACGGTGGGGCAACTTGCAACGTCCGTTGGAGAGTTGAGCACGGCGGTTAATCAAATGCTAAACAAAGGAAAATTTTCGTCAACAACCGAGATAAATCCCAAAGAGCATTGTAAGGCAATAGAGCTTAGAAGTGGCACCAAATATAACGGTCCATCCATGCCCACTCAACCGGGAGATGATGATGTCAAGGAAAATTGTGAAATTGAAGAAGAGTGTGAAGAGGTAGAGATGGGAAAAGCCGAGGAGGAGGAAGAAAATGGGATGGAGTCAAAAGAGAAAAAGAAAGTTGATGGTGAAGAAAGAATACCAAAGTGGAAAAAGATGAAGGAGAAGAAGATTGAGGAAGAAAAGAGCATACCATGTGATGAGTGGGGGGTACCAAAGACAATGGTACCATTCCCTCAAAGATTCATGAAGAAGAAATTGGATGAGAAATTTGCTAAATTTCTTGAGGTTTTCAAGCAACTCCACATCAACATTCCATTCTCCGATGTTTTAGAGCAAATGCCCAACTATGCCAAATTCCTCAAAGACTTGATCTCCAAGAAGAGACGGATTGATGAACCCGAGCTTGTTAAGTTCAACAAGGCATGTAGTGCTATGCTCCAAAAGAACATGCCACAAAAGATGAAGGATCCGGGTAGTTTTGTCATCATGTGTGATATTGGAAATGGGATCAAGAGGAATGCTCTTTGTGATTTGGGGGCTATCATTAACTTGATGCCCCTATCTTTGTTTGAAAAGCTCGAAAGGGGGGAGTTGAAGCCCACTTATATTGCACTTCAACTTGTCGATCGATCAATCACAATTGCCAAGGGCATAGTTGAGGATATTCTTGTTAGAGTGGACAAGTTTGTATTTTCCGCCGACTTTGTGGTGCTAGAAATGGAGGAAGATGAACAAGTGCCTATAATTCTTGGGAGACCATTTTTTGCAACGGCGGGAGTCGAGCTTGATGTTGGGAGAGGAGAGATAACGTTGAAAGTTGGTAAAGAAGAAGTGAAGATATCGATGTACAACGCGATGAAGCATCCCATGGATGTGGAACAATTGAACTTCGTCGATATTGTGGACTTATGTGTCCAAGAATCTTTGGATGACCCCTCATACTCTCTCTTCTTTGATGATTTAAATGATATTGATTCTCATTCATATTTTTCCTCTACTTATGAAAGTTTCAATTTTGACTTTGATAATAGGGAACAAATGGAGATTGAGGAAACTTTAGAGATCAAACATGGAAATTTCACTCTACCGCCCTTGTTGAAGTCGGAGGAAGGAGAGCCTAAAATGGAGGAGAAGAAAGAAGGCCTCAAACCACTTCCCGAGCACTTAAAGTATGCCTACCTAGGAGAGAACGAGAAGAATCCGGTAATTGTATCATCTTCTCTTGCATCACATGAATTAGATAGGCTACTTGAAGTGCTACGTAAGCACAAATCGGCCATCGGTTGGTCGATTGAGGATTTGAAGGGCATTCCCCCATCAATTTGCATGCATAGGATCCGTCTAGAAAAAGATAGGAAACCTATAGTCCAACCCCAAAGGAGAGTGAACCCTATTATCCAAGAGGTTATTAGGAAAGAAGTTATAAAATTTCTAGATTCGGGTATGATATTTCCTATTTCGGATAGTCCATGGGTGTCACCTTTGCATGTTGTATCTAAAAAAGGGGGAATGACGGTTGTACAAGGTGAGGGAGATGAGCTAATAGCCATGAGAGTCGCCACGGGGTGGCGCGTGTGTGTTGATTATCGTGAATTGAATAAGGCTACTTGCAAAGATCATTTTCCCTTACCTTTCATGGACCAAATGCTTGATAGGTTAGGAGGTTTTTCACACTATTGCTTTCTTGATGGTTATTCGGGTTACAATAAAATCATGATTGCACCGGAAGACCAAGAAAAGACCACTTTCACATGCACGTATGGTACATTTGCATGGAGGCGTATGCCTTTTGGGTTGTGTAATGCACCCGCCACTTTTCAACGTTGCATGATGTCAATTTTTCATGGTCTTATTGAACGTATCATGGAGGTTTTTATGGATGATTTCTCCGTCTTTGGAGAGTCATTCGAATCTTGTTTGACTAACCTTGATATTGTTTTGCAAAGGTGTGAGGACACTAACTTAGTGTTGAATTGGGAAAAATGTCACTTTATGGTGAATGAAGGAATTGTGTTGGGCCATCATGTGTCATCCAAGGGGCTCCAAGTTGATAGAGCGAAGGTGGTAGCAATTGAAAAGTTGCCTCCATCATCGAATGAGAAGGGCATTCGGTCATTTCTTGACCATGCGGGTTTCTACCGCCGATTTATCAAAGATTTTTCTAAGATCTCTAAACCCTTATCTCATTTGTTGGAAAAAGATGTTCCATTTGATTTTACTAATGAGTGTGTTGAAGCTTTTAGGAAACTCAAGGAGGCCTTGGTGAGTTCACCCATACTTGTGACACCAAATTGGGAGGAGCCGTTCGTGTTGATGTGTGATGCGAGTGACTATGCGATGGGGGTTGTTTGGGGGCAAATGAGGGAAAAGAGATTTCATGCCATATACTATGCCTAAAAAACATTCAACACCGCACAAGCCAATTACACTACAACCGAGAAAGAGCTCTTAGCGGTTGTGTATGCCTTTGACAAATTCCGGCCTTATCTTGTGGGAGCTAGAACCGTTGTCTACACCGATCATGCGGCGATCCGCTACTTGATGAACAAAAAGGATGCCAAACCGAGGCTCATTCGGTGGGTCCTTTTGCTTCAAGAATTTGACATAGAGGTGAGAGACAAGAAAGGAAGTGAGAACGTCATAGCCGATCACCTCTCAAGGTTGGAGCAAAATGAAGAGCAAAAGCAAGATGTGGTTGAGGTTAAGGAAAGCTTTCCCGATGAAAGCTTATTGATGATCGACACTATACTGGTGATGGGAGTGAAAGGAGACATCCCATGGTATGCCGACTTTGCTAACTTTTTGGCAAGTGGAATGATCCCCGAAGATTTGGGTCCCTATGAAAGAAAGAAGTTTAACAAGGAAGTGAAAATCTACATATGGGATGAGCCGTTTCTTTTCAAGAGAGGGGTAGATTCGGTGCTTCGGAGATGTGTGCCTCAAGAAGAATGGGAGGACATAATCAAGCATTGTCACTCTCTTCCTTGTGGGGGACATTTTGGTACTTCAAAGACGGGAATGAAAATTCTCCAAGCCGGGTTTTATTGGCCAACAATCTTCAAAGATTGTCAAACATTCATCCGAGGATGTGATCGTTGCCAAAGAATGGGGGGAATAACAAAGAGGGATGAGATGCCTTTAAACATGTTCATTGAAGTTGAGCTATTTGATGTTTGGGGCATTGATTTCATGGGGCCGTTTTCTCCATCATGTGGGTACACCTACATTCTTGTTGGTGTTGACTATGTTTCTAAGTGGATCGAGGCTATTCCAACCAAGATGAGTGATGCAAGAGTGGTGATTCAATTCTTGAAGAAGAATATCTTCACTCGATTTGGAGTTCCAAGAGCTTTGATAAGTGATGTGGGGAGTCATTTTGTGAACAAAGTGATGGCTAATCTTCTAGCCAAATATAATGTGAAGCACAAGGTGTCAACCGCCTATCACCCTCAAACAAATGGTTTAGCGGAGGTGTCTAATCGTCAAATCAAGCAAATTCTCGAGAAGACGGTCAACACCACTAGAAAGGATTGGGCATTGAAGTTGGATGATGCTTTGTGGGCATATCGAACGACATATAAAACTCCATTGGATATGTCCCCATACCAAATTGTCTTTGGGAAGGCTTGTCACTTACCCGTGGAACTAGAGCACCGTGCTTATTGGGCAATCAAGAAGTTGAAATTCGATTGTGACTTGGTTGGAGAGAAGAGGTTGCTCCAATTAAGTGAGCTCGAGGAGTTTCGAGAGCATGCCTATGAGAATTCTAAGATTTTTAAGGAAAAGACCAAGAAATGGCATGATGCTCGTCTCAAGAAGAAGGAGTTCGAAGAAGGGGATGAGGTGCTCGTGTTCAACTCCCGTTTGAAGTTGTTTGCCGGAAAGTTGAAGTCAAAGTGGAGTGGTCCGTTTGTGGTGAAAAAGGTGTTTCCTAGTGGATTTCTCGAGTTACAAAGCAAAGATGGGAGTCGCTTCACCGTGAACGGTCATCGTGTGAAACTCTACTTTAACCCGAGTCAAAAAGATGGTGGAGGTACAAAGTCTCTTGAAGAGACTTGAACTCGAAAGAGTTCCGTCCGGCATAGGATGTTAAACCTAGCGCTAAATGGGAGGCAACCCATTCGTTTATTGCTTTCTTTTCGTTTTTGTTTGTTTTAGTTAGTTTTAGTGTTTTTTGACCTTTTTGGTTTAGTTTTATTTAGTAGGTTGAGGTATGGTGTTGGTGCTTAATGGAGCTTGGACATGGACTTCTATGTGAGGAGAAAGGATATAATGAAGAAAGATGGAATGATGTATGGTGCAAACTCAAAGGTAAACACTCATTTCCAAACTTAGATTTGCTTAGCAAAGTCTAAGTTTGGGGGGGTGATCGTTTTTACAATTTCATTTGCACCGATGCACATTCGTCTATTTCTTGAATTGATTTAGTTTGATCATTGAATTTTGAATTGTTTTGAGAGCTACATTGCATATTTTACACGAAATAGGGGCTAATTCTTTTGTTGATTTGGAGAATTTGTTGATGGATGCATGAATTTACTATAATTGATCTTGTGATGTTTCTTGGTGATTGGGAAATCAATGCATGTATGACTCTATCATTTGATTGCATTTTGTGTGAAGGGCTAGGCTTAGGAAACACTTGAGTTTACCACATTGAGCCGGAGAGACTTGAGCCTTCTTGAATCGAAATAT
The DNA here is from genome assembly GCA_963675135.1 of Galeopsis tetrahit. Lineage (NCBI taxonomy): Eukaryota > Viridiplantae > Streptophyta > Magnoliopsida > Lamiales > Lamiaceae > Galeopsis > Galeopsis tetrahit. The sequence goes on along the minus strand of OY776125.1, from coordinate 8,829,961 downwards.
CATTCCGGTTCAATTTTTCTTGAGTGAGTCATCCACGAATTATGTATGCTAGAACTTGCTCTTTGACTTGTTTGACACTTGATTTAGGAGGAAATTGTTAAAAATGATAGGAGGCATTTCTTTGAATTTGAGTCACTTGGCCAAATAAATCCCACCAAACGATATATTTTCGTAGTTAGCCCCGTTGAGCCGTAAAACCAATTTTCTTTGGCAAGCTACAAAATGTCACCATGAAACCACATCTTTTGAGCCTAATTGTCCTTATCATTTGTAGAGCTTCAATGTTGGTTGACATGGTGAGGGAATTGAAGTGAGTGGATTTGTATTGATCAAAGTGAATTCAAAAGAAAGAAAAGGGTTGAAGAGAAAAAGAAAAAGAAGAGCCAATGAGCTTGTGCTTAATGTGAAAAATAAAAGGGAAACAAAAAGTCCCAAAAGCTCAAATCACAAAAGTGAAGAGAAATGGCTCCAAAATGTGGTGAGAAGAAGGAAAAAGGGGTGAGGTTCATTTTGGGTGAAAAGAAAAGAAAGTGAGCAAGTGTTGTGTGAGAGTTGAATGAAAAATGAGAGAAATACAACATTTGTTGCTCTACAAGTGAATGAGTCACTAATCCCAAATTTATCCCACCCCTTCCAAAGATCCTACATTACAACCCTTGAAAGACCTCTTTGATTGACAATCGATGCCTAAATATTTGGTAGAGAATTGAGTTGAAAAGCAAGCCTATGGTCTTTGTGTTTTTCGTGGATTGACATTTGAGAGCTTACATGCCCAATATACACTTGTGTGTTGAGAGAAACACTTCTTGAGAGAGTGGTGAATCAAGTGTGTTGAATTTGTCTTAGCTTGGATCACAATTTGTCTTGAAAGTGGTAGAGAAATTGCATGTGTTGATGAACCATTTATTGGAGATATTGTTTGATCATGCCTACTATGCATTGTATCCATTCACAAATCCTTCACAATCACCCTCCTTTGGTTTCTTTTTCTTTGCTTGGGGACAAGCAAATCTCTAAGTTTGGGGGGGTTGATTGGGTGTGAGATTGCTCGTTTTTGTGCTCATTATTGCTATGTTATCGTAGCATTTTGATGTGGTTTTGGTCATAATTGTTAGAAATGGTGCTATTAACCTTGTTGTCAAGAAATGTGTTCAAAGTGTAGGAAACGAGGTGAAATAGTCCATTTTAAGGGAAAACGAGCATTGGTGGATGGGAGTCGAAGTTCGATTGAAGGACGAGCAAGGAAAGCCAAGAAAAAATGTTCGAAAAGTTTAAGTAGCAGAAGTCACTCGGCCAGCCGAGTGGTGTCACACTGGCGGCCGAGTGAGAAAAACTTACAGAAAGTTTCTGGAATGGCCATGTCACACTGGCGACCGTTTGATATCACACTGGCGGCCGAGTGATATCACACTGGCGGCCGTTTGACATCTGGAACCATTTTTTGTTCTGGAAGTCCCTCTCACTCGGTTGACCGAGTGATCCACTCGGTTGACCGAGTCAACTCACAATTTTCGGGGTTTTTCGCGAATTTTGAAGAACTTCAAGGACCAAAGTGCTAATTTCGTCTCACACACTCTTGGAAGCTTTAAATAGCTTCAAAACTCAGTTTGTAAGGATCTTTGGCCTCATTTATTAAACTTCTTAAAACCCTAGTTCATCTTAACCTCATTTCCACATTTAATGTTCATTTAATTCCTAGATTAGCTTCAATATTTAGTACTTAGCATAAGTTTTTGAAGAACAAGGCTCCACACTTTTGTAATAGCTAGGTATTTTGAAGAAACCACAAGGTGACTTCAAACCATTCTCTCATTTTCTATATAATTTCGTATTTAATGGTTATCTTGAGTAGTTGGTGAGGATTAGGAAGAAAACCTTATTACCGAGTTTGTGAACACCTTAGAATTAAGGTTATATTACCCGAAGGGAAATGGTTATCATCCTAGCATTTAGGTGCTCTTAGCAAGTCATAATTGAAGCAATAACAAAGTAAAAACAATTCCTCTCCATTTCACTAGGTAGAGAACACCCGAAGCATTCTCTCACCCTTGCACTTCTTCGAATTATATTCGTAGTTGTTCTTTGTTTTAATTGTTAATCTCTTGCCTTAGTAGTAATTTTCTTTGCTAAGTTGTGTTGATTTCTTTTAATAGTCATTTTGCTTACATTTAGTAGTTTAAATTATTTGTTAGTGTCTAGGTTGGTATTTGATTTGATTTCTTGCATCTTAGTAGTAAGTTAATTTAATTTTTGAAATTCAAAAACCCGACACTGTCGTTACATTAGTTATTACAACACAAAACTCTAGGGATCCATTGCACAAACCCACCTCCTAGGTCGATACTACTTGGTCGAATACTTCCATTACTACTACGAACCCTTATGCTTGAGGGGAAGTAGTTAGTCAAAAAAATATATTGACCAAAAATTCGTTCAAGTCAAATACCCAATGATTCTAAACTAAGAAAGCATAAAAATGAAGAGTGTGTTTGAGGAGATAAGCTCCTCAAACCTAAGCTAATTGCTCCTCTATTTCTCACATGTTGGAAATGAACTAGGGTTTGAATGTGTAGAAGTGAGGCAAAACCTCTTAAACAATGTGATTAGGGAGCTATTTATAGCTTGGAAGAGTGTTGGAGACGAAATTTGCACTTAGACACTTGAAATCCTTTAAAATTCTCGAATTTCCGTGCAGAAACGGGTTCAAACGGTCAACCGAGTGAGATGGAAGTCCAGAAAATGTTCTGAAGCAGATTTCACTCGGTCAACCGAGTGCGTTGACTCGGCAGCCCGAGTGGATTCTGCTGAAATTTCGCATTTTATCGTTTCGATCATATCTTGAGCTTCCGACCTCCGATTGACTTGATTCTTTTTTTCATTCCACTCATTTTTTTGAGACACATCCAATGGTGAAATTATCTTCTTGACTTCATGAATTCTCAGACACGTATTTTGCTTCCAAATAAGTTCAATTTACCTAAAAAAATAGCAAAATACATACCTTTCTCATTTCAAGTGCAATTGGTCAATTTAGTGTGAATAATGCAACAAAATCCTAAAATTAATGCAAAATAAACACATGAATTTCAAGCAATTTTCACACTAATCACAGCTGTACCCCCAAAATTGAAATTTTTCTACATTTAAAAAAATATTGTACCCCCAATTATGTTAGATTAATTAATTGAGATCAAATTATTAATGACCGGTTGCTTTGATGGTGAATTTATTTAATTATAATAATCACAATAGTTGTAATCTTATTACTAACTATCAATTCAATTTGAAAGTAATGAATGATACACCTAACTTTTTTTCTGAATGACATACAATCAATATGTAAAAGAGTATTATTTGGATTGACCTATATTAAAAATAAATTGTGAAAAAGTGTGGATGATCAATATTTAATGATTGTTTGATTACTTTTATTAAAAATGATGTGTTTCTACAAATTTTCAATAATGATACACATCTCGCAACTAAAAAAATGATTGACTTTAATTACGAACTCCGTTGTATTTATAGTTTGATTTGCATGTTATGTGTTTTTTTAATTTTATTTGCACCGAGTTGTATGACTTTAAGTGTTAAATAATAATATATTATTTATAATATTTCGTACCCCCAAATCTAAAATCCTGGTTGGGAAGTGTGAAATTTCATAATAAGAAGAGGTTGGATAGAGTGCATATTGAGAGAATTTAGGAATATAGAAGAATTACATTGGAATTACATGATCAAAATGATTTACATCCCTCCTCTTATATATATAGAGGGAAGTTTACAATATGGAAGTTACAACTACTAAAATAGAAGTTATAACTAAAACAACTACTCTAACTAATAGTCTTTAATTTGTTGGCTTGACTTGTTGGTATTCTTCACAACCTCCCCCAAGACGAGCATGTATGATACTCAAGCACATCTTGAAATTGTTATTAAAAAAAAACTCCAAATCTTGAAGAGTTGAGACCATGTGATATCGAGTTGAAGAGAACTATAAGTGCAGTCATGCCAACATCAAGAACGGAAGAATAAGGAGCCAAAATTTCCATTTCAACGTCAATATGTCATCACCAAGGAAAATAATTTTTCAGATTATAGAATCGTGGTAGACACGAAAGAAAGAATCGTGATAGACACGAAGAGAAAATATTAGATTGAATATAGAACTCTTGAATATAGAAAAGAATTCCTAAATTTTTAGGGCAAAAAAGTGAAGTATAAAACTCTAAGAATTTGATTCGAATCAAGATGAAATCGAATCTAAAACTCACGAGCATAGAACCCGCAAAGAAATGAGTATAGAACTCCAAGATTTCGAATCCAAAAATTCACAAGCATAGAACTCGTAAAGAAGAAATCTTGAAAAGAAAAAATAGGGTAGAAATCCAAACCCATCAAAGATTTGGCAGAAATGAGTATACAACTCAAGAAATGAGTATAGAACTCAAAAAAGTTTAAGAAATGAGTATAAAACTCAAAAGACACAAGAAATTCATCCAAAACGAATTGCGAAAGCGTACCTAGATCGACAAACTTGTTTAATCGATCATAAATTAATCGATACACAACTCTGATACCATGTGAAATTTCATAATAAGAAGAGATTGGATAGAGTGCATATTGAGAGAATTTAGGAATATAGAAGAATTACATTGGAATTACATGATCAAAATGATTTACATCCCTCTTCTTATATAGAGGGAAGTTTACAATATGGAAGTTACAACTACTAAAATAGAAGTTATAACTAAAACAACCACTCTAACTAATAGTCTTTCATTTGTTGGCTTGACTTGTTGTTATTCTTCACGGGAAGCATATGGATTAAAGGGGTCACATTGAAGGCAGTAGCATTCTCGTGGAGGATGATTCAAGACAAAATACCAACAATCGACAATTTGAGGAGGAGAGGTGTGTATAACCCTTACTTCTCCACAAGCTGCAAGTGGTGTGATGTGGAAGAGGAAAGCACCATGCACTTGTTCTTTATGTGTAAGTACTCGAGGATAATATGAAGCAAGGTTTATGATTGGTTTGGACTGAACTACACGGAAGGTCCTACTAGATTGGATCGTTTCAGAAATCACGGCGAGAAAATGCAGGGGCAACGGAAGCAAGATTGGTATCTAATTTGGCATTGCATGATCTGGACAATATGGAAAAGAAGAAACGTGTCTTGCTTTAATGAAATCTCATTCGATGAGGCGCTAATTTTTGACGATTTACTTTTGGAACTCGATATAGGACCGGTTTAGGGAACCCAGCAGTTGCTTAAGCTAATGTTTCCGTCTTGATTTTGGCTCCTTGGGATGGCATTTGGTTTGTCTTTTATTTTTTATTGTAATTGATAAGTTACAATTCTTTCTATCTTTATCTTTGGATATTTCTGATATCCGATATTATTAATAATATTTTATCGTTTTTAAAAATAAACAATCACTTCATTCATAATAGATCCTACAATATTCTTACTTTATTTTTTTTTATAGTGAAACTTATGCACAAAAGTATAAGTATAAAATTGATGGAGGGAAGTGCCCATGATACAAAACTTTTAATGTAGCATCTACAACACCTAGAAGTTAAATACTATCTTAATTAATCACACTCAATTTATTTATTAAACCGCGTGATATAAGTTAGTATTTCCCAAGTGGCTATCCAACAATAAAGATTAATTAGGTTTATTTAAGGATGACACCCATTAAATTTAAACGTACACCCATATTTAACAGTGACCGCGTCGGCCGCCAATCCATTTTAGAAATCAATATCCAACTATAACAACAATTCATAGTGTAACATCCATGCGGAAAATTATTAGTAAGATTTCATCATTTTAATGTGAAACTTGTTCGAGGTAAAACTTTGTCCATATTAGTAAAAATGGATCAAACCTTTTTGGCCCACAGTGATTAAATTAAACAAAAGTAATACCTATGTAACCTATGTGAACTCAAATTTACATGAATTATCTTTTTTAAATAATACTTACGAATTATCATTGTTACACATATAAAGTGTCACTATTTAAAAATTATTTGATCATTTTCTCTTACAGAACTCAATCTCAAAACACACCCACCATCACTATTGATCGAAAATATTACTAAATCTCAAATTTCACCATCAAAATTTCTTATCATTTTTTTTAATCTTAAATAAACATACACTTAGTCACTTAAAATTCTTACTACAATAATTTTTTTTTTTGGTCCAGAGGCACATTGAATTTATTTTTCAAGTTTTACGCTAATGACGTAAGTAGTAGTCGCGTCGCTTTCATAGTAGCTAGTATTATAATTAAGAGAATTAAGCTTATCGTGAAAACAGTCTTTCCGTGTTTGGTGACACTCACACACAGATTCCACGCCATAATTAATTTGCAGCGCCACTCAAATGATGATGGGATTCAATTAAAGTTGGATTAGGAGAAAAGAATACTACTACTAACTAATTCCAGATATCAATTTTATTCCTAAAATACGAGAAGAAAATCGAGACAAAATGTGTCCTTATATTAAAATCGAAACACACTTATGACTCACTGTTATTTCCACTAATCAAGAATTATATTATAATCAAGTGTATTAGTTATATTTTGTTTAACTTTAACACGATGCGAAGAAATGATGAGAAATAAAGTTGTTAAATGACAATTTTTTGCCCCAGAGAATAATAGGAGTTGCAAATGTTATTTTTGTCGTTCTATTACTTCTATATGACAAATTAGAAATACATCTCACAACAAATATAGATTCATTATACTCCAGTATTAATTATTCAATAAATTATCCACTGAAAACTAATATTAAACGTAAAAAATTCAATCAATGCCTGCAGAAGGTCACAAAATTGCAAATACATTAAATTTTAGTTTTCAATAATTATTGTTTGTTGTAAAACACAAATTGCAAACTTACACGTACCCATAACAATAACTCTTAATTATGCATCAACTACATTGATAACCCCCTCCCAAAGAAAATACCTCATAATTAGGAGGCAAATAATAATATATATTTAATCTATGTCCCCCACCAATATCATCTCATAGTATAGTTTATAAAATTAAAAACAATTATTATGATGATTAGATTTATCTGTGCCCCAGCCACCCTATATTTGTAGTCAGGATACTTTATTTGATTTTTTAATTTTACATTTCAATCATTTTAGACTCAAGTCCTAACTTCCAACGTAACGTTTCCAGTCTTTTTTTTAATTCGAGATTTAACATTCAGATTTCATTATTCAACTACGTTCATCCCTACAACAAGTAGGGACAATTCATCGTAAATTTTACATCCAAATGTCATCCTACATAGTCTCGAAACAAAAATTCCCCTAAATTCATATTATAGCACAGGACATAAGCATACTACCCCTTTCCTCTGTCTAAAAAAAAGTTTTAATCGATAAGTGAAAACTTTAGTACTTTTTCTTTACTCCACGTTTATGAAAAAAGCAATACGCCAAAACCAGAATTGAAATGATGGGTTTAAACTTTAGCAAAATATCCATTATTATACAATACTGCTCTGTTCCATTTCCTCCACAATTTTCATACCACTTAAACCAAATATACATATCCACAATCTACCATTTAATTAAACCCAAGCACAAGGTACAACCAAACTTTCAAAGTACAACCCTTTGATTTGATGTATTCACAACACTACCCTCGCCCGCACTGGATTCCTCCCCTTTCATCCTCATCTCCTCACCTCGATTAGACAAGTGTGGAACATTGTGAAGTTTGCGGATCCCACATAGCAGGCAACAAGTACCTGCGCCCGTTAGCACCATGCGCATTATAGCTAGCACCCGTGGTTTTATCCGACAACACATTCCCTGGGTTCCCCGGGTACGCACCCGACCCGAATACCCCAGTACACGCTGTAACCGCCTCTAACGGCGCCGTAGCCGGTCCTTGAAAGTACCCGTTATTGAAAGGATTTGTAACCGTCCCAGCCAAAACCGCCGCTAAATTGATAACCATACCGTCAACTCCGACATCGCCGTTAGGCGCGACGAGAGGCGGTGTCTGCGGGCCGTAAAGCGGTTGGTGAAACGGCCACGCGCAGTAACCCGGGCACTGAGTTTCCGAGTTTCCGACCCAGGCGTAAGCGAACCGAGCGGTTCCTCGGGTCGATCCGTGGCTACCGCACCGGTTCATACAAAAACCGTTGACGGAGACGTCCTTCGCCGTTAAGACGACGTTAACGGCTCCGTTAAAGTGGCCTCCCCTAGCGGCTAAGTAGATTAAATGGGAATTTTTTAGAGATTTCCCTAGAGAGTAATTTTCGTCGAGGAATTGTTTTCCGACGACTAGAGAGGAGGCGCCGGCGGCGCCTTTGTACTTCTCGGTGGTTTTCCACCAGGAGGCGACGGATGGGTGGGCGGATTTGGGGGAGTTGAGAGACTGGAGGAAATCGACGATTATGGAGCGTTGGATGGGGGTGAATTTGCCGTACCAGATGAGATTAACGGTGACGGTGCCTTTGAGTAAGGCGCCGTTGTGGTATTTCAAAACCAAGGGCTGTTGCTGTACGAGAACGGCCATGGAAGAAAAGGTGAAAAGGGAGAAGATGAGGAGAGGGGTAAGAAGGTAATTTAAGGCCATGGTTTTAAAGTGGAATAGGGGCTTGATTTGGTGAAGTGAAGCGAGGTGCTGCTATTTATACGAGGGGATTGTTTGGGTCAACATCGGTGTGGACACGTGGAGGTATGTCATTGGTAAAGGATGCCAGGCTGGAAGGTGCTGGGTGATGACATGGCGTGAGATGGTGACGTGGAATTATTACAGTGCATGAGATATTGACGTGTGTGTTCTGGGTCTTGTTTGATTAGACACGGCTGATATTTATATGCACGCTTCGAAGAAAATACTGTTTTTTCTTGCCCTTTCAAATTTTGAATATATGGTACTCCTTTTTTTTTCATTAAAAGTGTTTAATGTTATATTACAAATAAACGGAGTAATTTTATATCATAAACTTATCTTTGTTTTTTTGTATAGAGATTACAAAATTGGAAAACATTTCTTTGAATTGATTAAAAAAAATTAAAGAAAATGTTATTTTCATTATGAAACAAATGCACGTACTTTTGGATAATATAGATCGGTATTAAATAAATTTAAAAGAGTATAATGAAAGCATAAAATAGAAATATTAATGTACATTAAAATAGTTGGGTAAGGGCAATAATTTTGACGTATATCCAAGAAATTAAATAAATAAATATTGTTGAAGTGCGGGTGGCAGCCCCTACTGCCATCTGGTGAGTAGTGGTACACTTGCGTCTTTTAAATCTGACAATACTATTACATTTTTTTTATCTCAAAAATAAGAGTAAAATAGAGGAGATAGGAATAGTGGTACGAAGCATGTTTATCTGCAGAAATATTTTTGTTTTTATTTTTATTTTTGTTTATTTTTGTCGTTATTATTTTGTTTTTTGCGTGGGACCACTGTATAAAGAAAAGAGAAAGGGAAAGGGGTTTAATTAGAGAAGCTTGTTGCATAATTCAAAGTATGGGAGGGATCGTGGGCCCCACATGTGGAGTTCTCAATGATGACATAAGGCTCTTTGGGGGAGGTTCATTGCCCTCAAACTCCAATGCACTTGTAAACTTGTACCTAGCTCTACCAAGGTACAACTCTGTCTTTCGAACAATCAACCTACCCAGCTACCCCCTCCCATTTATAAAATTATCCGAATTTTATTTATTTTCGATATACTTGCTCTGTCCATTACGAGTTTTTCGTTTTATCATTTTGGTATATTCATTAATAAGCTTTTTATACTTTTTTTAATAATTATTTTTTAACTTTATTCTTACATTTCACTTCAATATTTAAAATTTTTCTCTATCTCAATCACAACACATGTATTATATCTTTTATTTAATCACTCTTCTTATTTATGTGCTAAAATGTAACGAAAAACTTGTAGACCGATGAAGGAAGTATCTAATTTTTGTAATTGTTGATTATTAGGAATTAATATACAAGAATTAATTCTTGTTCCAACTTTTAGATGAGACAGAATTCTTTCATGGTATCAGAGCAAATCGGGCAAAACGACCTGGGTTCGATTCCTGTTAAAAGCACTCCACCCATTTAAATTGTCCACTCGATGGGCCTCCTCCCCATTTAAATTGTCCACTCGATGGGCCTCCTCCCCAAAAAGGGTAAGAGGCGTTAATCCGGCCCGGTGAGCATAATATCATAAAAATATTAAGAAAATGTAGATATATTTAAAAAATATCATATAAAGTTGTACTATACATTATATTTTGTACTCCCTCCATCCCACAATAATTTTCACATTTTTCTTTTTGGGACGTCCCACAATAACTTTCACACCCTTAAAATGGAAACCCTTTACAAACTCCACCCTCACAATATCCTCAATTTTACACAAATGCAATTACTTTTTCTACACACATACACAAAAGTCAACTCATTCTTTACTTTATACATAAAGATTTATAAAATTACCCTTCAAAACTCCACTCATTACTACACTTTCTTAATATTTGTGTCCATCTACCTATGAAAATTAATATGGGACCGAGGGAGTATAAATTTATCACGAATATAAATGTGTTCAAATTGTTTTATTAAATTTATGTATTAAAATTTTATTTTTAAATTTTTATAATTTTTAAAATTACCAATATCGATATACCCAATTACCCATCGATATTTTCACAAATTTAAAATCTTGCAATTTTTATTGATACAATATTTTCAACCTTGCAGTCCCTCCTAGGCTCCCACCCTCTAGTTTTATTCATTTACACTTTTTTTGTCTTTTAATAAAATTCATTATAAAGTTTCAAAAAAATAAAATTCATTATAATTTTTCTTTTTTTCCGTTTCTTAGTCTTACCCCTTGTTTGCATTTTCTTTCTTTTATACTACTACATACACCAACTACCCACTGGAACGAGCATCTCCTTTCCATTATAACAATATATAGTTCAAAAAAAAGTTTCATAATCCTCTCCTTGTAATTCATCTATAATTGAACTGTTAACCTTTTACATAAACTTTAAAAAATATAATACAAATTCGTTTCATATATGAACTATTATACCAATAGTCCAATACATTTTGTAATGTTACAAGTGGTTTACCAAATTTTAGTTGAATCAATTGCAAAGCAGGTTCATCTAATCCAAGTTGGTGGTTCCAAACAAACTGAGAGTGAGAGTGGTTTGAACAAAATGTGAAACACAAAGTGGTCGGTGGAAATGTAATGTTTATACTCAAAATTCTGAAAAGTAAACATATTTTGGGAAATAGTGTAATTATATTATTTACTCCGTATATGTTTTGTTATAAAATTATGTAGCATATGGATATGTAGAGAATCGAGATATAGCATTAGTGCCGAATAAAGTACCTTTCATCATAGAGTATAATATTACGGTAAATATTTATCTATGCAATCATAACATGATTTGATAGGTCGTTTAAAAAAGGTGAAGTTAAAGATTTTGGAATTGTGAAAAGATGATCGGTGTGTATGGTTAGGTAAGATAAATTTTAAAATTCTAGAATATGTCTAGATTTGAGAAATAAAATAAAATATAGAGCTCTAATTTGATATGGTTAATTTTAGCCTTCGTTTTAAGATTAACCTTTAATTTAAGATTTTCGTACAAAAACTTCCTACTTTTATATACCAATTTTTTAAATATCATTTCATACCTACACATGGTGTACAGTTTCATACTAAAATGGAGTATCAATTTTGTCAAAATTAAATACAAACTTTATCGAATTTTTAGTATATAAGTATTTATCATGCATAATTCATTTTTAAGTCCTTGAACTATTAATTTTAGTTTAGAAAGGTTCTTCATATTTTTTTATTTTTTTGAAACATTCTTAAAGTATTGAATTATTATTTCAAGCAATTCATTAGGATAGAATTTGATGACATTATTTCGATTAATTTTAATGCTATGTAAATATGATATTTACCAGCTATCAAATTCTGAAAGAGAATATTTCTAAAAAGGGCCAGAGACAGTTTTTTAATTAAGAACAAAAATTATAATAATTTTAAATAAGGTAAAAAATCTACATAAAAACCCCTTATATCCTTTCTCTTTAAAAACTATAATTATAAATGAAATTTAAATCCTACTTTCCCTATAATTTAGGAGACTTTCATTTTCAGATTTGATTTCAATATCATCTAAATATTTTTATTTTGAAACAAATCCCCTCCACATATTCCATTCAAAAATGTCGATCTGTCTTCCCCACGAACATAGGCGCCGAAGACGATCAAACCCCCCGAATGGAAGAAAAAAATATTGTCGATGGCAGATCTTCCTTCTCGTCGTCGTCCACGATCGAACCTCCCACCCAATCTCCTTCGCGGCGACGTGACAACACGGACGTGGTGCAAGTGACTGGTTCCATTTTTACGATTTTTTACAGATCGGTTGTGTTGCCCACGCTAAAGAGTACAGTTAATTTACGCATTTCTTACAGATCGGTTGTGAGATGATTTCATGGTGTTTATAATAGTGAGTAATAATTTTTTATCATTTGTTTTTTCACTCTTTTGATCTTTTTTTCATGAAAGCATCTAAATATCATGTTACGCTGAAGGAGTACATTATTTCTTTGTGTTTATAATAGTGAGTAATGATTTTTAATCATTTGTTTATTTAGATGCGTGAGTATTTTCTTGAGAGTACATTGATTTTGTGTTTTTTTTTTTTCTCTTGTGGAAAGCGTCATGTGATTGAGTTGACCACGGGTTATAGGGGAATATTATTTTTGTACAAAAATAGTGCTTCTTTATTTTTAGATTGATTTTATTTTTTTGAGGATAGATGGATATAGTGTTATCTTAGAGTTGCTTAGTGGGAGTAGAACGTTGTCACACTAGACGTTATTCATTAATTGATCATATCCTACATTAAATATTTAGTTAATTGAGAGTGATGAGATATTATCGTGCCTTCTTCCCCATCTTCAATCTCCGACAAACATATGTTGCATTCTCCATTTTCTTTCTATAACAAAATTTGGGAGTGATAATTTTTGTAGTTGATAGTGATAATTAACTACTTGAGCAACTTTGGGAGGACTAGAAAATATGTCGCGCTGATCATCATGGTGTTTTTAATTAGAGTATGTAAAATTTGTTCAATTTCAATTTAAGCTGAAGGTTTGTGCTTTGGTTATTTTCTATTATTTGGTATAGAGTGTATACTGTAAAGGCGAATCTTTTCAAAAATGCAGATCTAATCGGCATAAATATATTTTTTATGCATAACAAACTTTGAATATGCAAATAGTATATTGTCTATTTCTACATTATTAATATTATTATGCAAATATTTTTTTATTTTTTCTACATACTACACTTGTAAATTGCATATTTATATTCAAAACATTAAAACCATCAACAACGGCAAAGTAATTTACTATATAATCAAATACCATCAAAAAAAATATTTACATATCTAAACTTGGTAATGGAGATACAAGACTTTCAACATACTTATATGTATGTTGAATTTGATATACCCTATCAGACTCATAATATGTAACGAATATAAAGAAACTGATTGCAATATTTAAAAAATATGCAGAATTTATGTTTGTCCTTCTGCATAGTATTGTGTGTGCAAAAAATCTTATCTCGTTCTGCATAAAACGAAAGTTGTTTACATTCTCATATTCAACTTAAAATAATCATAAATAATGCATAAAACGAAAGTTGTTTGCTGACACCCTCACCAAAATATCAGAAGCTATATCGTCTGAAATTATATCTAATAACCTTGAAAAATGCATAATTTTTTTTAATGGTTTCTGCAGAAGAAAAAAAAAACAAATATTTGTTATAACAAACAATGAATATAAATTTCGTGTAGTGTAGTTCTTTGTACTGCAACTCAAAGATTTAAGGGGATTTCACATATAAGATTGAATATGAAATAAACCAACCGTTTAGGTTGTGGTAGTGGAGTAAATTTAGGTTATTCATTAAACAACAGTTACATGTAGTGGGAAAGTTGAGATATAAACGTTTATTTGGTAGTGGAGAATGTGTGACATCTAATGGGTCATATGTATTAATGAGAATTTAATTTTAACTTCAATGTATTATAACATTATTACAAGATAATATACATTTTTCTACACTAATGAAATAATAAATAAACATATTTTTCTACATTACATATTTTTCTTTATATGACATTTATTTTATGTTGAATTAATATATATATAAATAATAATTTATTTTTTTAAACGTCAAATTTATAATATAAGGTTATTTTTTTCTTTTATGCAATAAAGTTGAATAATTTAAATTTAGTATTTCATGTGTATCCTATTTAAATTATATTCAATTTTCATTAATATTATATAATATAATTACTTGATTTTGCTTATATAATGAAATAAATAAATAAATACAAAAGTAATGACTCAATATATATAAAATAGATGACTCAATTATTTTTCTGCAGATCAATTAATGGAATTGACGTTAGCTTTAAGCTTTAGGAAAGTTTTAATTTTGAATGTCTTAATTGATTAGCGCAATTTTCGAAGAGTTGATAGAGAAGTATTTAAATTTTAAAACTAATTGACATTTTATATATTAAATTTGAAATTTAAATAGTAAGAGCATGATGGTACATTTATTTATTTATGTTACATTTTGATCTTAATTTGAAACTATTTTAAACCATGTTGTTATTTAAAAAATCACAAAAGAGTGAAATCCCCGTTCTGAAATTATATCGATTTTTTTTTAATGCGTTTATTATTATTTCGTGAAAAATTCAGTTGTGCTAAAAAAATGCTATTAGTGATACCAAAACGTTCGGTATCTTCTTTGCCGGAAAAGAAAGATAACGGGGCGGTGCCGACCACTAAATGGCGGCCGACGGGAATTTTAGTTTCGTTTTACTAATAAAATTTGATAATTTCAAGAAACATCGATTTAGATGAGTTTTAAATTTGTACTAGACTAGTGGAGAGCCTCGTTTTAAGGATCAACACACGTTTTTTTCCTTTTTATTTGCTTCTTTCGAAACATTATCTTTTAACATCTGATAGTGGGGTTGGTGTTTTTATGTGGTAATGGCCGTGCAAATACCTAAGCTAAGCTAAGTACATACATACATGCATATTCCGGATTTTCCACTATTTGGGGTTGCTATTGAGTACAAGGAGGATATTCAAAATATTTAAACTATAATATTATTAAAAAGTTTTGGCAAAATTATTTCTTTTCACAAAAAGGATACTACTACTTATATTTTTCACTATGGATGTCTCAATACAACTATACAAGTTTCTTATGTCTCAAAAAAATAAAAAAAAATACACGGGAGTATTGATATTTATTCTACTCATATGGGGTCAAAATCAGAATTATTGTGAAAAGTATGATGGTACCTAAATGAAGGAAAACATAATTTTCCATATGCATTGGGAGTGGGGACTATGAAGAAATTGGGTCGTGTGGATTTTGACATATATGTTTGATCACACGGCATGCATTATTATTGCTACAATTTCCAATGGCTAAGGACCGAAAGTACAATGTCCAAAACAATGAAAAGGATATTTATATATAATTTGTGTGAAGGATATGGCGTTACGTAGCACCACACCCCTTCTATGGTGGACAAACCTCTTCACCGACTGTACCGTGCACCACATTTTTCCATCCATTTTTTTTTACACCCCTTAGTTAATACTCCACTTAATATGCATTTTTTCACATGTGTATTACTATTAATGGGTCGAATTAACAGCAAAACAATCAGAATAAGTGAATAACTAATGAGGTAATTAAAATTACTAACAAAAATTGGGTACGAACGACTAAGTTAATTAAAATTCGTGTGTGCATGTCTACCCCGATTTACACGTGAAATTTGTTTTGTAAGAATTTATTTAATTTACACTTTTTTGTGAGTTAGCATATCTGATGATGATATGATATTCAACCAAGCGTGCTCTCAACTCATAATGTACCGTCTGGCATTTACATTATTGTACAACTTGCAGCTCTGACACAAAATATATATATCCTCCCAAATATATTGTACAATTTGTTTGTCTTGGCACGATTTAAGAATGTATTTAAAAAAAAAAATGGACAAATAAATCTCCTACAATACTCATATTATGAGTATGCTGCTATTTATCCCAACTTTAAATTTACGAAATTATATTACTCTTTATTTTATAAATAAAGAGAATGAGGGCATAATGGTAATTTATTGTACCAATTTTATGTATCATTAAAACTAAACAAGTAACTAAGTTCAAACCTGTCTTATACAAGTACAAACAATATAATTTTACTCAATCATGTCAAGATTTATATATCCCGTCACATGAACCAAACGAGAGGTTAGAGTATTTTATGGACTATATTGTTGTCTTTATGAACTTATCCTTATATTGAGTTAAATTGTTGGACTATAAACTCATGAATTATGTTATTATTTTTAAATTGTGAATTTATGGACTATATTTGGGTTTATATGTGTTGTCGTCTAAAATGCATTGCCATGAGATGAACATTGATTTTTATTAAAAAAAAAAAAACATCAAAACTTGTTTGATTTGGGTTGAATTTCACTTGCAATTCTGAATCAGTTCGATTTACTCCATGTTTTCAGAAATTCCGATTTTGAAATGGTCAGTCGTAATTACTGCGCGCAGAATAGCTGACTCCAATTTGAAAATCTGAAATTTAGATATAATTAGAGGTTACTGTAGGAATGCGTAGCGTAGAAGACTGGAAGAAGTTGTACAGAAGATAGGGCTGAAACCCCCGTTGTCCTTACGTTGGTGTCATAAACCTTCAGAACAGTACTGACAATGTCCGTACCACATCCCATCACAATGGAATTACCTATTTCGTAAATATTACTTCCTCCATTCCGAAATTGTTTGCACCACTTTATGGGCACGGAAACTAAGAAAAAAATGTAATGAATGGAGTGTTGAGGGATAATTTTGTAAAGTTATATGAATAAAGTAAAAAGGTGATTGAATTGAGGGTAAAAGTAATGACATTTTGTGTAAATATGTGAATATTGTGAGGGTGGGGTTTAAAAAAATGTTTCCTTTTATAGAAGTGCAAACAATTGTGGGACGGACGAATAAGGAAAAAGTGCAAACAATTGTGGGACAGAGGGAGTAACACAGAAACAAATTTCCATTCCTTTAAAAATAATACTCCTAAATACTCCGTTCATCTATAAATTTTCCATTTTATCATTTTTGTCCGTCCGTCTATAAGTTTTCCATCATTTTTTTAGTAAGGTTTTTCTTACACTTCATTTTATATCTTACTTTTTCTCTTTATCTCTCATCTCTCAATCACATCACTTGTACTATATCTGTTATTTAATCACTTTTCTTAATCTCTGTGCCAAAGTAACGTAAAATTTATAAACGGACGGAGAGAGTAAAATTTAAAAGATCTCTTAAAATGTTTGGAAACTCACGTGCTTCTTTTTTTTTTTTTTTTTTTTTTTTGAGGATAATATACTACGCAACTTTTTGTGTTAGTACTTTGGAGAAGGGAAAACTACTAGAGGGTGTATAATTTATTCAATTAAATATTTAACTTAACATTTGACTTAAATTGTTAGAGTTAAATTTAAATTACATAGATGCAATTAATTAATCACTCATATTTAAATTAATATACTCCAATACATCTATATTCCTTTTCATCTTTTGTCTATATTATTTTCTTATCTGGTTTATATATAAATAATTACTCTCTCCGTCCGCCTTTAAGCTTTCCGCTACTTTTTGGCACAAAGATTAAGAAAGGTGATTAAATAATAGATATAGTACAAGTGATGTGATTGGAAAAAGGAGAGAGATAGAGAGAAAAAGTAAAATATAAAGTGAAGTATAAGAAAAAATACTTATAAAAAAGGGTATGAAAAGCTTATAGGCGAACGAACTAAAATGGTAAAATGGAAAACTTATAGGCGGACGGAGGGAGTAATATTTCTCATTCCATATACAAAAAGAAACAAAATATTTTATGTGAATTGGAGGGGTACATTTGTTTAGAATGAGATTCATGAGACACTATCATGCAATATTTTTATATGTAAGTATTTTTTTGGTCCCTCTTAACTTAATATGTACTTTCATTAATACACCGTTCACCTTTTATTTTACACATCTATTTTTTTATAAATAAATAATAAATGTTCCTTAAAATCCATTTAAAAAAAATGGACTAAAGGAGTATAACTTTTCTATTGAAATAACGTCTGTTTCACGGTATGGGATTTGTAAACAATATTACAAGTGATTTTCTTTTAAAAAGAAAAGAAAGGAAAAAGCATTTAAACGTGAGCCAAATAAATGTAGGCCATAATTGACAAACAAAGTAGCAAGCATGGTCTTTGATGACTTTTCAGAAACATCCTCCCAAATTTTTCGATTTCAATTATTTGTGTGTCTTTATTTAAATTGAAAATGTCAACACAATACATATAAATATATATATATATATATATATATATAATATTAATAATAATTTCTTGAAAAATGTTATATATATGGCCGGAGATGCAATAAATGTATAAACCCCACAAATAATTGCAAGGCGTGGCACTGCATGCATGCACCTGTCTTTTTCTTCACCTTAAACACTAAACACAACTAGCTAGCGTAAAAAAATTATGAAAAAAGAGCTAAAATTACACTTAATTTGAAATAAAATCAAACCCTTATGGTGAAATGAAGGGAGTGTAATACGGAGTATATAAATATTACTGGTTAGGATTCAAGATAAATATTAATATCATATAATATTAAACCATAAAAGCTAAAATAAATATCATATAAATTAAATTAACTAATTTAAGAAATTGACATGGGTTGAAATCGACGAGAGTACAGCATGTACGTGTCAGAATTAATTTTCTAATAAATGGATATGAATGTATTAAGACTAAATTAAATGAGTCCAGTCTATTAAGCAAACTTTCCCTACAACATTATTCGTTGTGTATATATAATATATTTCTTTTATCGTGTAATATAATATAATTATATTAAATAATATATATGTATAAAATTGTAAAATATATTTTTCTAATATTTAGTGATGATGCTCGCAGGTTTCTGTAGACGACGCGGGATTACTTCACTAAATTTTTATGGACAAGTTAAGCTCATTTCCGGGTTTTTTTTTTATCTTCCCTCTATTTGAACTTAAGACCATTTTTTCTTTTGGTAGGTGAGAACAATGCACTTTTTGACTTTTTATTTTTTTTAATTCTCATTAATACATTAAAAAAGTAGAAATGGACAAGATATATAAGAAAATAACACGTACACATGTCGGCCGTTCAATTTGAGGTATCTACTTTTCCGTATAATTTTCAGTGTCGTCTAGCGAGTAAAGTTGTGAATTATCTATTTTAAACGTTTTGTTGTAAGTTTTTTTATTTTTTTAAAAGATAAAATTCATTATTTTATATACTTTTTCTCATTTTTATTTTCACCTTATCACTTTTTATTTAAACTATTCAATTTTATGTATCTAAAAGATGTGGCTAAAAATCATTTTTATAAGGAATGATTAGGACCAAGTTAATAACCTTAATACGTCGGTCACCTTTGTCCATTTCTAGTCTCAGTGGTACTCAAAGTTATCTCATTAAAAATCTGTTGGAACAGAATTAATTATTTGAATATAATAGTCCTTATATTTTTTATGTAATTAAATCATAATAATTGGACTTGTAATTAATTAATAATTTTGGCATATTCCATTAATTAGTGTTAGGAGTTAATTAGGAAATAGACATACTACCCTCACACTAGCTAGCTAATTATCGATTAGATATAAAATTAAAAAATATTAACTATTCGATTGGATATATATGGTCATCATGCATGCATGATACACGAAAAGGAGAATATGATTTAAATGATTGTTGTTAGGTGCGATCAATTAAAATTGTAATAATATTAACGAAAAGATAATGACAAGAGAATATTTGAAGTTTTTTTTTTTTCTTCCTCTTGAAGCCAAGCGGCAAATACTTAAATATTGGCAAACCCTTTCTTAAGACATTTTTTGTGAAAAGGTAAAGTCTGTTGTGCATTTTTCAGTTTAGTGACTTACACTTTTTGATAAATGGTGTTGCACTTTTCAATTATTACTAAAAATATTATTATACAGTTTAATAATTGAAAAGTGTAAAATCATTTACCAAAAAATGTAAGTCATTAAACTAAAAAGTGCAACATGGACTAGGGTGCACAAAATGCATTCGAGTCCATAGCGACCAATCATTTGTGAAATTAATGAATCAAATATTTGTTTAAAAGAATCATGGTATTGGTGTAAAAGTGCAGCTGCGTGAATTGGTTATAGAGTGTGTTTAATATGTTTAATATATATGACATTATTTTTGTAAGTATATCAATTCACATGTTTATGTTTATTTTGATAAAATATTAACACATATCTTTATAATTAAGAGGTTTATATTGATATATTTTAATTTCACACCTGTCAATAATTAAAATTTATACATATAACTTCATACCGAAATTTTAACAAATCAAATTTATCAATTAGTTAGAAATTAAATTC
Organism: Galeopsis tetrahit; assembly: GCA_963675135.1. NCBI lineage: Eukaryota > Viridiplantae > Streptophyta > Magnoliopsida > Lamiales > Lamiaceae > Galeopsis > Galeopsis tetrahit. Next base: position 8,809,294 of record OY776125.1, on the reverse strand, counting down.
AACTTAATTTCAACGATAATCTCCTTCATCGACCTAGCTACCTAGCTAGCTACCTATCATTAATTGTCGACTATTACATTTGAACTAATTTTAATAAATTTATCCAGTATAATTTCTTAAATAATGGTTATGGATTATGATCGATAAAAAAAAATATCAATATTTTTTTCTCTTTAATTTTTATGTTGTACCAAATATAAGTTCATCAACTTTGCACCCTCAACACCGTACCCATAAGCTAGCCTTAAACTCTTTCCGTTCAGAATGATTGCCATTTTTTTTTGTACAGAGTATAGAATTAAAAAAAATTCTAACACATCTACCCTTTAACAATATTTTTATTTCTTTCCTCTTCAATAAATTTTCATATATAAATTCACTCTAAAATTATCAACAACAAAAAAAAGATAAGTAAGAAGATACTACTAATATATATCCAGGCTGTAATGTTTAGTTACGAAGGGCAGGATAAGGCAGAGTCCAGGCCAACAACGACCGGTGACTATCACCTACGACTAGCCTACAAATTTAATTAATTACATTTATGGAAGTATATATATATATAATATGATTGGCTAACTTTTAGTATCGTAAATTATTATTGTGAATATTATGTCACTGTTACTACAACTCCTAGCCTCCGATAATATTACAACTTGCATTGCATGTTTGCATGCAACTAATAATACTATTAATATATGTTTGCTTTTTAATATATATAATCCCAATTAATTTTGAATAGAACCAAAGTCAAATATTGAAGCCTATTTAATTATGTGCAACAGCTGTATTCTCTGCATGTGGACGTTGATTACCCTATATGCTACGCCCATATCCGTTCCTTCTAACTAAAATTGACTAATGATCCACCCTAGCTAATTGAATCAAATCTTTTTTTTTCTTTAATTATTGAAACAATATTTTTTAGAACTCGTAAAAAAACAAATAAACACACTTTACGTGGAGGGTATGAGTATTATAGTTCATGTCACAAATGTATCAACTCATGATAAAAAATATTAATCATATACTCTATCCGTTTCGGTGAAAGTTATCCAAATTCCTTTTTCTCTTTTGTGTTAATGAAAGTACTCAATATTCATTTTTTTTAAAATTACTCTTTTTAACATTTAATGCATTATATATATTATTTTTTTCAATCACATCATATCTAATACGTACATTTAAATAATATTTTTTAATCTTTGTACTAAAAGCTCATGAATCATGAGTAACTTTTACCGCGATGGAGAGAGTATATATATTGAAAGAGTACTGTTGGGTTTCGGTGTCGTCGGCCGCCACTTTATTCGGGTCACTTGAAAGGACTCAGACACGGGTCGAATTGTATCGGGACATAGTAGAGATAATCAAAGGTCTAAGATGGGTAGCACTCAAGGATGAAAATATCGCGAAATATCGCAAATTTGGATATTGCGATATGGATATTGGGGTCTAATGTATTTTTTTCCGAGTATCGCGGATGTATCGCAAAATATCACTAAATATCGATGTCGATATCGATATCGTTCAACCGTAGTGTAAAATTGGACGGAAATCGAGACATATCGCGGATATATCACACAATATCGCAAAATTTGAAAAAATCGCAAACTTATTTGAAATTTTATTTTTTTATGCACAAAATTATACCTTTTATTTTATTTTTAATAGTGCAAGCGAATATATTTTCAATTCACCTCATATATTTAGTAGTTTTTTTTTAAACATATGAATTACACGTGTATGACTATATCCTAAATTAATATAATGTGATGAGTTAGTATGAATTTGTTTGGACAAATATGTTATTTCACCTCCTATTTGTGAAAACCCCATATCACCATATGTTATTATTTTGATATTAATTGTATTTTATCATGTATATTTATTTAATCATTTTGTATTGTATTATGTTGTCAATTAGTTTTCGTCAGCCAGTATTTAATTGTATTTTATCAATGTTGTTTGGACAAAGATGTCATTTCACCTACTATATTTGAACCTCATAGATCATCATTTTGATAATAATTGTATTTCATCATGTATATTTAATCATTTTATATTGTATTATGTTGTCAATTAGTTTTCGTCAGCCAGTATTTATATAATTTATTATCTATATGTTTGTTTTAAACATATAATTTTAATTACTTTTGAATGGAATACATGTATAATAATATGTTTTAATAATCCCTAAAATTTCATGTTAAATTTCCAAAATTTTAATAAGATTTTCGTCATTTTTTCAGTTTTTTTGAGATATCGAGATATCCCGCGATATATCCGTAAAATTAAGGTTGCGATAGCGATATTTTCAACCTTGGTAGCACTTCACCCTCCCTGCTCTCTCACTCTCCAATCTCACGTTTTCATCAGCACGTCATTGACAATGGAGATGGTGACTCAGTATAAATTGAAAGGTTACAAAAAAATTAGGGCAACAACAAATTGAACCCTTGTATGAAGGGCCAATGACATCACTTACAAGTATCAAAATTGTTTAGCCTAAAAGGTAGACCTGTCAAGACGGGTCGGCGGGGCGGACCAGCCCGTTTGCTAGGCTGGCTACCAAAACCTCAACCCAACTTGAAAATGGGCGGGCCGCGGATTTAGGCGGGCCAACTTTTTTTTTTACAAAAATATTTATTAAATTCATAAAGAAACATAAAAAATTAATATATATATATATTGTATATAATAAAAATAAACATCAAGAATTACAGTAATTATTAATTAAGAACAAAAAATTAAATATAAATATTGTCATTATTAATTGTATAATATATTATAAACTACAATAATAATATACATATATTATATATACGGTATTATGAGTACAGAAATTCAGAAAATGAAGAAAGAAGGAAAAAAATATGACTGCTTCTATAATCTGTCATGCGTTAGAGTTTTTACTTTTAGTTAGGTTTATTATATATTGTTTTTATGACAAAATTGAATAGCTTAAATGGTTATAGCACCAAAATAACTTAGGCTTAAGATCTTGGTTTCGAGTGGGCAAAATAAAAAATTTATATATTTTTTAATTAAATATAATATTAAAAAAAACAAAAAATGGTGGACCAGCCCGCCCGCCAAAGACAGCAACCCAAACAGATCGACCCGCCTCCTAGCGGGCTTGAAAAATCTTGGCCCAACCTACTATTTTTAGTGGTGGGGTTGGGCCAGCCCGTTTTGACGACCCTACTAAAAGGTAATACTCCCTCCATCAAATTCGTTAACCTTCCATTTCATTATTTTTGTTTCATTTTTAATAATAATAATATTCACATTATTTTATCTATACCATCTAATCACCACTTAATTATTTAAATTATCATTAATTTTATTCATAAATATTTATTTTATTTATAAATGAATTTCACATTATTCCATTATACTTTCATCTTATCTTTTAATTATAGGTAAATAAATCAAACTATGATCAATTTACAAGTTTGATGCGGTTAATGTCGAATACAGCTGGACTCAACAACGAATTAATATATGTTCTCTTCTTTTCTCATTCATCAAGTTGTTTTAGAATAAGTTCGATTTTTTTTTTTTTAAAGTGAAAGAGAATGAGAATTTTTTTTATTTTTTTTCAGATCCAATAATTGAAATGTAAAGCCCAGTAGAGAAAAGTAGGCATGATAAAGCTACTGAATGGGGCACGTGTTGTGTGCTCATTTCCTTCCCAATTCTAATTTTTTTTAGGGTTGAGGTATATACCCCTCCAGGTTTGTTTAATACACCCCCTCCATTTTTATTAATTAAATATTCATTTAAAATGTCTGTTTTGCCCTTTTAATAAAATACAAAAAGATACATACACTCCCCATAAATTAACCTAACCCAAACTCTAATTTAATTTAAGAGGTATTAGCAGACGCCGCCGTCGCCCAACTTCCGGCCACCGCCGCCCCAACCCAACCTCCGGCAGTCGCCGCCCCAACCCAACCTCCGGCCGCCGCCGCCCCAAATAAAAAATAAAAACTTAGAAACTAAAAAACATAACATAAAAAGTAAAAAACAAAAATCGACAAACCAGAGTCGACCAAAATTTCTTCCGTCGACACTGGTTTGTCGTGTCGACCAAAAATACTCCGGTCAACTCTAATTTATCGACCAAAAACACTCTGGTCGACTCTGGTTGGTCGACCAAAAACACTTCGGTCAATAAGATTTTTTCGAAATAATTAAAAAAAAAAATTGAAATTTTCAACAATATTGAATCGACCAAAAACAGTTCAATAATTTGATAATTTGTGCACGGGAGTGCTTTTGATCAACTCAATATTGTCAAAAAAAAAAAATCTAGAGTGCATTAAACAGAAAAAATTGGACTCGACCAAAAAAATGCTTACCTGGGGCGGCGGAGGCTGGACGAAGCGGCGCCGGCGCGATGGAGGAGGAGGAGGAGAAGGAGGAGAAGGAGGCGCGATCGAGGAGGAGGAGGCGGCGCCGCCGCGCAATGCCATGGAAGAAGATTAGGCGGCGCCGCGTGCTGGACGAAGGCGGCAGATGGTGGGAGGCGGCAGGCGGCAGACGGCACACGGTGGGGTGGAGAAGAAGATGAATGAGAGAATGGAGTGGGAAAGAAGAAAGAAGAAGAAATGGGAGAAAATTAGGGTTTAATTGTAAAAATTAGGATTTTTGGGTAGTGTATTTATCCTATACAATTTAAAGAGATAAGAGTATAATAGGTAATTTAGGGGGAGTGCATCTATCTTACATGTGTTTTGAGGGGTGCGTGTATCGGGGGAGTGCATTAAACAAAGCTGGAGGGGTATATACCCCAACCCTTTTTTTTTTATTTAAATGACCCAAATTAATTAATCGTTATTTGGATCGGCCCACATATTCAACTTAAAATCAAGATTTAATTTTTTTTTTGAATTCAAAGAGGTTTAGATTCGCAAATGCAAGGGTGAGGGAAAGTTTAACCACAAAATTTGATGGATCTATTAGATAGAATTATTTTCAAAACGATGAGACTCTCTGATCAATATATGAGCTAGAACGTTTGTTTCTCTGTTAATATATGCAATCGTAACATTGTTAAATTGAGCTAATAAGGATCAACACGCAACCACGTAGTCACCAAATTCATTTGGTCAGTTGAATTTATAAACCTGAAAGACATTGTTATCTTTGAACGTCATGACTCATGATGGGCTACTTGTAAATTGATATAACCAATTGTCATCTCGATAAAGAGTAATTTTTGTTAGCATTTGTGAACTCATAATCAAATACCCTTTCTATACTCCCTCCCCACAATATTTAGCTTTGCCTACAGGCTACAACTTACACTCCTCTACCACTGTCGCCTCTACGTTCTTATATTTGAAATGAGATAACAATTCTAATTGAAATCGACGTGGTTTCCGATCTTAAAGCCCTTTCATTTTTTTTCTTCATCTAATTAATAGCTTTCCTACCATGACACCCATTTTTCTTCCCATAATACTTTTGTTCATACAATAAAATATACTCTCTCCGTCCCGGAATTACTTGCATAGTTTGACCGACATGTTATTTAAAAAAAGTGGATTTAGTGGTTGATAATGTATGATAAATGAGAGATATTTTAGGTAATTTGATGATGTGTAAAGTGAAATGTATGGAAAAAAGAAGTCACAAATTTGAAAATAAAATGATGTTGTGAGGTTATTAATTTTGTAGGGTATTTCCATATTAAGAGTGTACAAGTAATTTTGGGACGTCTCAATAAGAAAAGTGTGTAAGTAATCACGGAAAGGAGGGAATATATGGTAACATACATTTGCTTTTGTAATAATATATTTTAATTTTATAGTAACCCAAACACTGAGAGAGAAAAAATCTATTTCATTTAAGTTGAACCCCTGAATTTTTATTCAATTTACGAAAAATATTGCATATAAATTTTACAGTTGCATCTAATGTAACAAGTGATAGAAAATACTTTTCTTTTCAAACGTTCCACGGTCACTTTCACACTTTTAAAATAGAAAACCTTTATAAACTTCAATCTCACCATTTTCTCAATTTTACATAAATGTCATTACTTTTTCTACATATATATATACACAAAAGTAAACTCATTTCTTTACTTTATACACAAAAGTTTACGAAATTAGTCTCAAAATTTTTACTAAATTCACTTTTCTTATTTTGTGAATCATGCCATTGAGTATAGAATTAAAATGGTGTTTACAAATACAACTGCTTATAAAATCACTTATTTTCAAAATTCACTTTCACAACTTTTTGAAAAAAAAAAAAATATTAGTTGAATTTGCAATTGAGAAAAGAAAATCCTTAGATGAAGTTTTTGTGTCAACTCTGAAGTCGTATTTGTGAGAAGTCAAGTATGGAGACGCTGAGCAAAATCCAATCTCCAGATACGTCTTCGCTTACGCATTCCACACTTGCACACACGCATTCGCTTACGATTATTGTGCAACTAAAATATGAGTAAAACACGTCCTTTTAAATCTCTTCTCCAAACTTTCTCTAAGCACATGTACTACTAAATTTTGGATTCTGTTTGCTGAAAGAGAGAGATGGGGTGGAGAGGAGTTCTAGGGTTTGAGTATGGGATAGTTCAGGCCCCATTAGGCCCCGACATTTCTGGCCCTGAGCTAGTTGCAGCCGTCGCCAATGCCGGTGCCCTTGGTCTTCTTAGAGCCCCTGATTGGGTTTGTTTCATTCTTTTCTCCTTTTCAATTACTTTGTATTTGAACTCCTTGCTTCTTCCCTTTTCTTGTTGGATGCATATGATTTGGACCCAGTTAATCGTTCAGTTATTCGTTTCTTGAATCTTGATTGAATTGCTTTTTAGGCATATGTATTTGGGTGAAAGAATTTTGTTTCATCTAAAAGTTCAAACTTGTAGATTCTTGTATATTAATTCCTAACACTCCCCCTCAAGCGGTCCGGATTAACACCTCTCTCTTAGACTCTTACCCTTTTTTGGGAGGAGACCCACCGAGTGGATAATTTAAATGGGTGGAGTGCTTTCAACATGAATCGAACCCAAGGTCGTTTGCCTGGTTTTGCTCCGATACCATGAAAAAATTTCGTCTCATCTAAAAGTTCGAACTTATAGAGAGGGTGGAAATTAATTCTTGTATATTAATTCCTAACAGTGACAGTGGGTTGTTTTATTTAGTTAATGAATCATAATCGCATTGATATGACATTGAATCAAGAAGCAGGGGTATTGTGAATGGCACTGAAACGAATTGAACAAATTGCTCTCTTCTTTTAATTTGATCCTCAAGTACCTCATTGTTTGTAGTGATTCAATTGTCTTTCTCAATGAATGTATGAAGTTGTTAGCTGTTAGTCTTCTTTTGGTAATTGTTTCTTCCTTTAATTGATTCAATTTGCATAACAGGAGGCTCCGGATTATCTGAGACAGCTTATAAAAAAGACTAGGACCTTGACTGATAAGCCGTTTGGAGTGGGTGTCGTTCTTGCGTTTCCTCACGTCGAGAACGTAAAGGTCATACTGGAAGAAAAGGTTGCAGTGTTGCAGGTTTATTGGGGTGAATGTACAGAAGCTCTTGTACATCAGGCTCATCAAAGTGGGGTTAAAATTGTACCTCAAGTAAGTTTTAAATGGTGAAATATAATCATTCATCATAAGGTGTTCCTATTTTTATGTGACGTTGCGCTTTACAACTCTGGCACGAGTGTATTGGAAGGTGTTTAGATCTCAAGAACATTGCATACATTTGAGCTTTCTTGTTTTCACCGTCTAGAAATGATGTGTATCTCCTCAACAAGATTAGGAAAGTGTTGTTTCTGAAACATAGGTATATACTGTAGGTTGGGAGCTTTGAAGAGGCAAAGAAAGCAATCGAGGTGGGTGTAGATGCAATAATCGTTCAAGGAGTGGAAGCTGGAGGGCATGTCATTGGTCAGGTACAAGTGCTTTTCTGTTTCCGGATTTTAGATATGTTATTTTCATTACATTTTTGTTCTTAATAAAATGCTACATGATTAGTATCTGATTGTATTATCTTATATGGTCAGAGTCTTATCTGAGGGTAGTAATCGATATTTAACATGTTCTTGTTGCAATCCAAAAACTACGTGGGAAAAGAGTGTGTATTAGCATAAACTTTGGCCTCTTTAACAATTAATTGCTGTGTCAATGGAATAATTTAACCTTGAAACTAGTCGAAGTCTTCATTATACATCACTCGACTCCCTACTCCTGTGGCAGCATTTTAATCAGGTTGAGCACGCCTTAGATATCAATAGTTTGTGTCGTTTTTAGTCCCTTTGTAACACTTGAAATTTAGCACAATTCTCAAAGTTACTTATTTATGATGAAAAATCAGGATGGTTTGATCACTTTGCTGCCAAGAGTGGTTGATCTAGTCGCCGGTCGTGGTATCCCTGTAATTGCTGCAGGAGGGATAGTAGACGAGCGTGGTTATGTAGCTGCTCTGACCCTTGGAGCACAGGGTGTTGCACTAGGCACTAGGTTTGACCTCAATTCAATTAAACACCTCTAATTACATTGCTATTGTGCTTTTATACCATTAAGATGACGATGATATTATTATAGGTTCGTTGCAACAGAAGAAAGCAATGCTCACGCTATATACAAGAGAAAGTTGGTTGAAATGCAGAAAACGGAATACACGGACGTGTTTGGGCGTGCAAGGTGGCCCGATGCACCTCATCGCGTCTTAAAAACTCCTTTCTTCATGGATTGGAGGACCCTTCCTAGTCACGAGAACGAGAGCAATCAGCCAATTATCGGGCGTTCTGTTATACATGAAGTGGTTTGTTCTTCGCCTTTGAGTACCTTGGGCATTAAAACAAGGACTTTGATGTTGTTGTACTGAGAGTTAATTTCAGTCTAAAGCACAGATGATAACCTGATTCTTTGGTGGTTGCAGGAAAAAGAGATTCGTCGTTTTGGTGGGACAGTCCCGAATGCGACAACAACGGGTGATATCGAGAGCATGGCAATGTATGCTGGAGAAGGTGTCGGCCTAATCAACGAAATTATACCGGCAAGCCAAGTTATAAGGCGACTTGTTGAAGGGGCTCAAGCTTTGATTCACAAAGAATTTGCCTAAGAAAATTTTAAGTAAAATAAAAAACCATGATTGGCAGTTTAAATATATATAAATAGAGAGATGGCCAATTTACACTTCTATTTAATTTATCCATTGTTTCTGTTCCTGATAATGTTTACTTAAAATTAAAAACTACTGATTTTGAAAAATTACTTTTACAACAGTTATAAACTTACTATTATAATTTTCATATAATAAATTATACCTTTTTATATTTTAATATTTTTAAATTGGATTAGTCTTATATAGAATCAATTCCTTATAAGGAATTGAGTTGACTTGGTCAACCTAAAGCCTAAATATTCAAGAATATTGTGAACCATAAATATTCAAAAATATTGTGAATAAAATTTTTGACTTTGTCAATTTTTTTTTATTATTTACACAACTTTTAATAAAAAGTGTAAATCATTATAACTAGAAAGTGCAAGTTAGTACGTATAATTAGAAAATGCAACACAATATTATTAAAAAGTGCATGTCAATATACAGTACTTGAAAAGTGCAACACAATATTTTAATGAAAAGTGTAAGTTATTATAACTGAAAAGTGTAACAAAATACGACTAAAAGGTGTAACATAACATTACTAAAAAGTGTAAGTCACTATAACTGAACATATTGTTGGAAATTGTAAGTCACTGCAACTGAAAAATGCAACAAAATATGACTAAAAGGTGTAGCATAAATTACTAAAAAGTGTAAGTCAATATAACTAAAAAAAAAAAATTGAAAATTGTAAGTCACTACAACTGAAAAGTGCAACAAAATATATCTAAAATGTGTAACATAACATCACTAACAAGTTTTTTTTTTTTTTTTTTTGATGGAAGTTAAATACCCATCACTTTTTTCCCCTCCCCATGACTTGAACCCAGGACCTAAGGCCTAGGTAGTGGTGCTCTAACCACTTGAGCTATCCCACTTTGTCGAAACATCACTAACAAGTGTATGTCATTATAACTGCATATTGTTGAAAATTGTAAGTCACTACAACTGAAAAGTGCAACAAAATATGACTAAAATGTGTAGCATAACATTACTAAAAAGTGTAAGTCAATATAACTAAAAAATACGTATTGTTGAAAATTGTAAGTCACTATAACTGAAAAGTGCAACAAAATATATCTAAAATGTGTAACATAACATCACTAACAAGTGTATGTCATTATAACTGAAATTATTATTGCAAATATTGCAAAATAAGATGCTAAAAAATTGTAAAATGTATGTTACACTTTTCTTTATTTTCAACATTCACTTTTATAATAAAAAAAATATATGTGAAAATTGTTAAATGTGAGAGTTGAACACTAGACCTCAATGTAAAATAAATTATTCTCAACCGTTTAAACTACATAAATTATCATACATGTTTCTTCGCGTATTTTATTTTTATTGTTAATCCTACCCACTTTTAAAAATGGACTCAATTCCTTATAAGAAATTGAGTCTACGGGAGACCTATCCTTTTAAATTATAATTCACCCAATTATTTCAATTAAATTTAACAATTATATAATAATACAGCATAATTTTATTTTTACACATTAAATTGACATAAAGTTAAATTATCCCTATACACAAATTCCAAATAAATATGCATATTACTATTCATATTCATCAACTAGATTTTAAAAAACCATTAAAACCTAATGTTAGCATCACCAGAGTAAGTGTAAATTAATCAGGCTTTCGCCATAAAAATTAGAGCTTTCAAAAAGGGTCAAAGGCCAGTTCACCTCGTCAAAAATAAATTATGAGTTGGGCTTAAATTTTCTCAATCTATCGAATGCGGCGGGCTTTGACGGATTGAGGGCGGATCAGCTCCCCTTTAAAAAAAATAAAAATATTATTATTACTATTCTATTATTATAGTTAATTTAATATTTAAAAAAAAATAAAAATTAATCACATCTTTAAAACCTATTCAACAACTTAAAATCTAGTCAGTGCATCGTAATTCACAACCAAAATTTAGAAAAAAAAAAGTCAAACACAATAAATCTCTGTTTAACACAAAATAAGTAAATTTTGAAAGGAGGAGTTCCAACAATACATATTTGACATTCGGAATTTTTTACCGAACAATATAAGTAAATTTTGGTACGCTAAATCTCCATATTTTAAGCATTTTCGTTAGTTTTGATCAAAATTTAGGATTTTAGTTTTTGAGATTTTTTTTAAATTATTTTGTGAATTTTTTAAGTATTTTAAATTCAATTTTTTTCCTTGTTAATTTCACCTCGTAGTGGAGAAAGATTTTTCATTTTTAATTTTTTTTAAATATAATTGTTTAAAATTGAGATATAAGTAGAATTACTCCTTTCATAGTTTTGCACACTTTTTTTATTGAGATGTCTCAAAATTATTTGCATACTCTTAATATGGAAATACCCACAAAATTAATAACCTCACAATATCATTTTATTTTTAAAATTGCAACTTTTTTTTTTCATACATTTCATTATACACCTTATCAAATTACCTAAAATACCATCATCAACCACTGAATCTTTGTTTTCTTAAAAAAAAAAAAAAAAAAACACCGATCAAACCAAACCATACAAGTTATTTCGAGACACATAAAGTATATTTTATATAAAATCATGTGTATAATAATTGAGGGGGTTTGTTTCCGTCACGAAAAGGTTACCGGCATGTGAGGATACCTCATCCTCTTCTTGTTTTCTTTTTCGTGTTGAAGTATCTATCTATGTCTATAGAATACCTAAAGCTGTAGTGTATTTGGCAAAGCCTCATTTAATTTTACAAAATCTCTACTATTATCTTCTAACCACATTCTTAGAGCTACTGCAACTATATAATAGCTAGGATACGTGTCAAACTATTAACGTTGACATGTTAAATATATGTTTTTTAAATGAGAGAAGTAATTATATCACTAATTACGATTTAATGGGATTAAATTAAATCCATAATGGTGATCTAAAGTGATAAATGCTCCCACGATTTTTATTCTACCTTTTTAATATAGAATTGATTTATTTACTTGAGTGTTTAATGATAAATATTCGATCATAAACATTCAACTAGAATAAAAGGAACAACGTATAAATATATCCCAAGTATTTCGTATTTTTATATATTACATCCAAACGCTTCACATCTAAAACTATAATTTTTTTTTTTAATTTAAAAAGACAGAACTTAACATTAGCATTTATATCGTGTTTCGTTTTAAAGCATAATATGAATAGAGTTGTAATTAGAGGGCATACCAGTGACAAAATCCAGAAATTTTCAGTATGGGCCCGATTAACAGTTTTATGAAAATAAAATAATACATACTCATTATACTCATCAAAATTTTACATGATAACTTGCGCATTTTGATACGTTTGTTTTTTAAGAAAAGTGAATTTAGTGGTGTGGATCAAATAAAATAACATTTTTTTGATGATTTGATGAGGTGTAAAGAGAATTTAGTAAGATGTAAAATAAATTTAATGAAATGTAGGGTAAATTGTAGATCCAAAATGAATGATGATTTTGAAAATAAAATGATATTGTGATTGATATATATTAATTTTATGGATTATTTTTATATTAGTAGTGTACAAGTAATCATATAACCGAATATTAATTTTAATATGTGTAAAATTATCAAAATACAATTTACAAAATTAGTGGGGGTCCACTGCCCTGGTGAACACTACATACATCCGTAATTGGATCATACAATATACATGTGATGTTAGCAAGTGTCGTGTAAATATACAATTTTGTAACGTGCATCGAATATTGATCATATAGATGCTGTTAGTGCTCTGCTTTATTTTGTGCCTTCATCGGCCAAGTTGAACACGTGCACCTACTACAATGGTGTTAGTTGAGTTTTTTTTAGCAACAATTTACAAGGCCAAACTAATCGCCCTACATGCCTAATTTTATATTCAATTATTGTCCTATTATAAAGTCAGTCTAATGTAAAATTAATTATCGACATCACAAAGTCGCTTGCTAAACGCCAAAAATCAATAATAAAACAACAACTTGGCTAGAGATTGGAAAATTCCTATGCCCGATCAAGTTGACCTAAACTTTGTGTTTCGGTTTCACTTATACTCCCTTTTTTTTTATGCCACACGTTATTTAATTCAAAGATCGACTAATCTGAGTGGACCAATTTCACCGTCCGTTTTATGTGGACATGATCCCATAAAAATTATTTGCACTTTAGGAATTTCGAATCTAAGACCTCCTAAATTTTAAACTTACACCACTAGACCAACTCTTTGGATTAGTGAGTAATATTTATATGTGTAAGGATTAATCCAACTGAAGTTGATCCATTTACCTTGAGATTTGTAATGATGTTTTCAAATTTGTCCCGATCTTGAAAAATACTAGTAATTTATTTATTTAAAATTAGCTGCCACTATTGACCATTCATTGTTCGGACATCATTTTGATATTTAATAATTAAAACAAAGAACTGGAAAAACGGAAAAGGCATATTATAACATTAACGAAACAGATCTACACACTTACAGTCTGAAACATTTTTATAATCAACTCTAAGTATAAAGTTGTATGAACGTGGACTTCTCCTCAAATAAGGCATTTCAATCACAAACTTTAACAACTACCTAAATATATACTATTCACGTTAGTGTGCATACAATTGTTTGGTCCAATTAGAGAAAATGTACGATATTTCAAAATATTCAATTTAACAATTAAAAATATATTCAAATTATTTTAAATTCATTTGCATTATACATACAACTGTAAACAAAAAATATTGTCGTTATGCATAGTAATTAAAGAATTTTTTTTATCTGATCTAAAGTCCGAACTTGTAAAAGTGTGTGAAATTAATGTATTTATATTATTTTCTCTCACTCATGGATTGAATTCTAAAATTTACTATCTATCAAGTGAACAATTTAATATACTTGGAGATGCTCTAAGCGAATTTGAATCCAAAATGTAGATGCAAATCTAAACTCTTTTATCATGAAAAAATTGTATCTCTTTAAAAGTCTGAATTTATACGAGGTATGAAATTAATTAATTTATATTAATTTCTAATATCAATCATAAAAAATATGTATGATTTTTTTTCTTAAAATATTTGTAATTTATATATATTTACTAAAATTATTGCATTTAGTAGATTGTTTATCATTGTGTATATAGACCTATATACACTGTCAGGGCTAGACATGTTCAAACGGTTAAAACCGTGGGTTACGATTTAACCGTTTTACAAATCAAACTGTAACCGGATCAGTTACGATTACGATTTTGAACAACCGATTTGAATTTTTTTCTTTCTTTTTTTAAAAAAAAATTCGATAGTTTTTCGTTTGTTTTTCCTCATTTTTTTAGAAAATAAACTACTACATAAGAGATGAGAGAGATTTGTGTGAAAAATGAGTTGAAATTGATGTATTTATAGAATAATATTAAAAAAAATAGAAAAAAGGGGTAAAATAGTTGGTTTGATCGGTTTAACTGCCGATTTCGATTTTGAATTTCTGGAACCGAAATCGAATCTTAATTTTAAGGTTACGGTTCAATTTTCAAATCAAAACCGACGGTTCGGTGAACTAGCGAACTGATTACGATTTCAGTTTTTCAAAAAATTATAATAATTACATTAAAAATCTGAAAAATCTCTTAAAATCTTAAAAATCTATTAATTAAAAAATCTAAAATGGGTAAAAAAAAATTATATATTGTTAGTCCTTTAAAAATTATTTTACATTATGTTTAATAAATTCTTATAGAATAAAAAATATGAAGGGACGAGTCCTTTTTTAAAAGTTCGATCCAAGCGCAGATATTTCTAGGACTGGCCGTAGCTAAAAAAAATTAGCCGTTGTTCCTAAGTCCAACTTGATATAAAATATTACATTAGTTGATGATGCCATGAATCCCATTTTCTCCCCCTATATAAGTATAGATTCATCGACCATTACTTATCATCAAGACTATTCGTACAATAAAATTAAAATCAACGAATATGACAAAGCCTCATGCCGTTTTGATCCCGTATCCCGCACAGGGCCATATCGCCCCTGTCCTCAAACTAGCAAAACTACTGCATGCCCGGGGCTTCTTCATCACCTTCGTCAACACTCAATTCAACCACAACCGCCTCGTAAAAGCCCGGGGGCCCGAATCCGTCGCAGGGCTCGACGGATTCCAATTCAGAGCCATCCCCGACGGCCTCCCCTTCTCCGACAAGGATGCAACTCAAGATATTCCTCAACTCTCTCACAAAGAATGGTTTACCACCGTTTTTGGACCTCATTAAGAGCCTCAATGAATCCCCCGATTGTCCCAACGTTAGTTGCATAGTGTCCGACGGCGTCATGAGCTTCACTCTTGACGCTGCGGAGCAGCTCGACATCCCGGAGGTCGTCTTTTTCACCACCAGTGCCTGTGGTTTCATGACGTATTGTCACTACGTTGAGCTTGTGAATCGGGGATTGTTTCCACTCAAAGGTATGTACTTGTCGTGATTTTTATCAAACCCGTTTTTAAGTTTGAGATAAATATTAAATGAAGATATTTTGTGAAGTATTTTAAAATTCATTTTAGACTAGTATAAAATATTTTCCATAATTTTCTAGCAGAACGGATCTAGAAATCTGCTAAATCCCTTTTAAACTACTGACACTGGCAAGGGCCAGTAGTAACAGTATATATATATATATGTTACAAAATAGTAATTTGAACTCAAACTTTAAGCATGTGATTAATATTGATGTGGAAATGTGAGAAAATGGCTAGTTTGAAACTCATACCATATTTTTAGCAACTTTTAACAAAATTGTCCTTAAAGGCACTATGTGACACAAATTACAATTATTCAATTTTGACTGATTTTGACTTTTTCCTGCAGATGAAAGTCAAATCACTAATGGATACCTTGACACAAAACTAGATTGGGTGCCAGGGATGAAGCACATTAGGCTAAGGGACTTCCCTAGTTTCATTAGAACAACTGATCCCAATGATATCATGGTTAATTACAACATTTTGCAGACCAAAAACGCATCAAGGGCCAAAGCAATCATAATCAACACCTTCGATGACCTCGAAAAAGACGTTCTCGACGCAATTAGGCATAAATTCGAGCACGTGGCAACAATCGGGCCGTTGCAATTGCTCGAGCACGAGGTTAAAGACCCCGAAGTGAAATCCATCGGCTCGAGTTTATGGAAACAAGACGATGCATGCCTCGAATGGCTCGATAAAAAGGCGCCTAATTCGGTTCTTTACGTAAATTTTGGTAGCATAACCGTGTTGTCTCCTAAGCAATTGCTCGAATTCGCGTGGGGTCTTGCGAATAGCAACCAAAATTTCTTGTGGATCATTAGGCCCGATTTGGTGAGTGGGGAATCCGCGATTTTGCCTGAGGAATACTTGAAAGAGGTCGAAGATCGGGCCTTTATGGTGGGGTGGTGTTCACAAGAGAAGGTGTTGTCACACAAGTCAGTGGGTGGGTTTTTGACGCACTGTGGATGGAATTCGACTATTGAAGGGGTGTCGGAAGGGAAACCGATGATTTGTTGGCCGTTTTTTGCGGAGCAACAGACGAATTGTCGATATGCATGTACGGATTGGGAGATCGGGTTGGAGATCGAGGGGGAGGTCGAGCGAGAGAAAGTGGCGGATTTGGTGAAAATATTGATGGAGGGAGAGAAGGGGAAGGAGATGAGGAAGAAAGCTTTGGAATGGAAAGACAAGGCTCAATTTGCAGCTAAGCATGGTGGTTCTTCATACCACAATTTGGAGGTTTTGATCAATCAAATTCTTCTCAACAATTAGCTAGGGCTACTTAATCTTGACATTAGTGGTACGTATTATTCGTTTATTTCAAATTATGTATGTAATGTGTTGTATTTCAATTTCATTGATACATATGCATTAATTAACGTGTGATCGATGTGTTGCATTTCAATTTCATTGATATATGTAATGTGTTGTATTTCAATTTTTACATGAATATGGTACGTATTTTTTCCTTTTTTTCTACCGTACGTCTTTTTACTTTCAATTTATTGAGACTTAATTCTTCTTGCATTTGATTTTTTTATTAATTCAATATATTACAGTGTGATTTTTTTTTTAAGATTATGCCCCAATCCCCTCAAAAAAAAAATTACTCCATGTCCCAATTACTAATAGTGGCTTTGAGTTATCCATTTTTAGTTTTTAGTTACATTTTTCAACCTTACAATTATGCAACATTTTTTCATTTCAACAACACTTGTATAAAATATTTTATACATAAAATATGTATAATTATGCAATTTCTAAAAGTTTGCTAATTATATTTCACTTGTGAGAATAACAAATAAAATCAAATAGACTATTAAAAAATAGTTTACATGAATCTACCCCTACGCGCTATTTACTTACACTTGATTAGAAAGATGTTACATATATAAAATTAGTTAGTATATAATAAAATAAAATTCCAGCATTAGACATCACTGTGATGGTTAATGATGCATATTTTAATTAAATATTATTAATGTCGCCTACAACTAGGGTGCAGTTGTTGACTAATTAGTGCGATTATTGCAATAGTTAATCAACTCGTTTCTTATTGGTTGATGGCCACTGGATTAGCTAATGCTGTATTATTACTCAATAAAATATTCACTAGTGATAATATATACTCCCTCCATTTCATAAAGTTTGTCGCATTTCTCATTTTGTATAGAATTAAGGAACATGTTTTTTTGACAAATTTACCCCTCATTATTTTCTCCTCCTTTCTTCTCTTTTTCCTTTTATTTTTTCACCTTCCTTTTCCACAATTTCTTTGACTTTTCCAAAAAAAATCGTAATTAATATATTTCCAAAAGAATAGGGCCAATTTAGGGAGATCATTGGTAAAATTAGAAAAAACGACAAACTTTTTGAAATAAATTTAAAGTTCAAATGCGACAAAACTTTTTGGATAGGAGGGAGTAGTAAAAGAGTAGACAATTGAAAAATACCAAATTTTAGCTTCTGTCTACAGTCACACTTGTCCAAATTGATAATTTTCGATAGCTTCTTGTGAAAATACCAAATTTTAGGCTCCCGCTAAGATTGTACATTTATCAGAAAGATAGTGATATGTAATGTACTAACATGTATTAATAAAAAACAAAATAAAATTATTTAACAAAAGACACTTAAAATGTTAAAATTAGTAATTTAACTTATGTCCTACCCCTTAGGGCTGAATGTTTTCAATATCTTTGCCGAGAATGGACCTATTTTAGGACATTGGAGTGAAGATATGCATAAAGTTGAAAAAAAGAAAGTAGTGTAATTTAGAAATGTGGTGTAGTTAGTAATTTTTTAGTACATATGCACGTGGTTGTATTACTACTACTTACTAAAATTTAATTGTACTACATGTAGATTGGTAAAGGATCTAGGCCAGTGGGATCCAAATCTAATTGTGTGTGGGGTCCATCAAAACTGCGTTGACTTTGACCGGGTTAGGTGTGCATCTACCCACCCTCACCTCTTCAAAGTTCAAACTACCACATGCAATACTCTGAATTGTGTGAAATCTCCACTTTCACCTCACAAAATTTATACTCACAATTTTGTTTGTTTATTTATAATTGTAACATCACTTTATTAAATTATACTACTATAGATTTGAATACTAATTAAATTATTTATCCAACAAAATAGTTAATTTAATCCAACAAAATAGTTAATTTACATTTGAATGGATTATTAATTGTTTTTAATTTAATTCACAATTATGATAAAAGAAAAATTCAATGTACCCTGTAATTACTTTCTACAATAAATATAAATATATGTAAATAAATACGGAGTATCTGTCATGATGAAGACGTTTCATATAGAGATGTTTATCTGAACTAGGTTAATAGGGTAAGTCCGTTTAACCCTGATTTAGGTAGGTTTAGGTTTAGCAAATCATAGACCTGTTTTAATTCGATCATTTTTGGCCCAGATCGGTTAGCCCACGGAGTAATAGGGTTGGCCCGCCCGAATAATTTTATTTTATACATATTCTGTTTTAGTAACAAAAAAAACCATTCACACCCCACAATTTATATCTTTTGCACGACCTATTGCTCTCATAGGTCCATACTTGATATTACGACTCACATTTCAGATTGATCAGTCAATGAGTATTAGTTATTTTAATTTTAATTATTTCAGATTTCTTCTTCTTCTGAGTTATGTATTGATAGAGATTTTCATAACTCCGATAATTTGGACACAATTATCACTTAATTGTGTCATTTGTCAATGCTGCAATCAGCACGAAAGTCACAAAAAATCATTGGCATTGCAACAAAGAGCGAATTTAATTGAGTTTATATGCAATTGTGAAAAAATAATGTAAAACCTGGCCTAATATGAGCTCTTTACGGATAATTTATAAAACACGTAAATTATGTTTTAAATTTTTTTTTAATTTATTGAATATTTCGTTTGTGGCCCATTAATAACTCGTTTTGTCCGTGGTCCGCTAGATTAGGGTTAGGTCTCGATTTTTATCGTACCGTTAAAAGCGAATCGTATAAGATCCTAATCCGTTTATCCCGTAACTCTATAAAGCTAACCCTATGAAACCAGGGTCATCCCGATAAACATATCCCGATAAACCCTAAACCCTAAATCCAACCTAAGGAACCAAATTAAATGAATAAAAAATTATGCTTTCAACAAATTCACAGGTTTTCAAGAGTCATGATAACATCACCAAATTCTAGTAATGAATTAGAATTAAATAGTTCACAAATTTAGAGATTTGTTAAGACACGACAACCCTTGTTATGTTATTATATATTCATCCGCCATCTGACTAAATTATTCCTATGTTTATAGTAAAATTGCCTAACTTTTAATTTTAACTATTTGTGTGTCAGATTTAATCTGACAAATTTAGAGGTTTGTTAAGCTACGACAACTCCTGTTATAACATATATTCATTGAACCCGTAACTAAATTATTCCTATGTTTTTAGTAAATAAAATTGCTTAATATCACTCATTCAATTCTTTAGAAAAATAAAATCACAATTATTGTCTATTCGTCAAAGTCACATATATACGCTTTGATGTATGAATCATAAATCCGTACACTTGTTAAATTTCAATTAAAATTAAAAGTACAAAAATTAGAAATCGCTAATCGAGTGAATTATAGTCGGTCGACCCCTTCTTCTTTTTTTTTTTTACCTCTCCATCTCATCATATATATGATATAAATCTTAATTTAATTTGTCACTTGCATATTTTATTTTGACCATATTAAGGTGAGAAGGTTTTATATGCACTTGAATGCATTTTACGTGTCCAATTCAAATTTCACAGGTCACTTCTGATCTAATTAAAATTTTATGGCTCGTGTCCATTAACATTAAAGGGTGTTGGTAAAAAGGCATACATGTACTACTTTTCAAGTAAAATAATTCTTCCGTTCAAAGGGTGTTGGTAAAAAGTGCATACATGTACTACTTTTCAAGTAAAATAATTCTTCGTTCAATTTTATTATGTCCATTTCTTCGGGCACGAATTTTAATAAATATTGATTAGTTTATTCATAAAGTAGATAAGTTGAGGGTATGATGGGTATTGTGGAGTCTATTTGTAAATAAGGCGGTGTTTGTTTTGGGATTGGCCAATTCGGATTTGGATTGGCCAATCCGGATTTGGATTGGCCCAATCTCAATCCAACCTCTTTCAATTCATCTCAATTCAAATATCAATCCACCCCTATAATACACCTACACACCTATTTTTATACCATCAAATCACTATCTCTCTTACTTTTCTTTCACACACTCATTCTCTCTCCTACTTTCTTCTCTCTCCTACTTTTATTTCACTACTAACAATAATAAAATATTATAACATCACTCTTGATGTGACATAAAGTTAAATCTACCCTTACTTCTCAATCCTTAACCAAACACAACTTACACACAATTTACTATTCATGGATTACCCAAATCCCAATCCAATCCACCACAATCCAAATCAATCCCAAACCAAACACCACCTAAATGATTGTTTATGAATAAAGTGAATGACAAAGTGAGTAAATAAGTTATGGTAGGAGGTTGGAGATAAAGTAGTATGAATAATATTGTTTCTAAAAAAGACATGGGCATAATAAAATTGGACAATCAAAAAAGGAAAGTGGGAATAATGAAATTGGACGGAAGGAGTACATTTTGAAAGTAAAATACTCCCTCCGTCTGCCTATAAGTGTTACGCTACTTTTTGGCACAGAGATTAAGAAAAATGATTAAATAATACATACTCCCTCCGTCCCACAGGAATTTGCACACTTTTCATATATGGATGTCCCATACCAATTTGCACACTCCATAAAAGGAAATATCTTCACAACCCTCACCCTTGAAATATACTCATATTTACCCATATGTCATTACTTTTCCACATCCAATCTACTTTTTACTTTACTTTATTCATAAAAATTTACAAAACTATCCCTCAAAACATCAATCATTACACATTTTCTTACACATTTCTTAAAATGTGTGCCGGTCAAAGGATGCAAATTCCTCCGGGACGGAGGGAGTATAATACAAGTGATGTGATTGAGAGAGGAGAGAGATAGAGAGAAAAAGTAAGATATAAAGTGAAGTTCAAGAAAAATTACTTATCAAAAAAGGTATGAAAAACTTATAGACGGATGGACCAAAATGGTAAAATGGAAAGCTTATAGGCGGACGTAGGGAGTAAGATATTTCTTTCGAAACAATATGAATGTTCTTTATTTATTCATTATACTTCTTTCTACATTTCGAAAGTTATGTTTTACATCTTGAGTATCCTACTAAAACTTAACCTCTCTATATCTCAACAATAAACTACGCATATTTCTTAATACATGTCTCGAAATATAATTGTCTATGAAGGGTAGCTAGCTGCCTTTTTCTCCATCCCCACAGTTTCTCAATATAAATACAAGTGCACATGCACGTTTGAAATTTGCAAATAGGTAGGTGAGAAAAACAATGAAGCCTCACGCAGTAGTAATCCCTTACCCTGCACAAGGCCACATTGCCCCTGTCCTTAAACTAGCCAAACTCCTCCATTACAAAGGCTTCTTCATCACCTTCGTCAACACTGAATTCAACCACAACCGCTTACTTCGCGCCCGCGGCCCCGATTCCGTCAAGGGCCTCCCTGATTTCCAGTTCAAAACCATCCCCGACGGCCTTCCGCCGCCGTCCAACGCCGATGCCACCCAAGACATTCCCCTGCTTTCCCAGTCCATGTCCAAGAATTGCCTAGCCCCATTCTTGGATCTCATCAACAACCTCAATGAGTCCCACGATTGTCCGAATGTCTCTTGCATTGTCTCTGACGGCGTCATGAGCTTCACCCTTGACGCCGCGGAAAAACTCCGGATTCCGGAGGTTCTGTTTTTTACTACCAGCGCTTGTGGCTTCATGGGATACCTCCACTACTCTGATCTTGTTTCTAGAGGATTTGTCCCTTTTAAAGGTACAATTTTTAATCTTTTATTGTGTATTTGGATTCAGTACAGCAGAACTGTGCTGACAACTGTGCTGTCTGCACCAGTTCTGGTTAGCTGAGTAGAACTGTTGCAGACTGCACAGTTCTGGTCAACTAAGCAGAACTGTGCTGTGCACGGTTCTGGTTAGTTGAGCAGGATTGTACTGCACAGTTCTGATTAGTTGAGACGGTCTGACACAAGTTTTGGTATGCAGATGAGAGCTGTTTGACAAACGGGTATTTGGATACGGAGATAGATTGGATCCCGGGGATGAAAGGTATTCGTCTCCGGGATATTCCGACGTTCATTAGAACGACGGATCCAGACGACATAATGCTCAACTACAATATCGTGCAACACGCGAATGCGTCGAGGGCTAAGGCCATCATAATAAACACGTACGAAGAGCTCGAATCCGAGGTTCTCGAGGCTATTCGTGCTAGATTCGAGAACGTTTACACGATCGGGCCTCTCCAACTTCTTGAAAAGGAGATAGTGTATCATAAGAACCTCACCTCAATCGGGTCGAGTCTATGGAAAGAAGATATTGAGTGTTTGAAATGGCTTGACAAGAGGGAAAAAAACTCTGTTTTGTACATCAATTTTGGTAGCATTACTCCTCTTTCCCCTTCTCAAACGGTGGAATTCGCGTGGGGCTTAGCGGAGAGCAATCGTCCATTTTTGTGGATCATTAGGCCGGATTTGATGAACGGGAAAGCGTCGATTTTACCGGAAGGGTTCTTGGAGGAGACGGCGGGGAGGGGGTTGATGGTGGGGTGGTGCCCGCAAGAGCAAGTGTTGGCTCATCCCGCGGTTGGGGGATTTCTGACGCACTGTGGATGGAATTCGACTTTGGAGACGGTGTCTGAGGGGGTTCCGATGGTGTGTTGGCCATTTTTCGCGGAGCAGCAGACGAATTGTCGATACGCGTGTGCGAAATGGGATATTGGAGTGGAGATAGAAGGGGATGTGAGTAGAGGAAAGGTGGAGAAAATGGTGAGGTTGATTATGGAAGGGGAGAAAGGGAAGGAGATGAGAGAGAAAGCATTGGAATGGAGAGACAAGGCTCGTTTGGCAGTTAAGCCTTGTGGGACTTCTTACCAGAATTTTGACTTGTTGATTAACAACTTGGTTTAATTGAGTTACATGATGCTTGTTATTGTAATTTGTGGAGTTTCATTTTGTTTGTATATTGTTAAAGTTTTCCAAGAAATGTATCCAGCATGGTATGAGATCATGTAAAACAATAATCAATATAATGGTTTAATGTTTTATTTTGTGTTTCATTGATGTATTAATAAAAGATTAATACATGATGGTGGAATAAAAGAATGGATACAATCTAGTACTACTCCCTCCGTTCCGGAAGTGTTTGCACCACAAAACGGACACACTTATTAAGAAAAATGTATAATGAGTGAAGTTTTGAAAAGTAATTTTGTAAAGTAAAATGAATAAAGTAAAAAAAGTGATTGGAATGAGTGTAAACGTAATAACATTTTGTGTAAATATGTGAATATTGTGAGGGTGTGGTTCGAGGAGAAGTTTCCTTTTTTATATGCAAACAATTAATTTTGGGACGGACGAATATCTATTATTCAACCTTTTGAATTTTAAGCGAACTAGTTAGTTAGTCAATGGAATGAATCAAAGTCAAATATATAGCCTCTTTAATATGACTAATTTTAAAATGTAAATATTCAAGCTGCAGTTTAAGTTGAATATTAGTTGTGAATGAATTGTTGCGTTCCCAACGGTATAAATTGTAGATAAAATTAAAGTATGTTACTCCCTCCACTTTTAAATAAGTGTCATTTTAACAATAATTAATTTTAATATTAAATTTATGTTTAGTAATGAATGTGGTCAATATTGTAGATGATATTCATGTATACAATAATTAAGGTTTATGCATGATTTATGTTATATTACTATATTCAAAAGGGAAAAAACTTATATTACTATATTCAAAAGGGAAAAAACTTATATCAAGAAGAAAATGAAGGGAAAAAACTTAAATCAAGAAGAAAATGGAGGGAGTACAATGTACAAGGGTAAAATTGTCAAACTTGAAGAAAAAAAGTGTAGAATGACACTTATTTAAAAAATATTGAAAAAAGCAAAGTGACATTTAATAAAAAACGGAGAGAGTATTATACTTCTCCATTTCAACAAGTTTATCTATTTCAACGGTATAAATTTCTGTTTAAATTGTAGATAAAATTAAAGTATGTTATTATACTTCTCCATTTCAACGGTATAAATTTTTTGAAACGAAAAAAAGTATTTTGTTTAAAAAGGCATGGGGTGAGAGAGGCTCGAACTCTCGACCTCAGGATTACTCTAAGCTATGAGACCTACGCGCTAGCCAACTGCGCCACCACCCCTTTGATGTTGAAATTCTCGACTCTTTTCTTACGTTCTTATTGTTCGCATAGATTTTAGGAATGACACTTTTAAATTTCTGGTTTTTGCATAAAGATTAAAATATGGAGTATATAAAATAATATTATGTACTCCCCCGTCCAGTGAAAGCTACCCAATTTTTCTTTTTTGTTCGTCCCAATGAAAGCTCCCCATTCCTTTTTGGTAACTATTCTCTCTCACATTTCATTATATTTTTTCTTCTCTCAGTTACATCACCTCTAATACATCTACCTATTATATTAGTATTTTTTAATCTTCATGTCCGAAGGTCATGGAGAGCTTTCTCCGAAACGGAGGGAGTATCAGTGAATTGTTGAAATAGAAAAAAGAGTCCAAGATGGATAAGAAGGAGAAAAATATAGAGACACAGTGTATTGTTAAAAAAAATGAAAAATTTAGACTGATAAGTTCAAAATAGATAAATGAAAATTTTATGACGAAGAAGTAGTGGAAGTATATCTTCCGAATCTAGACTAATTTTCAATTTGAGTTTGACACGTCGATACAATTTTGTCTAGCTGAAAAGGACATTGGCGGATCCAACTGTCAAAATGTTAGGTAGAATATAAATGTTCAAATTTAAAACATTTTGCAAAGGTAGGTCAGGCTTTAAATTCGTATGGTATATCGTAATAATCTTATACAATTGTAGCTTGGGCACCGACAAAATTTAAATATTATTGATAATTTATATAAAGACTAGATGATGTATTAGTGTATTGAGAATTAAATATTTTAATTTATAGAAGTGTGTAAAAAAAAAGAACTAAGGGAGTACATATATTTTACAAATATAAGTCAAATATAACACAAATCTCAATATTGTTTTTAAAACCTAAAAATCAATAAATCCACAAAAGTAGTTGCTCTAGTGTTAAAAACAGCTTTACCGTATAACCGATTCACTACTTTACTACCGTTTCTTTATAATAATATACTATCAACTACTCCGTAATATTTTTTAAAATTACATTTATGTACACTCAATTTATACTTAATGATGCAATTGAGTCATAATTTTAATTTAATGAATTAAAAATTAAAATTATATCCAAATCATTTGTAATTAATGGCATGTATACAACCAATAATTTATTCACTCTGTCCCATTTTTATTTGAACATTTGATAAAAACGTTTGTCACATTATTAATTGAACATTTTTTTATTTGGAAAAAGTAATTATCTATTACTCCCTCTGTCAATCAAAAGTGTGCTCACTTTTTTTTATACATGTTTTTTAAAAAATCATACGGAGTATTTTATTTATAAAAAATATATTTGGTAGATACTCAATCTTGTTATTAAAGTAAAAAAAGTATTTAAAAGTGAACTATTTAAATAGAATAAATGTATTTTTTGTGGATCTAAAAAAAACAAGTGAGCACACTTTTGGTGGACGGAGGGAGTATATATTTTTTAAAAAGTCACTTTATCACCTTTAATAACAATAAATAATTCTTACATTAAAATCCGTATAAACAGTAAATGTTCAATTAAATAACAGAGGGAGTACTACTTTTCAATACCAGCTGCTCAAGGAATGTGGAAATCACATGGTGAATTGGTGATAGAATTTTTTTTTTTTTTTTAACATTTCCGATCACCTAACCTATTAAATGCACAATAAATATGGTTATACAAGATAAAACAATACTCCAGTACTCTCTAGGGAATATAAGTTTGATACATTACAAAATAAATCCTTTAAGTTTCAACTTTATAAAATACGTCATTTACCTTTCAATTTAATCCTTTTTTACATCAATTTTAATCCTTTATCTTTTTAATGAATTAAAGCTGCCTGAATATTCTCCTCTTGATTTATGTGGTTAAATTATTTGGGGATTCCGGTGGAATGTGCTGACGACTTGGTACGACATTTATTTAAAAAACCCATAATCCTATCTTTAATTTTTTCTCATGTCTATTTAAATTTTTCTTTTGTTAATAATATGGCCACTGTCTAGTTTTGTTATGATATATATTTTTACATGTCTATTTAAATCAATTGACTAGAGGTATATTTTAAGAAGTTCTAAAAAGTTTTTAATATTTTAAAAAGTTCTAGTTTTCAATATTTTAAAAAGTGCTCAATAAAATTTGCATATAATTTTATTTTAAGAATGTGTATAAATAATACAGTTCTGAGCAATATTCGAGTTTAATTACCATTTTTCATGGACTTATCTCAACAGAGAGAGTAATATCACCGAAGAAGAGAAACGAAAAAATTGTGAACTTTGATTTTTGCCTTTTAAACATGAATGGTGGAATGTTAGTTTTTGGAAAGATTGAAATACAACTTTATTATATTATAAGCATCAATTAATTGATATGAACAACTTCATATATTTTAAATTGTTATGTTTTAATTTAGTTGTAAAATTTATTTGTAATTATCCTGTCAAAAAAAATAAAATTATTTTTAATTATAGAATTGTTTTATCAATGGTGCATATTTCAATTTTGTTTTTAATTGAATTTGGGAGAATATTTCAATTTTGTTTTTAATTTAACTTGAGAGTTTACAGGAAAATTTGATATATATTCAATTAATTACGTAGATTTTTAAGTATATATAAATGAGAGATAATTATGTGGCAGATGACATGGCATTTTTTAAATAAATGTGTACCAAGTCAACCCATCCCACCGGAATCCGGCAGCATTTAATTGATTAGAGAGATAAAGGATTAAAATTGATGTAAAAAAGGATTAAAGTGAAAGGTAAAGGACGTATTTTGTAAAATTGAAACTTAAAGGATTTATTTTGGAATGTATCAAACTTATAGGACTAAAACTAAAATTTTCCCTACTCTCTACTATTCTGTGTCATTTGAACCTTTTAAAAAAAAGTTAAATAAATAACATTTTACATTTTTCAACGTATATTTATTCAAATAATTTGCTATTGAAAGTATTTTAATATTCAAATAAATGTGTTCTTTTAATTAGATAACATTTATTATGAATATTGTAAGAAATTAATTATTTTCATAATACATGTTCATTAATTTAAAATGACATTGATTTTAAATATAATGTAGTAGTACTATTTAAAATACAAGATCTCGAGGGTTGACACTCTCGCCCCTTCAATTGCAAATTTTTTTTTTTTTTGATGATTTTATTGGAAGATAAAGATTCTGATGCATGTTAAGACACTCAACCACTTCCAATCGCCATCAATCTCTTGTTCTTCATGATACACGATCGTGTGGATATATATACATATACAACTCAGATAAATTTATACACATTGCTATAGAAATCATGATACATTATCAAGTTCTTAGATTCTTGATATATATTATATACCTATTTTAAATCATATACCTTTGAACAAGAGAAGAAAAGAATAAACAAAAATGAACTTCACCATATGTTACGTATTCTTCTCAAGAATCGAAAGAGCTGGCGTTAGATAGTTATTTGCTTTATCTGGTAAATGAGCAACCTACAAAAGAAGAAGATAATACATAGTTTAGAGGAAAAAATTCTGGAAAATGCAATTTTAGGACAAGTTTATGAAAACCCAGTACTTACCAGCTCGTACAGCTCCTTCCCCGGTTCTGCTGTGTACTCGTAACACACCTGATCATAAACGAGAAGCAGAAGTTAGCTACACCACTTGATCCCCACTCGTTTAGCAAGTGAAAGGGTTAATTGCAATTTCAACATACATTCTTAAAATTGGCATTCCAATACACAATCTTTCAAATTATTGCAATTCTATCACATGGTTATTTTCAGGCAACTTATGGCGACGTGGCAATGTAAAAAATTAAAAGGTTGTGATTAAATTGAAATAATAACAAAAGATCCTGAATTTATTTACAGTTTTCCAATGATTTTATGGATGCCACATCAGCATAAGTTGCCGGAAAATAGCCATATCATGTACTCCGTAATTGCTAAATTCTAAAAGTTTGTGAATCGAATTGTAAATTTTCAAAACATATGTTGTAATTGAAAAAATGTGAAAAGGCTGTGATTCATTTTTGCAATTAACCCGTAAAATGAATTGGTACTCACATCAAAGCTCTTGTTTCTTGCTGTTGAATCATGCAATGCTTTTACGCATATATCAGCAACATCTGCACAGCTTATTCCCTACATTTAACGTATGCAGATAGATGCTAAGTCACAACTCACAATGCGTAAAACGTGATAATATAGCATGATTTAAACCTGTGATATTCGGTTTCCTTGGTCAAAAATTAAGGCCCGTTGACCACCAGGCTCTTCCTGCAAAAAAATAATTATTCGTGATGCATGTAGACCTCCTTGTAGATTACAGGATAATAAAAGAAGAGTTGGTCTTATGTAAAACAGTTTTACCATACAACTGATTTGCAATTATCATTTTATAGTATAACAACTGATACTTATATATGAAACAACTAAATACGTTTTAATGGAACAACTAATATTGCTTAAAAAGCTGGAGGCAGATTCAAATGCTATTTCATATGATCTTCAATTTACCATTAGGAGACCGGGACGAATAATTGTGTATCCAAGGCCTGATCTTCTGAGCGAATCTTCACCAGACTACAAAATATGCGTATAATGGGATAAGTAAGAGGGTTATAAAAACTCAATGTAATGTAAAGTGAGAGATGTGATGTAGGAAAACCTTCTTAGCCTTCAGAACCTGCTCCCTTCTAGAAGGCTCTATTCCTAATCCTGTACATGAAACTAAGATAAAATCCGTTTCCTGCCCAGTCTGCAATAACCAAATCCACTCGTACATCAAACCAAAAGGCCAAAATTTCTAAACACCGTTAGTAATGAAAAAAAAAAGTTCGATATGAGGAATAAAAATGAGGTATCAACTCTTGAGCAGAAATAGTCTCACTTCAATCAAAATCAGCAAACAAGTTTGAGAAATGAGGCATGGTTACAAGAAAAGACTGTAAAAAAGCAGGCATCTTTTGTTTCTCATTTTCATCCTTCATATAACCCTAATTACTTTGCAGTTAATAAAACAAAAATATTCTAACATCTGTAATATCTTGTGGAAAAGGCTCTAGTATTACAGTATCAGTTTTATTCTAAGACTTCTGATGAAGTCAAAGGCCATGCGACTAAGACTCTAGCATATGTCAAATTCTTCCTTCGATTTTGACCCACAAATTTACACTTTGATACTCATTGTAGACTTTGTAGTATACTGGAAAGGGGACATCATAAGTGCAAGTAAGTGATCGGCAGTCTATAATAGCTTTCGGTGTTATTTCCTTTTGCCTGATTATGAAAGAATTGGAGTAGAATAGTTGAGAGAATCAATTTTGATATCTCGTACATATATATAAGGAACAATAATGTCAGTTCAGTAATATTTATAAATCTAATAGTTGAGCTTACAGGCAAAGCTTTGATATATTCAAAAATCAACTGGAAGCTTCTCAAGTCTTGTTTTCCACCAATAGGTCCTTCGACACCTCTCTGCAGTAAAAAAAAAGAATGCTGGTTAATATTAAATCAAGTACAACTTTGTATATGATCAGAACCTTCTAGTTATGCATGATATTTAGCTAAACATGGCAATTAACAGGGGAAAAATAAAACATAGAGGTAGGGAAATGTGACAATTTAAAAGCAAACCTGTCGTCTTGGCTCAAAGCGAATAGTCAATGTATGTACAAGGAATGGATCCAGAGGTGGATCTTCTGGATTCACCGGTCTAAAAGATGAAAACGGCACCCTAACCTGATCAAAGTAGGACACGTAATGAAAAAGTGGAAATAACGAAAGCATATACAGTACACACAATCAACCAAAATAAAAATAGATGCATAGTATAATACAAAAATGGCAAGGGAAAGTTCAGTTGGTGTAGAGAATGTAAACATTTTTCTTTTTAACATTCCACATTTTAACTAACTCACCCTGCAAAAGCCAACTTTTGTGCTAATCCTGGCAAAGTACGTTTTACTTTGTGATGTATCTGCCAAGGGGCCGGTTTCAAGGATTACTACGTATGATCTTCCATTCCCACCAACAGAGAACACGAGACCCTCATACCTGATCATTACAAGACATCAGTTAATCATGGAAAAGCGCTTATGTAACATGGAAAAACACTTATGCTCCTATACCTGTCAAGGGTACATCCCAGAGGAAGTGAAAGTTTCTTTGACAGTTCAACATAGCCTCCTCTAGTGAAAACATATCCTATATGTTTACAAGGAAAGGCGTAAAGAAACATAAACAGAAAAAGAATGAGTTATAGAGATATTTAATCTTTAGTTCTAGACTTGTTGTGAGATCTTCATCTGATTGTACCAGAGAAAACTGCATTCCCAGTCTCAGTGAACTCAAACTTAGCATCCATTCCTCCATCATATTTAGTCGCAACAACATCCTGGAAATAAGTTCCTTCACGGACCTCCCATCCATTCAATGAATCTTCTGTCTTGAATTTTGCAATCAAAAGCTTGCTTTTGCTGCTTTTTCCAGCTCGTAGTTGTGCAAGCTGATTGTTGTAGTCCTACGATTTTTGGCGAAGAAAACAAAATCAACTCCAACATTGATTACAGAGACAGCTAATGCAAATTCACTAATCTGAAAATTTTCAGTTACTATCAAATGACTGTACTCCAATTTCCAATGCACAGTAAGGAGGTTTTGGATTGGAATATGACGAGCCAATATGAGCTATCGTCCGACTCATTTCTGCTAATCCTAGACAAGCATAATAAATGTGCTACTGATTTTGGACACCACAGAACTCAAGCCATAGCTACGCAAAAAGCTCTATATACCAATAGAGACCCTCCTCTATGATAAACTAAACAATTTGCAAATCTCAAACCTGTAATGCTTTGGTGAGATTATAAACACCGAGATTATCAACTCTGTTAAGATCCCCAGTGATGGTGGAGCGGGCCGTTGCACAGTAGATAATCTTGTTGCAGCCTTCAACAGCAGCTTTGAGAGTCGAAGGCTCACCAACATCTCCGGTCACGATCTCCACTGAAGTTGGAAGCATATCAATCACTTCTTTATCAGCTCTTCTCACTAAGGCCTGCTCATCAAATGTAACCCATCCTTCAAAAGATAAGATTAGGGGCCTAAATTCTGGTAGAATGTTGAAGATGTACAATGCAAAGCAGATTCTTCTCACAGGCATTATAACAAACACTAGCAATGCAATACAAGAAATAAAAGAAAGGTACCTTGACAGTGTAACCCCTAAGCATAAGCTTCCGTACGACGAGGCGGCCGACGCGGCTAGTAGCGCCGACCACAAGCACGGTGGTGTTCTGAGCACCGGGAATGGCGAATTCGCACATGGGCCCACCTTCTCTCAAGAGAAGCGCCGCCTCATCGTCATCCATCCTCGTAGTCCTCGAAATCTGCCCTAGCCCAGAGAATTTCCGCCACACTTCGTCGAAAATTTGCCTCGATTTCCGGCCAAGCCCCACCGGATTAACCTCGTCGAGGCGGCTCTTGATCGCGGAAACAGAATCAGCACTAGTGGCTGTAGTCGCAGTAGAAACTGCCTCCATTTCCGCATTTTCCGGCGGTAATTTGTCCTGTTCTGGAACTTCCTTCCGCTTGCTCTTCCTCTTGGGCCTACTCTTCTTTTCGTTGCCGGTGGAAGAGGTGGCGGCCCTGGTGACGAAGGACCTCCGGCCGACGTTCGCCGCCACCGGAGAGTGGGAGATTTCCATCCATATTCGATTGCATGGATTCTGGTTGCCGAAAATAGTTGATGTGAGAGCAGCAGCACCACTCATGACTCCCTTTCAGAAGCAATTTGGTTGCTTCTTTATGTTCAATGAGAATGAAATCTGGTAATTTGGTTTTGATTAATTCGAAGAGGGATGAGAGTTGGAATTGTTTGTAACAACTGGTTGTTTGATGAGTGGGATTTGAAAAAGACATACCTGAAAATTTGAGTCCACAGAAGACAGATCAACTATAATTCTAGATTTTGGATATTCACCTCTGTGGCGCATATTGTTAACAGCCACGTACATAGATTCATTTCCTTTCGATTTCTTTTCTTTTTTTCATTTTTCGTTTTTCCGGATAAAGAGCAATTTCCTAAAATTCTTATGTTCGATCTCTTTCATATATACGTGAAATTCGTGTGTTCAATACTAGATGTACATTGTTTTTCTTTTTCTTTTTTAATTCAATCATTGTATAAAACATACTCCCTCCTTGCCGGAGGAACTTGCACCCTTTGACCAGCACACATTTTAAGAAATATGTAAGAAAAAGTGTAATGATTGATGTTTTGGGATAGTTTTGTAAACTTTTATTAATAAAGTAAAGTAAAAAGTAGATTGAGTGTGAAAAAGTAATGACATATGAGTAAATATTTCAAGAGTGAGGGTTGTGAAGATATTTCCTTTTATGGAGTGTGCAAGTATGAGACATCCATAATCCATATATGGAAAATGTGCAAATTCATGTGGGACGGAGGGAGTACATTATACCCTCCACCAAGAAATTACACAATTTTTTTTTGAAAAATAGATAAAGTATTTAAATAAGAAAATCTCAAATACACCATACACATCAAATCATCGGGGAGCGTGTGCTGATGACATACAAAGCTGTGTTGATGACACGGTGCACACATTATGCATCAAAGACCAATTCATAATTCCAACAATTTTTAGTATGTCTTCGATTTTTATTAGGGGGTGTTTGTTTTGGGACTTACACGTCCGGATGGGGATGTAACGTCTCCCGTTCTGTTATAGTTCGGAATTTTACATCCGGATTTCACCATTCAACTTCATTCATCCATAATAATACATTATACATATATACTTATACTTTTATAATAATACAACATCATACATTCTTACACAATTGATTATTATATAATATTATAATACAACATCACTCACTCTTATACAATTGATTTGACATAAAGTTACGTCATATCCTACTCAAAATCCCTAAACAAACACACATAATCAATGTTCACCATACCCCGTCCTACATAATCTCAAAACAAACACCCATTAAGTATTTAAGACAAATACGGGTTGAATTAATAAATGAAGTGAAGGATTTAGAGATTCTTGATTAATTGTCGGAAACTTTCATTCAATTCAAACTGATTATCAGAATCTAACAAAGATTCACTGATTATCAAAATATTGTAAGAACTAGTAAGAATCATCAAGTGAAAAAATATTAAACAATTGTTCGACATTAAAAAGAAATGAAAAAGTGATCATACTCTTCTAATCTCAATTAAGCAAGTTCATAATGCCCAAAATACCCACATTCGAGAACAAAAAGAAAGCAAAGAAAGCATGTCCAGTTTGGACAATTCGTATTTGCTTATATAAGCTGTAAACACATTACACATTTGTCGTCTTCATTCTGTAGCTTTTTCCAACACTGCCACCGCTTTTGCATTCACAGTATCATAATTTTCATCGCTACTCTTCCATTCACGCACTTCCTCCACCACTGTGTGTACTTCCGAATGTAACGCCTCCGCGAGAAATGGCGAGCATAGACGCCGTCAATCCTCTGCCGCCGCAGCCGTTATCCTCCCACGGCCGTGGCGGAATTAGGGCGGACGATTTGAAGCATATAGACATCAGCCTGCTATCGCAGTCGGAATTGCAAGCCCTTTCTTCATGCTCCGATTCAGCTTTCGACGTGCGCCGCTCGGACGACGTCGTATCCCCACAACTTGACCGATCACTCTTCAATGAGTCCGCCGGCAGCCGCCGCCAGACCTACTCCCGCTTCCCTCACCGCTCACACTCCCGCCTCCCTCACCTAAACCCACCCTCCCTTAAACCTCACGACAATCCCGATCCCTCCTCCGATCCCGTAAGTCACTCTATTGTCCACTTCCTTAAACACTTCCTCAATGGCAACCACAGTCCTCCCCCACCTCCACCCCTGCCATACCCAGCGCCTGACCAACGGCCGAATTCTGTCGAAAACAACCCACCTGGGGAAGTAGGGTTTCTAGGGTTTCAACAAAATTTGAAAATTAAGCGCAAAAGGGTGAGGATCGATAACAAATTGAATCAACCGAAGCTTTTGGAGAACGGGGATGGGATAGAGCTGCAGAAGGTAAATGCCAAAGGTGAGATAGTGGATTTTTTGGAATTGGAGAAGAAGGGGGATGATCTGTACACTGAAGAATTGAAGGGGAGGACGGTGGGCTTAGAGACTGAGGAGAGCGCTTTGGAGTTTTTGCGGGGATTGGAGGGAGAATGGTGTAGCAGGAGGAAGAAGAGGAAGTATGTGGATGCGGCTCTGTTTGGAGATGCGCTGCCGATTGGCTGGAAACTCTTGCTTGGCCTCAGGAGACGCGATTACAGGGTCTCTGTTTATTGCCGGAGATTCATAAGGTCTTCATTAGTTGTATTAGCTCTTGCATGCATCACTGCAGAATTTTACTTGATATCTATCACATATGCGAGTTCTGACTTTCTGTACATATATGCTCATTGTGAGTGTAGTGTGGGGCGATTTTAAATGCCTATGTAGATATGATTCAATACTCCATTTGGTTCTTCATATGATTGGGCCAAGAACAATTGGCAGAGACTCATTCCCGTGCTTGAATAATTGCCTGTTATTGACTTTTGAAGTTGTATTCTTTCAATGTCTTTACATTGGTATTTAAAGTTCTAAAAAATCTTCAGATTTAGTTAGAATTTCTGGGACATAATCGTTTATCAGATAGCATGTTCAATTGATAGGAGATCATTTTACCCTTAAATTATAGATTTCTGCTTTTGCCTTTTAGTTTACTCTTTTCTCAATGGTTGCTACATTTCCTTATATGTTATAGTATTTGTTTTGATAGCAAGAGAAGTTTCTGTGTGGGGATCATTTTTAGCGATGACTGCATCCTTTAAATCGTGGCCTTCAGCACCTTAAATGTTGCTTTATACGGAGTATGTTTTACCACTATTTATAGGTGAGCAATGTGTGTTCATTGACTTCATAATCTTAATAATCAAGTTTAACTTGGAAGACAGAGATTTAGATGAACTTAGGAAAATTTAGCATTTGCACTTACTGGCTCACCCCAAGATTTAGATGAACTTAGGAAAATTTGAAGCCTTTTCAGCACAAGTCGAGCATATTTTGTAGTGGCATACATCTGCAAAAGTTAAAGACATGGAAACATATTCAGCATTTGAGGTAAAATGTAGAATACTGAAAGGTGCAGTGACAATGAACCATCAGTTACAATTCGATTTTCGATGGCACTTGTGATAATTGTAAATGCTTTCTAATATGCTCTCTGCGAGGAATACATGCTATAGTTTTGGACTATAAGTCTACCACAAATTTGAGTCATGTTTGACTGTAAATGCCATGACCATGAGCTGTGACTCAAGGCTGGGAATAAACATTTGGCACTTGTGTGGTGAATACACAACTTGCATAGTTGCATAATTGGGGAAACCCCTCTTGCGCCTTATGTACACTGTGGATTAGGAGGATATGAAGTTCTTACACTTCAATTTTAGTTTAGTGATGAATAAAAGAGCTATAATTTGCTCTTATTGCATTACTGAGGATTCAGAATTTAACTGATCAATATGACATATCTTGTAATTTTTGGAATTAACTACCCAAAGATAATGTATTTTCCTGCCAGGAAAGTATTTGTTCAATCTTTATTTAATATGTGGTTTATAGAATGCATAGTCGTTATAGGCAGAAGGTGCGAAAGGCACACGCCTCTTGAACATGAGGCACACAAAAATAAATAGACAATTATGTCATATGCTGATGGTAATATTATAATCATTTGATTCACTCTACTTTTTATTGTTACTATTATGTATAAATGTATGACTTACAAACTATATTATTGATTAAAAAAAGATAATATATACTAATTATTAACTAAATCAAACATTTTATTTGGGGGGAGGGGGGATACTCTTGGTTCAGGAGGCGCACCCAAGGCACAACTTTAGCAGCCATAACAAAATTTTGGTGGCCAACCACTCTGGTTTCTGGTTATTTAGCTCCCATGGCAAGAATCAACATTCATTTTCTGTTTCTTCTAAACTTATTTTTGTGGCTTGTTTGGGGATTCCTTTGACTGATTTACTGTCATAGCCTGGGCAACTATTGGCTTTATTTTCTTATCAAAAATACAGATGCTGACCAACTGAATTGCTTTTGGGGTCTTCGGAAACTGATTTTGTTTTTACCTGACTATCAGCATCCGAGGTGCCATATGAATCAGTGGCTGATATTTAGAACTTCATTGGTCATTGGTGAGAGATATGATGTATGCATTGAGAAGCATGTGACTTGAAAAGTAGTCCGTAATTTGCAGAGTTCTAACGGTTACATTTATTCTTGCCAAACACTGTATTTAGTCACATCTTCATCGTGTAGTTATTGTTGTTTTCTGATTGGGGTTCTTCCTCTGCTTTCCAGCCCTACTGGACAACAATTTATGTCATGCAAAGAGGCCTCAGCTTTTTTGAAATCCCATTTTGGGAATAATGATGCAGTTCAGCAAAGGGATCCAAAGACTTGTAGTATTCAGCAAGCTTCTGCCTTGCCTTCTGAAACCGTAAGCATGTTAATCATTAATATCTCTTACTTCTTTTCCTTCTTCTCTCTCTCTCTCCCCCCTTCCTGGAAAATTTTGTGAAATTATTTTCAAATCTTTGTGAAATGATGTTGACTGGAGCTGCAACAGAATGCATGTCCAGCTGACAAGATGGATGGTGTAGCTCATGACATCGTAGCCCAGCCAGCCCTGCCTATGATCTCTTCCAATTCACATGAGAATGATGATTGCCTGATGGATTTAGAAAACCTCCCTGAAGTTCATGTCCGGGACATCTTTGAATGTATCAAATGTAAACTGACATTTGATGAGAAGGATGTTTACTTGAAGCATCTATTCTCGTTTCACCAGAAGACTACTAAAAGATACAAGCTTGGGACACCTGTTGGAGAGGGTGTGATTATCAAAGATGGAAAATATGAATGCCAGTTCTGCCACAAGGTTTTTGAGGAAAGGCGTAGTTATAGTGGTCATGTAGGTAGTCACGTGAGGAACTCTGGAAAAAACTCTGATGATCTAGTTGGTCATGATGATGTCCCCCAAAATCCAGAACCATTGCAGGAGACGATGCCCTCAAGTTCATCTAAAATGGATGCTTTAATTGAAATTGCTCAGAATCCTATTTCTGAGACTCCAACTAATGGAACTGGTGAACAAGCCATAACTGATGACTCTGCTGGTGTATTGAGAGTAGAAGAAGTTCAGGCAGCCTCCACTTATCTTGAAGCAAATTTGAGTTCTGCTCCTGTCAAAATTCAACCAGAAGATTTAACTAATGAACAATCTCTGAGTGAAGTCTTGAATATTGGTAGCCAAGTTATGACAGAGGACAATGGCATTGTGAGGGATGATAATACGTGCAATGTAAATGTTAAGATGGACTCCATTTGCATAAATGACTTGGAGCCTGCTGTGTCATGTCAAATTCAGAAGTATGAGACCAGTAGCTTTGGTGTTGGTTATGGAAACAGTGAAGATCATCTAGAAGTTACACCTGGGCTAACTATTGGAGAGATTGTCATCCAGGATGGTATTTCTTCAGTGCCTTTGACCCAATCATTTCAGTTGTTCCCTTCCTTTGATTCTATGTCAAATAAGGTACATATTTGTCTTGATTCTTGTATTGGTGATAATCTGTGAAAGTTGTTGATTTCTGTTTGTGTCGCCTATCTGGAAGATATTAATGAAAACCATGTGTTCTTCTGGTTGCCACACCATTCACGACATTCAATCCCAGACTTCCTGACCTATAATTCTTCTGGTTAAGCCTTTCTTTTTAGGTGATTTGATGATTTTTGAGCTGGCTAAGTTATCTCATGTTCTTTGTTGGTTACCAAGATGACAGATGTATTCAAATTCCATTTTTCAGTTTATGAGCATTGTTATTGTTGTGAAACATATTTTATTCATTTATTGCCCCAGTTCAAGTTAATTTCACCAAGTGATTGGCAATACACTAGATTACAGTAAATCACACTTGCATGGTTAAAGAACTTAAACTTGTTTGAGCCTTGTATGAAAATAAATACCTACTTTTTTTGCTTTTGAAAGGCAGCCATCACCTCTCTTAATGATTTAATAATCAGTTAATTTTTATTTTTTTGCTTGTAATAATTTGTGTACTATGCTATGCAGGGAGAACATGGATTTTCTGTAGTTGATCAAAAGCTTGAGAATGACACAGCATTTGAAGATCTGAGGTTTGATGATATGGATCCGATTAGGTATGGTTTTGCGAATGAGCAAGACTTTACATCTTTGCCAGGGAGCTCCATGAATTTGGCAATTGACAGTGGGATAGAAGATGGATTTAATTCTTCAATTAGATTCAGTTCAGAGGATGTTATGCTGAATACACTGGACGCAATTGACGCAAATCAACTAACCGTGTGTGTGTGGTGCAGAGCAGAGTTCAAACTCGAGGGTATCGAACCAGAAACTCTATCAGATTCTATAGGTTACATGTGTCCAACTTGCAAGGCCAAAATATCTGGCCACTTTGATGGTGGTCTGTCGATGGATCTTCATAACTTCTGATCGTTGTGCATTATTCCCTGGGTAATTTCTCAAATTACATAAACTTTATGATTCATATATAGATCTTAGTTTAGTTGTGATATTTACTTATTTCTTCATGGTGCCTATAATTCCAGAGCTGTTGAACATCAAATTAAGGGTTCTTTATTAGGTCAGTTTAAGTCACGTAGCTGATGTAATTCCCCGAGTGGAATATTTTACCATATAATATCATTCCCATTGGTAATTTGTGTGTATGTCACTAGGTTTCAGCTGTTGGCATGTGCCCATCCTTTTAAATGTCTATTTGCACACAGTTGTCTTATTTCTTGTCTCTGTTATGCTTAGGTCCATTTGGTTAAACTTGCAGAAACATTGTAGAATTAGAATATAACGATAACTTGCAGTTGATTGGTCTCTCTTTTGTGGCCTTGCAGTTATGTTTATTTCGAGGAGAGAAGTTCCAGATATTATGGGAAAATAATGTCTATGTTGTTGAAGAACAGAGCTTTTACCTTTGTTGTAGTGCTTTTGAGGCTGCATATCTTGTGGGGAATCACCAGGTAGATCGTTTCAATCGATTTACTTGTCCTACAAATGAGCTAGTTACTTGTCTTCATGTTGCCAAGTGTACTCTCTTGTTCGGTTACTTTTGTCTGTAGTTTATGTATGTATGTATATGTCTGTATATCGTCACTTGTGTTAACTCTATCTATTCGTAATCGGTAAAGGGACCCCTCGTCCCATATATATTTCTTAATATATGTCTGTATATCGGTTGTTTTTGGTTTTTCTGTGTGTGTGTGTGTCTGATCTCTTTCAGTTTCTGGTGTTTATACAAAAGCTGTGTGTGTTCTGTTTCTGTATGGAGGTGAAAGAGCAATTGAGTCAATCAACTTGTACATACCCACCGTGGAGAGGTTTCTTATGTATTTTGAGAGAGAATAATAAAACAAACACGTTTGATTCTTCTAACAAAGCATTTTTCCATAACATAGAAACCCATTCAAACATTGACGGCCATTGAAATTTAGGAAAAATTCCAAAAAAAAAAAAAACCCCCAAAAAATTGCACTGTAGATTTAATTGCTAAAAGAAATTCCAAGAGTTCTCACCCCTTTACTGCCAAAAAAGAAGGAATCTGGTCTGGTGCCTCATACAGCGATAAACTAGTGGGCCTAGATTATTACATTCTGAATTCTCCTCCAAATACTTGATTTTATGTATTTTATGAATCAGAAAAATGGAATAAGAATAAAACTCAAGACTGTATGAATCAGAAAAATGGAATAAGAATAAAATTCACTTATGCTGGCTTTGCAAGAGAATAAAAATATCAACCTCAAGAACATGAATTAATGCCATTGTAAACGACCTTTATACCATTCACATTGGTTCAAAGTCGCAAGGGCAATGCAAGACAAGGCTTTATATCATTCTGTTGTTAGATTCCATCTCAACTCATCAAACTTTGTACGGCTAGAAAGCTTCACCTCCACTTTGATTTCACACATCATAATCGAAAACTGATCCGCGTAGATTCTTCTCGTCGTGCATGCATATATCAGCTTGGTCAATCATACTCTCGTTTAGCCTTCTCATTATACAAACATATTCTCAGCCCAGAAAACTTGCCATCTAGTTTAATATGGACACTCTCACATGCAACATCTGTGGAGAAATATCATCTGTAACACCAAGTACACACCTGATCCGTTGCCATGGCTGTGAAACGCTTTTCTCGACTGACAGTCCCAGCGATGAACAAGTATGGACAGCGGACCAAGTCCCGATTGTGGAAAGTCGAGGCTTTGAAAGTGGATCGTCTCAGTCGTGGAGAAGCAGAGACTGGAGCCAAGGGCTGCAAAAGAAGAAGACAGAGGCAAAGAATTTCTTTAGGATGAAATGTTCAAGCAGTAAACTTCAACAGAACCAAGCATGGACCCCGTCTCCATATCTTGTTGCCACAGATTTACCACCGAGAGGGAAGCGTGCACTCATTTGTGGAGTCAGCTACAAGAAACAAAAGTGTGAGCTCAAAGGAACTGCACAAGATGTCAGGAACATTAGAGATTTACTAGTTCAAGTATATGATTTCCCAGCTGCCTCAATCCGCATTCTAGCAGGTAATCTTGATTTCTTTGACATGAAATAATCGAGCTTAAACAAAATGCATTAAACTAGTAGCCAATCTGGTTCACTATATATATAGTAGCTGTAAAAAGGATGCCTTAATTTTCTTATGTATTTGCAGAAGAGGAGCCATATTTTCCTCCAACAAGGAAAAACATTGAAGATCATTTTAAGTGGCTGGTGGGGGGCATCCAGTCCGGGGACTCATTGGTGTTCTACTTTTCAGGCCATGGCAAGCGACAGCGTGATCACATAGGGGATGAGATTGATGGATTTGATGAAACAATCTGCCCCGTCGATTTTGAAAAGAATGGAATGATCTTGGATAATGATATAAACGATGCCATTGTTAGACCGCTGACCCAAAACATCACACTTCATGCTATTGTTGATTCTTGTCACAGTGGAACTGTTCTCGACTTACCACGCGTGTTTAACAATACTACGTACGTCTACATTCTATCAAGCCTAACTTGTTTCATATCTTCATCTCTTGCTTCATTACAGATGCTAGATTTTATTTTCAACTGAAATGCCTATAGATACTTACTTTCCAGTATATGGACTGGTAAATATACATTCTAACCATATTCATTCTTATGTCGAATATATCGACGCAAATGATTAACTTGCATTATATTCAGCAATCTTTACAGCTAAGTGATGCTTCAGGCATGAAAACATGTATAGAAATTACCCTGTACTTTTTATGTTACTGATTGATCAAGATAATGTTGGAATGAAAGAGCTAGAAACAACATATAATTCGACAAGTTGTGGTCATAAGAAACCTTCCTACACATGCTTGCAATGTAAGAAACTTACACATTCAGTTTGATTGACTCTGAATTTATCAGGGGGAAATGGGAGGACAATACTCCTCCTTCTGGCGCCTATAAGGGTACAAGTGGCGGAAAGGCAATCTGCTTCAGTGCCTGTGAGGATTACCAACTGGCTGCAGATACATCAGTTAGTATTTTTATCAATTATTCTTATAATGTACTTAAGCAAAACGAAATGCCACACGTCATCTGTCTGCTCTTGCTTCTGTTGCAGGCTTTCTCAGCGGAAATGACTGGTGCTATGACGATCACATTTATACAAGCAACCAGAGCAGCATTTGTGAAAAACAAAAGGATAACTTATCAGGACATAATGGATTATATGCATCAGACCCTCAAGCAAGCCCATAAATCAGGACGCTTTTCTGGAATATTCAGGATTTTCCACCGTAGGATCTTACAGGTACTTTTTCTTCTTTGTCCAAGTAGTAAGTTAACTTGTAATCTTTTGACAACGTAAGATTATATCAATTGGTATTTCAGTACTCAGAAAACGCCCCATTTTGGATAATAATTCTTACTATTTGGTTTCAGATTCAATAATCTGTAGGTATTTATTTATATGATGCTTCATTAAGTACTTTTTCTACAATTCTAATGTATTTTTGTAAAATGTAGCAGGACCCACAGTTATCAGCTTCTGTAGAGTTCGACACCAACACAGAGTTCAAACTGTAGTAATCCAAAGTTTAATGCCAATGAAAAACAATCTTAAACAGGCACTAGAGTTTCTTGATATTTTTTTACTTTTTCTTTTTGGGGGATGTCTCATGTCCAGTATTATGGTTTATGAACTCAATTTTTACTCATTCACATGTTTCTGCACATCTTGTAGTAACTATCATGTCAACTGTATGAACCAATGTCAGAGCATCTTAAAATAAGCTAGTAAATATATTTACCTCACTTAGTGAGTTCCAAAAGATCTTCAGAATCTGAAAGATCATTACCCCACAAGCTGATTACGCCCTCGGCTGCAGGAAGTCTCCTAGCGTGAATCTCTGCCAAGACTTAAAGATTAACGACAACTATAAGATATGTTGCCGCACCATAATAAGAATGATCAACACTGTGGTGTTCAAAAGGAATAAGAAAGAAATATGAAGTCAAAGCTCATAAACAGAACTTTTTGCAAGTTTTGTTAGACACTACTGCATCCTTGTAATTAGATTACCACCCCAAAGAGTACATTCATCTGAAACTTCATGATTTAACAATGAGTATCCAAGATTCAGATGATTCAAGATTTTCAATTTCAAATATAACATTTTGACATTTCATATATAGTTTGTATTCAAAAAACTAAACAAGTACAACACAAATCAATGACTAATCAATACTTGAAAAATGTATTAGATTAAACATTAGGGGCAATGAGCACTCAATTTTGACTAGAAATAAGATATGCTGAGAGGTATAGAATTTAGAGGACCTCTCCTTTCCCACTTGTTAATAGAAGTTTTCTCCAGTACTTCCTTAAAGGTGAAAACATTTTTTACGTCGAGCTGTTTGCTACTGCTTTTGTCAAGAATAAATCGTTCCGTCTTCAAGAAGATTACATCTTCTGTTATGTGGTGTACATCTCTTTCTATAAACTTACTATATGCATATTTTCATGCATCCACAAAGAAAAAAAGCCAGGCATCTTAGCCCATATTAAAGAAGAATGAATCTGATTCCAAGCTTTCTGTAATGGAATGCAATCGCCATAAAAGACAACTTCAACAACCTTTTAGAAACAAAGAAACAAAAGAAAAAGAAATATAAGTTTCATTAATCTTCAATTGGTTTTCATCCCAAGGAATTTGTGCATGGAAATGTCAACCGGGTTAGTCAGATGCAGTTATTGTGGAGTGAAGATAACTGTGCCTCCCTACACACAAGCTGTTCAATGTGCAGTATGTCAAAATATCACTCGAGTTCGTCCCAGTGATCCCCTGAGTCAAGCCCATAACTCCATTTGCAGTACAGCAAGCAGGTTCAGAGATTTGCTCAATACAGCATCAACCAATATTAATACAATAGTAAGTGGAACATCAGGTTTTGGGTATCACTCACAACAGGCCAGACCTTCACCATCACTGAATCCAGTTTCACCGCATGGAAGGAAACGAGCAGTGTTATGCGGTGTTAGCTACTATGGACAGAGATACAAGCTAAATGGAACTGTGAATGATGTCAAGTGTATGAGATTTTTTCTGATTCAGAAGGCTGGGTTTCCAAGTGACTCAATACTCGTCCTAACCGGTAAGAGTTTTATAGTCTTCTGATTTTTTTATACAAGGCAAGTTTTACACAAATACATCACAAAATTCTACTATAAAGCAATTTTTTAAAATAGCACAAAGTAAATATGTATACCAGAAAAGAGCATTTATACCAGCTATTCTA
Source organism: Galeopsis tetrahit (assembly GCA_963675135.1). Lineage (NCBI taxonomy): Eukaryota > Viridiplantae > Streptophyta > Magnoliopsida > Lamiales > Lamiaceae > Galeopsis > Galeopsis tetrahit. The sequence goes on along the minus strand of OY776125.1, from coordinate 8,764,317 downwards.
ATAACTATTTAAATCAATATGTAGAAGAAGAGTCAAACCCTGCCCTGATTCCGACAAAGAATAACATCAGAAAGGCCCTGCGGTGGTTGGTTCAAGGTTGCCAATCAGGGGACTCATTGATATTCCACTACTCCGGCCATGGCTCACAACAACAAGATTTCGTTGGAGATGAAGTAGATGGCTATGATGAAACACTATGGCCTGTAGATCATCAGAGTGAGGGAACAATATTGGATGATGAGATCAATGCCACCATAGTGAGACCACTACCTCGAGGAGCCAAACTGCATGCCATAATAGATACATGCCACAGTGGGACGATTCTTGATCTACCATATGTATGCAGAATGGACAGGTTTGTATTATGATTACCAACCCTCGTTTAACTTCAAAGTTAAACAAGTCTTTCACGCTGCAGGAAAGGATATTATATGTGGGAAGACCACGGTCGTTATTCACCCATTTATAAAGGAACCAGTGGTGGACTAGCTGTATCTATCAGTGCATGTGATGACGATCAACTTTCAGTGGATACTACGGTGAGAAAACTCTCCTTTCCTGTTGAGCCATATGCAATTCGTTATCCCTCTCATGGCGACTCATTTTGGAGTTTCAAGCAACTAAAGTTGAATTAAGATTATGTGATATTTTTCACCAATATCAAAAATCTGAAATGTATTCCAGCAAATGTAGTTTAAATGTTAAATTTTCTTTCATACTAAGTCATTGGCATTCTCTGAGATAGCAACCATAGGGAACATTAAAAATTCAAATTACCACATCAAGAAAGTATATCCTTTTAGCCATCAAGCAGTTAATAATCATGGGGCTTGTGCAGGCCCTCTCTGGGGATACTGCAACTGGTGCCATGACATACAGCTTTATCCAAGCAGCACAGAATGAGCCTGGATTGACATACGGTCGCTTACTAAATGCCATGCGCCAGACAATTCGTGACTCCAAAACCGGATTTCTCCAAAATGTTCCTGTTAAATCACTCTTGAAAAAAGTTTTGAAACCCAAGTTACCACAGGTAATCGTTTAGATTCTGCAAAGTGATTCTTATTTGTATATGTTGTTCATATTTGGATTTAATACCACCTCATGTACATAAGGGTCCTGTGCAGACGCACATGAACCTCTTGTACAGGAGGTGACCCTTGTCGAACTTTAAGTTCCTATCAATCTGTCTACACGGACAGGAGAACTTTGACCCTTTTCTCCTTGTTGGCATGTTTACAGGAGCCTCAGCTGTCGTCATCCGAGAAATTCGAGATTTATACAAGACAATTCGTTCTATGAGAGTGTTTCTTCACCCAATTACTACAGTAGTATTATATTCAGAATAACCGTAGCATTGTACTTCAGAGTAATCTAATTTCAATTCAGTGTTTAAGATTCAACTCTGCAGCGTGCGTGTACCTCGAAGTAATCTAATTATTTGCAACCCAAATTGATAGAAGAAAAGGCAACACTGCATTTGCAATGGAAAACAGTGTAAACTAAAAAACCAAGAGTTGAACAAAATTTAATACCATTATACATAGATGAAAATACGTTGTTTTAATTTCTACATTTATATAGTAACAACTTTTTTTATAACATACTAGTATATCAAAGTAAATAGAAATTTAAATAAGTGTAGGTTGAGAAGGTGGGGAAGCAGGAGCCGAGTGGTAAAGGGTAACACGGGAGGCACTATACCAACGAGTGTAGGAAGATCGGAGGTTGGGCCAATCGGAGACGGAGCAGTACGTGAAATGGTGCAGCCAAAGGGACAAAACTGTCTCCTGCTCCTCTGCATCCAATGTTCCGATCATCTCTTCCAGTATATTCTCCAGCCTCGCCCTCTCCGCCATGCTTAAAATCGGTTCATCCGTACCGTTGTTGGCCCGACACAGCAATGGCAGCCATGACATGAGCATTTTCATCTTCGTTTGTCTAATATCTACTCTCCTCATTTCATCTTGCACTTCTTCCTCCCCTCCTATGTCTTTTGCTTGCTTGATCAAGAATGCTGCATAATTTATAAAATTTTAGATAATAAATTATATTAAATAAATAAAAAAGTAACATTTCAATGCACAAATGCGACAAAGTATTATATAAACAGTTTGACTTATCATGAAAACAAAGATATGTCACGTAAATTGATTAAGCTTAAGCTAAATATAGTCCATACAAAACAAAAGGTACCCACAGTATTGACCAAAACATTTCAACCAAATTATATGTCACGTAAATTGATTAAGCTTAAGCTAAATATAGTCCATACAAAACAAAAGGTACCCACAGTATTGACCAAAACATTTCAACCAAATTACACTCCTCCGTCCCGTGATTACTTGCACATTTTTCTTATTGGAAAGTCCCAAATTACTTGCACACTTTTTATATGAAAATACTCCACAAAATTAATAACCTTACAACATCATTTTATTTTCAAATCTGCCACCCATTTTTTCCATACATTTTACTTTACACATCATCAAATTACCTAAAATACTCTTCTTTTATTTTACATCATCAAACATTAAATCCACTTTTTTTAAACAACGTTCGGGTCAAACTATGCAAATTATCATGTGATTTGATTGAAAAAGTTTCATGCTTGTACATTCATATTTGTGGAATTGTTTGCCATATTTTAAAAAATACTCCCTCCCGTGATTACTTGCACACTTTCCTGGGATGTCCCAAAATTACTTACACGAATATCCTACAAAATTAATAACCTCACAACATCATATCAAAATACTTAAAATAAACTGTTGACCATAAATGAGACAGTTACCTGAAACTTTGACTAAGGAGCATTGGAGGCGCGGCTCAGTGGATAAGGCAAGCCAAGCCAAGTTGGAAGCCGAAGCCCACTTGTAAACAGCTTCTTCAGCACAACCGGACGCCGCCATCTTCTGTGCCAACCACAGCAGCTCCGCCGCCACCTTATCAGCCGAGCACCCCGACCGCCCAATATCGTTCTTCGACATGGCGACGGCTTTCCGCCAAGCCACGCCGCTATAATACTTAACCCCCTTTATCAAACGGCTCGCCCTGTAGTAAATATAATCGCTCTCAGCACCCCCAGCCGCCACGCTTCCGCCGCTATCGCCGTCACCCACCCGCCCCTGGTCCACCATCGCGACCTCGAGCTCGGAAAGCGACCTTGCGAAAGCCGCCGATAGCACGGCGCAGTTGACCTCCTTCAAGGCCGGATTAGCGTCGAGTAAATTCTCATCGATGAGTTTCTCAACTAGGGATCGAACGACCTCGTATTTTCTGGAACTGACGGGGATATCATTCATTATGAGCAATAGCTGAGACAGAGCCCTCGAAACGCCCGAATCGCCGCCGCTTCCGCCTCCACCTCCGCCGCCGATTGCCGCCGGATATTGGTCATCTTTGTTTGACTTGTAAGGGAATTTAACGGGGGATTCGGGTGAATTAGGGATTAAAGAGGAGAAGAAATAAGGGAGGAGGCCGAGGAAGAAGAGAAAAGTGGAGATGAGAAATGAACGGAGGCGATTTAGAATCTGGAATTTATCGGAGAAGATCAAGAGGGATTTATCTGCATGGACGAAAGTCCATGTTAGGAGATTCCTGAGAACCAGAGGAGCCATGGTGGAGACTGAATTATTATCCATATATATTTATAACCCTAATAACCCCTTTCGATTTCACGAATTTTCCCCCTTTTTGTTAATATTTGTGGTGTGAAAAAGGTCACAAAATTGATGACCGTGGGATTAGGAAAAGGGGCCCTACGGGGGCAGCTGTTTCTTGTTTTTGTAGCACGCACAACATGTTGTGTTGGGCTTGTACAATTTCTATAAATAAAAATGTATTTCAAAATCAAACGAATTCCCAATGTAGTCGGAAGAGATGAACTCTGCGGCGGCGGACGGCGGGG